>OX456986.1:173119637-174460712 GCA_949752695.1 Melanostoma scalare
CTTTCAGCGATTGAAAGATAGCTATTTTTTTATCGTTTAATAAATTTGGGTACTTTTTGCAGGTATTTTCAGTACGATTGTCTTTTTAACTTCGGGGTGGTTCAGACCTTATCCTTTCGTACTGAATAGAAGACTTACAACTGTTCGATACATCGTTCTATCAGTTCACTAACACGTTTGAATGAAGAAAAAAGCTTCATAGATTTCCGATCACCATGAACTTAAATTGTCCCTGACCACAGTCTTAACATTTGCAATCTTAAGAGCTTTCTGAACGCAAACATTGGATCCTATTTTCAGCAACATTTCGATTGAATGACTGGTTTCTAGTTGTATTACTTACCCAAAACTTTGTCAGGTGGTGTCTTGCAAAAGAGTTTTGAATATAACTGCTTTGCAAAATGAGGACCTCAGGACATTCTCAACCTTTAGAATGTAGTGCTGTACAGACTGCTTAAAATACTAGAAGACGATAGCTGTAGAACTATTGCTTACAAGAACTACGTCACTACAAATGCCACAGGAAAGAATCTAGGTACACAATTTTCTCATTAAAATAAGAGTGATTCATCAACGCGCTTGATAGTTTGGAGGGCAGGTCAATAAGTCCGTGTTTTCTTAATTGAAATGGCAACACTGCTCCCGCCAACTGTCATCGGTCAGTTGACTCTTTTCAAAAATTTTACAAGCTGTGACATAAGCTTGTTTTTGATAGCCGTTGATATCAGACTAGAAGAATTGCTGTTTTGATTGCTGTTTGGTCTCCGGTGTGTTGTGGTGGATCCAAGTTTAGTCCACGGAAACTCAAAAAGTCACGAACTTATTGAACCGCCCTCGAAGTTTCCAAAAAGGCAAGCCTGTGTGGTTTAGCTCCAAACCTCATTAAAATAAAGCAATTGTAAATTTTACCAGCGTTAAAACTCAAGCGATTGAAAGGATGTACCACAAGGATTAGAGTGAAATTTCGGATATTTAAATTCCAGACAAACATGAATTTGAAGTTGTTGTTATAAATAATTAAATGAAAATAGCAAAAGGTGGTACAACAAAACTCGGGAGTCTCGGGGTTAAACGCACTTCAAGGATCTACAATTTTATGACAAGTTCGTGAGACACATAGGTGAGATGAAGCTTTTCATCGCAGTGCAATTCTCTTGACTTGCAAATTCCTGGCGAAAGTTGATACATGCTTCAATGGTTTCCCAATTCTTGGCATAACATCGGTACTTCAGAGTTCCCACAAATAAAAGTAAGAAGAGGTCAAATTGCAGATACGTGGCGGCCAAATGACTCCACCAAGATGTCTGATAACACGATTTGACAGTTTGAAATCATTGCGGCATTGGCTGTGTCCTGTGTGGCACGACACCCCATCCTGAATAAGCCGGAGTAGACGAATTCTCTCTATGATCACAATATAAACAAGTTGCCTCACATCTGTAACGCCCATTGTCCACCGATATCCAAAGAGAAGAATCTATCTTAGATTGATCCTCACACTTTTGGCTACAGTAGCCACATTCCAGTCTGTGCAGACCGTACGATGGCAACGGGGGCTTTGGAGTGATTCACTCCTATCACTTTTGCACAAGCTTACTTACTTACTACATTTCAACTTACAAATTTCAAAAAGTTTGAGCGAAGTGAAGCACCCAGCGCACCAGTGTATGGTGCGCTGGGTGCTTCACTTCGCTTAAAACTTTTTTCAAGAAAGAAACCTACCGTCTGGGTGCGCAGCACTAACTTTGGAAATAAGTTCTCAACATTTCCAAACTCTTTCCAACTGTAGAGCGACTTATTTCGTAAAACAGACAAACGGAGGTATGATACTGACGTTCTGTCATAAGTTTATAGCGGAAAGTAGCTGTCAGTGTCAAAAAAAAAATCCAATTATGTGAAAAGAAACCATTAGATGATGGTCCACCCTTTACTAAAATAAAATTACTTTTAAGAAAAGTCAAAATATTCTTTTGGTTCCAAATCTACTCCGGAACTTTTGCAATTAATTTATTTTTTCCAGTTTTGCATTTAATCCACTTTTTCTTAAATTTGCTTCGAAGTTCCATGACAGGTTCGAACACTGTCTAAGTCTTTTAACGTCACATTAAACTCCAAAGAGCAAACAAATTGAATTAAGAAAGCTTCAAATTTCACAGAATTCCAATTAACTTGATGTTCGCCAATTTAAGCGCTAAGCCAAATAATTAAAATAATCCCTTGACGAAGAACCACAAATACCTATAATCCACCAGATCTACCGACTGCAATTAATTTATCAGAGCAGTGCTAATTTGTGATTTCTGTTTGGAATCCAGCTGTTCTAAATTATTGTACCTACACCTAGCGCTCGCGGGATGCATATTAAGACCTCCAGCAGACTGTGCAATCAAATTGCCAGCTTGTACATCTTTTTTCACCTCTCTCGCGCTAATGGGGACATTGCCACTGTATCTCCACTCAACTAATCACAATAAAAATAAAAATAAGAACACAAACAGCAAACAACATGCTTGGTGCTCATAAGTTCCGAGCTAATTAATGTGCTTAATCATTTGATAGAGTGAACCTGTTAACCGGAATATCCGTAACCAATGTGCAGCACTGCAACGGTGATTATTATATTCGCCGCGCTGCCGATATTGTATCTTTCCTCCTCCTCATAGATACCAAAATACATCAGGAGAAGAAAGAGACAAGGGGAGTATCTTTGGAGCGTATCTATTTAACTGAGCGGGTTTATTTTTAATGTACATTCATACACCTGCTAGAACCTATTCACCCTTCCCTCCGAACCAGGCGCGAAAAATATTAATTGCAAAATTGAAGGTGCAGACTGCAGAGATGGACTCCTGCCGTGTCTCCGGAGAGAAGCAATATTTAGTCGTGATAGATGGAAATCCATTTAAATACGCTTGTTTGTGGCCGCATCATTTGGGTAGGATTCTGCGATTGTTTGTTGATTGCATAGTTAATAATATTTATAATTTTATTGTATAGCTGCCTGCTTACTGCCAATACACGCCCCCCGCGCATACATTACGGCTTAATGCTCAATAAGATTTGAGGTTAAGTGGCTGTTAATTGTTAAAGTGCATGCAATTTAAATGCGAATCGCCAGAGCTCTGCGTGCAGTCTATGCATGATATCTGCACAATAAAAGCAACACAACCAAAAGCCGAGCTACACGCAATTCTTTGACAGTCGGAAAATAAATAGTAGTGGAAATATGCATATGCTCACACCTTTTGGTGAAGAGATGCGCAGCGATTGATGTGCGGAGCTATTACACGACTGGGACTGCATCTAAAGGTGAAAAAGTTGAGGTTTAAATGGCAGAAGGTGTGTCAAGAGATATTTCAATTATCTAGATACTTTTTCCATCAAGAGCTGAGCTCGTATATCAGCAAGATGTCTTTCTCATTGCTTGTTTTTAAACATCTATTTTGAGGCGAGGGTTAGGAACACGAAAAAAGGACAGTTGTTTTCTAATCTAATTGAGAGCTGAGTCAAATTTGTAAGTAGGCTCTGAGTAATGAACCTTACCAATGAATCAGTTGAGAAGTCCTCACAATAAGAAAAAGGAATTCAGAAGAGGTCTATGCGGCATACCGTACAGTGTGTGGCGACACCTACCTTCGAAAGCGATGAATGTTTTACACCACGGTGATTTATAATAAGCTGTAACTGAGCCTAGTAACTGAGAAGAGGACGCGGCGGTTCACCATTTTCCACTTAAAAAAAAAAGATGGAACCATCTAGCAATCCAATCCATTCATTTAGTGTCCTTCGTTGTACACAGTGGGCCATATAGTGGTTTCTCTTTAAATCATAGTTTATTTTCCGATATAAATCTTGACTGAAAGCCCGAATCGTGCTTGAAATATTGAAAACTTACTTCCAAATCGAGTGCTATGAAGTCCAAACAGAGAGTAAGTCTTGATTCAAGTGAACCACTAACCGTTTTAGGCTAAACTTCGCGAGACTGGCATGCTAGTGGGCAAAACTCATGGCCTCTGTCTTCGTTCATAGAGGCGATAAAGTGGTAGTAGAGAGTGTGCGACTCAAACTCAATGCACGAAATATTAGCTCGCCATTAATCTCAAAACCTCAAAATTTCACACACCAAGCCCGAAGAGAATTTCGCACAAAGATTTCGGATTAATCGCTTAAAAGGTTCAATTGACTCAACAATTAAAAGTGCATGACCATCAGCTTAATAGTAATCTTCCCAATATACGATTTTTTGAGGACAAATCATCCACCAGATCTCGGCGGCTCCGTTGTCGCATCAGGGATCACCAGGAGCTCCGAAAGCTGTCGGTTATTGTCCGAGAAGTCTGTGTCTCACCTAATAGTCCACTGCTTCGAAAAAAATCAACCGTGAGGTTAAAAGAACCACGTTAACCGACTTTTTTGTACTGAAATTGATGACATGCATTTGGCGTTTCTACACATGTCACAACTGATTTTTGTCAATTGACCTTTTAGGACTTGCTTTTCGACCTTCTTATACTTTTTTTGTGTGGGGAACCAAGAAGGACGGATGCACGATGCCATCAACTAGGCCTTGGAATAAAAGAACACATAGAAAAATGAGAAGGGGAAAAGGAAGAGTAAGTGATGAGGTCGAAGACTAGGAACAAGACACAGAGAAGAAGAGGAAAAAGAAGAAGACGAATTAAAAGACAAAAAATAAAGGAAGACAATGGCTAGGTAAACAACAAGACCGAGGACAATTCGAAGACGAAAGCCAAGGCCAAAACCAAGAAAAAGACAAATACAAAGGCTAAGATGTAGCCTAAAACAAAGACTTAGACGAAGATGAAGAAGAAAACAAAAACGAAGAAGAAGATGGAGAAGAAAATTAAGAAGAAAAAATGAAGAAAATGAAGAAAAAATCAAAGAAGAAGAAGAAAAAAAATACGAAAACGAGTAAGAAAAAGAAAATTAAGACGAGTCCAAGGCCAAGACAAAGACCAAAACCAAGCCACAGAGGAAGGCGAAGGCGAAGAAAATGAAGAAGAAGTTGAAGACGAAAAAGAAGAAAAAAAGAAAAGGAAGACGAAGTCGAAGACCGAGGCGAAAGCCACGACCAAAACCAAAACCAAGACAAAAGCGAATGTGAAGGTGCAGAAAAAAACTAAAAAATGGGCACCACTGTGATCAGGCTGTAGATCCATATACAGATTAGATTAGAATAGATTAAATTTAGGGGACGGTTAGAGCTTGCTCAGCTCCAGGCACTGCGGTGTCTGAATGAAACCTATCGTGCCAGTCCATGTGAGGTTTTAGGACAGTTCTCCTGCTCCTGAATTGAACCAGAAGTTAGCAATCTTCTGTAAGTGAATGAGTTTGAGTTTATCTAAAGCGGAAAAGTGCTGGACATTCTGTAATGGTGTGCAAAGATGTTTCTTCATTTTCGAGGTATAGTCTACAGATGGGGTCCGCTACCAGCCTCATTTGGTGAAGATGTTTCTTTAAAGAACAGTGACCGGTTAGTGGTCCTGTGCAAATTTTTAAGGTTCTCCTATTGAGGTTCAGTAGGAGTTTTGATGTTTTTTCAGAATATTCTGGCAAAAAGAGTTTTGAACAGATTTGGCCAGATGAGTTACTCCAAGCTTTATTTGATTCCTCCATCAGTAGGATGTTCTTGGCAGTATGCTTGAAGGTGCTTTTATTTACACCGCAGAAGGGTTCAGGTCCGACGAATGGTTTAGATGCACCGGGGCCGTCTTTAGCTAAAATGTCTGCCTTCTCGTTACCATCATAGCCTCTGTGTGCTGAGATCCAGTGGAGGATTACAGTGTTTTTCCATGCCAGTTCAGAGAGTGACATGACTGTCTCTTGGACTAGTTATGACAGGTGAGCTTAACGCCTTTAGTGCAGCTTAAAATAAATAAATAGGGGGGGCGTAACAGAGCGAGGAGCCAATAGGCCTAGCGCATTTCTCACAACCATGCCTTGTGAGGGAATGGAGGGGACGTACAATTTTCTGCCGGTTCCGAACGGCTAATAGAGAAAGCGCTTTTCATGGCAATGAATTTACTAACGGAGGACTTGCCAATTCTTCGCGAATTTTTGCCTCTGGTGGGATTCGAACCTCGAACCTCTGGGTGAGCAGGTGGACATGCTAACCATCACGTCAAGGGTACCAGTGCAGCTTAGTGCAGTTTAGTGCAGCTTGGCTGTCTGAAAAAATTAATATTGTTTTGTTTTTCGTGTTCGATGAACATATTATTCTCGAACATTCGTTAATGGCAAAGACTTCAGCTTGGAAAATGGACGAGTGACTGCCCAGACTTACTAAGAAATTTCGTTCTGGGACAGTCGCTGAAAATGCCGGAACCTATACCAGTTTCCATTTTTGAGCCGTCCGTATACCAGACCATATCTTGCCTTGAAGGATGAGGTTTTGTGTTCTCCCAGTCTTCCCTATGGGGGATGACAATGGAGAAGTTGAGTTTAAAGTTGTACATGGGAATAATAGCATCCAAGCACATACTAAAGGTATTAAGTTTTTCTAGTATTTCCATTATCGACAGATGTCCTTTCGGGTATGGATGTGATTTTATGTGTCCTTGATGGAAAAGACGGTGTGTCGCCAGTCTTGCTTCCATTTTTATGAAGAGGTGAATTGGAGGTAATCCTACAGTGACGTTTAGAGCGTATGTTGGTGTTGTACGCATGCATCTAGTAATGCATGTTGTTGCCAATCTTTGAAATCCGTATACAGACAGACAGTGAGAATTGCAGGACCCACTTTTTTCGTATACTTACTCTATCATCGTAATGTCATTTTTAATTGTTATCTCAAAAATTTTTCTGCACCATAAAGTATCTACCTATAATCGCAAGTAAAAATTGTAAACATCTGTGTTTTTTTTTATCTTTTCAGCAATGATGATGTTTAACTGTTAGATACTCAGTTGAATAATGCTGAATGCCAAACTTGTTGTGAGAGAAAGGTGTGGCTACCTACACACGCCATTTTTACTCGCTAAGTTTTTCCATATTCAAATTTATCACAAAAATCCATCCACAACAAGAGGAACTCCATTTACTTATGTATACGACATCAATGCCTACCACTCATATAAATAGTCAAAGTTCCTAGTAACAAATTAAACAAAATTAATCGTCCAACACCTAAAGCCAAACGACACAACGGAATGTCAACTTTAATAGTCGATTCTCAAGTAAGTACATTTCCTTTTGCAATTCACTTGCATTCAACTGCAATTGCATGGCATGCAACTTTAAAGAGTTTCATTCATTCACACACACCGAATCGTTGTGTCTATCAATTTGAATACGAAAAAAGCAATCAAATTTACAATTTCACATATCAACCGCCCATCAACAAGTAGCTTCAGTCCATAAGTGCAGTGTAGGTATTTGCGGGGCGCCACTCTAACGATTGTCCGTCTTAAGGCGTCGTAGCTTCTATGCCAATATACCGGTACAAGTTTGAGTACGAATGCCCACATGGAATGGAAATTTCTATAAAGGCTTATTCAATATTATTTCCAGGCTTTTGCTTTAAAATATAAATCTAAAGCCTCACATAGAAGCAAGAAAACTAAAACCATGTCGTGACAAGGTAAAATTTCAAATACTGCGTTTGCAACAGGTTGTCCGTCGCGTCGCGTCGTGTCAGTTGGACAAGAAAAAGAAGAATGGAGAGCGCCAGGATATGCATTTTGTGCAGTTGCACTTTGCAAATCCGGGAAATAGGCGCACACAAACTTGCACCGTTCCGCGTGTGCATTTCACACGACGACCGTCAATGAATTTGAGTCCTTTTTTCTGGTGCACCAACCACATTCCCGTCCCTATGCCTCTATCTATGCACAGAGGGAGCTTTTTCTCAACGAAGACTTATTTTCGATTGAAACGCGAAAAATTCTACCCGGTGGCCAAATGCAGTTCGGAGGGGGGCATTGTTTTTCTCTAATAACTCTCCTCACGGACTGTGGTGTGCCAAAGTGCAGTTATATTATCTTGAAATGGAATCACGTAACTCACTTCGGCACAGATACACACACACAATCTAAGGTTTTTGGTTGCGACTGCGAGTGAATATTGAAGCAAAAAGTAAGAAAGGACCTGCACCACGTGTAAAAGAAACGTGCTGCACTTAATAGGCCCGATACTTGACATTGAAATCCAGGCACTGAAACCAGGTGAAGAACGTTTATCGTGCGGCAAGGCAACATGAAAGCTTACACTTGCACTCCTTCTTTGCCACTATCCGCTCCCGCAGCCGCCCTGTTGCATGTACATAAACAATACACATGAACGTATGTTCATTTATGGATGTGTGTCCATGAATATTGTCCACTATGCGCCGCTAATTTGTTGTAAATTAATTCATCGTTCTGTTGCATGATATACCATGCCCCAATCCCCCTAATACAGAACTAAATCAATCAATATACATAAAGTCCCCGTCCAGCATGGTACACCAAACCCCACCCGCCCCGAACGTCAAGTGATTGATGATTAATGATTGATTGTTGGGAACACAGTGATGATGTGCAGTTCTATTTCTTGTGTGCATGTGCTTGTGATTTTAACATAATCAGTAATTAAGTTGTAATTGATAGATAGATAGATAGTGTAGATTTGTATTTTTACCTGAAGGAACATATCACCATCGAGAAGACCATGCTCGAAGGCTCCCAGCTCTCGAGTCCGGTACGCGTCATGTGAATGAATGTGTGGTATTAAACCGTTCTCCTCTTTGTCCTTATGCATTACAACTGAAATCGACACAAAACAAAAGATACATTTATTCATTAATGTTTCAGACAAGATAATTAAATGAGCGAACATAGAAAATAATTTCCTGAATATGTACATAATTGAGATGTGTGAACAAATTGTAATTAATAAAGAAAAAATGTACCTATATACGAGGAACAGTAATACACATACAACGAAATTGATTAGTAGAGTTACTTGATGTGTATTTATTTTCAATTGGCATGAATTATGTGTTTGTTCTCTGTCTGCGAACCGATGCTGTTATTTTATATATCCACTTTAATTATGCAGTGACATATTTTTTATAATGAGACTCCATTTATGGCAAAGGCAACTTAAAGAGTTTCTATTAAAAAGACACATTATTAGGCGTGTCGCGTGTTATGACTTATTAAATGATTATTGCAATTTGTATCTTTGATTTACGACTGTCATTACAAGGGGCTAGGTGATATTGACATTGCAAAAATATTGTATTGCAAAAATTGTTACCTACGAGGACATGTCAATTATGAACTTGTAACTGCTTGAACATGTGGATAGAGTATTTACCATGTTATGATAAAACGGCTTGAGGTTATTTTTGACAGCGCTGTAGTACGGCCATAGTTTTTTAACAATCCTTTTGTGTCTTGAGTACCTACTTTTACTCAAATTGGTCTTTGCTTTCAAAAACAGGTATTGAAGTGGTACCTTTTATTGAGTACTTCCAGTTCCCGAAACCTCACTTAAAAATCTTTGCCCTTATTGAATTTTAAGACGTTAAGTGCAGAGTTGCTCTGACGCCCAAAAATATCCAGCTTTAATGTGACTATCAATCATAAATTAATAAATAGGATTTATCAATCAATTTTCGAAACAGTAGGTGCTGTGACTATCTTTAGTCAACGATATATGGATACGTTTATTTAGTTCGTATTAATTATCATCTACTTTAAATGACAAACTCTTAATCAAAACAGTGCATTGCTTTCTACTTTCTCTTCATTTGTCATTTTTCTCTTCATTTTTTCCATTCGACAAGTTGACTAGGTTGACTAGTTGATGCTATCTTTAAGAAACAATCTCTCCAAAATGAAAAAAGTAACAGCTTGGGAATAAAAAGGAGGCCCCTCCCAAGCCTTTCTGCTGGTTTCGAACAGCTAAGGGAAGATACCATTTTTAACGCAGTAATACCTTCACGTTCGACTTACTTTGCCAATTCCACACCAATTTCCAGTGGTTACTCAGTATTTAGAGTAATCATATCGCCTTACACTGTGTGGCTTTTCAACGCATTGTAGGGGGTCGAGACCTTGGAACAAACGTAATAGTCCGAGCAGTGACGTAGCTATCGACAGGCTGGGTTAGGCATTGCCCCGGGGCACCCAAACTTGGGGACCTCAAACCCATCTAACCAACGCCTTGTCACCCGAAAGCATCGGTTCTCTTGAGAACACCGCAATTAAGTCGAGTTGAGCTATGTTAGCGGTTAGATGGGGGACCGCCTGTACTCACAACCGCGTGCTGTTGTCACTTGTTAAATGTTCTATTGTGTTTCTTGTGGGTGTATCAGCCGACGGTCTTTGTAACTAGTGCTGCAGTATGTAACGTTTTGTTTTTTTCGCAAACCTATCTCATTGAAACCAGCTAAAAATTCTCCTACCTTAGGATTCTAAGTAAAATAAGAAGCAACACGAGAAGAATAGACATAACCCCGAGATAGTAAATACAAGACTTTTTCTAAAAAGGATATGGTTTAGACGCAAAAAATAACTCAGTGTGGAAATCAAGCGGAGAATTGCTTTTGCTAATAGCTGCTACTTTGGGTAAAGAAGGCAATCGAGAAACAAAACCCTCTTTGGAAAAACCAAGGTAACCCTTTATAAGACCAAAACCAGCCCAATTCTGCTATACGGCACGGAAGCATGGACCTTATCCAAAGCGGATGAGTAGACTCTTAATGGCTTCGGAAGAAAATATACTGCGAATGATATTTGGTCCCATATGTGAAAATAATTTGTGAAGAAGAAGATTATACAATGAACTGTAGAGCTGTGCCGCGAAGCATCAAATACACAGACTCAAGGAAGAACAAAAAGTCACAATAGACAGGAAGATCCGAGGTACTGCAGTACTTCGCGTACCAAGGATTCGCTATAGACACGAAATATTACATCTGTGCGGAGATCAAACGGAGAAAACTCATGTGCCAACTGCTGCTTCTTTGGGTTAAGAAGGTAATTAAGAAACAAAACCCTCTCCAAAAACACCACGGTAACCCTTCATAAGACCTTAATCATACCAGTCCTGCTTTACTGCGCAAAATCGTGGATCTTATCGAAAGCGGATGAGGAAAGAAAAGTACGAGCTGAATGAGCTGTACCTACTCCGAAACGGGCATATCTAAAAGAGTAAGCATCTCGAGGCTACAACGGCCGAGCCGTGTAGAGCGGATGGACATCAACGCTCCTATACTCGACAGGTTTTCAAAAGCACATTGCAAGGAAATCGCGGCAAAGGATAAGACCTCGAGCCCGTAGCGTTATGGTTAGCGTTCCTGCCCACTGTCTGGGGTTCTTGGTTCGAATATCAGAAACATCAAAAAAAAAAAAAAATGATTATCAATGGTAGTTACATACTACCACGAAAAACGCTTTCCAGCTCAGCCGCTCGGGATCAGCATAAAATTGTTGGATCTTGAAAAGTGCTAGTCCTTAAGGTCTCCATAGATTTGCTGCACCTCCCTTTCCATATTATTGATTTGTTTTAAGTGATTCGATTTTACTTTCATTCTTATTGACATTAGAAAGTAGAATCCGTGATAACTTTTAAATGATTAATTGTGCGTGTCTTTTCGAGAGAGTTACATAAATGGCTCTCTGATATGGTTGTGTGTTCTTTAACGAATTTTTGTCTAGTGATATCTTTATAACTGATCCAGGAGAGAGCAGAGCTGTCTAAAAAATTTAATTCCATTTAAAAATTTTTCTTGAAGAAAGGTTTGATGATATCATAATGTACTAATCGATTCTACAGTCAAAAAAAAAACCGAAGTTTAGATCTGCAGCTGATGTTCACACTCGTTTTAGTGATCGGAACTTACATGCAACGCTTCTTTTCAGCCCATAAAAAATGGTAATTGCCCAACAACAACTAATAACGGTTCATTGATTTCGTGGTTTCAAATTGGTAGAACTTGTCAAACTCAGCTGTTTTTGAAGCGTTATGATATTAGTTCAATGTTTGTCATTTATGTACACATATTCCCTAACCAATCGTCAGTGTTAAAATTTTGAAGCCTTACAACATATAAAATCGGTGATTCAATTTCAGCCATTTTTCGAGCATACCACGTATAAGGGAATTGAAATAACCTAAAATTTTTCACGAAAGACAATACTCTTAGATAAGCATTTATTTTCCTTGATGATTCTAGAACTCCAGCCTCGAACCTTCCACGTACCAGGCAGACCTTAACGACATGCAATCCGTAAGGTTGTGAAGAAATTCTAAGATAATGGAAGCTTTACTGATGTTCTGTAATGTGCGTCATCGTAATGCAAAGTCGAAAATATTTACTATTGCAAGTTCAGTTGTTGCTGATGTTTCTATAAATTATCGCTCAACCGGCGCGGCGTTCACAGCAATTGAACGCGTAGTATTCTGCATTTGAATTTGCTCCTCAATCCTTATAAAGATCAAATTACGCAGCTATTGAAGCCTGCTGACCATTCACAACGCGACATAGATACGCATTTGCCTTCACATTGAGGCAAAATTCCGATTAGGTGGGTATGTAATGTAATTGGGGGCTCAGAAAATCGAAAAGTGATCCAACAAATGCCTTTGCATTCAGAAAAAGTGAGTGTTATTTCTTTTGGTCCTTATTTCGTCAAAGATGCCAAAGGCGAAACGGTTGCAGTTAATTCGGATCGGAGCGATATGGTCGAATGTTAACCTTTTTTTTGTCCGCCCTCTGAAGATCATGATTTGGACGAAATGTGATTCCAACAAGATTTGGGCTATAACCTAGACGACCTATTATGGCTCCATTGTGTGAGAAGTTCATCGGTCGTTTTTTGATAAAATTATCATGCGACTTGACTGCTTTAATTTTTTTTTGTCTGGACTATGCAAAAGACCATGTTTACGTGAACAGTCCCCGAATTCAACCTGCATTAAAAATAACATTATTCAAGCTTTGGCCGAAATATTGCGCGATATGGGCGAATAAGTGATAGGTACAATATACAAATTAACGCAAAGAACCATACGTACCGAATCTTCCCGAGGTTGCATGTCACTCTTGGCAAAGATCAAACCTAATAAAATAAATAAATTGGGTGGTGCAACAGAGCGAGGAGTCCCAGGACCTAGCGCATTTTTCACTGCCTATGGGAAGGAATGGAAGGAACCTACAATTTTCTGCCGATTCTGAACGGCGAATCGAGAAAGTGTTTTAATTGCAATGAATTTACTTTTGGAGGACTTCATAAAAAAAGGAAGTCATGCTAGCCATTACGCCACGGGTACCATGGGTTCAAACCTAACAGCATAATAAAATGAACACCAAAAATGTATCGCGATGTACATATGTTGTACTCCACTTTCTAAAACGAAAAACAAATGAAGCTTTAGTTCTCGAAAAAAGCAGCAGCTTTCTTCGTTGCCTCGAAAACCTGTCGTCTTTTTCCTTCACGGGGACTCGTATGTTACTATATTGAAGATAACTCCCAGTTTCAGTATCACATTGCTCGAAAAAGCTGCGGCATAATTTCCAGCACGTTATGGAGACAGAGAGACGAAGTTTTGACCGGGGAACTATTCAAAATTTTATAAAATACAATTAAAATCTAACTCTGAATAAATAACGTAAAATTTTGCCATGTGCCATGATTGCTGCCAAGAACTTAATAAGACGATTAGGTAAAATATTTTCAGTGAAGCCCGCTTCTTCTCATAATCCCATCACAGCACTTCCTTTTCGCACAACAGTTGAACTTTCTCAGTTCCGCTGTCATTGCAGTTAAAACTTAATTTGTTCACTTCGGATCAATTTCAATTCAATTTGAGAAATAAAACTTAACAAATGAAAGTTATTTTCACAAAAGCCAACATTTCCCCTTTTTTGGGTTTCAATAAGACTTCGTGACGTTCACGCATTTCCAAATACAACCTTAACACCTGCGTTACACTTTACGTGATGACAGGTTCTGATTGAAACATAAATTTACTTTTGAATTGAAGAAGAAGGGCGGGAGTAGGGGGTGGACGCTTGTACAAAAAATCTCAAACGTCTTACTCATGATTCGTTTGAGTGTTGGCCAATAGAAAGTATAACAGAGTCCTAATCTCTACTTGCGTTTCTGTACTTTCTACAAAACAATTTCACCATTAATTGTTTTAGGTTTTCTTAGCCTATTATGTGTTACAATTTGCTTACAAATGTTTTTGATTAATTTTTCCATTGTACTAAGTAGACGGCAACTCCCAGCTTTTCACTTGAAAAAAAAAAATGAAATGAAAATGGGCATTTTTTGAGTAGTGATATCATAGCAACACTTATGTTTTTCGTTAACAAAACCCACACGTCTGACCACAGTTTGGCCGAATAAAGCCAAGCATATATCACATTTCATTGTTTCGCAAGCGAGCAATAAATTAAAACTATCTGCATCAGCAGCACTGCGGGGACAAAAGCAAAACAACTTCCCCCATCCCCGCACAAGCTTTCTTTTACACGTATTTTTATATGCATACTTTTTAACTAGCAAATCCTGAGCTTGAGAGTGCCTTAGCCTTTAGTAAATCAACAGCACCCGTTTTAATGAGCCTCAGCAGTGAGTACGTGAAACTTAGTCTAATTAAATTATGAATTATGTGTGTCCTTTTCACTTCGAAAGGACACGCACGCGGAGGTCGCCAAAAGCCACAAACCAAAAAAAAACCTACAAAAAAATGGAACAACCGCCCCGCGTACACACAGAAACATACATATTCATCAAAAAGGGTAAATTTTTAGAGGTTATGAGTGCCCATTTTTTTCCTTCGTTTGTCGTCCTGCTATCGCATTAATTTGATAAGTTCAGTTGTTTTTTTTTTTTTTTTTTATTCAGGCTTTGTAATTGAATTCTACAAATCATTAAACAAAAGAAAATGAAGTAGAAGGTACTAACGGCAGTAATAAAATCCGTTTTATTTTCACTTCGACCCGCGGCGCTGACCGAAACTGCCAAATGGTCAAATTGATTTGAGATTCGTCCGATAGGATAAGGGATGGGGGTGGTTGGTTATACTTTATACATCGTTCTGTTTGCTTGACCGGTATATATGGCAGTGTGGTGATATAGTAAAGCAGTTAGTTGGAATATTTTAGGTTACGACGATGTGAAGCGAATGCGTAAATTAGATGGCGGAATAGTTTTGAATTTTTTTCTATTTTCTTTTTGTATTTTTATCGCTTCTACCCTCTACGCTGATAGAAATCATAATTTATTGCAGAAGACCAACTTGAATCAAAAAAAGGCGAAGTCCTCGCGAGAAAGAGAAATGTTTAGACAATTTTTCATACAAACTGTACCTACCTACTACCCTTGAACCTTCATTAGCAAACGAAGACCGAATTTGAAATTATGGAATAAGTTGCGGTTTTCGAGTATGTGGTAGAGTTGTTGTCTTGTATTCACTCTTTATGTCAAAAGGTCATTGCTTCATGAAGAAAGAGAAATGAAAGAGAAATAATAAAAAGTCACTATACTTTCGCAGGGATTATACCGATTTTGCCAAAAAAATGGACTCTGTTGGCTGTATTCCGCCACTTTATTTCTTGGACACACAAAATGTCTGTTCGCGCCTTTCAAATCATCTCTACCAGTTCGAAATTTCAATCAGTCACACTCCCAACATTCCAGCTTTTCTACCCCTCGGAAAATGTGAAGCTCTGATTTTAAGTTTAAAAAACGAAAAACGATTATGATTTGACATTTTCGACGTGCCCCAAGTCAACAACTTCCTTATCAATTTGATTCTAGACCAGTCCAAAATACACCAAATTTTCACATTACGGCAGATCTTGGAAAAACCCCGAGAATATAATATCGATAAACACCATCTTTATATCGATTTCGAGGTCGCGTATGACAGTTTTTACAGAAACGAGCTGTACAGAGCCATGTCTAGTTTCTGAATGCCTTGCAAAACTCGTGCGACTTTGGAGGCTGACTTTGGAGAATTCACACTGAGGAACAATCTTTCGAAAGTCTGTACAGTTACTCGCCTACGCAGACGATATTGACGTAATGGGAAGAAAAAAGCGTGAAGTAGCGGAAAAAATGGGTTTGTTGGCTAATGTGGACGTAAAGAAGTATATGTTGTCATCAAACAAGGACAAAGAACATCGACGAATTGGACAAAACGCCACAAAAGAAATAGCTTCGAAGTAGTGCCGGATTTCATCTTCAAGACCTTGATCATCTCAGTCGCAGGGCCTATAACTCAAAACTACAAGTACTTGTAGTAGAAGCGAATTATGACAAGTGCAAGAAATTTGCAACACAAAGCTACAAGTTTGCTTTATCTGCTATAAGTCAACTGGGCATAATGCTACAAGAAGCTCTTAAATTCTTGTTGACTTGTAGCTTTGTGTTACAGGGCCCTGCTGTAAAGGCGCAGAAGCATTGACCTAATGGAAAGCGGATGAGGAAACCCCTGGTCTGTTTGTGAACACAATGTGCGACATGAGCAAGGACATAGCTAAGAAATTTCGCATCGCAAGACTAAGACAGCTGGGACATCAACGCCCCCGCTCGACAGGTGAAATCAAGTGAAAGAAGACCTCAACCGACTTAGAGTGCAAAACTGGAGAAAGCTCGCCAGTAATCGGAGTTGTTATCGAAAGATGATGGTTATGAGACCCAGGTTCACCTCGAACTGTAATACCCACCACAGTAAGTATATATGCAAAATAAAATATCGTAGGTTATACCATACTTTTTGGAGTAATAGCGCGAAAACCCATAACTGGTCACCCTACGCATATCTGCCTGTTTCGCTGGATTTCGAGTTTTGAATCCCTGAAACAACCCTTTTTCCACAGATATCGTCGTTCGCGAAGAACTTGTAGTTGTCTGGGAGTGATATCACTACTCGCTCCTGCAGCCAACCTTTCGGAATCGGCAAACATCTTGCAGGCCTCCTCCATCCCGCTCAAAGTATGATTGAAAGAAAAACGCTAAGCAAATGAACCGTCCGAACTCTGTAGAGCTAGACTATTTTTTATGCATTTATTTACTTATATATTCAATACAAGGTATACAGTCGGATATGAATCGCTGATGAATTGTAAAGCAAGAGTCATAAAAACGTCTATACCTTACCTACCTCAGTTTCAGTTAGTTCTTGAACCACTTCCCCTATTTGGTCAGATAAAGACTTAAACAAATTGGGAAGGTTTAAAGGAGGCGCTGCTCACTTCAAGAGCGAATCACTAGTGTGAAGCAATGAAGTGGGAGAATTCCTACAATTCTTCCACGATGTAAAAGCAAACCAATCTGAAATGTAAACCAAGTTCCAGCCGTCAAAAAGACCATCTTTTAAAAAAGTATTGCCAGATTGAAAAACACACACGTCTAAAGGAAGTTGGATGGCCTAATCTCTGATGTAAATTGAGTTCACCCTTATCAAGCTTGTCGTCCAACTTTATTTCACGTACCCTTCCACTCCGTCCAACTTCTAAGTTTTCAAAAATATGTATTTGAAAACCATCCAACAAGTTGGACAAGCGGTCGTTTGAAGGGTTCACACTATCAAGCATTGGTCGTTCAAGCCTAAGCCTGTCCAACTAATTGTACAGTGTGAACAGGGCTAATGCTATCCAAGCTTTCACAATACCAAAAGGATTTCTTCATTTTCTTCAGTTGTTTCGTCATCCGCATGACACATTCCTTGCAAAACGCCCTCCATTGTTATAACAAGCTAAGTAGGTATACAAAATTGTGTAATGAAACAACTCAAAGAGTTATTCCACTTTTGACAGACTTTTCAGATGTCATTCCACGTTATTTATCTGTTGGATTTTGTTTTGAGTTTTTAATTACTTTATTCTCTGACGTCAAAAACTGTAGTTATAATAAATCCCACTGACTGTAGTAGCTGACAAGACCATAGAAATATTACCACCGCTGCTCATAAAAGAATCCCAGATTGCAAAATAAAATAAAAAAAAAAGTTAAAACACAGAAAAGCCGCTCATAAAAATGAATCACATTTCCCCCCACAATCCCTTCTCCACATATCTCATAGTATCTAGTATATGAGTATAGTTGAGGCTCTTCTAACATTTTCATGTGAAAAGATTATGCAACCCGATAAGAGTCAACTCCTCTTGAGTTACTTACTTAATTAAATCAAAGGTGCTGTTCTCCAGCTCCAGAGCACTCACGAAGTAATTAGACAAATTAAAATCATACTTAGGAGTGCGCAAAAGACGAGAAAATGACTGCGGTGACGAGCCTAGGTTCTCATAAGAAATATTAAATCTGCTCACATAAACCTAACCTACCTATAAACCTACCTATGGCTTTAAAGTTGGATACCTATCCACCTACCTATACCTACCTAGTACCTACCTATATAGGAGCGGGTGTTATGGAAATGTGACACCTTGTTGTAGGGTATAAAGTCGGCGCGGCGTATAACAAGTGACACAGAGCTTGCATAGTGTGTGGTCTTCGGTAAAAGGTATGAATGTACTAGTGCCGAAAACAGGACTGAATGGTGGGAGAGAGTGTGGGATGCCAATAAATGTTACTAATTGCCAAAATGACTCTTTTTTATGGAGCTAGTAAAAGAACGTTGTGGTTTTATCTGCAAAATCGAAATTTATTCCCAAACAATGGCAATCAAAGAAATGTATAAATAAAAAAACGAAAAATGGGAGAAAAGAAAAGGAAACGAGGGAAATAAAAAATGTTTATTTGTTTCGTTTCTGTTGTTGTTGTTGGTATTGTTCTTGTTGTAATGTTTTGCAGCCACTCGGGCTAATTTGAACGACTGCGGCGCGGCGCGACGCGGCGCTACCACCTTTGGCAGTTTAGTCTGGCATGATGAATTAATGCGCTACCCTAGATAAAACCCATAAAGAAACCAATAACCCAAGGGGGTGATGTGATGTTGTTCCTTTCTGAGCACTTAGGTGAAATACTTGGAATTTTAATAAAACATTCAAGGGAACCAAGGGATATGGTGGGATATACATACAGAGAGGTGGGAATGAAAGTTCAGGGGTGGATCTGTAAGAGGAGTCTTTTTGGTGTAAGGATAAAAATGTGGAGAAATTTTTGCCATTTGCATTCTTGTTTTGGAAAGTTTTGAGAGCTACAAAAGGTGAAGGCATTTTACAAGGTTTTCTCTGATTAGCTATATGCTTATGCTTAGTAGGCTGGTTGTTGTAAGTTTTAAATAAATAAAATAGTTTTTTTGGGGGGTTACAACCTTGAGATGTATCTAGTGCTTATTCTCAACCAATCCTGTGAGGAATGGTGGTCGTATCCATGAGTGTCGGACTATAAGAAGGTAGCTCGATGATAAGATTCTAAACCTTTTTTGGGGGTATCAACTTTTCTTCAAATGTCTATAAACAACCGCTAAAGCCTTAAAAGTTATACGGTGTCAACTCTGTCGAGGAATAAACTTGAAAAGATTCAAAGATTGGCAACAACATGCATCACTGGATGCATGCGTACAACACCAACATACGCTCTAAACGTCATTGTAGGACTACCTCCAGTTCACCTCTTCATAAAAATGGAAGCAAGACTGGCGACACACCGTCTTTTCCATCAAGGACACATAAAATCACATCCATACCCGAAAGGACATCTGTCGATAATGGAAAGTCTAGAAAAACTTAGTATACCTTTAGTATGTGCTTAGATGCTATTATTGCCATGTACAACTTCAAAGTCAACTTCTCCATTGTCATCCCCCCTAGGGAAGACTAGGAGAACACAAAGCCTCATCCTTCAAGGCAAGATATGGTCTGGTATACGGACGGCTCAAAAATGGAAACTGGTACAGGTTCCGGCATCTTCAGCGACTGTCCCAGAACGAATTTCTCAATAAGTCTGGGTAGTCATTCGTCCATTTTCCAAGCTGAAGTCTTTGCCATTAACGAATGTTCGAGAATAATATGTTCATCGAACGCGAAAAACAAAACAATAATAATTTTTTCAGACAGCCAAGCTGCACTAAAGTCGTTAAGCTCACCTGTCATAAGATCCAAACTAGTCCAAGAGACAGTCATGTCACTCTCTGAACTGGCAAGGAAAAACACTGTAATCCTCCACTGGATCTCAGCACACAAAGGCTATGATGGTAACGAGAAGGCAGACATCTTAGCTAAAGACGGCGCATCTAAACCATTCGTCGGTCCTGAACCCTTCTGCGGTGTAAATAAAAGCACCTTCAAGCATACTGCCAAGAACATCCTACTGATGGAGGAATCAAATAAAGCTTGGAGTAACTCATCTGGCCAAATCTGTTCAAAACTCTTTTTGCCAGAATATTCTGAAAAAACATCAAAACTCCTACTGAACCTCAATAGGAGAACCCTAAAAATTTGCACAGGACCACTAACCGGTCACTGTTTTTTAAAGAAACATCTTCACCAAATGAGGCTGATAGCGGACTCCATCTGTAGTCTATGCCTCGAAAATGAAGAAACATCTCTGCACATTATTACAGAATGTCCAGCACTTTTCCGCCTTAGAAAGCAAATACCTGACTATGAGATCATCCCTCTATAGATAACCTCAAACTCATTCACCCACAGAAGATTGCTAACCTCTGGTTCAATTCAGGAGCAGGAGAACTGCCCTGAAACCTCACATGGGCAGGCACAATAGGTTTCATTCAGACACCACAGTGCCCAGAGCTGAGCAAGCTCTACCCATCCCCTAAATCTAATCTGCCGAGGAATTGACAAATACTCCGAAAGTAAGCCTCACAAAGTTTGCAACGATTCAGTTTACTTGGTAGATATACTTGGTAACACTTTTTAGAAGTTAAAAGAGAAGACGTTAAAAAGTGGGGAATGCTCGACGATTAGGTATCAGTTTTAGTTCTTCAAACAAGGTACGAGGTGTCTTAACCAGCAAGTTTGTGGCCTTTTCGTGGACCCAGCTCTCAGTTGCTGGAGACCGATTCCTTTTCATTAAACCACAGAGCAATTTCTTTGCTTACCGATTCAACATCATCGGATCCGTGGGAAACATTGCTCCCAAATTGGATACAGAAGTCTCCGCGCAGATTGTTCCAGGCAGGGAGTGAGCATCCAACATCTGGCGACCGATCTTCACGACATTCAAACCTTCCCACATCATTGGAGCTGCTGGCTCTGACCGCATGTAGTTACTCTAACAAATTGGGGAAGAACTGGGCGACCAGTTAAGTCGGAGTAGTGCTTCTAAATATAACAACTCCTTGAAAGCCCACATAAATTGCATGGCCATCAATTTGACGCCCTTCTGTTCAAATCGCTTGATGATCTTCCCGAGACGAGTTCATGCTGAACCGCATCAGGCTTGACCATGATAAAAGTAGGTACGTTCCTTATTTGCTGCCATTGCTATTGAGAACAACAACGTTCATATGAAACGAATCCAAAGCTGTCAAAAGAAGGGATATTTCAGAGGCTGTAACTTCTTCCTTTCATTTCCGGCGTTACGAGTAGTGATCTTGAAGCGATCACAACTCTCCCACTTTTTTGCTTCACACTAGTGATCCGCCTGTGAGGTACGCCACGTTGACCTCAGAAAGCGTCGGCAAGCCTCCCGGTTTTGGATTGTTCCGTGTCTGAGGCCAACCAAATGCTACTGTTTTTGCATTTGCTTGTACCAGGAGTGTTTTGGCCTGCCTTTTCTTTTTCGTCGCGAATTTGTTGAAACGTTGTACGAAGCTGTAACTAGAGCAGTTATTCCCATTTGGTTCCCTATATTCTCTTCTTAATGTTTCCTTTATCCTTTCCGGCGCGGCGTTACGAACATCGTGATCTCGAAGGGATCACAGTTCTCCCACTTCACTGCTTCACACTAGTGATTCGCTCTTGAACCTTCCCAATTTGTTTAAGTCTTTATTTGTCCAAATAGAGGAAGTGGTTCAAGAACTAACTGAAACAGAGGTATAGTGTATCACTGAAGCTTACATGTTTTTTGGTTTAAACGCTTGTTGAAAGACAAGTTCCCAGTTGCAACACCTTCTACAGTCCTGTTTAGAGAAACAAACATTTTCCAGTTTTCTTTTCAACTTTGGAGAGCATGCGTTTGGTATGTCTGCTTCAAATTCCATCTATAGTTATGCTCTTAATAACTTAACTCAGAACAAGCGCTGGTTCAAATAATTAGAAATCTGTCTGAGTTACTTTCCTCGCAAGTGAATCGGCAATCTCGTTTCCAATCATACCGCGATGATCTGGAACCCTAAAGAGCCTCGAAGGATAAAGTCTTAAGACCCTCATTCAGAGAGATTTCTGGATCCATTTCGAAGTAGTAGGAGGGTTAGTAGAGCCATCCACACAGCTTGGCTGCTGTAGCAGACACAGATACCCCTCTCCATTTAGCTTTTTTTCGTAACGTAGTTTACAACAATTTTGATAGCATACGCCTCTGCTTGGAAGACATTATGCGTACGAACCTAAAGACGCGTGCAGTGGTACACCATCACTCTCCACAGGGGCACCAGCGCCAGATCAACTATCGGTTTTGGAACCATCTGTGAAGATCCGATAACAATCCCTTTCTGGTTCAGATTCTAAAGTGAATCAGTCCTGAACCGACGGAACGTTAACCGTGTATTTTTGACGCAGTTCGAGCTTTGGGATCATCGCGTGAGACAGCATATCCATCAGACGTTAGTCAAATGCAGCTTGCAAGTTCTTCAAAACTTTAGTGAGAATTGTGCCAGAGACAGAGAATAGTCTAGAGCCCATGTTGTCTGTATCAAAGGGAGGAAGATTCAGCAGTGCGTCAAGAGAGGACTCGTAGCGTTGGAGAAGGCCCCAGTACAGCTGAAACTTGGCTAACGAAGCAACGACGTATTAAAGTGAGATCATGGTCCACCAAACAACTAACGCATTGGAAATGCGTCTTACAATAGTCGTATAGCTCCAGAGGACCTTTTTCGGTGACAAGCCCCATGTCACCCCGAAGTCTCTCTTAAATTGCCAGAAGACTCACAAAACCTTAGAAGTTTTTGACCCGACGTGCTTGAACCAAACAACGCCGTTCTCTAGGATTACCGCAAGATATTTCACTTCGTTTGAAGGAGAAATGTTGACGCTTTTAAGTGTAAGTTTGGTCAGAATAGTCAATTTTCTGCCTCTCGTACAGAGAACCACCAAGGTTTTAAAAGGATTGACGAAAAGACCGTTTCAAAAAGCCAATATCAATCAGTTTTAGCGTAGGCTGTGCTCTGGAATAGGCTACGTGTAGACTGAATTCAACCGAGAGCACCACTCTTTGGTAAAGTAGGTACCTGCTCTTTTATCTTATCAGAATCCAAAGGATTGACAGTATTCAATATGCAATAGAAATAGTTTCCTAAAAACATGTTACTTAAACTCCTCAAAACGGCATTAAACCCCCCCAGACAGCCCATTTTTAGCTCTTGGTAATGAATTCATTAATAAAGCAGTGTTCAATTGATAAAGTCCATTATTAAGGTGACTAATGGCGAAACGCGTCAATGAATACCTACTCCAATATCGACCGACTCGACTCAACAAAGTCCTCTATACAACCCCACCCAATACTTGGCCATTTCCCCATCCCACCCCATCATAAAGTACAAACTTGCGAATTGTTTGGATACAATTTTTTTCTTTTTTTTCCTCCAGTTTCACATCAACCGCGAATTGCGCATGACTGTGCTCTAAGGTATAAGGGTGTTTTATTCATTTCAACCCTCTCTATCTACTGCCCCACTTTTACAGCACAGACAACAAAAACTTTTTCGTCTTCTCCTAAATAAAAGAAACGAATACCTAGTGGCTTCATATAAAATTGACAATAATCCAAACCCTCCCTTCAACTATAGACGATGATAAATAATAGAACAAGAAAATAGAACCCGCTTTTAGCTGCAAATAAATTAGGTATCAATCCTACCTCCTCTACGGGGGTAAGTTGAAAAAGACCCTTATAAATATCGACAGCAAAATGGTTGAACTTTTACAAAACTTTCTTCTGCGCTATGGTTAAGGTTGGTCTTATGTAATCCAAAGTGAATCTTCCCAGAGGAGGAGGGTGGGGTATGATTAACAATAAGAAGATACACTCAAAGCAAGCAGAGGAGAATCAAGACAAAGAAGAAGAAGAAGAAAAAAAGAAAGAAACACTTTAAAGGGTATCTGCGCAGAGCGAGGTTCGGATTTATAACCTTTAGCGAAGCCAAACACTGAAGGAGAGCGAAAAAATTCGAAGAAGAAGGAAAAAAATCGGATTCGTCTTGATAACGGGGGTTGACTGGTCTGTGTTTGAGTTCGAGCAAACGACGCCATTACATACTGCCACCCTCCCACCAAAGAGATGTCAAGAGAAAAGAGAAGAAACAACAGCAAAAAATAAAAAAAAAAAACTGCAACCAAGATGGCCGACATAAATATTGACTTTTTGATCGAAATCAAAATCAAACGGAATCTATTCAATTGTTGACAAATCATGTTCGCGCCAAGACTGTTACTTGTTTCTATCACCTAATATCTGTCTATACCACCCCCATCCTTGTCAGCTGACAGCTGTCAGTGATTGACATGCTATATCGTTTTTATACGCTTTTTTGCGGATTAAGTACTAGAAACATGCATGTTTACGTTTTCTTGTTGTGAAGAAAAGTCAACTTTCGATACACAATGCAACGTAAGTCCCTTTTGTACACCAATCATCAGCCAGCCCATGGACTGTATTATGGAGTGTTGAATGTCTGACTTTGTAGTACTACTGGCATGTTTACTATAATATATATGTGGTACGGTAGTAGGCTCATTTGTATCTCGATCGTCATGTCACGCAATGGCGTGACCGTTTGGCAACGAAACTGGGCAAACTATATGCTAAGTTTGATGCACGCAGACCCGATTTCAGCAACTAACCGCCCTACAGTCAAAGCCAAAAGAACGAACGCCCGCCAGCACCAGCCCCAGTCCCGCCACTGCCGTCTTCACACCACCAAGTCGTCATAGACGTCTTCAACTTTGAAAAACACATGTGCTCATTATGAGCCTGTGTGAGTGTGAGTGTTAGACCTTCCTGACCAAATGACCTTGTGTTGGGTGGTTTTAAAAAAATTAATTTACTCAAAATCTATATGGCAAGAGATACCTACTCAGATTTTGTATGGGGTAACCGCTGGTTAAGGGGAGACACAAGAGTTGTTGTAATTCAAAACAATCGGTTGTACCTACAGTGGGAATGGAAAATTGTTGGCCTAGTTTTTCAAATTTCTGCTAATTTTGTGTTTTTCTTTTCTAATAAACCAACAAACATATGCGTTTAAATTGTTCGCCAGTCAAAACACACTGCAGATTACAATTTCTCAAAGCATTGTGCGAGTGATTCAAGTTATCAAATCAAAGTCATGTAAATTATACAAGCTAACAAGTTGATTGCGATTGGTTTCAAAACAAATATGAAAAAAATACAAAGAAGATAATTATACTGAAATTCTCTGATTGCAGAAATGAGAATTATCAGTTTTGTTGTTTTTGTAGATATATTTTTTGTGTGCGGTATTGTCAGTCGCAATCGTATTTGATTGGATGATATAATTGCAACAAACAAATAAATACTTCAATGCATTGGCAAATGAGTATTTTTGTGATTGCAAATGGAAAATCATTAAAAAAATGAAATTGTGGGCAATCGTTACAATCGGGGAGCGATTATTTTAAGGAGCACCATACAGAAATCATTTCATTTGAGCCTGAAATACAACGTCTGACAGATTCTAATTCAAATAGGAAAAGGACAGATTTAACAGATGATCACACGGCAGTTATTTCCTCTGTTCGGCGGCGGTGAACTCCTATCTAGATCTGCGTTAGGCCGAGGCCACGCAGTCAGCGATAAGCGAGCGAGCGAGCGACTGAGCGACATGAAAAAATTAAAACAAATGAAATTGCATTGAACTGGCCATGCATTGAGCGAGCGATGAGCGATTTTTTTAAGCGACTGAGCGACGTCGCTCTGTCACCAAACTTGTTCTAATTTTTAGTTTGTAGCTTAGCGTCAAGATCAACAGATAGAGAAGATACAACAAATATAAACGTAGGGCTCTTGACAACGGCATTTTAACAACTAATCGCTAAAGAAATGTCGCTCACGAAACGAGTGGCCCGTCGCTCGACTTTGTCGCTTAATCGCTGATCGTTCAATCGCTCGCTCGCTTATCGCTGACTGCGTGGCCTTAGCCTTAGGCAGGGCGCTCTATCGGCAGCAGCGGATTTCGTAGCAAAGGTCTGCGTTGCGTGAAAGGCAGAGCCATTTAAGTGCCTGCGTTGTATCAAACGACAGAGCAATCTATCGGCGGCAGCGGACTTCGTAGAAAGTGCATGCGTTTACTTAGAGGCAAAACACTCTGTTGGCGGCGGCGGACTTCGTAGAAAAAGTCTGCGGTTGCGTACTGCGATGAAAACTCCCCTTGTGGAGACGCAATGCCTAACTAAGGAGAATTCAAGCGCCCGGCTGAAACAAGACACAACGATTGAATTTCCTTTACGGAAACGCAACGTCTACAAGTAAGGAGAATCTAAACGCCCGGCTGAGAACAAGCCACAACGACTAGACTTCCTTCACGGAGACTAAATGGTAAGGAGGATTCAAACGCCCGGCTGAAACAAGCTACAACGAACGAATTTCCTTTACGAAGACTGTCTAAGTGAAAAAGGTAAAGATAAAGAAGATACAAACGCCCGGCTCAAACAAGCCACAACAATCAAATCTCTTTTGCGGTGAAATGAGAAAAAGTATCAGGTAAATTCTATTCGCCTGGCTGAAACAAGCCACAACAAGTAGAAACCTATAAAATCTTTTTCTAATTTATAGTGATTAATTCACCTCCATTCATTGACTTTGCCACTGAAACCGAATGTGAGCTGTATCAGGTCAGTGACAATTTTGCATAGAAAAATTGGGTGGGGATTGCCAATGTATTTCCCCATAAGGAAATGCACAAGAAGTGATAAGGCACGGAGAAGTAAACAATGTTTGGCCTTGGAGTAGGCATTCACTTCGTAATTTAATTGCGTGCGGAGGATTTCCATAGAAATAAATACTGCACTGTTTTGGTGCGGCGTTTTGGGAGGAGGTAGGGAAAAGAAATTGTGACGCTTCGTCACAAGCTCTGTGGTACCCGTGGCGTGGTAGTTAGCAGGTCTGCTGTTAACCCAGAGGTTCGTGGTTAAAATCCCAACAGAGGCAAAAATATTTTTTCTCACAAATTGTGATTGTGAGAAATGCGCTAGGCCCTGGGACTCCTCGCTCTGTCGCGCCACCCAATTTATTTTATTTCTTCACAACAAACTCTAAAGAATTTGAAATGAGGCTTCAAAAGAACACTAGCTACACATTAAAGAAGCCTGGTTATGTAATAATGAAGCTAAAGCCGAAGGAACGGCTTTAGAAAAGGTTAGCCTTGTATAGTGGCATACAGAAATTGCAAGAAAGAGGCGATGCATCGTATTCCAAAAAAAAAAAATAGTGTAAAGAGCACTTATTGAGAAGTGAAACAAGTATCATCCTGGCACTGATACAAACAAAGTTCTTCAAAAGCAACATGACAAAAGGATTGGCTTGTTGGATTCGTTGACTTTGAAAAGGCATGCGATCGGTCTGTATAGCTGATATGGGTAGGTACTCTCCAGAGGTTTTTCGAACGCCTATTTGTGCGAATGTTTGGTTTAAGTTCCAATGAGCAGCAACAAAATTAGGATTTGCCACTCAGCACGGAAAAGATTGAAAAATCACTGATTGCGAATTTCAAGTTTGTAATTTGCGAAACGCCTTTAGTAACCTCAACGCTTTAATTATAAATTGATCTACAAAATGGTAATTTACTCTTCATATCGTCTCAAATAGCAAAATTTTTAAATTTGTGATTTACGATAAAGTTCGTAATTCAAGCCGTTTGTCGTTTTAGTAGTTTACAAGCTTTGCATCGCAATGTACTACTTCAGGAGCAAAGCTTCATTTTACAATTTATTCATCGTGATTTACAAAATAGACAAAGCGATTTGCTTGCTCGAAAAGCTCAAATCAGACAATTGAAAAGAAATACATATTAAGATATTGACCCCAGACAATCGCAAATTACGAAAATGCTATACAGTACATTACAAATGATGAGTCGCATTTCATTTGCCCAGCTATTTGACTGGCATCCTATCTGATTATGTTGATATTTTAAGCGATAGTAATAAAAGTAATAGTAATAAAAGTGAAAGGTACCCACTTTGCAGCTCAACGCTTTCATCGCCGACTCACAACCTCAAGACGTCTCGTTCAAATCCACACATCGCATCGCCCAAATCAGCATTGTTTTCTTTCTCATATGCACCCCAACACAACAAAATAATTCACCCGTCCAATATCGCCCTATAGCTAAATATCACTGGCCTATACAATTTAAAAAAAACGGTTGCTATTTAACTTTTGTTTTTACTGTAACTTACAAAAAAAAAAAATTGATTGATACAAATTAATTTTGAATTGCAATTCGCGAGTCAGAATATTTCTTTTTTGCTCCGAAATATTTAGTGATACCTACTCAACCTATTCTGAATGTCTTCATTTCGCTCTTTTTTTAAATTGCAAACATGAAGTCTAATTTACTATTTTCTAATCCAAGATCTAAAACTGGACTCATTTTTGTTGATTTGATCTTGGAATTCGTTCCATGAAGTCATCAAAGAAGTCTTATTCAGAATTGGTGTAAGCCAATAAGGAGCAAAGAAGAGTCTTGCATTCTCTGATTTTTATTACTCTTCTTGATTACCGAAATAAAAGAAATAAATAGGGTTGCGCAACAGAACGAGGATCCGGAGAGCATATTTCCGGAGAGCAGATTTCTCTCAACTGTACCTTGTGAGGGAGTAGAACCGACCTACAATTTCTTTTTGCGGAACGAAATTCAAGATAGCAATTTTCATGGCATGAAATTAATATCGGAGAAATTGCCAATTTCTTAAGAAAGGCGAATACCGTGGAAAAAAACACTTTTCTTCGCTTGATGTTCCTAGAATTTAGGGATGCTCATGGAAAAAAAACATCGATGTTTTATTCGATGTGATACATCGTAACCTTACATCGATGTTTGTCGATGCATCGCATAAAAACATCGATGTTTTCGATGTATCGATGTTTTTTGAGCAAAGCGTACGCGTCACGTGTGCAGCTGCACATCGTGTAGTCTGTCTCTGGAATCTGGATATATAAAGTAAACGAGAAGAGAGCATATTATGTATGACATGAATTAAACAGAAACAGAACACTGAAATCGATTTGGTTAGGTACTGTTACTGTGTGAGTTGTGAGTGTGTATTGTTCGATGCTTGCTTTATTCAATATGGATCGAATAAAATACACCATCCCACTGATATGAAATAAATTTAACTGTAGATTTACTTTGAGTGAGTCTTTTCAATGCTTGCTTCATTCGATGCATCGAATAAAAAAACATCGATGCATCGGTTAACATCGAAAGGGTGCGAAACATCGGATTTATTCGATACATCGAATAGTAAACATCGATGTTTTCGATGTATCGATGTTTTTTGAGCAACCCTACTAGAATTCAAACATCGTACTACACACGATAGACACGCTAGCCATTACACCACCTGAACTTAATTATATGCTCGAAGTTAAAGTACTATATGGTTTATACATCAACTACCCTTAGCTGACAATAGAACTATCATACCCGCAAGGATCACTTAACGTATGGGTAGATACTTTAGAAGGCTTTACAAGCACAGAAAACAATGTAACGATACCCGCAATAAATGGACCTCAGAGCAGCCAAGAGAGTATAGTTATAGTTTTCAGGCTGATTTTAGCAAAACAAGCGCAGGTGTGCCATAAGGTTCCGTTATGTCTCCAACTTTTTTTCTAATCATCAGGATTTCTTATTCATTCAGATGTAGATGATGACAATGTACTCAGCTTTTCATATTCGTTTAAACCCTTTTCATTCTACTGTAGGACTGAAAGCTCATAAATTTCAGATCTTGCCAGAACTGTCGAACGAAGAATGATCAGCCGGTTCGTGTTTAAAGTTATCTTCTGTTCAAAAACCAAGCAGCCTTGCGTTCTCGGTTTCTGCAATACAAACTACGTGTATTGAAAACATATTTAACGAAATTTCTTACAAAAAAAGTTTGTGTGCACACTTAAAAAATATGAAGCAGAAGTGAAACGTCTGGAAAAACAAAACAATGCAACTATAAAAGTGCGAACAAAGATAAAAAGGAGATTGTAGAAAATACTTGTAATTTTCCTCAGTCTCTCGCAGAATAGATCCAATTTATGAATATTTATTGTATTTTATTCTTTTTGTGTCGCTTTTTCGTTTCATCGAATTCCATTCACAAGATGGTAGAAAAATTTCACTTCAAAAAACAAATAGGAGTTGAAGAACTGTTTCTTTTCCTAGCTCATGGTAGTTATAAAGGATATTCAGTATTCACTCATGCCGATGCATGCACTTCAATCTGTCTGCAGCCAGTATTCAGTTCTTATAGATACGACCCTGGGCATGTCTGATAGATCAGTCTTGCAGAGAAGATTATTTAATGAGAACTTATTATTGGTGGGCCACATCTTTCTCGATGTTCTAGAGCTTAGTAGATCTTCCAACCTATGGTATGCTCTGTGCAGCTAGTTTGAGTAAAAAACTTATTGAGGATTCTAAATCAGAGAATATTTAAGGTTCCAGAACTAATCAAGGGAAGGTCATTACCTTAATTGTGCAAACTCTTTATTCAAACACAAATAAAATCTCTTAAAATGTATAACCAATAAACTTTAACTAACTAACTTAACACTTTTAACTACAGTAGGTTAGGTTCTCAATACTTTTACCCATTCGTAATAACTTACGGCTTCATTCCCTGCTCTTAATCTTAACCTAAAACAATTAGAGAAATTCAGGTGAATATATGGACCCTGATGGCACACAAAGAATCAGGCAATAGCTCTGATTGATCAGTTGATCAGCAGGTATATTTAAAGCCCTTTGGTGACACAGTTGGCAATAGCTCTGGTTGATCAACAGGCTTATTTACCGCCCGTTGGTGGCACAGAGGACACAATCTACAAACTAAGGCTTTCACTACGGGAATCTTGTTGTAAGCAATAGTCGAACGTTTCGATCGGAAAATAAAAAAATATAATAGTCTCTGACTGAATGTTTCTGGTGGATAACTTCCCACTTTAAACGGTAGCGTCAAAATGATTCTTTCAGGAAAATTAGGTTACCTTACTTTCCGGGCAGGAACTGCATGTGACTTATACTTGGAAATAAAGAATTTTACTGCTCTATGCATTATTATTGCTGTTGTATGGGTAGTATGAAGGTGATATACATTGCACATTCGTAGTAAATTTTACATTGTGGTATGAAAAGTATCAAGTTCCAAAAAGGCACCAAAAGTAACAGGTAATTTGAATGCTTCGTTACACTCCTGAGCTACGATATTAGCCTATAGTTGTCTATGAAGATACTGTGATGATGTGGACCTTGTTTGAAGACCTAGATGGCTTTTCGTAATGCAATCTATTCGGCTGGAAAAACACTTAGATAAAAAGTCGCGCGAAGAACCCCTCACTAACGCCGAGTTCTATCCAGTCTTTGAACCACCACTCTTATAGATGAGAAATAAGAGTGGTGTCTCTCGATACTAGCGCTCCATTTTTCAAATCAATTCTAAAAGAAAAAGCGACTCTGATGTTCCATAAATTGTAGAGGAAACTCTGTTCTTAGGACATCATTAGCGATTGAAGGTTGGAACATGACAATTGGCGTCCGTGAAGTATTAGCTAACACATCAGCCTGTTACGTGGGAGACCGAGGTTTTAATTCCACAACAAAATTTTTATCCCAGGAAAATCGACTTTTGCAAGGAATAAGAAAGTCCAAGAAAAACATGGTGCCCGTGGCGTAATTCTAAGCATGTCTGCCTAATACGGTTGCGTAGGAGGATAGAAATTCCAATCCCAACAGAAAGAAAAAAAATTTTCCAAATGTTATCACCTTTCGCGAGGAATCGGCAAGTCCTCCAATAGTTGTTTTATTTTCATGAAAGACGCTTTCTCGATTAGCCGTTTGGAATCGTCAAACAATTGTAGGTCCCCTCCATTTCTTACAAGGTATGGTTTGTTGGTCAGAGCTCTGTTGTGCCACCCTTTCTTTTATATGCAAAAGCTGAAATCGTTGTAAGCCTCAGGTTAATGAACTTTCTCATAGTCCAATAGGATTTGGAGTAACCTATCGGTAGGTACTTAAACAGTTGTTTTTGATCTAAAATCTCCCTTTTTGCTCATGACAATGAACTCATCCTGTCAATAAAACAATGAACACGTGCTTCCCAACCTGAGACCTGGTGCTCAAGATGACGCTTAGCCTCTTGAGCATATCGCGATTGTTAATGGACAGAACTACCATCAACCAAGTATCCGCATTCATTCACAAGAACCAATTAACGAAATTAAAAAGTCATTAATATTTCATTCGCAACGCATCCAGCAGATTAACTGAATTTTTGCTGCATTGGCCCATTCATTGAGGATCATCTGAAAAACCCACGATGGCATATTCCACAAGACTATTCCTCTGCTTCTGAACTCGTCAACATTAAGAAAACAACAATTTGGTTGATTTACTGTTGGCATATGTTTCTGCATAAGAGGACTCGTATAGCTCGTATACCAACCAACGACAAACGGGGACTTGAATCGAGTATAGTTAATAGTCAAACTCTGGCCCTCTTACAAGGGGGCAATGACTCCTCTAACGAACCATACCCATCTATAACAACAACAGTCGAGTCGGATAGATACCTTTTGTTTGTTGTTTGTTACCTGACGGTCGACCGACAACCGCGCCGACAACAGTTGAAAGAACCCTTCCGAGGATTGGTCTCTAATATAACGTACCGTATGGTCGACTAACTTCCCTTTGCAATATACGTAGGTATAGGTACTTTATACACAGGAACTCACTCGTATCCCACCGTTCATTAACGTTTGTCCCATTTCTTTTTCTCTATACTTCTTTTCTATTACTACTTTGGCTCTTTAAAATATCGTTGGATACGAAAACACAAGTTCCCAACTCTCACAATCAACTAAAAGTCCTTTTAATCCTTGGAGAGAAATTAATGACAACTATCTGGGAAATGTGTCAGGTATCTGAGCGTGGTTGTCTTAATGTTTTTCGTGGATATATCATGGCTATAGGTTAGAGGTTTTGTCAGACTTATGGCTATCCAACAAAGGAACCAGCGGCCGTTCTGGTCCATTAACTCTTTTGGGTTTGTTTTGACTTCGGGCGCGTGCCATCGAGTTAAATAAACTCTTAAAATGTTTGCATGCACTTTGTTTTGGGTGTCCTTTTTAGTAAGGTCATTTTTGGTGTCCTGTGAACAAATAAATTTAAACAAACAACACACGTTGCTGGACGGTGTTTTTGTTTCAGTTTCAGGTGAAGAGTGTGCCGTCAGTGGGTGCTATCAGAGTGAGGTGAAGGCTTAGAAGATATTCATTCGTTTCTTAGTTAACACATTCAATGCGTCCTCAACATATGTACAACATATAAAAGTCGCACAGAAACAAGAATCAATCGGGAAACACTTCCTCTTTGATAACGAGGCATAGTTATTGTAAATATTTAGTACTAAAACTCCTTGTTTTCTATGTTTTTTGGATGTTGCGACGTCCGATTTAAGTTTGGGGATGGTTGCGACTGGTTCAAATTTAAAACCCAGAACAAATTTTTTTTATCTATACCAAATAAGTTCCAACATTTCTGAGCAAGCTAAACTTTACCAAAACAATGTTTAGTAACGCAGTCCAACACCACAATAACACCAAGTTTCAGAAGAGACTGCAAAACATAAAACTCGGTCCTGATGCCTCCAAAACATCAACAGGATCGTCCGTCGGCAAAAGGCCAAATATGTCAGAGAAGATCATCACCAACAGAGGAGAAGTTCTTCATTTGGGCATAAAGCAGAAGGATTTGCCGAATTTTTTAAAGAAAACTTAGTGTTAACACCATCTTCTGTTCTTGTATTCCTAAATGATGTCGATGTCGACACAACCATTCAGCAGATTGAGAGACGCACAGCCAAGATCCCCCACAAAAAGGGAGGATTTTTTTTTTTATAATTATCGCGCACATCAAAGGGTTATGAATACCCCTATAATGTTATAGAACACAGTGCGAGCATTTAGGAAAATAGGAGAGGATTTAATAGGAGACACCGATGCACATTGCTTTTGAACCTTTGTGAATCGTAATGCAGGAGAAACACAGAGCCAGGTAAAGCATTCCACATTCGGGTGGTGCGACTAAAATAAGAATCTCTATACTTGACTGTACGCCCGAAATTGGGCGTTCGAAGGCTTAAGACATTTTGCAACGACAACAGCATCACTTCGAATATGCAGTTCGGATTCCGGGAGAACAACTCTACTCTTCATTCAACCCTGAAGCTCAAAGAGGTCATTATAAAGAAGTTCAATAATCACCGAACAAAAGTTGGTTATTTTTTGAACGTTGAGAAGGCGTTTGAAAGTCTCTGGGTAAACGATCTTATCCATAAACATAAACCAATCATTTTATTTAATTCCAGATCCTTCTACGTGCAAGTAGACAACACTATCTGATCAACCAACATGTAGGAATTATAGGCAGACGAACTGGCAAAGACAGGAGCCGGATCACCACTCATAGGACCGGAACCTTTTTGTGAAGTAACAGAAAGCCACATCAAGAAAGAAATCAAAAAGTTGGAGGAAGACAACAGAAACTTTTACTTGGCACTTTTAACACAAAACGTTATAAAGTGGCTATAAAACTACATAAGTAGAAACAATGTTAAAATGCTAGCCGGGTTCTTAACCGAACACTGCAGACTAAGAAAACACCTAAAAGTACTAGGCATAGAGAGCGACGACCAATGCAGATACTGCAACGATCAGGAAGAGTCTCCTGACCACCTCTTAGGTGACAGTGAAGCTCTAAAACACCAAAGGAAGAAGTACCTAGGATCGAAAAGCAGCTTAAACTCCTAAGCGTAACCCAGATACTAAGTTTCATCAGAGGAACTAATCTGGATGAAGTACTTTAATTAAGGAATACCACTTAAGAAGTAGGGGGTACAATAGATCTAAAAAGGTCGAGGTGCAGTATAAAACCCCAATTATTAATTCATTAATTCATTCATCTTATCAACCAGACCCATCCGAGTAGGGGTTGCTCAAGGATCGAAGCTAGGACCTTTCCTCTTTAATATCTTTACCTCGGTGCAACCTCAACCAGAAAACCTCACCAGCTTTGTCTTTTCAGGTGATTCCTTGACCTACACGCACTTAAAGTCATCTGTGATTGCAGCTCGTAGAGTCAAAGACCATACATAAAGAAGCTCTTCGAGTACTACAAACGATGGAGAATCAGAATTAATTCAGCAAAGTCCGAGCTATTTTGCAAAAGAAGACCAACAGAAGGATAGAGACGTTCGCGGTCAGCCACACTCTACCACAACAATTGCATCAACCATCCTGACGGAACACAGCTCAGCCCAGAATGGTGGGCCAAGTATCTAGGAGTGTTCTTTTTAACGAACTGATGAGTTTCATCCCACACGTAACTGCAGTTGTCAGGAAAGCTATAGCTATGCTTTCCATCGTGTCCATCCGCTGATGCTCAAAAGAAGTGGGCATAGCCAAAAAACGAAATTACTGCTGTACAAGCGGCTAATACGAGCTCACAATATAAAAAACTGGCTGTGTAGGAGATGAAGGTTCTGCGAATCTGCACAGGACTTGGCTATGGTCCCATACGCAGGAAAAACGTCAACAACAAAAAACTGTACGAAGAAGTTAGGATCAACCCTTTAAATAAGTATGTACGGTGCCCTGAGTAAATTTCAGGACGTTGCTCAATGGGAGGTTAGAGATGTCGCCCAGTTCGTCGAAGAAGTATTCTCCGAGGGCTTTTTTCCTAGTGTGGGCCAAGCAATGGCGTGGCGTGAGTGTCTGCCGCGGGGGCGGAAGACAATTTTGCCGCGCTTTTATTTAGGTATTTCAATTTAATGTATACTATACTTTACATACATTAATTATAGAGAACTTTTCGGCGAGAGCAGTCATCATTATTTTGCATTACAGTAATTCCCGTTTATTTACCTCCTCGCTTTGATGCACAACCCGTTTATGTAAGCAATCTTTTTCTACGCTTGTTATTTTGTTTGATATTGCTCACAAACTAACCCTGTTAAATGCCTGTACCAATTTATATTCGGATAAAAAATGGCCGCAAAAGCAAAAGCTAAAGGTAGGGCTAGACATTAGTTAGCTTCTGTGAATAACTGAAAAATTCGCTCTAGTAGTTTTTCAAAACTGGGTGTTACAATTTTTGATATTTTTTTGATGAGTTTTTTAGTTGAGATAATAATAATATTTTTTTTATTAAACTTAATATTATTATTAAGAGATTTTTGATCGTACTTCTTCTTTTCAATCAATCTAACAGCCTTATTCATGAACTTATTTCAAAGCTATGAATCAAAGCTATGCATCAAAGCTTGTATGCAAAAGTGGAATTTAAATTAGTTTCGAAATGTTTTTTAAATTTTTGAAAAGGCATGAATTTGGGTACTGGCAGTCAGTGCTTATGTGTGTATGTTAATGCTTTTTATGCACAAAACTTAACTAATACAGTTTTGATTTTTGATTAATGCTACTTTTTCGTGTTTTGTAACAGCTCTCTAGGAATGCTGATAGTAAAAATAATAATAATTACTCTGATTTTAGCTTTAGCATACCTATTTAACACAATTCTTCTTCAGACGCAATCCAAAGTATAAGGATCATTATGGAAAAACACAGAGATGCCTTAGAGGATTTGCATATTGTGTTGGTTGACTTCGAAAAAGCATTCGATCGACAACCACGAGATCTGATATGGGTGGCCCTCAGACACCGAGGAGTTCCTGAAGCCTATGTGCGAATAATTATGGACATGTACGAGGGAGCAGTTACAAAAGTGAGATGCCCAGCTGGAGTCACCGAAGAATTCCAAATAACAGTAGGTGTACATCAGGGAAGTGTCTTGAGTCCACTGCTCTTTATTGCTGTTTTGGATTATTTGCTCGAAGGAAAAGTAACGGACAATAAAGTACAACAATTATTCTTTGCTGACGATGGAGCCATCATAAGCGAGGATCCTACATCCCTGCAACGAGCACTTGACGTTTGGATTGATGTTCTGGAAGGAAATGATGGGTACCGTATTAGCGCTAAAAGGACTGAATACCTGTGCTGCCCTTTTTCTAATCCAGACAAGCCTACTCCAGACATTTATTTGAATGGAAATGAGCTTCCCAAGTGCGAAAAGTTTAAATATCTGGGATCTATGACCAATAGTGAAGCAACTTGTGATGAGGACATCAATCATCGAGTAAGCGTAGGGTGGATGAAGTGGCGAGAAAACTCCACTATCTTCTGCGATCGAAAAATGTCCCCTATAAGGTCCCTTCAGCTTCAGGGGGCATTTTTCGATCGCAGAAGATAGTGGAGTTTTCTCGCCACTCTACACAGCAGTTGTCCGTTCAGCTCTGACATACGGTTCACAATGTTGGACAATGTACAAAAAGTATGAGAGCAAATTGACGGCAGCCGAAATGAAGATGCTTCGGATGACAGCAGGAGTAGCAAAGCTTGATCGAATTAGAAGTACTAAGATCCGTGGAAGCCTTCATGTCAAAAGTACCATCTTGGACAAAATTCAGCACGACCGGCTCAGTTGGTATTGTCATGTTCAAAGGAGAGATCCTCAGAACCCCGTCCAAATATCGTACAACGTTTCAACAAATTCGCGACGAAAAAGAAAAGGCAGGCCAAAACACTCCTGGTACAAGCAAATGCAAAAACAGCAGCATTTGGTTGGCCTCAGACATGGAACAATCCAAAACCGGGAGGCTTGCCGACGCTTTCTGAGGTCAACGCGCCGTACCCCACAGGCGGATCACTAGTGTGAAGCAGAAAAGTGGGAGAGTTGTGATCGCTTCAAGATCACTACTCGTAACGCCGGAAATGAAAAGAAAAAGAAAAGAAATACCTATTTAACACAATTCTAAGAGAAAACTATTAGTTTAATTCACTGTTTCAAACAGGTTGTTTGTTTGAAATAAAATACAATGAAGACTAAATGATAACTGCAGTGCTAGAATACACTCCCCTATTCTTATTGAATCTTTTATTATCAAACGAACATTTATTGATTTGATATTTAAAAAAAAGAATATTGAAAAGTGGAATTTCGAAAATGAAAACAAAATTTTTCACAAAAAGTTTTAAAACACTTTAAAAATTCAAAATGTCAGCCAGACGTGGCCTTAAGGTGGAATTTCATATGAATCAGTGGTGGAAGCTGTACTCAAAGTGGTAGTAGTGAGATTTTGTGAAAAGTCAATGGTGGAAGCTGTACTCATAGTAGAATGGGTAAATTTCGGTAGATGTATGCGTAAATCAGCATGTAGGCAGGTTTCAATGTGAGTGTAAAGTTGGGCATCTAATTAATTTCTCATCTGTGAAATGATATAATAATTCGACTTAAGCAGGAAACAAATAGCGAGATACATGCAGATAATATAGATTTGTAGCCAAACGCTTATAATGTTGAGGCAACAATTGTGTGTTGAATTCGTCACAAAATATGTAATGGGAAATTCCGTGCCGTGCTCTTTTCAATCGGTCCAAATTTGTAGTTGCGATAAACATATGAAATAGTTCAAGCATTTACAAAATATTTTTATTACTTATTGTTAAATTATGCCGCCCCCTAAAAACTGCCGGCCGGGGCAGGCACCCCTGTACGCACCCCCGCACCCCCCCGCTACGCCACTGGGGCCAAGCTAGGACTAATCACAGCTCTACTACTTCTGCTAAGCTCTACTCACAGCCTTGTTCATGATCTTTGATCAGTGATCAGATCATGCACCAACTCCGTTTTAAGGAAATCTTCATATTTCTGCCAGTCCAAGCAAAAAAGTAATCTCCATCGCGTGTTACTCTAGGAGGTCTGGCAAAATCTTCACTGGGAGGAAATAAATACATAAAAGCTTTTCAAAAGTTCCTGAGCTTCAATCCTCGATCTTTCCTGTTATAGTCATAGTCACCATTACGCTTAACCCAACCATTGCACCACAGGTACCACGTATTTCAATCAAAGCTTCTACAAAAGAACGACTCTTGTCTTCAATACTGTCCTAAATTGACTTCTTACTCTAAAACAAGGCATCACAAAGAGTCGATTTGCTAACGACATATCCAATGACCCCTTCATTCTCATCTTTATCAAATGTTTTCTTGCTTAAGAAAATCCAATTTATTTATTTTTTTTGGTAAAAATTCGTTCCGTACACTCAACCAACCCCACTGTGAGTGTAAGCTGTCCAACGTGCAATTAGGCCCATCCCAAGCCGTTGAGTGGTGCGGGTCGTTGGAAAGGTCAAACGGCCGGAAGTTTTAAGTTGGTAAATTCAGGAAATCTATTAACCAAAGAATCTTCCCTCAACGTCCATTTTATGTTTGGCACGTGTCGAAGATTTGCTCAGTGCGATTCTTCTTCTTTGTCATCGTCGTTATTGTTCCATTTTGTCCACTTTTTCCACCACAACCCCATTAACATCCTGTTGTTTGACAGTTATTTTTTTGATGCTTATTAATGACTATAACCGCGCACACACAACAAACATACCAACGGTAAAAGGTACTCTGATGGCTAAAATCTCTAAACAAACATTTTAACAAAATGTACAAAATAATTATATTGCAGTCCCAAATGGCGAGCCGTAAGGCTCTTGGCTCAGCTATCCAAGGAAAATTGATAAATTGTCAGACTGTTTGTCAAAGTAAATAAAAGCAATTAATTTTAACTAGCGGATGTGTCTTGTTTTTATTATTTTTAATTTTGCTTTTACCATCAAACTTACCTTGAAAGTAACTTTTAGTCCTTAAGTAACTAACAGACAGCCTTAGTATGCTCAGTCGATCCAATTTGCTAAGAATATTTTGCTCAAAGGGTAGCAGCGAAGCCAATAGATCAAGTTCGGCATTCAGACGTTCCCGATGTCGTTTTGATGGATTGCTCTTAGTGACGCCATCTTTTGGTGGGGGTTTTAAACTGCAAAGAGACACAAGAAACGAATTATGTCAAAATGAATTGTGTCGAACAATAATTATTAACGATCAGAAATTTGTTTGTAAGTGATACACAAGAGGCAAAGGTAAGGGGGTACAGTAATTGTTGGCATCACGATAAGGCACTTTTGTACCTACAACCATCAGACGAGGACGCTTAAGGACCCTTAAATTGTATAATAACGATTGTGGCCCTCTTCAATTGGGAGTCAGCAACTAGGTATGTATGTACGAGTATGTATATCCTATGCATATTGCTTTGTGTTGTCCTTTTATTGTTGAATCAGGGTGTGAGGTAAACAATGATGGAAATAAAAGCATTGCACAGTGAGTCAGGCACAGGGGTAAGGGACCTCGTCATGGGGTGAAATCGATTAGCCATGCCCACTTGATCTCATAATTACAACATAAGGTTGTTCAACATTTATATAATACAAAACACATATACGAGTCGAGTGTCTTACCCTTAGACAAGGACAGGGGTTAATGTAATCAATATCCTACCTATGGTTTTGCAATCTTTCTGTTTGGAGTTTTTTTCTTTCTCCTGTCGGGGTTCTGGTGGCGTTTTGAGGGATTACATTAGGAACAGCTAGTGTTGTCGGCACCCTGAATATGAGAGCCAATCCCAAAATTGTGGACTCAAACCACATTCGGCGAAGAATCCAGGGAACAGCTTGAGATTTTCCTTTTTTCAATCATAATTTAATTATGAAGGTGTGGCAATGTCGACTGGTGTTTTTGTGTTCTTCCTGTTCTTGTTCTTCTTCTTCTTCAACATGCGTAAATGGCATTTGTTTTGCTTTGTGCCATACGTTTTATGCGATGAGGGATTATAATTTATCCTCTGTCAAAGTTTGATAATCCCTTTTGTTTTGGGTGTCATGTTGAATGACTTGGGCAATTGTGTTGCGGTTTTCCTTTTGGCATAGTTATAGGTATTCCTTATCCTTACTTTGCTGATTGAAATTAAATAAGGGGAAAGGACGATGCACATACCCAATGACTTATCTTTATGTGTGGAAGTCATTTAAGGGATTAGGACTAAGGATGATGATGCGTTTTTCTCTTCTTTGTTGTGCACTTACGTACGTAGGTCTTTTCATTACTTTTTTAATTTTTTTTTTTTTTTTAATTTGAAAAATTGACATAATCGAACATCATTCAAAATCTATTGGATCCGAAACAACCAACAAACTCTGAATAAGCAAATGCAAAAAAGAAAAAAGGTTCACGGATCTTTTCCCTTAACTGACAGCATGTAGCCGGAGAATGAGTGGAGTTGGAGGCCCTAGACTGCCACAAAACAGATATAACCGCTATCCAAAAAGCCTTACAATATGCGTGTCGGCAAAAAGAAGATGAAAAAGTACGACGCCTACTATGGCCGACTTTTACAGAAAAGGAAACAACGCTTTTTGGGATCAGGCTTGTTGTTAAAGGCAAACTCAAGGATAAGGTTATCAGTCAAAATCCAGTTAATGAGGTTATTATGTCAGTCTGCATAGTTACCTATCCTGATATGCATTGCACACATCCGCCCTCACAGAAGTGAGAGACGATAATTGCAATGGTTCCTTCTGCGAGTTTTGAACAACGCCTTGGAAATCACGTTAAAATTGTCCTTTATGATTTCAATGCAGAATTGGGGAAGGAAGAAATTTTTAAAAACTCTAAGTATAGCCTGCATGACAAAGCCTCCAAAAACAAATTCAAGTTAGTCGATTTTGGTACGGGCTGTAACTGTTAGTAGCACACGCTTCTGTCTTCCCTCATCCCAAACTTGAAAGAATCATCAAACAAAAACTGACAATTTTGCAATCAATTATAGACACTCTTTCAGTGTTATGGATTATGGTGATGATGTCCGAACTTTCCAAGAGACCAGCTTTGACTCGGACTACTATACCATCAAGGTGCAAATGAGGATATCCTGTTCACGACCCAATGAAACAATATGACTTCGGAAAGCTACAATCCTAAGAGATAGTCAGCCCATTTTAACGTCAAATATCCCTATCGACTATTCTTAAGGCTGGGTGTCCCCGATCGACGAGCTCAGACTTAATGTAAATGAATCTATGCCACCAGCTTTCAGCATTAAAAACTAGTGGCAGCAATAGGTACTTTAACAACCCATCAGAACCTTTCAGAGGCTAAGGTACTTGGTTTCACCTGGGCTTCAAAACGCTATCCATAGTTCGATGAAAAATGCAGACAGGAGAATTCAGTCAAACAAAATGCACGACAAATAATGATGCAAAAGACCCCTGTTCGCGTTGGACCAGTTCAACGAGATTTACAAGATCAAAAAAAGGGAACAGCACCAAATTCTCAGAAAGAAGAAGAAGCAGCAAGAGAAGCGCTCGTTTGAGGAAATTGAGAAATGCCATGACAAGAATGAGGTTCGACAGTTTTACCAACAGGTAAAGATATCTTGCCAGGGTGGCACTATCACTATCGTGCTACTGGGGATCTGTCTGCTCCGTTGTCATTCAGGATGCCCCATTCAACTTGAACTTATTTCATACTCGATACTCCTGAGTCCTGACCTAGAAAAAGTTAAGCTTGCCATATTCGAACTGAATTCAAATAAAACTTTAGGTGCAGGTTGTATTGAAACTTGATTTTTAAAGGCAGCGTAGTTCGATATCCAACAGAAGTAAAAATGTTTTCCAAAGGAAAGGTATTCCCTTTCGCGAGGAATTGGTAAGTTTTTCGATAGTGAATTCATTGCCATATGAAAACGGCTTTCTCTGCATTCCCTCCGAAGGCATAGCTTTGAGGACTGTGCTAGGTCCTGGGGATCCTCGCTCTGTTGTGCCAACCTATTAATTTATTTTATTTAACGTCGCGTCAAACGTCAGGTTTGTTTGTTTTTCCTCATTACGGCAGATCTTGGAAAAAACCCGGGAGTATAACATCGATATACACCACCTTTTATCGATTTCAAAGCCGCATATGACAGTGTTTACAGGGAAGATCTGTGCTAAGTAATGTCCAGTTTCGAAAGAAATCACCAAGACCTTTGATGTCAAAAAAGGCTTTCGAAAAGGCGGTGTCTTTTGCATCATAATTGAAAAGATTGTACAAAGCTCAAAACTCGTCAAACACCAGTGGAACAATCTTTCAAAAGTCTGTGAAATTATTCGCTTAAAGAGACGATATTGACGTTGTGGGAAGAAGGAAGCGTGATATCAAAGGTGCTTTTGCGAGCATTGAAACGGAAATGTTAATGGTTCCAAACGAAGTACATACTGTCAACAAACAAGGACAAGAACGAATTGACGAATTGGACAAAACGTCACTATAGACAGACATAACTTCGAGGTAGTACAGGACTTCGTCTGCCTAGGAACTAGGAACACTGCAGAACAATTAAAACAACAACATGGTGGAAATAAAACGGAAAATACCTCTTCCCAACCGCTGGCGCTGCTTCTTTGGGATAAAAAGCCATTGAGAAACAAAACCCTCTTTAGAACAACCAAGGCATCCCTTTATAGGACCTTAATTACCTCAGTCCTGCTTTACGTCGCGAAAGCATGGACTTTATCGTAAGTGGATGAGAAAACCTGGTCGTTTTGAAAGAAAAGTACTCCGAATGATCTTTGGTCCTATATTTGATGACAATGCGTGGGGAAGAAGATTCAACGAAGAACTGTACCGAGACATGGGCTAATACGCATCGTGATAGGTACTATGATTTTAGGACTTGTAGAGCGGATCGACACAAACGCTCCGGCTCAGCAGGTTTTCATGCTGAGAAATCTCGGAAAAAGAAGATCTAATCTTAGGTAGCGAAATCAACGAAAACGTCATCCGACTTAGCTAGTACAAAACTTGAGATAGCTCTCCCGAAATCGAAATTGTTGGCCAAAGATGTTGGTTGAGGCCCAGGTGCACCCCGAATCGTAATGCCAACCTAAGTGAAGAAGTAAGTCTATATCTATTCAGATGGTTGACTATCTCCACAGAAATTTTCACCAAGGCATGTATCGACTCAATTAAACTGACTCGGAACCTCTTTCAGGTAATCTCCTTATTACTGAAAGAATGAAGAAAAGGAAGAAGTTAAATCCAAAATGCAGTTCCAGGTTTCTATAGGACACTGCATAGCTTTTACTTTCCAAATCTTTCGAAAAAGAGTTCAGAAGCTGAATTTAACACCGTTAAATAATCAAACAAATCAAATTAAGTGAAAGTTTGAGGAAATTTTGCTCTGAACTTGAGTATTTAATAATTTATACTAAGTCAGTATACTGACTTGAATCTTCGATGTTCTCACGAAAAAGAATCTGTTCTGTTGCTTAACTTCTTTCGACACTTTACACTGCTCAATGGTCAATGATCGCTTCTTTCAAAGCAAAACCGTACCAAAATCCACCAAATAGAGTTCCTACTGCATACTTTCCTTTTCAAACCTTTCTCGTTTTTGCCAATTACGAAATTCCATCTAGACGTTCAAAACCAAATATCATTTTAATTTGACCGATTTGCCTGCATGACAATTGCTGCTCTCACAAATCGCATCACGTAGTCCCAAAACCAGCAATCACTTAATTTGGTATGAACGCTTAGGCCATTCGAATTGATCCCTCGTTTGCTTCTCTCGCATATATTGGCCCACCAATTTGACCAAAGACAGCGACTCGCATAATTAGCGGGGTCGTTTCTCAGCCAAAATACGAATAATGACAAAATTATAACAATTCATTTTGATTTGCCACATTTTGTGTTGCAGACGTTTTCTCTGCAAATCGCAAATACCCAGCCATGATGGTTCTCCTCGTCTAACTCGAAATTCCATCCATTTCACTATTTCACCTTAAATGCCCGTAATAAGTGAAATTAGTGGGACCACTATCTCTTTGCCATGATGTTGTTGTTTTTTTTTTCCAACTCTGCTTTTAGTTGGTTAGGGTTTCTTAGAAGAAAACAAACGAAGGCGAATACAGTAGAGCCGCAGAGGACGAACCGATGTGTGTGTGTCGATTGCCCCAAACTACAGTGAATTTTTTGGTTTTCTTTTTGGGTGTTTTACCGGCCGACCGTCTGGTGGTACACCTCCCTCTTATCCCTTTATACACTCAAGGTCTGTAGATAATAAGAAAATTATACATATTACACATACCCCCGAAAAGCGGTTGTTCAGCAAGCCCTTATTATTTATGGCTAACTGTAAAAGCAAACTCTTAAGGAAAAATGGGCCAGAATGGGAATCCAGTGGAAGTTGTTATAAATACCTACAGCAAAGGACTGAGAAGGGTGGTTGCTGGTTGCTGGTTGGAGTCGGCCATCGGCATCGGCATCGGCTTCGACTTCGGCAGTCGGCACCATTGAATGACGTGGAAATATCCTTGTGAGAAAAATAAGAAGAAAGTGAATTTGGATGATGTTTTGAGAGAAACGGGCAACGAGTAGGTAAGAATACACAAAAAAAGGAATGAGTGCAAAAGAATAAAGAAATGGAAAAAATGCGAAAAGAATGCCAGCAATTTAAGGTTTTCAAATGTGTTTTTTCCTGCCGTTCCCTTATCGCCTTTCCCACAAAAAAAAGTTCTGTCGTTGATTTGTTTTCTTCTTTTTTTTTTTGTACTTCCTTCACATTTATTTCGTCGTTTTTCTTTATATTCTTTTCTATACTAAAAACAGTTTATGGGGAACTCTAACAATCTGCAAAAGTTTCCTCTATCTTCAACAAACCCATGTACATATTCCAACTTTAGCCGGAGTTGTTAAGCGGATTGTGAAGGTTGAGTGAATTTGGGTGAAAGGATAACAGGGTCTTAGTGACTATATGAAAAGAAAGAACTGACTACCTATGGCATTGGAGGTTTTACTTTTACTGCGAGGAGAGATACAATTCGTGAATTGCTAAATGTTGGCAATAGGGAAATTAAGGAGAAACTATAGCGAAAGAAATGGCTGGAGAGAAGAAGTAGGAAGGTTTAATAATAAAAACAAAATTGTATAGAGAACTATCGATTTTTTGTCCTTGTGTTCATCGTTTTGGTTTTGATAGGCGATAGGTAGTCAACTACCTCCCCTTTCTTTGAGAAGACAAAGTTGTTTGAAGTGGATTTGGTTTGAGATTATTCTAAGAGTAGTTAGGTATAAAGATGAAAATGTTTAAATACATTTTATATATCTATACCAAATTGCTGTGCCTTTCAGCCTTATCGAATTTTATTTGTATTTGTCCTGAAAGCAACAATTCACGACATAGGGCTTAGTTATCATAGTGAACTAAATCGTTACTCGATGTTGGGAGAACTACTGAAGTTCATGTGGCGAAGCTTTTAATAAAATTGATGAGAAGGGACATTTTACGGGTACCAACTTAATATATATTTGGTTTAAAAAGGAGGCTAAGGCCCTTATTGCGAGTGTCGTCTAACATTCGATGCGACAAGGGTCGAAAGCTTCGATAAATTTTTCTTTTGGTATTGCGTACCTATCTCTGTCGACAAGGATTTCTGTTACTGTGAATAATGAAATTGGTCATTGTGGACAAGTGCTATAATTTGCAATTTGAATTAATTTCAGTGATAGTCGAACGCGAAATACAGACGAATTCAAAATTGAAAGTATCGAACTATAAGAATACGCAATACCAAATTTCATTTTCGATGTTCGACTATCGACAACCGTCGGTCGTCTATCGACAGCCAAACGACTTTCTTTCTTTGAGTATGGTCATCCTGCACACGCAGTGCTCAGTACTCAGTTTAAAGTTCCTGCTGGGTCATACATTTTAACGTAGGCATTGCAGCTCTGGTCTAAACCTAGACCTAAACCAACATTTTCCGAAAACAACTTTGGTATTGGAAGAGCCTTCTTTAGTTCAGAACTTCAATTCGTATGAGGTCTCCTTCCATTTGATTATACCACCTAAGACAAACGCATATATACCTAATTGGTATAGAGGTTCTGATTGACATAGATTTTGCATTTAAAAATGTTAACAATACAGCAATCACTAATGGTCTTGATGGACTGCACATAGAAGAACACATCAAGAACATAACAACAATGCTCAGCAGCAGAATCATTACTTCCGAAATGGGGAACTACAAAACAAGCAGAATGGCCAATAGAGGAACCCCGCAGGGAGGAGTTCTATCTCCTCTACTGTGGAACCTGGTCGTTAGCAAATTGTTAATCGACCTAGAGGACGAAGGTTTCGAAACCATAGCCTATGCCGATGATGTAGCAATTGCCGTTCCAGGCAAGCACCCACAAACCCTAGTTTAGCTGCTACAAACAGCACTTAACAAGCTTAACAATTGGGCTGTAGATTGTGGTCTGAACATCAATCCACACAAAACGGAATTAGTTCTCTTTACGAGGAAATACAAAATTCCGGACTTCAGACCCCCAACTATCAAAGGGGTAACTCTCACACTGTCAAATCAGGCTAAATATCTAGGTCTCATTTTTGACAAAAAACTGACCTGGAAAACCAATATTGAAGAAAGAGTAAATAAAGCCAACGTGGCACTCTTCTCCTGTAAAAAAGCCATTGGTGGGAGATGGGGTTTCTCCCCCCAAATCACCCATTGGCTGTTTACCTCGGTAATTAGACCGATACTCACATACGGTTTGATAGTCTGGTGGACCGCACTAGACAAGATGATCAACTACAACAAGCTAACCAAAGTTCAAAGAACGGCTAGTCTGTGTATTAGTGGCGCACTGAGGACAACCCCATCGGACGCCCTCAATGTATACTACTAGATCTCACACCCCTAGACATCTTCAGCAAACAAGTCGCAGCTAGCTCAGCAACTCGACTCAGAGCTACATCACAGTGGACCAATAATCAAAACGGCCACACTACCATTCTAGATAACTTTAGATTCTTACCGAATCGATCCGACTACACCACCCCCAAGTTGGTGTTTGACAACAATTTCCAAGTAACAATACCTTCAAGAGAAGCTTTGGAAAATGGTACTCTTTTAGAAGAATGAAGCAATACACTTTTACACCGATGGTTCAAAAACCAGCGAAAGCGTAGGAAGTGGAATCTACTCAGAAAAATTGAATCTCAGTCTTCTCTTCCGCCTACCCGATCATTGTAGTGTGTTCCAAGTGGAAATTCTATCGATTAAGGAGGTGCTGTCTTGGCTCAAAGAAAACGTCATATCCTCCACGGATATTCGAATCTTCTCGGACAGCCAAGCTGCCCTTAAATCTCTTGCCTCTGTCTCTATAAAATCCATCACGGTCCAAAATTGTCAGATGTCTCTGAGGGAGATGTCAAATCTGTTCAACATTCACCTTTCATGGGTGTCGGGGCACAGGGTCATACCAGGCAACTGGCAGACGAACTAGCCAAAAAGGGGACGACCACTTCCCTATGCTCAGAATGGAACAACATGGCTATACATATAAACTCCTACTTAGACAAGACGCTTCGAGTATAACAAACACTAGATGGACTGAGAGTAACAACTGCCTGGCAACCACAAAAGTTTGGCCGTGTGTAGACTCAAAACGCTCGAAGAGTTTGTTAGCCCTGAACCGCCTGTATCTAGGTTCTACCATAGGTGTTCTTACGGGACACTGTCTAATAGGAAGACACGCCAAAAGACTTGGTGTGCTTTCCAATGATTTCTGCAGAAGCTGCATGGACGAGGAGGAGGAAGAAACCGTTCAACACCTTCTTTGCTCATGCCCTGATGCACTACTTCAGAGGAGGAAAACTCATCTCGGTGAATTCTTCGATGATACCAGCGACTTAACTTACATAGACTTTAAAAGTCTTTCGAAATACATTAAAAGTTCCGCGTGGTTCGGCTAGCGGGTGATTAACCGGCTAGTCCCGTAATGGAAGATAAATGGGTGATCAACTCGATAATCTTACATCGGGTTTCAGAGATCAGTAGGTGATTAACTTGCTGATCTCAGTGGAATCACAATGTGTTACAGGCAATGTACTCATTGGCTGACAGCCACTTCCACCTAACCTAACCTAACCTGATTGGTATCAACTTGGCGACGCCTATAGATGTTGCAACTTATAGTACACGTCATTTGTGGTTACTATACCTCCACGCGGTAACCACTGGAAGCTGGGATGTTCCACCCTGAGTGGACCTGCTAAACTTGTAAGTGCCAGTGTTGACAAAGGCCGAAGAAGAAACAGATCAACACTATAATGTTCTGCGAGTAATGACTGTCTGCCCGAACCTAAGTGGTCTATACCAGAGCTTTTTGAGAATGTCTCAGCGGATGAATTAAAATGACAGAATCAACGGTGGACTTCAGCAGTCATAAAAGGAGAGACGTCTGAATGAGCTACTCCGCATAATGGTTTAAAGGTCTTTAAGGGTCTTTCAGTACTAGGACAGAGTATTGAAGTAGAGATGGTGGTGGATGACCTACTGGCGAGCCAAGGACATCTCTCATACCCCTGCAGAAGGGTGCAGCTTCTGGATCCGGCCCAAGGGGATACCAAAAGGTGAGAGGGTCCATTTTAAAGATCGGCCATACGATACTGAGAATCTATTCATCGGGCATGCTTTTTTCGGACGATATCATGCAAATCAGCTGGTGCATGCTTCTTTCCAATTAATCTCCTGCTGCCTTGAAAAGGACGGCATCAATGCCGTCTACACATTTTTGATTTAAGTTTGCATATGGCAAGCTTAACTGCTTTTAGAACGGGAGGACGGCATTCTTGATCATCGTCCAAGTTAACTGGGGCATTCTGAACGACAACCGAGCTGATGTCATCATCACGATTAAGCAGCCTGCAGAAGTGGTCTTTAAAAATCCCAAGTAATGACTGCGAGTAGCTCCCCTAAACCATTTCACTTAAGAGATGTTGTAATCATTGGAAAAGAAGCCTTTCAGACCACAGTGAGTCATACCCGTATTGACATTCAAAAAGACTAGGCCCAACCGGTTGCTGATTTCAACCCAGTGACCATAACAAACATGCTAACAAGGGAATGCTGGTAGGAAAACCGGAAAACAGGGAGGAAAACATGACGCAAATGATGTCTCCGAAGGATTTTTAACACAGATGAGAGGTAAGGTTAGCCATCTTCTCAGTTTATCTTCCCATAAATACATCGATAAGGCTCCCTGTTTTTTTTTTATTGGCTTCCTAGCACGAAATACTTGCAGTCTGTGTAACCGCAAAATATCTAGCTAAGCAGTCATTGAATAAAGACTCTACATTTTCGTAGCTATCTCATCCACTATCACAAAATCTAAATTAGTAAAAAGCTGTCGCTGTAATTTAAGATTGCTCAGAGCAATGAAAACCGTGCCTTTTTAATTAGGGCTCCAGGACTCACTGACAAAGTCGTATCATCACTCGAAACCAGCGAGATCAAGACCTATTGACTGAGTCCACTAGAGCAAGAAAGAATCAAAATCCATTTAAAAACTGCCAATGATTATCTTTAGAAACTTGCCGAGTTTTCAAGAAAAAAAAAAAATCTTTACAGTCACAGCTTATTGGGTACCCGCACATGAGATATGATGCCACCACGAAGAGGCAGAGCAAGGATCATTCTACTTCCCCTGTAAGTGTCCAAGCTTGGCCCACACATGAAAAATTCCTCGGAGAACACTTCTCTGACGAACTGGGTGAATTTCTCTTATCTTCCACTGAAAAGCATCGTAAAGTTGATTCAGAGCTCCAAATGGTTCAACAAGGCTCTCAAAATCAATAGCCTTGTCATTAACACAACCGCCTCTATTTCCCCCTCCTTATCTTCGTTTATTCAGTGGAGTACAATTAATCCTTGAGCTGTTACCGCTTGCTACTGCTTGGCTGCATCTCCTACCTAACCTAACCTTATGAGCAATGGAAGAAACCTCTACCAATTTTTTTCCGATTTTGAACGTCTTATTGCGAGAAAGTTTAAATTTTCTTCCACGGGTATCGCCTTTCGCGAGGAATTGGCAAGTCCTCCGTAAGTAAATTCATTACCATGAAAAGCGCTTTCTCAATTAGCCGTTCGGAACCGGCTGAAAATTGTAGGTCTCCTCCATTGCTTGACAAGGCATGGTTGTGAGAAATGCCTTCAGCCCTGAGGCTCCTATCTCTGTTGCGCTACCCAATTTATTTATTTTATTGCGAGAAAGCGACTTTCATGACACCCTACTTAAAAATGCCCTCGGAGAAATTGCCAATTCCTCGCAGAAATTGACGAATGCGCTCCGTGCACCGCTGGACCATATCTTGGCTTGAAAGACTGGCTTTGTTGCTCTCCCAGTTTTCTCCCGACAAAAGTTTAGGGAAGATAAGTTTAAAGGTCTCTATACAATTCCCAGACTGTCAATGAGTGAAAGGTTGCTCTTTGAGTTTGAATTCAAAATGAGATGCCTCTGATGGAAGAAACAGTGGATTACCAGTCTTTTAAGATTTTTTGAAATGTTGTATTGGGGATAAACTTACATTTAATTCGAATGTGGGCTTAAAACGCAGCAACGAGTGATGTTGCTTGTCTGTTGTAGTTTCTCTGGCTTTTGAACTGGAGCTGATTTTATCTTCGTTTTCATCAGAACCCAACAAGAGCTGTATTTCGCAGTTTTGAGACGTTCTGAAGTTTTTTTTAGACTTATGAAAAGGAATGGTTCCAAGCGGATGAGTTAAGTGGACCAACTTTCATGCTGAGACCATTTTTAAGGATTTCAAATTCAACTCTCATCGACCTTTCACCAAAACTGGACGGAACTCTAAACTTGGGAGCTAAAAATTGTACGACTCAACTTTTATAGGATATTGCTTACTAGCAAGGGACTTGTAGAGTACCTGTTCGCAAGGCAAGGTTAAGCTTTACTTTGAGCCATTTTTTTGATTGAAAGTGGTGATTTCTCTGAGAGTAATTCCACCGACACAATAACGACTTTTTTATTAAGGTGTTCGGAGTCAGCCGAAAATTATGGGTCCTTTTGCTGCACAGGTTATGATTGAGCGCAGGGCGTCTCGTCGCCGTCGCGTCGGTCCCCGGCTATCTTATTAGTTTTTGTTTTCATTGTCATTAAATTAGGCCTTCCTTTAAGTTTAAAGACAAATGTAGGGCAATTACCTATGAGATGAATAAGAATGGCAAGGATCTAATAACTTGATTACCAAGTGCTCGTTAAAACAAATTCATCAACTTTAAATTTTCTTGCAGTTGTCATGTTCATAGAAAATAAAGAAAAATCCATAAAATAACCAACGTATGTCTTCAATAAAAACAATTCCTTATCCAGACAACAAAATATATGCCCGCCCAAGGACAGGTACATACACAAAATGTTTCAAAACTTTATTCAAAACCAATTTGTGCTTGATTTCTCTACTGACATATCAATTAAAGTTTTTGAAAGAATTTTAGTTTAATGTATGAACAGGTAACTGGTTAGATACGGAGTCATACGTTCAACATGGTCTATCACAGTGCACAATCCATAAAAACAAATGACGAGAGGAGAACAACGACGAATTACCTGTCCTATCGCGCGTATCGGAGCAGGTGATATTTTGTATTTCCTTTCTGTGGGGAGTAAGTCACTTACTCAACTCATTTTGATTCCGAAAAAATACATTCATACGAGTATACCCCAGCGCGACAGTACACACTATTATCTGTCATTAAAAAAAGGAGAATTTTTTTTTATGGCACACAGCCTAGGTCCTTTAGGAGGACATTCAGTTTGTATAGAGAGAGGCCTGTATCTATACTTCAGCTGAAAGAACTACAAAAAAATAAAATAAAAATAGTTTCAGATACTTTCCATTTTTATTCAGTTTGACGGTTGCTAAAACCTTCGTCGTTGTTGTCGTTTTTTCATTTTGTATACCTATACTATACCACTACCACCCCCATATCAGCAGTATATTGGGGTTGTTGTTCTCTGATCCCATACAGTAGGGGTGCGAGCCTGAGCTTTGAGGACAACTCGACTGTTGTCGTCATTTATTATCCTGAATACTAGGATTTGGGTGTAGATATCTGTACTCGTATACCAGCAGAAGCAGCAGTATTGTATAGGATATGGAATGAAATAAAACAGTGTATAATGAAAATCGCGAATGTTTAATCGATAACATTTACTTTGGCATTTAGTGCGCGTTGTATCTGTAAGTTTGTTGTTGGTTCGTATGTTTTATTATTAACAGGTCAGAAATACAGGTGAACTATATAGCGTCGTCTAGGCCTGAGAAGAGGGTGTTGCCTGGGAGGAAAGTATTGAGTTATGTGAATTCTAACTTAGCAATAGTTTATACCAATATTCATATGCAATGCAGCGGTTCGGTAGAGTAAGCGTATGGTTTTGTTGATTTATAGCTGAGCTGTCTGAATAATTTTCCATGTTTTTGACAAATACACTAAAAGAAGTGTCAAAGGTTTTTGAAGCTAAAAATAAATGAGTTCTCTGCTTGTTGGCGACGAGACTGACTGAACACAGGTGGCAATATGCGGATGAGAGTTATTCAACATAAAACATATGTCAGTCGGAGTTATTTGGTTGGAAAGTTGGTGTATTTGGAGTTTGAACTGCAGTTGCTGAAAATTTTGTATCATAAATCTTCAAGAAACTGCTTTGGTGTTGCAGTATGACGAACCGTATGAGGCCGTATAGTCCAACTACTTGCTAGCACCTACCATTCACACGAAAAACAGTCGTGAACACAACAGGGCCCGTGTCACAAATACCGATACCCGTCATTATCGTTACGTTGCGATTACGTTTCACGATATACTTGCTGACATTTACGACTACCTTGGACGGTCGTTTTGTTATCGTTCTGATGGAACCATTCTCGTAATTTATAATCGGTTCATGTCGCAACTATCGTTTTTTTTTTATTTACTTTTGGAGAAATGCTTATGTAAGGAAGTATCCATACTTCCCCGTGTGTTGGACTCTCCAAGGTGTACCAAAAGTTTCTCGCTGATCTTCCCCTCGGGACCACTTGCGCATTTCTTCGAGGGGGGATCCGTGTCTAGGTGGAAGGTTCTAGGTCCTCAACTACCTCTTCTTGTTTCTTTGTTTTCAGGATCTGCGTCAGATACAGGCTGATTCACCTCCAACTCTCCTCGTCTCTCAGCATCTTCTGGATGATATTATTCGGGCTGAGCTCTCCGATAACTCTAATTTATTTCCTGACGGGGAGATTCCCATTTACTACACTCGAACACTGTATGATAAGCGTCGTCTGTCAGCGAATCTCCATATTGACACGAAGGGCTTCTTCTTTTTCCAATTTTGTGCAGGAAAGTGTTGAAATACCCGTGTCCGGTGAGGAACTGTGTGACGTTGTAGTTCACTTCACCGTGTTTCCGGTTACTCCACTCACCTATGTCTCCGATCAGCCTAGCTGTCCAGCGTCCTCTGCTTTCCGACTCCCAGTGCTCTTGCCACTTCTGCTGTGTGATCGCTTTCGCTTTCGCGTTCAACGCTTCCACGCCGATTTCTGGTTTCCTTTCATGTATATGTATTTTCTTTGTGTTGCGAGGAGGTCCATTGGTACGACACCTGTAACTACAAGAACTGCAGGTTCAGACACTGTGTGGCACGCGCTCGCTATTCGCAGGGCACCGCGCCTCTGTACCGATTCTAGTTGTCTCCGGTACTTTTCCTGTTTTAGCGCTTCAGCCCAAATCTCACTTCCGTACAGCAGAATTGAATGTGTTGTTGCCAGAAAAAGTCTCCGTTTGCTTGCGGATGGTCCGCCTACATTTGCCATCAGGCTAGATAAGTGGCTTGTAACCTTGGATGCGCGTTCAGCAGCGGTTCGTATCTGGTCCCAAAAGCTCAGTTTCGTGTCAAGCTTTATTCCCAAATATTTTACAGAGTTTTTGCTTTTTATAAGTTCGGTTTCGATGTGGAAGTCGATAAGCATGGTTTTATGTTTCTTTTGCTTCACGTTTCGTAGCTCGGCTAAAGGAAAAAGGAAAAAGGTCTGCCCGCAAGTTGGCGTTCTATTCCCTCTTCTGTAGTTCATTTTAATCGACTCTCTTTTTTTGAAATAAAAATGTTATATCCAGCCCTCAAAGCTGTTTATTGATTAATTTGAACTTGAATTGATTATTACTGACAGCTGGTGTCCTAGAAACGGTATTTCGGTCAATCCTCTTTCGCTATCTGTTTGGTTGATTTGTTCATTGAAGGGTCTGACCTAACTCTCACTTAAAGGTGGCTAAATACCTTCTCAAATAAAGTTAATCGCAATTTAGTAATCCTGAACAGTAAACTAAAGTGGTCCAAGTGTTTTGTGATCGAAAACAGCTAAGGCACTTAGTCTTCTAAATAATTCAATAGGGTGGCGTAACAAAGCGGGGCTAAGCCCATTTCTCAAAGCCGTACTTTGTGAGGAACTTAAAATTTTGTTCCGATTCCGAACGGCTAATCGAGAGAGTGCTTTGAAATGTCAATGAAATTACAATCAGAGGACTTGTCATGAACACTGCTGTTAGCCTGGTAGTTTTGAAAGCCTTTGGGCAAGCCATGTGGACTGTCGCCGAAAGTTGACTTTTGGTTTTATGCGACGATTATAAGAGCAATCATCTTATAGGCATCAGTTGTTTACTGGAACAAGCTTAGATTATGGTGTGCTTCGCTTGCCAAATTTCCAAAAAAAGGTATATATTTTGGCTGTATTGGGATTTTCCTCGGCACTCTGGGTGCTGCTCTTGTCACACTACTGAATGTTCGTGCTCTTGATTTCGATATCGCTCTGTACCTCCTATCCCTGTCTGAGAGGAGGTGGTGTCATTCTACCATGGAGCATATTTTTTTTAAATCAGTTCAATGGAATTTCCTGTCTGATACGATGATTCCAAGGCTCAAACAGCGGTATTTTTTCAGTCAGCTTTTCATTGGTTAAGGATAGTTTCAATATAAAATCTAGAGAAGCAAAGGATTGATATCGGATCTTCACGGATGGATCCAGAGCAGATAATGTTCTGCAATGGCAATGGCGGTGCAACGGAAATGGTGCCTTACAGTTCGGGATGAACTTAGGTCTCAACCAACATCTTTCGATAACAATTTCGATTTTGGGCGGACTCTGCCCAGTTTCGCACTCCTCGATTTCTCTTCAATGTGCTTTCCGGACCATTGATGTCCATTCGCTCTTCATGTCCCAGACGTCGTAGTCTCGTTATGCGTACTCTTCTTGCTATAAACCTCTTGCGGTACAGCTCATACATATCATTGTTGAATCTTGTTCTCCACACATTATCTTTTCACATACGGGATTGAAGATCATTCAGAGTATTTTTCTCATTCGTTCAGTTCAGGACTTCGTCTACCTATAATCCGCTCTAAAGACGGAAGTCAAACGTAGACTAAACGAAGAAATACTTTTGCCAACGGCTGTTTCTTTTTGTTAAGAAGTTTATAGGCATAGTGTTACGAAAAATGGAATCGTTTGGGTCGAACTGTGCTTAGAGCTTTGCTCTGCTCAACCCTCTTACTCCTTCGAAAGTGATCCAGCAGTGGTAGACTTTTATGAATAGAAGTCGGAAGCCTTTAAGTTCCGAACATCACGGCATACCTGAAAATGAGAAATCGCCGATAAAGTTACCAGGCAAAAATCTCACACAGTTTTCTTAAGACTTGAACCAGGTTAAGGTCTGCCGAGGTAATCAGTGAGGGTTTTTATGAACGATTGGTAAAAAAACATCCAACGTAGGCCGGTTATGTAAAATTGGTCGAGCCTTGATCAGAAAAGGGACAAGCGGTCCTCAACGAACATTAATGAGCACGCAGACGGGTGGTCTCATGGCAAACACTCAACATTTGCCCAATTTAACACGGCAAAACACACAAGACAACAACAACACTCAACACAAATCACAAACATCCACTTTAGAAGATCAATTCCTACTCAGCGTTTTACCTCGCCTTGAGCTGGTTAAAAAAAACGATGTACTCAGATGTTGGAACGTAAAAGTTGTTGTCAGTATGGCAACACCCGTTTACACCAAAAAACTCTTTCGTTCGAAAGATTATTTTATTGTCGCTATGCCTAGTCCTTTAGAAAATTTCGTCTTCATCCACAAGAAGCTGCGTTCTTAAGCTCCGTCAATGGAATTTGGTAAATGAATCGCTTAAGCATGAGTCCTTCTTTCATCACATATTTTGAAGATTGTCTTCTCTTCTATTCAAGATGTTTTTAAATATCTTTTTAAAGCTTCGTTCACATCAGCAGCATCCTGAACCATTTTTTCAAGCTCCAGATAGGCTTTCTTTTACTAAGCACGGAATGGACTTCTTCTACGCATATTTCTGTTTTTGTAGCCTGGATATTCTTTTTGGGGCATTTTACATCATTTTCATTACTTGAGGCCAACTTGCATCTCTCAGTAGCCATTGTTTGCTTTTCGGGGAGCTCGGGGCTTAACGTGTTTCAGGGACCTACAATTATTTGCTAACTCCGAACTATTAAGTATTTAGAAAAGCGAATTTCATTGCAGAGTAATTGCTCTCAAAGGACTTGTCAAATCCTCGCGAAAGACGACACCCGTGAAAAAATAGTTGTGGATCGTTCTGGGATATAAACTTCGAGCTTCATAGGCAGTCAGCTATAATGACTACGCCACTGGCAGCACTATACACTCTCCCAGTATCAATTTACAGCCTTTTTTCCCAAATTTCATAGAATCGACTACCAAATGGTGGAGAAACGACATGGTCGACTAGCTATACTCCTCCACCAGTACTCAGTGCCTTTTGGAGTACCTAATGCTGTTTGCAATGGCCCAAGTTTTCAAAATTTCGCGAAACATTTCTACTTTGTTTTTGTCTCTTTTACTACACTGTTGAAATTCAATCGTGCTACGTCGGGGTGGTAGTCAACAGTATCGACTGGCTCAATTTGGTGTCAATTTTCTACACGTAGTATAGCAGATTTAGTAGAGATAAAAATGGCTGTCACTCTGAAAGTGGCTAATTCAAAACGCAAACGGAATTTTCTTAGAACGAAAAGTATATGTTGCACAAACATACAATGTTAAAATTTCATTCCTTGTGAATGCTTTAATAGAAGCAATCAGGAAATAGTTTTGTTCAGGGTTTGGCTCCAAATATTCCTTCCGAAAGCCCATCATACTTTATTGATTTCTTCTTCCCAATTGGATTAACCCGATTTTCTCTTTAGTCCTTCTTCAATTTCTATGAGACTAATGAACCTCTATTCCTTTTCCAATCACATGGCTTTAAAAAATGGTAGCTTAGATAATCCTTCTCAAGCAAACGTCACCCAAAAAGTTGGTGTTCTGGTAAAAAAAGAAACAAACACAAACGGACAAAAGAGAAACTCATATAGAAAGTCACACCTTTAAGCTGAAGGCCAAAGCAAAACAAATCCCATCAAATCTACCAATCAATCACTATAATGGCTTCGAAAACATGTTTGTCTTCCACCTGCTATAGCTTGGCGAATAGGAAAATCTCCATTATCTAGATTACTAAATGGATTTTACGCAACGCAAATTTTTTTTCCTTTTTTTTAACTTCAACCCATCAGAAGCTAATCATTTTACGGAAATCCAGTTCGGATTTCGTTTCATTGAATCCGCGCGCAGATACCTACACCTCCATTTCAATTCACATGGCTTGGCTATTTATTTAATCCGCAGCAGTTGTCTATACACAAAATGTCATTCTGATGGTTGGGAACTATGCTCGTATAGGTGTACACACAAATTAGACTAATCTGTGTTATAAAATGAATAGCAAAGTTTCATATTAACATGGTAAACCGTTTAAGACCCAGTCGTGGACTGAATGAGGATTGTTTTACATTTTGACAAGTAAAGACTATAGGCTTTCTTTCATTTATGCTTGTCTAAATGCTTTAGCTTATTGGTATAGTCGTATGGTCGTATAGTGTATGCATGTTCGTCCCTCACCGCATGAACTTTCCTCTAACTTTGATAGCTTCTATAAAACAATTAAGAGTCATTCGTTCATTATGCCTTTGCATTTTATTTCTTTTTGTCTGGATTTGGTTTGGTTCTAAGTAGTAATTTCATAAACCAACTGACCGACCCGACGGATGGATGGAGGGCCGGACGGCCGGCAACGACGCGTCCGTCATGACGAATGAATGAACTTTATGAATTTATAAGTTCAAACAAACTAATTCATGCACTGCCCCACTCAACAGGTGAATTTTGCCAGAAAACTTAATTTGTTTTAATTTTTCAAAATATGATTTTGTGTTTGAGCACAAATACAGGGTGTCCGTTGGGAAGGCATACTACTTAGTTGTGCCGCCATTTTGGTAAACATTAGTTATGACAATTCATATTTGGCAGCCGTGAAGTAGACACGTTGCAAATTTATTATGGAAAAATATTCGATAAACCAACGCGTTTTATTCGTTAAAACATTTATCAAAATCAATCATCGATTACAGTGACGATGAGAAAGCTACGTTAAATTTTTGGGAAAAACCACGTGGCAACAAAACGTACTACAGGATGTTTTTTTTTAGAGGTATAGAACTTCGAATTGAAATAAAACACAAGAAAATCGTTTACATGTTCATCAATTTGGCTTTATTGGAAGGATAATTTTATGCCGTTGATGTTCAATTTTTTTGAGCATTTAAGGCCGTACGTCGTCAATAACGCCACGAATCAATGTTGGCTTCCAAGCCCCCTAACGTTTCTGGTATGTTGACGTATAGACGAGCGACTTCACATATCCCCAAAGAAAATACTCCAATGGTGTCAAATCACAAGATCTTGGTGCAGTGACGTAGATAGCTTTTCGCAATGGGGGGGGGGGGGGACCTAGTTCGCTCATTTTTTTAGGTATAGAACTATATTGAATTCATTATGTATGCCATAAAAAATTATATTTTTTAAAGATAATATACTATGCGCATTAATTTGAATATGAACTAGAATAAATATTGATGTGATAAGTGAAATAATATTAATTTAAAAAATAAGTCGTAGAATAAAATCATTTTTATTTTTATCCTTTTTAGATAACAACACTTATTAATCTCGTCTGCTGCTATAAGTATTTCGCGATAAATAGCTAGAGCAGCCAAACCATTCAAACATGCAAATAAGTAAACATCCAAAGTTTATCACACTGTTATTAAAAAAGGCATATTTTTAATAATCTCACTATACGTTGTTGATCATGCTTCTTTGTGTTGTTTTTACTCTCTTTAAATATGAGAAAGTTCTTTCGGGACGTTGAAACGGGCAGTGTAGCTAATATCCTGAATAAAATATAAATGCTAATATGTTTTTCTTCGGGGCTGCTATCGGGCGCTTCCAATGAATTCTTAAAGGAAGTATTATTCCTTCGGATCAAATATCTCCTCCAAGTTTTTATTTCTTCAAGAACAGAAGATGGTTCGGAAGCCAAATATGTTTGGTAAAACTCAGCAGTTTCATTAAATTTGCTTTGTCTATTTCTGACGAAGAATCCTTGAAAAGAACCGAAAACCCTTCTAGTATGTTTTCATGGTTTGTAAATTTTTCTCCAAGGTTCATTACATAGAAATCGAGAAAAGGATTGTTTTCATAACACGAAAATATTCTTAAGTACTTGGAACCGAAGGGTTCGAACTATACTTTTGTCGGTTCACCATTCTCTTGTGTTTAACGCCAACATCAAGGACTTGAGCTATTTTTTTTTTTTTTTTGCATCTTCAAACACTTTCGAAAATGAGTCATCTTCTGCCCGTTTAATTTTTAGTTGATCCCTGAAATCTTTGGCGAGATTCATAGCTTGGACCAAGTCTAAATTCACTCTATGAATCTCACGACTTATTGACAACGAGAGTTGGTAAACCATACTTTTAACATCTAAGCTAATCAAAAACTCGAAATCCATAGCGTTTTTTAAGTTCCTTGCGTCAATTTCCAATGTTCTTATTTGGTCAAGAGTCTCGAACACAAACGGAAATAGCTTCTCAAAATCTTCAACTGCTTTATATTTTGAGATCCATCGCGTCAGATTCAGCCGTTTTAATGTCTTTTTTTGTGGAGATTGAAATAATTGTCAACTGCTTCAATTGTGGTTAGGCAGTCTCTAATCGCTGGTATTTTGCTGGAAACAGATACAGCAAGGATTCAAAGAATGTGCTGCACAATGAACGTACAGATTATGCTGAGCAAAATTTTGGCGAATAATTGCCTGAACACCATTGTATTGACCAGACATATTGCTTGCTCCGTCGTACGTCGTACCCTTGGCCGATCAAAAAAGAAATGTCCAGATCACAATTTTGAAGATTTTCCACTATAAGCTTTGCAAGAACATCACCTGGATTGTTAATACAGTAATGTTTGGTAAACTGCTGTATTAGAGATTTTAAGAGAAGAGATTTTATTCATACCAGTCGTGGAAAATCGATATAAAAAATTAAATTCAAAAGATTAGGTGATTTTCCGAAATAATAATTTCTTTCAGATGAAATTGACTTTGTATTTTCCCTGTAGAATGAAGGTATAGAATGTACAATCCTGATGTGAGTACTAATAAGACTCAATTCACGTTGGAAGTAGCTACTTAATTTCACATAGTGTTTCTTTAACTTTTTTGGTTCATGACTGGTTATGTTGAACAATTATCGATCCCAATGGGGGTGGGGGTGTTTATATCCCCCTGATCCCCCCACCCTATCTACGCCAATGTCTTGGTGGCCAATTGACAGGTCCATTCCGAGAAATTATGCGCTCATCGAATGTTTCCCTTCCCTCAGTAGATCGATTCATTTCGTTTCATTTTTAATTCATTTTTATTCATTTTCACTTATAACTACTTACATGATAAGTGGAGTGCGCTGTGTAGCATGTAGCACCGTCTTGTTGGAACCACATCTCATTCACATTCATGCCATCCAATTCGGGAACAAAATAGTCGGTTATCATGGCTCTATACTGTGCCCCTGTTCTGTAACTATCGCCTTGATAAAAGCCGGCGATAAAAGGTGGAAAATGGAACGCAATTCTGAGTATTTAGTAGGATTTCGTTTCGCTTCTCACTGTTTCTCGATCGATGTTGTGGATGCGATATTTACAGAACAGGGGCACTGGTCTCCATCAACGGTATTTGGTTCGCCAGCATATTTTCTGAAGAAGTATGGCCCAATAACTCCACCAGCCCAAAGAGCACACCAAAAAGTCAGTTTTTGTGGATGTACTGGCGTCTCAAGGTACTAAATGTGGCAATTTTGCTTGTTGATGTAACCATTCAGTTAAAAATGAGACTCATCACTGCACAAAATTTTGCGATGAAAATCAGCATCGAGATCAATCTCAATTTCGGCCCATACACCAAAAGCACGACGCATTGCATAGTCTCTCAACTTTAATTCTTACACAAGCTGGATCCTGTGAAGTCGTAAGCGAAGATATTTGCTCAAAAGCGTTGTTTTTTTTTTGTCAACTTGTTTATGATAAAATGGCAAACCAAACTGAACATGAATGACATTAGAGTTGGCCGATTTGACCGCAAAATGTCAGTTTTATATCCCTTTTCGAAAAATTAACCCGATTCAAAGCGTCATAGCGACGAAATAAGAAAAAAAATTTAAAGTTGAGGTGCAGAACGATGTTGTTATGTTTTCAAAACCCTTAGAAGTTTATTTTCGGAAGCAAACCATTGAATCATACACAACTAGTGATATAAACGGTTTTTCATAAAAATCGAAAAAAATAAAATGTCATTGCATCAACAGAACTTCTTCATTCTCGGTGAAATTCCCCTTCGTTTCTGTACTTTTAAGTCACCAATAAAAACTGTTTCCTTTGGCATCAGCAGACTCCTTTCTTAGAATACGGAAATTCGCAGTAAAATCATCTTTTGAACATCAACTTTTAAGTGCATTTCGTCAAAACCAAAATCATAGACTATGAAACAATTAATTTAAAAAAAAAAATGAAAATCCAAAACGCAACCTTCGGGTATAATTTGAACTGCAAATTGATAAAGAGCGTCTTATCTGGAATACATCGGCATTATGATGAGAATGAACGTATACAGCGGTGAAGCGAAGCGCGTTTATAGTCATCCTATTAGGGTCTTTTATAATCGATGTTAATGTGGACCTACCAAACGGTAAACCATAGTCATTATAAAGTGCCAGATACACACAACCATGGCTTAAATTTGTGCTTTTTTTTTTGCTGTGCTGCTTTGCTTTTATAGAGATGACCGTCCACTAAAAGCTAACTGAACGGCTGTCATTTATTGCAGTGGCTTTTAAATTACAGTCGACACGCTACTTATATGCGAACGCTGTTCCAATGCACCAGCAGCAGCAGCAGAGAGAGGAGCAGCACCCAAGAGTTAACATGGCGCGTTCAACTCTTTTCATTGCCGCGATAAAACCAGCCGACTGGAGCGGCCGCGGCCGTTGCGGTGCAGTTCGCAACTTTATACGACGTTTGTTGTCGCGCCTTTCAGTGCTTTCATCAAATGTCCGGTGATTTACTTAAAATGCTCCACCCTGTCGCTCAGCCCTATTTATGGGTGCTATCTGGAAAATCAGGATATTTTTGCACATGTTACTAAAAGTTATTAAAAAAAAAACACCCAAAGAATAAACCAATGGAAGGTAAAAACACATAAGCAGTTCGGGTTGAAGTAATTGATTTTTTAATTATTGTTTTCGATACACTCACTGTTTTACGGAACTGCATATGGTTGCTTGGAGCTTGGAACTATAAATGGCGCTTTTAAGTGGTGTAATATTGAGTCGTAAATTGAACGCAATTATGATGACACTTTTGGAAGTTTATAGGCTTTCCTCGAACAATGTCATACTGTGGTTGTTATAGAGCAAATGTTTTCAATGAAATGAGGTCCGTTTTTGTCGCGACTTAGCAATCCTGTAACCAGCTAAGCAATGCACTTTACCTCTGAGCATAGAAACAAGTCAATAGTGAGCACTTTATAGCTCAGCGATACTAACAAAAGGGGTTCTATAGTAGGGACTCTATGAATACCTATAAGAATATGGGTTTTTTGGCTAAAAGGCTTCGTCGGCTTCTGTGGTGTATTTCTAAGTGGTTACCGTAATGTTGTAGTATATGCCTGCCTGTGACGTGGGAGTTCGATAGTATAGCGATAGAAATATTTTAGATTTGCAGTTACTCACATGGTATTTGTCTCCAAACTGGAGCATCTTCAACAAATGAGGTTTTTTTTTTTTTTTGTTGGAGGTTTTTAAAATACCAGCTAGAGCACTCAGACCTAAATACCGGTCCATTGCACTACCAGATAGCAACCTTCTATTTGTTATAGCTTTCCAGATGTTCGGAGAAAAGCCAAAAGACGCTGCCATGGTAAGGAGCCTAAGTTACCAGCTCTCACCATGTCTGCGCCGAGTATCTGTAACCTCATGCGAGAAAAAGCAGGACATTCACAAAGGAAGTGCTCTGCGGTGTCCTCATCTTCTCCACAAGATTCACAGAGTGTGGTATCACTTAAACCTAACACGTTTAAATGCTTGGCAAAAGAGAAGTGCCCGCTGGCAACGCCAATAAGCTTCCTACAGTCTTTTCTGCTACGAGCTAGCAAAAATGTTGCAGTCTTCTTACTAACGTTGGGGAGCATACGCTTGGTTTGTCTGCATCCAATGGAGGCATGCCATCTACGGTTGTGTTCTTCACAGATCCAATCGTTGATTGAAGCCCTCACTGAGGACGCTGGCAGACCTAGCGACGGTTCAGGTCCTGAGAAAGCTGTCTGAGATCCCTGCCTAGCGAGTTCATCGGCGATCTCATTTCCAGTTATGCCGTGATGGCCTGGAACCCAAATGAGACTCAAGGAATTTAATCTTCCGATCGCATTCAGAGAGCTCTTGCATTCCTGGATCACTTTCGAAGTGGTTAGAGGGTTGAGAAGGGCCTTAAGCACAGCTTGGCTATCGCTGCAAACAAAGATACTTCTCCCCGTCCATCCATTATTCGTTACGTGGCTCAAGGCCAATAGGATAGCATAAGCCTCCGCTTGGAAAACGGATGCGTATGATCCCAAAGATGAGTGCAGTCGTATGTCGTCGTTCTCAACAAAGGCACCAGCACCAGAACCCTCGTCGGTTTTGGAGCCATCTGTGAAGATACGATAACAGTTCTTTCCAGGCTCAGATTCTGGAGCGAACCAGTCCTGAACCGAAGTAAAGCTGACTGAGTAATTTTGACGCAGTTTGAGCCTTGGGATCATCGTGTCAGACGGCATATCCATTAGACGTGGGTCAAAAGATATGCTGCTTGCGAGTTCCTCAAAGCTCCAGTGCGAATTGTGCCAGAGACCACATCGTTTTAAACGAGAAATGGTCTTGAGAGTACACCCCATGATGAAGGTATCAAGGGGAGGAAGGTTCAACAGTGCGTCGAGAGCAGCACCCGGTGTGCTGGGGAAGGCCCCCGTAACACCCAGACAAATTGTTCTTTGAAGTTTGGCAAACGAGGCAATAACGTATTTACGCGAGAGCTTATTCCACCAAACAACTGACGCATAGGAGATGATTGGTCTTATCATAGCCGTATAGATCCAAAGGACCCTTTTCGGTGAAAGACCCCATGTCTTGCCAAAAGCTCCTTTACATTGCCAGAAAACTGACAGTGCTTTAGTAGTTTTAGACTCGACATGTTTCGACCAAAGAAGTTTGTTATCCAGGATTACTCCAAGATGCTTGACTTCATTTGAAAAGGGGATGTTGACGCCTTTAAGCGTAAGATGGGTCAGACCAGTCAATTTTCTACGTCTCGTGAAGAGGACAACCTCGGTTTTAAGAGGATTGACGGAGAGACCGTTTCTAACACACCAGGTGTCAATCATACAAAGCGCAGCCTGTGCTCGGGAGCAGACAGCTTGGAGGCTGGAGCCAACCGAGAGCACGGCGACGTCATCTGCATATGCTTGGGCATGAACGTTAGAACCATTGAGCATTACAAGTAGAGAGTCGATCAACATGCACCACAGAAGAGGAGACAAAACGCCACCTTGTGGGCAGCCCTTATTTACTCCCGTTGCAACATATTGTCCACAGTCCGCCTCAGCGATTACGGTTCTCTTCATTAGCATTGCTTTAATCCACAACACTAATGACTCGTTCACACCGTGTTCTCTGGCAGCATTACACATACCATCGAAGCTAGCATTGTCAAAAGCACCTTGAATGTCGATGAAAATGCCTACCGCAAATTCTTTCCTGTCAAGCGCGCATTCAATCCTGCTAACAAGATTTTGAAGTGCGGTCTCGCAAGATTTTCCTCTTTGGTAAGCATGTTGCATCTGCGCACTTATGGAAGAACTCACCGATAGAAATGACAACAGACAGTATTCTGCCAGACCTGCAAACTGCCACACATGGTGCCGATTTTGGAACGAGCAGAATGAGACAGTTAAACGAATTCTAAGAACTGGGGACTGAACCTAGAACAACTTAGTGGAATGATTTGGAGTAAGAAAAAAGGAAAAAAGCAAGCAAGTGGGAAAGATTTGTTTTCCAGTAAGTCACAATAATCAAAAAACCCCGTTAAAGAACAGCATACCTGCTTGTTGATCCAGAGGTTCATGGTTCGAATTCCAACAGATTCAAAAATGTTTTTCCACGGGTATCACCTGTCGCGAGGAATTGGCAAGACCTCTGTTAATAAATTCATTGCCTAGAAAAGCGCTCTCTCTGTTCGGAACCGGCAGAAAATTGTGGGCCCTGGTCCTACTTCTGCACTGTTGCGCCACCCTTTTTATTTATTTTTAGGAGCAGAGCAGTGATTACACCCTTTTTTCTTTGCTTCCTTACCAGTTGTTGTCACGATTTGGTGGCAACACAACCCCCTTTTTATACAAACGATTTATTTTATTCGGGATGGTTATAAAATCCTTTAAAAGAATATTTATTTCAATAACTCAATACAATCAATCTATAACTTTTTATATATAAAAGAAAGTCGTGTTAGTTCCACTATTAATAACTCTAGAACGGCTGAACGGATTTGTCTGAAAATTGGTGGAGAGGTAGCTTAGGACCAGGAGACGGACATAAGATACTTTTTATCCGTATATTCCTACGAGAACAGGAGCGTAAACGGGAACCTAGAAACTACTGACCTGATTTCAAAAATTCTTTCTTTGTTATAATGCTACACTATTACCGAGTAACTTAAACTTTAATTCATCCCCATATTCCCACGGGAATGGGATTGGAAAGCAAACTTAGAAACTACTGGACAGATTTCAAAAATTCTTCCTGCTCTAGGATGCTACATTATCCCTCAGTAGCATAGGTTATAATTCATCCATATATTCCCATTGGAACAGAAACGGGAACTAGAACAGGAACCTTAAAACCGCATGACCGATTTCAAAAATGCTTTCAACTTTATCCGACAATAACAAAAATTATTTCATCCTCATATTCCCACGGGACTCGGGCAACGTCAGAAGGCTCAGCTTTATATTTTTTTTTTTTTAATCAGGGAAAGGGATTGGGAACGTAAACCTATAGATACTAATGGACAGATTTCACAAATTCTTTCAGAATTGGGACGATACAGTATCCCTTAGCAACTAAGATAACAGTTTATTCCTATAATCCTATATGGGAACGAAAACATGAACCTCAAAACTACTTGACCGATTTCAAAAATTCTTTCGAATTTAGGATGATACGCGAACGTGTTTAGAAACGCAAACCTTATAAAACTTTTCACCAATTTCAAAAATTTTTGGAATTTTATAACTCAAGAACGGCTGAACCAATTTGGCTGAAAATTGGTACGGAGGTAGCTTAGGACAAGGAGACGGACCCGTTTACAGACATAAAATGTAAACGGAATGCTTAAAATCTGAAAAGGAAAAGTAAACATTAAAAAAACCGACATTGGGCTTTGACAATCGTTTCATTGACTCAAATAAACCAAAAGCAGCGTGCAACAGAAACGACGTCAAAAAACACTGTTCTTAAAAAAAAAAGTTCACATATCGTGACAGACTAAGCATTGTCCAGTTATCAAAAAGTTTATGAGTCAGCGGAGATTTCATTTTTCATTTATTTCGCTCAACACCCTGGGCTGCTTTAGACATAGGTACTCATATACCTCTTGTCCCCCGACATTTACGGCATTGCTCAGGTTTAAGGTTCCCGTCCTTCTATTCCCCTGGGAATATGCGGATAAAATATACGTACATGGTACATGTTACGTATCCCTCTTTAATGTTCATATGTTACGTATCCCTCTTTAATCCTTACTAATATTATAAATGTGAAAGTCACTCTTTCTGTCCAGTTTTCTATGTTACCATCTCTCGCCCAAACTACTGAACCGATTTAAATAAAATTTGGTACAGAGATAGTCTAAAATTTAAGGAAGGACATAGGCTATATATTTTATCCCTAAATTCCCACGGGAACGGGAACGTATAAGGGAATTTAAAAATTACAACCCCGATTTCAAAAATTTTTCCACCGATAGAGTCCACTCTCCACTCCACTATCCCTTTCTTGATCTTCAAATAAATATTAGCAATCGGTAATGACTGTGTGAAAAGTCGATTTCGGCTCCGACTAATGAGATAGTTAAATTACATTAAGTAGTGTGCAAAATGTACTGAAATATAATAATATAGCAATAGTTTACTAAAACGCATGAATGTGTCTTATTTGCAAAATAAGTAGCCTAAAAAATTAAAAAAGCTGCCGAAAGTCACTATTCCACGCGGACGAAGTCGCGGGCACAGCTAGTGTTCATATAAAATTCAAAAGAACTTTTGAAATTGGTCAAAAAGTTTTAAGGTTCCCGTTTTCGTTTCCGATCCGTCTTGCATTCGTTATGAGCATAAAAAAATCACAAAGTCAATCGCTGAATGTTTTTCACATGGTCAATTATATGTGGCATGTTGACGAGTCGGAAAATCATCTGCGTTATTTGTTCTCGCGCCTGATAGTAAGATAAAAAATATCGTCTATCACACGGTGCTTCAGTGAAAAGTGCAACACATGCACATAAATAAATCTATCTATCTATATTTATATAAAATAGGATGTATGTATGTTTGTATGTATGTCCGGTATAGACTCCTAAGCCACAAAACGAATTCTTATGAAATTACCAGGGTTGACATAGTTTTGCCCAGAGATGGTTTCTGTCAAATTTTGATCCCCATATTATATTCCCACAGGAACGGGGTTGGGAACGGAAACTTAGAAACTACTGGATTGATTTCAAAAATTCTTTGAGCATTAGGGGTGCTACATTATCCCCCTCCATCAGTAACTTACACTATATTTCATAATTCTACGGGAACAGAAACAGAAACGAGAACGGGAACATTAAAGTTACTTGACCGATTTCAAATATTCTTTCAACTGTATGTTACATTATCCCTCAGTGACATAGACTTATAATTCATTCACATATTTCCATGGGAACGGAAGATTCCTACAGGAACGGGGTTGGGAACGGAAACATAGAAACTACTGGACGGCTTTCAAAGTTCTTTCAGCATTGGGATGATACATAATACCTCATTAACCTTCCGTAAACCTCTTCCCTATAATCCCACAGGAACGAGAACGGGAACCTTAAAACTTCGGACCCGAGTAACGCCCCGGGCGGCTCAGCTAGTGATTTATAATACTTACAATAGTTTCTTTATTTTAATTTTATGCTCAGTGTAAGATAATCTAGGTTTTAATACTTTTAATAAGCGCTCTCTATATATATTGCACATTGAAAACAAAAGTGGCACTATACAAAAATGTTCTTCTTCGAGTAAGAGCGATATGCCACCCACCTCTTACGAAGACCTACGTTCTAATACCTCTTTTAGTTTCCGCAAGAGTTATTAGAACGGAGATCTTCAATGCAATTGCAATGAAAATAAAAATTGGATGACGAATATCAATCATGTTGCGTTGTAATGTTTCTGGCTTGTTAGTTGAGCCGAGAGCCACTAGCCGCCGGGGAGGTAACTACTACAACTCATAACCCGGCTGCATTAGGTCACAGCAGGGTTGTTAACACCAGTCCTGCTCGATTTCATAGCTGTTAAAATGAATGATTCTGTTATCATAAAGAAACGGAAAGAGGCCTGTAACACAAAACTACAATTTCTTGTAATACAAGTGGTTTGTGACATAAGTGTAAAAAATGTCTGTAACAAAAAGATTCAGTGAAAAAGATTCAAGTGAAATTTGAATAATTCTACAAGTGGCTCTTAACTTGTAAACTTGTAGCAATTTCAGATTTAAGAGAACACATTGCGTCGACTCATCATCGACTCACAAAATGATCAGCAGTTTTGGAGCTATAAGCAAAACCCGTAAATGTCGATAACATTTTAGAGGAAGAAATCACAATTTCAGAAGTAGAAATAATTCTGGACACACTTAAAGATAGCAAAATGGCTGGCTCTAACGGTAAACCTACAGAATTTCTCAAACATTCTTCGACGTTATTGAAAGAAAAGCTCACTCAAGCACTAAATGTTGTTTTTGATTTCGCAGTTTATCCAGATCACTTTGAAGAAGCTCTTATTTGGCCAATTCAAAAAAAAAGGTAACCCAAGTGACCCCAAAAACTATAGAGGAATCTGTTTTTTAAACGCAAGTTTGAAAATATAAACAACGCTTCTTAATCATAGGCTTAATAATTGGGTAAATATAAATAATAAACTGAGTGAATTCCAGTCCGGCTTTAGAAAGGGCTATTCGACAGTCGATAATATTTTTGTGCTAGGATGTTTAGCCCGTTCGAAGCTAAACCAAAACAAAAAACTATATGTTTTTTTCGTGGATTTTACAGCTGCCTTTGATAAAGTGGACAGAAGATCACTTTTTTATAAACTTTATAATCTTGGTATTTCCACTAAATTCGGTAGAGCTTTAAAAATAATGTATCAACGAACAATTGAACGCGTATTTAATGGAGCAGAAACATCGAAAGATATTAAAATAAATTGCGGAGTTCGACAGGGATGTAATCTTAGTCCGTTGTTATTTGCCCTTTTTCTGGATGACATTCAAGAATGCTTTCCTTGTGGAGTTGAATATGGAAATATAAAAATCAAAGTTATTATGTTGTATGCAGATGATATTTTGATATTGGCAGAATCTCCTTCTTCGCTTCAACTGAATGTGAACAAAATTTTTGAGTACTGAAAAATATAGTGTTTAGAAGTAAACACAGAAAAGTCCAGTGATGGTATTCCAGAATGGTGCAGGAAGACTTTCTAGAGAGGAACACTGGAGATATGGTGAGGTCGAGTTAGAAGTGGTGAAAGAATGCACTTACCTGTAAATGACGATTACTTATAATTTAAATATGAAAAAACATTTGGAAACTAAGAGTAACGTAGCCAGGACCGCCATTTTTGCAAATTGGAAAAAAATATTCAACAGCAAGCTCGTTTCAACAAATGCGAAATTTAAAGTTTTTAATGCAACAGCTAAATCTATTTATGGAGCTCAAACCTGGGGTGTTAAAAAATTTGAGACTGTGGAGAAATTGCTGGGTTTTTTCTTGAGAAAAATCTTTCTTTTACCGATGAATACGCCAAAATACATGTATCATTTGGAAAAAGGACTACCAACGCTTTTCGTTTCAACTCTAAAGTTAAATGCAGCTTACTTGATCCGAATAAAAAAGATGGAAGACAGTCGATTGTCGAAACTGGTGCTTATGCATGCAGTACGTAGAAAATCGTTGTTCTACAAAGATTGGATTGACCATGCAGCTAATTGTGGATGTAGTCTAGACTTAGCCGATGCAAATGGACAACAATGGAAAATGGCTCTTTATGAAATAATACAATGTACCGACGAAAACGAGAGATATACATTCATAGAACAACCAAGGTCATCAAGAGCAAGAATAACATATGCTAAGCTTATAACTACAATTTTAATGAAAGAAACTACTTCAATGATAATAACCCAAGAAAAGTTGTGAGTTGCATTTTTAAAGTAAGGGGGGAACTCTTAAAACTGACTATAGACCGCACAGGAACGATTTAGAAGGTATCTGCCCTCTTTGCAATATCCGTGTTGTGGAGAACGTTTACCATTTCATTGCAATATGCCCAATGCTGATGAACTTAGAAGAGTTTTGGAAGAAGAAGACTTAAAACTTATTCTAAATGGAGAAGACTGGGTGCGGCTATACAAATTCACCACTGAAGCGATGTCTTACAGAAGTAGAATTATGTATGAAAACTTTTAAACTTTTTTTCTGTACCCAAAATACACTTATTTGTTCTGTTTTAACTAAACTAAAAGTCAAAAAAGAAAAAATTCCGTTTTATTATATCCTAACTAATATTATAAATGTGAAAGTCACTCTGTCTGTCCGGCTTTCTATGTTACCATCTCCTGCCCAAACTACTGAACCGATTTAAATAAAATTTGATACAGAGATAGTCTAAGACTTGAGGAAGGACATAGGCTATATATTTTATCCCTAAATTCCCACGGGAACGGGAACGTATACGGGAATTTCGAAACTACAACACCGATTTCAAAAATGTTTCCACCGATAGAATGCTTCACTATTCTAGAGTAACATAAACTTTAATTCATCCCAATATTCCTACGGGAACGGGAGTCCTTATTAATATAATAAGTGTGAAAGAAGCTCTGTCTGTCCGTCGTTCTATGTTACCATCTCCCGCCCAAACTAATAAACCGATTTGAATGAAATTTTGTACAAAGATTGTTCTGAACTTAAGGAAGGACATAGGCGTCAGTATATTTATTCGAATACTCCCACGGGAACCGGTCCTCACTATTATTATAAATGCAAAAGTAGCTCAGTCTGTTCACCTTTCTATGTTGCCATCTCCCGCCCAAACTAATGAACCGATTTAAATAAAATTTGGTACAAAGATTGTTCAGAACCTGAGGAAGGACATAGGCTATATATTTTCTCCCTATATTCCCACGGGAACAGGAACGTATACGGGAACTTTGACACTACAGCACCGATTTCAAAAATTCTTTCACCGTTGGAATGCTAAATAATCCCGGAGTAACATTAAGTTCAACTCATCCACATATTCCCACGAAAACGGTCACCATATTCCTACGGGAAAGGGAGTCCTTACTGATATAATAAGTGCGAAAATAGCTCTGTCTGTTCGCCTTTCTATGTTACCATATCCCGCCCAAACTAATGAATAGATTTAAATGAAATTTTGTACAAAGATGGTCTAGAGCCTGAGGAAGGACATAGGTTATATATGTTATCCCTATATTCCCACGGGAATGGGAAGGTATACGGGAACTTAGAAGCTAAGCACCGATTTCAAAAATTCTTCCACCGTTAGAATGCTACACTATCCCTGAGTAACATAAACTGTAAGTCATCCCCATTATTCCTACGGGAACGGTCACCATACTCCCACGGGAATGGGAGTTTTTATTAATATCATAAGTCTGAAATGAAATCTATCTGTCTATTTTTATTTGTTATCAAAAACCGCCCAAACTATTAAACCTATTTATATGAATTTTGGTACAGAGATATAGTCTGGAGCCTGAATATGGACATAGGCTATGTATGTTATCCCTGTATTCCCACAAGAATGCAAACGTAAACGGGAACCTAGAAACTGCTGAACTGATTTCAAGAAGTATTTCCCCGTTAGAAAGCTACACTATCTCAAAGTAACATTAACTTTAATTTATCCCCATATTCCCATGGGAATGGAAGTACTTACTAGCTCTATAGATCTGAAAGCAACTCCGTCTGTCTGTTTTGTTTTGTTACCATCTACCGCCCAAACTATTGAACCTATTTGTATGAATTTTGGTGCAGAGATAGTCTTGACTTGAGCCTGAAGAAGGACAGGGTCTGTATTTGTTTTCCCAATATTGCTACGGTAACGGCAACGTAAACGGGAACCTTGAAGCTACTGGACCGATTTCAAAAGTTCTTTCATCACGAGGTGATTTCTGTCAAATTGTCTATTACACAGTTGACCTGAGAAGAAATGTCTATCTTGATCTTCAAATAAATATTGGCAATCGGTAATGACTGTGTGAAAAGTCGATTTCGGCCCCGACTAATGAGATAGTTAACCATATAAACTAATAAATTATGTTTGTTTGACGTATTGGGGGATGTTGTCGAATGTCTATCAGTAGACAATATTATGGAAACTGAGAAAGTCACATCACACCCTATAGAGTTTCTCAATGCCTTAGAATTATCAGTGGCTGCAAGTTGGTGTTCCAGTGCCAATAATGAGTAATCTAGAACTGTGAACAACTACAAATTACACACCTGGGATGCGGCATTATAAAAGTTTTAATGATGACTGGAACAGCGAAATAAGAAAGCTATTGATTCCCCGTATTTCTTTAGTTCCCACTGATTAGTCACTTTAGTTTAAAAGAGTGTATCAAACTCGCAAAACCTTTTTATTTGAAAAAAGATGGAAAAAGTAAGAACGTCGTGTGCAAAAATGTACTTAAATAAAATATAACAATTTAGTTTACTAAAACGCATGAATGTGTCTTATTTGCAAAATAAGTAGTCTAAAAAATTAAAAATGCTGCCGAAAGTCACTTTTCCACGCGGACGAAGTCGCGGGCACTGCTAGTTATATTATAAAAATCAAATTAATTTTCTTTAAACTAAAATATTTAAAGTTATTGGATTTAAATTTAAATATTTCCACAAATTTTAAGATGTATAAAACAACAATTATTATGAATTATCATGAAAGAAAACACTGTAATAAATCAAAAAATTAGAGAACAGTCACTCGGGTAGACGGCAGTAATGCCATGCTCTAGATTCAATTTCATATAGCGCAAATGTAAATGTAACTTTTTTTAAAGAATGAATGAAACAATCTATCTATCATCTATCTACATATCTATCTTGTAGCTTTGTGTTACAGACCTTAGGCCACAAAATTTACTATATGATTCAAAAAGAGTCATGCCTTTGATGCACTAATAAGTTTCGCCATCAAAATTGTGCTGCAGTTTCTTATACCAAAATTTGGAACTCTCAAACTAACATTTTCTCGATACGCCACCTCGTCACTGGATAAGAAGACCTAAATTTGCATCAACAACATCAACAGTTGCTTCTTAAAAACTAGACTTGAATTCTCGCAGGTGAAACTCAAGCTATCTTCACTTGAAATTCATTACTACAGTGCATTTCATAGCTCTCCCATACACCCATCAGTTGCCGCGTAAAATAATATAGTCGTACAACTTAAGTACTGTCATTGTGGGGTCGAATTTTATGATATTTACCCTTTAATTATTCATAATATATGCCGTAAAGCAGCCTATCACTTATCTATTTACGGTGTCACGTTTGTTGTGTTGTCTCCACAAAATGCCTATAATAAGAGGCCAAAGACCACTTATAGTTCAACTAATAAGAGATTACCCGGCGTGCTCTGGACATTTTTATCACATTGAAATGCGTTAATAAGTCTGCACCTGCATTTTGCTGAAGCTCTTTCACAATTAATATGCAAATTTGTCTATACATACTCGCATTTTAAAAACTCCTTTCGAAAGTCTACCGCGCGAAAAAGGACATTCCAACAAGTGAGCGAGCGGCTCACGAAAGTATTCAATTGAATAAACCATCCAACTCAACAATTCAACTCTGGAGAATGACACGATGACGCCGCAGTCGTCGCGCCACGCCGCGCCGCAACACCGACGCATATACGGACGACCGACCCGGGAGGACGGATGCAGCGAAATACAAACCGGAAAGGTCTCCGATTAAAGTGTGACATGTCGAACAAAAAATTTACATTAAAGTCACCAGACAGTTCCTACCATTTAACACCAAAGTGCCAGTATAGGAAAACAAACTGCCTGGTTCTCGAAGATGAAGATGTCCTCGGATACTGGCAATGGGAAGGCAAGACAAGCAATGAGGTGATCTGGAAAGTGCTCCCGTTTTATTTTGTTTGTTTGTCTTGTGAATATGCGGATTTTGAGGAGGGTTATCTGCAAGTTATCTCGACGGTTCTCGCTGCCATTTAACAAAAATGCAAAACAGAAAAAAAAGAACCCAAAAACCAAGGTTCAGATATGAGGAGAGCATCTTCTGGGCGTAGGTACATGTGTATGCGGAATGATGATGATGGGGAGGCATCACAGAGGACAGAAGTCAACTATATGCGGGCCTGGGCCTCCTCACGATCTGTGTGCTGTTGTTTGTCGCTTCGTCGGGCAGTCCCATCGTCGTCGTCGTTGACATTATTTTTTAGGAGGTGTTCTCCGGCATTGCGAACATGAAATTAATGACATTGTTCGATTTTTATTGGTTTCTCAGCACCAAAGACAGACGAATGGACTGAATGGACGGGCTACAACGTCGTTCAACTCGAAGCGGGCAGATAAATATTTTAATCGTTGTTTATACAGTAGCCGCTCTTTAAGTTCTTTTGGCGCTCAGCGTTTAGTCACTTGATCGGCAGTGAGTTGTAATCTTTTGGGAAATGGATTTTACTGTTCCCGCAGTGTTCTCCTCTCCTCTCCTACCACTATTGTCGGCAGACGTGTGTGTTGTTGATATTTTGTTGGTAGTTGCGAGGACATTAATATGTTTCCCGTTTATAAATACGCTTCCTAATTATTTATTCAGAATTTTAATTTGATTTGAAAATATTCCCCAAGGAGGGTGAAATACGATCGCCACGCATCGCATCGCTTCACGCCACCGCGCGCACCGCTAAAGTGTAGTGAGAGTGACAATTTTGTAGGCTCACACCATACCGCGCGCCGCTCTGATGGTGATGATGGTGACTATGGTGGGTATAATGGCACATGCAGCTTAAGGGAATATAATATCTGCAGGTGTTGAGTATTAATTCCTTTTAATTACACTTGACAATGTTATTTATTTAATGAAATTCGCTAACTGAAAGCTCAAGATGCAGATGGAATGGAAATGGATTGACAAGGACTGCAACATAACCAATTTATTCATAGTCTTTTGTGCGGTTGCAAAGGCAAAATAGGCAGTCACGTCACATATCTGAAGATAGGTTAAATGGCTACAAATTGGTGCGGTGCAACAAGGTGACATTCTCGATCCTTTCTTGACTTTTATCACCGGTTATGTCCTCTTTGCCAACTTTTGGTTCAGCGTTTAAGGACTTCGCTGGACACCTATGATTGATATTCCAAAACTTACTCCGCTGATGCAGAAGCTTTGATCAAGCTGACCACACCGACAGTGAAGAAACTCATGACTAGGACAGCATAAAAGGCGTTGTTTCCTTAAAATCATCGAGGAATTACAAATTAATGGTTTTGTTTTATAAACCAATAAAAAACGGATAACTTCCTTTAAAGATCTACACAGACTTATTCACCAACTGGCGAACTTATTAAAAGATTTCAGAGGATGAGTAAATTTACACAACTATGAGTGACAGAAAAGCCATATAAATTGCGTCAGTCAGAGGTGTGTTAGCTCGCTCATCATCTAAAATGTCTCTATGAACACGGCAGCAACACCTTATGTCTAACTCCAAACCGGGAAACCAGAAAGCGGACGAACTAGCGAGAAAAAGATCAGCACTCGACGTTATCAATCTCATTGATCAATCAATCAGGGTTCCACCCTGTGAAATTAAGCAGATCATTGGTAACAAAATAATACAAAAACCCAATTAAGGATGGGAATGCCTAGATTCCTGTGTCACTTCCAGGGAAAGCTACTATCCTTGAATAGGCCTTCATTACGATCGCTTATCAGTATCATAACAAGACGCAACCTACTAGGCTACCACAAAAAGAAAATGGGTCTTTATGCACCGATGACCTGTGCAGAGGATGCAATGAGGAAGATGAACATGAGGATACCACTCACTTCCTTTGTCACTGCCCAGCAATCTTCCACACCAGGAAAAAATTTCTAGGCAAACATTTCTTCAATTAACTAGAAGAATTATATCAGACACTCCAAGAAACAGCCTGTTGAACTTCATTTAGGCCACAAATTTGTTAAAAATTGACCAACCATAAACTTAAAGGCTTTTAGGACGTAACAATACTATAGGGTATCGCAATGGATCTACATTGATCTAAGTGTGGCGGAAATAAGATCAACCGTCAGCCCATTCTATCTAGCATAACCTAACTCCAGACAAAGATAAGTATGTTCCAATTTGGTAACCAAGGCTTAGATCAATATGTTCAAAGTCATTGACATTTCTATGAAACACTTGTGGATAGGACAAGCCACTTATGTCTGTTCTGAGAATCAAACTAAGCTTTGCTTACCTGAATATTGAAAGACTTTTTTGAAAACGGTTGGGAAGATAAGCTCGCTAGGTGCTCAGACAGATTCAGTGCATTGCGATGTGTGCTTTTAGAAATATGTCTACAACTTCGAATACAAACTTGCTGAACAGAGCAAAAGCAAATGTTTTAAGGCCTTGAATACAGTGTAAGCACCATCAGCGATAAGTATGTATTCGCCGCACTGACCTAGGAGAAATTTCGGTCTTCGGTCGGAAAGAAGTCCAAAGCATTCTTGATACTTGTCGGGAGAAAAGGCTTTCCAGAAAATAAGGATTTCAGTTCTGGATGAACTTGGGCCTAAACCACAATTTTTCGACAGCAATTTCGATTTGGGATGAGTTCATTATACAGATGTAGCTTGTAATTCGAAAATGCTGCCCATTCTAAACAGAGGAATTATCCAAAGCAAAATCGATGAAGTGGAAATATCAGCATTAACAACCACGAGGTGGATCCACTTATCTGGTCAATTGTCGACAGCCTACAAAAATCTTTTCCAACCCAAGCCATTCATGCAGCGGTCTTCTCAAGAATTTCCGTATAAGGTTCATCAGAAAGATTAACATCAAGAAGTCCCCAACCAGCTCGGAACAAAATACAAAACTAGTGCTCCTGCTCAAGCGAAGGCCTCTCCGTCAACCCTTATAAGACAGATATTGTCAAATTTTCAGAAAGAAGGAAAATAAATCTTTTAATATCCCCTCTTCTATGGTGATACAATAACATTCTCCAAAGAATCATCCAGAAAAGCAAAATGTCATGGCAGATGGCACCTAGAGCGACCAAGTCCCTATCGACTCTTCCCCACAATCTTCAAGCCAAAATATGGTCGGATATACTGACGGCTTAAAATTGGAAACTTGCACAGGTTCCGGCATTTTTGGCAACTCTCGTAGAACGAACTTTTCAGTAAGTCGTGACAGTCATTCGTCCACTTTCCAGGATGAGGTCTTGAAGTCTTTACCATTAATCAATGTAAGGTAATATTCACACTCACCTGACGCAAAAAATAACATTCTTCATTTTCTCAGACAGCAAAGCTGCCCTTAAAGAACTAAGCTCAAACATGATATAAGAAGGAAACCAGTGCCCCTGTTCTGTAACTATCGCCTTGGCGATAAACGGTGGAAAATGGAACGAAATTCTATGAATTTAGTAGGATTTCGTTCCATTTCCCATCGTTTATCGCCTGCTTTTAAGTTGATTAAGTATGGAACTTTCATTAATTATTGAGCTTTATGAAAGTTCCATACTTCCTCAACTTAAAAGCTCAATATCTCAATAAATATCGATGCTAGCAATTTGATTCTTGTAATTTTTTTGTAGGAAATTGAGTTTCCTACAAGTTTGTTGAACACATTTTTTTTGTAGCTATTGTTATTTACGAGATAGGGGCAAAAAAAAAATATTTTACGGAAAAATTGGGTTTGGTGGCCGGTAGATACTAACTCGCCGGTGTGAGTTACGACTTCACCGTAATGAGCTTTTTTGTAGAACACACAATTCCAAAGAAAACCTACTAATGTCCTAGACTATACCATAAAATGCCTCTGAACTGTAGAGTTTTTAAGAAAAAAAGTTTAAGTTTACGTATATTTTATATGGGAAATCTTTGCATGCCTTGGTCGAGTACTAAATGTTAATATCAAGGGCTCAAATTTTTTGTGAATTTTTTTTTAGGTATTTTCCACAAAATTTCGGGATGGGAGTGAAAAAAAAAAATTTGTTCAAAAAAAAAGCAGTCTAGTATATCTAACTAAAGAAGTTGAAACCAATTCTGTTTGGATAAAGATGTGCTAAAAGATTGCCTATGAGGATTCCTAGCAAATGTTTTCGACGACCTATTTCGTGCTTGGACTCCACAACGACAGTACTGTGGACCTTTCAAAAACAAAAAACACAGCATCGAAAATCGAAGATCAGTGGCAACAATTCCAACTTCTCGTTAGTGGATTCCATTCAATTCGAAACGATTTCCCTCCAGGGTAGCTTCATGTGTTTGAGTGAGGGAATTGCCCAATGTCATCAAATTGGGCAATCTCCTCTTAAATCATTCAATGGCCCTGGGGATGATGGTGTTTTCCCGGCCTTATTACAGAATGGGGCTGACACAATTGCTCCCATTCTATATGTAAACTGCTTACCTGCAGCCATGAGTTTTTTTTTTTTAGAAAAAAGAGGAGGCTTATGCTAATCTGGAGCACTCAGACTTAATTTTCGGTCCATTATACTACCAGAGGGTAGCAGCCTTCCCTTTTTTTGGTGTAGTATAGATTAATAACCTCAAGGGCGGCTCTTACTCATACTTACTTACTTAGGTGGGCATTATAGTTTGGGGTGAGTCAACGGCGGCGTGCGTCCAGATGAAACTGGGAGGCTGAAAGAAAAGTAGATGCCCAGAGCGGCACTCAAACTCACGCCTATCCGGCCTATCTACTGAACACTCTACAACTGCACTAGTCTTGCGTTTGGTCACATACCCGAAAGCTCTAGAAGAGTAACAGTGATTTACTTTTCACCAAAACGAAGTCAGCTTTCGGCAGTGGTGCAGTGGTAGGCTATTTAAAGGGTAGATAGGATGTTTGGCTTCGAGTCCCTCGCCGGGAATCTTCCTTAACTTTCAACCTCCCTCTTTCACCTGGAAGTCGCGTCGATCTTCAGATTTCAAGTGCACTTTCTACCACTTTACTTCCATCTACTGCGCCACGAAAAATGGCAAGTGTGTTATACGACCCTGCTAGAACAATGGACCATCAATTGGCCTGAGTGCTCCAGCTTAGTATTAGCCTCCACTTTCTTAATTGAAAAACCTTTCATGCGCCGCTGCATATCAGAATCTAATGAAGCTTTGTGGTTATGTGCAAAACCCCGCTCCGCCACCTCATCAAATTGTGTATTGCTTAAAAATTGCTAATCGTTCCCTAAATTACTAGCTTTAATTCTATCGAAAAGGATCGGCTGCTTGTATAGTGCCATTTAATACCACGTTTTCGTTGCTGCAAAATTGAAAATGTTCAAACTGAGGCGATGTCCAACGACTTCCATTAACGCAGCTGAGCTATGGAAACTTTTCCATTAATTGCGTGCATGTGCATATAAAAGTAAAGTGTATCACACCTTCTACCATCCCAACTATAATGACAATCATTGTGAAACTACCACACAAGGTAGTTATGGCCAGACCAGTAATCATATAGGAAGCAATTGGACATATGTGACTGTACAACCATTGCTGCACTTTAAGTCTTTTGCTCTTTTTTACAAATACCACCCGCTAATATGCAATTTGCACATTTATCATATATGAGTGCAAATATAGACGTCATGTTAATTTTTTTGCTTTGGCAGTCAACTCTGATGAATCTACACATATCGTTGGACAACAAAACTGCTGCCTACACAATCATAATGGGCCCATGATAAATTACCCGCCGGCCGGTCCCGGGTATTTAAATTCGAATCATGGGATTTTCCCGCGTTCTGCTTTTCCTCAAATATAATTATTTTTTGCAATCAAAAATACCTTTCGTGCGACAATTTGATCGCCGGGCGGTCGGTCGTTCGGTCGTTTGTTCGGTTGGTCGCGAGCAACAACCATCATCATCATCATTGTTGGGTTGAGTGTACTCACATGTGTCTATACTTAGATTGAAATGTTTATAAACAAATGGCACGCAATCCTTTTTTATAAAAAAAAAATATAAAAAATAAAAAAATCTCTGCAGACTGCTTCTGTTTGGACACGATAGGCGTTCTCAGTAGTAAATACCAGCCACTTGTTTCTATCTCTTCGTGCGCTGTTTTTAGGGGGTACCCCCAATAATGTGTGCGTGTAAGTGTCTGGTGCGTTGGCCAAAGGGTTGCATTTCATGTAACCATATAGCGTGCGCCAGATATAGTGCAAAGTTGAAGAGGCGCTGGCGCTCGTTCGTTCGTTTAAGCCGCAGTTCATTCACTTTTGTAATGTCATGTCAATTTTTGCAAAAGGCGCCAACATTTTGAATCAATGTCGACGCGTGTGCTTTTTGTTTCAATATACGTGTGTCTGTGTGTGTGAGTATTTGTGACGCACGGACAACAGGCCAGCCACGATGAGCGCATAAAACGCAAAGTAGCGTGTTCGCATATGTGAGAAATATCATCGGCGTGTGGCCGTGCAAGACAAACAAAAACAAAACACAAACAACGACGATTTTTAGTTTACTGGGTCAGGTGTAAATCGTATATTCAGGTGTTTGTTTGTAAGAAAGCGAAGAAATCAACTATTTTCTTGACCCAATATACCTACCTCCTTTCATAGATACTTTGAATCATCCCCACGCATGGGTCAGACCAAGTCCAGATGACGAAACACTTTCCATTTGCTTTTGTTTAGGCCAGCGATATACGTGGACGTGGATATATCATAGTGCACAGCGGAGCATAAAGTATAATTTGCTCACCCTCCTGAACCCACCCGCCTCGGCAGCAGCGGCACTGTGAGAAGCCGTTATCATTGTTATACCCATAGTCCATTGACTGTTATTGTAGGGATCCTGTCTGTGTTAGTCTGTGCGGTGTGGCATATGGCAGGACCTTTACTCTATTCAATGTTGTTCACTCTTGGGAAACATTGCTGCTTTGCCATTGCCATTGTATAATAATTATCTTTTTCTTTTTTTTTTGTCCTGTAGTGATCCTGGTTGGTCAGCGCGACTCCATATGGTGGGCACTCCTGCTGCGCGACGACCGACCGGCCAACGCAACGGAATGCTAATTAATTTTTTTAAAAACTGAAATAATCAACTATTAAAAATTGTTTTCGTTAGTTTCTTGGTTTAGTTTTGTTGTTTTGTAGTTGTTAGTTGTTTAGTTGTCGGGTGGTGTATTTTTTGTTGTATTTTATCTTCTTTTTTCATTTATTTAATTAAGCTTCTGGGGAAGGCAGATGGCTTGGCAGTGGAAAAAGGGGACAGCAAGAACAAGATTTTTTAATGTACACACTTTTTGTTCATTGATTTAATCAGGAGTTGAGGGTTTCCCCTTCTTAAAATACAAACGAATTATGATTTACTGGAAATGTTGAATATTTTTGAGCTGTTTTTACATACCTACAGGTAGGTATAGCGAGTTCAAAACTTGAAGATGTTAATTTTTGTTTGGGTGATGACTTTAGTGAAGATGCCTTTCCCTTTTTCCCTTTCATGGTGTGTTATACAGGGTGTTTTGCATATGATGCGACAAAAATCCAGGATGAATAGGTTAGGCCGAGACAAGAAAAATATCGCATGGGGGGAGGGTCTAACTGCCTCCGTTTAGGCGGGAAGGGCAATCATATAAAAAGCTACTTAAAATTCTGATTATAAATAATTTAAAATGAACTAAATCACTAACTACCAAGTGTTGTAGTGCTAACATTTTAGTTCAAGTTAATTGAGTAAATGGTTTTTGAGTAATTGAGACTCAAAGTCAAAATTTTAAATAAAATTCAAATTCGTGACGGGAGATGGGTTCACTTGAGCCATAATGACGTTGGATTTGAGGGAAGCTAAAAGGGGACCAGGATTTCGTATTTTGCGAGGATAAGTGTCAAGGAAGATTGAGTTGTAAGGAGTTATGGAGCCAAAGTTGCATAAAAAAAACAAGACGAATTTCCAGCATGTTCATATTTAATGTACACCTAACATTCAAGACAAATTCCCTAAACGGAACCCCAACGTTTAACCGAATCAACAAAGTGACATCACTATAATGTACATCTAATGGAAGGCGTCGCTTGTGAGTGAGTTTGTGTGTGTTTACAGAAATATACCGGGAGGAGAAAGTGTCTAGCCATATATATGGTTGGGGAATGGTTTATAGCAAACTACTAGAAAGCTTTCGATGTTCGAAACTACCTCGCTGTGAATTGATAGTGCCCCCGCTACCTCGTTGTGGATTTATAGTGTCCAACGCTATCTCGTTGTGAATCTATAGTGTCCAACGCTACCTCGTTGTGAATTTAGTGGCTCCTGCTACCTCAGACCAACCATTAACTCCCTCTTTCTAGTATCATTACAGAATTTACCTTACCAAAAGAGAGATACCAAGAACCCAGCGTTAGTCCAAAGCCGACGCCCAAGAATTGGAAGCCCTTACTCCAGGATAGGAAACCTTAATCCAAGCCCAAGAACTGGAAGCCCATAACCCAGGACAGGAAATCATAATCCGAGTGTCCCAAGACCAATCCACAAACAATCCAGGACAAGAAACCTTCATCCGATCGGTTCGAAGACAACAATCCAAGAAACTGGTCATGAATCCCGGACTAGACCACATCCCAGCCGAACCCCAAGTGAAACTTCACCTGGAGAGGCGTACTTAGAATTTTCCCATATCAATAGAGACTTTGCAATGGAAACCTAAATTAATGTTATAAAACATTGTATATGAAATGTATAAACCAACACTATTTTAAATATCGGAAATAAACTATCTTCAATAATCTAAAGTTTTGCTGCTTCTTTAGAAGACTCTGGACCCGCTGAGCTTACCTCAGCCTTTGATAAAAAGCTTCCTCACAAATGGCGCCCGAGCAGGGACTTCTTTGAAGTATCGGTTAACCGATTTACCGACCGATCGTTCCAGAAGAATCAACTTGTTAAGAAGTCCATACCGACCGACCTGTATTACACCGAATAAAAATTTATCCAGTCAGAGGAGTTACTTCTTATCCAGATTTACCGACCGACCGTTTCAGAAGAACTAACTCTCTGTGGGATCATACCGACCGACCTGTCATACACTGAAGAAACTGACCGTTCAGAATCAGAGGAGCTCACTACCGAGCCATAAAAGAACAGAAAAGAGAAGCTCAAATTTCAAGCCATTGCCAGTGATTTAGAACCATGGCAAATACAGACAGTAATATCGATATGGACGTCGAAGAAAATCTTGCGTCCATCTACTTGCTCAAGAAGACGGAGCTCATTGAGAAAATGGCTTCCAAAAAGTTGGATACAAGTGGCATTGTGTCCATACTACGATCCCGCTTGAGCACGTACATCAAAGACTCCAGGACTCACCGTTCAACACAGAACCTGTGCACAGAAATCTCACAGTTGCGGTTCAAGAACGTGAGTACAAAGATGAAAACGAGAAATACGAAACCTGCAGACATATTCTAACCATCACGCCACAGGCTTTCGACTTTCAATTTCGGGCATCATGAAAGAATGTGAAGTGTATAGAGCTTAGAAAAGAGTGATGATGAGTTGGAGTGATTTCAAAAGGAATGACAGAGACGTCAGCGATTTTATGAAAAGGATCACTTGCACGGTGGTTGATTGAAAAACTCATTGAAAATCACTCCACAAACTTAATACTGAGTACAGCTTCTAACTAAAAAGGTGTAAGCTAGCAAAGGTACTAGACAAGGTTGATACACTCCTCTTCCTCCTAGGAATCAAGTGATTTTGAATTTAGTGTCTAGCGCTATCTCGCTGTTGAATTTGTAAGTACTTCGGTCTACGTTTTAGATAAAAAATTGAAATCGGTGGTGCTCGTATGGAGTAATGGTTAAGAATCTCTGTGTTGAGAGAGGTGTGGGCGCACCATAAGAGTAGCCTCTCACTAGCCAACAGAGGGAGTAGCTCTCTCTTCGCACTCTAACAGCCATCTTTAAATTTATACTTTGTCAATTCTTGCGGCCATCATTAAATTCTTTAATTCCGGCAGGAGTATGAAAGAACCACGAGCTGTCGCCATCGCTTTGGCTTTGTAGACTTATAATACCTTGTAATTGAATAAAGGATTTGTAACCTCCTCAAAAAGGATAAAACCGAGTTTCTCTAAGGTTCACAGAAAGGTTTATGTTGCGGCCACAATAGTCGCAACACTCTACCTGTTACCTGTGAGTTCGATGAGCATATAATTAATTTTACGCGAGTATCGCCTTAAGCGAAGAACTGGCAAGTCTAAAATAAATAAATAGGATGACGCAACCAAGCTTGGGTACCTCGGAGCCAAGCGCATTTCAAGAGTGTTCACCTTTATGCCTGTGGCTTATGTGGTGTGCGCGATGTAATGATTAAGCATTTGTGCCTGTTTCGTGGTACGTAGGTACGAGGTTCAAATACTAGAAACATGAAAGAAATAAAACATTTACTGGAATCGCCTTTGGCGAGGAAGAGGCAAGCTTTCCGAGAGAGACACTGCCATGAAATGGGCTTTCTCACTTAGCCGTTCGGAATCAGTGTAAAAATACAAGTCCTTGAAATGCGTAACTCCGCGACTAGGTGTTGAACCATAATTTTTTCGGGTTAGAAGAGCCTTCAACTTGTTTGAACCCTTTGGATATTTTTCTTTTAAAAAGCCTTTAAAATGATTGGTAATAGGAACATCGTAACATTTGCAACGCTAAAAACATCTTCGTCATGTTTCTTGTTTTTGGCGTACTTTATATTGTAGATCAGTTTTTATTTTTACGAACAGTGTTCTAGTTAGATAGCCAGTTGCATTCCTCCCTTAATATATTACAATTTAAGGCTCGCCCTTCTAAAAAAGAGATGAGCCTCGTATTAATCCTAACCTCCGTTGGAGTACCAAACACAGAGCTTCTTTCTACAACCACACAACGTGAAAGTGGAATATATTACCAAGCTCTATCACTCCATTTCTTCCTCTTTTCTCCAGAAATTCAAAATTAATGTAGACATTCCTTCTTCAACTACGCGAATGTGGAATGTGTTTTCATTCCAATTTCTAAAAATTTGGAATAATGTGGCCCGGTATCTCCTATCCAATCCTTTCCTAGTTTCACAATGCTCGTACTATACAGGGTGTCCCGTAATTCGGTTTACATACTTTGGGATATGATTTTTGGTCATATTCTAACAAAAAAGTTGTTCTACAGTAAAGTCCGTTTCTCAAGTTTGACATCACTTTTTGACAATTTAAAAAAAGGCTAACTTTGGTGCACCATGACCTTTGTTAAATTCGATATCTCTGTCGAAACTGATGATAGGAACCTAATCTGAGACTCAATTTTTTGTAGAAATAACAACCTTTAAGACTGTATTTAAATTAGGCTTCCATAGGTTTAGGGTTGCCAGATTTTCAATTTTAAGTGGTGTTCAAATTTTCTTCCCAAAACAAAGTTTTGACTTTGAGGTCATTTTTTTGGAGAAAAGGCCTGATAAACATAGAGTTTCTTTATTTTTTACAGATGAACAAAACAATAATAAAGAAAAAACTCAGCATTAAGTTAACTCAAAAACCCATACATTTTATGATACTTGGAAAAATACAAAATGGGAAAAATTTAAAAAAAAATAAAAAAAAGTTTTTGCTTTGAGGTTTGTTTGAATAAAACAATAATATGATCACTTTTAGTAGTTTTTTATGTATTTAATACAAATACAATTATAACAAGTGCTCAAAGCGCCCTCCTTCGTTTTGAATCCATGCCAGAGCCCGTTTTTGGATTTCATTGTGGATGTTTGCTTTAAATTTGGGGTATGAAACTATGAATGTTCAATAGGTAAATAAGTCGTATACAAGAATAAGAAAACAAATTTGTTCATTAGTTTGTCAAATTATTATTATTATTATTATTTATTTATTTATTTCTACCAAGTATAAACTTTCATAGACAGATATAATTTAATTACAAAGCATTCATAATAAATTTCTTACATAAATTTCTATTGAAATGAAAATCAATAACATTATTTAATTCATTGAAACATGACATAGCATTTGACAAAGGTTCATTTTGACCATAATTAGTTGTGTGCCTACAAGTAAAGAAGAATATGTGTTCTCTAGGTCTTAACTGCCGAGAAGGAGCATAAATATTCAATAACTCTAACAACTGTGTGCAATCAATATGCTGACAAATAATGTCACGAGCAAATAATGCAGAAAAAGAAAACCTTCTTTTATATAGAGGTTCTAAAGCAATCAATAAGCATCTAGCTTCATAAGATGGCATATTATCAAAGTTAAAAAGCTTCCGTAAAGCGAATCTTGTGAACCTCTTTTGAATCCTTTCAATACGCAATATGCTGTTGTTATAATAGGGACTCCAAATTATACAACAATATTCAAGTAATGATCGAATAAGGGAAATATAAACAGATTTTAATGAGTAAGGATCAACAAACTCCTTACTATTTCGAAATAAGAAACCAAGCATAGAATTAGATTTTGAAATAAGATAGTCATAATGCTTATCATACCTCATATTAGGATCAAAAAAAACTCCAAGATCTTTTTGAAACGATACTCTTAGCAAAGTTTCATTATTAATTTTATATGGGAAAACTACCGGATCAAGGGTGCGATTAAAAGTTAAAACAGAGCATTTCGATATGTTAAAATGTAAACAGTTCCTAGTACACCAAGTATGAATATTATCAAGATCAGTTTGCAATTCAAAGGCAATCTGATAACGAAGCAACAGATTTAAATAATTTTAGGTCATCAGCGTATAGTAAGTATTGTGAATACGACAATACATTGGGTAAGTCATTAATAAAAAGGACAAAAAGTAACGGACCTAGGTGACTACCTTGAGGGACGCCAGAAAAGTTTTGAATTAAGTTTGAAAAACACTGATTAATTTTAACGTACTGTGTACGGTTGGTAAGATAGCTACTTATCCACTGTAGTAGATTGGAATGAATTCCAATACTATTAAGTTTATTAAGTAGAATGTTATGTTGAACGCGGTCGAATGCCTTTGAGAAGTCAGTATATATCGTGTCTACTTGGTAACGCTTCTCCATGGTATTAAGGCAAAAATTGGAAAATAATGCTAAATTAGTGGTCGTAGACCTACCACTTACAAAGCCATGTTGGTATGAAGATATACAATTTTTAGCTGCAGAGTAAATATGCTTTTTTACTATAGCTTCGAAAATTTAAGGAATAAGTTGAAGATTTGCAATAGGTCTATAATTTTCAACATTTTGTTTAGAACCCGATTTATGAATTGGAAAAATGTATGATTTTTTCCAAGAATCTAAGAATAAACCTTGATTCAAAGACAAATTAAATAATTTCAAGAGTGGCTCACTTAAACTGTTTTTGCATTTTTTCAAAAAAATTAAGTCACGATTGCAGTTTGATCAGAGAGTTTTTTGAAATGCTTTCATTTACGAGAGAAGAATACGCAGACATTTTTTTTCTTATATGAGTTTAATGGAAATTGAAGAAAAGCACAACAAAGGATACCAGGAACTTTATACTAACGGAAAATTTGGCAACCCTTAGCCTATAGGAGTCAAATTTAAATACAGATATCGAATTTAACACAGGTCAGGGTACACCAAAGTTAGCCTTTTTTTTAATTGTCAAAAAGTGATGTCAAACTTGAAAAACGGACTTTACTGTATAAAAATTTTTTTCTTAGAATATGACCAAGAATCATATCCCAAAGTATGTAAAACGAATTACGGGACACCCTGTATAACCTCTTGTGAGCATGGAAGAGCTCGAACATTCAGAATACTGCAAAAGTTTCTAAAGCCCATTGAATTTAGAGTCCACGGGGAGGATAAAGACTAAGGGGCTTGAATATTCTTGAACTAGCGCAAATCTAAAGTACGAAAATTTGAGGAAAAAAATTACAAACAATTTTTAATCAATAAAATGAAAGTCAAAAAGACATGGAGGATCAAAAGATCAATTTGCCAGCACTCCGAAGACTGGCAATGGACTTGCATTGAAAATGTTCTCGAGGCTAGAAGAAAGAATTTGAACGAAGCTCTTTAGTAAATCAGCTTGGCTTTGCTATTAAAAATCGCCTCTAAATTAGAAACCTCCCAAGACGTCAGACTAGATATTGATACAATGTTCACAGCCAACAACACCTCTATCTGCTTGGACATCTAACATCTCAGCTTCTGCTCATCTCATGGGCTCATGCACATGCCCATTGCACAATGCACAATGCACACACTTGAGCATTATTCACCGTCATCGGTCGTTTGCAACCATTATAAGCGCGCTTAGCAATTATAAATGAGAGAGCCACTCAACGGGGTCCGTAATGAGAGTAATTGCTTGGCTGCCCACTATAAATATTCATTGTTATCCTTTGCTCTCTGCCGTCTGCAATTATGTCAATAACCATATATGTGATCTGCACACAAAAAAAAAAAGATACAGAGTTTCACGAAAAAGCGACTAGGAGAGCCTTTTATTTTTGAATTCATTTTTATATGTTCATAATTTTTTTTTTTGCACGATGTAAACCAGATATGGAGACAACAACAACGTTTGCAAATGCAACGGACTTTGATGGTGACGCGACGGTCGTGTAATGGAATGGAGGGTGTGTTAGCAGAAATGCAGATGCAGTTTTTTTTAGTCATACATATAGAAACAGTAGGTTAGGTTGAATTCATACTCAGAATACGGAAAATTCCCTTTGTGAAAGTGGGAAACAAGCTTGGTGCGATGGAAATCCACACCTGTAATTAGAGTTGTCACCCGGTGATGGTGAAAACCTACACGACTGCACCACATGAGTGCGCACAATTATTCATCAGATGACAGACAGCCAAAGCCAGCCAGATAGACAGATAACCGGTGCAGCGTGGACAGTAGTTTTGGAGCCGTATTCGATATACTAACTTCGATATGATCGTTCGTTTGGGTGTAAAGGCAAGTCGTTTTCTCACTCGTGCTGTCTGAAATGCAGAAATTCTGTCAAATATGGTTGGATGTCAGCTTTTTTATTTTGCTTAAAATTATCCTTCCTTATCGTCGCGTTGTGGAGAGCCAGGCCAATAAACAAAGCTTAGTAGAATGGAAACCAGTTAAATGCACCTTCTTAGTGGGAACTTGTGTTGTTTGATGTAAGTGTAGGCGCAGATTATGCTGGATTTTTATTGACACAAGTGTCTAATAAAAATGTGTACATTCCCTGACTGGTCATTGCTTTTCTAAATCTTTTTTGTATCTAAATGTGACATGATTGTTTTCTGGAGTGGGTGTGCATCGATATTACATCTTGTTTAGGAATACTACGGCGCTTTCCGCGACACGCAACATATCTAAAAAACAGATGAAGCGATTATCTTGAAATTTGCCACGATTACTCCTCAAACTATTTTCCAATTTTCTAAAAACAAAATAATAAAAAAACAGTCGTCTACACAGTTGTAACCTCTTAAGGACTATTGCCGAAATGTACTAAAGAATCTTGTTTTAAAACCCGATCCGTTACCAAAGTTTACGAGACGATACCAAAATAGCTGATGCTCTATTTGAAAGTAAGGTTACAAAACACAGTCTTTTGGCGAAATAATCGAAAAGTCAACTATCCTTTAGCCGCGAGTTTTGGCAGTACTAGTATACCCGAGCACAAGGCCGTAGCCAGGGGGGTGGACAGGGGTTTGAACCCCTCTCGAAACTTAACAAACGTTCACAAAAGAGCATCATAGGCAAACTTGACACTGGTCGTGCTTTTCAAATTGCAGAAAATAGAAAACTGATTCCTATTGTTGAAACAATTAAGCCTTGTGGGCGGCAAGAATTGGCCTTAAGAGGGACATGTAACTCCGGTTCAATAAAATTTTATGAGCCACAACCCAATGTTAGCGATGGTAACTATCGGGCTTTGCTATGGATGCGAAGCAAATGCGGTGATGCCAATTAAAAAAAATATTTAGAAAGTATGTCGCTGAACGCTACATATTTAAGCACAAAACGAATTTACTGCTGTGTGTGGGGAAATCGTTAAAAAAAATTGTTCAAACTATCAATTCTGCAGAGTGTTTCGCAGTTCTAGCTGATGAAACTACTGACATCTCACGTAAGGAGCAGATATCAATTTCTGTTCGATACTTCGATTATAAGGACGAAATTTTTATCTTGCGTAGTACGCGAGTTTCATCTAGAAACCTTATACGTGCATTGTAGCGCACACTCTCTAAATCTGGCCTTAGGACATTCTTGTCAAATTCAGCCTATTCGCAACAATATCGGTACCATAAAATCCATTGGAAATTTTTTTAAACAGTCAGCAAAGCGCACAAAATTGTTGCACAGTAAATGATTAAACACAATTATCTTCAAATTAAATGGAATTGTGTAGTGATAAGGACTCTGATACGTCATCGAAGGCGAGTTGCTTTTAAAGGTCTATTTTAGCTAGTGATTTAGCCGTAAGTTTGTTTACTTATACATTGCCACTTTGTAAGATCTTGCAATCTCCTTCATGCCACTAGGGGTCTCGATTGGAACATGTGGAATTAATAACAAATACTTTCCAAGGAATACGCAAAAATGTCATTCCGGAAATTAAAACACTTTTTAAGACTGCACAAAACAAGTAAATGTTGTGGATGAAAACCTTAAAATTCCACGAATTGTGTCAAGGCAGCAGCACAGACAAAACATGAGCATACAACAGATCCTGAAACCTATTTTAGGATAAGTATAATGATTTCCCATTTAGATGACTTTTTAAATCAGAGTAAAGTGAGGTTTGAGAACCATAAGTCCATACTTTCCTCTTTGTGCATTTTGACTCCATCGATCCTTGACAAAAACGAACAAAATTGTAACGAAGAAAACTAAAAATTTTATAAATCATACGTTAGGCCCTGAGGCACCTCGCTCTGTTGCACCACCCTATTTATTTATTTTAAGCCTCTTTCATGATTTATGTGAAAACCAAGAGTTTAATAAGTTTAAGAGAACTTATTAACTGTTTATGAAAAGCGGTATCCGCGCGTTTGCAAAGTGATGTTTCTGGGACTCGGCCTTCGTGCTCTCTTGTAAGAGGCAGACGTATTTACGACTATAACACCACGGACATCATAGGAAGTGCTGGGTTTTAAAATATTAAACTAATTACATAAAACAAGTTCCAAATTAAACTACTCAAAGATTTTGCTTGTTCTTTTTGGTGATTTCCTTTCTGAGTTTCACATATTGCCGGCAAGAATGGATTGTATTTTTTGGTCTTTAAAGGGTTTGCATGAAGCTACGTTTCTCATCGTATTAGAAGTGGTTTTCATGGCAATGAATACTAACGGAGGACTTGCCAATTCCTCGCGAAAGGCGACACCCGTGGGAAAAACATTTTTGCCTCTTTTGGGATTCGAACTCGAACCTCTGGATTAACAGGCGGACATGCTATCCATTACACCACGGGTACCACCACCATAAAATCCATTGGAAATTTTTTTAAACAGTCGGCAAAGCGCACAAAATTGTTGCACAGGAAATGATTAAACACAATTATCTTCAAATTAAATGGAATTTAACAATCCAAGCAAGCTTTCACGTTTAAAATTCCATCCTGGAAAAAATAGGAGACGACCAGTTGGTATATTGTCATATTCAAAGGAGGGATCCTTTTATCTCGAAAAAAAAGAAAGACAGACCAAAACACTCCTGTGGTACCTACAGGTTAGGTTAGGTTAGGTGGAAGTGACTGTCAGCCAATGAGTAAATTGCTTGACACACTTAGGCCGCAAGGGCCCATTGTGATACCACAGAGATCAGCAAGTTAATCACCTACTGATCTGAGAAACCCGATGTAAGATTAACGAGTTGATCACCCATTTATCTTCCATTACGGGACTAGCCGGTTAGTCACCCGCTAGTCGAACCACACGGAACTTTTAATGTATTTCGAAAGACTTTAAGGGTCTATGTAAGCTAAGTCGCTAGTATCATCGAAGAAGAATTCACCGAGATGAGTTTTCCTCCTGTGAAGTAGTGCATCAGGGCATGAGCAAAGAAGATGTAGAACGGTTTCTTCCTCTTCTTCGTCCATGCAGCTTCTGGAGAAATAAATCATTGGAAAACACAACAAGTCTTTTGGCGTGTATCCTTATTAGAAAATAAATTATTGGTACCTACCGACAATGAAACGAAATTTGGGTGGTCTTAGACATATGGAACAATTAAAAAAAGGGGTGAGCGTGAGGTTTATTAACGCATTCTGATGTTAACGCGGCGTACCGCACGAGCGGATCACTTGTTTGAAGCAGTTAAGTGGGAGAGCTCTGTTTCCTTCGAGTACACGGCGCTCGTAACGCCGGAAAAGGAAAAAGAAGCATGGAGCTATACCTACGTTTATTTCTCATAGCCATATGAGTTTTACAGAGAACCCGAAAATGAACAAAATTATACAAATTACGAGTTATGACTTAATTGAGATACTGAGTTGGAAGTGTGGTTTGCTATTAAAGCGCATACTTCGCGGATACAGCTCGGAAGAGCAAATGTTTTTTTTTTTTTGTAGATAAAAGCGAATTGTGGGGATAGTTGTAACTTGTAAGGCGTAATAATTTTGCTCCAAGAGGAAATTCTACATGAGCTGTTTGTTAAAACTTTTAAAACTCGAAATCGCCATAAAACTTCAGAATCTTAAATCTTTTGAAAACTTCTTCCACAGTTCAATGGACGGTAACCAGCTTTCAAACCCAAGCTCCGATCGGAGCAAATTTTTGAAGAAAAAATAAATTCTACTCCGATGCTCCGATTTTTCCGAAATTTACTCTACTTTTCCGCATATTAAGTCTATGATAGCTAAACTGCAGACAACCATGAATTTGGAATTGAAATTGTAAATAAATGAGTGAATCTCGGGGCCTATCGCATTTGAAGGATCTACAAATTTATGCCGAACTCGAATGGTTAGGTGAGATGGTGCTTTTCATGGCAATTTATTCTCTTGAAATGCCATTCCTTGCGAAAGTTGAATGTTTTCCCAATTCTTGTCATAACATCGATCCTTCACGTTATGACATCAAATTACAGCTCTGGGGCAGCCAGTTCACAAAGCCAAGATGGCTGATAATACGATTTGACAAAATGTAAGTAATTGCGGTTTGAAGATTGGCTGCGGCAAGGAATGTGTGGCATGACACGGCATCCTGCATGAACAAGAGGTTATCTAAGTTTATGTTACACATTAAAAGATAGTTTGTCAACATCTGAAAGCACATATAGGTGTTCGTGGATTGACATTCACACTCTCGGCTGCAGCAGCCACATTCCATTCTGTGCAGACCATACGACGGAGACACTTTTTGCACAAACTTGTTGACTGGCATCGTTGCGCTAGGTACTTCTTTCAAAAAACGCATCGTTTGGACAGACAACACTAAGTCTGGAAATAGCCTCTTAAAATTTTCCAACTTTGTTCAACCGTATAGAGCGGCTTATTTCGTCACGCGGAGGTATGATGCTGACTTTCTGTCATAAATTTATAATGGGAAAATTTGTTCCAAATCATTTACTCAAGTTTTTTCTTAAATTTGTTCCGAAATTTCATGGCTGAGGTTCGAACCTTTTTGTAAGAACTAGGACCAAATGGAACGGACTGAATTCGTCTAATGATTCTCAGCCAACCAAAGACTGTTGGCCACTTAGATCACTTCGAGCTATGGTCAATGACAGAAGCAAAGTACCTACTGTCTAATTATTTCCGTCTAAGGGCACTGCCACGCCACGTCGTCGGTCGCACTGAGCGGAAAATGGAAAAAATTAGAACAAAATTGAAAGCTGAGCCGATGTCGCGGTTAGTTTACATTTTTACCGCTTTGCCTCACTCTCTAAAATTTCTTTGTAAACACAGTTGAATATTTCTAAGCATTTTCTAGCGAACCTAATTAGAGTCAACTATACTCATTGGCTCCGTTAAGGCTCGCCTAAGGCTTCAAGACAGATCTTCAATTCAAAATCAAGATCATTTATTCAAGCGAGTAGGTGTGCTACTCCTAACCCCTAAGCAAATTCTCCTTTTTTGACAGTTAAAAACGTTTTAAAACATATTTTGAGAAATGTCATCCCATCATAGAAGTTGAACAAAAAGTTTGAAAGGCAATCACTTAGCGTCAAAATAAAGCAGACTCAATGTTTTCATACATCCGCAGAGCCTACCTCCTTAGGACTCTTAACTTTCTCGATTTAAAACTCCGTCCCGAGTCCCGACAATCGATATATTAGCTTGCTGCCATAACTACAGCTTATTTTTGTGTTTTCTTTACGCGCGCTCAAAACACAAGGGATATTCCTTATTGCGGCAGGCAGGGCACTTGGGCAAATGGGCACTTAAAGCCAATTGCCTCTTCTTAGTAGGCCAAATGAATGCACTTTAATGCAACCACTTGCTCTCTCTCCCATCTTCATGGCTGCACCTTCCTTTTCCTTTTCCTTTTACAACAGCTGGAGGCATACACATACAATCAATGCGTGTTTGCAACAGTAGCACCCAACAAATGCATTCGAAATTAAATTCTAATAAAATTTTTGCACGCAATGCAAATATTTGAGTGGGGCACCACTCAAATTGAGCAATGATAACGCCTAGCCGCCACTTCACTTCGTCCAGCCATGATTATAAATCGAACGATGAGTTCTACAATCAGAGGATAAAAAAAGGTATCCTTTTCAGGTGCCACTGGATCATTAATTTCACAGTAAGAGACCAGGAAAAATTGTCTTCATCAACACTTCTGACACACAAAGTCAGGATAAGTCATCGGAAGTCACCGCCTGACAACATGAACGACCATGACGATGACTACGACAACGGGCCGGGGCCATATTGTATATTGCAAAAGGGATAAGTATCCCCAGTGTGAGATGTCCCAAACAAAACACCCAAGATTTGTACACATTGCCGACGCGCCGCACCACACAGATTGATGGATGAACGAAAGCAGGCGATAGCACCAGCAGGTGGTCGCATTGCCACTCCCGTAGCACCTTATGAGGTTGGCTAATGATTGAAGCGCTTCAATCTATCTGTCTGAACTTGGAGCGGAGCGGAGGGTGGTTTTAGATGGGCCACCCTGTGGTGGTAAGAATGAAGGTGTAATTGTTTCTTTAAATATATGTAGGAGTGAAAAGAACTTACCTTTTGCCGTTGCGTCGACGCCGCTTTGTGGCATAAACGGTGCCCAGCTGGCTCATTGCGAGGGCGCTGCTGTTGGTTATTGTCGCCGCCGTTTTGCCTGATTTTTATATTACTTCCTTGGTAGTCTCTTCTTTTGTTCTTCTTTCTCTTGATACGATGACGGTGATTGATATTTATATTAAGAAGATCATTTTTCTTTCCCTCCACTCACTTCAAGAACTTGACTTTGATTTGATTTAAATACTTTTTATTGCACGAGTTTTCATAAATTTAGAACGTATAACGACTTTGCTCTACAAATAGAAGAAAGTATTGTTTTGATGTTTGATGTGAAATTTTTAATTTTAAACGCAGTGAGCTCCCGTCGGAAGAATTCGAAAAGTGTTGTGTTCTTCTTGTGGGACTTATATTGTCAGTCTATCGATGTTAATTGAGTACTCAAGGTTAATTTTTGAGAATAGAAGGATGCCTACTGCTTTTATAGTGAATTGAAGACATTCTTGGTTTTGCCATGGCCGTATAAGCCTTCCTTGTAGCACTGCATTCGAGGCTCTTCATTATGCAGATATTACTGCAGCGAATAGGAAATATGTTTTGTGTTGGGCTTATTTTGGTCAACAGACTTTTTTGAATTCTGCCATCGAGTTAGTTCAATACATGGTAACGCTGTATCATGCGACTGTGCAAAAAGGAGGCGAATCAGTCGTGCTTGTACGTGTAGTTACGACGCGACGGCCGAAAGCAAACCGAACCTGTAGGAATTACACGAATACTTTTTCGACATGGAGGACTTATCGGGAAAGCGATTTCATCAGGACAGAGTCAATTTGATGGAGTAAAAAGTATTTAGTGCACGCACTCAATTCGTACCAACAGTTGTCATAAACGTACGTTTAATGTAAAGCTGACCTTATAACGTCGTGTAATGTTCGGACTGCTCAAAAATTCTAACAAAACTCTGCACAATCGCATTTCGCACCAGTTATAACCCGATTCGAGTTTTCAAAGTTTTTAGGTTTACTTGATTTAAAGTCAAGTGGAGATAAATGGGTTCCGCGTTTAAATAAAATAAAGGTTGTACCAAACTTAAGCGCTTTGCAGTTGGGGCAGCGTGAAATTCAGTTGAAAAAATGTGTTTACATAGCGTTATGTGAGAGTGCCAACACTAAAGTGACAAGAAAGACCGACACAACGTTTTCATACAATTGTAGTTGTCGCGACGACAGAAATCCCGTCAAAAGCGTTTCTGGCGCAGCCGCAGCCGCAACTGCAAAATCGCTTTGGGTTGCTTGGGAGAGCTTTAAAGGACCAGAGCGTTTTTGCAGTGGCGGCTACTGCAGTTGTCAAAATTAAGTTATACAGCGTTATATGAGAATACCCACACCGACGACGTGACAAAAGAAACGCAGCGTTTTCATACATTTGCATTGTCGCTAAGCCGAAAATGATGACAGCAACGTTTCTGGAAAAAAGCTTTGGTTTGGGAGAACTTTATCAGTTTTTGGGCGGCGGGCGATTCGGATCAATAGTTTTTTTAATAATGTCAGCCTTTTACGTTGGAGACCGAAGTAAGATTTTCAGAAACATAAAATGGTTTTATCGCACTTCCCGTAGTGTCGGCAAGTTCTTAGAGAGTTATCAATTCTGCGAAGAAGTACGCTTTTTCACTTCGGAATCGACATAAAATAGTAGGTCCCTGACGAACGTTAGGCCCCGACCCCCGAGGCACCACAGCTTTGTTTCTTTATTTCAATTTGATGTCTTAAAATTTTGCTAGAGTATCGCCGATTATTCTACTCAATTAATTACTAAAGACTTTAGAACCAAAATTTTTGTTTTTTTTTCAAGCAAGCTTTTTTATGTCATCGATGCAGACACTATAGGCACATTTCTTATGTAAAATTTGGTGCAGCTCTTTGGAACGATGCAAGGTTTCCCTTTGGTTTCGATTCGTATACTTTTAAAATATACAACTCCGAGTTTAAGTTTACGTTAGCTTGATACGAAGTGGAACGTAAACGTAATCAAAGTTGGGCTCAAGGTAAAACTGATGAGGATTCCTAGCGGGGCGGTTGTTGCGGACCGTTGGAAAATTAAACATATGATCGTAATAGGTATAATTAAAAACGTAAGGTACGAGTCAATTTTATCAAAATGATCATAATCCAATAGCAGTTTGACTCATCAATTAATAAACAAACCAAAAAAATTGTTCTTGACAAAAAAATTTTTTTTATTATATATTAACAAAAATAAAAAGATTTTTGCTATCATTCCAAGAAGTATCAAATGTCAAAAGAACTTGTTTTGGGTTTTAAGGCTCGATAAAAGCTAAAAACAAAAATTATTTCCGGGTTTTTGAAAACCTAGATCGTTTCTTGAATTTCAGTTCTCGAAAATCATCTTATCCGATGAGGCTTACTTTCATTTGACTGGTGCGGTAAGTAAACAAAACTCGCGATGAAAATCCACAAAATATTCATAAAAACCATTAGGTTAGGTTAGGTGGAAGTGGCTGTCAGTCAATGAGTACATTGCCTAACACACTTAGGCCGCAAGGGCCCATTGTGATACCACAGAGATCAGCAAGTTAATCACCTACTGATCTCAGAAACCCGATGTAAGATTAACGAGTTGATCACTTATTAATCTTCCATTACGGGACTAGCCGGTTATTCACCTGCTAGTCGAACCACGTGGAACTTTTAATGTATTTTGAAAGACTTTTAGGGTCTATGTAAGCTAAGTCGCTAGTATCATCGAAGAAGAATTCACCGAGATGAGTTTTCCTCCTATGAAGTAGTGCAGGGCATGAGCAAAGAAGGTGTTGAACGGTTTCTATAAAAACCATTACATTCACCTAAATTGACAGTTTGGTGTGGTTTTTGAGCTGGTGGAATCATTGGTCCGTACTTGTTTCAAAATGAAGCTGGTAACACTATTACTGTCAATGGAGAGCGGTATAGATCGATGATAACCAACTTTTTATGGGCGAAATTGGAAGAAATTGATTTTGACAACATTTGGTTTCAACAAGACGGGGCTACGTGTCATACAGCAACTGCAACAGTTGAATTATTGCATGAAAAAATTTAAAGATTCGATTATTTCAAGAAATGGTGATATTGAATGGCCTCTAAGAAGTCGTGATTCAACACCATCAGACTATTTCTTGTATAGGGTTATTTGAAATCATTGGTCTTTCTAAATACATAAACCAGATTCTCTTCAAGCCTTACAAGTCAATATTGAACGTGCCATTCATGATATACGACTTGATTTAGTGGAAAAAGTGTTCGAAAATTGGGTTCATCGAGTTTGTTGCTGCAGAAGAAGTCATGGTGGCCATTTGAATGACGTTTTATTTAAAACTTAACTGTTTTGATTGAACTGCACATTAAATAAAAAATATTTGAATTTCCTTAACAAAAAGTGTGTTTTTTTCAAAAAAGAAATCATATCACTCTTATTGGAAAACCCTTTAACATCATGAGAGAGTTGATCTAATGCTTTGGAAAAATCAGTGTAAATGCAGTCGAGCTCATACCCATTTTTAAGGGCATTGGAATATTTGTGAAGAAAAGAAAGAAGATTTGTTACCGTTGATCTTTTCTGCATAGAGCCATGCTGCTGCCTGCAAATAATATTTTTTTTAAAGAATGAGAGGCTGTCACAAACATTTTGCTCAAAGAGTTTGGGTTGGTAGTTTTTTATTTCTATCTTATCACCCTTTTTGAAAACCGGAGTGATAAAGGACTTTTTCCAAAGGCTTGGGAAAACGCCTGTTTTGATTGAAAGCTGAAAGAGATATTGAAGTGGGAACATTATTATGGAACGTCATTTCTTTAAAAGAATTGGCGGGATTCCATCCGGACCGGACGAAAAGTCATCTTGCAGAAGTGATAAATATTTTAAACTTTTGTCACTATAAACAGGGATATTATTCAAACTTACTTGAGAGCAGTTACGTAAATACGTAAAATAGTTTTCATCGATTACCACGGGGGTATCACAGAAAGAGCTTTGAAAATGATTAGCAATGGCATTACAAATATTGTTAGTGTTCTCTAGAGGAGTATCATCAGAAATTAAGTTAGCTGTATAACAATCAGATTATTTCTTTGAAATTACAAATCGCCAAAAACTTTTCGGATGAACAGAGATAATGTAGCACCCCTAGTGCTGAAAGAATTTTTGAAATCTGTGGAGTAGTTTCTAAGTTTCCGTTCTCAACCCCGTTCCTGTAGGAATATTGGGATTAAACCTTGACAGGAACCATCTCTGGACTAAACTATGTCTACCCTGAAAATTTCATAAAAATCCGTTTGGTGGTTTAGGATTCTACACCGAACATACATACATCCTTTTTATATACCTTATATAGAAGATTTTTCATAACTTCTCTGTAGTTATACATTTACAAAAAAGAGATAAAATTCTTTTGGGCACAGGGTGTACACTGACACGAGTTTAGTATCAAATGAAAGCTAAAATTGATCGTGAAATATTGTTTACGAAATCGTTCTTTGCGAATTTTGAGTTTGAAGTAAAGGATCGCAAAAGATACAGTGCGATATATACGTTTATATATTTTGATGAATTCATTATAGTATACATTCAAAGATAGGCATTGAATTGAGAGTTTAACGCCCATCTTATCTTCTGCATTCCACTTATTGTAAATTCCACAAACTTCGAAAGTGAAAATTGATGTTATGCATTTCGATTCATTTCGCTTTGCGGCATTGCGAATGCATTCAATACGCTATATTATGCGTTGTGAAAACAGTTTTCGCAACGACAGAACTACAAGATCGCTTTGGTTTGGAAGATACTTAAGCCATATTTTAATTTAAGCCTTAATTTACTTTCTTTACTTTAGGTTCTAAGTGGCATTTTAAAGAATTTGAGTAAAATGCGTTCAAAGTATATTATTTGCATGGACTTTGTATATCACTTTTAGCTTTAGTAAAATAACCTTTCAAGATTAGATAGAGATATACGGATACGACAAAAATTTAAGTTTTGATAGAAAAACTTCATCTTAAAGTAAAAACGAAAATTTTTAAAAATGACATTTAACACCTTCATCCTCCAAACGCTTCAATTCCTAATCCTAACAAGGGTTTTAGGATATCTGTCGGTTGTTTTTTTATGGGGATAGTTTTGGATGACGTTTTCAACATTCTCCACTGTTACAAACCCATAAATTACATACTTTATCAAACCAACCGACAAAAAATGGCGACGAGGGTTCTCTGTTGCGGGTTGTCAGTCTAATTTAGCTAGTTGCTAAAATGGCACTACCTTGCCGCAGTTGACTCTCTAGTTCAGGGTTTTCCAAACTATTTTGAGCAACTGACCCCTTTTCCAAAATGAACTGATACCGTGATCCCCAAGGCCAAATTACTTTAAAAATCCTGTCTTAAGTTTCTTACTTACTTTTATAGGTAGGTACCTAGTACGTAAGCATGTTTTGCAGTAGTGCAGAAAGAAAATTTTTTGAGATAACAATAAAACATGACGTTATGAAATTCAATAAACATGAAGTGTAATTCATAATTTATTAATGCAGGTTTTTAGAAATCGTGCTCTTAGTTGAGAACAAATAATAAATTCATGAATAAATTAATAAAATCTAATCTACAAATCTAATAAATTCATGATTTGAAAAATTATTGCGATGGATGAATTTGGTGACTTTCTACCAATCTAGCTAGATCTGGTTTAATATTTGTAAGTTGCAGCCATAAGTCTCCGCGTTCGTTGACTTTCAAACGGTTTCTTTTTTTCGTCAAAATGTTTGCAAACACACTGAAGTCTGAAGCCTTTTTCAACTAAATATGATGATGGAAAAGGATATTTTTCAGCAATGTTCCACAATGCAGTATAAGTATATTTAGTTTCAATGCTGCGCTGCAACCAGAACTTCTGATAGCCTTCGTTGAACTTTAGCTTAAGCTCTTCGTCAGTTTGGATGGTGATCAATTCTTCTTGCATTATCACATTGACTAATTTCATGGCTGTTATACTGTACGAATTTATTACCCACTCAGGAATTTGTAAGTTCAAAAAATCCTCAAACCTTTTGGTAAAATCTTTGTGAAGCGCGTCGAATTGAGCGACATATGATAAAATAACAACGTATTGAAGGATTTCTGTTGATTTCAACAAATGCGGTAACTGAAAATATTCTTTTCTGCTTAAATTTTGTTTATAAAGAATAAGTTTTCCCACAAACGCCACTATAATTGATTTTGTTTTGATCAACTTGAAATCGGAGAATTTTTCAGATTTTCTTCCAAATTCGGATCTTTTTCATTTAGAAACTCCAACACAGACTTAAAAACAGCTGAAAATCTTTCTAAGCACCTCTTGAAAGCCAGCGAACTTCAGTGTGCAAAAGTAACTTAGTAAAGACTTCGTCGTTATCCTCACAAAGCTGAGCGAATAACCAAGAGTTCAATGAATTGCATGAATCTTTTTGACAGCATTTATAACGTATTACAAAGACTGGTGCAATCTAGGACTCAGTTTTTTGCTACTAAATGTTGTCTGTGAATCACCAGTATATCAGGCAATTATGCCGCTTTAAGTGAGCTATAAAGCCATGATGACGACCAACCATAGATGGTGCTCCATCAGTCGCAAAAGAAATAATGTTTCTCCGTGGAATAGCTTTGTCGGTAAAAAAAAGTTCCACTGCCAGAAAAATGGATTCTCCTCTGGTATCAGTTTCCAGATATATGGTAAAAAGCAGCTCTCGGTACATATTTTCATCTATGATATATCGAACGTATCCTAACAACAGAGTTTCATTGCCGGGTAATGTAGACTCGTCTAACTGGAGAGAGAATTTCTTGGTCTGCAATAAATTGCATAATTATATTTTCGTCTATTCGTTTCTGAACGGTGTTACTGCTCAAGGATATTCTTTTTATAATATCTTGAGCGGTCTTATGCAATACATTGTAATGGTTGCTAAAATAAGCTGCTCTCAAATTGTGAGAGGCTGCCCCAACTTCGCTATTAGCAGAGATATATTGTAGGACGCTCGCAAGCCATCAACGTTATGCATAGGACCATGATATCTAAGTGGTCTTCCATTTTTAAAGGCATCGTTACTAAATACTTTTTCACATATGAGAGATGAGACACATCGGCAAGTGTTTATTTGATGGAGATGAAATAAATCCAAACTTTTGGTAGACCAAACTGTACTGTCTACATTTTTTTTTTTCGTGTCTGCGATCACACCGCCAATCTTAAGCAAAAAATAAAAAAAAAAAATTTTTTTATACACATGTTTAAAATGTTACTTTTCGTTTTTAGAACGGAAAAAGTAACGCAACACTATCTTTGAAGTTTAAAAGAAGAAAATGTGTTAAGGGGGCCGATTGAAAAACTTGTCGACCCCTGAGAAACCGTTATCGACCCCAAGGGGTCGATATCGACCACTTTGGGATACACTGCTCTAGTTCTACTCAGCGCCAGAGTCACACACTGCTGGTTGCCAGCGGCTGGCTGATCAGGACAAACACTGCTTCAAGTAGAGGGAAAGCGGGAGATTTGATCATACGCGAGGCTTGAACCATTTCAATAGTTCACTCAAATTCCAATCGATACTTTCAAGAAATGTTAAAATCTGTTGTTGTTTTTTTGTGATAAAAACTTTTTAGTTTGGTAGCTGAAAACTGTCGAAATTAGCTAGTAAAACAGTTATAAGAGCCTATGTAAATTTAATAACAGAACTAAGCTCATGTCTCGCAAAATTTTAACTGTGAGAAAACGATAGCGGGAGACTTGAACCGGGAGCTGAGTTACCGTACACGTGATCGAGAAATACGTGACTGAATAATGTGCCTTTTACATTACGTCTCGCGTTGTCGAGCACTTAAGTACGAAGTACCGCAATGAAGCAAGCTAAAGCAACCGCCAATTTTAATTGATTTCGAAGAATTTCAAAAGAGAATCGATCATGTAACTAACAAAGAGCAAGAAAGAAAAGTGGGAAAATTAAATTTGTGTCACAAAACATTTATAACTGCGACGAAACTGTATACCTACATTACACTTATGCTAAGAAATGCCAGAAGGTTCTAGCAGATGAAAGAAATTGGCCATACAATCTCTGCAGAGCAAATTACCTACAAACGAAATAATTTTTTTTTGTTCATTAATATTCACGCCTTTAACATTAAATAAGTTCTGGTTGAAAATTAACTGATAAAATATTTCTTTTCGTTGCTTAAAGGCCACGACCCATAGAATCCGTTGCGTCCGTTCGCTGCCGGATTCAACTGACAGCTCGATTAAATACACACGTTCTTATGAGAGGTGACCCATAAGCATCGGATGCAACGGACGCAACGGAAAAAGTAGACCAACTTTTAACTTTTTGCTTCCGGCAGAACCGATGACATTAGCTTTCAAAACCAATTTGAAGTTTTCTCTTCTGATAGTGATGGAATAAGTATAACCGATACCTCAGAGATGTGACTCATTTTTAGTTTTTACTGCTACTGAAATAACAATTTAGGAAGCATTTTCGATCGGATTTTAGTATAAAAATGGTTTAAATAGCCGAAAAATACACTCAATAAAAAAATATCCATTTTTATTTTTCGAGTACAAAGTTCTACATACACAACCTCAAAAAAACCCATCTCTAGTAGCAGTTCACTCATCGACTCATCTCTAGTTTCTCTTATTCATTTTGACTAATTTATATCTGTCAAAAAACCGCAACGTATTCTATGGGTCACCCCAATCCGTTTTGTCCGGGAAAACTCACTGCTGTCAGTTGAATCCGGCATTGAACGGACGCAATGGATTTTGTGGGCCGGGGTCTTAACAAATAGGTATGATAAAGTCTCCCAAGATGATAGTCAAGTCTCCCGGATGAGCGGAACCAAAAATCAGTTGTGTTTTAATTATCATTGCGTTTTAAGAGTGATTCAACAAAGAGTGGCTCAAGTCCAGCGTTCCCTCTATAGTACCTACCTACCTATTTATTAAATTTTTGTTTTAAAATTTGTTGCTAATTTTGTTTAAATGTTTAAAAATTAAAAATAAAACACAATAGCCAATTTTTCAAGGTTTTCTGTAGCTGTTTGCTGATAGAAGCTGGCGAGTATAATAGAGCCGTTAGTGTGACCAGTTTTGCAGTCGCTGCTTCCTTCGGCTAATGCCAGTCGCTGGCAAGGAAGGGCTGCCAAGAAGCCTTTTGAGACTCTTGCTTTAGAAGTTTTGCTTCGAAATTTAAAACTTTGTATAGCTTTTTGTGAAAAAGTCGTCAAATTGAGTCGGTAAAGAACTGAAACACAGTGAATACAACGCAATTGCTTGACTGATTCGGATTCTGCCCGACGCGACGACATAAAAGGAAACTTTTCATTAAAAAATTACACAAGCTTTTCATTGCTTTTGACTGTCAACTTATGGTTATGGCATTTTTTTAAAAACCATTTTAGACATTTTTTACTAATTTCACAACTTATACACATTTTTTTCAGATGTAATACAAGTTACGCATTACAAAATCCTCAGAGAGATTCAAAATTGAAATCCTACTGAAGATGAATCAAAGACCGATAGCGTTTGAGGAAGCCCCTGGATTGACTTGACCATAATGTCTCCTCCGATAGTTAGTGGAGTTACTTTCAGCTATAGAACAGGGTGGCAAGCGGCAACAATTTGCGTACATCAGACAAATATTCTTGCGTGTGCCACGCTACTGGACAAATAAATTCGAATTCATGAAGGAGCACATGGGACGAATGCAATCGAACACAAAATAAATGAACTATGCCTCTCCCAGGAAGGCTTATAGACTTAAGAGACCTGAAGACCTAAACATTCATAGTGAACACAATGAGCCTCACTCGCATATACGGACGCGGCCACAAAAATTAAAATAAAGTCAACTTCTCCAGTTCCAGGTTGCAAAGTTATGTTCACATCAGTTTTAAATTAAGTTTAATCGACTTTTTATTCTTGTCCTTGTTTCAACAATATAATGGGATGTTTTACAATTTTTGTTCTTTAAAGAAAGTCTTAGGGTTTCGACAAAAAGCCGTCTACCATCACATTCACATATCATTGCAGGTAATTCAACTTACAACTTTCCCGCTGTGGATCCGCTTGCGGCGGCAATTCTTTGTATTTTCAAAGACAAGTAGGTAGGTAGTGCTAATGCTGGAGTTCTGCTTAGTGGCCCTAAACCTACATTCAATTCAGTGAACGATAGTGCTCCTTAAAATAAACTACGTCAGTTATTGATTAGTTTTAATTATCCCAAGGCAAATCTTACGCCCGAGGTTTCCATAGCTTTTTGGAGCCACTCTTCTCATTCATATTTTTAAAGTGAAAAAAGTCCTGATAAATTCTTTGAACAATTTCACAGAATTCATAGGTACCAAAGAATTTGTCAGGACTATTTTCACTTTACAAAATTTTAATAAGAAGGACGGGCGCAACAAAGCTATGGAAATTCCGGGGCTTAACGCATTTCATGAACCCAAAAATTTCGTGCCGATTCCGAACGATTAAGTCGAAAAGCGCTTTTAATGGCAGTGATTTACTGTCAGACTAAGCCCGTGGTTAAACAATTTTATGTTTCTGATGAGACTCGAACCTCGAACCTCCACATAACAGGCAGACGTACCTACTAATCACTATGCCACGGACACCAAATCCGACAGTTGTGCTTCTTTTTGACCAATTTAGTAAGTAATTCGAAATTGAAATGTAAATCACAGATCCCCAAAAATACACTGAAACAAAATGAAGCTTTCCCGAATCGCATCCGACGAGGAAGCGGACAGAAAGTTGAATTTTATGTCCGTAGGTCCTCCGTACAAGTCATCACCTTTATATGAACAATCAAAAAAAATGACACAGGTTTTTTCTCAGACCGTAGGTAGGGAGTAGGGACTCATGAGCATTGCAAAAAAATAGTGAAAAATCTAGTTGCACGTTCGTGTGAATCGACATAAAGTGTGACAAGTGACAGTAACACAGCTTAATCATCTCCTCTGGGAGCTCATTTACTATTAAGACCGTCAACGTTTTGTAGACATATCCTTGCATTTCGAACTCACTTCATTCAATTTGGAACTTGATTTCTTTTTTTCTAATTAAGTCGGCCTTCGCAACATTTTCTTTTTTGTTTATGTGTAGTTGGTATCCATCAATGGTCGTCACAACATTTGATTTAAATTCAATTAGATTGAACACCGGTAAATTCAAGTTTAACAAAACATAACGACACACATCAACGAACCGCACTAATTGCACGCACTCACGCAAACCACACGCAATCTAAGGATCAATTGATGATCTTCATTGATGATATTGCACGTAAGCTATCGTCGTCGATGACATGACATTTTGTCATATCGTTTTCATGTGTTGGTGTATGTGTACAAGGTATTTTTTATTTACTAAGCCCGAAGGGAAGCAGTAGCATGCACTTATTTACACACAATCTAGAAAACCAACACGAACTGCACCGTATGAACACATAAAGGTCACAGAAAATAGCGATAATCCTTTTTTTTTGTTGCTTTTGGTCAAATCGCGTCGGATATTCGACCGTTTCCGCTTGTTTCACTGTTGGTTGGTAGGTAGCAGGTCGGTAAGTACAGGTATCCTTCCGTATGACAGTACGTAAATGTTGCTGAGTGAGCGAGCGAATAGTGAATGGATACACGACAGGGAAGGCAGGAGGCAGAAGAGCAATAACAACAAAGCGAACAGAAAAAATAATACACAACCGATATACAAGTCACACGTGAGTGAACGGCGGATCTCGTTAGTTTTTGAAATAAAAAGCCAGGCTACGCGAACTCTTTGAGAATCCAACAAGAACTAAAATGGGAAAACCAGTCCTGCGAGCCATGGGCGAGTTTCATTTTACACAATTCCAGTTGTCAGTCCGTCCTCCTCCTGGTCCGGTTTTTCTTTTTTAAACAATCACCAGGTACAAGGAGTTGTTGGTAAGACAAAGAAAGACTATCTGAATACCTGTTTTACAAGTTGGCTGGAGTGTGTTCACCAATCTGATTGGTGGTGGGAGTTAACCAGTTGACTGGAAGGCAACCTAACCGTTGCATGTAGAATGGAATTGAAACAATGCTTATTGGAAGAAAATGGTTGCTTGTCTATGCTGTTTGTGTGCCAAAACGAGACGACGCTTATTTTTTGTTGTGAGAGAAGGAGGAGCTGTTGGTCGGGTTCGTGGGGTTATTACAAAAGCTTTGGAATAAACAATGAATGTGTGGTGTCGCGTCGGTCGTTTCTGATTAGATTGATTCGATGCCGCCAGTCGACTGGAGTGGGGTCTTATTGGAAAGTGAAAGTTTCCAATAGAAACAGTTTTGTCTGCGAGTGTATCGTTCGACAGTCGACACATTGGACATGCATATGTGGAAAATGTCAAACAGTTGTCGTTTGTTTGGCGACATCACGCCGCCGCCGCCGCTGCCTAGTCAACTTATTCAATTTTTGCGCAATTGCCTTAGACGTGTGTATGTATTTTATTTGTAGGTACACAAGTTGATGCCAAGGTGAAACAATAAAAAAGGCAGACGATCAAACGCAAATGCTTACCCCATGCCGCTGCTGTCGCTCACTATGTAAGTAGGTATAGGTACTACGTCGCGTCGGAATGGCATGACACGCATGTGCAGCACACATTAGTTATTATTTCGGTCGATGTGACGTCAGTTTGCGTGATAGCCAAATGTATGTTAGCTAGATAGCTAGAAGCTTTTTGGCTCACTCAGTGAGTAACCACAAAAAACGTAACTATATCAGCAGGAGATGCAATGGGGAACTCTTTACTTTTATTTTGATAAGAATGCAGTTCGCTTAAAGGTGGGTATGGCTAACCCTTGTGACATTATCGCACTTTTATCACATCGGAAACGTCCACACGGTTGCTGGACAGTGACATTTCTCTTTTTTGCAACTACCTATGTAACCTACGTCCAGTTGCACATGCTACTTGTATTTAAATTGTTGTTGTTGTTAATTTTAATGGAGCTCCAGAGTTGATTGCACACCGACAAATAAGTGCGAGGTTTGAAATAAAAGCAAGCCGCTGGCTCTGACTGGCCTATTGCGGAATTTCTGCGTGTCGAGCCAATTTACTTGTCAAGCAAAAAACTCAAGAATTTTGACATGAAAGAGCAGGTGGCTGTGTTGCCATACTTCAACGAAGAATGTTTGGTTGGTAGATATGAGTACCTACCTAGACCTACATAGGTTCGTACTTACTTACCTATTCACAGTTTCTGTCAATGGAGCAGAACGGTTGCTGGCTTTTTGGAACATTTCATTTTTTATTCGCTGATTTTCTTCGAGAAAGATTCTTTGTCACTCAAAAACAGTGGTGAAAATGATTTAATTGCTAACCATTTATAAAATCTCGGGTAATGGACTACAAAGTGATACTATAAGTCAAGCTGTCGCTTAGCAACACCGTCTTCTGCTGACAGAATTCTTCTTATGGTCTTTCGAAAAGTTGAAGAATTTAACCATACTAACAGTGTACCAGAACTACCAGATGCAGCACCCAATAACAGTGACTATCCAGATCCAGAACAACTACAACAAGGTTCTAGCAAAAATCAAAGAGAAATATATTTTAGCGTGAACAATATAGGTATAAGTATCTTCGCCATATTATGTTACTGAGGAGGGTCAATTTAAAGAGCTAAATGGCCAGCCAAGTGAAACCTAAGGTCCTTTTCTTATAAGATAGTGACTGTGACATTAGATCTATTCTAGAAATACATTACTATATTGTTTCCAAGTCTGGCGTGAAACTTGAAAGTACATGGCTATCCTGTTCTTTAATTTTTCAGAAGGCGTATTGTGAACCGTGTTGGTTATTTGCAAATCGGGCATCTAAGAAAATACAAAATGTTTGGATTGAGGGCTATGATGACTATTAACATATTGTAGAAGCCATACAAAGGCAAGAGGCATCGAAAATTCATGTGGATTCAACCGTGGAGGCTACATGGAACACTCGATAAAGAACAACAGTCGTATTTATAAAATTTGCTTAGAACATCCTTAGACAACTATCCAACTAGATGGTGTCTATAAAGAGTTGGACAACCCTTAGCCAATTTCGTATTTATAAATGCATTCCAACAGTTGTCTAAACAACCCTTCAAACTGTCAACTTCGAATGAAAAACTAACTGGTGGCGTTCATGATGTATCCGTACAGTACAATTTTTTGTGTTTTGATAGGTATACGAGTACAACAACTAAATGGCTCTGAAAGAGTGTGGCGTAGCACTTGAACCAGACCAAAAAAGCAGCTGATTTGACTTTGAGTTACAGCTTTTCCAAGTCTCATAAAACGACGAAATTTGTGCAATTTATAAATTAAATTGTTGAAAGTAGTATTTTTGCACCTCAAACTACTTATTTTTTTCGATCTTAGAGCTCTCAACAGTGTTTTATGCCACTTTAGCCATAGTTTAGACAACCAATTTCGGTGTCTAAAGTTAGACGTTCCTTAGACAGCGATGATAGTGTTTATAAATACGATTTGGAGTTGGACACTGTTCTAAGAGCTGTCCAAAGTTAGACATACTTTGGAATGGGATTATAAATACGACTGCAAGAGTCTATGATCAAAAAAGAAAAATCTTTCTGGAGCCAAGTACCCACTTTCGAGGCTTCTTGATGCTACTCTAACACTTTCAACAAGTAGATCGTTTGGGGTAAGAGCGCGCAGTGGGTAAGAGCGCGCACTGCTTATTTCCTTGGCTGTGTAAAAAATAATCGAAAACTAAAAATAAGGAAATGAGAAGCTTGCAAGACATCAACAAAAAAAGTCCTTTGCGAGTGTGTGCGCAGCTAGATTAAAAAGATATAGGGGTTGGGAAAAAAAACGTGTCAAACCAAAAAAAAAAGCGCTGGCAGAAAAGTTTGTGGCGCCGGCGTGGCTGCACTATATATCGTGAGTAGCATATTTTTCTTATAAGTGAACATTTAAGCTTCAATCAAGCTTAAAATTTTGCAAAATTTGTGTTATTTTCTATTAAGTTTTATAAAATCAAAAAAAAGTAGCTTTGTGGGTAAAATCGCGCAGTGCTCTTGTGGGTAAGAGCGCGCAGTGCGCAATCTTACCCCGTATTGAAATTTTCGGTTTTTCAACTCTGTTTTCATTTTTTTAACTCCCCATCTCCACATTACAAAAATTTAGATTGCAGAAGTTTTCCGAAAATGGGTCGAACTTAACAAAGAAAAACAGAAAAACTACAAATTGAAAAACTACATTGTAGATTTAACTTACTTTATTTAATTTATTTTATTTTGTTTATTTATCTTTTATTAAAAAAAGTGAAGGCTGTATCAAAAATATCTATGAATTTCCAAACACAAAGGCTGTAATATTTTAATAAAAAATATCTTATTTTATAGTCTTTGTTAAGTAAATTTTTGTTTTGTTTTCTGAATTGAATTCGTTTAAAAGGAATAAGATATGAGTTTTATTTCTTGTAAGTAATTGAATTAAGTTGTCTTTTCCTAGTATTTTTCTTTAGAGTGTATAGAAAAGGTGGAAGTTGTGGAATAACCAATGTTGCCTGTTTCAAGAAGTACGATATATACGTATATATATACGTATTATAGTAAATTTTAAAATATTTAATTGATTTAAACTGCTAAGATTCCAATGCAAACTAGGTGCGCGCTCTTACCCGACATTTTGCGCGATCTTACCCTGACCTCGGGGCAAGAGTGCGCAAGTTGACTTGATTTGATTTTTTAACAAAATCATACAAAAAACTTTCACCAACATTAACTTTTTTGACATTTTTTTGCTCTAAAAATATTGATTAATCAAATGTTAAAAACCTTAAGTTGATATCTGTTATGACCTTTTCTCAATTTGAGCTTAAAGTGAAAAGTGCGCGAACTTACCCCTAATGACTCTAATTTAGCCTTTCGTGGCCACAAGAAAACGCAGATAGCAGTGATCCAAGCTCCAAAGGAAACTTTTTGAGTATTGTTGAGTTATTGTATGATCGAAAAGACATTTTTAGGATTTCATGAAGTTAAGGATCAAAGATCAAACTGCCTGTGACAAAAATATTCCTCTAAATAAGTGTCGACTTATAAAAGATGTCGAGCCAAATGCCGTATATGTTCACTGTGCTGCTCATAATTTAAATCAAGTACTCAATGATGCAGTAAGGGAGGTTATTGATATGCAATTTTTTTTCTTTTTTAGTATCAAAAGATGGAATATTTTATCAAGATTTTTTATCTTATAAAGAAAGTGAGTATTTAACTTCAATAACATTGAAAACATTAATCCCTACCAGATGGGCAGGACGTTATGTTGCCGTTTTTGCTTTAAAAGTTCGGTTTGTTGAAGTCCAAAAAGCGCTAACGAAAGCAATTCTGTTAAATTGCAAATGAGATGAGTGAAATGAAGCTGTTTCACTCAAAAACAAGATCGAAAACTACAATTTTATAATGTTATATGGTTTCCCATTTTAACATCCTACTAACTATCGATGCAGCTTCTAAACCACTTCAGTCTTAAGCCACCGATCTTTCAAATGCCTTACAACGTTTAAAATTTATCTTGAACAATTGGAAAAGTGTCGGCATGAATTTGAAAATTTCAAAATGGAAGCAAATAGTGTAGCTGAAAAGCGGCCCATCACCCCCGAAATTTCTAAAACTCGTCATAGGGGAAGGTAAAACGTCATTTTGATTTGTCTTAATAAATATCTTATTGAAATTAAATTGTTATTTTTATTAGGTAGATACATATTTATTTTATGTTTATGTTTTTGTACTTTTTGGATAATTTCAGGATTGAAAGTCATAAAATTCGAATTAGTCGTTTTATTCTTTCGAATTCATATTCTCCATCATGAAATTACTGAACGATGACAGTTGAAATTATTTCCTACTTAATTGATGCGCATGTAATCAGATACCTTGAAATAAAGCGCAATCTATTTTATTTTTTTAATTTTATACTGATTGGCGCACGTTTTTTTACATCGATTTCTTAAAAATCGGTTCTTTAGACGTCGATTTGATCGATATCATTTTTCTTTATTGCGATTCAATTCGCAGAGATCAATTTGTTTTGCAATTTCGGACATCCCTACTCTTGCCAAAGAGAAGAGGCCTATGGCTAGTATAGTGCGACATATACCTACAACGTGTATTTGAGTACGTTGAAAAATCTCGTAGTCTATTAATCTTTAATCTTTACTATAGGGCCCCATCAAAATAATTTGCCTTTAGATGGTATAGTTACGACACTGAATGAAGGATAGAGATTCGTAATTTAGTAGTCGCACTACCCGTATGTGGAAAGCTCTACCAGACTCTGTATTTTCCCTGTATTACCATTCACGAAAGTTCAAAAGAAAACTACAAAAGTATTTCCTACTGAATCCTCTTTTAATATTCTACATGCTCGCGCTGGGTTCTCTAACATTATAAGCGTAGTCATTGCTCGTTGATGTGCGCTTTAATAATATAAAAAAGTGGAATACATACCTATGTATGCATTCAATAAATTTTGAAAAGGACCTGTTAAGCTTGGTCACTTTGTATATATAGTTGAAGATTTACCCCCACCGGTGGCAAGGTATAAGAGATGTCCACTGAAAAATTTTAGTATGAAAAATTGATCATTTTTCTTGTCTCTTTTAATAAATAAAAAAAGATTAAATAAGGCCTACTTCCATATGCTCATTCAGCAAATAGTCTAGTCTACTGTCTACACCAAGACAACAACGTGGTTTCCGCTAAAGTTTCCGATATACGCAGTTTTATGAACTTTTAAGTTTTCAAGTCGTTTTTGATAAAAACCATACCAAAACGAAGGCAACAGCTAGTGCAAAAAATAACATCTCTTGAAATGCCAAAATTCCGTTCAATATAACATTTTAAAATTTAGCATCGTTCCGCATACGGAGTCAAAAAACTAAAAAGCGTCTTCTTCTTTTTCTTCTTTTTCAACATTTACAACATTTCAATAAACTGCTGCCCACAAGTGATTTTTGGGGTAGGTACATTGACCTCAGAATGACTCAGTAAACGTCCCGGTTTTGGATCATTCTATGTCTGAGGACAACCAAATTCGGATTTCGTTGCACCAGGAGTATTTTTGTCTGCCTATATTGCTTTTTTGACGGAGTTCTCTGGATCTCTCCTTTAAACCTGACAATACCAACTGGTCCAGTCGTGCTTTATTTTTATTTCCATATGGTGCTTTTGACATAAAGGCTTCCAAAAAAGGAAAAGCGAAGTGTTTCATCAAAGTCAAGAGCTCCAATGATCAGCATTTCTCACAAACGAAACTCATTCCTGTTTATCTCCCGATTGTACTCCAGTTGTACTCCACGCTGGAGACTGGAGTCATGCCTTAAACTAAGTCTCCTACTAAACTATATCAATTGATTGATTCATCTTATTGGTCCATTCAGATTACTTGTCTTGCAAAAATAAACAATCAATTTGCTACTCACTCACACTCCAAAGGCACGCGGTCCATGACGCGGATAGCATGACGATACCAACCACGCAAACCGCTCCGTTCAGCGTCACGTAGCCGTCTGCCGTCCATACTAAGCTCATCAGTGTCAGTGCGTATTCTCCTTGCTCCAAGTGAACAGAAAACAACACATTCGACATTCCAGCTAACAACAACATGAATTCGATCTGATGATCGGACCGCGGTACAAATTTAATGTGTGTATAGCTTCCATATATGAACCACCAACCGGGGCGCTTGACCCAGCCAGCGATTTGTGGTGGCTTCTTCTTTGCCAGGAGCTCCTTGCTGATTTACTTACATGTAGTCGCTCATACACCCCCTGTGTATGCGTTTGACTCGCTCAGCGGCTGTCTTTTTTCGCAATGTTGGCTTTTTCCTTTGACTTACAACATTTTTTCTGCTTGTCGGTGTCATAATTTTTGAAAAAGAAGCCCTCAACCGCATGAATTCATGATTGGGGCATCCCTCGTTTGGAACAAATTTTTTCGAACTACTGGGATTGGGATAGGAGTGAGTTTTTCTTATGCCCTGACTGGCGCACCTCACTGCGGGCATTCGAAAGAGACCCAATGCAACGAGAAAGAGAGAAGCAGGCGAACACACCAGAGACAGAAACCAGCGAGAAGCGACCAGCGACCAGAGCCCAGAGACGAATCATAATTTAATGAACATTTTTCCACAATTTATTGCCCTGGGTATTGATTTCAGCATTTGTTCTTTCTCTGGTCGAAAATTATTCGGTAGTTGCCGACATAAATAGCCACAACGAAACGCGTCGTTGAGCCTTTGGAGCATCAGCGCAATAGCTTGGCCATATATGAAGCCACTGATAAGGAGAGCAAGCGGAGTGAGAATGGGGTTCTTCTAAAGCGTCTCGGACTTACGAATGTTTTGGCCTTTAAACACTACAAACGAAATTAATTACATATCGGATGTCTGCCTCAATGGGGAGTCATGATATTTCAAAATGTGATGTTTCGCAGCCTGAGTGTTCCGTTTGCCGATGTGTGTTAATGTGCGCGCATCGCAAATTCCTTGTCCTCCTCCGCGAATCCAAAACTGCCACCACCACCACCATCGGTCGATTGAGTAGGATCCGAAATATCAGTGGCAATATTTTATAATCGGCGTCGATCGGGTGACGTATGTGTGTGGATTCTCCTCGGTGTATCCCTTATTTGGAATCGACGACAACGTGGGACAACGTTGTTCCGCCGAAAAGACATTATTTATTTCATCATTGGGGAATTTGCATATAATTTACAAATTCTTTTTGCAAAACTGGTTCAAAGAAATCTTGAAGCGTTGGAGGAGTGAGTGAACAGGAATATTCATGGAACCTATGGAAAGAGTTGTGATTTTTGATGAAAAATATTATAGAAAAACGTAGTTATTCACTGTAGCTTGGAAGGCAGATTAGTTAATTCAATGGCGCATTTGTGGAACCAAAAGTTGTGAGAATCTTTAGTTATACATTTTGATGGAGGCGATAAGAACAAGATAGCAATTTGTCTTAATTTTTCACTTTACTGGTGTTACTTATAAGTAGGTACATTTAAAAATACTTACAACGTCACGTGGAAATAGAAACACAACATTTTCGCTTGAAATTGTAGAAATTTGTCCCAATATAGAACATGGAACAAAATTCTACTGGAAGTGACTTCAAAACTAGTCCTATCTATGCAAAACCGTCTTAAGGATGTAATAAAGGCAAAAGGTTCACTGAACCAAAAATGGTTGTCATATTGATGGATTTGTTCATCATATTGATGAAAAAAGTTGTTATTTTTCAGCCAACGACCGCGATCATCAATATGATGATTTGGAAAACCGCTGTCATCACATTGACAACCGCGTTCATCGTATTGACTACTGCTATTATGATCATACTGAACCCTGTGGTCATCATATTGACTACCGAGATTGTCTATATAATGATTGTGGTTGTCAATAGGATGATCACAGTTTTCAGTACGATTATTGCAATCATCGATCACGATTTTCGTATTCAGAACCACCATTGTCTTTTTACAATTGACAAAATTAAAAGCCACTTGTTTCATAGTTGAAATTGTAAGAGTGGAAAGTTTAACTCATTTTTTAGCAAAAAAATACTTACTATTCAGCACTTTATTTGAAACATTTAATGAACTCCCCTCCTGAAATGCAACCGAAGTTAGCTAATTATAAAAATACATTAATGTGCATATGTTTAGATATCTATTTATTTAGAAAAAAAAATAATTATTTAACGCAACAACAAGCAGTGGGTACAATTTTTGTGGTAAAGTTTTTTTTTGGCTTTTTTCATACAAAAAAAAATTCTATAAATTGGCTAGTTTTGAATTTATAGTCATCTAAATAGACTACAAACTCATTTGACCAACGCAGATGCATGATGAAGGGCTGAATGGTTTGTTTCCCCACGATCTTTCAAAAACTTTATATGGTCCTCCAATTGTTGAACACTTCTTCCCTCGAAGAGAAAAGACATTTGCGAATCCCTAATAGTATGCCTCGAAAAGTGATACTTTTGGTCGTCGGAACTTGGTTTTTTGGTTTTCGGAACGTGTTTGGAGGGCAGCAGATAGTAATGAATACTGTTAAGGACAGAGCATACAAAGTTATTTGAAAGTTTGAAAAGATATAAAAAATTATAAACATAAATTGTGTGCATCACTTTGATATTTACCTTTCTCGAAATCAGCATCATTTATGTTTTTAAGGGCATCAGGCGTTCTCTTGTCCTTTATATTAAGCATGAGAAATGCTTTTAATTTCTGATACGAATTTTCCCAAAGAGAGAGAATTAATCGGCATTCTGCATACAGAATGGAAAAGTTCTTATCGATCTTAGCAAAACAAAAAAGATCAAATTAGATGAAATGAAAATTCAATTTTCAACTACACCTAAGTGGACAGAAAAAGTATCTTGGATAAAAATTACAATGAAATACCTATACAGCCCCAATTTCATTCTAGCAATCGGTAAGTAGGTTCTTCCTGAGTGCATTAAAATTTTGGAAAAATATAAATTCTATGAAATTTTTATTCCACATAACCTACACCGTTTGAACGTAGACTTTGTTATTTAAGTTTAGTAGTACCTAGACCTAGTGGTACGATACATTTTACTGAAAGTAAGAAACTGAACTCAATCATATTTTAAGAAAACAATTCAACCCGACAGCTTTTAATGTCTACGTGTAAGTCTACGTAAAAGGACGAATGAAAAATAAAAAGATCATAGTGTATTCTACGGAAAATTTTCTAATAATTTTCTCGTATATTTTTACCATTCTTGACGCAATATATTTTAATAATGGCGGTTTTAGCACACCCCCATTAATGCACCTTTTTTCCAAGAATGAAATTGGAGCGGTATTCTGTTGTTGAAAAATGTTTCCGCCGAATGACCAATCAACACTTAACCGATCTTCTGAGATAATGAAGTACTTATTTTATAAAAAAAAGAAATAGCTCACCTGTCTTAAACCACCTGGTTTTTTATAGAAAGGCCATTTTTCAAAGATAGCGCTTTGAGTGGTAGCGTTCATTAGGTCGTTCCGATACTGGCTGCATGATTGCCAGAGGCTATCAAATTCTTCAACCGATAGGTTTTCAAATTTGAGACAATGCAAAGATGTTTCCGCTACTGCTTCTGAATCTAAAAAATTGCAAAATACTTAATGAATTAATGAACAAGATGGATATAAGTAGACGTGTGGCACACCAATCTCCGCTCTCCATTTTTCAAAGACTTCCTTACGTGTAAAATTATTTTTAGAGTGTAACATAGTCGAAAGTTTTAAAGCACTTTTTAAAATATTTTGCAAATTCATATTTAGATCAAAACCTTGCTCAGAGTTTTCGAAGATGCCTTCAACTTCAACCGAGTTTGTGTAGACTGAAATGTCCATGACCTCTATGGAAGGATTAATTTTTTTGATTTCACCGTTACGCTCTGAACTTGAGTCCTATTTGCAGACGTATTATTTTCTTGTTCCGATGTTTCGATTCAAATTAGGTACGCTTTCGCTTGATATGACGCTTATAGCTATCAATGCTTTCGAAACACTGAGCGCACGATCTTTCAAAGCACTTGCTGTTGGAGGATAATTCATGTTTTTTTTTTAATGTTTATTGAGTTCACTTAAGGCATTGAATTTATGACGACAAAAGAAGCACTCCATTTCAGGGAACAATAAATACTTGATATGATAAATAATATTTAATTAACCACACAGCACACATCCAAAAAAAAGAATTAAGAAAATAATAATTACTCGCCTGTTTACTATATATTTATTATTGATCACAAATTTGTCTTCCGTAAACTTCTTAGCGATTATATAGTTGATGCTGATACTAATTTTTTCTCCACGTACTTTTCACAATAGTGGTTGTTAATAATAAATTCAGTGCACACAAAATTGCGACACGACTAGGTACCTCAACTTTTTCGAATCGAATAACCTTTACTCAAAATAGAGATTAAAACATCATTTTTTGCCGTTGTATTTTTGTCTGGGTTTTCATATTGATGATTGCATTTTTCGATGCGAAAACTGCTAAAATGAGATCATCATATTAACAACCACGATTGTCAATATGACAACCCCAAAGCGACGATCATCATATTGACAACCGAAGTTGTTAATATGACAACTTTTAAGCAGACAGTTTTTGTCTTTAGATTTACCGTTTTGTTTCGGTTTTTTGTTTTTAGTGTCCGACCAAACGTTGATTTCTAGCCGAAGCCGATTATTCGGCTTGACATTAACCTTCGGCCGAAGACGAAGCTTCAATAACATGAAGAATTTTCGTTCCAGATTTACTAAAATTGAAAAAAATAATGATTTTTTGTATTTTTTTCTAGAATAGGTTCGTTCGTTGAAGCCCTGGGGTCGCTCTGTGGTCGCCACAAAGCGTTTTTTGAAAAACCTAAGCTCGCACTGAATGTCAAACTGATTGTTTTTGAGCCCTGGGGTTGACCTGGATTTGGTGCAAAGAGATTCGCCCTAGGTTTCTGCTGGGGCGAGTTCAGGGCTGTCAAATGGCATGTATTTTTATTCAAATGACAGGGATGTGTGGTGATTTGGTGGTTTAGTGATTTTTGAGAACTCATAGAGCTCTCAAGGAAGCCTGGGTAAACTCTGGGTAAAGCTCAAAACGAATCTAATGTATGCATGCAGTAACCAAATTTACGGGATAAATTAGATTAGCGTTTTAAAAATAATAACAAATTGAACTAGTAATAATATTTTATTGAAATTAAGTAAATGAACAACAAATAACTCAACACGGTTCTACGTTCTACGAAAAACGAAATAGAATTTTTTTGAAGCCCCTACCACAACGCACGACAGCCTAGAACTAAACCTTCGGCTTCGGCCCAAACTTCGGCCTATTTTGGCCGAAGCCGAAGGTTTAGCCGATTGTAGATTTTTTAGCCGAATGTGGCCGAAGCCAAAGCCGAAGCCGAAGCTTCAGTCGGACACTATTTGCTTTATTTTGGCAACAACAACTGCATGGATGTGATCATTATATTAACAACCACGATTGTCAATAAGACAATTGCAAATCAACAATCATCATATTGACAATCTTTGTTTTCATATTGAAAATAAAGATCATCATGTTGACAATTGCAAATTGATAACCGAAATTGATGACTGCAATCATCAAATGCGAAAAACAGGTTTTCATATGGATTATTTTTTTCATCAATATGACAATTTTCAGTTAACAACCACCGATTATCAATATGACAACCAATATTTTTTTCAGTGTTACCATACTAGGTATACGAAGCGAAATAATAAACTATTAAAGTTTAAAGTGTATGTGCAATTTTTTGATGTAAATTTTAGTTTCTAGCCCGTTTTTTTTTTGTTTTGAATCTATGTTACTGAATTTTATTTTTACCTCTATAATAATAAAAAAAAATAATTATTGAGAAAATAAATGAATAAAAGTTTTTTTTTTAAAGTATGTGCAATTTTTTAATTAAACAGTCAGTTGTAGGTACGTGCAATGTTTTAATGCAATGTATAAATATCTTGGAGTAATTTTAAAACCAAAAGGTTAAAGGATCCTTAAAATGTTTCCATTCCCAAAGTTCTAATCATAGTTCCAAATCCGAATCACAATAACAGTTGTTCCAGACTCATTTCAAAGGAAAAAGAAAGTCTATGACCAGGGCCGGTCCAAATATATGCGTTAGATGTGCAAATGAACAGAGCGCCAAGTTCTGGGGGTAGGAAAAAGACAAATTACTATTCAGATCAGAATTAAGCCATAAGACTAAAGAGACATTCATTTTATCATATAGGAACAAAAAATTTGCTCAAGCAGTCAAACTACTGAATTACTACATATTTTATAATGACAATAAACAAACGAGACTCCCGACAAAAATCTTATTGACAAAAGAGTTATACTTGCTTGCGGCTGTCATTGAATTATTATCGTTTGTCTGAAATCTGAATGTCATGACATCAGTGTAGCCTCCCAGTTTTCTAATTATTTTTACAGTAGCAATTTTGATAATCCCGCGGCACCGGCAATATACACCAGGAACCGTATTCCGCACGAAAAACTTCCTGTTCCAACCAGTGTCGTTTTATTAAATTTAATACCACACCTCCCAAATTACCTTTAAACACCATTTTTTGGTTAAAATTCGATTGGAATCATTACCATGCCGAAACAACAGCCAAGAGCATCGAACTAAAGTGCTTCAAAGTTATCTTGATGGGCCCCCAAAGATTATTCTCGGTTCCTCATTGCTCTCGCTCTGTTGTCGTTGCTTTGACAGCAAAGTGTAATGTTACACCATGGTGAGACAAAAAAAAACAATTGATGTACGAGTAGTCTACAACAACGTATAACATGACCGCAAGAGATGAAATGATGACAATGTAAACCGCTTCTTGCTAATTGCAGGACAACATGCGCACAAAAAGGTTAATTAATCCCGTTTGGCTCAAGTCTCAGTGGCTTGGATCAGTTACAATGTGAGGGAGGATAGTGCTCTTTTTTCTTTTGTTTCTCATGATGACCGCAAAAGGTCGTCCGTCAGAACTCGTGGCAATTGACGAAGGTGCATTAAGACTTATACTTTCCCTGAGACTTGTGGGGCTTTTGCATAATCATACGGCCCATTAGGCAATAAGATATCGAGTGTCATGTGTGTGTGGGAGTATAATGCCTCATATCGTATCGGGATCTGAAACATTGGTGAAGCCGTCAGAATGTCGCGATATGTTTTGCGGTTTCTGCGGTTCAGTGCGCGCTGTGGTTTTTCGAAATGCAATATCTAAGGATGCGGTTTCGATAAAACGGTACCTTGATTTGCGCCCACACAACGCGGATATTGACAGCGTCCGCGCCACTTCCAAGTTCAGTCATGTGTTCTGGGTTTTATGTTCTCCCTTCCTGTATTAAGGACATCTTTTCGAATTCAGTGGACTGTGTGTTCAAACAAACGCTTTATTTACACAGAAGCTTCCAGTTACCAAACCACTTCCATCCGATCAGCACTCTGCACTCATTCTCGGTAGTCGGTATCACCATGTTTCTCCGAGCACAGTAAGATCTCCCTGGGATCTCAAATTAATTAAAATTCGAATTAAAACGCAAACAAGAAAAAAATTTAAGAAAATTATAATTTGAATTCCAAAATAATTAGAGAGACCCTATCGAAAATGAGGGTGACTGGAATGCACTTAAAGCAAACAGCTCACGAGAGCTGTGACTGCAAAATCGACGTACGACGACGACGACGACGCCGGACTCGAAGTCGTCGTCCATTCGATAAGAGTTGGGATGGGACTTGGACTTGGATTTGGACTCGGTTTGTAGCTGTTCAACTAACGTAATGCAATTGGCATTTGTTTGTTGGTTGGTTGCTTGTTGAACGTTCTTGTGGAGTTGCCTGCAATATTTATATCTTCCTCAATGAATGTGGAAGCCAATTAATTTTTTGTTGCAACCTTTTTAACCTGAATTCAGGTAAACGATGTCCTCGATGTGTACCACTTCAGTTTTTGTACCTCGAGCGTATATAAATATAGCACCACCATCGCCACTAGCCCAATCCATTGGCTTGGCACTGATGATAATGATGACGACGATGAGGTTGATGATGATGCTGTGAAGTGCTATGTGGAATCACATTGAAGCATCTTTAGTGTGCCTCTTAGGTTCGCCATATACTTTTTTTGTTGTTTTGTTTTGCATTTGTTTCGCTGGTTTCAGTTGGGGCCTTTTGCAATCTTCGCCAGAGCTGTGAAGTGGCTAATACCAGTGTTGTTTTGTAGATACATTCGCACAAACAGAAGCTGGAGATATAATGTTAAACGTACTTACTTCTGTGATTTGAAGGATATTTATTAAGCGTTCGACTTGTGTACCTCTATACCTACCTAGTACCTATGCAGAGAAAAGATGAAATTAGTTGTTTCTTATGTTGGTAACAGCTTATGTTTTTAAATAAAAAGTTAGTGTTTTTAAATCGGGAATGAGTGATGATTTTGCTTCTAAAAAACACATGAATACCTACCTACATAAAACAGCCCGATTCTGTCCAAAGGACACAATAAGTCACAACGTTGTGACCTGACTGAGAACGACAACACAATTTTAACGTTGAGTAGAAAGCTGTGACTTGACTGGAACGTTGTGAGGTTTCAGTGATGTGAGGCAGAATCGGGCTGAATCACAACAACATCGTGGCTCATTTTCGTATCCAAAAATTTTACGTCTGAGTTCGTCGATCGGTGGTACCCTGCCTTAACAAAACCTTATGTGAGTAATGAAAAAGACCTAACAATTTTTGTCGATTTAACACATTAATTAAAAATAGATCGCGGGGTTGTCGTCTTCTCCAGAGGATTCCGAAGGTATGGCACAACTTATGCCTAAAACCTTAGACGAGGAGAAAGCAGAGATAATCCCACACCTCCTCTGCTCATTTCCTGTACTATCTCTCAAAAGAAAACTATGTCTAGGAGGATACATCCCTCATGATCCCAGCGATCTGGTGAACACAGATACTCTTCACCTCTATCGGATTTAGTTAAGTGAGGTACTCCCTCACAAAATGACAAAATGACAAGATCGCCGTTCACTCCACAGTCCGTGGTGCCAAGGCCGAAGAGATCTCTGGGCATGGTCTTAAGATCCGTTTATAAAAGTTGAGAAAAGACAACTTTTCATCTACAGGAAACCTTCTTTCAGCATCCAGGAACAAATCCATATGATGGTTATCTCTTAATAGGTTTCTACGGCTTAGATTTCTACGTTATCTTGGGAAGGTAAGGTTACAATGTGGCGTACGGTACGGTTCATACAGGAATATGACGGAATCATTTTGAACAGCAAGAAGGAACAAGAAGTAGATTTAAAGGTTGTCAACAAATTTAATGAAAGCTTAAGACTCAGTCAAATTTCAAGCTGTTGAATTACTTTTATGATAAACTCCAAAATGGAACAAAAAAGTACTATCTGGCATCACTTTCTTTCTGATATTTCTTTCGCTTGTTGGAAGCGAAAAGCTGTGGTGGTGTTCGGATTGTGTTTCTATACAACGTAAGATGACCATAGTGGTACCCGTGGCGTGATGGTTAGCATGTCTGCCTGTTGACACAGAGCTTCGTGGTTCGAATCCCAACAGTAACAAAAATGTATCGCCTTTCGCAAGGAGTTGGCATGCCCTCCGTTAGTGAATTTGCCATTAAAATCGCTTTATCGATTAACCTTTCGTAACTGGCAGAAAATTGTAGGTCCCCTCAATTCACCCAAAAGACATGGTTGTGCGAAATGCGCTAGGCCCAGGCGCTCCTCGCTCTGTTGTGCCACCATGTTCATTTATTTTTGAAGATGACCATAGCCATTAGAGCAACACCATGAGTTTTCAACTCAAATAATTGCAATTAAGTCGTCTAAGATTGGCCAATTTTATATTGACTCGTGTAAGTTTTCTTCAAAACGAAACCACTTCAAAATTTCGGATGACAAAGGTAGTTGCGTTTCCTGTGCAAAAACCTTTTTCGTCATGAGTGACAAAGTTGTTTCGTTTAAAACGAACCTACACGAAGCACACGATGTGTTTTTTCTCTCTTGTATGAGTTGATTAAGGTCGTGTTACACAGCGTAACAAAATTTACACCATGGGTTCATATTGACATTTCCATTATCCATTATAGCCAAACAAAGCACAAAAGCCTGGAATAGTTCAAAGAAAACTTGTTAGTCTGTGGATTGAACACAAACGCTCCACGCAGCAGTCAAACACTTTTTTTCAAAATAGTATTTAATTCATTATTTGTATGTATGTATATATTTTTATCACAAAATCAAAGGTAATAGAAGCGGAAGAAAAAAAAATTAAAACTTAAAAAGCTTCGTTAATTATTTGTGTACGATATTTAAGCGCAGCTTTCAGGTATGAGTATAGAATAGAGTATTCCAATTTTCTCGATCAAGTACTCGAGAAGATTCTTCCACTGACAGGGTGATCTTTCCCCAGTGCCATAACCGTATTTCGTTAAGTATGGGGCAGATGCCGATAAAAAGACGAATATCTTCTTTTGTCCTTAGGTTGCACAGAGAGCAGTTCACGTTATCGACGTTTACGTACGGCAGGTAATTCAAAGTTAAAAGTTCACCTCTTGCTTTGAAAAGAGTTGAGATCATATCCAGACTATATCTGTCATTGAAGTAGTTCACTTCTCTGAGTTCGTGGTTTAGCGTTTTGTAGCTGCTCTTGTTTCGCTCTGTTCGCATTGCAACTTAAAAGCTCTCAGGGTGTGTTCTTCTATTTTTGTTATTATATCGTGCGTTCATTTATTTTTAACTGTATCTCCTGCCCACAATGTAATATTATGTTGGTTTTGAAGTCTCGCCTATTCGCCAAAACACTGAAGATTTCTGTCTCGCAGATGTTTTGCAACTACGTTTGGGAGGCGATTGCTGGGTAGTGACATGACCTTAGAGATGTAGGCAAAGTGAAGACTTAGAGTGTAAATGTGTAGTGGTGGTAGTCTCGTTTCCAGGTGAAGCATGTAACTCGGTGTATTGTGTGGAAGTCTGAAAATTGTTTTAATAAAGAACCTTAAGAGTTTTTCGACTTCTTCATATTCATAGATTCCCCAAATTTGAGAAGCGTAGCACATTATGGACCTTGCCACCGCTTCAAAAATTTTGAATTTAGTACTTGGTGCTATATTGAATGAGCCTATAACTCCTCGCCAACTGGTGTTAATTGCACGTTTGGATTTTATTAATTTTCCTTGTAAATGTTTTTTATAATTATAATTGAGACTTGTGGAGTTACAATAAACCCAAGGTATTTGTACTCGTTGACGTTTTCAAGTTCTTCGCCTAACCACATCCATCTCTCTTTTCTTGCATATCGCCCATTTCCGCTTCTGAAGGCCATTATTTTGGATTTTCTGGTATTAACCTCCAGATTCCAATGAGAACAATATTGTTCCAGCTTATTTATCATCATTTGCATCATGTTTGATGTTTCTGCATAAGAATGACAATGTCGTCTGCATACATGAAGAGCTTTATTCTGAGCCCACCAAAAAGTATTCCTTCCGGTAGAAAATTAATTATATCGTCTTTCGTCTAGGAAGATAGAAAAAGGTAACGGACTTGAAAGACATCCTTGCTTGACTCCTATTTTTTTTCGAACCATAATCTGACAGTCCGTTTCCGTCCCATACTGCTGCTCGATTTCCTTGATAGAGGTTTTGCAGGACTTTCAATATTTTCGTAGACACTACAATGCTACTTAATTTGTATATTAATGCCTTTCTGTCTACCGAATCAAACGCTGCCTTAAAATCTACAAAAAAAGCATAAAGTTTCTTTCCTTTTTCAAGATAGTACCTACTTGGCAATGCTTGCGAGGCAAAATATATTGTCCACAGTGGAGTAGCGTTTCCGAAACTCAGCTTGGAATTCGCTCAATATATTGTTTTCCTCTACCCACTCTGTAAGCCTATCCAGAATGATCCCAGCAAATATTTTTACTTTTGCGTTTAGAAAGGATATTCCTCTATAACTGCAAGGTTCTCTTGGGTTTCCTTTTTTAAATATGGGGAATAAGATGCTATTTTTAAAGCCGTTCGGCATGTAGCCGTAGAAAAAATGAAATTGAAAGTTTTGGTCATATTGTTCAGGAAGTCCTCCGTTGCTCCTTTGAAAAACTCGTAGGTAATCCGATCTTTTCCTGGAGCTTTGTTTTGGCCACATCGGCTAATGATTCCGCTAACGTCTTCCAGGGTGATATTTCGGTCCAAGAGAGTGACTTCTTGCAGGGGCATTGTATAATGAAAAGTGTTTCCGCTTAGTGTTTAACATTTGTTTTTAACTTTTAACTTTTGTTTATTGTAGCAAAATTACATTTTTTCTTAATTCAATTACACTTTGTCATTTAGGAGGGATTCAAAGTAAGTAGCTTCAACTTTGATGTTACATATGTCCAAGAGTTAGCGCCATTAATTGCCTTGGCCACTTTCCAAAACGTCTAACTATCCTTTGTGTTCGCAAGTTTTGCCGCTATTCTTATTGTATAAGCTTTACGTTTTAGAATGCAAAAGTTTTTATAGGATTTGTTAGCATTATGGTGCAATTGCTTCGAATAGACGGTGTTTTTGTTTCTCAGGAGCCTCAAAAAAGCATACGATTTTTCAATGGTTGTTTTCCTTTTTGACTTTTTTCTCCTTGGAAGGGTTTTGCTGCTTCGATTTTACTCGAACCACCCATGTAGTAGGGAGACGCGCTAACCGTTTCGCGGTTTCACGAGCGTTCTCTGAAAATTCCTCATCTGGCTTTTCTTATACAATCTGAGCTATCATGTTTTTACCTTTCTATTTTTCTGTCGTAGATTAGGAACACCATCTACAGACTTATTGATTTCTCATTTGCAGACTCAAAAACTAAAGCTATCTTCCATTTCATAAATGTTTATTCTGTTAGAAGTACCCCGGCAGTGGGAACACTTCTTTTCGGTATTGCAGTAAAGGCAGCGGGTACTCAGATATATTTTTCCACCAAAAAACTAAGCTTTTGACATTTTCAGTAGATCTTTGTTCCAATCAGCCCACCTCAGGTTTCTTATTTTGCGTCCCGAAAAGACTAAACGTCAAAACTAAGCCTCCAACTCCAATCGTTGGAACACAGTTTCCGGAACTACAATTCTATGCTTATTCCAAACGCCTGATTGACAAAGCGCTTTTCATGACAGTGTAACTAGTCTCGGATGAAGTATGCTAATCCAAGCGAAAGGCGATAACCGCGGACAGAATAAAAAATGTATTTGTATTGTAATTTCTGCCAAAAAGCTGCGTTCGGTTTGACCTTTCATCTGATGTCGATGTGTACTGTGAACAAAAGGTGAGAAAAGACCCTGAAATCATCATTCTGATTGCATCTTCACTCTATGACAATCCCATCACTACTAAGAGTTACAAAAATTTAATCCTAGAGCTAGCTAAGGTTCATTGCACTTTCTGTCATTTCATACGGTCAGTGCCAGCATAATAAGTACCTAATAAAAAATATATCATCAGACGAACAAAAAACACGATCAAAGTATATAATTTTCCTATCAATCTCACCAGAATGTGTGCCCGCATCTCTTATCCCACCACCACAACTCAAGCATCACCTTAAGGTCAATTTTTATGTGGCAGACTTTCAAAAAAAAGGGAAAAAAAAACAAAAATGAAAATTATTTCGACAGGACCCTCAACGAATTGTCTGATTGACAGCTTAAATAGAAAATTACCTTACTCTGTTTCTTCGAAACTCAATAACCGATGCCAATTTTCGGCGGTTTAACCACCGGCACCGGCACAAGGATTCAAGGACGACGACATAATGAGAAGATCAGTCTTATAATGATGAAATTCGACAGAATCAATTTAAATTGTCGACCGTTATAAATACCTAGTCGTCATAGCTTCAAACAAAATTCAAACTTTGTTGCGGTTGCCGCCGCGCCGCGCCGCATGACGTCTGTTTGACGATTATCCTTCATAAAGCTTCAACTCTAAATGTGCTTTCTAGAAGAATGGGCACAACAGGATTTTCTTGTTGTCGTTGTTCACGCTGAGTGCAACAATGCAAGGACACCCCCAGAGCCTCAGACCAATTGACTACACCCGCGCACCCACTCACATAAAGTGAACCAGTAGATGCGATGACGTGACAGAAATTGCAACCAGGTATGGTCGATGCGGAAATGAATCACTGAGCACGCACATTTGTGCATGGGAGCATACAGGTGTGTGTGTACACGAAGGACTTACTTTAGCTGCAGTAGTGCACTTTGAGTACTAAATCAAGACTCTGTTGATATCGTTCCGTTGTTGCTTGTTTTTTTTTTTTTTGCCATTTGTGGCAACTTAGTGGCTATAGGTTTTTGGTTTTTACACACAACATAGTGGGAATGTAAAAAAATAAAATAACTGTGTGTTGGTCAAATGATATCGTGCAACGAATATGTTTTTTTTTTATCGGACGCCACTTTGATGTAAGGCCTTGCCTGGCGAATCAGTGTCAGAGTAAAACACTTTAAGCATCAAGCATGAGACTCTGATTGAAGTGGAAAAATGTAAATTGGCTGCCCGGTCGGTGTAATGATATCTTAGAAGACTTCAAATTCCGAAGATTGCCATATACGTCGCGTCGCGCCGCCACTGCAGTTGGGTGCGCAATGAATTAAGACTAGCGTTTCTTATGCAAATTATTGAGTGTGTGTAATCTGCTACGGCACTGATAGTGTTGATTTGGTTCTTTAAAATTGTAGCGCGCGTGTATCATAATATAGCTGTCATTGCTTTTTATTGCACACTTATCCCTTTTGCCACTGCTGATATTTTACTTGAGCGGAAACGAATGCGATTCCGGTTCTGCATTTCGTAACCATTTTCTGAAACTAGGAGAGCTTTTTTTTATCAAATATTCTTTGTAGAGGGGTGGCGTAGGTATACATATACATAGTGGTATTTGTCTTACTACTTTGACAGTATCATACGGCTTAAAAATACGTATAAGACTTAGTTTCCTTTTCGGACGCAATAGAATTTTTTTGCCGTACTTTTTGGTCATCCAAAAGCTGGTAATGTTTTTGGGGACATTTTCCCCTGAGGTCGTTCTTATACATTAGGAGGATACATCAAGATATTTTGCTACCTTCTTTGAAAACATTTTTCATCGATAGTGCAGCTGGAGAGAGTGTTCGACTCACTCTCATACCAAAAATAGATAATCGAAGCTATTCATTCGGCTCATATTTTTCCAGCTTAAAATGCGGGATAGATCGGTTCAGGGGTCGAACTACAGCATCAGTGATCGAGTGAGTGAGCAGTGAGTAGGGGAGAGTGTGGTCGAAAGTAACATTTTGCATATTTGGCTCTATAGCTTTTGAACCAAGAAACATAGAAAAATACTACACCGCGCATGTTGACAAGTGGATATTTGGCTATCTTTTTAAGCTACTCAGTTTTCCAACTTTTTAATTTCTCCGGGTGAAAGCTGGGAAAAAGAGGTAAAAGTCGAATGTTACAACCGTCCTTTACGGTGTTTCGATTGTAACACAAAGAAAGGACGGTTGTAACACCATCTATATCTTGAAAAATAAATGAAAGATATTGTTTCAACTTCATATTTATTAAATCAAAATTGATGAAATAGAAATTAAAAACTAAAAACAGTAGTAGTTGTAGTCTTAAGTTTATAAAAGTTTCCTAAGTGGTATGCCATCTTTCGCACGCATGTGGTTGTCAAGCCATAGTTTAAATCAGCACAGTGATTTATATATCTTTGCAACTTTTGCTTTAATAAAAAGAAAAATTCGAAATGCAAGTTATTTATAAATATAATAAATAATACGTACTTCTTTATCATCGGTGAAAACTCGATTGTGAGGCCTATACCCAACATCTGGGTAATCAGCATTCTCACAGGAGTCGTAAGAAAATTTGGTTTTTTGAACAAAACGACTGAGTGTAACGTGGCACAGGTTGTGACGTTGTGAATTCTTGAAACACTTCGAATAGATTTTACTTCTTTTAGGACTTCTTCTGCTACTTTCACAATAACTTCTTTTGTAAACATGCCTCGGGAGGTTCTTCTTACTCTTTGTCGTGGCATATTTTTTGATATACCTACGATATTCACTGAAGATTGAACAACGCATTGGAGAGTGGGTATTTTTTCGTGTGGACGGTTGTAACGTGTTACAATTGTCCACTCAAAAAATGTTACAACTGTCCACATCTCGTTTTTTTGATTGAATATGAAGTTTATTCGGAAACTACTGCGTTGATTACAAAAGCACTTACACCATTAAATTTGAAATAAAATGAAGTAAAATAATAATGTAACCACTGAATCGAAACTTCATTATTCAAAAAAATATATTCAAAAACTCACCACCAAAAAAATTTGCTTTCATACACAAACTCCATTTTTTGAACTATATTTGGCACAGTTCAGTACTTTGACAGTTGAAGTTTTGTGGGTGCATTCAGCCCCAAATATCGAAGAATTCTACATTTAAAAATGAACAGATACAGGCTCATTTTTCTTTTAAAATTCAATGTTACAATTGCAACGCGTTACTTTCGACCACACTCTCCCCTACTATTTTTCTATCAAAATTCGATCTATATTACACAACATCATTCTGCAGTTCATTCAATTCGACTTCAATTCGTTGAAATACTGATAAGATAACTCGAGAAGTAATGCCAAAAGCACATAATTCAGTCACGTATAGGTAACTCGATCACTTGTGCGGTAATTCGGCGCCAGGTTTCTCAAATCTAACCTAACCCCAAATACATCCTTCTGTTTCAATCCTGTAAGACCGAATCTCAAAATTTTTTTTGTTGAATTGAATATATGATCTTAATAGGAAGGATTTCACGGTGGACTTATATTCATCGACATATGGGGTCCTTTTGACAGTGCAATTTCTGAAGGCATGTGCAACGCTGCTAGAGTTGATGAAGGAGACGAATCATTGGTTTTGAGGATTAAACCAATGCTAATGAATAGAACAGCGTTCTCTGAAGTTGAATGTGGACAATATGTTGCAACAGGAGTGAATATAAGGGTTGCGCACAAGGAGGCGTTTCATATGCTCGCTTTTTTTCGCGACAGTGTAATTACTCTCGGATGACGTATTGTGGTATCCTCTTTTGGGGTAGGTAGAGACTAATTGACTCTCTATTTGAAATGCTCAACGGATCTAACGTACACGCTCAAGCATATACCGACAACGTCACCGTGCTCTCGGTCGGATCTTGGATGCAGCCTCCAAGTTGATCTTCCTGAAGCAAAAGCTGCAAGCTTCACTTGATTGACATCTGGTGTGTTAAAAAGACGATCTCTCCGTCAATTGTCCTAGAACCGATTTTGACTGGGCTCAGTTTTCACAACAATTTAAGACGATAATCTATCGATCGTCTTTCACCGATTGTATCGCGTAGTTTCGCTTTCAGTGAATGAAGAATAGCTGTTTTACTATCGCCTTTTCAATTTTTTTATCTTTTTAAACTTCTTAAACACTTTTTGGAACTTAAAATATTCCCCTGGCTTGACCCAATTTGCACTTAAAGTCGTCAACATTCCCTTCTCATATGAAGTCGAAAACTTTGGAGTTGTCCTAGATAGCAATTTTATTTTGTATAATTATGACGCGACGACGTGTCGAAAACTGCTAAATCCCCGCCAGTCTTTTTGCAATGTGAGGAAGCCTTCGGAAAAATATGATGGCGTCTGTCACCAGAAAAGGGTCTATACGGGTCTCACCTTAATAAGTTATCTCATCTTTCGCTTAATTTCAAAAAACAATATGTTTTGACTCTACTGGAGTCTTCTGCGGATACACAGCTACTTATGCTTGTATTTGAAACGCACATCTTGAGATGCACCGCACTCTCTACAAATTTCCTTTTTAAAAAGAAGTGGTCTCTAGCACAATATTTTCACTGGAGTTCAAAGGATTTCTTAAGCAACATTTCTTTTGACTCACGTCTAATTGGCATGCCGTACAATACAATGATGCCAAGCCTAAAACTCCGTCAAAAACACATGATCAACTTTCCGTCGGCTCGGGACTTGTTCGCTCTAAAATCTAAGTTATCGCTATCGGATTTTAGCCGATGGTTTCAAAACCGATGAATGATCTGGAGCTGGTGCGTTAGCCGTTTTCCAACCGGAGACGTAACCTATCATATAATAGCTGTAGGTACCCGAAGCTGCAAAAAATGGCCGGATAAAAAAAATTGTGACGCAAAAGAGCGGAGAGCTCCTGGGCCTTTAGTGCATTACTTACAACCGTAACCTTCTGCGGAATCACCTTCTGTCATGAGGATCTCGATCAGTGAAATTGAATAGATGGGTAGGAGTGTTTATGTCAGCACTCTCTACTCAACCCTTTAACTACTTCGAAAGTAATCCAGCAATGTATAAGACCTCGTTCAGACGACTCAACTCATTGAGTTTCGTTTGGGCTGCAGTCCATCACGGCATAACTGGAAAAGGGATCGCGGATGAACTCATTCATCTTTTTCAGGACCTGAACCATTTCTTAGTCTGCCAGAGTCCTCGTACTCAGGTAGGGCTTCAATCAACGATGTGGGATCTGTCGAGGTCACAACCATAAATGTAATGTCTCTGTAGGATTCATGCATACCAACTATATGCTCCCAGGTAAGGATTTAAATGGCTGTCAGGAAAACAATTGACACACTCAGCCCAATATGTATTGGGTCAATTGTGATACCATGAGAAGTGTGTGAATGATACCGATAACGTATCTTTGAAAACCCATTTTGTTAACTAGTAAATTGTTCCAATACTTTAGCGGTAGGAGTCAAGTCATTCATTTTACTCACCAACAGAAATGCTCATGCAAAGTTTTCGAATGTGCATTTTGTTCTTTTCCGGATCACTCATTTATAGTCTCCTTTTTCTTCTCAACAGCGGGTGACGACGACACTCGGAAAGGAAAAAGAATTGTGATTGAAAAGCAAAGTTAAAATAATTTTTTTTCTATTCACACAACCTGCAGTTACAAAAGTAGATAACGGCAGCCGCATTTCATTTAAAGTTATCGGAAACTTTCAAAGTCAACTCAAAATAGGTAATTTCCAAAATAGTTCGAAAAAAGGCATATCTGGCATCACTTAAATCTCTATGATCTCACTTTCGTTTTTTAAAAGAGAAAAGATTTTTTTTTTTTCGAATGAGGGTTTTTAATTGTAGCTTTCCCTTGAATTATTAAAAATTAAAATCAGTAGACATTAATTATTATCATTAAATTATGGTTGTAAAGGATATTACTAGTCCTAAATCTCCAAAGAAAAGTTCCTACCCAATGTAAATATTGTTTGTTGCTACTAAATAAATAAATGAATGAATGAATGAAAAGATTTTTTGATGTTACTCTAGGTTAGGTACTCTAGGTAACGACAGATGGTCACATACAAGAAGTTTTCAACTCAAAAGACTTCAATAATTTCGTTCCAGGTTGGCTTATAGCGAACAAGTACACCTTTTTCATAAAAAATGAGAGAATGTTTCTGATTGAAACGAACCGACACAAGTAACTCGATTTGTCTTTTCACATCAAATCAATCAAAAACTTCGATCTAAACGAACGAGTACGGGCTACACGATCTTTTTCTATGCTATTAAATGACTCATGTAAGTTGGGTCCTTAAAAAAACGAGTTCTCTAGTAATACCTCATTCGTTCAAGGAGGTAGTTCAAAATGCATTTGATTTTTTTCTGTTACAAAACCGGGGGACTTGTCGACGATCGCTTTTGGTTAATGCGGCGTATCCCATTGGCGGGTCGCTATTGTGAAGCTAATAAGAAGGAGAGCAATGATCCCATCGAAATCACTGTGCTCGTAAGTCGTAACACCGAAAAGGAAGAAAACCATAAACTTTTCTACCACGGAAAGATTTGAGCGCTACAAGCAATTTCCCGAGTGTTGAGTGAAGTCATTGAAAAAAGGATGCTGCTTCTATCGATAACCATTTGCATTGGAGTTTGCTTGGGTCTCCATTCAACGGTTTTCTTTATGCTTCAGAAACATCACAAAGCCTAGATGAGGAATTTTGTGTAATTTTAATTACCTGCCCTACCAATAACTACAGACAAAATAAAAACAACAAAACACTGTGATTTTTATCAGGACAGATGACGTATCAGTTTTCAACCATCCGTAAAACACAGTGAGCACTTTTGAAGTTTCTTTTTTTTTTGGCGAATCCAATTACTTTCTAGCCATGCTGCTCATAGTCTCACATATGCCATTAAATCAGACACAAAAATCTTACAAACATAATAAAACGACAACTCTCTAGCAAGCGGCTTGTCTTCCCACCAACTTATTGAATCATTTATTTCATTTGGACAAAGTATCTGCTACCTGCATCTCATTTTTTATTGCACTTTCGCGATATACGACTCTGACTCTGGTATAGGACATAAATTTCAACACCTTTTGAACAGCCTGATTCCCTATATATCCGTACATACCAACAATTTTTACAGCGACACACTTCCACTTCATGTGGACAAACGTCGAACATTGTTAAAACCCAAACTCAAACCCACAGCACAAAACCCTTCTGGGTGCTTGTCCAATTCACGTTGGTAACTTCATAGAGCACACAACTGTTGTTGAATCGGCAGGAAAAAAAAGAAGTGAATAAGAATCCTCAATCCTGCATCCGTAGGAAAGCCGCAGCGAAAACAACCGAAGATCTCGTCGAATGATATGACATTTAAATGGTTTCCTCATGCCTGCCCACACTTGGTTGGTTGTCGACGTCGCGTCGTCGTCATCCTTCTGTTATTGGCAGTGCAGTAGTCCGGCTGGATGATTTCACGAATTCCCTGAGTGTGTTTTGTGTATGGCTACTGTATTGCACTCGTAGAACGTATCTGATAAGACTGCGGCCAGAGGCTCTGGAATACTGCTTCGTACTCTGTCCCCATTCCGGATGTCCATTGCAGTGCAACTATTCGAGTTTTTGTCACCTTAAAGTGCCTCTGCTCCAATATCGCCACTGATGAGAGACTGATGAATGAATGAATCACGGTAGGTACTACAGGATCGAAATTTGAATAAACAGCGCAGCGCGGCTCGGCGGCTCGCATTGGTGTTAAACAAATTCGAATGCAGTAAAGCAAAAATGTATGCGATCGCTAGCTGGCGATACAGCGAAGTGATTTCGTTTTTTCTCTGTGTTTTCCTGTATATTAATCAAATCTCTAATTAATCAGACACAACCCCCTTCACTGACTAAGGTATATAACCGCAATGAGGTATCAGATGGAGCCAAGAGATCTGCGTTCAAGCGCTGCGCTGATCCATCGCTATTGTTTTGCTACTACGGAAAGGTGTATGGAAGTGTGTGAGGAGGAAGGACAGAGTGTATGATCGGGAGAATCCTACAACAGTCATCTGATAACAAAATGTGGAATTATTTCTACAGCCCCTCGGAAGAAAGATTAGTGTGCGAGTCTAGGAAAAGCCTACTTCCTTGAGCGATCAGAGGGGTTGATTAAATTACGGCTCAGTACGGTACACGCTATTTGGTTTTTTCTTTTTTCTATGACACATTTGGGGCAATGTTATGTTGGTAAGTCAATAATCAACAATAGAAACTCTATAAAGTCGTGCACTCAACGCAGTTTAAATCGTTTACCATATAATGTCCTGAGGCAGTCGCATCGATACGGAAACGAGACGACGTTTCAATAAAGCATTATACAGCTTTAGCAACGCGTGCGCGTGCGACTGGATTCTCGCCCAATCGGATGAAAAGTCTGGATTAAATCAGTTGCTGGGCACTTCGGTTATTACACCTAAGAGAGCGCGAGTGCGCATTCACAAAGCAATTATTCTTGAGAGCTCTGAGTGGCAGGGGAGAACAACTTTTTTTTTCTGACGTGAATAAACATCTAAGTGAAGCTGTGTTATTCCAACATCCAAATCCAAATTAGTAAATCGATTTGTAGAATTAAAAAATTCGTTTAAAGATAGATTCATAAATCCACTAACAGATATCTGTGAACCCCGGGGCTTAGCGGACTCCTCTCAACCATACCTCGGTGAGGAATACAAGGGGCCTACAAATCTTTTCCGAATTCAAATGATTAAGTGAGAACGCCTTTAGCATGGCGGTGAAATTATACTTGCTAATTCCTCTCGAAAAACATTTGAATATTTCTTGGACTCAATCAAACCTCCAACTCCTACATCAGAGTCTAGCAATTATGCCACGGACACTATTTTGCCTTTAGAGATTTGTTCATCAGGATTGTGATACCCTGAAGTATTGTAAAACGTCCTAAAAACCTATGAGTTTATGGTTGGTCAATTTTTAACCAGTTTGTGGTCTTTAATGAAGTTCAACAGGCTGTTTCTTGGAGTGTCTGATAATTCTTCTAGTTTATTGAAGAAGTCCTAGAATTTTTTTCCTGGTGTGGCAGATTACAGGGCAGTGACTAAGAAAGTGAGTGGTATCTATCCTCTACATGAGTCATTGGTGCAAAGACCCATTTCTTTTTGTAGTAGCCTAGTAGGTTGTGTCCTGTTATAATACTGATAAGCTATCGTTATGAAGGCCTATACAAGGATAGTAGCCTTTTAGATCTGCTCTTATCGTATTTTGGCCATAGTTTCCTGGAAGTGACACAGGAATTTTCGTACCAATTATCTGCTTAATTTCACTAGGTGGGACCTTGATTGATTGGTCAATGAGAGAAGGTTCAAGTGTTGTGTCTTTTCTCGCTCATTCGTCCTCTTTTTCGCTTCCCGGCATACTACTGTGACCGGGAATCCAGCAGAGTCTAACGTTATGCAGTGTGCCTTAGTTCTTCTCGACAGCAAGAAACAAGCTTTGACTTGACAGGAGTGGCAGAAATCGCTTTTATTGCTGCTTGGTTATCAATGAAAAGAGTTATATCAGCATGCGATAGCGCCATCATGGACACCTGTTTTGAAGCGGTTGTAACTGCCAAGATCTTGGCTGGGAAGACATTGCTGTGATTTGGAAGTTTGAAGGAACTGGCTAGATTCAGGCTTTCTGAAAAGAAACCTGCACTTGTTAAGACTTCCATTTTCGAGCCGTCCGTCGGTATAAATTGATACAGACGTCTCGTTCATATGAGGTGTTTCGTTCTCTCTGTCTGTCTGTCTGTCTGTCTCCTGTCTATTTGAGAAGCTGGTTGAGAAGGACTTTTTTAAAGTCCAGGTATTGAGCTATATAATCCGTGCTGATATTGTTGTCTGCGTATCGTGATAAAATCTGTGCATAACCTGTTTGGCTGGTTTTCCAGACATTACACTGATTTTGCCTAAGTGCGCTGTTTGCTGACGATTCTTGAACATAAAGTTCAAGGGGTGTGAGATTAAGGATTACTTCCAAGCTCGTGGTTGGTGTAGTTCTCATTGCATCAGTTATGCAAATTCAGGGTATTCCATGTACTTTGGTTAGGGTTTTTAAATGCGTGTATTTTTCCAGCGCCTTCTACCAGACCAAATTGCCATATGATAGAATGGGTCTGACAATGGGAGTATACATCCCCACACGATGACGTTATTATTTGGTCTTCAATTTTTGCCAAAAATCCTGTTACACGAATAAAGTCCTATCATGGCTATTTTGTATCCTTCTCGTATGTTGGGGCCCCTGTTCAGTTTTATGTCTAAGATCACTCCTAAGTGTCTTGCTTGATCATCAGAGATCTTAAGTGGGGTTCCATTTAATCTTGGCATCATCAAAGGTAGGTAGTTTTTTTCTATTCGTGAAGAGAGAGATTAAGAGATTTGCTTTGAGGGGGTTAACTGCAAGATCACATCTTTTTGTCCAAGCGCAGACCTTGGTTAGTGCATTATTCAATTGTTCGCTTATAGTGGTAGGGAATTTCCCCGTCGCGTCGCCAGAAAAGCTAAGTCATCGGCATAGGTAACCACTTTGACGCCGTCATCTTTGAGAGTTGTGAGGATCTCATTCATGACCAGGATCCCGAGTAAGGGTGAGAGGATACCTACTTGTGGGGTTCCTAGTGACACACGCATCACTTCTTTAAGTTTGCATCTCCTAGTTCGCTGTGGATCTGACGTTTCGTCAGCATACACATGATCCAACCTGTGATTGTTTCTTCTACTTTTAGATCATTTAAGGCATTCTTAATTGCACTGTTTTGTACATTGTTAAAGGTTCCTTCAATGTCCACAAAAGCTGCCAGTGTGTATTCTTTTTCTTGCAGCGTTTTCTTTATTGTTACACAGTGTAGGTGCTGTTTCTACACTTCGTCCTTTTGTTTAAGCATGTTGAAAGGTAGATATTACTTCCGATTTTAGAGAGCTACGGATTTATAAATCAAGTAGACTTTCAAACGTTTTCATTGTAAAAGAAGTCAGACTTATAGATCTGAAGTCCTCTGCTTCTGAATGACTGGGTTTGGCGGCATTTGATATAAGGACGATAGGTAATTCTGGTAATTGGTTGCTATTTCTATGTCCTGTCTTTTCTTTGAAAACAGTTAAATCCGGGAAGAACAGTTTCCGTACAGTCAAATAGAAAGACAAATTTTGTAAGGCCAACGAATGATTTTTATTGAGTAACAAATTACGACGGTTCCTTAAGAAGGAAGGCGCTAAAACACCATTCCAGTACTATATAGCTTTCAATGATTTAATGTGTCATCCGTTATTATAGCACATCACCGCCATACCGTTCGCCAACCACCATTACGATATCTGCGAAAATGCAAGCTGTGCTTTATTCCATGCAATTGGTTGAATGACACCCACACTGAATCGAGATGAGCATTCGATGACTGTGGTATGGGTATCGCTTAATTACTGTAGGTGCGCATAACAACTGGCGGTGAACCTGGCCCAACATTTAGAAAAAAACTTCGATTTCTGGTTAGCTCTCTCCAGTTTTGCATTCTAAGTTGAGGTTCTCTTCCACTTGATTGCACCACCTTCGACAAGGTCTTCCCCTTCTACAATTTCCCTTCTGCAATGTCATTTCGAAGGCCTGTCGAACTGGTCATACATGGTATTCATCCACACAACATGTTCCAGCCATCGTGGTCTTTCAATCATACAATTCTCCGCACATCGTTTTCACAAAAGTTTTCTTTCAAAACAACCAAGGGCCTCATGGGTATCGACACATGCTAATAAACACTCTTTTTGCTGTCACAGCTGTTTTTACTTTCGTTTACAACTTCACTTTTTATTTTTGTGAACGACTTGGCGAAGTTTTCAGTTCAATGGCTACTTAAACTGCTTTGCCGCTGGCTTAAGGAATTTGTTTTCAGTTGACCGGCAATTTCAGAAAATTTTGTGTAAGAAAGTAGGAAACTGATTGTAAATAGTGTGCCATAAATTGCTTGTTACCCGTGGTGAACAAGTAGTTGTACCGGCGAGTCTTGAAAAATGGTGTCTCTGTTGTTGACTTTTGAGTTGAGCACAATTCTTTAGAAAGTTAAGTTAAGGAAGTGAGTCTTTTGCAACAGCAGGGTCTCAGTGTGTACTTTATAAGGTTATGGAGTGATGACGAAACTTGACATGGCTTCGTGCATTTATTTTCTCCTAAGTGGCCTTATAATCGATGAAAAGCTGTATCGTATATCGAAGTCAAGCATCCGAGGTTTCCCTAGGACCTCAAAAACAATTTCCGTCCTTCGATTAACTACTCAATATAAAAAGGAATACCTAAGAAGATTTCATTTCTAATTCAACATGTTCGCCGGACAACGTTTGCCAACCCCTGTCGCAACCATTATGATACATTTATTGGCTGGCCATACACATGCATCTCTCTGGGCGCCGGCAATCGCGATTTGTCGGGTTATTTATGACTCATTGTTTGCACAAGAGCCACAGAACGATCTCTCGTTCGACGTCGAGCTGGTTAACTGATTTTGGTGCCGCAACTCGCACCATGTTTTGTGCCCAACACACAACCGACATTGCAGTCGGTTCATTTTCTTTTGGCCAAATCTCTTAATGGCAATACTCTATGGCGATATGATGAGACCATTTGGCTGGGAACCACTTCGATTCGAAAAGAAGATGTTTTCTGTGTGTTTTAGAGAGTCTTGCTGTGATCTACGCAGCATCCAGGCTAGCGCGCACACCAGACCATAAATCATCTACCTCATCCATCCAGATATTGCCTTTAACCTCTTGGCCGGATGACGGGTGGATTTGGATTTGGCTTTGGCTGTGGCTCGTTTGTGTTGCTAACTACTTATAGTCACCCGTAGATCAATCTATTTTGTTTTTCGATGCACCTAATACACTCGCTCCCTCTATCGCGCTCTGTGCAAATGTTTGTAAGTTGTAAATGAAGTGCAGTTTCTATCCTAGCCACTCTATCGGATTCCCATGATGCCCCAGCACTCTAGTCGAGTGCTCTTTGGGAATTAAGAAATCTTCATTTGAAGATCTGAGTGCGCTCGCATCGCCAATTGACCTTCGGGGAGGAAAAACAACCGCCGCGGTCAATATAAACTACACGTTCACCAAGTGCACCATTAGGCAGTACTCGTGATTAGATATCTAGGTAATAGCATTGCGGTACATCCCCCTGCAATGGAGCTTAGAGATACAATTTCATAGATACTCTTGTAGTACAACCAACATCCATAGGCTTTGCTGATATGGTTTAAGTGAGACAAATATTCGCCGACGATGATAATTGTTGGTTCTTTGGAAAACTCTGATGGTGGCGATGTGATGAGATGTGACAACCCGTTTTCCCTCACATCTAATTACTGTTGGTCAGCGGCATATATATGAACGTTTAACTGACCGACAAAAGCTGCCGATGGACGCTTATAGCGTCGCTAAGTTCAAAACCATATTTTGGATGCCGCAAAACAAAGATTAATTATTATGATATACTGTGGGAAGACTAATAAATCATTTTGATTGACAGTATAGCGCATTGGCTGCTGTCGCATCGCATCCCTTTCATTTAACTGTCATTATTTTTTTGACGGACTGTGGCGCGACCAGCGTGGAAAGAGGAAGAAGTTTATATATTTTTATTTCGGGGGAAATATTTGCTGCTGCGCTTGTGCGGTTTACTTTTGACTATTCGAGTGGATGGCGCTTAACCGAAAATTATGTTTTGATGTCGATCGCTGGGATAATCACTTGTAGTTGTCAGTCAGTTGGTAATAACAGGGCTCTGTACGTCGTCGTACAATGAGAACGTGGCGTCATATGCTGGAATATGTTGCCTTGTGATGGAATGACTGATTGGATGGATGGTGGTTTCCGATTAAAACAAAGTAATTTTCTGAAGAATGGTGATGAGAGAGAGATGGTCACTGGTCAGCAATGGCAATGGCATAGTTAATGATTTTTCGAGAGAAGACTGGAATATTGGGGGGCTGCTTTCTGATGACTGCCTAGCCAAACGAAGCGAACAAGCAGTTTGACATAACGAGATTTACATTTAAGTGATATTAATTGTTGAAAACTCCTATCGTGCAGATGTAGACAAACTTTAACGTTTAAGACAACGCAAACAATTCAATTAATTCGTTTTTCCGACTCATATAGTTTTACAGCTTTTGAACTTCGAAAGTATTTACTGCTTTCTTGCAAAGTTAGTTCAAAATAAGATTGAAGGTAGTTCAGCCCTTTAACTGCCATTTTCGCTGCACAAAAGCCTCGGTCCAGAATAACGAAAATGTTGAATGGAGCCGATCTTCAGACCACTCCTTATCGCTCGATTCACTAAAACTACACAGTTTAAGTTTTTAAACTGCAGTTCTAGTTTCAAACTGCAATTGAAATTTTAAAACTGCATTATTTTTCAAACTGCATATTGAGAATTCCAACTGCAGTTTAGGTTTACAAACTGCAGTTGAAGTTTTCAGACTGCGGTTAAAGTTTTGCACCTACAATAAAGGTTTTCGAACTCCAGTCAAAGTTTTGAAACTGCAATTTGAGTTTTCAAACTGCAGTTTGAGTTTTCAAACTTTAGTTTAAGTTTTCAAGCTGCAGTTTAAATTTTCAAACTGTTTTGAACCTACAATTTAAGTTTTCGAACTGGAGTTAAAGTTTTCAAATTTCAGATTAATCTTTCAAGCTGCAGTAGCATTCATCACAAAGCGGTGATTTTTTTCAATAAAAGTAAAAATTATATACTTTGAGTGAATACGTTGAATCTAAAGCTGAGGTAAGTTCGTCAGATTTGCAGCAACAGCCAGCTTTAAGCAATTCTCAACCCACCTACTTTGAAAGTGATCCAGGAATGCAAGAGCTCTCTGAATGCGGTTGGAAGACAAGATTCTCTGAGTCTCGTTTGGGTTTGAGGCCATCACGGCATAACTGGAAATGAAATCGCCGATGAACTTTTGCGAGGCAAGGACAGCTTTTCAGGACCTGTCGCTAGGTATGCCAGCGTCCTCAGTGAGGGTTTCAATCAACAATTGGGTCTGTCAAGAGCACAACCGTAGATGGTATGCCTCCATTGGATGCAGACAGACCAAACGTATGCTCCCCAATGTTGATAACAAGACTCCAACATTTTTACTATCTCGTAGCAGAAAAGAATGGAATGTAGAAAACTTATAGGCGTTGCAACGAGGCACTTTTCTTTTGTCAAACACTTAAACGTGTTCCTCTGTGAATGTCCTGCTTTTCTCGCACGAGCTTACAGATACTCGGCGCACAGACATGCGGTGATAGCTGGTAACTTAGGCTCGTTATCATGGCAGCGTCTTTTGGCTTCTCTATACGAACATATTGAAAGCAGTAACAAAAAGAAGGTTGCTATCTGGAAGTACAATGGACCGGTATTTAAGTTTGGGTGCTCCAGCTGGTACTTTAAAAACCTCTAACAGAAAAAAAAGCTAGTCTGGTCAACGTCAGCTTTAAAGAAGCAAGCAGCAGAATTTTAGTTTTTTGGGGTTATTTTCATTTCACATACAATCCAGACTCAAATCTGTAAAGTGTATACCTACGGCGAAATCCTTTCCAGTGAGATGAGGTTCAGCCCTGTTTGAATCGGGACGAAGATGCGATGGTTCTAGGTTTTCTGGCTTATTTCGGAGATTTGAGCTTGTTAGAGCTCTATAGCTTGGCTTTGGGCTTTGCGCTGAGGCGATGACAAGCCTGTATTTGAAGCCTTAGCTCTGGAACTTGAACTAAGTTGATGATGGTTTACGGTTCTAAGACTAAGCTCTTGGACTTGAGATGATGTGATGACGAATCTTGGCTTTTGGGCTGGACCAGACGTTATGGCGATCATCGACGTTAAATTAGCATTAACAACTCTTTGAAAACTCACTACAAAAAAAAAGGTTAAAAACCAGAGGCTGCAGACTGCAGTTTGCAAGACCAGAGTGTGTTCGGATAGTCGTGAGGCACTTCCTCGCCCAGAAACTCTAACTCCTAACTAGCTAACTAACTCCTTTACCTGATGCAAGCTTCAGCAATTATTGGAACAAGTTAGATGCGCAGAATATTGAACTCGTGCAAGTCGCTCAAGAATAACTAAGAACTGCTTTAGTGGCGAATAATGTTGAGGAAAACAAATGTTTGTCCCTTTTTCGTTGATCTCTGTGATTGGGCATTCCACAAACGACATATTAATAATTTTGCATAAAGATTTACAACTAAAGTCTATAAAAATCTAGTCAACCCAAGAATTTGAACCTATCAGAAACGTTGTGTCTTCGCTAAGTTGGTCCTTGAAGTCCATCAAAACGATTCGAAATTCATCGAGGCGAATCATTTTGAGTGATGAGTTTTATTCCTACCTCGGAGAGGCTTAGTTTGAAAACTGAATTGTCATATTTTGGGGCTCGGGATACTGAAGAATTTTGAAATGAAAGATTAGTAAGTTTCTAACAACTAAAAATACTTTTTATATATTTCCTCAAGTGAACATATCGGAAGGATTTATAAGACTATGAGGAACTTTCGTTAAAAACCCTATTTATCCTCATTAGTCGGTGTTTGGTCTGGTAGGGTCATTTGACCTTAATTTATAGAAAATGAGGTTGCGGCAGCTATTGCATTGAGTGGATTGAGTTACGGAACGATGATTAATGATTTCTTGTGACCGGAATCGAAAGCTATTGATGTCCAAAGCGAAAGCTATTGACTGTCAAGAAGATGGCGCTCCGTGCCACATAAGCTACGATACCTACTATCGCATAAAAAGTGATCGTGTGATTTGTAGAGGGGGGCTGTAATAATTGACCACCAAAATCTTACTTCTCTTTACTTTTTTCTTTCGGGACTATGTCAAAATCATCGTCTATTCTACTTTAAAACAGTCTATTCAAAACCTCAAAGACGAAATTCGTGAAAACATTGGAGGACCTACAGTCGGAAATATGTGAATTGGCGATGGAAAATTTCATGAAATGAAGTACTGGCCTCGGTTGAATATAAAATTCAAGCCGGAAAAGAGGAAAGATAAAGAGAAAGAAAAAGAAGATGTATAAAACTCGTTCATTGCGTGGACCGAAGCTCACTGTGATATACCAACAAGTATAGGTTAGGTGGAAGTGGCTGTCAGTCAATGAGTACATTGCCTGACACACTTAGGCCGCAAGGGCCCATTGTGATACCACAGAGATCAGCAAGTTAATCACCTACTGATCTCAGAAACCCGATGTAAAATTAACGAGTTGATCACTTATTAATCTTCCATTACGGGACTAGCCGGTTAATCACCTGCTAGTCGAACAACGTGGAACTTTTAATGTATTTCGAAAGACTTTTAGGGTCTATGTAAGCTAGGTCGCTAGTATCATCGAAGAAGAATTCACCGAGATGAGTTTTCCTCCTATGAAGTAGTGCAGGGCATGAGCAAAGAAGGTGTTGAACGGTTTCTTCCTCCTCCTCGTCCATGCAGCTTCTGCAGAAATCATTGGAAAACACACCAAGTCTTTTGGCGTGTCTTCCTATTAGACAGTGTCCCGTAAGAACCTTTTAGAACCTAGATACAGGCGGTTCAGGGCTAACAATATCTTCGAGCGTTTTTAATCCACACACGGCCAAACTTTTTTGGTTGCAAGGCAGTTGTGACTCTCAGTTCATCTAGTGTTTGTTATCCTCGAAGCGTCTTGTCTAAGTAGGAGTTTACATGTAGCGATAGGTGCACCTATGTTGTTCCATTCTGAGCGTAGGGAAGTGGTCGTGCCCTTTTTGGCTAGTTCGTCTGCCATACAGTTGCCTGGTATGTCCCTGTGCCCTGGCACCCATGAAAGGTGAATGTTGAACTGATTTGACATCTCCCTCAGAGACATCTGACAATTTTGGCACGTGATGGATTTTATAGAGACAGAGGCAAGAGATTTAAGGGCAGCTTGGCTGTCTGAGAAGATCCGAATATCCGTGGAGGATATGACGTTTTCTTTGAGCCAAGACAGCACCTCCTTAATCGCCAGAATTTCCGCTTGGAACACACTACAATGATCGGGTAGGCGGAAGAAAATACTGAGATTGAGTTTTTCTGAGTAGATTCCACTTCCCACACCTTCGCTGGTTTTTGAACCATCGGTGTAGAAGTGTATTGCTTTATTTTCCAAGAGAGTGCCATTTTCCCAAGTTTCACTTGAAGGCATGGTTACTTGGAAATTATTATCAAACACCAACTTGGGGGTGGTGTAGTCGGATCGATTCGGTAAGAATCTAAAGTTATCTAGAATGGTAGTGTGGCCGATTTGATTATTGGTCCACTGTGATGTAGCTCTGAGTCGAGTAGCTGAGCTAGCTGCGACTTGTTTGCTGAAGATATCTAGGGGTGTGAGATCTAGTAGTACATTGAGGGCGTCCGATGGGGTTGTCCTCAGTGCGCCACTAATACACAGACTAGCCGTTGTTTGAACTTTGGCCAGCTTGTTGTAGTTGATCATCTTGTCTAGTGCTGTCCACCAGACTATCACCCCGTATGTGAGTATCGGTCTAATTACCGAGGTAAACAGCCAATGGGTGATTTGGGGGGAGAAACCCCATTTCCCGCTAATGGCTTTTTTACAGGAGAAGAGTGCAACGTTGGCTTTATTTACTCTTTCCTCAATATTGGTTTTCCAGGTCAGTTTTTTGTCAAAAATGAGCCCAAGATATTTAGCCTGATTTGACAGTGTGAGAGTTACCCCTTTAATAGTTGGAGGTCTGAAGTCCGGAATTTTGTATTTCCTCGTACCAACAAGTATACCTGATGTTTTATGTTTTCTAAGCCATAGTGGTGTAGTATTTCGATTGTCGCATCAAATTATCAGCAGTAATTTGCTGCCTCCATTCATTCTGACACCATTAAACTGCCTTCGTTTGGCAGGGAAACAACTCGACATAAAATTTCAAAATTTCATCATAAAAACTCCTGCCAATCCAAACTAAAGCTTTATTCAACCCATACCAAGATTGGTTAGAAAAATTAGTGGATAAATTGAGCTAGATAAACCCTAATGCACTTCCAAGATACAAACACTGTGTCAACCACTCGTTATTACACGATTCTATTTTGTTGTTGATGTCAACATTTTTACCGCGCCAAATATGCATGTATACAAACTGAACTGAAGGTCCCAAGCCAAACAGTCCAACGTCCCACACGTTACCTTCACACAGAAACTCTTTCATCGAGAAAATTACCAGGTACCCGGTTGATGCGAATATACGCATTTCACCTGTTGAACATTGTATAATACCCTACTGCTGCTGGTTTGTTGACATCGAAACAACGACAATGGAAAACGCTGACAATGAGGAGAATGAGACCCGGTCAACCGTATCAAAATACACCCAGAGAGACACCCACTTAAGCCCACAGATGGTCTGTTATAGTAGCTTATCCAACAGAATGTCTGAGAAGCCTTCTTACAGCATAGGCATCTACATGTATGCAGCTATCAGTGACAACTGACAATAGGCCCACCGACCGACAGACCGACCGACTGGTTGGGAGGCATTTTTGCCATAGCCATATTTTTAATTTTTCATAGTCCATTACTTGTGTAAGGCATAAGTAGTTTTAATGTGCTATTATTACGACGAATAACACACTAATACCACAAATTGAGTAATGCCACCTATTTGACTTTGAAAAAGTTTGTTGTTGCGAAATCAAAACCGATGATAGGTAATCGTCATTCATTATAGACGACATTGACACTGCAATTCGTCACTCATTCAACTTGGGGACTATAAGCTCGGTAATTTGTGGATAGGTATGATATTTGATTTCAATTTTGAGTTGAATTTGCTTATCAGTTTTGAATGAACGATAATCCTCGACTGCACGCATTATCATTTAGTGGAGACAAGGAACTATTTTTTAACATTTTTGTTTTTGGTTTTTTTATGTGTTTACTTTAGAGTTTTGAAGAATTGACATTGCTGCAACGAAAAGAAATTGTTGCCATCACTCCAGTTCCTCAATTAAGAAAAAGTAATCCCATTTAAAAAATAACTTGATAGGTCCTAGGTACGTAGGTACCGTTCACCATTCTTCTATCCTTGTCAATCTAGAGCAGATGTTCCCAAACTTTTTATTTTCAAAATTTTGCTGGGTTCGGTGAACTCCCTGCAGCAACATTACTGCGAATTGTTGAATCACGAAAACGACAAATTAATTCAAAATTTTTGATACGCTCTATTTAGTGTCAATTTCAGCTTCTCATTAGTGCTAACCTCGTGTAACCTCTCTTGTAACGTCACATTCACACTTTCGTTCCATCAAATACCTTTAGAAGGTTCTGATTTTAAAATAATTACGCAGGGCAATCAAATGTTTAACGTATGTCTGAATATCTTCATCATTCTAACTGCATAAAGTATGAAAACTGTCAAAATTTGCCCCGACCAATACCTATACTTTCCTTCAATCTGTATTCATTTCAATCTGTATTTTCAATAAAACTGCTTAACTTTAAAATGTTTAGTTTAAATTTTTCAGTTTTCAATTTTGCTGGTGGCTATATTGGATTTTCATTTTTTTATACCGTAATCTATTCTACCAGCTATGACTTCTTATTTTTATACCCATACTGAAGGGGTTAAGTGAAAAGTAAATTTTGCCTCTACCTCTTGTCGTAGGCGGCCATATTGGATTTCCATTTTATTTTCATAAAAAACTCATCTAATCGATCCCATACATTTTGAAGCAGCTGTGAAAAAATGTAAGCCGCCATTTTGTAGCGCCGGCCATCTTAAATGTAGAATTATAGGTATACCAAATGTATTGAATTTTACTGTCATCGGATTTAAAGGTGCGTAATCTGCGTATATCAACTGTCACATCAATCAGTTAACAGGAAAGTGGTCAGATTCCTTTCAATTAGGTACTAGGCAGTGGCGTAGCGAGGGGGGGCGGGGGGCGGTCCGCCCCGGGCGGCAGTGTTTAGGGGGCGGCAAAATTTAACAATAAGTAATAAAAATATTTTGCAAATACTTGAACTATTTTATAATTTTATCGCAACTACAAATTTGGACCGATTGAAAAGAGCACGGCACGGAGTTTTCAATTACTTATTTTGTGACGAATTCGACACACAATTGTTGCCTCAACATTATTAGCGTTTACAGCAACTACAGCAACTACAGACAAAAGCCTAAAATGGGTTCAAGACACGCGGTGGAGTGCAAGAGCCGATGCTGTAAATGTGACATGGCATCATTACAAAGATATTCTCGTCGCTTTGGAAAAACTGACAGAGGCAGGTGAAAGTTTAAACAGCAGAACAGATGCAGGTGCTTTAATAGTTTTGATGCAGTCATTTTCTTTTTTGTTTTTTGGGCCTGTGGCAACCTGTGCTACATGAAGTGAATGATGTACAAAAATATTAATTTACAAACAAAAGGACTTGACATAAAATTGTGCGCTCAGAAAATAAATGCTTTGCAGATGATATTGACAGAGAAAAGAGAGAGATGGGCAAATGGTGCAGTAGGTTATGCAAAAAATATGTGTGAAGAACTTGGATATTCCATAAAACCACGGAGGCGCATAACAAGAAAGCATATTTTCGATGACGGAACTAGAGATGCTAACTTGTCTGGTGAAAATGAGTTAAGACGAAAGCTGTTTTCTTCGTTAGATAGAGTGATTGTAGAAATTCTTGAGCGTTTTCAACAGCTAAAGAATTTAACGGATAAGTTTGCATATCTAACGCCGGCTATATTATTAGATCCAGACAACACTGAATGCAATTTAGACTACGCATCTGACGAAATTGACGAGCAGGATTTCAAGCTGGAAAGACTTTGACTGCGGACTTTCGTTGCTGCTACAGGTAACGAAAATAAATTGATTAATGCAGACTCACTGGATTTATTTAAATTTATTGTTAAATCCAAGCTGGAAGATACTCTGCCCAATATTTTAATAATGTTCCGAATATTTTTCACAGTTGCCATAAGCAATGCCAGCTGTGAGAGAAGTTTTTCAAAATTGAAATTGATTAAAAATTATTTAAGATCGACAATGAGCTGTCTTAGACTAACTAACTTGGCTATTTTGTCTATTGAGCAACCGGTGTGTGATGCGATAGACATTGACCGGGCAATAAAAGACTTTGCTCTTAAAAAAAGTAGACGTGTAAATTTTTATTTTAATAAATTTTAATTCAATTCTAACAAATACTCATATTACTTTTCAGTAAAAATAAGAATATAACATTTTAGTATACTTCTTGTTCTAATCAAAAAATGATTTTATTTAATCTTGTCGATCCGATTTACCTAAGTTTTAAGTTATATCAATTAGTGGTTAAAGTAAAAGAACTTTGAATTAATAAACGTGATTGTAAAACTTAGATAAACTTTTTTATTTAAAATCTTATCTGTATACAGCGCTCCTGCGAAAAGTATTTCTTAGGTTTTGCTATCTTTTATGTGCAATTAACCGGGAAAGTTAGTTATTGAAACCCGGTTTCGTGCCTGATAAAAGGACCCGCTTTAATACCTTAAAAGCGTTCGTAACCGAGGAAGTATGTAGTATTGTTTGTTGGACAATGATGACATTTCAATTGCTGTGGAGTCAGTTGTGCTCCTGTGCTGATTTTGAAACAAAACAAAGAAAATTTTATTTTTATTTTGTGTAAGTAAGGTAGTTATCTGAAAAAAGTGCGTACTTATTAGATAAACGTGTTGATAAATAAAGGGCGTTAAGCGGGTTGGGTAAATATCCAATAGGCATTTGACAGGGTTAATTTGTGAGCAATATAAAACAAAATAATAAGCGTAGAAGAAGATTGCTTACATAAACGGGCTGTGCATCATAGCGGGGAGGTAAATAAACGGGAACTACTATGTAATGCAAAATAATGATGACTGCTCTCACCGAAAAGTTCTCTATAATTAATGTATGTAATGAATAGTATACATTAAATTAAAATACCTAAATAAAAGGGCGGCAAAATTGTCTTCCGCCCCGGGCGGCAGACACCCACGCTACGCCACTGGTACTAGGTTTGATCCAAGTAAACAAGCCATATTTAAAAAACACAGCCACCATCCAGCATCCACCTTAATTCTCTCGATATGTTGTTGAGATCGAACACCATGAACTCCATGAAGCTGTAGGCTGAACTGTATAGTTGCATATATGAGGAATAGTAAACTCGATTTTCATTTTGACTGGTAGCCCATCCTTCGGCTCAGTTCACAGCTCATTAATGTTCCTTCGAAAATATGAGGAAGTGATCGGTGCGTCTCCGTACCCTAGTTCTAAAGCTTCTTAAATGGGAAATCGATTTTACTATTCCTTATACAATGGTATCGGTAGCAAAAGTTCAGACAGTTCATTTTTGATCCTTCTTTACTCTTTTTTTTAACTATACAGGGTGTCCCGTGATTCGTGTTACATACTTTGGGATGTGATTCTTGGTCATATTCTAAGAAAAAAATTGTTATACCTACAGGAAAGTCCGTTTCTCAACTTTGACATCACTTTTTGACAATTTAAAAAAAAGGCTAACTTTTGTGTACCCTGACCTGTGTTAAATTCGATTTCTCTATCAATACTGACGGTAGAGACCTTATTTTAGATTAAATTTTTTGTACAAATAATAATCCTTAAAACTGTATTAAAAACAGGCTCAGGGTTACCAGATTTTCAAATTTTCGTCCCTCAGCAAAGTTTTGACTTTGAGGTCATATTTTTTTCAGAAAATGCCTTTTCAACATATAGTTTCTTTATTTTTACAGATGAACAAAACAATAATAAAAAAAAAAATTAATAATAAGTGCCCTCAAAAACCCATAAATTTTATGATACTTGAAGAAATAAAAAATGGGTAAAATTTTTTTTAAAAAAAGAAAGATTTTTTGCACTGAGGTTTCATATTCATATTTTATTCAAATCTACGACACTAAAATCAACAGATTTATGCTTAAAACAAAAATATTACATTGAGTAGTATATAATAATTCAAATAAAGTTACTATTATTTATGAAGAACTTTGAAGCAAATCTAAAATACGAGCCTTAAAATGGTCTCTAGGTAAGAAAGTGTCCAAATAATCATAATATTTATTAAATAGTTTGCTACAATAAGATATTGGTTCCCTCTGCCCGTAATTAGTAGAATGAGGTATTTCGAATATAAACTGCCGCATCCTTAGTTGCCGGCTAGGAGCATATATATTTATATAAGATATTAAATCTTCACATACAATATCACTACATAAAATGTCGCGAATAAACATTACACTATACTTACATGCTACGCCTCGATTCCAGAGTATGTATTCCAAGCAAAAGACATCTTTGTTTGTAATTCAAGTTGACATTACCATTTAATAGAAATGTTTTCAATGCAAATCTTAAGAAGTTTTTCTGAACACTTTCTATTCTATCAGAAAGTTTTTTTGAAATTGGATTCCAAATAATACAATAATTGTATTCGATTAACGGACGAACAATTGAAAAAAACAGAGTTTTTAGAGTATAAGGGTCTCTAAAATCGGTGGAATTTCTTTTCAAGAACCCAAGCATTGAATTAGCTTTAGAGACAATGTGAGTAACATGAGGTATGAAGGTCAACTTAGTATCAAAAATTATTCCCAAATCCTTAGCTTCATTTACCCTTGATAATTTTTCACCATTAAGAGAGTAATCATATATAATCGTGTTTAATTTTCTAGAAAACGTTAAAACAGAGCATTTAGAAAGATTTACTAACAAATCATTTTCAGCACACCAACATTCAAAAATGATTCATTAAGTAGATTCTTGAAAAATTTAACGACTGATGCTTCAACCGATTATTCGCTCTGGAAAGTAGCTAAGCGCCTCAAAAGACCGCAGTTACAAAACCCGCCAATAAAATCTCTAAACGCTTACAGTTTATTGATAAAGTCGATGAAGTTGACAAACCAATTGTCATTGAGTGTGACAATTGGTTTGTAATTAAGTTTGAAATAAAAAGTAGGTATTTGTCGAAATCAACTATCGAACAAAAAATCACCTGGGTACGATCTAATAACTGCTCAGGTTATGAAAGAAATGCCATCAAAAGCCTTCATAAAACTCCAATTCATAATAAATGCATGCCTAAAGACCCAATATGTCCCACATGATTGGAAAATTGCTGAAGTAATTGTTATACCAAAGCAAGGTAAGCCACCAACAGAAGTGACGTCTTACAGACCAATATCGCTTATACCAATAATGGCAAAAGTCTTTGAAAAATTGCTACTGAAAAGACTACGCAAAGTCATAGAAGAAAGAAATCTAATCCCAAATCATCAGTTTGGATTTAGAAATAAACATTCCACGATAGACCAAGTTCATAGAATAACGGATGCAGTTGAAAAAGCATTAGAAGAAAAACAAGTATGTTCGGCTATATTTTTAGATGTTGCTCAAGCATTCGACAAGGTATGGCATGAGGGGCTAGAGTATAAACTGCAAAGGGACCTACCCAGGCAGTACTACGAAATACTAAAATCTTATATGTATCTCAAACCGGCTCTTCAGAGTACGGTATGATCAAGAATATTCAAAGCTATGTAAAATACAAGCCGGTGTTCCACAAGGAAGCGTCCTAGGACCTACCCTGTATTTGCTATATACAAGGGATATTCCAGTGGATAACAACACCATTATGGCTACTTTTGCAGATGATACTGCAATTTTGGCATCCAGTAAGTGCGTCGTCAAGGCTGCTGAGAAATTGCAAAATGCCGTCGACACCGTTAGTGATTGGACCAAAAATTGGCGTATCAAGCTCAATGAAGCTAAATCTGCACATATAAAATTTACAATTAAAAAGTTAAGCTACGTACAAATATTCATCAACAATCAAGCTGTACCTTACGCCAACACGGCCAAATACCTTGGGATGAATTTGGATGCAAAGCTAAAATGGAAAGAGCATATCAAAAAGAAAAGGGAAGAGCTCAACTTGAAGTATAGAAAAATGTACTGGTTACTCGGTAGAAATTCTGACCTATCTGTCGAAAGTAAAATAATGCTTTATAAACAAGTACCTGTTTGGACCTATGGAATCCAATTATGGGGCTTTACAAAGAAAACAAATACTGAAATCATCCAAAAGTTCCAAAACAAAGTCCTTCTTGGAATAGTAAATGCACCATGGTATATAAGAAATAGCGATTTACATCGTGACCTACAAATTGAAACGGTTACAGAAGTTGTAAGAAAACATGCTGTATCACACAATCAGCGACTGCGTAGTCATATCAACTCTGAAATGGAGTCCGTATTAGATACGAGAGGCAATGTTCGGAGATTAAGAAGAACCAAGCCACACGAGCTAATGGTCTAAAAGTAATGGGAAGCAGTAAAAGTTAAAGCTTCCCTAAAAGCGATTATATTATCGCTTTAAGGGAAAAATCTGTTGAAAAATCTGTTGTCGATCGTTCATAGATTGGTTGTGATTACGAGGAGTTTTTAGTAAGGTAAGAGTCCCACACTACTTGGTGTCGAATACTGCCAGGTGTCTTTTGAAGATTTCCTCCTGCCAAAAAAAAAAAAAAAAAAAAAAAAAAAAAAAAAAAAAAAAAAAAAAAAAAAAAAAAAAATAGGTAAGCTCTCCAGCTAGTCATTACGCCACGAGCAAAAAGGCAGTGGGTGCTCTATTTTTTAACTTTAAGACCAATGTAGCACTGAGGTTTCTTAGCAAAATTGTTTTCGTTCCGGAAGAGTCCGAAGCAACCGAAATTCAAATCAGTCAGCATTTCATTTGCTGTGGTTGTGCAAATGTTAGAATTTTCAGCTACTTCTTCAGCATTCGACAAAATTACAATTGAGTTGAGTTGAATCTATTATTATTTTTTATATATTTAAAAACAAAAATAATCTTGTGAATAGTGATGATGGACCAACTAATGATTCAATATTCAAAAAAATTTTTAATAGACTAATAGAATTAAATGTTTCAACTCAATTGTAATTTTGTTTAGAAACATATTGTTTTTTATTAATTTTTTGACAAGTAATTTAATTTAATTTATAAATCTCATTGACGATAGATGCATTGCTTCCGAAATGTACATCTCAGGAAATATAAAAAGTTGTTAAAATTTTCACTAATCTTTTCATTTATTAGATAAGAAAACACGGGGATTATCTCAACTACAAAACTCATCTGAAGGGATAATGTCAGTCGCCAAACACCAACTCATTCTCAAAAATAAAGATATCTCAACCTGAATATAACACAAGTGAGGCAAGCAAAGCTGATCATGGCTAAAGTCATATCCCAAACAATCATTTCGTAGCAACAACTTAAAATACTCGTATTATGTTAACCGTGGGTGGTTCAAGTTTCGAATCCCAACATAAAACGAAAATGTCTGTCTAAACTCTAAAGATTCCGCTGATGTTGACGAGCTGGAATTTTATGATGGAGCTGTCGACCTGAAAGTTAGACGAGAAAATGAGAAAACTAATTGTTCCTTCAAAGATGACCATTTGCTTGTAACACAAAGCTACAAGTCTACATGTCAAGAACCACTTGTAGTATTATTTTATTTAGGTACAATTATATAAGAGCAAACAAACTTGTAGCTTTGCGCAACAGAAATTTTTACATTTGTCTTAATTCACTTGTAATACAAGTGAACTTGTAGTTTTGTGCAAAAGGTCTCAAAGGTCTATAACAAATTACAAAACTAAAATTACTTGTAATGCAAGTGTTAAGGATATTATGACAAGCTTAAAAAAATCTCTAACGCAAGGCAAGTCTACAAGTTCACTTGTTTGTCTACAAGTGTATGGTACATAATCCTACAAGTGACTCTTGACTTGTAGACTTGTAGCTTTGAGTTACAGGCCCAGGAGACGGTAACTTTGGTGTTTAGAGCCCAAAACCAGCTGAAAATAACATGCGACAGAAGTAGAAATTAGGGAACCCTCATGAAAGGGTTTGTTATCAATAAGTTCTCTTTCCACACAATTAAACATAAGGCGGTTATAACATTTTGACCATCACAATCCGTATGCAGCTATATAGATGACCCACCAGAGTCTTTTGAGTAGGATACCGCCATAATACTCACATGAGGAGTGCAACAGTGCGGTAAAGCGCAAGTAAAGTAAATAACTAGGCCTGAACTATGAAAATAAATTTGTTAAAACGAGTTTCCGCATCCAATCGGAACAAAAACTTTAAAAGAAGGTGTTAAAATAGACTGGGAAGTGTCCTAGTTATACCGAAATCTTTGGAACTAGTCAAGCCTGAGATCTTCTGATAAATTATTGATAATTGCTTATCGAAAAATATAGAGTCTACTTCGCATTCTCTATATAAAGTTATTTAACACCGATCTGAAGTATGAGAACAATTTGATCAACCCAAACAAGAGACATAATTGCCCATGTATACGATCAAACGGCCACCGCCATTATCTCATCTCTGCCGCATAACACGTTGTATCTAGGTATAGAAGTCTTTGGATATTATACGATCCATGTATTCCAGTGACCGCCAATGTGGTTTGTTTCGTCTGATTGCGTGACGCTCGTTCACATAGTTTTTTTATAACTTGAGACTTATATACTCGTATAAGACATGCATTCAGACCTCACAAAACCTTAAACATATGCTGCAGCTTCAAATGGAATAATAACCGCAATTATATTATAACCGTTTTCCATTTCAAGTCGTAAAAGCCGAACCTACCTACCTACTAACACAAACGTACATAAATTTTCAACGAACGTATTTTGTTAATATTTTTGTTATTTTTTTTTATTTTTGTTTCGTCCGTCAGCGTCAGCGTCGACGTTTTTAAGATCCAACCAATTAGTGGCAACGTGGCAAGTAAAATTGAAGGAAAATGGCGATGGCAAGTAAACAGTGGCATCAAAGTGATGCTTTTTTTAAGCCCCATTTGAAGAACAGAAGCGGAGTGTAATTTTTAAAATTGCCTTTTGAAGCAACAAATCAGAAATTTCTGCGGAAGCCATTTAGAAGGGTTTTGTTGTAGAGTTGGTTTCAAATCATTATTCGTACCTACCTAGGTACCTACATTGTGGAAAAGATAATGAGCGTCCTTGAACGAGAAGAGTGAAAAAGTCGAGAGAAAAGTTGAGCTCGATTATACTTAATTGAGACCAAAATTTATGTTCAAATTCCCAAGGCTTAAACAAAATTCGGAGTTTGGTGAGAAGTAGATTAGGGACTACTTCAAAGCTCCTCCTTCTCCTCTTCCTCCCATTCTGTTATGGTAGATCGACTTGAATATTAACTTGGCAGTTTCACATCATTTGTCACTTTAAATGAGATTCTGTTTGTTAACAGTTACCTAGACATCATTTTGAAAATTATATTTTATCGCATGACACATCTCTGGCATGTCTAATTGATGCTCATACTCACAGCGCAACTATAATTTCTATAGACATCGTAAAGTCGAAATGGACTTTAACAGACATAAATTCAAGCTTGATTGAGCAGGGTTTCCCATCAAGGATCTGCGATTTTTCGTCGCACGATTTTCGAGTCCCAGAAATTGAGGACTTTTTAGTCAGTTAATCAAACCTGAAAAATGTTTGGTATGAGCTTCGAATGAAGTGTTTCGCCTTTCGCGGGCACATAAGATGCAAGCTGATGGAGTGGAAAAATTTAGGTACAGGTTATCCAAGTAGATATACTTTAACGCTTAGCTCTGAGTATGTTTTGTGAATTTGGATCCCGTTGAATGAATTGTGTAATTGAGCAATGAACAAAATTTTGATTGGTAAGAGTAGAAAAGGTATTTATGTGTACGACGTTTAGACGCTATGGCGCTGGCGCTACATTCCACACAAACAGCGATACCATCGTTTTTTGAATTTTGGTAGGTATGATTTGTGAACTTTGTAGTCTTAACTGACTTAACGAGTGCGTTGTTTTTTCTGTTCCTTGAGAATACAGTGAGATCTTTGAACTTTGAAGCGTAGCCAAGATTTAAGACTGGTGCGATTCACACGCTAATGGTAGGGCGCATAGATTCTATTAATGAAGGGTTTGGAGTAAGCTTGGCTTTGGAGTAAACTATACTGAAAGTGTACGTCAATTACGGTCCCTTTACCTCCTCATGCTACTTGGCCACTGCTTTTACAAAATCCGTCGCAAAAGTGGAAACTGCAAAGAAATTCTAGTAGGATTTCGTTCCAGTTCGCTCCGTTTCTCGACGGACTTTATCGAGGCGATAGTAACAGAACAGGGGTGCTGGTTTCGTCCACCCGGAGGTGACTTGCTAAATTTTTAAGTTCGGGTTTTGACAAGGTGACAACGAGTAATACGACCGACTGCCCCAATCTTATTGGTCTGTCTGAACAAACGGGGAATTTCACGGTGGATGAATTAGACTTACAGTTGAATTAGCGATTTACGCATTCCCAAACAACTCCTAAATGATCTAACTACATTATTGGTTTAAAGATCTTTGAAAGTCTTTCAATACTTGGACAGGGTGTTTAATTAGACAACGGCAGCTCTCAAGCCCCGTAGCGGAATACCGACTGACATCCGGCCTTTTATGTCCAACTGGATCCCACAACGACATGGTCCTTCTGGTTGGGGGGTTTTACTTGGGTTTAATTGCCCAAACACGCATATAATTAACGGTTCCGTAGCAATCAACGGCCTCCAGATAGAATGAGCTCCTAATATGCACGTGATGGAACCTAAGATCCCTTAACGAACTACCACACCAGCACCCGGAGGGTTAGCGGAAGCCCTAGACTGCTGCAAGGCAGGCATAACCGCCATCCCCGTCACTTCCTCGCTATTGAGGATCATCTGGGGCTGATTCAGTAACTTTTTGGACAGGTATGCTCTAATTGTCTGTCTTCGATTGTAGGTATCACTCAATAGATTGTTTTGTGTGAACTCGCTTTTAGCGATTGAAGGACAGCTATTTTACTATCGTTTTATTAATATTTGTAATTTTTTCAGGTTTTTTAGTAGATATCTAGAATTTGGAGTCCTTAACGTTACGGAATCGAAGCCTTGAATCCAGTTTAACTTTACCTATGCCGAATGCGGAAACCTACAGGCGATTTGAGAGAAAATCCTTTGCACCCGTTCGTGAGGACGACGCGACGTGTGGAAATTCGACAGCGAATTGTTTGAGCCGTACCGTGACATAAGCATACCTAGAAGCGAATGCATCTCGAGACTGCGATGATTGAAGTGGACAACAACGCCACTTCCGCTGACCAGCGAGTTTTCCAAAACACATTGTAGGAAAATCGCGGAAAGAGAAGACCTGTCCTAAGTAGCAAAATCAAGTGGAAGTGGACATCAACCGACTTAGAGAGCAAATTGACCAAAGATGTTGGTTGAAACCCTGGTTAACCTGAACTCTAGTCCCCTCCAAAATAAGGGTACGGCCATCAGATACTGAGCGGCAAAGTGTCAAAATAAGGGCAAAATTCAAGGCTAAGCGGAAGAGCCATGTCGCTTAATTTTCAATTTTGTTCAACTTTTGACGCTTTGCCACTTTGCCGCTTAATTCGTGACCGCACTCTAGGTGCATTAATAATTGACCAACCCAAACCAGTGGGAAGGTGCTCTGTTTTCTATTTCACCATGAGTAGACAAATCAAAAACATTGACTAAGGAATTGATTAATTGTTGGACCCGGAGATTCGGTGGATAAGGAATAAAACAATCTCCGGCCATTGATGGCATACGCTGCTGCTTTTCGAAAGACTAAGAACATACAAGTGTAGATAACGTTTTAGTCTCCCAAAGTGGCATTTCATTTGACATAGCCTTCTATTTGAATAGTCTGCTTGATTGATAAAAATTAGATGTGATAAACTCTTCAATAACGCCTTGAAGCCATTAAGAAAGGCGTATCCTTGGCCAGCAATATTGAAACTGATCGAAAAATATGAGCTGTTAGAAAAAACAAGTATTTTAAAGAATCAAACTCGTGAAAATTGTTCAATAGAATATGGCTGTTGTATAACTTTGAGGGCTACCCATTTTAGTTTTAATCTCATCAGTCCTTAGAATTGACCACTCCAAAAGGGAAATTAAGCTGAATTTCGCATAAAGACAATTGTGGCAAGTCTTTTTAAGTTCAGTTGACCCAAGAACCCAATCCAATTAAACTTCAATACTGTCGCATTTTTGCTGCTTAGCTCGTTGCAGTGTACTCAATCAAGAAACCATCCTGAGTGAAGGGCTCATTTTTACCTCGGAGGTTACCTTAACCAGCAAAATGTTCGCGCTTAAAACACAGAAAACCAAAGGATTATGGTTCCAGCGATTTCGCTAAAGCGGGAGCGGTACGGTAGAAACGCTGTTGACAGGGTCTGTGTCAGTGCGTTGCGTGGGCACTTTCATATAGCGCTGTAGATGTAAACATACCTAATTGTTAATTTATTCGCCAGCTGAATTCGTCGCTGCAGCTAATGGAACATCGCTTTGAGAAGGGTGAGCCTTTGAGAATTTTCTCTGACTGTTTTTTCAAAAATGAATCTGCAAATAACCATCCCGTGGAATGAATTGTGTTATTGATGATTGGCAGGAATGTGATAATGATTTTGATTGTCAACAATTAGAAGATATTTATATGTACGACGTTTATTTTCAACAAGATGGCGCTACATGGCACGCAAAACAGCGATACCATCGTTTTTTTTTTTAGCAAAAAGTATTGTTACAGATTTCTTGAAAACTGAAAAATAAGAAAGAAATTGGCTAACAATTACTTTATTAACAAAATTTAAAGGATTCTAGCAAAAATTAGTTTGACAAAATGGCTGACTACTCATATCCGGGCCAAAGAATTCAATCTGTCAATCGTAAAACGTATGTTCTTCTTCCTGACAATTCCTATACAGTTGCTTAAGTTGGAAACGTTATCTTTTAAGCTAAGGTCGTAACAATATGATTCAAAGAAGAGGATGAATCAAATGACCCCCGAAATCATGCGATTTAATACTTCTAACCGTTTTTCTTTAAGTCAAAGTTGAAAACAGGCCAATGTGCGGTCTAACTTCAAAGCGACTTTTACTATTATATAAGGCTTAAACTTTTCTGAAAATTGCTGAGTATGAATCAGAGGTCTCAAATTACGATATAAGAATGAAAAAAAGTTTTCAAAATTAAGTAGGTACCTCCATCAAAAACAGTGTTTCACATCAAAGGGCCTGAAACTCAAAACTACAAGTATTGTAATTCAAGTGAATCATAACAAGTGTAAAATATTTCTGTAACAATTTGCTACAACTTGGCTTGCTCGTCCACAATTGTATTGGACATAATCCAACAAATGGCTTTTGACTTTTCGGCTTGTAGCTTTTGCGTTACAGGAGGCTAGAGCAAGGTGTGCCCTTGTAAAGTTAGAAAATATGCGAAGCTGACAAGTGACAACTTCCACCTCCATTGCTCCCTTTTCAAAAGTATTTCGTCGCTTCCTAAAAACTGAAAAAAAGATAGGTATAGGTACCTACCGTCTTCTGAATAAACTGCAAAGGCCTTTGTTGTTTCAAATCCCCACGGAAACCAAAAATGTTTTCCCACGGTTAGGTAGGTGCTGCCCAGTGGCGTAGCGAGGGGGGGGCGGGGGGGGCGGTCCGCCCCGGGCGGCAGTGTTTAGGGGGCGGCAAAATTTAACAATAAGTAATAAAAATATTTTGTAAATACTTGAACTATTTTATATTTTTATCGCAACTACAAATTCAGACCGATTGAAAAGAGCACGGCACGGAGTTTTCAATTACTTATTTTGTGACGAATTCGACACACATTTGTTGCCTCAACATTATTAGCGTTTGGCTACAGAGCTACATTACCTGCATGTATCTCGCTATTTGTTTCCTGCTTAAGTCGAATTATTATATCATTTCACAGATGAGAAATTAATTAGATGCCCAACTTTACACACACATTGAAACCTGCTTTCAAGCAGATTTACGAATATATCTACCGAAATTTACCCCTTCTACTATAAGTACAGCTTCCACCATTTACTTTACACAAAATCTCACTACTACCACTTTGAATACAGCTTCCACCACTGATTCTTATGAAATTCCACCTTAAGGCCACGTCTGGCTGACTTTTTGAATTTTGAAAGTGTTTCAAAACTTTTTGTGAAAAATTTTGTTTTCATTTTCGGAATTCCTCTTTTCAATATTCTTTTCTTTAAAATATCAGATCAACAAATGTTCGTTTGATGATAAAAGATTCAATAAGAATAGGGAGTGTATTCTTGCACTGCAGTTATCATTTAGTCTTCATTGCATTTGATTTCAAACAAACAACCTGTTGGCAACAGTGAATTAAACTAATAGTTTTCTCTTAGAATTGTGTTAAATAGGTATGCTAAAGCTAAAATAAGAGTAATTATTATTATTATTATTAGTAGTAGTAGTAGTAGTATTTTATTCTATCATTTTACTTAAGACTACATAACAATATTATTAATAAAATAAATAGAATAATAGTGTACATTCTTTAACTAAAAGTTAGTGGCGAATGACACATCAAAAATTAAATTCGATTGATAACTGATGTGGGGTGACAATCAGTGATAATACAGAGGAAAGAAAGATAAACATAAAAGCGTTCATAACATAATATTAGCTAACTATTAATGAGAAAAAAAATAATAAAGTAAGCTTACGTTACATTACATCTGCTGATGGAAAAGTTTTAAATAAAAGATTCGATGATATCATAGCTTAAAGTGAATAACCAGTGTTTGACTTTACTAATAAAAGAAGAAAAATACATTGTTTGTCTTATGTATAAAGGTAATTTATTAAAAATGTTAGGAGCTGTAAATGAGTAAAAATGCGAAAAATGAGTTTTGTGTGCAAAAGGAACATTAACTGTGCTCAAGTTATTAATACGAAGGTTGTGCATTTGAGAATTCCTGATTAGTGTATTGCCACTTTTTTTATAAAACTCTCTCAATACTTTAAAAACATATAAGTGTCTCATTGGAAGTATTCGCAATTCCTTAAATATTATTATTAGCATTCCTAGAGAGCTGTTACAAAACACGAAAAAGTATTTAATCAAAAATCAAAACAGTAGGTAACAGCCGTATCTATAAAGAACTTTTAATCATTGATTAGATTTAATTGCCATTTAAGTAACACTTAAGTAACGAATCCGTATCGATAATCAAATTTCACATTTAAGTAACCTTGCTAAGAGCCCTCTGAACTTAAATGCCAATAATGACGTTTAAAGGTCTCTTAAATCCAAATTAAAAATTCATTCTGACGTTTCGGGAAAATCGGTGTCAATTTCGCTCTGTTGTTTTGGTAATAAAATGAAACTTTTCTTAAAATAAAAATATGGAAGATTTTCGTCGCGATTTAAATGTTTTCAATGTGCTAAGAATTTTTCAGATGTCATGATTAATAAATAGAAACATAAAAAGCTGGCACAAAAGCTCCACAGAGCTACAAGGCCAAACGCGTTGTTCTCGCAACAACCATTCTCGTGCGGGTCTGAAAAGTTAAATTGGAATAGCATTCTTCAAGGCATATTTTCCTGCCTTGAGGTGATACCTACCAGAGAAAAATCATTTTGGATGTTTATGGTGGTCGAACGCCCACGCAGTAGTTATGCTTTATCCATTTCGCTATGGATGTCGTGTGCCTACAACCAGAGCTAAGAGATTGTCAGGGAATTGCAGTTTTGCTTGGTAAGGAAAGATTGTTCCATGGTCGAGCGGTCGATTTGCTTCTCATAATAAGGGCCTAAGACGAACAATGCGTTGCGTTAGTTTTGAATGAATATTCGAAAGAAATCCTCATCACATTTTAGGTTGATGATACTCGTACATAGTGTTTTTTTTTTTTTTTTTTGATAAGCAAAAAGGCACCACATCTGTTTACAAACGAATGGTTGTCAAAACGCAGTTTAAATTGGACTAGATTTCTGTTTTTACTACTTTATTTTGACACAACTATCAATTAGTTTAGCATCAGCGCAGAATCGATTATCGATAAGAATTTAATCAACCTCTCTTAAGTTCCAATTAAATTTTAATTGAAACTTAACTAATCGACGTCTAAGAGACGTCTTAAGAAAATCTAATAAATACGGCTGTAACAGTTAAGTTCTGTGCATAAAAAGCATTGACATATACAACACATATGCACTGACTGCCAGTACCCAAATTCATGCCTTTTCAAAAATTTAACAAACATTTCGAAATTAATTTAAATTCCACTTTTGCATACAAGCTTTAATAAATAAATTAATTAATGCAGACTCATTTGAGTTATTTAAATTTATTGTTGAATCCAAGCTGGAAGATACTCTGCCCAATATTTTAATAATGTTCCGAATATTTTTCACAGAGCCATAAGCATTAAGCAATGCCAGATGTGAGAGAGGTTTTTCAAAATTGAAATTGATTAAAAATTATTTAAGATCGACAATGAGTTGTCTAAGACTAACTAACTTGGCTATTTTGTCTATTGAGCAAGAGATGTGTGATGCGATAGACATTGACCGGGCAATAAAAGACTTTGCTCTTAAAAAAAGTAGACGTGTAAATTTTTAATTTAATAAATTTTAATTCAATTCTAACAAATACTCATATTACTTTTCAGTAAAAATAAGAATATAACATTTTAGTATACTTCTTGTTCTAATCAAAAAATGATTTTATTTAATCTTGTCGATCCGATTTACCTAAGTTTTAAGTTATATCAATTAGTGGTTAAAGTAAAAGAACTTTGAATTAATAAGCGTGATTGTAAAACTTAGATAAACTTTTTTATTTAAAATCTAATCTGTATACAGCGCTCCTGCGAAAAGTATTTCTTAGGTTTTGCTATCTTTTATGTGCAATTAACCGGGAAAGTTAGTTATTGAAACCCGGTTACGTGCCTGATAAAAGGACCCGCTTTAATACCTTAAAAGCGTTCGTAACCGAGGAAGTATGTAGTATTGTTAGTGTTTTTGTTGGACATTGATGACATTTCAATTGCTGTGAAGTCATTTGTGCTCCTGTGCTGATTTTGAAACAAAACAAGGAAAATTTTACTTTTATTTTGTGTAAGTAAGGTAGTTATCTGAAAAAAATGCGTACTTATTAGATAAACGTGTTGATAAATAGAGGGCGTTAAGCGGGTTGGGTAAATATCCAATAGGTATTTAACAGGGTTAATTTGTGAGCAATATCAAACAAAATAACAAGCGTAGAAGAAGATTGCTTACATAAACGGTTTGTGCATCAAAGCGGGGAGGTAAATAAACGGGAACTACTGTAATGCAAAATAATGATGACTGCTCTTTGCCGAAAAGTTCTCTATAATTAATGTATGTAATGTATAGTATACATTAAATTAAAATACCTAAATAAAAGGGCGGCAAAATTGTCTTCCGCCCCGGGCGGCAGACACTCACGCTACGCCACTGGTGCTGCCTTTCGATTTAAAAAGCGCTTTCTCGGTTAGCCATTTGGAACCGGCAGAAAATTGTTGGTCCCCTCCATTCCCTCACAAAGCATGGTTGATAGAAATGCACTAGGCCTCGGCCCTCGGGGCTCGTTGAACCACCCTATTTATTTTTGTTTTCTTCCATGCTCCTTACTTCCTAAACAAATAGTAAGATGCTAATTTCTCTTTCAAATGCAATTCATAATTTGCCCAGCGGTAGGTATGTATTTAAAATGAATCAATTCACAACAGGAATAACGTTAACTGTTTTTACTCTGTTACACATACCTGCACAAGAGTAAAACTCCCAATTGACTTTTATTACTCACTCAGTGCTTAAATGCACGCAATATTAAACCCAATACATTTTTTTTTTTTATTTGTTGTCTACGAAAACAAAAGTGTCATCTTGCGCTTGAATTGTTAAAACCGACCATGTGCGTTTTTAGATCGTCATTCGTCATTATTCACCTCAGAAGCCTCTGCGTGCTTTCCATTCCAATGATGCAGTGCAGAAGAAGAAGTAGATTCCATAATTGGAAATCATGGTAGACATTTCAGTCCAACAGTATTTTCCACCATAGCTCCAAAGGAACACACCCAAAACCGAACATGGGAAGTGGAATCAATGGAATTGAATCTCGTGGGCTTTCTTTTATAGTCTATACTATTCCAGTTCCAGAATGCAGTGTTTTCATTCACCTCGAATTAATCATTCCCCATGGGAGGAGTTGACTTCAACACCATTGCGAGTGGAAGGCGTTGCCGCGAATAGAATTTTGATTTTCTTCCCTAAAACAACAATCATTTTCTATTTTATTTTGTGTAATTGTGTGGGGAGAACTAGAATTAGAAGAGGGGGAATATGAAAATAATGCCGGCTTTTGTTTTCTTGTGTTTAATGCTGGATTTTGGTTAATGATAAGAAACTATTATGGCTGCCGTCTTTTTGGGGATGTGTGTTGTGTAGCGAACGAAGTAGTGGCGGCAAAATGCCTACGGGATTGTTTTCTTCTTTTCATACGTTTGTTTGTTTGTTTCGTGAAGTTATTGTGTTTTGACGAATGATTGAATAGGAATTGTGATTGCGCAGTCAAAGTGTGATGAAATTAAAATGGCAAATGGTTCACAGAAATCATAGATGACGATGAAATGACAATACAGCTCTTGATTCACTGTTTCAATGGATCATCAGAGTAACTTGGTTTCAATTAAGGAAACAGAAAAATCAGAGTGTGTTGATGCCAAACTTACCGAACATCGTGGTTCAGAAAACTTATACCTATACCACTCTGTTGAATGATATACCTACGCAAGATAACGCTCAAGGTTCTGTGCGTTCGTTGGGAGGTGGCAGTGGTCCGTTCTCTTCTCAAAAAAGGAACTCAGAAAAGGAAAGAACGCTTCTCGTCTGTGGGCGAATAGCTTTTTATAGCGTAAGGCAGTTCTGAAGTTTCGTATTACGACATCACAAAACGTTAATTGAACCGAGTTAGGAAATCCTAAATATTAGAACACAGTTGATGTGTGTTTTTGTTAATAAATGTAACCAAAATTCTGCTGGCTTAGAAAACAGAAGAATGATAAATTTTCTGAAATGAAAAACTCATACTTTTCAAACTCCGCTATAGTTCCTACCCTCCTACCCATAAAGCTTCCGTAAAGACGCAGGTGAGTGTTGATTGAGGATGATCACCAATGTTTTGCTCAATACTTAATAATAAATAATAAATCATTAATAATAACCACACTCGGACTGGTAGTGAATAGTGATGTACCTACGAAACATCAAACTGCGTGTAGCTATGGAAAATATAGGGAAGAATGTTGCGGCAAGTTGAAGAATTATTGTGTAACCTAGGCCAAGTTGAATAACCTGCTGATTCTTCAAGAAGGAAATGCTTTAAAACAGCAGCCTTAATGGCACTAAAACAGAACTAAATCGTTGAATCTAAGAACTGAGAATAAAAGTGCGTTTTTTTTTAAATAAAAACCAATCAGAATTTTAAATGGACAAACAACAAGTGCAGACTTTTTGGGTATGAGTCGTTAGGTAGGTACCTATATTTTTTTTGTAAGCCTCAATTATTTGAACTTTTACCGACGGAGATTCACATAGTATTAAATTATTCCTACAGTGAATAATCGTAGATTCATAAAAATATACTTATAGGTATGCCTATGTGGAACCGAAAGATGCAGCTATGTACTTATGTTTCTCAGTTGAAGAAGAAAAAAGGGAAAGAACGACAAGTAGGTTCAATGCCTCGTCTCAAACAGCTGGATTTCGGTATGTAGGTAGGTATACATTTGTACATATCTTGAAGGAGTGAAGGAAAAGTTATGTGAAACTTAACTTGAAGCATGGTAAAGTAAATTCGTAGGAAATTGATCGCTGTTGTGATGTTTCCTGATGGGATTTAGGAAGGTAGGTACTACTGTGAGGTTCTTTTCTTATACTTACTGGTCTATGTCCGATGTCCTTTAAATCCTATAAAGTAGAAGCTAATATTTCCATGGACATATCTTAAAAAGATGTAAGGATAGGTTTTGGTTTAGATATGGCAGATACTTACTTACTTATGTAGGTGGGCATTACGTTTCGAAGTGGACCAGAGCTTCAATTCACATTTTTCGCCAGTACCTACCTAGTTTGGATTTTGGGCTGCTTCTCTCTACTTTTGGACTTAAAGTCGGTCGGAATTCTTTCCCACTTGGTTGTGCCACCCAAGACGAGGTCGCCCATACTTCGGTGTTGGTGTCTATCTGCTCTTTATGGCATACACAGTCACGGTTGCAAGTTTGATCATTTATAACCAAATCTATTCATTGTTTTTTCATTTGGTCACATGCTTCCATTTGGTAGTTTTTTTTTTAGATAAAAAAGCTCCAGTGCCTAGCGAATTTCTCACAACTATTTTTAGCCGACTCCGGACAGCTAATCGAGAAGTCGCTTGAAATTACTTTCGGAGATGTTGACAATTACTCGCTGAAGGCGATGGGCGTGAAAAACATTCTTTTTCCTTAGTGTTTTTGAGATTCGAACTTCCAATCTCCCACAAGACCCTCAAAAGTGCTAACAATTACACCACGGCGATGTTGAGGAGAATTATTCCTTTATGATTGGCGCAATGGTAGCGACTTTCTTTTTTTAGCTCGGAAATACGATACTCAAGCTCCCACTCACTGGTCATGCTATCTTCCGACCATATCATGTACCTAGATCATAGCTGATGTATGCTCCTTACGAACTAATCTCCAGTTGAATGAAAAGGTGGGCGTCAAAAAATCTGCACCTGCATCAGTTGTATTATATTTAAATTAACATACGGCAATTCAATCTTTGCCACGTTACGTCATTCTTGATCATGGTTAGCATGTCTGCCTGTTAAATGGGAGTTCGAGGTTCAAATCTCAGAAGCATCAAAAATGTTTTTGGCGGATTTCGCCTTTCGCGATTGTCCTCCAAAAGTAATTATACTATGCATCACAATGAAAGCTTTTTCCATACCTAACTTATTCGTTCAGAAACGGCATAAAATTGTAGGTCCTTGAAATGCGTAGGCCCATAGCTTTGTTTGCTTATGTTTGTTTAGAACTGGTTCTTCAAAATCCTTAGTAGTTCGAGATTCGCCACACTGATGGTATTATCTTTCTACCTTTTGGTAAGGCTTTCGCTCGGTTTCTCAAATAGCTATCGCTTTCTTTTCTGAAAATGCGAAGCTTTTCCCTACTTTTCTTTTTGTGTACTTCCTTGTGGTGTCGTGAGCAGCCCAGGCTTCGCAGCTAAATCTATCTTTCCTATTCTTCTGGGCTCTTCCCGAGCAGATGAAAAACTGCATTTGTCCAGCCCGTCTTTAAAAAAGGTAAACCCTCCTCCCCTTTCAATAGCAAAAGGTCCACTAGTGACATGATGGCTTTTGGAGAAGGTAAGATTATTGCACTTGATATTTCTAAAGCATTTGATAGAGTTTGGCATCAGGCTCTGTTATCGATAGATAATGCGTTCTTTTGGTATCAATAAGTCTCTTCTTCGTTGGATTAGAAACTTCCTTTCCGACCGTTCAATACAAGTAGTGTTGGATGGTTTGGTTGAAGTCTGATACCCACTTTATAAATGCTGGTGTGCCCCAGGGCTCCGTTTTATCTCCGACTCTCTTCCTTCATTTTCATAAATCTTCTCTCGTCTGAAACTTCTAAAAAAAAATACTTTTTGTGGGACTGTATTCATATTTGCCTGCATTCTGTCGAGTGATACCCATCAGAATCTCAGAAGTTTCGGTTTTGATGGCTTCTAGGCATTGCTACCACTGGTTTTCAATGCTTAAAGCTGGCGCCATAGGATTCAAGGATAGTTGGAAGGACCTTCACTGGCTATTTTTTGGAATTGTATACTTTCCAAATTTGTTCGGGAAGTTCGTGAACAAGATATTCTCACTCACACCAAGGATACGAAAACAAAGAGCAGGCCAAATTAATGACGACCTCTCGGAAAGTTAAAACAGTGGTAGTTGAGTGAGGTTTCCTTTTTGGATTGTAACATTGTCAATTCGGTAGAAGGTTGATTTATCTGGGTATATCCGTATTCCTTTATGAATTTTGAGATAGAGAAGTCTGTTGTACTTCAATATAACCAGATTCAGCCCAGCAACAAAATTCAGCTTAAAAAATAAATAAAGAAATAGTGTGGGGCAATACAGGAGCCCCAAAGCCTTGCGTATTCCTCCAAACCATACGTTGGATGTGAATATGGAAGGGACCTATAATATTTCGTCGATTCTGAACGGCTAATCGAGTAAACGCTTTTCATGGAATAAAATCGATTCCACGCGAACGGTCAAACCTGCGGAAAACATGCTTTTTCCCTGATGTTTCTGGGGTACCTACGAACCTCAAACCTTTCATCTAACAGGCAATCGCAAGCTAAAAACTACGCCACGAACACTACTACTTGCGATATGCACCTTATGTTATGCCGATAACGTCTCCAAAAATGTTTTCCTTTCCTAGTTTCGCCTTGAAATCGTCAAGTATATGATATCCACGTCATGTCTAAGAGACTGGTCGTGTGTTTTCTTCACAGATGCTTTCTTGTCTGTCGGGGAGTGGTAGGTTAGTTCTTACTTGGAATGTCGTAATGCACTCGTCAATCACCTTATCTGATGTCCTCAAAATGATGACTTTTTAACTAAGCCTATAATCACAAACCCGCACCCAAATAGGATTGCTCCAAATTGCGACTGCCATGTGTCGCCAATGAAACGCCAACCCCAATCGTACAGCCACAGCCTTTAACCACCGAATTCTTTCAATCTGTTCTAATATTAAAAATTGCATTCAGTCTCTTAACAAAGCAAAGAGCAAAACAAAACACCCGCACCCCGTCAAAGGCAAATTTCTAAATCCGACCCTGTAGACACTCTACTCCAATGCTTAAAGCGACACACACCGAATTTATAAGTCAATTTTCTTAGGAATATCAATAGAATTGAATATATGTAAGGAACAATGCAATAATATAATCTCCCGAATAATTCTCACTTCCCTGTTCTCCAGACAAATAATATAATTGAGTATATACTTCAATTTGCTATAACCCAATTGCTTTGTTGTTTCCATCCCACAACAACATAAAAAGAACAAAAGAACAAAAAGAAAAACTTAAAATTAACGTATTGTAAATATAATAACATGTTATCTCTTACAAAGTCCCTTTGTTTCCAAACAACGAAGCATACGATATACGAATATACGCATCACACATCTTCCCCCAAAAACACTTATGATTGACAGTTTAAAAAAAATAGAACCGTCAGTCGGTTTCAAGGATTGTATCAAAACTGGGTACAAAATCCAATTTGTTTCATTCGTTGTTGTTGCTGAAATATTGAGAACGCCAACCACATTGTCGATAAATATAATTATATCGTCGCCATCGGTGGTGGTAGCTATGGTGGGCCGCCTTTTAAATTCATTTCATAATGACAAAAAGTGTCAATCTTCCTCAAAATGCAGACATGGCGTTATGCCCCCTCAATTGATCCTTCAGTCAGTCACCTCGTGCTCGAGGGCTAGAAGATGCCGCCATTCAACCGTCCGGTTTCGAGTCTAGCTTATTAGGGGCAATTACCAGTCGATCGGTTTGATGGTTGATTACTGATCGTTGCAGTTGGGTTTAATTCCAGTGAAAGGTTGTTTCCTGCTGATATGGATAGATGCTGCCGATGTTGCTGTTGCTGCTGCTGATGGCTGCTGCCGCTGCCCTCGTCAGCGGTGGTGATTTGGGTGCATTGATAGAACCGCCAATTTCAGGTTGGTCTAGGAGTTGAAAAAGAACTTACTTTGGGACTTGAGTTTGATAGGAAGAGAAATACCGAAGGCAGTGAAGAGGCACATGGTAGTTGAACAGAAGATCACTGCTGACAGACAGACGAAGGATGGATACACCTTGTCACTTTTGCATTGTTCGTTTGTGCAGATTTGGATGCCATATGTTTGCTAATATGAGTTTATCGTTATTAGGATCAGCTCCTCATCAAGACACCAACGAAGGAAGAACAAAGATATAGAATGTCGAAACAATAGACGTCCCAGGAGTGGGATTAGAAAACCTTTTTCAAATCATGTTTTGCATAGTCATTGATTGAACTGTCATGTCGGTACACAGTCGATCTTCATTGATCAGGTTTCGGAAGATCACAACTGTCCGCGACTATACAAACAAAAATCACAGTTAGTGAGGTTTTCGCTTCAAGGAAACCCAGCCATGGCAATGTTAGAATGAGGCACTTGAATTTCTGTAAGACGTGGGTTACAAGCTTCAACGTCATTTCGACAAAGTTCACTTTTTAATGACTTATCTATGAGAGGTCTGAGTTTGGGAGACACTCCTTGTGTTATTCCTTTAAGTTCATCGCCCCCAGCTGAAAAACCACAACCAATTCACTACAAAGCCTTCTATGTACGAATTTTCTTATGATTTATGACTAAAAATGCGCTAACCTAACCCCTATCATCGCCATAGCATGACAGTGCACTCGTACACAATTACATGTATCCCCACGGGTGGTGTATTTCACAGAGTGCGCTCTCTCGCTTCCTTACCGGCACCGTAGAATGTCCTTAACTCCATATACAGATGGCGTGAAACGTTAAGCGCATCAATCGGCAGGACATGGACAGGCCTTGCAATTATGATCAATCAATATGTAGACTAGTTGCAAAGTACGAATATCACAAGAAGAGGCGACAGAAGACCTTCATCATCGGGTATCTGCACAGGATGCGACAAAATGGACTCCAACCAAGTGTATAGTTATATTTATACTGTCGGTATGGATAATCTCTTTTCTCAGTTGGAAAACCGCCAAAGGAAAAACACTCGGTTGTTATGCGCTTCACTTTAGAATCACTAAAAACAAAAGCAAAATAAAAAACAAACGATCAAGAGACGGAGACGTAGACGGAGACGGAGACAGAGACGTTCAACCAAGAATATCTACTAAATTCCTCAGTGTTATGTATGCGAAAAGCAAAAACATGACACGTTGTGTATATATCCACATGTTGCCAACCAAACTGAGGGTTCTACCTGGGATAAACTTGTTTGTTGCTAATTTACAGGACAGCTAAAACATGACTAGAATCCTTACGGCTTATTTAGTGGCTTGTTTTTGGTGCAGCCATAAGGAGATATACAAACGATGAAAACGAAATTTTGAAAATATTTGTCATATGATTTGGTGTTGGTAGATTGGTCTTTGGAGGCTGACCACGCTGTATAGCGAATTTTTGGTTTTCTAGTGCCTCCTAACAGAGAGTCGTGAGAAGCAATTTGATTGACCTACACGGGGTCTTGGCGCCTCCGTCGACGATGTTTTTTTTTTGTCTTTAAGTTTGATGCTTTGGTTTTTTCACTGATAATTTGATTGGGTCGGTGTTCCCTTTATTCGCTTCATGGATTTTGACTCAAACAGTTGGAACATATTACCTACTGCAGTGAAAAACTAAAAGCTTTACTTTCATATAGGAACTTACTTAAAGGACCTCCCAAACTAAGGCGTTCTTGCAGTTGCGGCAGCGACGATTGCAGTTGTCAAAATTAAGTTATACAGAGCCGTTAGGTTTCAGATGAAATTGTTAGGCTGAAAGAAAAATAAACCTAGTTCGCTCATTTTTTAAAAAGATTGCGCATTAATTTGAATTTGAACTAAAATAAGTATTGAAATAATATTAATTTAAGAAATTTATCATAGATTAAAATCCTTTTAATTCTGTCCTTTTTATTGTTATTAAAAAAAGACATAGATATTTTTAAGAATCTCACTTCGTTGGTCACGCTTCTTTGTGTTGTTTTTACTCTCTTTAAATAGGAGAAAATTTCTTTCGGGAGTTAACGTTGAAACGGGCAGTGTAGCTAATATCCTGTTAGAAGATATATATACATATATATATGTTAGGAAAGTTTTCTTTGGGGCAGCTATCGAGCGCTTCCAATGAATTCTTAGAGGAAGCAGGTATTATTTCTTCGGATCAAATATCTCTTCAATGGACTCAACATTTTCATTAATTTTTCAGCTGCTTTGTATATTTCAGATGAAGAATCCTTGAAAAGAACCGAAAACCCTTCTAGTATGTTTTCATGGTTTGTAAATTTTTCTCCAAGGTTCATTACATAGAAATCTAGAAAAGGATTGTTTTCATAACACGAAAATATTCTTCTGTACTTGGAACCGAAGGGTTCGAACACTTTCGAAAATGAGTCATCTTCTGCCCGCTTAATTTTTAGTTGATCCCTTAAATCTTTGGCGAGATTCATAGCTTGGACCAAGTCTAAATTCACTCTATAAATCTCACGACTTATTGACAACGAGAGTTGGTAAACCATACTTTTAACCTTTAAGCTAATCAAAAACTCGAAATACATAGCGTTTTTTAAGTTCCTTGCGTCAATTTCCAATGTTCTTATTTGGTCAAAAGTCTCGAACACAAACGGAAATAGCTTCTCAAAATCTTCAACTGCTTTATAGTTTGAGATCCATCACGTCAGATTCAGCCCGTTAACTGCTTCAATTGTGATGGTTAGGCAGTCTCTAATGGCTATGGTATTTTGCTGGAAACAGATACATAAAGGATTCAAAGAGTGTGCTGCACAATGGACGTACATCCGAAGCAAATTGTTGGCGAATAATTGCCTGAACACCATTGTATCGATCAGACATATTGCTTGCTCCGTCGCGTCGTACTCTTGGCCGATCAAAAAAAGAAATGGCCAGATGGCTTTGCAAGAACATCATATGGATTGTTAATACAGTAATGTTTGGTAAACTGCTGTATTAGAGATTTTAAGAGAAGAGATTTTATTCTTACCAGTCGTGGTACCCGTGGTGTGATGGATAGCATGTCCGCCTGTTAATCCAGAGGTTCGAGTTCGAATCCCACCAGAGGCAAAAATGTTTTTTTCTACGGGTATCGCCTTTCGCGAGGAATTGGCAAGTCCTCCGTTAGTATTCATTGCCATGAAAAGCGCTTTCTCGATAAGCCGTTCGGAACCGGCAAAAAATTGTAGGTCCCCTCCATTCCTTCACAAGGGATGGTTGTGAGAAATGCGCTAGGCCCAAGGGCTCCTCGCTCTGTTGCGCCACCCTATTTATTTTTTTTATTTTAGTCGAGGAAAATCGATATAAAAAATTAAATTCAAAAGATTAGGTGATTTGCCGAAATAATAATTTCTTTCAGATGAAATTGACTTTTTATTTTCCCTGTAGAATGAATGAATAGAATGTACAATCCTGTGAGTACTAATAAGACTTGATTCACGTTGGAAGTAGCTACTTAATTTCACATAGTGTTTCTTTAACTTTTTTGGTTCATGACTGCTTATGTTGAACAATTATCGATCCCAATGCAAGGGGGGGGGATATCCCCCTAATCCCCCCCCCCTATCTACGCCACGGCCCCAAAGTACATCAAGAATTCTCTATATTGGTAGTGGAGCTATCATTTCATAAGTAAGAATCTAAGGCTTAGAAGGTAGGTAGGTATAGTGCGTATCAATTTGTCCAAAAAAACGTTATCCAGACATGGATATTTCAGATATGTATGTAAGTGGAAATGTGGTGATTGTGGATGGTGAAAATTTTAAATACTTATCTGGAAACAAAAATGGCGAGAAAACTCCGCCATCTTCTGTAATCTACTCCCATTTGGTTTGTAAGATCTATTCTGAATTCACGCACACATGCAAAAGTATTTATTCTATCAAACGTTAAATGGAAAAAATTTGATTATTTTAAATTTGTTGTGCCAGCGTTTGGTTCAAAAAATTGGTAAAAATTATTAAGAAATAAGTAAATAAGTTAGAATTCACTTATTTGCTGAAAAAAAACAACAAATTGCGAAATATGAAAATATGAATTCTTCTATGTGAACCATACCAGGAGCAAAGCAGTTTTCCATAACTTGAAAACTAAAGGAGATAGAACAAAATGGTTTGCGCCAAACGGAAAAGCGCCCCCAAATTATGAAGACTGCATACCTAACTCAATTTCGTGAAAAATGGCCTATTGAACAAGATAGAACTCAGCCGACGATTTTGCGACGTTCTGTGATAAAATGCCACATTTTTTCCACACCAACTGGCATTTTACCCACTTAAGTGGCATATTACATCTTTCGATTTTAATGCTCTAAACGCAAAAAATGGATGCACGAGGATTGTTTGGACAATGCAAGCTGTCCGATATGTCCCATAGATGAAATTTATAAATAAGACTCACACTGAACAGTGAACACCATTCAAAATATTTCCTGGCATTTTACCCCTTCAGAAGTGGCTTATGCACGTGTGGGTAAAATACTACTTTTCAAGGTTTTTTTAAAACTTAATTTACAGTAAAGTAAAGTTACGTTTTCCTTTATTTATTTGTTGAATAAAATAACAATCTAATGAAATTGAGAACATCTTGTACTTAACTTGTCATTTACTATTTATTCTTATTTGTTTACTGTTAAGTGTGGCATATTCCCACACTTATACCCTATATTCAGTTCATTTATGGACTTTGTTTCAGCAAGCTGAAGAAAAACTTGCAAGGCTAATTTTCTTCATTTTTTTTTTTTTTCTGAAAAAGAAATCAATCTGTTGTCAAAAAACGTGTGGACTTGTGGACTCTAATAATAACCAGGGGCAAGAGTGAGTATAAAAAACTCACACTCACTATAATTTGAGAGACGCGTCTTCTTTCAAAAAAAACTCACCTTCACTCTTGCGGAATCCAAATTAGAGAGTGTGCACAATTTTACTTGTACACAATAAAAATTCACTCTTGCGGAATCAAGCCCCAATAACGCTACGCCTTCAATATACGAAAATCAATAAATTGTTTCCAAATGAGACTTCTCGGTTATCGGAACCCTAAACCTCAAATGTATCTTCATAATGAAGTAAGACGAAAAAAAAACTGAAGAACATAAACTGTCAACGAATTACATATGCAAAATTTGACGTCATGTAATGTGTAAATGTTTGTCTTATACAGAGTTGAATAAATTTAAGAAACAAAAAGCTCAATTAGAAAGCTTTCCGGAAACTTTAATCAAATTTTAAATTATAGTATCAAGGGAGAAATGTGGCGCCGTGGCTTAGTTGGTTAAAGCGCCTGTCTAGTAAACAGGAGATCGTGAGTTCGAATCTCGCCGGGGCCTTGTGGGTGTAAATTTTTTTTCTTTCTTTTACACTTACAAAAAAATCTCTTTGACTTTTTAATATCTTAAAATAACATTCGAGTCTATAAAATATCCTAGAAACTATTCGTTTGCTAGCCCATACATTTTCTCTGCATTGACATAATGTATGTAGGTATCTACTTGCTCATACCCAGGAGACACGAAAATGAAATAAACTGAGGAAGCTAAGCAGAAGAACAGCCACAGTATTTTTCACCGAAAGCAATGATTTTGTTTATGAAGATTTCAGGTTCCTAAATATAGAACAATGTAGGACAAAAGAGAATAGAAACGAACTTGAAAAGGGATGGATTTTTGTTGCAGGAATCGGTTAGAGGACTAATTACAAACGATTTGTTTTTTTTCGAAACTCAGCAATCCTATAATAGGCTTAACAATGAACTTTTCCACAGAATAAAAAAAAAAAACAAATCTATAGGTACTGAGCATACTTAGCTCAACATTGGTTTGTTGTGTTCAGTGGCAAATGAGCTCGTTCAGCTTAGTACTGTTTTTGAGTTCAGTGGTAAAATCTGTTGCTTAGATGAAAATGGATGAATATAGGATAGAAAAAGCCTCGGAGTGCTATTAAATTAGAGGGTGAAAATGGAGTATGAGGTGATAAATCAACCTTTTCAGCACTTTCAATAAATCTCGCGAACGAAACTAGATTTCAATAAATTTTAAGACATTTTGTATTACCGGTATTGAACGGCTTGACCGATTAAAAAACCATAAACCAAAGTAGCTTAGGGGATGTTGGTAGATGGTTTTAATAAAAAAAATCTGGAATCGGTCAACTCGTTCCCGAGTTATGGCGTTTTTCCTGAATGTCAACTTGTCCACATAAAATACGCATAAAGAAATATATAAATATAGTAAGGAAGCATCTTGCTCTATATTAAAGACCTTGACTCTACTTACTTAGTTTTCTGACGAGCATTAAGATCTTGAAGGGATCACAGCTCTGCTTCACACAAGTTATCCACTTGTGGGTGTTGTGTTGTATGAGAAACACATTAAGAGTTTCATAAAAGACTCAAACAACACAATAAACCCTAACCCACCTCAAACTGATTCAAATATACGAATCAAGGTCATCAAGCGGTTCGTTTGTAAATAAACAAACGAGCACGCTTGATAGACCATTAATAATTCACAAATGCCCGGTCATCGGTTTGTCACCAAACCGAAACGGAAGGGCAAAAAGAATAATAAAAAACTAGTTGTTGGTTCATATGACCACCATATGAACCAACAACAGGCCAAAGACCTAATGCTGACGAGTTGAATTGCACTCATGAAAGTCGGGCAGTGACGAAATTCGCTTTTGCAAATTCTTGCAAAACAATTAAAGTAAATTCTTGACTTAGCAGAAAATGAATTGATGTCGATAACATCGATATCAATTCATGGATAATTAATTTGGTATAAATAGGTTTAAGAAATTAGTAATAGGAATCAGTCAGTAACATTCAGTAATAATCGTAACCAGACAACCGCGTTGTTGTAAGCTCTTGGTATAATTGATAATAAGTATTCTTACAACAGAGAAATAAAGAAGTAAGTTCGTTAACAACAAAATAACTAAATCTTTTAATTTCCCAGGTACCTTCAGAGATACCAAATGGTATCTCTGCTTAAGTAGGCCTCGTCGCCTCAAATATTAACTGGCCCCAGTGTGCCTTTATCCGCTGGACAAACCCCCTATCCCAATCCCCAATTAATGAAGACGATAAGACGCTACATTTGTAGTGTCCGTCTAAGTTAAGAACGAGAGTTCTTAACAATTTTCTAAAAACTTTCTGTGTAACCAAAAAGATTACACAACATTTTGGCGCAGCCGGTAGGATGGTGCGTCACTTTGGAGTTTAAACTCCGACTTAAAATCCTGAGGACCACTCCACTTCAGGTACACCATTCGACCTCCCCTTGTAAAATAATACAAATGTATTTTTCTTGTGGTTAAATTTTCGGATTTTTGGGTGGAAGTATTGTTCTCTTGTCTTGTTGTCGAAGTTATAAAATCCGGTTGTTGCAGTTTCCCATTTTCTTACAAGAAAATTTTTTGTTTTTTCGCTCGCAAATTGTTTTTTTTTTGTATGGACCCTAATCCTGAACAATTGTTCGGTGAAATCCAACAACTACAAAAACAAATAAAGGAACAGGCACAAGAAATAAAGAACTTCAACAACATCCTACTTGGTGAACTAAAATCACTAGTTGGAAGAGAAGTTTTTGCCCTAAGGTTTGCCCAGATAAGCTCTCAGTGGGGACAGTTTACACGACTGGAAACCACTGACGAAATCTTATATACTTATGTGGAAGCAGTTAAAGAGCAACTGACAAAACAAGAAAGAAAAATCTCGGAGTTAGAACTGCAGTATAAAAAACAAACCGATGTTCTGGCTCAACTGAGATCAAGACAATCAGAAGCAGAACAAATAAATGAACAAGCCGAGGTTTCGATAGAGAAGTTTAACCAACAAGTAGACTCTTTGCAAACCAAATTAAAAGAAGCGCAAAAGGAAATACGTCTCCTTAAGGCTAAGGAGCTAAACTTCTTCTCTGAAACCGAAAAATTGAAATCCCAGGAAAAGTATTACGTTTGCACCATACAACGTCTGCAAAACGATTTAAAGGAGTTAAGAAGAGTAAAATTAAATTCTTCACAAAATTTAATATTCGACACTGAAGAAAAAGCTAACACCAAAATCGAAAAGACGAAAACAACCAACATGTCTCTAGGTTTTGAAAAACTCCTCAAGCTTTCCGTCGGCATCCCTGAATTCTCTGGGGGCACCGATTCCAAAGTTGCTCAAAAACTCCAAACCTTCATAACATGCATAAGGCCCATTATAGAACATATCCCAAACGAAGATGAAAAACTCTTCCTTCAACTTCTCCTAACAAAATTGAGAGAAGATGCCTTGGATTTGATTCAAACGGCAAAACCAAAAGATTTTAAGGAATTTGAAGATGTACTCAACCGAGCATACCTTCCAATAGAAGACTACAACGATCTTGTTAATTGTTTGATAACAAGTCGCCAGAGTCAATTCGAAACCTTAAATACCTTCATTAGCAGGTTACGCCACTCTCTTACACAATGTAGAGATGCAGCCGAAATCAAATATGGGGAAAAAGCAGAAATTGTAAAAACTCAGTTATCTGATTTTGCAAAATCAGCTCTCGCGTCAGGTATAACTAACAAACAACTAGGCCAGTATCTGTTCACGTTGGAGAATAAGAACTTTGAAGATTTAATACGAATTGCTCTCAGCATGGAAAAACATGTACAAAGGGTGGAAACAATCCCAGCAATGTCTTGCAATGCAGCCTTCACGGGAAATGAGTCCAATTCAAGAAACCCCCAGACACCTCAGAGATCGAACGAGAAAGCAAACATCACTTGTAACTTTTGTAAACTTAAAGGTCACACATATGAGGATTGTTTAAAAAGGAAAAATACACCCGTATGTGAAAACTGTAAAACCTACGGACATGAGACCCGACTCTGCCGTAGAAAAAATAATTCAAATTATCAGGGCACTAAATTCCAAGATAACAACTGGAACAGAAGCAATAGAGGCGAGTATGTTCCAAAGCAAAACCACACAAATCCATTTAGGAATACTCATAGCGAGCCTAACTTCAAACCCAACTTCTCAGCCCCAAATAGGAACGAATTAAATCCTAGGGCAAGGGTTTTTCAAATGAACTCGGAATGTGATTTTTGCGGAAGAAACTCACACTCTATTAGTCAATGTAGTTTAAAACTCAGGTGGGAAAACAAAAACTCGGGAAACGCTTCATCGTCGACCGAAAAAACCCCGGCTCGACGATAAATAGAAAAAATTTTAAAGGGTATTCTGCAACACAACAGTTTTTCGAAAACTACGAATTGCCTTCTGTTGAAATCCCTACAGATTTTACTAAAAATAAAACCGTTCGTCTGTTAGTGGATACTGGATCTGAAGTCAGCCTCATTAGGAGGAAGGTGTTAAAACAAAACACAAAAATTGACAAAACCAGAAACGTATCCATAAATACTCCATTTGGTTCAGGTAAAACACTTGGACAATGTACTGGAAAATTCAAAATACCCACGGAACCTTCTTGCAACTTTCAAGTAGTTGAAGATGAATTACCCATTCCAGACGACGGAATATTGGGATATAATTTCATTGGGCCACACTGTAATGTGGAGGGTCCCAAAAAGATTTTAAAATTCATCACCACAAAGCAAGAATATATAACTCCACTGTTAGATTCAAAAACAGGGGTTCACGAATTACCAAGTACAAAATTTGGAGATAACTCCTATGGACCTCATTGTAACCATCAGGAAAAAGACACTTGTGGGAAGAGGAAAATAGACCTTGCAGAAAGATTTTCTGATATGGCTAAGACCTCTTCAATCGTTACACAAGATGAACCAAGTTTTACAAAATTAATAATCAACAGAACAAAGAAACAAATGCCAACCCGTAGAGGCTCTGGTAATAATCTTGGCAATACTCATAGTAAAGAAGACACTTGTGCAGAAATTAATCATTTTAATCATGGTTCCAATTCAAAAATTAAAAATAATAAGTCAACCCAACGCGGCTCTGATCAAAAAATCAAAAATAATAAGTCAACCCAAAGCGGATCTGACTCAAAAATAAATAATAAGTCAACCCAACGCGGCTCTGATCAAAAAATCAAAAATAATAAGTCAACCCAAAGCGGATCTGACTCAAAAATAAATAATAAGTCAACCCAACGCGGCTCTGATCAAAAAATCAAAAATAAAAAATCAACCCAACGCGGCTTTGATTCAAACATTCATGTAAATGATAAGTCAACCCAAAGCGGATCTGACTGCAAAATTAAAAATGAAAAACCAGCCCTAGGAGGTTTGGTTAATAAAAATAAAAATGAAAAAACTTCTGAAGAAGAAAGTAGTAAAATAAAAAATAAGGACAGCTTACAAGTCAAGAACTCGGTGGTAAATCCGATTCCCAATGGAGAAATTATTACAGATTCATTTAGAAATACATGGAAAATAGGACCACTAATAGGTCTAGGAAGTTTTGGTCAAGTATACTCAGCATGTAAAGCCTCAAACTCACAAAAGAAAACATCTGACTATAAGTACGTCGCGAAGATTGAACCACACGATAGTGGGACACTCTTTGTGGAGATGCATTTCTATATGAATAATACTCATTCAGAGGACATTACACAGTTCAAAAAACTTCACGATATAAAATCTTTAGGAATATCCCATCTAGTAGGTACTGGATCACACGACTATGATAATGTTTTACATCGTTTTTTGGTCATGCCACGGTACGGAGATAATATCTGGAAACTTTTCCTTGAAAACGGAAGAAAAATTCCAGAACATACCATCTACCGTTTAGCGTTACAGATATTAGATGTGTACGAATACATTCACGGCAGAACCTATGCCCATACAGATTTGAAAGGAACAAACATCCTATTAGGTTGTGAAAAAGACAATACCACTCAAGCGTATCTGGTAGATTTCGGCTTAGCAAGCCACTACACCCAAGAAAATTTCAAACCAAATCCTAAGAAAATGCACCACGGTACAATTGAGTACACCTCTAGAGATGCTCACCTAGGTGTAATCACCATGCGAGGAGATTTCGAGATCCTTGGATACAACCTTATCGAGTGGTCAGGAGTGATGTTGCCTTGGGAGCAAGAAAATCTTCTTAAAAATCCTTTAAGGGTCCAAAAGTCAAAAGAAACCTTTATGGGTAATGTTACATTAAGTTTGAAAAAACTATACCTCAATCAGACACCAAATGCAATTCTGAAGTTCATAAAATATGTCGCTTCTTTGAAGTACAATGAGACACCAGACTATAATAAATGTCGACAAATATTCCAATCAGGACTAAAAACTCTTAAAGCTATTAACTCAGGTGATCTAGAGTTCAAATTAGGCCCAACACAAAAATTTGTATCTTTACCAAGGTGGGAGTCTGACCAAGAAAACAAAGACGAAAACAGTAGGATAGTTGAAAAGAATAATTCTGAAACAAATTTAGTAATAAAAAACCAACCAATAAGGAATAAAACAATTCAACTCAATCTAAAGGAAGGGTTGAAAATTCCCTCTAGATCGAGAATGACTGTAGAACTACCGTACAGAAGTGAAGAAGCCATGATCTGTCTATCCAAACAAATTGAGGACGGAGTGTTCTTGGGTAGCTGTTTGATAGGAGACAATAAAAGACACGTTGTAGTACCCATAATAAATACACATCAACATGAAATCAAAATAACACATATCGAGCTGGAAATGGCCCCTCTAAAAGATTTCGATGTAGTAGATATTAATACCCACCAAAAAGATTCTGGTACTGACGAGGTAGAATGTTATCACACAATAACCCAAAATAGTTTCGTAAACAATAGAATACAAGAATTAACAACCAAATTGAACAAAGATGATAGCCTAAACGAAGAAGAAAAAGAATCTATAGTGGACCTTTGTTCAAAATACAATGACATATTTTTCCTACCGGGTGACAGACTCACTCACACTACAACCATGCTGCATAAAATCCCAATTAACCAAGACCAAGCCCCTATAAACACCAAAATGTATAGGCTCCCTGAGAAACAACGAGGAATAATAAATGAACAACTTGCTGAAATGTTAGAAAACGACATAGTCCAACCCAGCAAAAGTCCTTGGAACTCACCACTTTTAGTGGTACCCAAAAAAGCAGGACCCGACGGAGAAGTACGTTGGAGGGTAGTAGTCGACTTCCGTAAGGTGAATGAATGCACGATAGGAGATGCGTTCCCGCTACCTCGTATCGAAGACATACTTGACCAACTTGGTCATGCTAGATATTTCACAACACTGGATCTTGCCAGTGGGTACCATCAAGTTCTTGTCCATCCAGAAGATAGGGAAAAAACAGCTTTTAGTACGGCCTATGGCCACTACGAATTTAAGCGAATGCCTTTTGGACTCAAAGGAGCTCCAGCGACATTCCAAAGACTTATGAACTATATCCTTACTGGTCTACAAGGACTAGAATGCTTTGTCTATTTAGATGATATAGTCGTCTATGGAAAAAATCTGGTAGACCATAACAGAAAATTGGAGTTAATTTTCGAGAGAATGCGAGAACATAACTTAAAATTGAACGTAGAGAAATGTCAATTTCTCAGACGAGAAGTAGTATATTTAGGACACAAATGTTCCGCAGAAGGAGCACTCCCCGATCCAGGAAAAACTAGTTGTGTGCAAAACTTCCCTGTACCTCGCACGATGAAGCAAACACAATCCTTCCTTGGTTTGGCCAATTACTACCGGAAATTTATTCCAAACTTTTCGAAAATAGTTCGACCACTGACAAATCTTACTCGAAAGGACGTTAAATTCACTTGGACAGACAAATGTCAAGAAGCATTCCAAACAATAAAGAACTTGCTAGTAACACCCCCGTTATTAATCTATCCCGATTTTAAAAAACCATTCATTCTCACAACGGACGCTAGCAATGAAGCAATAGGGGCAATTCTCTCGCAAGGAGAAGTAGGGAAAGACAAACCTATTGCATACGCTAGTCGTGCATTAAACAAAGCAGAAAGAAACTACTCCACCATAGAAAAAGAAATGTTAGCTGTTGTTTGGGCGACTAAGAATTTTAGATGTTACTTGTTAGGAAGAAAATTTATAGTGTACACAGATCACGAACCATTGACAGGTAATTTTAGAGTAAGAGACCCCACGTCAAGGTTAATAAGGTTCCACCACAAACTATCCGAGTATGACTGTTGTTTAAAATATAAAGCAGGTAAGACTAACGTCAATGCAGATGCACTGAGTAGGATACCACTAACGGAATCTGATGAGGACAAGAACCAAGAACGTGAGAAAACTTGTTTAGCCGTAACAAGAGCTCAGAGAGCTTTACAATTACTAGATAAAGAAGACACTAATATTAAACGACACGACTCTGACGAATCTTGTAGTGACGTGAACATTACCCAACAAAACACATCAACAACAAATGAACTCGAAGACTTCAAATATAACAGACAGAAGATCGATAAGCCCGAAGAAATATTGAATGTACTCAGAGATTATCATGACTCCCCGTTTGGCGGACACCAAGGTGTCATAAACACATATAAAAGAATCCGAAAGAATTACGTTTGGCCAAAAATGTTCCAGGACATATCTAAATACATAAGGAAATGCCCAAAATGCCAAAAAATGAAATCAAGTCCAGAAACAAAAATGCCAATGATAATTACTGACACAAGTCAAATTCCTTTTGACAAGGTTTATTTAGACATAGTAGGGCCACTGCAAGAATCATACTCAGGAAATAAGTACATTTTGACGTTTCAAGACAACTTGACTAAATACGTTGACTTTTACGCAATACCTAATCAGGAAGCCGTAACAATAGCCCAGATATTTTTTGAACAAATCATAACAAGATACAGAATACCCAACAAACTAGTTACAGACCAAGGAACAAATTTCTTAAGCAAGTTATTTAAACAAGTATGCAAACTACTTAAAATTGAAAAACTGCAAACTACCGCCTATCACCCTCAATCGAATGGTGCATTAGAAAGGGCACATAGACCACTAGTAGAATATTTAAGAACGATCTGCGATGAAAACCCAAGATCTTGGGATCAATTTCTTAGAACAGCCGCGCTTGTTTATAACAACAGCATTCATGAGGGGACTAAGTTTACCCCTATGGACTGTCTTTTTGGCTTCACTTCCGACATACCTTCAAACCTTAAAAAAGAACCCGAACCCATATACGACCACGAAAATTACTATTATACTTTACGGTATAAGTTACAGAAAATACATTCTTTAGCTAGGAAAAATTTGATTATTAGTAAAAAGAATTCAAAAAATTATTACGACAATAAAATAAGAACTATAACTTTTCACGTAGGAGACAAAGTACTTTTGAAAAACGAGAATAGACAACACAAATTATCTGAAATATGGACAGGACCATATCCTGTGGTTCAAATTACGAGTCCCACAGATAGTGTAATATTAATTAAGAAAAAACAGGTAACCATTCATAATAATCGTCTCAAACATTATTACGAATAACAGCTACTCTTTTTCCTACTATAATTTTTTTTTGCTAAGCAACGCTCCCCTAAAACCAAAAATATATACAATGCCTACAAATGCATATTACTAATCCCACAAAGTCTGTATACATGTTTCCATTTCATTCATAAAGTAAAAATGGCAAGGCAAAAGTAAAAGAAACTGAACCTACCTTAAAATCGAAAACTGTCGATTTGAAAAAAAAAAAAAAAAAAAATATAACAATAATAAATATCAAGGTCACTACCTAAAACCACTTCTTGAATTTCACATTCATTCAATAACACATGTTCAAATTCATCAAAGAAAGACCGCATTGAAATTAACATGATAAAAATCAACGGCACACGCCAATAATGCGCAACAGTAAACAGTTTCAATAAACGATCAAATTACATTAACGACCACTAAAACTCTTGAACGAAAACCGAAAATACGAAACAAAATTTTTGTATGAATCGGCAATTGTTTTTTTAACTTTTGTATAAATCGGCAATTGCTGTCTGTTTTCTTTGTAATAGTAGTAACCATTAGCCCAATGATTTTTTTTTGAGTAATGAATCACTACGGAATTTAATGTAGAAATAAAATAGAATCTGCAAACAATTTTTTTTACTGAAATAAACCAGTTAAACGAAAAAATTAACACCGAAATAATGCAAGAAAATGAGGTGCAAACAATTTTAGAAACTCTTTTACTATTGATAATAGAGATTCAGAGTAGACAACAGGTAGTTTTGGACATAATATCCTCCACAAGACAGAACCAAATTCACCCACTTCTGATAACATCGGCAGATCTAACAGATTTATATATGAAAGCATGCCCTCAGAACACAATTCCCAACAAAGAAAAACTAACGGAAATATTAGCATTTACACTTGAACAAATCCATTTGTTTCCGATTTTGTTGAAGATAGTCAATCAGCAATAATAAACATACAAGAAGAAGAAATACAGCAACATGACGAAGAAAATAAAATTGCCAGCCAAAGAGGACGATGTGAAGAAATTCACAGAAACGCTGAAGGAAGAAATTCGGGATTATCCCGAATTTCGATACAAAATTTTGAAAAAAAAAAATAAAAAAAAAAAAAAAAAAAAAAAAAAAAACATAAATAAAAAAAAAAAAAAAAAAATAATAATAATAATAATAAAAGCGTTTTCAAAAAAAAAAAAAAAAAAAAAAAAAAAAGAATTATAAAATACATAAAAAAAAAAAAAATTAAGGAAAAGAATTAAAGCGCCACCATATATAATAAAAAAAAAAAAAAAAAAAAAAAAAGATGGGAGATAGTGAGCCCCAAAACAATTTTACACACTCAACCGATATACAACATACACACAACATTTCATACACAAACAAACCCTTACACCCCCTCAAAGCTTTAAACATAACACAAGTAAAAGTTCATCTAAAAGATATTAAGATTGCTAAAATTATATTGAAAATTTATGACACCCATTTTTAAAAACTTAAAAACCATTTTTAAATAAAAAACACAAAAAAAAAAAATTATTTTAAAACCATGATTCTATGAAAAAATAGACTAAAACTTGAGTTACTATAAATATGTATTCTTTTAAGAAACTTAGTAAGAAATGAAAAATTAAATAAAAAGAAATCAAAAAATAAAGACTACAATAGACTTCTACTATTATAAGAAGAAAACTAATTTAAATAAAAATTGTAATATTTATGCTAAAACTACACTAAAATTAAATAAAAAGAAATCAAAAAATAAAGAGTATAATAGACCTCTATTACTATAAGAAGAAAATTGTTTTAAAACTTATAATATTTAGACTAAAATTACACAAAACAAATTCTATTATATATACAATATTTATAAAATAAATTGAAATTTATGTAAAATCGGAAACTATACATTTAAAAGATATTTTTCCCATTGATTAAACAAATTTTACTAGAGATACAATACCTACCAAATGTAAGTAAAATAAAAAGTTATACATTTAAAAACATTTTTAATTTTAATGAAAATAGTTAAGAACACAAAAAAAAAAAAAAAAATATATATATAAAATAGGAAAGATATTTGATAATATTAATCAAAATACATAATGATATTTCAAAATTTTATAAAATTAACTAAAAAGCGAAGGAAATCCCAATGAAACCGACGTCGTCCAGGTACCATTACACCCGAAGAAAACAACTTCTAGAAACCACTACCGGTCGATCCACCCTGGAAACAACTACATTGACCAGAGGATTAAAATTAAGAATTATGTTTCACTAATTTATAAGATTACCATAAGAGTTTTGAAAAATTTGTTGTCTGAAATGCTGAGTCAAGAATACCTTCTGTAGATATTTTGGCATATGATAATAGTAACGAACATTTTGTATAAGTTCGTCGGACTCTCATGTGGGCGGTAAACTCGATTGGCAATTTTTGTCTCTTCTAAACAAAAATCGCGGTTTTGAGGGGGGGAGGTGTTGTGTTGTATGAGAAACACATTAAGAGTTTCATAAAAGACTCAAACAACACAATAAACCCTAACCCACCTCAAACTGATTCAAATATACGAATCAAGGTCATCAAGCGGTTCGTTTGTAAATAAACAAACGAGCACGCTTGATAGACCATTAATAATTCACAAATGCCCGGTCATCGGTTTGTCACCAAACCGAAACGGAAGGGCAAAAAGAATAATAAAAAACTAGTTGTTGGTTCATATGACCACCATATGAACCAACAACAGGCCAAAGACCTAATGCTGACGAGTTGAATTGCACTCATGAAAGTCGGGCAGTGACGAAATTCGCTTTTGCAAATTCTTGCAAAACAATTAAAGTAAATTCTTGACTTAGCAGAAAATGAATTGATGTCGATAACATCGATATCAATTCATGGATAATTAATTTGGTATAAATAGGTTTAAGAAATTAGTAATAGGAATCAGTCAGTAACATTCAGTAATAATCGTAACCAGACAACCGCGTTGTTGTAAGCTCTTGGTATAATTGATAATAAGTATTCTTACAACAGAGAAATAAAGAAGTAAGTTCGTTAACAACAAAATAACTAAATCTTTTAATTTCCCAGGTACCTTCAGAGATACCAAATGGTATCTCTGCTTAAGTAGGCCTCGTCGCCTCAAATATTAACTGGCCCCAGTGTGCCTTTATCCGCTGGACAAACCCCCTATCCCAATCCCCAATTAATGAAGACGATAAGACGCTACATTTGTAGTGTCCGTCTAAGTTAAGAACGAGAGTTCTTAACAATTTTCTAAAAACTTTCTGTGTAACCAAAAAGATTACACAACATGGGGTACACCGAATACAGTCCTGGGCTAGGGGCTCGAAGGTAAAGTACCCAAAACTATGAGACACTGATTGAGGCTAAACAAATAGAGATATTTCCTGAGAACGACCATAGGCGCGACGCACGGTGGGTGACTATTGTGAAACAAAGAAGAATATACAAGAAATGTATGTGCGGGTAGATAGCAAGCAAACAATTAGCGTTGTATTGCAACTTGCAACTTGTTTGACCTGCAAATAATGAGCTTTGTATTATTTGATGGATGTGCCGCTACTCCCTTGAACTGACCCAACTGAACTGAACAATTTGTTGGATTGAAAATAAAGGCGAGGTCATGCACACCTCCTCTGCTATCAACCTGTAGTATCAGCCAAAAAACCTAGCCCAAGTTTTTTGACTGAAAGCTTTCCTCACAGCTTATTTTTATTGAAATATGAAAGACCAAATATGTGTTCCCTTTGATAGTTTATCAAGATACAAGATTCCTTAGGATTTAAAGTCTTGTCCTGGCTAACGCAGTACGCCGGAAGCGTAAAATGTTGACAAATATAAAACGTAAATAATCAGGGTGACGCAACAGATTTGGGAACCCTGGGGCCTAGCGCACTTCTCGCAACCATTCCTTATAAAGCAAAGTAACGGACTTACAATTTTCTGCGGATTCTGAATCGAGAAATAGCTTTTCATGGCATAAAATTACTACCGACGAAATTGCCAATTCCTATCCTACCGATAATAGGCGATAACCTTATAGTAGGGGAGCCCGAGCCGCTAAATTTGCAGTTACTAAAGCGTCATGGGGACTTATTGGATTGTGAAGTTTACGTTCTAAAACGAAAAAAAGTGTATGGCAGTTTTTCATTTCAGTGGGGCGATGGGCGTGTATGAGCTTTTGAAAATGTAAAAAAAAACAGTTAAATTGAAATACTCGAGCGCGTCAGATTTTCATAGAGTATACGCGCTTTGTCTTTCTGATAACGGATATATATTAATCTGACGATTTACGGGGGGCAAATGGCCGTAAAGAGAGGTTAAAAAAAAAAAAAAAAAAAAGTTATTCGAGCGTGTCAGATTTTCAAAGTGAATGTTAAGTGTACTCTAAAAAGTGTATATTTCAATAATCTGACAATTTGAGTGGGGCGATCAGTCATGGCTGATTTTTAAAAATGTAAAAAAAAAACGTGACCTTGAAATACTCGAGCGCGTCAGATTTTTATACAGAGTGATCAACTTGATGTCTTCGTCCTCCAGGATGATAATCTGACAATTATATGGGGGCGTACTCTTAGTCTGACAAATTTAAAGTAACAATTCTTTGTTGTTTCTATTTTCTATTACTGGATGCAATAAAAAAAACATGTAGACATATGTATATACAAGTTTTGATTTGAAATTTTGTTGAAAATACTAAAAAAAAAACCTCCCTGAAAGTTTGAGCCCTTAATATTAATTTTAAGTCCTCGATCAAAAGGTGTGAAGATTTCCCATTGAAAATACACGGAAACTCTGACTTTCTATTTTTAAATTTCTATAGCTCAGCGGCATTTCATGGAATCACTTTAACCAAAGATGTTTTTTTCTCAAAATTGAACGCTCTACAAAAATGTTCTTTTTTGCAAAGTCGTTACTCATACCAGGAAGGTGGTACGGGCCACTTAACCAGATTTTTCCATAAAATTCACGTTTTGTCGCAGTTATCTCGTAAATAACAAAAGCTACAGAAAAATTGCAAATTACAAACTTGTAGAAAATTTAGTTTCCTACAAAAAAGGTCTTTGGACGAAATTGCTAATATCAATATTAAGCGAGATATTAACCATCATATATAATACCTTTTATTGACGATTTTACCTAATCGCCCCAACCAAAATGTCAGATTATATGTTTTCCGTAATCCTGATAAAATTACCTTCAAAATAAAAAAAAAATTAATCGCGCTCGAGTATTTCGAAACATCGATTTTTTTTTACATCTTTGTGACTCTCCTACTTACGAAGGCCCCGCTCAAATTGTCAGATTATTGAAATATACACTCTTCTCGATGTAATCAACCTACCATTTCTTAATCTGACGCGCTCGAGTATTTCCGATGATCGACTTTTTTTTACTAATCTGACGGGCTGCCCTCAGCGAACGCCCCAACATTAAGGTTTTATATATGGTAGGAGTACATTACAGGGTGCAAGGTACCTCCCCATATGATTTTCTGACGCGCTCGAGTAACGCGCGAAATCCCCTCTTGGGCTCCCCTACTATTAATGTTTCTTGGATTCCAGCCTCAAACGTCCCACGTAACAGGAAGTTACGATTATGTCTACGTTTCATTTTGTTGCTTACCTTTGTAGCTACACCAGATTGGAGTTGCAACAATGACTATCTCTGACCGGGTTGGAAGGATTTTATTTGATCCGGATATGTCTTAGCAGGGTACTTTCGTTGTAAATACATGCGTTGTAGTTTGTTAAACCTTTCCACCTTGAATTAAATAGTGGTGAGAAAACATTGCCCTTCATATCACAAGTTAAATAGGTTTTATCTTCCGCGAGCGAGATATGAGTGTGAAGGGAGGGGAGTTATTCCGATTGGTAAAGGTTGCATGCATCGTCACTACATGGAAGAACTGGAAAAAGAAGTGCTTTGTGCATTTCTTCAGTACTCACACAGTGGTGTTTTGATTTCTGGCGATTTCTTCAGAGTCTGGGGTAGCAAAAGTTGCAGAGGTTTTGTGTGGTTTAAAATTGTTGAACAGATTTTAAGTCTCGAGTTTGAGTTCCTTCGGTTTCTTCAGGGTCTGGCGCGATATTAAGAAAGCCTCAGGTTTTCCAGCTGTGGAACAGGGCTGGAAGGGCAGATGACGGCTTGAGACGTTCACATAATAACACTCGACTCGACTAGACCTTACATGCGATGTTTTGAGGGTGATAGCACCTCTAGTTGATTCAGAGAACTACATTTCTTCTTTGGGCTATAGGGGAGATGGTACTGCAGTTCGATTATTGCAAATACCATTTTCAGAATAATTTCGCGCAAAAAAAAAAAAAATGTTTCCAAATGAAATTGGCAATTTCTCCGGTAGCAATTGCATGCAATGAAAAGCTATTAGCCCCGTTCGGAATCGGAGAAAATTGTATAGTTCCCTTCCAACCGTGTGGTTGTGAGAAACGGGCTAGGCTTACGCGGGATCCCCGCTCTGTTGCGCAACCCTTTTTATTTTATTTATGGAACTCTTTGTTGTAGTCTAGATAAACTAGAATCTTGGCGGGATTTAAGGCAGCTGTCGCCAACATTTAGTTCGACTGGAACCTCGTCAGATGAATTCCATCGGCTGCGTATGTAGTATCTTGTTCCCACAACCATCGTTACAGAAACCAATGCTGCTCCTTAATGCTGTTTTGTTTTTAGACTATCACAGTTGAAGCATCGCTGTACTTTATTGAGCTCATTCTGAGCATTCTTCAATTCCGTTTAAGTCTGGAAGTAAAGCTTGTCCAAAATGCTCAAGTTTTGCGGTGGAGCGAAAACGAATGAAGTAGCATATCGGATGTGGTTGTGATTTGGGAGAAACCAAGCACTTCAAATGCTTATCAATCACCATCCAACATCACTGCAGCAGGCCCTCCGAGTTTATATCAACTGTTGTAGAATTTCTCACAAGTTTAAAGGATATGGGGTCGGCACAATTTCAAATGAAAGGAGAAGGACCAATTACCTATCTGTCCATTGAACTTCGAGGGTAGCAAACCCCCTTCTTTAGTGATTTGGTAGATGGAAATGTAATTCTTATATCCTATTTCACTTACAACCTTAAAGCCAATTCTCCAATGAAACTGGGAGTCGGGAAAAACTAAGATAACCGATGCGGGACTCAAACCCACAAACACTTCCACTGTACCACTGCTTCCCTCTACCAGCCAGCAGTAGGCATAGGTAAGTGGAAGTAGTCGCTTATAACATCATTTTACTGAAAAATTTTTGGAATCTGTTAGACGGAAAAGCCGCTACAAGTGTTTTTTCGATGGTTCTAATTAAATACTATCTGAAAATAAACGTCACTCTAAACCTAATTGAATCTACATTTACCTCGAATTTAAAACTCTCAAAATCACCTATTCCTATAGCCGAGTACTTACATAATAAGCATCTGCAAAAGTAGTCTTCATTCTTTATTCTTAAAAAGCTTCTCACATTTGACGACACTTTAAGAATCTAACTCCATTGAAAAACATTGAATTATAGATTCCAAAATGCAGTAATTATAAAAATCTCAGCTTACACAAAAAAAAAGAGAAAAAAAAGCTGCGGTTAATTAATTTTTGACATTAGCATTTTCTGCACCCATTCCGCACTGTGAAAATAAAAACAAAAACAACTTTTAAAGAAGTAAACAAGAAGGAGCAAACAAATCCGCAAATCTTTTCGCACCATCTCAAATTGCTCATTAACATTTTGTGTTTTCATATCACCTGTGAAAATCGTCCCATACACTCGAGGGAATAGCCCTCGAGTAAGGCTCATACAGGGAGCCTCAACGTTCAACTGTTTTCCCATACCATCTACAAACTCCGAAGTCAAACCAAACCAAACACCAGCGAAGATATCCTCTATGCTACCGTTTTCAAAGGTCGTTTCCTTCACAACCTGGGGTAGGTAGGTACCTACTCTTTTCGCTTAAAAGAGTTTCTCAATGAAAACGAATTTCGTTTGGGTTGTCTGTCGCGTCGCCGACTACTCGTCCTGCTCCAGTCAAGTGGCAACGATTTATGTTAAATATTAAAATCGTTTAAATGGCAAATCTTCAACTCCCAGTAGTCAAAGTGTCGCTTCTTGCCCCTCAGAGACACACAGGCAAGGATGAGCAGCAAGTAGCGCTGCGAAACAAAAAAAAAAAAAAAGAAGGAAAATGTGCATGAAATCGCGAAAACAGATTTCTTAATTTAATTGGCTACTGGTGAAGAAGCACTGTATAAGACGTGTGTAGTAAGCCACCATCACTGTTCAGTGACCAAAAACCAAACTGAGGCTGCCAGCCAAACTGTCTGAGTGCGCGATTTTCTCTTGGCTAAAACCAACTATAGGTTCCATAAAACGTGTGCGCAAACCGAACCAAATAAAATCCCCAAATAGATGGATATCTGTGGACTGTTGCAGCTTTGGAATTTTGAGAAGCCCATCACAGTTGTGTGGCTGTAGAGGACGACGAGTTGTCTTAAGAGATTCACAAGAGTGTGCCTTGGAGTTACTTCTTTCTATTCCCATCGGCCATGTGTATCTACATATGGTTAAGTGTGTCGCTCCTCTTAAGGTTTGTTTTTCAATGTTTTTTTTTTTTTGTTCGGTTGGAACGTGGGAATAAATGCGATGAAGGATTTACGATTAAATATTTGTTTTATTAATTACTAATGGAATACATTTTATATAGTTAAGGACATTGAAAAATTGTGTATATCTTTAGAATGTGTCTTTTATTTCGTATGAAAGGAATAGAAGGTATAGACGCAAACATTTCACCTGGGCTTCAATAGATTTTTTGTGTATTCATGAGGCTTGCAATGAGAACAGCATCAGCAAATGCAGTTGCTGAGACTGATTTTTTCTTTATGTTTTTTTAATAACGTATTTCTAAATTATGCACAGAACAATTGACTTTGGCAGTCATCTAGCTAGGCACTGTCTAAAAAGTTGGACATGTCTCGGACTACGAATTTACGCATAAACCAATGCTTTCACATTAACTGCCTGGCTTTGGTTAGATAACAATTTAAAATTGTAACTAAAACAACTGACAAATTATTATACATGCAACATGAGCTTAATCAAATAAGTCTTATAGCTTTTGGAAGTTTGTTCAGAACATGGCTCAAGAGGTCGGTCTTTTGTAGGTACCAACTTGTTCTTTGATGCCCTCTACTAAGCCTTATATTGTCAGCTTCTTGCTTTGAATCTTACAGATAATCAAAAATTTATAGAACATCCGCAGGTGAATCGATTGTTTGCATGCCATAGAATCTGAGGTCGAATTACCTTTCACGTTATCGAGCATTTTAGTAGCACAATTTGACATTCTTTCATCAGTATTTGAACGAATTGAAGTCAAAATGAACAGCAGACTCTGTAATACGGAGTGAATTTAGAAAGAAAAAAAAAACTACTCACTCACTCGTTAATTCGGCCCCCTTCAATTATTATACTGACAATGGGGACAGAGCGGCCCTCGACTGTTTACCTACTAAAATGGCTGAGAAGCTTTCGTATAGCCAAATGTATTTGGAGAACACAGCTTATACCTATACTTAACAGGCTTTGCAGTTTCTTCGTGGGATTAGAAATCGCACCTTGGAGACCCTTCAATAAAAATTGTATTGGATGGTTTCAAGTCTAACATACTCACTTTATAAACGATGGTGTGCCCCAGGCCTCCGTTTTGTCTCCGACTTTCTTTCTCATTTTCAAAAACAATCTCTTATCTGATGCTTTTAAGCCTCTTAATTATTTTGCTGACGATTAAACCCTCAGCTTATCATATTCGTTTTCAAATTCACATCCAAGCTCTTCGAATGTAGAACTGGGAAACTGGGATGCGATTGGCTCATTGAATTCTGAGGTTGACACATTAGGCATCACAAGGATGTTATGTACATAACATGATATCCGAAAAAAACGCTTCGTTTTTTTTTTTATTTGTGGGTTGGTGTTCTTGATCAGTTGTCAAACCAATAAAAGTCAACAATTGAATTTTGTTTGCCAAATTTAAACAATTTTTTTGACCGTCTTTTGTTAGTTTAGAAATGTCAAAAATAGGTCCGTTCACAAAGGTAACAAAGAACTCCTCTTGTGTGTATTTGACTCTGTTTACATGCTGGGGTTGAATTCATATGAGATTGTGATTTATGTGTGACTTGGAAAAAATATTTTGTTACTTGTTTCAAACGAATTAAACTATTTATAATAAAAAAATAAAACCATTTTTATGGCATACTTAACAATTACCTTTGAAAAAAATGGCAACATTCACAGAAAAATGTGAAAAGAAATATGCAAAAAGTGCTTTCAGTCACCAAACAGACCTTTTTTAATTGCTATTGCGTTGTTTTATGTATCTTTATATAAATCTACAAATATAACTCTTGAAATCAATGAAATTCTAAAAATCAAAAATTTTCAGCAACTAAATTGCGGAGTGGGCATACGATTTTATTCAGTTACACATTTGTGAACAGACCCTTTGCCACCCATTTTGCTTTTGTTCGAGATAAATGAAAGTCTCTAGACGCACCAACATTAAAAAATGAAAAGTCGAAAAACTCATTCGATACTCGACTAAACGTCAAAAATCTATCCCCGACCAAATCTTAACCATCCTTTTATCCATAACATCGGTTGTCGGGGATGTTGTTTTTGCTTTGCATGTAAATTGATGTTATGTAAAGTCTTGTGAAAAAAACACGCCTATTGTTACATGGGGTAGTAGAAATTGAGTAGAATCCAATGTTTTGAGAATCCAGTGCTGACTTTTGTCGGTTTAAAGCTTTACAGTCTCCCTTCTTCAGATCTTAAGTAAGGCGACGAACTGTCATGCGATTTCTTCAACATCATACTTGAAAAGATTGTACAAGACCCAAACGTCAACAATAGAGGAACAATCTTTCGAAAGTCTATACAATTACTCGCCTACGCTGAAAATATTGACGTAATGGGATGAAAAAAGCGTGATGTCATAGCGTGCATTGATCATGCGAGCATTGAAACCGAAGCCGCAACAATGGGTTTGATGGTTAATGAGGGCAAAACGAAGTACATATATTATGTTGTCATCAAACAGGGACACAGAACATCGAACATCGAATTGGACAAAACGTCACAATAGACAGACATAATAAATGATATCCTAGGAAGAAACAAAAAAAAAAGTATTGACGAGACACTGATGAACAATTTCAAAATGGGATTCAATTCGCTTCCTAACGATTTTGCTGAGTTTTTTGCTTCACAAACTGCAAATATAATTCACAAATGTAATTTACAAACATCAAACAATAGAAATTTGCATTTAGAAAACACAATCTTCGCATATGCCACCAATGTAGATGAGGTGAAAATAATTATAAAGTCACTTGGGTCGAATAAGTCACCTGGCATTGCTGGTATCAGGGCAAGTGACATACAAAAGTATGCTGATTTGTTTGCTCCAATCTTGTGTAAAATAATCAATCTAACTTTAACCGAAGCAACAATACCAAAACAACTTAAGACTGCTGTGGTAAGACCTATTTATAAAGGTGGAGTCAAAGATCTATTATCAAATTACAGACCAATTTCAATACTGCCGGTCTTTGAAAAGTGCCTAGAGGGCATTATTGTTAGTAGGCTACAGAGCTTTGTTGAAAAACACTCTCTCATTCACAGTAGCCAATACGGGTTCCAGAAAAACAAAAATACAGGACAATTAATTGGTGAATTTGCTAACTGCGTGAACGAGAGCTTAAATAAAGGACATCATGTACTGGTATTGTTCATGGATTTCAGCAAGGCTTTTGATACACTAAATCATTCAAATTTGTTGGCAGTGTTGGAGAGAATCGGGATTCGAGTCGTGATGGCTGATTGGTTGACAGATTATCTTCATAACAGAATGTTCTGTGTGAAAGTAAAAGATGTTTGCAGCGATGTAAAATATGTTAAATATGGAGTACCGCAAGGTTCTTAGTTGGGTCCACTTCTTTTTATAATTTATACCAACGAGCTCCTTCGGATTTTTAAGCTAAGCACTCCATTTGCATTCGCCGATGACACTGCAATTGTAGTACGACATAAATCTCTTGATACGGCGACGGTGATGATGCAAAAGGAGTTCGACAAAGCTGTACAATGGTGTCACGATAACGGGTTGGTACTTAACGCTTCTAAAACTAAGCTAATGCATATTCGAAGCCCACATTTCAAAAAAACCGATAAGCTAATACACTTCAGGAATACTTTGTGTCCAAACACACCCAATGAATGCATCGAAGCTGTAGAAAACTATAAATATCTTGGAGTTGTTATTGACAGCCACTTCCTATGGGACAAACATATAGACAAGCTGCGTAATGATCTAAAAAAAGGCTTATATGCTATTTCACATTTGCGCTACCATGCTTCTGAGGACGTTCTGCGACAAGTTTATTATGCATTAGTAGAATCAAAGCTGAGGTATGGTATACTTGGTTTAGGAAATGCTGCAAAAACTCACGCGTCGTCGGCAAGCGTCGTCGGCAAGCGTCGTCGGCACGCGTCGTCGGCAAGCGTCGTCGGCACGCGTCGTCGGCACGCGTCGTCGGCACGCGTCGTCAGCACGCGTCGTCGGCACGCGTCGTCGGCACGCGTCGTCGGCACGCGTCGTCGGCACGCGTCGTCGGCACGCGTCGTCGGCACGCGTCGTCGGCACGCGTCGTCGGCATGCGTTGTCGGCACGCGTTGGCGGCACGCGTCGGCGGCACGCGTCGTCTTCAAGCGTCGTCGGCACGCGTCGTCGGCACGCGTCATCGGCACGCGTCGTCGGCACTCGTCGTCGGCACTCGTCGTCGGCACGCGTCGGCGGCAAGCGTCGTCGGCAAGCGTCGTCGGCACGCGTCGTCGGCATGCGTCGTCGGCAAGCGTCGTCGGCACGCGTCGTCGGCACGCGTTGGCGGCACGCGTCGTCGGCACGCGTCGTCGTCACGCATCGTCGGCACGCGTCGGCGGCAGCGTCGGCGGCACGCGTCGGCGGCACGCGTCGTCGGCACGCGTCGGCGGCACGCGTCGTCGGCAAGCGTCGTCGGCAAGCGTCGTCGGCACGCGTCGTCGGCACGCGTCGGCGGCACGCGTCGTCGGCAAGCGTCGTCGGCACGCGTCGTCGGCACGCGTCGGCGGCACGCGTCGTCGGCAAGCGTCGTCGGCAAGCGTCGTCGGCACGCGTCGTCGGCATGCGTCGTCGGCACGCGTCGTCGGCACGCGTCGTCGGCACGCGTCGTCAGCACGCGTCGTCGGCACGCGTCGTCGGCACGCGTCGTCGGCACGCGTCGTCGGCACGCGTCGTCGGCATGCGTCGTCGGCACGCGTCGTCGGCACGCGTCGTCGGCAAGCGTCGTCGGCAAGCGTCGTCGGCAAGCGTCGTCGGCAAGCGTCGTCGGCACGCGTCGTCGGCACGCGTCGTCGGCACGCGTCGTCAGCACGCGTCGTCGGCACGCGTCGTCGGCACGCGTCGTCGGCACGCGTCGTCGGCACGCGTCGTCGGCACGCGTCGTCGGCACGCGTCGTCGGCACGCGTCGGTGGCACGCGTCGTCGGCACGCGTCGTCGGCACGCGTCGTCGGCACGCGTCGGCGGCACGCGTCGTCGGCAAGCGTCGTCGGCAAGCGTCGTCGGCACGCGTCGTCGGCACGCGTCGTCGGCACGCGTCGGCGGCACGCGTCGTCGGCACGCGTCGTCGGCATGCGTCGTCGGCACGCGTCGTCGGCACGCGTCGTCGGCACGCGTCGTCGGCACGCGTCGTCGGCACGCGTCGTCGGCACGCGTCGGCGGCACGCGTCGTCGGCACGCGTCGGCGGCACGCGTCGTCGGCAAGCGTCGTCGGCAAGCGTCGTCGGCACGCGTCGTCGGCACGCGTCGTCGGCACGCGTCGGCGGCACGCGTCGTCGGCACGCGTCGTCGGCATGCGTCGTCGGCACGCGTCGTCGGCACGCGTCGTCGGCACGCGTCGTCGGCACGCGTCGTCGGCACGCGTCGTCGGCACGCGTCGGCGGCACGCGTCGTCGGCACGCGTCGGCAGCACGAGTCGTCGGCACGCGTCGGCAGCACGCGTCGTCGGCACGCGTCGGCAGCACGCGTCGGCAGCACGCGTCGTCGGCACGCGTCGGCGGCACGCGTCGGCGGCACGCGTCGTCGGCACGCGTCGGCGGCACGCGTCGTCGGCAAGCGTCGTCGGCAAGCGTCGTCGGCACGCGTCGTCGGCATGCGTCGGCGGCACGCGTCGTCGGCAAGCGTCGTCGGCAAGCGTCGTCGGCACGCGTCGTCGGCATGCGTCGTCGGCACGCGTCGTCGGCACGCGTCGGCGGCACGCGTCGTCGGCAAGCGTCGTCGGCAAGCGTCGTCGGCACGCGTCGTCGGCATGCGTCGTCGGCACGCGTCGTCGGCACGCGTCGTCGGCACGCGTCGTCGGCACGCGTCGTCGGCACGCGTCGTCGGCACGCGTCGTCGGCACGCGTCGTCGGCACGCGTCGTCGGCACGCGTCGTCGGCACGCGTCGTCGGCACGCGTCGTCGGCATGCGTCGTCGGCACGCGTCGTCGGCACGCGTCGTCGGCAAGCGTCGTCGGCAAGCGTCGTCGGCACGCGTCGTCGGCAAGCGTCGTCGGCACGCGTCGTCGGCATGCGTCGGCGGCACGCGTCGTCGGCACGCGTCGTCGGCACGCGTCGTCGGCACGCGTCGTCGGCACGCGTCGTCGGCACGCGTCGTCGGCACGCGTCGTCGGCACGCGTCGTCGGCATGCGTCGTCAGCACGCGTCGTCGGCATGCGTCGTCGGCACGCGTCGTCGGCATGCGTCGTCGGCACGCGTCGTCGGCAAGCGTCGTCGGCAAGCGTCGTCGGCAAGCGTCGTCGGCAAGCGTCGTCGGCACGCGTCGTTGGCATGCGTCGTCGGCACGCGTCGTCGGCACGCGTCGTCGGCACGCGTCGTCGGCACGCGTCGTCGGCACGCGTCGTCGGCACGCGTCGGCGGCACGCGTCGTTGGCACGCGTCGTCGGCACGCGTCGTCGGCACGCGTCGTCGGCACGCGTCGTCGGCATGCGTCGTCGGCACGCGTCGTCGGCATGCGTCGTCGGCACGCGTCGTCGGCACGCGTCGTCGGCACGCGTCGTCGGCACGCGTCGTCGGCACGCGTCGGCGGCACGCGTCGTCGGCACGCGTCGTCGGCACGCGTCGTCGGCACGCGTCGTCGGCACGCGTCGTCGGCATGCGTCGTCGGCACGCGTCGTCGGCACGCGTCGTCGGCAAGCGTCGTCGGCACGCGTCGTCGGCACGCGTCGTCGGCAAGCGTCGTCGGCACGCGTCGTCGGCACGCGTCGTCGGCACGCGTCGTCGGCACGCGTCGGCGGCACGCGTCGTCGGCACGCGTCGTCGGCACGCGTCGTCGGCAAGCGTCGTCGGCACGCGTCGTCGGCACGCGTCGTCGGCAAGCGTCGTCGGCACGCGTCGTCGGCACGCGTCGTCGGCACGCGTCGTCGGCACGCGTCGTCGGCACGCGTCGTTGGCACGCGTCGTCGGCACGCGTCGTCGGCACGCGTCGGTGGCACGCGTCGTCGGCACGCGTCGTCGGCACGCGTCGTCGGCACGCGTCGTCGGCACGCGTCGTCGGCACGCGTCGTCGGCACGCGTCGTCGGCAAGCGTCGTCGGCACGCGTCGTCGGCAAGCGTCGTCGGCACGCGTCGTCGGCACGCGTCGTCGGCAAGCGTCGTCGGCACGCGTCGTCGGCACGCGTCGTCGGCACGCGTCGTCGGCACGCGTCGTCGGCACGCGTCGTTGGCACGCGTCGTCGGCACGCGTCGTCGGCACGCGTCGGTGGCACGCGTCGTCGGCACGCGTCGTCGGCACGCGTCGTCGGCACGCGTCGTCGGCACGCGTCGTCGGCACGCGTCGTCGGCACGCGTCGTCGGCACGCGTCGTCGGCAAGCGTCGTCGGCACGCGTCGGCGGCACGCGTCGTCGGCAAGCGTCGTCGGCAAGCGTCGTCGGCACGCGTCGGCGGCACGCGTCGTCGGCACGCGTCGTCGGCACGCGTCGGCGGCACGCGTCGTCGGCAAGCGTCGTCGGCAAGCGTCGTCGGCACGCGTCGTCGGCACGCGTCGTCGGCACGCGTCGGCGGCACGCGTCGTCGGCACGCGTCGTCGGCATGCGTCGTCGGCACGCGTCGTCGGCACGCGTCGTCGGCAAGCGTCGTCGGCACGCGTCGTCGGCACGCGTCGTCGGCAAGCGTCGTCGGCACGCGTCGTCGGCACGCGTCGTCGGCACGCGTCGTCGGCACGCGTCGGCGGCACGCGTCGTCGGCACGCGTCGTCGGCACGCGTCGTCGGCAAGCGTCGTCGGCACGCGTCGTCGGCACGCGTCGTCGGCAAGCGTCGTCGGCACGCGTCGTCGGCACGCGTCGTCGGCACGCGTCGTCGGCACGCGTCGTCGGCACGCGTCGTTGGCACGCGTCGTCGGCACGCGTCGTCGGCACGCGTCGGTGGCACGCGTCGTCGGCACGCGTCGTCGGCACGCGTCGTCGGCACGCGTCGTCGGCACGCGTCGTCGGCACGCGTCGTCGGCACGCGTCGTCGGCAAGCGTCGTCGGCACGCGTCGTCGGCAAGCGTCGTCGGCACGCGTCGTCGGCACGCGTCGTCGGCAAGCGTCGTCGGCACGCGTCGTCGGCACGCGTCGTCGGCACGCGTCGTCGGCACGCGTCGTCGGCACGCGTCGTTGGCACGCGTCGTCGGCACGCGTCGTCGGCACGCGTCGGTGGCACGCGTCGTCGGCACGCGTCGTCGGCACGCGTCGTCGGCACGCGTCGTCGGCACGCGTCGTCGGCACGCGTCGTCGGCACGCGTCGTCGGCACGCGTCGTCGGCAAGCGTCGTCGGCACGCGTCGGCGGCACGCGTCGTCGGCAAGCGTCGTCGGCAAGCGTCGTCGGCACGCGTCGGCGGCACGCGTCGTCGGCACGCGTCGTCGGCACGCGTCGGCGGCACGCGTCGTCGGCAAGCGTCGTCGGCAAGCGTCGTCGGCACGCGTCGTCGGCACGCGTCGTCGGCACGCGTCGGCGGCACGCGTCGTCGGCACGCGTCGTCGGCACGCGTCGTCGGCACGCGTCGTCGGCACGCGTCGGCGGCATGCGTCGTCGGCACGCGTCGTCGGCACGCGTCGTCGGCACGCGTCGTCGGCACGCGTCGTCGGCACGCGTCGGCGGCACGCGTCGTCGGCACGCGTCATCGGCACGCGTCGTCGGCACGCGTCGTCGGCACGCGTCGTCGGCACGCGTCGTCGGCACGCGTCGGCGGCACGCGTCGTCGGCACGCGTCGGCAGCACGAGTCGTCGGCACGCGTCGGCAGCACGCGTCGTCGGCACGCGTCGGCAGCACGCGTCGGCGGCACGCGTCGTCGGCACGCGTCGGCGGCACGCGTCGTCGGCAAGCGTCGTCGGCAAGCGTCGTCGGCACGCGTCGTCGGCATGCGTCGGCGGCACGCGTCGTCGGCAAGCGTCGTCGGCAAGCGTCGTCGGCACGCGTCGTCGGCATGCGTCGTCGGCACGCGTCGTCGGCACGCGTCGGCGGCACGCGTCGTCGGCAAGCGTCGTCGGCAAGCGTCGTCGGCACGCGTCGTCGGCATGCGTCGTCGGCACGCGTCGTCGGCACGCGTCGTCGGCACGCGTCGTCGGCACGCGTCGTCGGCACGCGTCGTCGGCACGCGTCGTCGGCACGCGTCGTCGGCACGCGTCGTCGGCACGCGTCGTCGGCATGCGTCGTCGGCACGCGTCGTCGGCACGCGTCGTCGGCAAGCGTCGTCGGCAAGCGTCGTCGGCACGCGTCGTCGGCAAGCGTCGTCGGCACGCGTCGTCGGCATGCGTCGTCGGCAAGCGTCGTCGGCAAGCGTCGTCGGCACGCGTCGTCGGCATGCGTCGTCGGCACGCGTCGTCGGCACGCGTCGTCGGCACGCGTCGTCGGCACGCGTCGTCGGCACGCGTCGTCGGCACGCGTCGTCGGCACGCGTCGTCGGCACGCGTCGTCGGCACGCGTCGTCGGCACGCGTCGTCGGCATGCGTCGTTGGCACGCGTCGTCGGCACGCGTCGTCGGCACGCGTCGTCGGCATGCGTCGTCGGCACGCGTCGTCGGCACGCGTCGTCGGCACGCGTCGTCGGCACGCGTCGTCGGCACGCGTCGTCGGCACGCGTCGTCGGCACGCGTCGTCGGCACGCGTCGTCGGCACGCGTCGTCAGCACGCGTCGTCAGCACGCGTCGTCGGCATGCGTCGTCGGCACGCGTCGTCGGCATGCGTCGTCGGCACGCGTCGTCAAAACGCGTCGGCGGCACGCGTCGTCGGCAAGCGTCGTCGGCAAGCGTCGTCGGCACGCGTCGTCGGCATGCGTCGTCGGCACGCGTCGTCGGCACGCGTCGTCGGCACGCGTCGTCGGCACGCGTCGTCGGCACGCGTCGTCGGCACGCGTCGTCGGCACGCGTCGTCGGCACGCGTCGGCGGCACGCGTCGTTGGCACGCGTCGTCGGCACGCGTCGTCGGCACGCGTCGTCGGCACGCGTCGTCGGCACGCGTCGTCGGCACGCGTCGTCGGCATGCGTCGTCGGCACGCGTCGTCGGCATGCGTCGTCGGCACGCGTCGTCGGCACGCGTCGTCGGCACGCGTTGTCGGCACGCGTCGTCGGCACGCGTCGGCGGCACGCGTCGTCGGCACGCGTCGTCGGCACGCGTCGTCGGCACGCGTCGTCGGCACGCGTCGTCGGCATGCGTCGTCGGCACGCGTCGTCGGCACGCGTCGTCGGCAAGCGTCGTCGGCACGCGTCGTCGGCACGCGTCGTCGGCAAGCGTCGTCGGCACGCGTCGTCGGCACGCGTCGTCGGCACGCGTCGTCGGCACGCGTCGGCGGCACGCGTCGTCGGCACGCGTCGTCGGCACGCGTCGTCGGCAAGCGTCGTCGGCACGCGTCGTCGGCACGCGTCGTCGGCAAGCGTCGTCGGCACGCGTCGTCGGCACGCGTCGTCGGCACGCGTCGTCGGCACGCGTCGTCGGCACGCGTCGTCGGCACGCGTCGTTGGCACGCGTCGTCGGCGGCACGCGTCGTCGGCAAGCGTCGTCGGCAAGCGTCGTCGGCACGCGTCGTCGGCACGCGTCGTCGGCACGCGTCGGCGGCACGCGTCGTCGGCACGCGTCGTCGGCATGCGTCGTCGGCACGCGTCGTCGGCACGCGTCGTCGGCACGCGTCGGCGGCATGCGTCGTCGGCACGCGTCGTCGGCACGCGTCGTCGGCACGCGTCGTCGGCACGCGTCGTCGGCACGCGTCGGCGGCACGCGTCGTCGGCACGCGTCATCGGCACGCGTCGTCGGCACGCGTCGTCGGCACGCGTCGTCGGCACGCGTCGTTGGCACGCGTCGTCGGCAAGCGTCGTCGGCACGCGTCGTCGGCACGCGTCGGCGGCACGCGTCGTCGGCACGCGTCGTCGGCACGCGTCGTCGGCATGCGTCGTCGGCACGCGTCGTCGGCACGCGTCGTTGGCATGCGTCGTCGGCACGCGTCGTCGGCACGCGTCGTCGGCACGCGTCGGCGGCACGCGTCGTCGGCACGCGTCGTCGGCAAGCGTCGTCGGCACGCGTCGTCGGCACGCGTCGTCGGCACGCGTCGTCGGCACGCGTCGTCGGCACGCGTCGTCGGCACGCGTCGTCGGCATGCGTCGGCGGCACGCGTCGTCGGCACGCGTCGTCGGCACGCGTCGTCGGCACGCGTCGTCGGCACGCGTCGTCGGCACGCGTCGTCGGCATGCGTCGTCGGCACGCGTCGTCGGCACGCGTCGTCGGCACGCGTCGTCGGCACGCGTCGTCGGCACGCGTCGTCGGCACGCGTCGTCGGCACGCGTCGTCGGCACGCGTCGTCGGCATGCGTCGTCGGCACGCGTCGTCGGCATGCGTCGTCGGCACGCGTCGTCGGCACGCGTCGTCGGCACGCGTCGGCGGCACGCGTCGTCGGCACACGTCGTCGGCATGCGTCGTCGGCACGCGTCGTCGGCATGCGTCGTCGGCACGCGTCGGCGGCACGCGTCGTCGGCACGCAAGGTTATAGATTTATTTGCTGAACGAAAAACTCGAATAGTAAAATTGTAATTTCAATTGACAAATGCAATAATTAATTTGATTTTTATTATAATTATAAATTTTTTAATTTTAAGTCCTTTACTGTGCTGTGTACAGGGGCGAACGCAGGGGGGGGGTTTTGGGGGTTGAAACCCCCCCCCCCCCCCCCCCCCCCCCCGAAATTTGTGAAATAAAAAAATAACCACTAGTTTTTTAAAACAAAAACCAAAATATAAAACATGGAAACATAAAATTCATCTGAAAATTTCATTCTGTCAACGAAAAAATCCCTTCAAATGCGGAAGCCATTTTTATCGATAAGTTAATTTGCAGGTATTTCATATGTTTTGTAATGACTTTGGTTTTGGTATGTTTGTAACGAAGCGTCACACTTTCCTTCCCACCGCCGCTTGAAACCAGAAACATACATCGTCAACCGATCATATAAACTACCGCCGCTCTACCAATGAATTATCAACTTGAGAAGCCATACTGTAAACACCAGCATCCCGACACGTCATGTATTATCATACGTATATAAAAAAAATATTATTATAATTTATTTGCTAATTTTCTGTTCGTTCGCATATAATTCACATTTCCTTATTGTAAGAAATTTTATAAGTAAAAGTAAGAAAATGTATTAAAGTCGAGATTGGTAATCCTACTTTTAGTAGTTGGTCTCCCCTCAATACGCTTTCGAAGCCATAACCGATCCAGTATTGTTGTCCAATCTTTTTAAAAGAAAGATCTTTTGAATTTTGGCAAGTTTAGAGCTAGCTAGGTAGTATTAGAATCTCCTTCTGAGATCACCTTCTCACTTGGAGTTAGGTCATATTCCCGACCAGTAGTTCCCGTCTCCTTCCGAGGCCACCATCTCACTTGGAGTTTGGTCATTACTCCGCTTCCTTCCGAGGCCACCATCTCACTTGGAGTTTGGTCATTACCTCGCTTCCCTCTGAGGCCACCATCTCACTTGGAGTTTGGTCATTACGCCGCTTCCCTCTGAGGCCACCATCTCACTTGGAGTTTGGTCATTACGCCGCTTCCCTCTGAGGCCACCATCTCACTTGGAGTTTGGTCATTACGCCGCTTCCCTCTGAGGCCACCATCTCACTTGGAGTTTGGTCATTACCCCGCTTCCTTCCGAGGCCACCATCTCACTTGGAGTTTGGTCAGTGGTAACACTGGTTCTTGTGTGTTTAGTTTGTGTTCTAATCGCGTCTCATTTATTTTCATTTATCTTGTGTAGTTTGGTAATTTTAATTATAAACTGCAAGTCAAATAAGTGTTTAAAGTTCGTATCTTTGTTTAAAGTGTTATTTTGTCTTGTACAATAATCTAAATTCTGTGTATTTACAAGTTTTCTTGCTTAGCTTAATTGTGTAGTGATTGGTAAGAAAAAGTTTTTTTTACCCGTTTCCTATTAATTGAGTGCAATTTGAGTTGTTTTCTTTTTTATATCTGTCTCTCCCTTTAACTTCTTTGAATTCCTAATCTATCCTTTCTCCTCAAACTATAATTTCCTTCCTTAACCACTTTTGAAATATATAACTTTGTAAGCTCTTTATTATCGTCTGCTTGGTGCAGTTGGTAAAAGCGTAGATTTATTTTTGGAATACACACTTAGTAAGCCATTCTAGGTTCAACTCCCAGTCCATCCCAAAAATTTTTTTTTTTTTTTTTTGCCCAATATTTTTTAATTTTTGTTTTTTTTTTTTTTTTTTTCCTGTTCTGCTCTCAAATACTTTTTTATTTGCTAACCATGGATTGTGCAGCAGTTAAGTGTTTGGATAGTTCCAACTCACCTGTTTTCGCATGCTATGGTGTATGTGGCAAAGCATTTCATGCAAAATGTATTGGGGCGAACAATGCCCTTTTAGATAAAATAAGTGCTTTTAAAAGTGCTTGTTGGTATTGTGAAGAGTGTAAAAAAATATCTCTCTCCCACTTAGCAATTAAAATGTCTACGTTCAAACTAGATATTGAAAAGCTGTCGAAAGGTTTTGACCAACTTTTCAAAGTTTTTAATAACTCCGTTTTGAACTTAGCATCATTTTCCTCTCCCTGTAGCTCTGTTGACATGTCTACATCTACGGAGGACTTAGAAATTCCAATTTCCAAAAAAACTCTTGACTTGAAGGATCTTAATGCTCAGCCTTCGCCATCGGGAACTAAAAGCTCTGTCACGCTTCCAAATACGGGCACTAAAAGAAACCGTGAAGGAACAGTAGCTAGCAAAAACTTGAGCTCTCCTTCAAAGCGAAAGACATTGAGAAGCAACTCCGTCAAAGTTAAAAGTCCGTCTGTCCCGAAAGAACTAGTGGTTGAAGTAGTTGATCTCGTAAATAGATCATTATCAACTAATCCCAGTTCTGAACCAGAGTCTGGTGCATCTTTCACACCAATAGAGACGGTTCCAAAACCGAAATTAATTTTTGTGTCTCGACTTAGGCCAGATCTTAATGCAAACGATGTTTTGCATTATCTCGTTTCTAAGAAATTAATTCCTGATGAAAATTTTATTAAATGCAGTAAGATAAGCAAAACTGATAGCTTTGTGTCTTCGTTCAAATTGCTTGTCCCGCCCTCGTCTTTCGAATCTATTTGTGACACTAACTCTTGGCCTGGTGGTGCTCTTGTTAAAGAATTTTCCATCAACAGGAGAGTTAAGAACAAATTGGTTACCAATACTGCTTCAAAAAACTAATTAGATTTTCCCTCTTTTATCAAAACGTAAGAGGTCTTCGCAGTAAAACTGCTGATTTATATGTTAACTCCCACGTTTTCAAACATGACGTGTTTGCTTTGACTGAAACTTGGCTAAGTCCAAGTTTCTTGAATTCCGAAATCTTGAGCCCTGAGTTCTCGGTCTACCGTAAAGATCGGCACATAGACAGGCCAGATGAGGTCGGTGGTGGTGTTTTGATTTCGGTCAGGAACACATATATGTCGTCTCGTATACTCTTTCCGTTTGAACTGTCTATTGATGTTGTTTGTGTGAAAGTCTGTACACTGTCTAAAAATATTTTTATCGTTAACGTTTACATTGTTCCAAAAAGTTCAGCCTCTGCTTATGCTGAACTGTCGCTAATTTTGGATCATATTTTTGAATTGTCGGACTTAGAAAGCCAAATTCTGTTACTAGGTGACTTTAATTTACCATATGTCCAATGGTTACCCTCTGACGATGGATCATTCCAAAAACCCTCTCTAACTTCACCGCAGCGTGAGCTTTCTTGTTTAGATAATGTTATATCTACTGACTTACAGCAAGTAAGCTGTATTAGAAATTTCCAAAATCGTATGTTAGACCTTGTTTTCTCTTCCGAAGCTATTAACACGGTTGTTCTTCAATCTAATTCAGGCATTACTAGAATTGATGATCTTCATCCCCCTTTAGATATTTTTGTTGAACTAAGCAACGTATCTCACGTTATTAATAATTCAAATGACTGTTTATATACTTTTGACTTTCGAAAAGCGAATTTCGATTTGCTCTCGAATGAATTAAGCAGGGCTGGTATTGAAAATATATCAACCCTTACAAATATTGACGAAGCAGTCGCTTGCTTTTACTCCGTTTTAGAAAATTGCATGGAGAAAACCATTCCCAAAAAGACGCTCAAAAATGATAGTTTTTGCCAACCGTGGTTTACCAAGGAACTAAAGGCTCTGAGGAATAAAAGAAACAAGGCTTGGAAGACCTATTTAATTACTCTTTCTCCAACTGACCACCAAATATTTATAAGTTTTTTTAAAGACTTCAAAATACTTTCTCAGAATCTGTACTCTAGCTATGTCACCCAAATGGGGTGTTCTCTGAAAAACGATCCAAAAAGCTTTTGGTCCTTTGTAAATTCTAAAAAAAAATCAGATGGCTATCCAGCCAACTTTATTTATAATACCATATCTTTAAAAAATACTCCCGACATTTGCAATGCCTTTGCAGACCAATTTAATGGCTCTTTTTGTGATACAAATCTAGAAATTGATGAAAAATACTTTGAATATTTAACTCACTGCTCGCAAGTGAATTTTAATAATATCCCTATTCAAAGAGACAGAATTACTTACTACCTCTCTTCTCTCAAAGATGACGTTTCTTCTGGTCCGGACAGTATTCCGCCAATTGTTTTAAAGAAGTGTTCCTCACGATTATCCTCTCCACTTGAACATCTTTTCAAGCTTTCATTAAAATCTGGAATATTCCCCACTCTTTGGAAAAAATCTTTTATCATACCTGTTTTCAAAAAGGGTGAAAAATCCGATATAAAAAACTACAGACCTATTTCAAAGCTCTCATGTATACCTAAGGTATTTGAACAAGTAGTCTGCGAAAGCGTATCCTTTTTTTCAAGGAATGTTGTCTGCCACCAGCAGCACGGATTTATGCAAAGAAGATCGACGGCTACCAACCTCCTATCCTTTCATCATAAGTGTTCCAATGCTCTTGAATGTGGGAACGAGCTTGATTGCATTTACACTGACTTCTCTAAGGCGTTTGACCAACTGTCTCATAACGTCATACTTTATAAACTAAAAGCCTTTGGATTTCCCCCAGTATTTATTGCTTGGATAAGTTCCTACTTAAAAAATAGGTCTTATGAAGTCAAATTTCGTAACGTTTTGTCAAAACCTTTCAATGCTATGTCTGGCGTGCCACAAGGTAGTCATCTCGGCCCCTTGCTTTTCATTATTGCAATAAATGATGTAATTTCTTGCATCTCCTATAGCGACATTTTAATCTTTGCTGATGATATGAAAATTTTTAAAATCATCGAAAATGCTTCAGATCGCGACTTCTTACAAAAAGATATTGATAGTTTTGTTGTATGGTGTTCAATGAACGGACTAATTTTAAATACTTCCAAGTGCCAAAGTATGACCTTTTCCCGTAAAAGATCTCCTAGCATTGGAGAATATTCAATATCGCATCAATCCCTATCTCAAGTTTCTAGATTCCGGGACCTCGGTGTTCTTTTTAGTACCAACCTCGAATTTAATGAACACATCAACCTCATTATTAACAAAGCAAATTCAATGCTTGGCTTTATTAAGCGATGGGCTAAGGAATTTAATGACCCTTATGTTACCCTCTCTTTATACAACTGTTATGTTCGTCCCCATCTAGAGTATGCTTCTCAGGTGTGGTCACCATTTTATGATATTCATAAATCTCGAATCGAAGCAATACAGCACAGATTCATACGCTTCGCTCTCAAAGGTCTTCCTTGGGAAGATCCTTTCAATCTTCCTCCCTATGAAAATCGTATCCGCTTATTAAATCTTCAAACCCTCTCACAGAGAAGAATCAACAATGATTTAGTGTTTTTTCATCAATTAATAACCGGTATTATTGATGCTCCCGACTTGCTCTCCCACGTAGGATTCAACTATCGCGGAGGAACTCACCAACTACGCAATTTAGAGTTTATACATCGCTCCCACCACCGAACTAACTATGGCATGCATGAGCCATTAGCTCGCATGAGTAGGTTATTAAACTCCAATCCTTTTATTGCCGATTTCAACATCAGTAAAAATAGTTTAAAATTAATATTAAGAACCAGTTTACCATCAGCATGATTCATGTTTAGTAGTTTTTTTATTACAGTAGTTTAATTTAATTTTTTATTTATAAACCTTGTTTAGTATTGTTTCACTAGTTTAGTTTGTTCCATTAATGTTAATTTTAATATAATTTAAGTTTTACTTTGTAAATGTTGTAATGTTTTTTTTTTTTATTTTTCCTCGTATACGTTCCCTTTGTGCTTGTGTTGGCGTTATTTACTAACCACTAACACTTGCATTAATGATGAAGAGCGTAGATAAGTGTGTACAAATGAGCTTGCTCTAAGTTCAGTGCCACTTAAGTCTCTGAGATGCAAAAAAAAAAAAAAAAAAAAAAAAAAAAAAAAAAAAAAAAAAAAAAAAAAAAAAAAAAATTACCTCGCTTCCCTCTGAGGCCACCATCTCACTTGGAGTTTGGTCATTACCCCGCTTCCCTCTGAGGCCACCATCTCACTTGGAGTTGGTCAATATCCGTCATCTTGGTCACCGTAGAATTATTTTTTTCTTTTATCTTAAGTATCATTAAGAATATATTAAGTATTGTAAGAGCTAAAAACCCGAAGAATAAAGAACCATATTGTGGTAATTAAAAGAGTTCAGAGTTTTTCTTCTTACAGTCGAGTTTTACTGTGCTTTCTTCGACAAAACCCTGGAAACCGACGAGCTTACCTCAGCCTTGAGAAAAAAGCATCACATTTTGGCGCCCGAGCAGGGACCTTTAGAAGATTCATTCCGAATTCTTACCGCCAACCAACTAGGAATCTTTCAAAGGTTCCACCGTCCCCCGCTTTCCGTGTTCCGCTCTTCAAATCTCAATTACCGCAATTCTAATTAACCCGATTTCCCCTGTCCCAACATGCCTGGGTCAGATTCGTCACCCCCACCAGACGAACCTTCGTCTGAAGAATCCAGTCCGTTCAGAAATCTGGGTTTCATCTATTTGATGAAGAAAACCGAGCTGATTGAAATGCTCCAAGCCCGTAATTTGGATACTGCTGGAACCATGCAGGTTTTACGGCAACGCATGAGTCAGCATTTGAAGCAAGTCCGTGCACATGCTTCCACGCAGAATCTATGCGACCAATGGAATAGTTTCACTGAACAAAGGCTTGACGCCGCGCTTTCTGACGAAGCAAGTGATGCCGACACTTCGAAGGAAGGGGCATCTGGAGGCACCGGTGATAGTCCAACAAGTCGTGAAAAAGGATTAAAAATCCCCTTATATGTTCAGCAACACTGAGCCAACAGCAACCACTTCCTCCAAGCACTGGTTCAGATGAGGCGAGTCTACTTCCGAGCAATATTACTGTGCCAGTTAATCTCCCACCACCCAACTATCAGCAGACCTATTACCCAGACCAGTTCAGTTCTGCACTACTACCTCACCGACCCTCAAACCGACTCACGTTGAGTTACGAGGCTGACGTGATGAACACTGTGCGCAAGTGGGGCCTGCGATTTGATTCATCAGGGAACCCCCTTGAGTTCCTGGAAAGAGTGACAGAATTGACGCGATGCTATAACATTCCTCCCAGTGACATGTTAAGAACGCTGCCTGAGTTGTTCCGAGGTACCGCATTGGAATGGTTACGCATCAAAAGCGAATCTTTCACCAAGTGGGAGGATTTTCGCGAAGCTTTCATACGCTATTTCCTACCGGACCGCTATCTTCACAAATTAGAGGAAGAAATACTGCGCAAACGCCAAGGTCCTCGTGAACGGGCTAAGGAGTACATCCTAGCCGTACAGTACCTTATACGACAACATCCACGTATGTCTGTAGCCGACCATATAGACAGGATATTCGATCATATGCGACCTGAATATAGGTTCTACATTCGCCGTCGAGACTTTGACACCTTGGACGAGTTAATGACTCTTGCCGAGGAATTCGAGTCCATCAAAAATGAAGAGCGAAATGTCCGACCGCTAGCTTCTATAGCTCCCCCTGCTCCGTCAGTTCCCCGTGGTCCGCCCGCAACCGTTCCCTATAATAGGGACACCCACTGTTGGAACTGCAAGCGGAGGGGTCACCGCAAAGAAAGTTGTCACCGACCATTCCGGCTCTTTTGTTCGTTTTGCGGCGAGGATGGAAAACTAACCAAGGACTGTCCGTGTCACCCAAATCCCGTGGCAGTGGTTAACTACTCACCCGGCCGAGACCCCCGATATTTCGTCCCAGTAACAGTCGAAGACCGAACATATCAAGCTCTAGTTGACACCGGTTCAACAAAGACATTTATCGGACAAGAGTTACGACAGAAATTCGTAGAGCTCGACCTGCCGATGCAAATCAAACATCAGGCCATTCACCTCGCCAATGGCAACCCCGTTGCGACGAGTGAACAGTATACCATCACGGTCATCGTTGGGGATACTGAATTGACAGGAGAGGTAACCTATTTACCCGCTCTTGCAGAAAACGCAATTCTAGGAATGGATTTAATGGAGCAAGCCGACCTGCAGCTCTCCATCGGAGGAAAGCTCATTACCGGGAAAAAGACGACCCAGTCCGAGAGCTTTCCCGTTTGCCATGCTACGTCACATCTCCCTGTTCAGCAACAGCGGCAACTCGACGAGTTTTTGGGAAACGAAATACCGAAATTTGAGAAGATCACCAGTATTTCGAACGTCCCCCCGCACCGCATCCGCCTCAAATCCGAAGAGCCATTCAAGCAGCGCTATTATCCGCGCAACCCGGCTATGCAGAAAGTAATAGACGATGAGATCAATGACTTGTTGAAGACCGGTAAGATTAGTCATTCGAAAAGCCCTTACAGTTCTCCCATAGTCTTAGTAAAAAAAAAGAAGGATCATGGAGAGTGTGCATAGACTTCCGTCAGTTGAATAAAGTCTCGGTCAAGGACGCTTATCCATTGCCATACTTAGTGGCTATATTGGATAAATTACGTGGAGCAAAATTTATGTCAACCATCGACCTGAAGCAAGGCTATTGGCAGATAGCCTTAGAGCCAAGCAGCCGCCCGTACACCGCCTTCACCGTACCAGGGAGAGGACTGTTCGAATGGAACGTCCTGCCTTTTGGGTTGCATTCCGCTGGCGCCACATTCCAACGCGCAATGGACGCAATTTTTGGATCTGACATGCTCAACCACGTATTCGTATACCTTGACGATATCATCATTATTAGCAGCACGTTTGAAGAGCACATCAGCCACCTAACCGAAGTTTTCCGTAAACTCCGTGCCGCTAACCTTAAAATTAATACCGATAAATGTAATTTCTGCCGTGAGAGCTTAAAGTACCTGGGGCATGTGGTTAGTAAGGCCGGCATTCATACCGACCCTGACAAAATTGCCGCCGTGCGAGAGTTAAAAGCGCCTTCCAACATTCGTGAACTACGCCGAATACTCGGAATCTGTTCCTGGTACAGGCGTTTCATCGAGAATTTTTCATCCATTGCCACACCATTGACCCACTTATTAAAAAAGGATTCAAAATGGAATTGGCAGCCTGCCCAACAAGAAGCATTCGACTTACTTAAAGTGAAGTTAACCGAGGCTCCCGTCCTGGCCTGCCCGAACTTCGATCTCCCCTTCACTATTCAGTCAGACGCTAGTCACTATGGGTTAGGAATAGTGCTTACCCAGTCGTTCGATGGGCAAGAGAAGGTCATATCATACGCCAGCCGAACCCTTACGGAACAAGAGCAAAAGTACGCCGTGACAGAAAAATAGTGCTTGGCTATACTCTGGGGTATAAGAAAAATGCGGCCATACCTCGAGGGTTACCATTTTAAAGTCGTCACGGATCACCACTCTCTCAAATGGCTTCATTCATTGGAAAATCCTTTGGGTAGACTAGCACGTTGGGCCCTGGAGTTGCAGCAGTACGATTTTGAGATCCATTTCCGTAAGGGGGCGATGAATGTCGTTGCTGACACTTTATCCCGAGATCCGCTACCGATCACAGAAATAGACAGGCTAGCCACTATTTCTGATGCTAAGCTCGATTGGACCCAGAAGATGGTACAAAAAGTGCAGAGCGATCCGACGAAGTATGAAGATTTCAAGATCCAAGGAGACCAGCTGTTCCGCCGTTTTGCAATCACAAATCCACTCACCGACCCTCGAGATTTTGAATGGAAATTGTGTGTACCAGACTCCGACCGGAAGAAAGTTCTGCACGAAAATCACGACGCAGTCACCGCAGGGCATTTGGGTATTGGAAAAACAACTTCCAGGATGGCTAAACACTACTACTGGCCGGGGATGTTCCGTGACATCAGCAAATATGTCAGACGATGCCAGGTGTGCAATCGGTATAAGGCTTTGCAGCAGAAACCAAGCGGTCTTATGTACACCACACAAGTTGAAGAGCCCTGGGAAATTGTGTGTGCTGATTTTGTCGGTCCTCTACCGCGGTCGATGAAAGGGAACACCACTCTTTTGGTTATGGTGGATAAATTTTCCAAATGGATCGAGGCAGTTCCGATGCGAGCCGCGACGACAGCAGGCTTGATCAAAGCAGTTCGTGAGCGTATTGTCACCCGCTTCGGGGTGCCTAAAGTGTTCCTTTCGGACAACGGGGCCCAATTCACCAGCCGTCAATTCGCCGAGTTTTTAACCGACCTAGGAATTCAACATCGATTCACCGCACCCTACACACCGCAGGAGAACCCAACGGAAAGAGTGAACCGAGTCATCAAGACCATGATCGCGCAGTATGTGCAAGGGAACCAGCGCACATGGGACGAGCATATCCCCGAACTGACTTTCGCCGTGAACACTAGTCAGCATGACTCTACCGGCTACTCTCCAGCCTTGCTTAATTTCGGTCGGGAACTAAGGGGGCCATCAGAATGTTTAACCCCTTCTACAGCAGATAACGGTCCAGGCGAAAATATAAACGAGAAGCAAGAACGCATGCGTTCGTTGTATGAATTGGTTCGCATTAACATGCAAAGAGCCAGCCAAACTCAAGCCAAGTCATACAATCTTCGCCGCCGCCCTTGGCGACCCAGTATCGGAGAGCAAGTTTACAAAAAGATCCGAGTTCTCTCCTCTGGGGTGAATTATTTTGCCGAGAAATTAGCCCCTCGATATGACGGTCCTTTTGAGGTAAGGAAATTTATTTCCCCGGTGATCGTTATATTGGAGAAAAAGGGAGAGGTAAAAAAAAATCCTATTCGCGCCCATATACGCGATTTAAAAGGATTTTATTCAGACGAGCCAGAAATTCGAGCCAGTCGAATAGCAGCAGCCGAGGTGAGCAGACCTCCAGAGAAAAACATTAAGACATTACGAAACAACAATCGAAGGACGATGCAGCGCAGTAACCGCCAGCAACACCCGAATCGCGAAGGAATGAGAGGAGGGCGTCGGTTCCACCGGCTGTCAACCCCGGAGAGGCAGCGCCCAGAACCAGCCCGTGAGACGCTCCCACTCGCCGCGCCGAGTCAGCAGGCATCTATGAGTAAGTCAACCACCGGACAATCACATACCAGTCATCGGCTGCCTTTAACGCACGGAAGCCGGACTCTGGATCCTTGCGTCCGCCAACGGACGGCCCCTAGCCAGGTTCGCGCCCCTCCGCGTGAAGGCGCACCCCTGAAAATCAGGGTTAAAACTCAGCGGGTGGAAAATTTGGCAAGGGCAGCCGCACAGCCGATCCCACCAACAACACCGGTAGGAGTGAGAATGGCGAGGATCCGTGAGCAGCGGGACACGGCAGAAGAGGCCTGGTGCCAACGAAACCCGCCACTACCAGCTAGCTCCGAGAAAAGTTTCGTGGCGACCACCGGCAAGGTTGCCCTTCTTTCGAATGCGGTCTTTGGTCCCTGTTTCCCAGGCAACGGAGACGGGCAGTTTGATTTTTTTGCGGTTCCTAGGGCAAAGCCGACGTCAGTAGCTCTACCGTCAACAGCTCCACCGCCAGCAGCTCTACCGCCAGCAGCTCGACCGCCAACAGCTCTACAACCAGCAACTCGACCACCAACAGCTCTGCCGCCAGCTGCTCTACCGTCAACAGCTCCGCCGCCAGCTGCTCTACCGTCAACAGCTCTACCGCCAGCAGCTCTACCGCCAGCAGCTTTACCACCGGCAGCAATATCACCAGTCCCAGCACCGGCCGACTTAAGCCCAAATTTCGACCCTTTCCAGGGTATCTTCCTAAATCGAGGCTTTTACCCTCAGCGAAGGTTCACGATACCTTGCCCCTGGGGGCCTGTCTTGGTATTGCTGAACAGGAGCAACACACGTGCCTCCTTGCGTTTCGGCCAGTATCGCAAAACAATTAACCTTTCCTAAACTTTTCTTTTCTTTCTTATTATGTTCAGCACGAAATTCTTTTTTTTTGTTTTTTTTGAATTAAAACTTTTGTTAACCGCTTTGGAAAAAAAAAAAAAAAAAAAAAAAATAATAATAAAAAAACACATCCGAAATAAAACCTTTTCTTTTCTCGTTATAAATAATGTATATTCCTTTTTTTTTTCTCTTCTCGACAGGAAGAGTTCGAGACGAGAAGGTTCTCGTCTTCCAAAGGAAGGGGGATGTGTAACGAAGCGTCACACTTTCCTTCCCACCGCCGCTTGAAACCAGAAACATACATCGTCAACCGATCATATAAACTACCGCCGCTCTACCAATGAATTATCAACTTGAGAAGCCATACTGTAAACACCAGCATCCCGACACGTCATGTATTATCATACGTATATAAAAAAAAATATTATTATAATTTATTTGCTAATTTTCTGTTCGTTCGCATATAATTCACATTTCCTTATTGTAAGAAATTTTATAAGTAAAAGTAAGAAAATGTATTAAAGTCGAGATTGGTAATCCTACTTTTAGTAGTTGGTCTCCCCTCAATACGTTTTCGAAGCCATAACCGATCCAGTATTGTTGTCCGATCTTTTTAAAAGAAAGATCTTTTGAATTTTGGCAAGTTTAGAGCTAGCTAGGTAGTATTAGAATCTCCTTCTGAGATCACCTTCTCACTTGGAGTTAGGTCATATTCCCGACCAGTAGTTCCCGTCTCCTTCCGAGGCCACCATCTCACTTGGAGTTTGGTCATTACTCCGCTTCCTTCCGAGGCCACCATCTCACTTGGAGTTTGGTCATTACCTCGCTTCCCTCTGAGGCCACCATCTCACTTGGAGTTTGGTCATTACGCCGCTTCAATCTGAGGCCACCATCTCACTTGGAGTTTGGTCATTACGCCGCTTCCCTCTGAGGCCACCATCTCACTTGGAGTTTGGTCATTACGCCGCTTCCCTCTGAGGCCACCATCTCACTTGGAGTTTGGTCATTACCCCGCTTCCTTCCGAGGCCACCATCTCACTTGGAGTTTGGTCATTACCTCGCTTCCCTCTGAGGCCACCATCTCACTTGGAGTTTGGTCATTACCCCGCTTCCCTCTGAGGCCACCATCTCACTTGGAGTTTGGTCACTACCCCGCTTCCCTCTGAGGCCACCATCTCACTTGGAGTTTGGTCATTACCCCGCTTCCCTCTGAGGCCACCATCTCACTTGGAGTTGGTCAATATCCGTCATCTTGGTCACCGTAGAATTATTTTTTTCTTTTATCTTAAGTATCATTAAGAATATATTAAGTATTGTAAGAGCTAAAAACCCGAAGAATAAAGAACCATATTGTGGTAATTAAAAGAGTTCAGAGTTTTTCTTCTTACAGTCGAGTTTTACTGTGCTTTCTTCGACAAAACCCTGGAAACCGACGAGCTTACCTCAGCCTTGAGAAAAAAGCATCACATGTTTTTAGCATGATCACCCTTTTCTAGTGTAAGTAAATTTGATATGTTGATGTGGAGGTAGTATTGGGTCGTATACAACGGGACCTGCGATAGAAATATATGAAAATTCACTTTCCTACTTACTTGCAAACACATTGGTCGCTTCAAAACTAACGGCAGGTGCGACCGAGACACATCGTATCGGTCACTCCAAAACTAACGGCAGTCGCGACCGACATCTACGAAAATTAAAATTTTCATCACACATACTAAAAGCCAGTCGCTCTGGCTCTGTATAAGAATGGGATCGACAACGGCAACTAGGAGAGGGTGTACTTATGTATGAATAAGCATTTGCATACCCATGAACATTGCTTGAGTATGCCAAACGAAAAACGGCCCAACAACTTTATAGACACCTTAAATGTTTGCGATTCGTCCCTATATAAAACAGTTAATCGTTTTATGCAGATCAGCGCGACACTTCCGGTATCCGTGGCTTCAAGCGAGCGATCTTTTTCATGTCTGCGCAGATTAAAAACTTATCTGCGAGGAAGAACCAGCGAGGAGCGACTGAACGGTTTGATGTTGCTGAACATCTATAGGAGTATTGAGGTTGACTATGAGGACGTTATAAATATAAAAATGGCAAAAGTTCCAAGGCGAATTGGTTTTAATTTATTAAATACTAGCTGTGCCCGCGACTTCGTCCGCGTGGAATAGTGACTTTCGGCAGCATTTTTAATTTTTCAGTAACCTATTGTTATATAATTTTACTTAAGTACATTTTTGCACACGATGTTCTTACTTTTTTCATCTTTTGCCAAATAAAATTTATTTGCCGTAAGTACTTCCGTTCACATGGATATAATGGAACAAAGAAAAAAACCAAATAGACATATTTAATTTTGGAATTTTTGTAATATTAGTAACGACTCCCGTTCCCGTGGGAATATGGTGATAGTTCTCATAGGAATATGGGAATGAGTTAAAGTTTATGTTACTCGCTCGGGAATAGTGTAGCATTGTTACGGTGGAAGAAGTTTTGAAATCGGTGCAGTAGTTTCTAAGTTCTCGTTTACGTTCCCGTTCCCTTGGGAATTGGGATAAAACATCAAGTCTATGTCTTTCCTCAGGTCTTATACTACCTCTGTACAAAATTTCATTTGAATTGGTTCAGTTGTTTGGGCGGGAGACGGTAACATAGAAAGACGAACAGACAGAGCTACTTTTGCATTTATAATATTAGTAAGGACCGGTTCCCGTTTAAGTGTTCGGATGAAATGTAGCCTATGTCCTTCTTCAGGTTCTAGATCATCTCTGTATAAAATTTTACTTAAATCGATACAGTGGTTTGGGCGGGAGATGGTAACATAGAAAGAAGGACAGACAGAGCTTCTTTCGTACTTATTAAAGTAGACAGGACTCCCGTTCCTGTAGGAAAATGGGGATGAGTTAAAGTTAATGTTACTTGAAGATATTGAGGCATTCTAACGGTGGAAGAATTTTTAAAATCGGTGCTGTAGTTTCTAGGTTCCTGTATACGTTCCCGTTCTCATTAGAATATAGGGATAAAATGCATAGCCTATGTCCTTCCTCATGTTATAGACTATATCTGTACCAAATTTCATTCAAATCGGTTTAGTAGTTTGGGCGGGAGACGGTTACATAGAAAGCTGGACAGACAGAGTTACTTTCACATTTATAATATTAGTTAGGATTGTTCCTAGCAATGTATTTAAACAAATCAATACAGAGTATAAAAAAGCATAAAAATATTAAAAACAAATTGTTCGTTCATATTTAATATATTTTTTCAAAACCCCCCCCGAAAAATTTTTCTGCGTTCGCCCCTGGCTGTGTATAAAATGAATATCCTACACGTCTGTAAATAAATAGGATTAGCACAGAAAAAACAGCGGTGGAAGTATTATTTCTGGAAGGCTTAGGTATGTCCAGTTGTCAATCAATTAGTGGACATCTCATGAAGTTATAAAGATGATAAAAGTAAATGGGCGCGTTCGTCACAAGTTAGATTTTCAGATTAACTAACTATTCTCGGCCTCTGATTGGCCAGACGTTAAGTTTTTCAGTTGACAACTCATCAGCTGTTAGTTTTTACCGATTCAGTTTTTCAGTCAGGAAAAGAAGGCTGAAAATCTAGATTCAGTTTATTAAGCTGTCAGATGCGATAAGTGACATCAAAAAATTATACTCGCCAAATGATGGTGATTTTGTTGTGCGTGATTTTTATTGAAAAAATACAATTAATTAATTCTAACTCCATTACTGATTGTTTTTTACGCTTCTGAAATGTTTTTCCCAGTAAAGTCCACAAGTTAATGAATTTTTTTGACATAAACTCATCAAAATAGTAGCAACTGTAATGTCTTGTTAGATAACCGTTCGACGCAAAACTGAATAAGTTTTTCAGTTAATCTTAAAATCTGAATTGCAACGAACGCGCCCAATATAAACATAGGTTGGTAGGGGCGGCATTTTTCAGTATTTGCCCCGTCTAAAAAAAATTTAAGATCCGCTGTCAAATCGAAGAAACATTCAATTGTTTTTCCATATGAGTATCGCCTTTCGCGAATATTTGACAAGTCCACTTTCCTCACTGAGTCGTAGCGAGTGATTTAAAATCAAACGCATGTGACCTCCACTTTTTTCTAAACTGAAAAAGTATTCACCTGAAGAGTAATTGGCTCTTAGCATGGCGCAATATACTCGCAACCAACCAAAGGGTGGTGCATGCAATAAATATAAAAATGTCTTTTATGTGCTCATAAAAGAAAACCATAATTTGACGTGCCAAAAAATCATAAGTTTTTAGGTCTTAATTCTATGCCAGTGTTTGTATGGTTATCCCTATCTTGTAGCCCTCATCTTTACCAACTACAATACAAACTTTAAAATAAATTACACACTCATAAGACCTGTTTGTGTTCTATGATATGTGTCCTTTTGTTTTTTGCTAGTTCAGTCTGAGGCATTTAGTTTACTTTTCTATAGTCGGTTACACCTCCGAATTCCGCCCCTTTGATTTCGATTACTAACTAATACTCGTTACTGGACTCTTATCGCGCTCAATTAATCTGAAATATACTACAATGAATATTTAAAAAATATATGAATGAACCGGCAACAACCCTCGTGAGATAAGGGTGGGGCGTTGCACTTGCTATTGGGCATCGGAATAATACACACTATACAAAAATAGAAAACTCAGCTTGTTTAATGTGTGCTATGTGTGATGATGTGAGGGTGGAAAAAACAATGCCTTAAGTATGTCTATATACCTACCTCTACGCTCTACCACCCTCCATGTTTTTTATCGGAATAATTTCCCTTAATTAGGACCCCGTTACACTACTTTGGTACTGTTAGCATTAGATCATTGTTAGGAGATTACAAGCGACATTTCTGGCTGGCTAAAGGACCCTCTATCGTAGCTATGACTTTGAGGCAGTTTGCTGCATAGTAGGTATGTATGGAATGATTTGACAACGTCAAAGAGGAATAGCTCGACGCCATTTTTGTGTAGGGTGAAGCATTGGAATGGCTGTTGAATGCAATGTTCTTCTGCTGTTCTGCCTGCAGGCGAAAGGCTTATTCTAGTGCGGTATATATTAATCAATGTGAAGACAAAATGGTTATCATGTATTTTAGCAAAATGTAAAATTATGAATGATTGTAAAGGAAGTAAATGTCCAGTCCAGTCAAATGCTTGGCATTTGATTACCTAATGTACCCCAGGCATATTCTTAAACCTATACATAGGTGAATAAAAAGTAATATTTCGAAAAGTCTTCTCAGTATTGTAAAAATCAGCCAGGTTAACAAGCATTATTCTGAGCTCAAAGAATGAGAGATCTGTTTATTTCAAAGGACAACATAGGATTTGAAACCTTTAATTTGAAAATCATCGCATTCGGGCGAGCAAGTAAGGTAATTTATTTTTCCTTTCATTTCAATCATATATTCTTTGATAATAACAAAGATGTTATTTTCTCAGAAAAGTGACACACATGTTACACTTATTCGTCAAAAAGTGAGTCGAAAAAAATATTTATTAACCTCTTGCCCCTTCAAAAGTGCTATCAATTTGCGCAACGTAGGTAAAGCTAGGTAAACACGAAACTAAACCAAAACATACATGAAAAGTACGCGGTTTTCCATACCGCTGCTAGGTACCTATAGGTTTCAATGAAACCTACTCGAAGCCTAGAGACAAATATTGTGCTGAACGCACTTTTTCCAACATGTTATGTTTTGCTTGCATGTTATGATCTCTGTCTCTATTTAACAAAAGACTATAACAAAAATATCAACTCAAACCTTCCGTTTCCAAGTGAAAACACTTACAGGCTAACTACACGATCTTGGAATGAAACCTTGTTTAACTTCGGGTGGAAACATAGTAAAACGTATACCTAGTTAAAAAAGAATCCAATAATAACAAATTAGTCATTTCACTTAAAAAAATTTTATTCACTCTTTATTGATACAAATAAATATCTGATCAACTCAATACCCTTATTTTGTCAAAACACAGTCCAAAGTACAGGGAGCACAGTACATGTTATGTGGGTTTGCATACAACTCACTCCCTTAGAGACAAGAAAATCATTGCTTATATGTAGTTTCAAAATGACACTAGTAACAAGCGAAAAAAACATGGTGGTGCAATAAAGAAGTTAAGGCAGTGATAAGTAACAAGACAGTTCTTTAAACGGATGGGTAAAAGTGCCCATCAAGTAAAAAATAAGAAAGTGCTCTTTTCGATGTGAAATACAGCTACAAGAAAGAAGCGGAAAAAAGTGCACCCACATGAGTTCTATGCTCTTTTTACAGACCTTGACTATATGCCGATCATTTGTGTGAAGCAGCTAAATAAGAGAGCTGTTACTCGTCGAAGATCACGATGGTCGCAACGCCGCAAAAAAAAGGAGAAGGAGAATACCTGCTGGAAACAATGTTATTTAAATAGAACACACTTTCAACTATTCTTCGCTGATGATGCTTCCATCATAAATGCGGACCAAATATCTTTGCTAGAAGCACTATGTATTGGTAACAGCTTTATGCCACTTTCCATTGGACGAAAAGAACCGTCCAGGAGCGTCCATAAGCATTCTCAAATCGTTCCATTGGTGCAAAAAGATCGCTTTTCATGATTCTGAGGAGTGACAGCCGCTTCTCGATTTGAAGTGAGAATCGACTCAGAAGCACTAGCACATGTTACTCAAATGTCAAAAAGAAAAGTTTCTTCAATGAATATTTTTTAAGAGCCATAGGTGCTTCACTCACACAAAGGAAATTACGTTAAACTGAATAGAAACAATTTTGGGTTTCCATTGGTTTTTAAAATGAATGCTTCCCCGAGTGAAACCAATGGAAAGCGACATTAGACTAACTCAACCGGATTAGTCCTAAAAAGAATGAGAATACCTCTGTGTTACCTATTTTCTGATCCAGACATACCATTTCCAGACATCTATTCAAATAGAAATGTGCTGCCCAAGGAAGAAAAGTTTAAATATCTGGGATCAGTGATCAATACTAAAGCAACTTGTGACTACGCGACATCAATCAGCGAGTAAGCGTAAGGGTGGATGAAGTGGCGAGAAAACTCCGCCATTTTCTGTGATAGAAAAATGCTTCCGAAGCATAAGGAAAGACTATACATCGCCGAAAGCATATCAAACACTAGAGACAAAACCAACGAAAGCTGAATTTGGTTGGCGCCAGACATGGAACGATTCTAATACTGTATTTTCACCTGGCACTTAAACAAGGTAAACGTGAAACTACTCCCAACCTACTTAAAAATTACCATAAAAAATGTAACCGTTTCAGTTGATAATAGGTTTCAATGAAAACTGCTCGAAACCAAGTGACAAATATCGTGTTGAACGCACTTTTCCAACATTCCAGTGAGTTTGACGTTTGATAGCAGTGTGTCTGCTGACCTTCTGTCATTATATCGGTGACATTCTTCAACATGTCTCATTCTTGTTTAAAGACAAAACCAAGCAGAACAAAGAAAAGCAAGCCGGGGTCCAGATGAAAACACTTCTAGGTTAACACAAACCATCCTGGAAAAAACATAGTTCAACTTCAGATGAAAATGTAATATAAGCCGGGCGACGCATCCCATATGAGCGGGTCCCTAGTGTGAAACAGTTAAGTGCAAGAGATGTGATCACTTCGAAATCACGATGAACGCATAGCGCGAAAAAAGAAAAGGATACCTACGGCAATTGACTTTTTTTGGCACACGTGTAACCCGGCTCAAAAAGATTGAAGTCCTATAGTTCCGACGAATTGGTCTTGACCCTGTCAGACCTTTCTGTAAACACGAAACGCAGTTGAATACTTGAACGTGTTAGGAAACCTTACTTTATTATAATGTTAAAATGGTACAATAACAATTATACAATTTTCAAGTTCAAATAACGTGCTCACTCTTTTTAGGGAGTTACTTATGAAGGAGCCCATCAAAAAGTAAAAAAGGGGAAGTCTACACTTCGTGTGTAAGGCTGCTAACGATGGGGCCAATTGGTATAAAGTTGGCAACGGTATAGCCAATTGGCCCCATCTATCGGCTAGTGTTACTATAAAGGGTGTTTTTTTTTAGAGGTATAGAGATTCGGATTGAAATAAAACACAAGAACATTTTAATGTTCATCATTTTTGGCTTTATTGGAAGGATAATTTTATGCCATTAATGTTTAAATATGATTTCGGCAGCAGCGACTGGCTCGAATAATAAGGCCAAGTCTAGAGGTCCAATTTTCAACCACTTTTTCGAGCATTTGAGGCCGTATGTCGGCAATAACGCCACGAATAATGGCTTCCAAGCCCCCTAACGTTTCTGGTTTGTTGACGTAGACGAGTGACTTTACATATCCCCAAAGAAAATTAATCCAATGGTGTCAAATCGTACGATCTTGGTGACCAATTGATAGGTTCATTCCGCGAAATTATGCGCTCATCGAATGATGTGTGGCATGTAACGCCGTCTTGTTGGAACCACATCTCATCCACATTCATGCATCAAATTCGGGATCAAAATAGTCGGTTATCATGGCTTTATACCGCGGTCTCCATTAACGGTAACTGGCTCGCCAGCATCATTTCGGAAGTATGGCCCAATGACTCCACCAGCCCATAGAGCACACCAAACAGTCAGTTTTTGTGGATGTAATGGCGTTTCAAGGTACCCATGTGGATTCTCTGCACTCCCAATGCGCAATTTTGTTTATTGACAAGCACGACGCATTGCATAGCACGGCTTTAATTCTTGCACAAGCTGGATCCTGTGAGGTCGTTATCCAAGATCTTTGCTCAAAATCTTCGTTAAAGTTGATGGACAAAGTTCCGATTGCTGTGCACGGTGGCGAATGTCGCTTTTTGACTCAACGTAAAAAAAAGATGGCTTTTCTTTTTTGTTTCTTCTTTACTTCTTTACTTTTCTTCTTCAAACTTTTATTGGTTGATTACTTATATCCAAACTTAACGATTTACTCTTTTAATTTAAAAGAGACCTAAATCTGTACCTACTAGTTATAGATCAAAGAAAATAGAATAAAATTACAAGTTGCCACTTAGACCTTACTATAGAGCTGCCACTTTGATATTTTTGTGTTTTCTATTTTTAAATGGTTTATTTCTCGTGAAAGGCTTGATGATAGTCTCTTAATCTATTTTGCTCTTTATGCATACCTAGGTACATACGTGATCCCAAAAGCAAGCTATGTGCTTTTTTCTGTTTTTAAATTAACCCCTTCAACTTGAAATCCAAAATCATAAAACGAACTCTCAACAATTACAAGCCACCTGCTGAGCTTTAGATAGTAAAACAAAATGGCCATTAAAATGAACACTTTACCATAAGATAATTTATTTGATTACAGTTTTAAATTTAAATAAATTAATTGTTTGAACTGTTAACTGTTCCAAACTTTCCGAAAGACATGCTTTTTCTTCAATTTTATATGCTCCGCCAAGACTTCTTTATTTATTTTTGCAACAATAAAACTAAGCAGTGTACTCAATTTCAAAATACGCCTATTAAATTGTATTTTTAATCCATTAAATTCCCCTGGCTACCTCTCGGAGCCTCAAATGTATCCCAGTTTAAGCACAAATGCATGTTTATTGCATGATTATGCTAAATGCATGCTAAATAAGAAAAACAAAAACCACTCATCGGAGATGTAGAAAACATTTTCTTTTGTTTTTTGTTTCTGTTGATTTTTTTTTTTGCACAAAAATGAGAGAGAAAAAAAAGAAGGAATTAAGAACCCCGTGCGTGAGTTGATATGTTAATCATTTCTCTCTCTTTTATTTCATAAATCATTAATGAATTATGACTTTATTTCGTATATATGTACTCTTCTCATTCTCTGCCGCTGCACTAGAGACGACCTCATCCATCCCCACAGAATGTATAGGGAACCACTGTTAGTGCAATTCTCCGAGCCTTTTGGTCTAGCTCTAGGCTAGCATAGGTATACATACGAGTATGCACATGCCTGGCAATAAAAATGGAGTGCACTTTATATTGCTTAATCATAACGCTGCTGGTGGCGCATAACAATAGAAACGACGCCATATTATGCAGCGACAGGTTCACTCATTGTAACCCCTTTGATATCAACCCGAAGTGAAAAGTGGAAATTTTATCGCAGCTTTTTGTTGTTCCATAAAAAAAGCAACAAAAAAAACAATAAAGAAACACAAACGGACGAGGAGTTTCTCATTGGGCATGGGCTTGGGCTTGGGCTTGGGCTTGGGCTTGGGCTTGCAATTTCTTCCGCACAATCAAATCAGCAGGTAAACCGCCCGTAAACGCTAAAGTATGCCAGCCAATAACATTAGCATTATTATTGTATTTTTTCCAACAATTTACCGACTGGAAATTTAATTAACAAGGTGCTGTTGTGAACGAAGGTTTCTTTACCACTAGATTGTAACATGGGAGCATCTTCGTTGGGATAATTCCTTTTCTATGTACTTACAGACAGACATTTGACAGTTACTCTTTAGCTTAAAGACGGAATAGATCAAGTGGCGAATTACCGCATCAGTGATCGAGAGAATGAATGACATTATTTTCCTCAGATTTACTCTAAATTACATAATTTTAGTCGGTTGTTCATCCGTTGTTCATTCTTCATTCCTTTCGATTACTGATGAGTGAATATCGAATTATGTAACTAGATTGCTCGATAACGTGAGTGATAGTGCCATTTCGACGTGATTCAGTCACGTATCACTCAATAACGTGTGCGGTAATTGAAACCCAGATATAGGTTCTTAAATTGGGACCGTAAATAGGTCTGTTCGTTGAACTTTCCCCAGGGTTGACCCAGGTTTTCTTGACAACCCTATGAGTTGTCAAAAAACCTGGGTTTTCCATAGTCCTCAAAAAACGGTAAACGGTAAACTCTATGAGTTGTCAAGATTTTTCTCAAAAGTGGTCGAGACGTCAAACAAAAGCTGGTGAGAACAAGTTAGCTCGTTTTTGTTAACGAATAGGGTTTTTGCCCCGGTGGAAATAGGCTATAAATCAAACATATACGTTTCCTTTTGGAGCTGAATGCGTTGACTCCTAGCAGCTGTCGATGTCGTGACAAATGTTTTTTTCTTATGTGCTTCGTTACAAGAATACATTTTTGGGCTTCATTTTGGTGGTTTAAGCTTTTTTTTGAGTATATCAGGGGCCTGTAACACAAAACTACAAGTGCTTGTAATGAATTATGAAGAGTGTAAGTAATTTCTGTAAAACAAAACTACAAGTTTGCTATATCTTCTACAAGTGTAATAGGCATAATCCTACAAGTGGTTTTTGACTTTAAGTTTTGTGTTACAGCCCCTAGAAGACAGGAAATACATTCATTCGTTACACTTTTTTTTGAGTTTGGTCTCTCGCATTAAAAGGTTAGTAACATTAGCGCATCGGCGTGCGAAGAGCCCGTGAAAGAAGCTTACCAGTTGCTAAAGAACTATTTTCGAAATATTTAACACTGGTTTGCTAACGTCAACTACAACGATGCCGTGAAGTGACGGGTCCGCCATCTAACGTTTTTTTTAACTAGTGCTTATTTCGTGAATGGTAACACTAAGCTCATGTCTGATTTGACAGATAAATTAGTTTTATCCTTCCGCTGAACGAATATGTTGCGTTTTCGCTTCGCTAAGTGGGCCTGAGATCGACTTAAAGAGAAGATGCCGATTTTGCCAAAAAATCTTCTTTTCAGATGAAGCTCATTTTGATCTTGGCGGGTATGTAAATTGTAAACAAGCAAAATTGTCGCATTGAAAAGCCGATACACCCAAAACGAGTCACTGTTTTGTACGAATTTTGGTCCAGAAGCATAATTGGGCCATTTTTCGAAAATAAGCAAGGAGTGGCTGTTACAGTCAATGGCGATCGTTATCGGGCCGTGTTGAACAAATTTTCGTTCACAAAAATTGAAGAGGAGGATATTGGCAACATTTGGTTTCAACAGGACGCGGCGCGGCGCCCCGCCACGGACGTCACGCACGTTGCTTATCATAAGCAGCTTATGGGCCATTCCCCATAAGAATACATGTTTTTTAATCCAGTTGTTAGTTGTGGCCGCTGAAGTCGAACCCGTGACGGAGTGATTGGGCCATAGCCTTGATTTGTCAAAATCGGCTGAAAGATGGCGGAGTTATTCAACATTTCAATAGGTCCTGTCTAGATGGCGCACCCTGTATAAATTTGAATGGAAGAACATTGGTCTGAATTCTTTTTTCAGTATGACAAGAAGAGGGCCGATCAGGTTAGGTTAGGAAGGGCTTACCAGACTTCAGCATATGAAGATGACATTGAATTCGCTTCAATTCGTTCCGGTACGCCAGTGGCGGATCCAGGATTTGGGCATGGGGGGGTCTATTACTCAAAATTTTATTTATATATATACGAGGTTTAGCAGATTCAATCAGAAATTATTTTACATGACGTTGGCGTCGATTGCTCATATATGTATGGCCAAGGATTCGACGGACGACTCCGGCAATGAGTGTCCAATTCATTGGTGCACAGGCTCATGTGAGATCGTATTTCCATTTGGCAATTTATGTACATTGCGCTGCACATAGCTTTAGCTTGGCAGTCAATGCAGCATGCGAAGTGTCAGAAATCAAAAACTATCGGAGCGATTGAAGCAAGTATAAAAGAAAAGACGTTCTACACCAAGAAATTTCAAAAATGACAAACAAAATTAAGAAAAAAAAACAACATTTTAAGTTTGTTTGTCCTACCAGATGGGCTCAGTCTCTTGTTGGAATGTACGTTGAATTGCAACCGGCTGTTATTGAATCTTTGGAAGAAATCAAAACGTGGAAATATCGAGATACTTCGCAAAATGCATTGCATCTTTTGACAGCGATTTCGGCTGTTGAATTCCAAATCGCCTGTCACATTATGGAATCAGTTAATGAAATTGCCACGCCCGCCGCCGCCGCGCCGTTGCAATCAACAAAAAAATCGTTGCAACGTTCAAGCACAAAGTATTGAAGACTAATACAGAATTTCTTCCTACATTTCGTTTCTTGATACGTTCATTTCTCAACTCAAAAGTCGGTTCTCGGAACACAAATCCATTTTCCAAAGTTTCGGGCAACTGTTTTTTAAACAAGAATTTAACGAAAAGAAATGCGCTGACTTCTACACATTTAACGAAAATATATCGGATTGATTGAAAGAAAATTTTCTGTCAGAAAAGATGTGGAGGCAACGAATCCAGATCCAATGGCCAGAACATCCAAAATGCGCTTAATGCTTTACTGGTTAGTATCTTTCGATCAAAAATTTACATGTAAAAAAGTTTATATGTGACGCGATCCGAGAAAAGACACCTTTTAGGCAAAAGTGAAAGCTTACACAGCACGTTCTGAAAGGCGCTGATGTACCATTCAAACGCATATTTTGCCTAGTTAGTCCCTTTTGTCGGATCGAGTCACACATGCAAACATCAATCTGACGACATTTTTCAGGTTATCAATAGCAAGTCGTTCAAGAATGTCGATTATACTTTTATAATCAATAAAGTTCTTGAATATTTAAAATAATAATATTACTTCTCCTTTAATTTTTTTCATGCTATATTTTTCCGTCCCGTAACGAAATTTGAACATAAGGAGCCGATAAATGTTACCAATAACATCTTTTATTTTCCCGATTGGGGGGGGGGGTCCGGACCCGAAACCCCCCCCCCTACTGTGGTGAACATTTAAAAGACCAGGGAACCTAAACCTATACAATCGAAGTCTGCGAAGATAGGATGCGAATTACCTCTACTGCTCTTCATAGTCTTATAGGCAACAATAACTTTTTATTGCGAGGGCGAATCAAATCCAGACATGTAAGTAGAAAAGTGTATCTCACTTACATCTTGGTGAATAGCGAAGCAAACGCAGCACATAGTTCGAACGCAATAAAAGCTTACTATTGTAACTGTCTTGTTGGAATGAGGATTGTTGGTTGTTGCGCTCATGTCATGATCATTTTATGGTATTTGGGCTACGCAAGACAACAGGAGGCAATAAATATAGCACCAGCTTTGTTTTTGGATGGCATTTTGATAGATCTAAACGAATATTAGTTTTTTTTTTCATTTGTAGCATTAATATGTATGTATTTTGTTTTTATGTTTTGTAAAAAACAGAGTAGGTAGGTACTGCGAAAAATTCAATGAAAAAATGCATTTGCTGTGGAACATATTTTTTTGTTTATTTTTTTTTAGGAATTGTGTATAATGTACGTGATATGCTTTATGTCTGATAGCGTAATTATATATCAAATTAAAGCTTACCAATTAAGGATTAAAGTGGTGCAAAAAAAAATAGTGGTCATCACTGATTTTTTCGAGATATTGGCTGGCAAACGTCAACGAAAATGTTTCTTTTCAAACAACTTTTTGGTCTGTCTTTCCAAATAATGAAAGATATTTTTATGGTCTTTCATATGTTACCTAAATCATTGTCCTACGTGCTATACTTTTCGAGATATAGGTACGTAATTATTTGCAGAAATGTCAGATTTTTCCCATTTCCGGCGCTCAACTTCAAGTCTAATTATCTCAAAACCACCAAGACCGAATTCAAAAATATTTGACAGACTGATTGGGCTGAACGTGAGCTTTCATTTGGTACTAGTCTCATAGGTGTACGCCCTGGGCCCAGGCTCCATAAAATATGCACCACCTCCTTTCTCCTTTTGCTATTTAAACCTATAGCTTTTGATAAAAAGCCAAGTAAATGTTAGTCTTCAGATCTATGATTGTACAAAAAACTTGGCTCCTATCCTAACTACAAAGTATGGTTTGACAAAGAAATGCGCCCCAAGCATTGATGCGGAACTTATTAGCAACTCAACTGCTGGTATTGTACCTATACTGCTAGTATTGATACATACATAATAATTCTATGGAATCACTTATTTTTGTTCTTAGTCTTTCCTCAGCCAATTGAATCAATGTCCAAATCAAAAATAAGCTTTAGCTAATTTAAAGAAGTCTTTATTGTTCGAAAGTTTAATGTGAAGTGAAGATCAAAAATGTTTATTTTGATAAATACTAAAAAGTATTCTTAGTTATTTTTGAAACTTGAAACTAAAAAGTAAAGTAAAATCTTCAAAGTTCAATAAAAAGAAAAGGACTGGTAATATAAACATTCATGCATTTAATGGTAACAATTGGATCAGAAAACTCATTGTATGTTCCTGAAATTCAATTGAATTTATTTTCTTCGGGAAAGGCCATGGATCAAGGTTACCAAATGCAGTCAAACAATGTTTGTTGCTTGTTTGCTTTTTTGTTTTAACTTTTCAACTTTGTAAGCGTACACAGATTATAGTGCAAATGAATGAAACGTCCTACAAAGGCTACACTGCTTTTCATACCTTGTCCCAGAACTTTTATGCAATTTTTTCACTGTCCTCTATGTGCGAGTAGCTGAATTCCTCTATTGCTTGAATTCAAATGAATAACTCTTGAGCTAACATTTGACCTACTATTTGATTTATAAATAGCCCCTAACAAACAAAGTGTCCCCTTTCCTTTAAGGCAAAAAAAAGACAGGTGTACCTTAACATCAAGTCAAATAACTCGCAAACTCCAAGCATCGGACAACACTCATCGAGCAAAATTATTAAATTGATTAAGTCTTATCTCCGAACATTGCGAAAACCCATCGTCACTGTAATTATATAGGATATCCTTGTTGCTTCTGAAATTATACCGTGCCAAAGAGGATTAAACAAAGCATTCTGATGAAAACTGGTGCAAATATGCAATACTACAAGAGGACATTGCTTAATTCGGGTACATAACAGAGGAAAGACAAACGATTGCCTGAATTCCCATCGTCGAACTTGTCTAACTGGTAATATGCACACATGTATATTTCACATTTCGAACCAATTTTAATTAATTTAAATCAACCATCGAGCGAGGATGGATGGGACTTGGCCTGTTCACCTGCCACCGATTACCATGCCAGAAAAAGTGTCCGCGCACGCACATGGTTGTATTGCACATACCAAACTAGCACCAGCGACCAGCCTCAGCCTAACTTGCAGGATCCTCATTTTCCGCACTCGCACATCAGCCTTATTAAGGACTAAAATCGCGCTTGTAAAATAAATTGTTTTCCAAGAGAAAGAATAACTGCAAAAAAATAAATATCCTTTTTTGCATTATAATTTTTTTGCACTACTTTTTTCTTCAAAGGTAACCCTTGGGTCCTTTTTTGCGTGTGCTTCTTCTGAGTCGTTGTTATTCTTTTGGAACAATTAATATGCACAGTGCGCATCGATGGCAATGTGTCCCCCTTGACGGATGAATGTCAAATTTCGCCACTAATAGTTGTCCATTTAATTAAAGTGCAATTTCAAGTCTTGTTTCGCAAAGTACTAGTATCGACATTGAGCGTTATCTTGATTGTCTTTTGGAAAGAGTTGGTATAGTTTCCGGTTGTTTTGTTGAGATAATTACAGGGGACGCGTGTAGTTAGCAACATGACAAATGGATGAACTTTGTCAAAAAATAGCAAAAAAAAAAAAAAACTGAAATATGAATGACATTCTTGCGATTCCAGAAGCGATAGATAGCAATTGCAATCGTACACGATTTTTGTTTTAGTTTTTTTGTTTAAACATAGCTGACGGAGACGACCACTTTAGATAACGTGGTTGCTCAATCAGACTGGCTGTTTTTGAAAAAAATTGGCTAAAAGCCTTTGTAGACGACATTAAAGTCTACAAACATGCTACTAAGGAATATACACAGTAAGGTATAATGTGAATTTGTAAATTTTCTGCTTTACTTATCCTCTTGGTTTATTTGGCACATTTTGAAATGAGATCGGATATTCTGAAATAATACGTGTATTATACATAAGCCAAGAAACTGCATACTCAAGTTCGCACGTATAAGTTAACGCGAAAGAAACTAAAAACCGAAGACCGCTCTGGCTCCAAAGCATTCAAAACATTCTTTCCGGCACTAATTTCGCTGGCGCTGCATTTGGCAACAAACAACAACTAGAGTGAACTGCATTCCAGCACGTAGGAGACAGACGAACCCGACACCACCTGTGGGAACATCCGATGGATGCACTAGGGATATGCACTTGGGGATAGGTATCTTAAAAACTAGTAAACAAACACTTGTAATTTGTTTGTGAAATAAAGAGGTTCGTACCTCAAAAAATATTTTTTTATAAACTCTAAACTGAAAATAGTTTAATTGGCGCCCGAGCAGGGACCACGGGAATAACGCACGGAGAAAAAACGGTTAATTAAAAATTAAAATCATTTAAAGGAAAATTCAAAAGCAATTCACCATACAAAAAATTTAAATTTTATTAAAGAGTGAATTCTTCTTCTTTTCATTTCCGGCGCGCGTTACGAGTAGTGATCTTGAAGCGATCACAACTCTCCCACTTTTCTGCTTCACACTAGTGATCCGCCTGTGGGGTACGCCGCGTTGATCTCAGAAAGCGTCGGCAAGCCTCCCGGTTTTGGATTGTTCCATGTCTGAGGCCAACCAAATGCTGCTGTTTTTGCATTTGCTTGTACTAGGAGTGTTTTGGCCTGCCTTTTCTTTTTCGTCGCGAATTTGTTGAAACGTTGTACGATATTGCCTTTTGGACGGGGTTCTGCGGATCTCTCCTTTGAACATGACAATACCAACTGAGCCGGTCGTGCTGAATTTTGTCCAAGATGGTACTTTTGACATGAAGGCTTCCACGGATCTTAGTACTTCTAATAATTCGATCAAGCTTTGTTACTCCTGCTGTCATCCGAAGCATCTTCATTTCGGCTGCCTTATTATTTTCCGCAGTCGGCTATCCAAAACCCGCTCAACGATCTTCATAGTGTGGGACATCAACTTGATCGAACGATAGTTGTCACAGCTTCTGGTATCTCCCTTTCCCTTGTACATTGGAAGAAGAAAACTTTCCCTCCATTGATTAGGCAATTTGTCACCTCTTATAAGTTTGGAGATGAGAATCGTGAGCCATCTCAACCCGATGTCTCTCATATTTTTCCAAAACTCATATGGTACCTCGTCTGGCCCAATCGCTTTGCCTTTTTTGGAGTTCTTAACTGCCTCCCTTCTTCTCACTTCTTCGACTGTGACGTCGGATACTTCCGTAAAGTTAGGTGCAGCTGTTGGAAAGTGGCGCCGAGGAAACTGTTCATTCAAAAGATCATCACAATACTGTCGCCACCTGTGAAGAATTTTGTCGTCATCCACAAGTAGCAGTCCTTGAGCATCATTTATGAACTTCGGCGAACGAATCTCCTGCGCATTTCTCCTTCTCTGAGCGGCTATTTTGAAAATGGTAGCTCCCTTATTCAAGTTGCTTTGTCTTAGCTCTTGGATTGCCTGATTTGCTTCAGCAGCTTGGGCAGAAATCTCTTCCAGCTCCCGATGCAGGCCCTCCGTGCTTTTTGCTTGAAGTTGGGCGCACTTTTTCTTCGGTTCTTTTCTGCAGCTCTTGTATTCCATTTTGAAACGCGCTTTTCATTTGTTTTTTTTGAGGGGCACTTCGACCAAGCTTGGAAAGCTGCTTTCTTCTTCCTAATCACTGCTTTAGCTAAATCATCCAACCACCAGGTTTCTTTAGCTTGTTGGTGGTGTCCTTTTGAGACTCCTAACAGTGATTTGGCTCTCTCTAAGCAGGTTCGTTGTAGGCGATCCCACTTATTTTGTGCCGTGATTGCATTTGAAACTGCGTCGATGGTATTACACAGCTGACTTTGCATATACGAAATGAATTGCTGTCCTTTGGTTTTCTCCAGATTGTACCACTTGATTCTCCTAGGAGCCTAAGTTTGCTTGACTTCCTTCACCGCATCCGTAAAAAATTCTGTTAAAAGAAGACGGTGTTGTTGAGCGGCAGCTTCTCCTAGTATCACTTTGCAGTCTTTCATCCGAGATTTCATATAATTGGTTACCAAATGGTAATCAATCTGGGTTTCATTTCCTCCACTGCTGTAAGTGATAAGGTGTCGGTCTTGTTTGATGAACATGGTATTTAGTACGATTAGACCGTATGACTTGCACATATTTAGAATATCTTCACCAGGAGTGTTCCTGGTGCCGAATCCCAAACCTCTGAATCAATATAAAAAAAAATGGACACGACTGGGTCCCACGAACTTGCGATTGTGTTCTAAATACGATATCAAAATCTAAAGTCTGAGTTATAATATATAATGTGGTACAGGGTTAATATATTTTGTGGTACAGGGTTGCCAACTACACATTAATTATGGAAATTGAATTAAATCACGCAAAATAATGAAAAAATTAAATTAAATATTCCAACGGTTTCAAGCAAAAATCTAAAAACGCCATTCTTTTGCAATCGCTAATACACTGTCAGACAAAATAAAGTGCAAATGCACTTGACTCATTTTAAAAATGCAGAGAATAAACAATGAGGAAGATTAATCACTCTATTTAATGTTACTACTATATTTTGTCATTGTTTATCAAACCTTTATAAATACTCCGTTATTTTTGCTCTCTTTTAAACATGAACTGCATTAATATTCAAGCAAATGACATTGAGCTCGGACAAAATAAAGTGCAATTTTTTAATACATGTGCAAAGTATAGCTAATAATAGTCAAAAATAAAAATTTAAGCCAAAATGATCAGAAGGTGAGGTTATCTTATGCCCGTTTGCAAAAATTTTGTTTCAAGTTGAATTTTATTTTCATAAGCTTTGACATAGAACAACTCTCACCCGAATTGAAAGAAGTTTTAGTTTCGGACCGTTGACGTGGGTTGACCTGTCAATTTCTGGAACCAAGAAGGTTTATTTGAGCTTCATTAAACGGTGATCTGCTGCCAGTTTTAGAAGTCAAAGTGGAAGAAAGAGGAAAACAACACCGCAGAATCACAATAGAGGCCAGAAAAAACCGTTATCCACAGCTAGAAACATTGAAGAAGAAGTACAATTAGACGTAAGACCAAGGACAGTCCAAAGGTGTCTTAATGAAAGTGGGCTACGAAACTATTTGGCAAAGAGAAAACTTTTGCTATGCCAAATAATTATAAAAAAAAGACTTGCTTTCGCAAAAAAGTATTTAACAAGACCACAATCGTTTTGGGAAAGCATAATTAGGCTTCATGAGTCTAAATTTGAGTTAACAAATTCCAAATCAAGGAAAAGAGTTTGTTGCAAGCCCAAGGAAAGACTAGTCTAAAAGATGCATTAAAAAAATCGTCAAACATGGTTGTTGGTCTATTATGGTTTGGAGATGTTTTCCCTTTGGTGGCGTTGGGAATATTGTTAAAATTGACACCAAAATGACGGGTTCTCATTACGCCAACATTATTAGAGAAAACTTAGCTTCTTCGGCATCAAAAATATCGCTGGACAACTACATTTTCCAGCAAGATAATGATCCGAAGCATACTTGCAAAGTGGCAAAGCAGGTTTTCTCAAAACAACGTGGAAGTATTGGAATGGCCACCTCAATCCCAAGATCTCAATCCGATAGAGCATCTTTGGTCCATATTAGATGACAGAATTCCGTTAGATGGTCGGCGAAACATACCATCTTTTTGGGAAATCCTCCAATTTGAATGTGAGAGGATTCCATCTGAAATTTTGAGAAATCTTGTTCGCAGCATACCAAAACGACTTGCTGCTGTTATTCAAAATAAAGGAGCAGTCACCAGTTACTGATTTCCTATGAAAATATATGTTTTTTGCTGATATTTTGAATTTGCACTTTATTTTGTCTTCTCTTTTTTCATGATTTGTTGCAACACATATTTTTTGTTATTTCAATTTTGGTTATATTTTGTTTATGAATACTGATATGTTTGTAAAAGAACTTAAATAAATTAAATAAAATGACTTTTTGAAGTACATACAGTTCATGAAAACAATACAAAATAAAGTGAGTTAGTATCTTAATTCCGGTTTGCACTTTATTTTGTCTGACAGTGTACATATGAATGATGAAAATTTTATCAAAATCGTTGGAGCAGTTTTTCCAAAAAACGGTTTTTTATTTTTCACTTTTTTTTTTAAACTGTTTTTTAAAAGTCGAGTATGCAGAGTTTTAGATCTTAATATGAGTTATTTTGACAAAAAATTTGAAAATAATCAAAGATATATTTTTGAAGTTATTTTCAAAAATCAAAATTTTTTTAAAAAATTTATAAAAATTTCCAAAACTAATTTTTTTTAAGTATTGGTATGCAGTCTTTCTAAAACAGCCTACTTTTTCTTAAATCCAAAATTTCGTCAAGATCGTGTCAGCCATTAACGAGAAAGTCGGTTTAAAAAAAAACGGTACTATTGGAGGCAGTGCCGTAACTAGGGCGGTGCCAGCGGTGCCCAGGCACAGGGCGCATCCCCTGGAGGGGCGCAGAAATGACCAGACTAGTATCTAAAGGGTCCGCCAAATTTTTTTTTGTTTTGTTCAAATGCTAAAAAAAATCTGCTGAATATTTTCTCAAATTTCTTTTTTTATTTGAAAGTACAATCCTTCCGGTTGATAACAAAAAATAATTTCATTCAAATGGCTGCCTCGGCTGGCCATGCAATAGCCTACACGATCGGTCCAATTTTTAAGCGCATTATCGATTGTGTGCAGATGTATTTTACAAATGGCTTCACGAATATTGTCCTTTAAAGAGTCAATTGTTTCTGACTTGTCGGCGTAACATGTGGCGAACTCTTGTCATAAGCTGACAAGTGGCAACACTTTTCTCAAAGCAGGCAGACAACCACGCAAGAAGCAGGCAGACAACTACGCGAGCCTAAACTGAGATCTTTCACCTGTCATCAGCAATGACAATGAGCCACATGCTTTTTCCAACATCATTCATTTTTCATTCGACGTCCCGCTTTCATTACATGCAGTCAACCTAATTTTCTCAATCTTGTTTCATACATTCCATTACAATTAAAATAATTTATTTGAATTAGAGTTCTTGTTTTTTATTTAGAAGGACCTCTAAAGTGGTGACCCCGACGACCGCAGTTATAAGCAGCAAAATATTTTTATGGATGAAACAAAAGGAGACTCCGCAAGTAACGCACTGCCAGAAGCCCTAACGGAGGGTATAGCTGATTTGTTCAGAGCAACAGAAGCGGAAACGATGGAACCCGAAATAGCAGGAGTAAACGTGAACGTGAAAATTCCTCCATTCTGGAAAGAAAAACCAGAATTGTGGTTCATTCAAGTTGAGTCACAGTTCTTTATGGCACGTGTTAGTTCGGATATAAGGAAATACCACACAGTTGTAGCAGCAATTGAAAGTAGTGTTCTGAGCCAAGTTAGTGACGTTTTGCTGAACCCTCCAGCAGGAGAAAAATACGAGCACCTAAAGCAGAAACTCATAACACGATTCACTGACTCAGATCACCATCGCTTACGAAAGCCCTTGCAGGAGATAGAACTGGGAGACCGGAGACCATCTCAATTACTGAGAGAAATGCGACATCTCGCTGGGACCAAAATGGATGACGAGTTGCTAAAGTCGCTTTGGTTGCAAAGACTTCCCGCAAATATGCGTTCTATTATCTCTGTAAGTACCGAGAATCTTGATAAATTAACAGAACTAGCCGATAAAATTGCAGAGGTAAACGAAGTACCGCAAGTGTTTGGAATTAACGGGACAGAACAGCAAAATCAGCAGATGCCATCCGCAAGTAACGGTGCGACAATCGAACATCAGATATTAGAGCTAACACGTGCCGTAACTGAACTGAAAACACGTTTTACATCTCGACCTCGCAACCGATCTCGCTCTCGTTTTTTTAATCAAAGTCGGAGTAGTAGCAGAAAGCGATTAACAAATGACGAAACCACAGATAGCTATTGTTGGTATCATCGCAAACACGGAGCCGATGCAAGAAATTGTAGAGCTCCATGTTCTTTCCATGCTTCGTTAAACTAACTGGCCAGTCTCTAATGGCGACAGCCACTGGCCCTAATAATTGTCGCCTTTTTGTCAAAGACCCTAAGAATAACTTATTGTTTCTTACAGACACAGGAGCAGATATTTCTACAATACCACCAACAATACAGCAAAGGAAAACGTGTCACACTGAGACATCAAATCTATACGCAGCAAATAACACCCCCATCCGGACTTATGGAAACAAAACCCTTGTGCTTGACCTCGGACTGCAGCGTGTTTTCAAATGGAGTTTTGTGATTGCTGACGTATCACGACCGATAATTGGAGCGGACTTTTTGAAGCACTTTGGAATTTTAGTTGACCTTAAGAACCGTCGACTTATAGATCAGCAAACGTCTATGTCTACCATTGGGTTCATCACAAAAATTCCATCGACCGAACTAACTAACGTCAATCGTGAGATACCGTTCCAGGAATTGCTGCACGAGTTCAAAGACATAACACGTGATACACTAGCAGCTCGAACTATGAAGCACGATGTTACTCATCACATTCCTACCACTGGACCACCCGTTCACGCAGGATACAGACGACTTCCACCAGAAAAACAAAAAGCTGCTAAAAGGGAGTTTGAAAGCCTTATGGAACAGGGAATTTGCCGTCCTTCAAAAAGTGCGTGGGCAAGCCCCTTGCATATGGTCCCAAAGCACAATGGAGAGTGGAGACCCTGTGGCGATTATCGCCGGCTTAACGCCAATTCGGTTCCCGATCGATATCCCATAAGACACCTACAGGATTTTACCAGTTTTTTGGAAGACGCCTCCATTTTTTCGACATTGGATTTACAGAAGGCTTACCATCAGATACCGGTAGAGCCTGATGACATACCGAAGACAGCCATTATAACATCATTTGGACTGTGGGAGTTCCTTTTTATGCCACCTGGACTAAGGAATGCTGCCCAAACATTCCAGCGATTCATAGACAACGTGCTTAGAGGCTTAGACTTCGCTTTCCCATATATTGACTTATTTTTTACGGCAACCCACAAATAATAGTCCAACGGTGTCAAATCGCAGCTCCGAGGTGGCCAATCGACATCAGCTCTGCGGCTAATAATGCGATCTTCAAAAACAGGGCCCAAAACATCGAGTGTAGCTTCGGCTATGTGGAACGTAGCGCCATCCTGTTGAAACCAAATGTTGCCAATATCCTCCTCTTCTATTTTTGTGAACAAAAATTCGTTCGACATGACACGATAACGATCACCATTGACTGTAACGGCCACTCCTTGCTCATTTTCGCAGAAAAATGGCCCAATTATGCCTCTGGACCAAAATCCGAACCAAACAGTGACTCGTTTTGGGTGTATCGGCTTTTCACTGTAAGCGTGCGGATTTTGTGTGGCCCAGATGCGACAATTTTGCTTGTTAACATACGCTGACGGTGCTTCTCTTTTTCCAAAATCCGTACGCAATCATGAGCGTATTGGAGAATCAGGATCTGCAGTTTTCTTAAGTGACGTGGATATGATTTCAAAATTCGACCCTGAACTTAGAGCGCATATTGAATCGCTTGATAAAGGAAATATTTCATATTTTACGCCTTATGTTCAAAACGAGCTGGTAGATATTCTTGCCTCTGAGGTCAAAAAACAAATTTTAGACGATGTTCGTGCGGCAAAATAATTTTCCATACTTTTTGATTGTACGCCAGACATATCGCATAAAGAACAGATGTCACAAATATTGAGATTCGTAAAAGTATCCGAGCAGAAAGTTACAATCGAAGAACGATTCATAGATTTCATACAGTCTCATGAAAAAACGGCGAGGGATTGTCGAAAGAGATTTTAGAGAAATTAGAAGTTGATGGATTGAATATTCAAGATCTTCGTGGCCAAGGCTACGACAATGGTAGTAATATGGCCGGTAAATATAACGGAGTCCAAGCCAAAATAAAACAAATTAATGAAAATGCTGATTATGTGCCGTGTGCAGCGCATTCTTTGAATTTATCTGGCGTACACGCTGCTAGTGTCACACCTGACATGATCACATTTTTTGGAATAATCCAGAAAATATTTGTGTTTTTTTCGAGTTCAACGGTCAGATAGGAAACTTTAATGAAACACTTAAATATTTCTTTGAAAAAACACACAGACACTAGATGGGCCTCTAAAGCTAGGGCCGTCAAAGCTTTGAACTCGCAAATACCCCAAATCTGGTGTGTGCTAAAGATTCTAACTAGCAATGATTACAATGCGGAAACAATCTCTACAGCTAAAAGCATAATGGACCAAATTAATTATTAATTCATATGTACTCTCGAAATTTGGGATAAAATTTTGGAATCTGTTGATAAAGTGAATGTAGCTCTACAGTCTAAAACTATGACTATCGACAAGGCTTCTGAACTTATCAAGGGACTGACAAGCCAGATACAAAGTATTCGCGAGACTGTAGACATTGTTTTCGAAAAGGCAAAAAGAATTTGTGAACAATGTGACATTGAAGACAATTTTCCTGAAAAGCGACGAAAGCGAGTAAAAAGACAAGATTTAAGTGAAAGTTCAGACACCGGCTACGACATTACTCAGCAACTAAGTTTCAAAATTCAGATAAATGAAGCAATAGACAGAATTATTTCTGAATTAAAATGGCGATTCGAAAAACTACGCGATATACAAAACTCTTTCGGTTTTTTGACCTTACAACACATTAATACATATTCGGTTGAAGAACTTAAAAAACATGCAGCTGATCTGAGTATCAAATATTCTGCAGATATAAATGCCACAGAATTTTGGTCCGAAATAGAAACTTTGAAGAGTCAAGTTGAAGCGACTACATTATTTGATAAATGTGAATGTCAGTCAAGTATGGGTCTTCTCAAAGCTGTAGTGGAACTGGATTTAAAGGAAATGTTTCCCAATCTAGTAGTCGCTATAAAGATATTTTTAACGATGCCAGTGACTGTAGCTTCTTGCGAGAGATCGTTCAGTAAGCTCAAATTAATAAAAACTTACCTCCGCTCGACAATGGGTCAAAAAAGATTGGTTGGCCTAGCGATTTTGTCGATAGAACGCGAAATAGCACGGCTCCTGTCATATGAAAATGTAATCAAGGACTTCGCAATGAGAAAAGCGCGGAAAGTAAATCTTTAAGTAATCTAAAAGTAAGGACAGCCTTGGGTTACTATCGAGTACTTTGTTTCATTTTGAGCAAAAATTTTTGAATAAACAGTTATCTTAAACAAATATACCTACTAAGTAGCTACTTATATACTTCGGTAAACAATAAAAAGATAGATTTATTTGTACGCACATTTTTCCATTTTATTCTCAGAGCCTGGTTAGAACATTTTTCAGGGGCGCAGTTTTGAAAGCTCGCACCGGGCGCATAAGAGGCTAGTTACGGCACTGATGGGAGGTACCGTTTTTAGACTTTTTCTAAAATTTTTTTTTACATCATAAGAAAAACAATCTAATATTAATACTCCACAGAAAATCTTATCGAAATCGTTGGAGCCGTTTCCGAGAAAAATAAGTACTATCATATCGGTTGTATGGGAGGTACCGTTATTTGAAGACCTAGAGACCCAGTTCCAAAGACCTCTTTGTAGGATGCCAAACAAACCCTAACTGCAAATTTTGAAGAAAATCGGTCAAGCGGTTCAGGCTGTAGATCCATACAGACAGACGGACATACAGACAGACAGACAGACAGACAGACAGAATTGCAAGACCCACTTTTTTCGTATTCTCTATCATCGTAATTTCATGTTTAATTGTTATCTCAACATTTTTTTTCTGCACGATTGCCAGACTTGCCTTATAGTACCTATAATCGCAAGTAAAAAATTTGTGAATCATGCCTGATCTAAGATCCGGTAGCACTTCTACTGCCCCAAAAAAAGGCAGTGATCCTAACAGAACGAGTACGTCCACCGCACCTACCAATCTCCTTCCAGTTCTTCCCAATCCCACTAATACTACAGCAGTCACTGCCGACTGTGATTCCTGTCCTTTCAACACAATCCCATCTAGATCACGCACAAGATGTTAGAGCTACTCCTGAGTTAGATGTACTAATTTCAAATATAATCCAACGCGAATTCGAACAAAAAGGCCGTGATTTAGTTCAAAATGCATTATATCCAAGATCTCATAATTTATGGGGAGCGGACCTAGGCATAAATTCTGAGTATAGGAGTAACTTGTCCGATATGGACAACATACCAGACGCGGTACGTTGCCACGAAAAATCGTTATTTTTCGTCTATCTCGCTTCGTTCTCGAGATATGGAGCTTTTTACATTTTGGTGAGAAAGTGAGATTTCAGGAATGTTTTGATGGGATCGTATGAAGCGTCTCAAATAGAGTCCCCCCACCGTACAACCCCCAAAAAATTGTTATTTTTCGTCTATCTCGCTTCGTTCTCGAGATATGGAGCTTTTTACATTTTGGTCACCCAGGAAAGTGAGATTTCAGGAATGTTTTGATGGGGTCGTATGAAGCGTGTCAAATGGAGTCCCCCCTTCGTACAACCCTCAAAAAATCGTTATTTTTCGACATTATTATTATCCAACAGAAAAAAATCATTTTCCTGGGAGCAGCGCCTACTTAAGCTTCACTACAGTGTTGAATCTGCAGATGGATTTGTTCAAGACGAGGAATAATATGAAGAGGGCAATATAACGAAACGTAAGCCTTAATACATTATAAGAAAAAGACCACCATACTGCGAGCAGCGCTCTCTCTCTCTCTTAGCGGATCAGTTAATGACTTCCGAACAGGACAGCGCTGCCGTTTTGCAAAATTCTGCTCTGGAAAGTTCTGTGATGGAATGTTCACTAAGGCACTACGATAATTATAGACGGATGCTATAGTACCGGTGCCAGTAAAAGAAATTTAGACTTAATTTCTATGCACTAGGATCATTCAGTTAAAATCATTGGCTCTTGTTCCAAACTCATCCCTCACAGAGTCGTCATTTCGATTTTACGATTCACACAATTCCATCAAAATGCTTTCTCGAAAAGCGTTTCCCATATCTCTTCCCACCTCTCCTCCCTCCTCCTTTATTATAAAAACGTATCAAAGCACAAAAAAAAAACATTGCAACTGTCATGTTTATTCATATTCTGCAAGTGATCCCAACTTTCCACATCCCTGAATTCAAATGTTGAACAATTCGCACACCTCACACTAGTTAGCTTTAAAAAAAAAAAACCTTGACCGGAACAGATGATACTAATTAACACGCCTTAGTAATAATTGCGTTAACAATGTTCACCTGCATTTCAGGTATTCTTTCTAAAAGTCACTCACCTGATCTTCATATATACCTTTTTGATTAAGCCGCACCAGTCCACATGTGCCGGTATAAGTATAAGAAGTAAATTAATCCCATCAGCGCCATAGCATTGAAACGAATAACTTTAATATTTTATGGCAATGAAACCACCAACTGAGACCGGAATTCTGCAAACACACTGACATGTCAAACGCACAACTCTTCTTCCTTGAGTTGAGTAATATTAATGATTGAATTTAACTCGAACAGTGCCAAAGGTGGACCGCAAAATTGTATCGGCCATCGGGCCATCGGACATCTTTCGATAAATTCATATAACCGCTATCAACCCCTTTTAACGTGAATATGAGGCAATTAAAAATGTAAATATTTTGATACCCAATTTGTTGATGGAATGTGAAAGAGGCCAACTTTGGGTAATGCCATGCGAATATACACGTTATTGATATGCCATCAAAGTTTACCATCAAGAATTCACTCCATGATATTATATTTATGGTCAAAATGTAATTGCATTATGCAAAGTAGCAAACAACCTTGTGTTCTAGTGGCTTTTAAATAATTCACTTTTTAAAATGAATAGAAGGGTGCGCGTATACCTGTACCACTGTGGTAGAGGGGCTGTGCACCAGTAGGTACCTACACGACTAATTTGAGGCAAATTACAAAACCTAAACCGCCCTAAAATTGTAAAAATATGTAAGTACATACACATAATAAAAAGAACACTTCCATAGGCTTAGCATATAACCTGGCATGTAATTCATAGAACATTCATTGGTGGAAGATTATCCGTCCATAGGCAATAGGTTTAGGGTATACTCAGAAAAGGAGAAATTACTAAAATAAAAATGCAAAACAGGTAGGGCACATGTCAGAAATTTATCGTTGCCAGAGATCTCTTCAACCGATATACCATTGGCCAGGATGGGACCAAAAGTTTGGAGTACCTTCTGTGGAAACGAGTTAAACTTTTTTCTAGCTCTATGGCAAAGTGGCAAATGGCTTTCAGTTGAAACATAGAAGTGTAAGTCTATCTACTTGCAATGGTGTTTCGTTTCAAGTAAAATATGCATTTCATATGTCAAGACTGATATGAACTATTGTCACTGCTGTTTTTCTAAAAATTGCGATGAGACTATTATTTCCATTTTCCCAAAAAATAGCAACAAAGGTCATAAATCATAACTAAAGAACAAAACGTAAAACAATTATAAGAATGCATTTTTTGCAATGAATTCAATTTATTGTATAAAGTACAAGCAAGATGATTATAACCTTCGGCGTAAGGTTACATTTTGTATAAAAATATATAAGTTCACGCGAAACGTTTCATGAATACCCAATTCTAGCTTTTTGTGTAAATGTTGCGTAAATTAGCCAGCTGTTTGTCCAGGAGCGGATCCAGTGCCCCTGTTCTGTAACTATCGCATCGATAAAATTCGTCGAGAAATGGTGAGATTTGAAACGAAATTGGTTTTATCGCATCATTGGGGTTCTGTAAGCGATGACAGGCGATAACTTTATCACGCGAAACGAACTGGAATGAAAATACTGGAAAGGCGGTAAAAACGGGTTTCTGTATAGTCAAAAGTCGATATACTTTTCATTGGGTGCGTTCGAAAAAAAATGGGTAGCATAACTAGGATACCTTTGTATCCGGGTAAGTTTTCGAACGACTAAGATTAGGTATCTGTCAAATCAGAAACAGCTGATAAATCGAAGTGAAAACAAACCAAACCAAATGTGTTTTAAAAATTGCAAACAACACGTACCACTTATTATTCGATTGCAGACTTCTTCACAATCGTTTACTTCGTAAACAACGTCGTTTAGATTAATTAGGAGCACCATATTTTAAATTTTATGTTTAGAAAAAACAATTTTGCAACAAAGCACTATGACAGAAAGCAAAACAAAAATGAATCCAAGTCAGCTGTTCTCAAATTTCAAATTGGGTAGCTTGCTATACCATGATTTTTAAGGTACCTTTGGATCGCTTTCCCCTCAAAAGATGTTTTGCAGTCAGCTGCTTTTTAACATGGGATTACACTAACAACAAATGTCACGAAAGGTATCTAGTTCGTCTTAGGTAAGAATCCGAACGCAGCCATTTTATACGTCAAATTCTATCACTGGGTTCGTAGCAGGCGATAAGATAAGAGGATGATTATGGCTGAGCACAAAAAGGTAAATATAATATAAAAATATTGAAATAATAGGGACTTATATTAAAATTAAAATTTTTAGAGATGTACGCGGATATCAAAAGCGCAAAAAGAACTCTTGGTGGACTTCATGCTACAAAATAAACCTTTTGCTAGAGGCCAGTTTAATGAATTTAATGCGAACAGCAGCAATTCGAACACTTGGGAGCTAATCAGCTCAAAGCTCAACTCCCAAGGATCGGTACAGAAGTCAGTTGACCAGTGGAAAAAGGTAGGTTAGATAAATTTAACAAAACAAAAATTTGTTCAACAATTTTTTTTTTATGCAGTGCTGGATTGACATGAAGTCATCCGCAAAAAAACAAGCCAGTGACTTAAAAACATTTATGAACAAAACAGGTGGTGGAAGCATTGCAGACGGACCTCGTCCCCTCAGCGATTTGGAGGAAAAGATTATTTCAATAATTACGTTGGACGCTGTTGATGGCGATGGCTCCACCCCCGAGCTGGGAAGACCAGTGATTGATGTAGGTTCAAAACAATTTTTTTTTAAATAAGAATTATATATTTGGTTTTTAGATCTTGGAAAAAGAAAATTTACCTGTAGAAAATTCGCAACGCGAAATATTAGAGCCATCCTCTTCAGGAAACATGCCCGGGCCTACCAAGACGAAGAAGAAGGGTTCGAATAGCATTCCATCTTATCTAAGCGCGCTGAAAGAGGCCAGAGCGCTACAAGATAAAATGGAAACTAGGCTCAGGAAAATTGAAGAACAGAACATTGCAATAATTGCACAGAATCAAGAAATTCTTGCAAAATCTACATCGATATTGGAGCTTTTAGGAGTCTTACAAGCGGATTAGTTTTTGTTTTTTTTTTACTTTTTTATGTTATTTTTATTGGTTGTGATATGCCTTTTTTAGTTTTTAATACTCATATGTGAATTCTTTTTTGTTTTTTTTTCTATGAATTTGTTCTTTTATGTTATTAGCTCTTTTTAAGTTTATACATATGTATGTTTTGCTATGTATCGTGATATTTCTATAATTAAATCTTACGTTTCAATAGTATTGTTATAAGTTTCTGTTTTTATGAGCAAAAGAAAGTGTTTTCACAACAATTTTGGTGAAGGTTACTACTTATTTGCATAGAACTGTAAGCCTGTATTTACTTTTGATTGCGATTTTGCATTTCCTGACCATGTATTCAGTTTGTCACAGTTTTTGATTATTACATTTGCAGATTATTTGAAATTTAAAAAAAAATCCTGGACCAAAAGTGTTTCAGTATACATTTTTTTAAAAGAAACGTAATATCATTGAATAACTATATATAGAAGCTGACACCCGAATTAAACAACTTTCTCAAACTCGGCGTAGGAAGATTGTTACCTAGCAATAGTCACACTATTTATTATTGTTTATGTTTTTGTGTCTGCTTTGCTTATTTCATACACAAACTATTTTGAAATAAGGGTAATTTGGCAGTTTAGGTATTGAATTGAAATATGTCCCTTAAGGGATTTATTTCTGAAAATGGTATTGAGAAGCGACAACAATCTCTAAATTATTAAATGTACATAATCTGTGACAGTAAAAAACTGTGTCAAGGTAGTTTTTGTTGACTTAATTTTTATTAATAAATAATTGAACATTTACGACCCTTTTAATGAGAACTTTCAAACTGAGGGAACCGTATTTACATGAAGTACCCATATATATAAACTACATAATTACATATCTACATATCTACCAATCTACCCAACAAATTACTTTTAAAAGTTGGGTATGACGGTATACAACTTAACATCACCGGAAAAAAGAAATAATCTACTTAACTAGATACTTCTTATAAACAAAGTCATAAACTCAGTCATTGAATAATTGCATTTATTCAATGTAATTATTCAATGACTCAGTTCTTATCATCCTATCATCACTTTAAAACCATTTTTTATCTTAACAACCTCATCGGTAACCAAAGAAACATTAATAAACAAAAATAAAAAATATCCTATGGGACTAAATTTGCAAAAAGGTTGGTGAATTAACTAGCTCCGATTTCGACGACACTAGCGACATAAGAACTCCTTGTGGCGATTTTCTCCGGTGTCACTTCTATATATAGTTATTCAATGGTAATATACTTGAATGGAAGGACTTTTGCTCTACAATTTTTTAAAACTTTCTTTAAATCAAAGATATGTATATCACCGCAATCTTAAAACAAACGCAAAACATAGTCAGGAAATACAAAGTTCATACTTGTACGTCGTACAGCGTTTTTTGTCGCTGCCGATGTTTCTTCTCTTGTTTGTTAGTTACTCAATGATCAATGTCAAATTCATTTTGGAATTTGTTGTGACTTGTGACTTGTGAGACGAGAGACAAGAACCAAAAATAGAACCAGTGAGTGACAGCGAAGAAAACCCTAAAGTAGCCGAAACCCGAAACAGTGAAGAAGAACACATTGTCATCCAGGTAAGTGCTTAGGGATAACATATGCACCTCATAAGTAAAGGAGTGTTTTTTTCCTTTAACTGGTTGTTTTGCTTGAGGGCCTCTGCCAAAACAAAGAAGTTTACTTGCAATTTCTGCCGAGACGTCTTTGAGACGTTGAGCGAGTTAACGATCCACATTACGGAGCCAGTACTTCCAAGGAAGTTTTTCCATCAGAATTGGGTTTCAGAGTGGATGGGTGGGCAGCCTATGATGGCCCAAGTGAAAAGTGAGTAAATTTTCTTTGCCATTTTTATGTTTTGTGGTGCTCAACATTTGTTCTAGCAGCAGTTCTTTAGATGGCCTCCCACTCAAACCAATATGCAATGTTCAAGTCAAAGAAGAAATCCAATCAGAGCACGGCAGCAGCGATTATGAAGAAGACGACCATACTGAATCGGCCAAGTGAGTCTATTATTTACCAAAACTAATCTGGATTTTTGTAACTAATTTTTGAATGATATTCAGCATCGCAGAGAACTTTCAAAATGGTGAAGATAATGATGAAGGACCTGTCGAAAACGCAAAGCAAAATACAGAAGGGCGCAATTTTGTCAATTCTAAGAGCTTAGTTTGCGAAATATGCGGGTTCAAGCCAAAAACTCCTGCTCTAATGCACGCTCATGTCCGGAATCGGCATCCAGACAATTACATAGAATATGTCGAGAACTTGAAGATGTTAGTTTTTCAATATTTACATGAATAGATTCTATTTTGGATTGTCCTTTTCAGTTCCGGAGGATGGGTGGTGAAGTGCAGAATCTGTGATGTCTACCTTTTTAGCAGCACCATTTATGGACAGCACTTGAAATACACTCATTCGTAAGGATATTCCGATTGAAGTATTCATAAAAATCATGTAACTTAATCACAAATTCAGTCGTTTCAGCCTAATTGTGAATGACTGCAGTGGCTATTTTGAGTGCAACCATTGCGACCAAAATTTTAGCAGTAAGAATGACTTTTTCTTGCACAAAAATCAGGCCCATAAGTACGATAATAAAATTAAAGGCTTGTTTACAAAGTTTCAATCAAAATTGTCTTTCATAGTATGAGACGAATCAATAAAGCAAAGCAAATTTTTATGTGCTTGTTATGTGACAAGGAGTTTGGACGGTACACAAATCTACAGCAATTGGGTTGATGAGTCATTTGTCTTAGTATGAAGATCTATGAAAATTAGGTGCTGAATTCCATTCAATTTCTGTTAATATATTTAATCTTCTGACTAACAGCAATCCTATTAGTATGTATTGGAATTTTTTTTTTAATATTATTTTAGTAGGTTTATATATTTTTTTTGTTGAAGGCTGACAATATAGTGCAAGTTTCAATTACAACATAACGACAAAAAAGCCGCTGAGAACCAAATCATAATTGTTCTGCCATCCAACTATAAATCAACTCGGGCATTAAACATCATTTAAAAAAGGATAATGTATGCAACTGCAAATGCCGCTACTGCGACGGCAATAAAGCTTTGGTTTGGGAGAACCTTAATTAAAAACAAAAAATACAAATATGTGATATACACAGTTAGAAAAAATGTATTTGGTATACCTAAATAATTTTACAACTTATGTAACAAAATTTGATTTAATACGGTCTCGAATTCTTACGGCCTCTCGTTGTTGGACGATACTACTTTCCGGAAGATAAAATACGTTCCTTTCTTCATCAATATCTCTGTCTGGATCCTCAATAGTAAAATCGTCGGCGTCGGAAATTCTATGCACTAGACGAAAATTGTGCAGAACACAGCAGGCATTAATAATCTTTCCTGCGGCTTGAGGGGAGTGAAATAATCCTACTTTGAGGCATCGGAAAACGGACTTCAGAACCCCATTCAATCTTTCCACACAATTTCTCGTTTGAGCATGCACGGTGTTGTAGGCTCTTTCACTTTCATCACCAGAAGATCTATAAGGCGTCATTAGCCAGGGACGTAATGGGTAGCCAGAGTCACCTGTGTTTAAAAAAAAATATAGTTCAACTTCTTATAGTAAAATAAAATATTGTTCATACCTAACAGCCAAGAGCTATGTTCTCTATGCAGTCGTGTCTCATAGCGCTGTTCCAAAAGTGATTTTATCCAGGAACCTTCCCAAATGAAGGAGTCGTGTGAAGCACCACCAAATCGCGCTATTACCCCAAAAATTTTTAAATTGTAGTCACAAACCTGAGAATAAAGTTATTGAATTTATTTGACTACATTAATCGGAAGTTTTTAAATACCAATTGGACGTTTTTGGAATGGTATCCTTTCCTATTGAGGTAGCACGCTTCCACGTCAATGTTTGGTTTGAGTATCCTTACATGGGTACAATCCACTGCTCCAATAACCCCAGGAAAGCCGGTAGCATCAAAAAACCTAATTGTAATGGAAGGTTATGTATTTGTTTTCAAAAAACTAAACACAAAAACAAAGGGCAAATGTACTTACGTTTGCTTAATGGGTTCATATTCATCCTCTTTAGGGAATTGAATATACCTTCCGGCTAAATGGTTTTGAAGAATAGTGGAAACTTCAGCCACAATTCTGGAAACCATCGTTCGGCTCATTGCTGCTGCAAAGTCTTGGCCGATGTCCCTTTGAAAGGAACCCGTAGCATAAAAATGTAATGCAGCACAGAGACGAATAGGGATGGGTATAAATGTCTTCCTAAAGCCCTTTGTCATATAGGGAGCCATTTCGCCTAACAAAATATGTGCTGCATCACGACTAAGCCTATACAGTTCGCGAAACCGCTCCTCCGGAATTTCAAACGGGTTTGTGGTGTCCCGAAGATGTCGTCGGTTCACTCGCATTCTATTACGCCGCTCATGAGCTTCACTTAATAAAATTAAGGCGAACATTTTAACTATTTTTTTTTTTTTTAACTATTAAAAACAAAAAAAACCGAATTTCGAACTGCTCACTTTTCAACAAATTTGAAAATTTCATAAACATAAACAAGATTGACAGATAGACTTATCGCCTTCCATTGGAAATTCCAGTCAAACTGAAACCGAAACTGAAAGTTATCGCATGCACTTATAGAAACCCAGTTCTTTCCAGAGGCGATAAAGAGGGAATGAATCGTTTCATTTTTTAACGATGCGATAACTTATCGCCAAAGATACAGAACAGGGGCACAGGGGGGGAGGGGCACTAGGGGCAATTGCCCCCCCCCTTCTCTGTCAATAAAAATGTTAAGTCTGAAGCAAACTGTACGTATTCGCTACAAAAATTCGGTTGGTCCCTAAATTGCTTTAAATAATAATTCATTTAATACCAAGAAAAAGCAAAACTCAGACAGAAGGCATAAAAAAAGTCAATGTCATTCGTTCGGGATTCACAATATTATTTATTACTTTTTGATGAAACAGCTGATGCATCTCACCTCTTCCAACTGATTATTATATTACGCTACGTTCACAATGGTAGCATTCGTGAGGATTTTGTCTCTTTAGTGGATGCATTTGAGGAACTACACGGTTAAAAATGTTGGTGTTGATTCTAATATTTTTGGGTTGCATAGGTATATGACAACACTATATATATAGCTTATTCCAGAACTGATGAAGAATACGAATCTGATGAGGAAAGCTGGAGGGAAACTAGAAGAAAACTAGCTGCCAAAGAGGATTTATCTTTAATTGGCAAAGCCATCGGCCAAATTGTATTGTTGCAACTAAAGAAAAAGCTCAAACTTCCTCTTGAATGCTGTGTGGGAATAGGGACAGACGGATGTGCTGTTATGCTTTCAGAAGTTCGAGGTGCTGTCATGGAAATTCAGAGGGAAACGAAAAATTGCTGTCAGGAGTCCATGCTACAGTCATAAGCTTAATTACTCCATTTCTCAAAGTTCAAAAGTACCTACCTGCCATTCGAGACGCTGTTGCAATAATGAAAGAGGTTATCTTCTTCTTCAAATCGCATCCGAAACGAAAAACTGTCCTCATGAACACCTTGGGGGTGTGCCCTCACATCACTTTGCGAAACAAGGTGGGTAGAACGACATGAAGGTGTATTTCAATTTTCTATGGACTTCATCAAAATTGTGGAAGTATTCGAAACGATATCGCAGTGGCGTGACCCAAGCACGGCTGCGCTGGCAAGGCTTCCTTACTTATAACATCTTTATGCAATTCACAGTTTATTGTATCAGTTTTGTGTTGGAGTGATGTGTTGTCTTTGGCACAGTCCTTGAGCAAGTTACTACAATCTAAATCTCTTGACCAGAATAGCAGCGCAATGCTGGTGAAGAACACGATTTCCGTTCTTCAAGGTCGCCGGGAGAACATAGGTACCAGTTTCCACAACATCTGGCAGAATGCAAAGAATTTATGCGATCAGTTGAATGTTGAGTTAAGAATTCCTCGTATTCCACGTCATTGTGGACGCCAGATTCACCGAGCTAATTTTAACACTAATTTAGCTGAGGTGTAACAGAATTTCGTTATATGCACCACTAATTGACTTTTTCCTGGCCGATTTGCATGAAAGATGTGTATTTAAACCTACAATTTTCATTCCGGAAATGCAATTCGATATAATACTGATGAGTTGGATACCACCGTTAAGTCGTTAATAAATCCCTTTGCTCAACTCTTAGAGTAAAATACAGACACAGCCTGTTTTTTGCTCAAAGATGAGCTGGTGTTGTGGCGGGAAAAATGATTAACGGTAAAGGAGCAGAACAACCATCTTCCCATTACTGCTCTTGAGTTGATGGATAAATGCAATAAGGATGTGTTTGGCATTATACACAGTTTTCTTTTAATTCTTGCAACGCTTCCGGTTACGAATTCTTCGGCAGAGCGGTCTTTTTCTTCATTGCGGCACCTTAAAACCTATTTAAGGTCCACAATGAGTCAAAATTGCCTTTGCGGTCTGGCACTTATGCACATCCACAGACAAATCCCGATCGATGTTGAAAAGTAATAACAAGGTTTTCAAAAACCGGCTCCAACAAAAAGTTAGATTTTAGCATTTAATTAACTGTTTTAACCTAATTTAACTTATATTTTTTTAATTTAAAAAAAAAAAAATTCTAATTCTTTTAAATAAAAAATGTATTTTTATATTTGATTGAGTTTATATTCAATAACTGCAAATCATTGAAAAGGAAAGAAAACTGCCTCCCCCTTATCAAAATCTTGGATCCGCGCCTGGCGCGCACCTTGTCACACCGCAGTTGCTAGTTGCTACTATGAAGTTTTTGCAGAGCAAATTCCCAGGACGCGTTATGTCAAAAAAGAGTAATTTGAATCGGGCTCCTCGTTCGCCGGATTTGACAGCACCGAACTTTTTTCTGTGGGGCTAAAAGCTAATATCAAAGCGGAAATTGCTGCTATACGCTATATACATAACTGGGTTTTCGTTCAAAAAAAATCATTTGATTTTCGATTGTTTATGCACGCACACTGCAGCCCACTTCAAAAACTGGGACGGTAGATTTTAAGATCGATTAAGTAAAATAATCGACCTCATCAGTGTGCACTTAGTTGGCTGAACCTTATTTAATTGTTCATTTATTTTAAAAACCATTTGATAGCAAATCATATCGCATTTGCCTCTTTTTATCTATATTTTCGCATAGTAGATCATAATAAATAACAAACCGCTGCACTTAATAAATTAACTCTTCTTTAGCATTATAGCGATGTCATCAATATGAGTAATGACCGCCTCAAACCAGACAATGTTTCCTGTAATTCAAAGCCTGAATTAATTATATTAAAACTCCCTCAGAGAAAACTCCTATTTCAAGACGAGACGTTTCATTCATAAGATGCCCCTTTTGATGATATGTCTAGCGATGCCACGGAAGCCAATCGAACCGAAACGGTGGAAAACATAACTCTTAATCTCTGATTTTAGTACTCGTACTTCGTATACATTGAACATCACATAACATTGTTTGCGGGCGTTGAGTTGTATACAATAACTGCCAAGCCTATAGTTAATGGTTTTTTTTTTTTTGCATTCGTTTATTGTGGACAGCAACAGGTAATTAAATTCATAATTAAATTCTATTCTAATTAATCTAAGATCGGATTAAGCATTTGTATATCATGCCGATGATCAGCGTTTGGCTGATGATGCTTTTGATAACCAGTTGACGAGAATAAATATGCAGAAACACACCAAAGTGTAGACCACAACTGTAGCAAGCACCTGGAGGAGGAGAAAAAAAATTAACTTTTTATAAAAAAATAAATGTAAGTAATATATGCGGAAATTGTGAGTGAATCCTTCTCTTATGAGTGACAATTATAATAATAAGAGTTAATTAAAAGAGGATTCAAATTACATATTAGTTAGATATTCTTACTATGAAAAGCCCACTCAGTATTTGAGACCATAAAAGTGATTCTTCGTCTTGAGTAGGGAGATTTGTCCCAGTTTCTAGGGAGTTCCGTTTATGCTCTTTTCCTTTGGACACCTTAAAAAAAATCAACAAAAAAGAGTTACTTTCAAGGGAAGGGATCACTATTACGAAGGTGATTTAAGTAATCAGTAATAATCTATTGGTTCGTTCGTATTTGACTTTACCCAGGGTTGACCCAGGTTTCCCTAACAACCCTATGAGTTTTCCAGTCCTCAGAAAACGCTAAATTACAAAATCACCACACATCCCTGTCAATTGAACAAAAATACATGCCATTTGACAGCCCTGTTCATTACTTAAACTCGCCATTGCAAAAACCTAGCGTTAATTGAGGGAAACCCCAGGGCGAACCCAGGGCTCAAAAAACAATCAGTTTGACATTCAAGTCAACTTTAGGTTTTTCAAAAAACGCTTTGTGGTGACCCCAAGGGCCAAGGGCAACCCCAGGTCTTCAACGAGCAAAACTTATGTAATCCATGATTGTAGACCGAGTGGCGTTTACAAATAGCGTAGTTCACAATCTGCAATTAGTTGGACAGACTTGGGCTTGAACGACCAATGCTTGATAGTGTGAACCCTTCAGACGACCGCTTGTCCAACTTGTTGGATGGTTTTCAAAAATTTCTGAAAATCTGGAAGTTGGATGGAGTGGAAGGGTATGTGACATAAAGTTGGACGACAAGCTTTATAGGTGTGAACGTAAACTACATCCGACCTTCCAACATCCAGCAAACGAACTCTGTCCAACTAATTATACAGTCTACATACAGTGTGAACTTCGCTAGCAACAAATACAATTTAAAAAAAAAATTGTTTGATATAACTGCACTTTCAGCCATTGTAGGAAAACTATTTTAGGTACTATACCGTCCTAACCGAAAGCTTTTTCAAAGTTTACCAGCACAACATGGAAGTCCTCTACGGCCCTGGCCAAGCAGCTGGCCCTTTAATGAGCTGCAAATCGTGCAAACCGTGGCCGCTTAGTATTCAAGTGCTGTTCGGAGTAGTGTTTTGCCTTAAAATCGACTTGAATTTAAAAGATTATTCTACGCTTAAAAAATGCCCAAGAAAGCATCTGTTGATGATGACTTAACAGCCAAAGAACCCGCAAATTGGTCATCATCAGACAGCCTTATCATTATTTTTCGAAGCTACCCTGTGCAGATTTTTGTCGTTGTCCACAAAAGGCTGTTATGACTTTTATGAGCATATCGTAATGAGCTACAGGGAGCAACTGAGAATACTCTTCACTTTTTCTTGAATCAGTAAGTAAAGAAACATCAGACGGTCACCAGACTCCGAAACAACCGACACTCCACACCTACCATCTAAGTTTTTTCCTTGATCCCTTCGATATTAGAATATATTTTGAGATTTTGTTTAATCGGACTCAGTTTCCTGCATTCCACCATTTCGTTTCTTGGACTCTTAGAATATCAACTCCCCTCCATCTCACTATGGTCTTAAATTCTTGATTGTCTAGATGTGATTTCTCTTTCAGACAACTCTTACTATAAACGGTGTTATTTTAAGGCGTCACTGGACTGCACAAGCAAATAAAAATTAAAAATAATTGGTTCGAACAACCTAGGCCCCGGCGAGATTCGAACTCACGATCTCCTGTTTACTAGACAGGCGCTTTAACCAACTAAGCCACGGCGCCCTTTTTTTCTCCTATTGTCAAAGAATTCAATTGAGTTTAAAGAGCTTTAATAACTGAGCTTTAGTTTAAAGTTTATATAATTAGAATATGGGAAATTGTAGCATTCCTTAACAGCTTGTCACGTAAGTAAAGTGTAAATATGCTTATTGTGGGATGTTTATACTTTGTCGGTTTAAAGTTTTCATTTGGCTTTTATGGTTTTCAAATATTTTTATTAGTGAGACTTTTCTAAAACTGACAATTTTTATTTTACTTTTGGTGATTCTGATTTTGAATAACTGACAGCCCTGGTAGGTGCCAACAACTTACGATGTTCTTTTTTCAATTTATTTACTATTTAGCTTGTGTAAGCTTTATAATTCTACAAAACATACCTTCGATTCTTGTGCAAGCTCCAAAGTGTTGTTCTCATACTTTCCTTTCTTTATTTGCTCAATATCTGAAGGATTCATCAGAGTACTGACGTCCAAACATTCGTTTATATAAATATCATAAATCTGAAAGAAAGAGACCAAAAAATTGATTAACTAAGAATTTTAAACATTGAAATGAAAGCTGTGAGCATGCAGAGAAAAATGATATAGGGCCTGGATTCTGTATTTTTTAGACGTTTCTCATATAATAGTCTAGGATAGTATAGAGTCAAGGATGGCTTCTTCACTATACCGTCTTATAAGTTTAGAAAGCTATTTCAGTTTTCTAAACACGTTTTTTAGTAACTAGGTATCATTAAGACGATAGTCGTGTAAACAGTTACGGGATTCAGGCCAATTCGACTGATAAATTGCTGTACAATAATAAAGGAAAAATCTTTCTACGATGTTGTGATGATACAACTCAAATTTGGCTAGTGCGCCTACATCTTGCAAATCGAGTAAGTTGTCGGACTTTTCTATGAGTTGTCTCTTCAGCGCATTCTGGCCTTTAATCGCGTAAGCAGTCGATAGTGTGACGATATCATTATATCAATTCAAAGGTAGCAGAAAAGTGCTATCGTCTAAGACGATGGACGATAGTATATCACAAAAAATTGCTTTGTGTAGCCAGTAACCTGAAGGTAAGGCTGATTTTCGAACCCATTTTTTAAATTTCTGTGTTGATAAAACGATAATCGTTTTGAAAGTTGCATTGACATTTTCATTAATATGTAATTGTGTTTTCATTTAATCAATTCATTTAAAAATCCATAAAAGGCGCCATTTCGGAACCGAAATAAAATTGTAGGTCCCCTCGATTTCCTCTCACAAGGCATGGTTGTGAGAAATGCGCTAGGCCCCGGGGCACCGCGCTCTTTTGCGCCACCCTATTTAATTTTAATTTTATTTATTTAGTCAATCAAATGAATTAAATTAACAATTTAAGAATTAAGTCTGTTTTCAACTTGAGCGTTTATATCAGCAAAAAAATTATATGTATATGTATATCGATTGTGGAATACGCTAAAGAATTCAAATACCAACCTCGTTGATTGAATGGCATTTTGCCACAGGTTCACAAATTTTGGTTGTTGTGTTAAAAAAGTTTCTCCTCCCAAAATATTTTTCTTCGCAATTCACTGGTGCACAATTATTTAAAAAGTCCAAATCCCAACTTGCGCAGTCTTTGTATCCTTTTCCTATTTTCCAAAATACAGAAAAAATGAAATTTAATAAACTCAGTCATATTTGCGTAGAGAAGTGTATTTTGAATCGTTCGTTGGAAAAAGGTTTACAAGATATTAGCCGTGTTTTATTGGGAATTTTTAAATTCGCTTCACTAATACGCTCAATAAAACGCTGTACTCACTAATGCGACTTTATTCCCTAAACTCCATTTACCAGCCATCCCTGTTGTTCACTTCTGCAAATGACTTATTTTTGTTTACTTATCAGCAGTAGGCGCGTTTTATCGAAATTCTATGTGAAGTTATGTTCATTTCAGTAAAACATCGCTCATGGAAAAACAACAACTCCTTATGTCAATAGCCTAAATGAACATAAATATCGCAGTTAGCTAACTGCACAACAGGGATGGTTGGTTAAATTTCTTTTTTGGCACCCAGTGCCCCTGTTCTGTAACTATCGCCTTGGCGATAAACGGTGGAAAATGGAACGAAATTCTATGAATTTAGTAGGATTTCGTTCCATTTTCCACCGTTTATCGCCTGCTTTTATCGAGGCGATAGTTACAGAACAGGGGCACAGAGGTTGGCAGTCTTTGGGTTGTGTTCGTTCATATTTTCTGATTTTCGACAACAGATTGAATAAGTCTGTTTCTTTACTTTTTGTGCACAGAAATTTTTTTTTTAAGGAATGGTTGTAAAATTTTTTCAGAAACTCTCTGAAAGAGCGTATTTGTCTTAAAAGTAAAGAAACGCCTTGAACAAAACATTCGCAGCAACGCAACGCTTGGAAAAACGTCTGTTTGACAGTTGTGGTATTTGTTTTGGCTGTGCACGATTTCTGTCCACAGAAATTTTGGTGGCGGAAATTCGCATGGTGGGGAAATTTTTTTATTCTCTCGAGAGCACTCTCTTTTTTGTGCACTGCTACGAAAAATTGGAACGGGATTAGACTGACTTTCGCCGAATTTCGGTGCATTTCGTGCGAATTTTCAGTAAAGAAACACACCTAATAGCTAATAGAAGAGTCAGATGGTGACTTGGTGGGGACATAAATAGACACGCAGTTACTAACACACACACACACGCACACACAAGGAAAGTTTCGCAATCGGTCAGAAAAAAAGAACATCAGACAGAACACATAAGAACATCAGAACAAAGGCAACCAAAAACTTGAGTCACAAAATGAATCTAATTGAACACAGCCATTGCGAAAAAAAATTAAAGTGACATTTGTTTTGTTTACATCGAAAGTAAAAAGTTGAAATGCGGCAAATAAATTGAGAATCGAGAATTAAATAGAGAAAAATAGAAATGGAAAATAAAAGGTATGCATTTATATCCTTCTGAATGCAAATTTTTAATGGTTCTTATCCTTAGAACAAGTGCAAAGGGTACCAACTTTGAAAGTGAAAATTGAAAGTGACGTGCTAAATGAATATAAACCAAAAAATCGTTTTATTCTAAATGAACATAACTGAATATAGAAAATTCCCAATAAAACGCGGCTAGTGTTTCATTGGGAATTTCTATATTCACTTCATTTGCGAGTCTCAATAAAACTCTTTTTTGGCTATATATACACTTAACAAGTTCACTTTCACATAAACTCCATTCACCAACCATCCCTGTTGTTCACTTCGGCAAGTGAGTTATTTTTGTCCACTTACGCTATTCACTTTAGAGTTGTTGTTTTTCCATGAGCGATGTTTTGCGATGTTTTGCTGAAGTGAATATAAATTCCCAATAAAGCACGGCTATCGTTGTTGACTAATCCCCATGTGCGATGTTTTGCTAAAGTGAATACAGATTCCCAAAAACTCGGCTATTTTTGAAAAATGACAAATGTTTGCAAACACCAGCTGAAGGAAAAAATCAAAGCAAACCAAACAATAAACCTTACGCTTTCTATAAGTAGTCCCAGAAGCATCAATTTTATTGAATCTTGTGTCAAACTGCAATTGCTGAATAAGCTCTTTTTCTTCGTTTTTGATATTGTTTGTTGAACTTATTACGATGTCGCAGTGGCCAACCCGATTGAAGACTTCCTAGAAACAAAAAAAAACACAACTCATCTGAAAATTGAAGTCAAAGTATTTTTTTTTATTAAATTACAGTTGTTGGCCAAATAACTGAAACAGTTTTCATCTGACCGGGCTCTATGTTTCCAAAGGAACCTCCCATAATTTTTCCAGCCTTAATCAAATAAAAAAGAAGCAGTAAGCGTTTTAAATTTAATTAAGGTTTAATTAACGGTACATTGGAAGTCACAACGTTCTGAGTCAAGTTTACGCAGCACTCCTTAGATGGTCGTATGTGGTATTCCAATAATTCTTTCTCCTCATTGGCGGTATTTATTAAATTGATATCTTCAAATGATAGCCGTGTTTTATTGGGAATCTATAGTCACGTTTGCAAAACATCGCACATGGGAAAATCACAGCGATGGCTGGTAAATGGAGTTTATGGAATGATGTTGTATTAGTGAGTACAGCACTCTTTTGAGACTCGTTAGTGAAGATGACTATAAAATTCCCAATAAAACATGGCTATCGCACGGAGTTCAAAACGAATGATGGCGTAGCTTTACCAAATATCAAACCAAGGTCCCCTTCCTTGGGAGTTCTAGTTATTATTCTGTTGACTGAAATCGCACTCATCGATCCATTAATACTCAGCAGAAATATCTTAAACAGTAAAAGAGACATTCTGGAAATATAAATACAAATTAGTAAGAAAAAAGAAGTTCGTAAAAAGAATTTTCGATTGAATGGTTGTTAAATTTTTTGAAAAAGAAAAAACAGAACGTATTCAACATCTGATGAGTTGGTTTCCATTATACCCAAAAGTGGTTAAAACAAACATTATAAACCATTGAGGAATAAAGAACAAAAGGGAAAACCATTACTTCTCTTGCCCCGCAACTTCCATTTGTTTACATTTTTGCTTTTGTAACAAGAGATCTATCTGTGATACACGTATTCAGCTGAATATAAAGTTGTGTCAGTAAAACTACTAACATGATTCAAAATATAATATCAAAGAATATATTAAAAAAAATTTTTAATAGATTCGACTCAACTCGACTGTAATTTTGTTTAGAAATATTTTTGTTTAAATAATAACAAATAATTTAATTTAATTTATAAATCTCACTGACGATGGAAGCATTGCTTCTGAAATGTACATCTGAGGAATTATAAAAAGTGTTTTAATTGTTAAAAACTTTACTAATCTTTTCATTTACTAACATGACTTAATTTTCGGATTTTAAACGAGTTTTGAAATCTGAAAATAAAGTGGTCCAGATAAACATGTTCATCTGTACCCATAATCCCTCATCCGCAGCCATAATCCTATTCGTCTCTCTTTTTAACTTTTGTGTCTTATAATCTTCATCCGTCCCGCTTTACTTTTCTGCACTTCTGCAGTAAACACAACATAAATCTTCAAGTAAATCCCAATTAAAAAATTTGCAAATTGCAAAGCAAACAGATCTTTTCTTTTATCGTATACGACCTCGATGACACAAAATAAAAATCACGTAAATACCACTGTCACTTTTTGACATTACCAATATTTTTCTCCAACTGTTATACTACCTAGAAGGCTTTTCATCCAAATCAAAAATATATTTATTTCTTTTGTTTTTAGTTTTACTTTTAAAATAGAAAATATGGATGTTCACGTTCGTGATTATTCAGCATTAAAAGCATTTAAATTTGATGACGAAAAAGTGTCCACCATCACATCCCGGGAACAGGTACTGATAGCAAAAACGGAACAATATCGTGACTAATATTGCACCCTTCGCATTGTTTTCTTTTATTTTTTCAATTTATCGCAGCAAAAAACCGAAGGCAGTGTTGAAAAATGTTTCGATAGATATCAGCAATTGCAATATCTTTGTCCAAATGTAGCGAAATTCTTTCGTCAGGAACATCAGCGATATGTGGAAGCCTACCTTCGTCGGCTGCCCACCAACTACGAGTGTCTAGACTCTAGCCGTCCATGGAATGTTTATTGGATTTTGAATGCTGCCCATTTGTTAAGTTTTGATTTCTCAGATGAGATTTTGGGGCACGTCGTTGAGTTTTTGAAAAAGTAAATATCGCCCATTGGCATGTACAAATTTACTAAAAAAAAGGCCTTAAAATGACATAGCCTCAGGTGCCATAGTTGGTGTTAAAGTAAAATAACTTTTCCGTAACTACTAGAACGAAAAAGAGCGAAGAGAAGGCTTCATTTTTATTGAAACTTTGCAGCTTTGTCATTTTACAGGCATTTAAGTAAAACTCATTGTAATAAGGACGATCAAGTATATTCTGCTAACTCTTGAATCCATTTACAGGTGTCGATCTCCACAAGGTGGTTTTGCCGGGGGACCAGGACAAGATCCACATTTAGCACCTACATACGCAGCAGTAAACAGCTTGTGTATGATTGGAACGGAGAGCGCATATAGTGCGATAGACAGAGAATCACTAGTAAAATTCTTGTGGGCGATTCGAGAACCAGATGGCTCGTTTAGGTTACATGTGGACGGTGAAACTGATGTCAGAGGTGCTTACTGTGCTGTTTCCTGCGCTAAATTAACAAATGTTCCTGAAGAAGAGATGAATAGATTATTTGCTGGCACCGCAGATTGGATCGCAAGCTGTCAAACGTATGAAGGAGGATTTGGCGGAGCGCCTGACTTAGAGGCACATGGTGGCTATACTTTCTGTGCGATATCAGCTTTAGCTCTGCTGGATGCGGGCAGTAAATGTGATACAGAATTGCTTTTAGTATGTTTATGAATATGAAAGGATAACAGTTGTTGCAAATTGAAATATCTTCTTTTAGAAATGGGCTCTGGGACGACAAATGCCTTTTGAAGGTGGTTTTCAGGGAAGGACCAACAAATTGGTCGATGGATGTTATTCTTTTTGGGTTGGTGCGATTTTACCCATCGTAGAAGCAATCATTTCAAAAGAAGGTGAGTTGTGAGTGAAGGATAAGTCGTCAGTGCTGAAAGGCTTCAACCTAGCCTCCACGAATCGGAAAGTCTTATTTCACTCATACTAAAACATATTTTCAGGTCATCCAATAAAGAAGTCATTGTTTGACAGTGTGGCTCTGCAGGAGTACATTCTACTCTGCTGTCAAAAACCACATGGAGGCCTCATTGACAAACCTGGCAAGTAAGTTTTAGGAGGAGAAAATAATATCTAAGCGACATTCAAACTCCTCATTTTTCAGACCGCAGGATCTTTATCACACATGCTACACATTAAGCGGAGTTTCAATAGCCCAACACTGCGAATCAACACTCTATCCACTCGTTCTGGGTGATCCTTGCAATGAACTCCTTCCTACTCATCCACTTTTTAACGTTCCCCCACAGAAGGTGATGCAGTCACTTCAACATTTCGCCGAAATCAACACAAGAACAATCGGTGTAGACCGCTCCACAAGATCTGAGTCAGCAGATAGCACGTCCAAATCAAAGAATGGTGATGAAACACCCTACGAATCAGAAGACAACTCAACAACAACACCATCGTCTGTTAGTTCATATTGAAAAATGACCAGCAAAACAATTCAGAAATAAATTATTTGTGTATAAAAGAAAAAAAAGCAAAATCAAATAGAAAAGATAATCCTATATATACGAGACAGTTAATTGTACCTGCTGTTTGTTATTCCCACGATTATCATTTGTCCCACAAGGTCCTCACGTTTGGGTCGTCGTCGTCTGGGTCACTTCGTCGCGTCGTCTTCAACAGAACAGTTCTTCTCTGTCTCTTGAAAATAATTTATAAAAAAGAAAAAACTGTTTTGAAATGGATTCTTGAGACTGTGTTACGCCCTGGATATTATAAATTAATATATATTTATATATTTTATGTGAAACTTTCCGAGAACAAAATGAAATGAAAAAGTAACTTTTTTATGAAGACAAATAAAATTACAAATTTGCGATAGACTTATCCGTGATTATGTTGTTTTATTTGTTCTATGTTCTTACAGGTTATTTATTTTGAATTTAATTCTAATGACTTAAGAATTAGTACGGTGTGGTTTCAATTGCTTATTCCTTCTTCTTTAGTGTATACGGTTAGTTGGGCTTCTTTCTGCTGATGGATGATCGTTAGAAGATGCTGCTTTAACTGATGTGTTCGGGAGAATGTTTTGTCGCAAATTTCACACCTAAGAACAGAAAGAAGTGTTTGAGTAAAAACTTCTAAATCTGAAGAAATTGCTGGGTGGTAAAAGATTTGGGTCGAATGAAGAGGTCATCACTGAAACAAATGTCTTATTCGAGAACCTTGAGAAAATCTATAAAACGGGTGTTCATTTTTTAGAGGTTGGTTTTTCGAATGGGGATAAAACTAACCGTCCCTATCGAGGTGACCGTCGGAGCGAAATTCTCTCCTATCGGAGACATTTTGCTTCGTGGTAGTTCTCCTATCGGACGATCCAACGTTCTCCGATAAGTTTTCGTTGCAGAGATTGTAGTTTTGGTAATGCAATGCATTGCCGTATTTGTAAAAAATTTCTTACGACGACAACTACTTCGAAGCAAAATTGAATCTCCAAAAAAGTTGCATTGCGGAGAAAACTCCGCTCCGACGGTAACCTCGATAGGGCCGAACATCTTGTGGTCAAATTGACCAACTCTTATGCCATTTATGTTCAGTTTGGTTTGCCATTTTATCATAAACAAAAGACAATTACAAAAGAAGAACGCTTGCAAATCATGCAAATTTATTTCGAAAAAAATAAAAATAATTCAGTTTGCGAAGTTTACCGCAAGGAGCTTGCCATTTTATGGTCGACACTCGACATAATCGTCTATTAGAGCAATTATTTCGGTTAACCATGAATCGTTTTCGAACTACGTTTACTTTATGTAATAATACGCATCCGCAGCGATGTCGAACAGTGCGCACCGAAGAAACAATTGCCGCTGTAGAGCAAAGTGAGATTTTTATGTGAGAAAATTTTTTTCTCACATCACATAAAGCGATTCCAACGGCGCTTCCTGTAGGAAACTACTTGTGGAATTAGGATCCACAAGAAACCAAAAAAGTTAAAACTGATAAGTCTCTATCATTTTTGCTTTCTTCCAAGAATAATGCTTTCTTGAAATAGCCAACTGCAAAAACTCTTTGAAGCCAACTGCAAATAACTCTTTGATGTGCGCTCAAATAAGAAAAAGATGTTAACTAGCAAAAATTAACTAACGCGGTAGTGGGTTGAGAGCAGGCGGAATAAAAATAAAACATTAACGACTGTTTCATTTTCATGGATCCACTCCGACCTAAATACCGGTCCATTGTACTATCAGATAGCAATCTTCTATTGTCATAGGTTTCATGATGTTCTTAAAAAAACCACACGACGCTGCCGTCCAGGAGCGTCCAGAAGCTTTCTCAAACCGTTTTATTGGTGCATAAAGATCGCTTCTCATGATTCTGAGGAGTGACAGCCGCTTCTCGATTTGAAGTGAGAATCGACTCAAGAAGCACTAACACATGTTGCTTAATGGCGTTTTCCATTGGTTTCACTCGGGGAAGCACTCATTTTAAAAACCAATGGAACACCTAAAATTGTTTTTGCTCAACTTAACGTGTTGGCTTTGTGTGAGTGAAACACCAATTGCACATGAAAAATATTTCCTGTGTAAAATTTTCTTTTTGACATTTGAGTAGCATGTGTTAGTGCTTCTTGAGTCGATTCTCACTTCAAATCGAGAAGCGGCTGTCACTCCTCAGAATCATGAGAAGCGATCTTTTTGCACCAATGGAACGGTTTGAGAATGCTTCTGGACGCTCCTGGACGGTTCTTTTCGTCAAATGGAAAGTGACATCAGTAACGAACATCTGTGACCTGATTTGAGAAAATGAACGACATTCACAGAGGAAATGTTTTTATCTTCTCCACAGGATTCACACAGTATGGTGCTTTGCCATGTTTGGCAAAAGAGAAAAGCCGAGTGGCAATGTTACACCACCCCTTTGATGTAATCTTTCCTAACCGCTCAGCATGGAAGAAACCTGTATTTCTTACAAGTAACTTCCAATAAATTTGCTACATTGACGGTTCAAAAACTAACAACGGTGTAGGTGCAGGTATTTTCGGTGCCAACTTCAAATCATCAATATCCCTTGGTAGCACAACAACTATCTTTCAAGCAGAGGCAATAGCTATAGAATTCTGTGTAAGGGAATGCATTAGAAGAAACCTCAGAAGATCACGCATCCTAATTTGCTCTGACAGTCAGGCAGCCCTGAAGGCATTCTCCTCAACCGAAATTGAATCCAAAATCCAAACTAGTTGGGAACTGCATGACATGTCTATCTCAATCTGTGGGTGGCTACCACAATAAAATCACTTTTTCCTGGGTGCCTGGACATGAAGGTGTACAGGACAAAGAGGCTGACCGCCTAGCAAGACTTGGCTTTCAATCCCAATTCAATGGCCCGGAACCCTACTCCTCCCAATCGCTAGCATTATATGCGAACTGGTTACTTGGGAACGGCAGAACATGATCCACACCTGTAACAACTCTAATGGTCACCGCCAGTCAAAACTATTCATCGACTCAAAACTATTCATCGACTTCAAAACGGATGAAAGAAATTCTTGACATGAGCAAACGTGACGCAAAGTTACTTACGGACTTCTTCACTGGACACTGCTCTCTTAGATATCATCTTAAAAACATGGCCATCAGCCAGGATGACACCTGTCTCGAAGACACAGAAACAGCTGAACACATTTTATTTGAATGCCCTACCATAGACAGATCCAGCCTAAGTCTTTTAAAAAAGGGATTCACTATCCCCCTTGGCATCAGAAACACTTCCTCGTCGAATATTCTTAGGTTCTTACATGACCTCAACTTCGAATGAACAACTCCACACTTTACTTGTTTAAACCTAAAAGGGAACAGCACAAAAGATCTTTCAGGTCGACGTGCTAGTAAAGGTGTTTTACCTTCGCCGTACTCAATTAAAACAAAAACAATCTGCGTTTAACGGAGGTATGCCATCTAAGGCTGTGATCTCATGCCATCTACGGCGATGTCGTTTCCAGTTATGCCTTTATGGCCTGGAACCCAAACGAAACTCATAGAATCTAGTCTTCCGATTGCATTCAAAGAGGTCTTGTATTGCTGGATTACTTTCGAAGTAGTTAGAGGGTTGAGAAGAGCCTTAATACTTCTCTTCAGTCATTCTTCGCAAGGTAGGCTATGACAGCGGGAGTCTCCGCTTAGAAGACAGACGCGTATCCTTCCGAATCGTGCTTCTTTTCAAAAAGAAAGGTTCTATAGAGTACATATTACATGCATTGGCCTTATCAGTTATCACAGCCGTATAGATCCAGGACAACATTTTCGGTCACTGATGCGCCTAGGGCATTTCTCTCAACCACACGTAGTGAGGTAATGGAAGTGACTTACAATTTTTACCGATTCCGATCGACCATACCCGTGGAAATGCATTTGTTTCCCTTCATGTTTCTGAAATTGAAACCTCGATCCTCCCAATTAAAAGACAGACATTGCGCAACGAGCACTACATTTCCCCCCAGAAGTATGCCTCACTGGAATTGAAAGTTTTGGTTGCTAATTTTGTTTTAGTTTAAGAATTTGATGCGCCATATGACTATTTTCTTTCAATCAAAGTGTATAATGGCTTCCTGTGTTTTACTAACAAATCTGGCAAAGAACCTAAAATCCATCACAACTGTTTCAAAGCAGGGATGAGCATAGAAAGAAGTATCGTCGAAGAGGGCATCAAGTCTTTTACTTTCCTTGTAACTTGAACCTTTATTCATGGCTAGCCCAATCAAATAATCCAGTTATTTGATTAGGCTCCAAACAAGAGACAACACCGACCAATGAGTACAAAGACAAGCACTTACTCAGCCTTTAACACTCTTTACATATATCGAATAAGATGAGACAATAAAAAAAATACTCACTTGAAAGCTTTTTCGCCAGTGTGCGTCAGCATGTGATTCTTTAGTACATTTGAATAGGTAAACGCTTTTCCACACGTTCCGCACTCGAAGGGTCGTTCGTTTGTGTGTGTCCGTTCATGTTTGATATTCGTACTACGGTCGGTGAATCTCCTATCGCAATATTGACACTTAAACGGACGTACTCCAGTGTGAACTCTCATATGACGATTGATCTCTGATTGGCAGGTGAACTTTTTGTTACATATTCTTAAAATTTTCAAAAACTCTTATTAGCTTAATTTCATTTCAACATAAATTAGGTAACTCACTCGCAGCTGAATGGCTTTTCATCAGCATGTCTTCTCATATGCATAACCAACAAGCTCGGTCTGGAGTAAACATTACCACATAGTTCACATATTTGAACTTCTTTGGGTTTGGGTCTTCTTCCGAGTCTCTTAGCCGGGAATGGCAATTGATTTGAAATTTTCTTTTTCTTCTTTCTTATGGGTGGCTTGAATTCTTCTTCTTCTTTTATATCTTCGTTATCTGGATGTGAATCATCATCACTAGATTCACGAGCCATTTCCGATAAGAATACGGTTTCTGGTATTGCCAATATTAAGGGACGGTCCGAAATTGGTTCGTCTTTTATTTCCACCTTTTTACAGATATACACATTGGTTAGGATTTTATTACTCGATGGACTTTGCTGAACGACTTACCTTACTGGGAATAAAATCAAAGCTCTTCAGTTTCAAGTCATTAGCTTGGCAAAGGTTCCGAAACTCATACGAAATGTTTAACGAGAACATACATTGGCTACAGATTTTTTTAGGAAAATCATCTCGAAGTTCCAACTGGAATTGGCATCAAATAAGTCGATTGAAACAAAATCATTAAGTTTTATACCTTTATTCCAGCACAGAGTTCAATTTTTTGTAAAATTACACTTTCATCTGGATAATCTTTGATGATCCATTCCATTTCGGAATTATCGTCTGCAAGTAAGCAGATACGACAGGCGTTTGATGTGTTCATCTTGGTGGTCAGAATATAAAAATGTGCAATTACAACTATTTTGTTTTTCAGTAATTTTTTAAAAAACAAATAACAAATTTGATATTTTGGTTTGTGAATCAGAAGCTGGATGTGAATTTTGACATTTCACGTTTGGATTAGATCTGTTTGTTTGAAAAACTAGCTTCAAAACAAGCTGGCCAACAAAACGGTAACAATTATTTTTCTGGAATTACATATGAGGGTGTAAAGTTGTTTTTAATCGTACAGCTCACGTTTGCATTGAAAGTTTATTTATTTAATGAGGTTTTACATTAAAAGGGTTTACATGGACCAACATCCAACATGCTCGACAAAATGGCTCGACAACCGTCAATGCTCGACTATTTAAACGCAAAAACAACCGCTGGACCAACATGCTCGAAGGATTTCAAAATTTTTTGATAACATCTATCAAGCCATGTTGTCGGACATGTTGGTCCTTTTGGCAATTGGCAGAAGGAATCAAGTCCTGCGCAAACCAGCTCGGTTGGTGCGTGCGATACGTTTGTGTTAATAAGGTTACATGTGTTTCATTTTGACAGAAGTCGTCATTTGACATTGACAGCCCTCAACTCGCCGCGGCAAAAAGTTTGGTCGAGTTGATGGAAAACCTAGGTCAACCCTAGGGCTCAAAAAACACTCAATTACAAAGTCACCCTACTTTAGGTTTCTCAAAAAACGCTTTGTGGCGACCCCAGGGCGACCCTAGGGCTTCAACGAACAAACCCTTTGTTTGATTCAGATCTGTCAAAATAGGTAATTTTGACACTATTTGCGATCTATTGACAAAAAATAGAAGATTTTTTTCAATTTTGGATGAGTTTTGCAGATCCTTATTTTTGGGAAGATCTACTTCTTTATGCACAAACACCATCACAATCCAGGGTCTTCGGACGCCTGCTATTTCTGCCTACCGGGGTATTCGGACGCCTGCCGTTTCTGCCTACCGGGTCTTCGGACGCCCGCCTTTTCTCCTTACCACGGTCTTCTAAAGCCTGCTGTTTGTGCCTACCAGGGTCTTCAGACGTTTGCCGTTTCTGCCTACCAGGGTCTTGAGACGCCCACTGTTTTTGTCTTTTTTTTCGCAGTCAGTGTGGTATCAAGGTTGACCGGACGAGGTAACGATTGCTGGCAGGAGCCATAGCATAGCCGCATGGCATCACGCAAATCGTCAATTATAAATAAGCACAGACCAGATCCTAATACAAGAGAGTTTCTAACCTTTGTGAATTTTTGAGTGTTTTTATTCACTGACCTTGGCCCGCCGCGAGTTCTACCCCGACTGGGAAATTAAAAACACGTTACAATATATTTTTGATGCACAATCTGCTATTCAAACCTCGAACCTGCTACGTAACAGTCAGATATGCTAGACATAAGGTCATGGGCACCTCTTCATGAACAGCATATCGAATCGAATCTAAAAATATATGAATGTTTAGATATTTTCTGATTTCTTATACCTTAACACACATCTAGTATAGATATCATGGTGAGGGAATGAATCAGGCTAAGCACCGAATCTAACATCGTAGTCTAATATCTATACTAGGGTTTTTTGCGTGGCCACGTCTTTAGCAAAATAGTGCCATTTCCTATAATAAAGTTCGTCAAACCATTCAAATCTTGTCGAACCCTTGATTAGCTATTCATAATGATGACCGTTATGTACTGAAAGGCAAAAACAGTTTTTACTAAAAATAATTTGATTTTGCTTATCTATTCAAATAAAACTTCAAAGCGAACAAAAAAAATGAAATGAAATAAAACTGTTAAGAGGAGCATTTGCAAACATTTCGTTTTTAGTTACTTCTGATAAAAATATTTATAACAATAATTCTACATTTTGATAAGACTGCTGCTAATTTGACTATCATTGCTAATTCCTTCTTCCTTATTGGAAAAATTCAGTTTTTCTTCTCTCTGCCTATGGGTAATCGTCCCAAGATGTTGCTTCAGCTCACATACTCGGGAAAACTTCTTGTTGCATACTTGACACCTAAAAAATTAAAAAAAAAAAATATGGCATTGAATCAATAAAAACAATCGTTTAACATTTGGCTAGTTATAACAAATAGGTTCGTTTTAAGTTACAACTTATTCTTCTCTTTAAACAAAAACTCTTGGACCTCTCGCCTTTTACTCTATGGAGAGGTAAAAGACGAGAGAGTTAGGATCTGCATGTGAAATTGGAAGGGAACGGAAGGTAATCGTGATAAGAGAAAGAAGGTGAAACGTGTCTTGCCTTCTCATTGAACCTCACCGCCTATCAAAAAAAGAATATGGTGTCGAAAATGTACCATCACCATAAAACCTCACTGTCTGTAGTGCTACCTTTTACCTCCCATTTTCATTCTATTCAAACAAGTGCTTAGATGCGAATGAGCCCAGCAACTACAGGGACATATCATTTCTTAATGCTATTAAAAAAAGCTTCACAGGAATTTTACTGGAAAGCCTTTCAGATTGGGTAAATCAAAACAACCTTTTAAATGAATTCCAAGCGGGTGTTCGAAAAGAATATATCACAGTGGATAACATCTTTTCTCTGACGAGCATCGCTCAAACGTATCTGGATAAAGGGAAAAAACTGTGACTTGTGGCAGCATTCTATTGTGTCGACAGAAAAGCCCTATTTAAAAAGTGAGCAACCTTGCAGTTTCAACTAAAATATTAAATATTTTGCAAAAACTTTACGAAGAAAATAAATCTGCAGTTTGGGATGGAATAATTTTATCCAATTTGTTCGAATCAACAATTGGTGTAAAACAAGAATGTCTCTTGAGCCCACTTCTCTTTTCAATTTATTTGGATGGCTAGTCAAGCCATGGAGGAATATCATTTGATGAACTCCAAATAAAGCTCTTACTTTATGCCGATGACATTGTCATACTAGCTGAAACCCCAAACATGCTACAGATAATAGGTCTGTTCGTTGAACTTTACCTAGGGTTGACCCAGGTTTTCTTGACAACCCTATGAGTTGTCAAAAAAACCTGGGTTTTCCAGTCCTCAAAAAACACTACACCACAAATCACCACTCATCCCTGTCATTAAAAAAAATAATACATGCCGTTTGACAGCCCTCAAATCGCCACAGCAAAAAGCTAGGGCGAGTTTTGGGAAAACCTATGGCAAACCTATCGCTCAAAAAACACTCAATTTGACATTCAGGGCAAATTTAGGTTTCTCAAAAAACGCTTTGTGGCGACCATAGGGCAACCCCAGGGCTTCAACGAACAAACCTAATAGGTTTGTTCGTTGAAGCCCTAGGGTCGCCCTGGGGTCGCCACAAAGCGTTTTTTGAGAAACCAAAATTCGCCCTGAATGTCAAATTAAGTGTTTTTTGAGCCATAGGTTTGCCATAGGTTTTCCCCAAACTCGCCCTAGCTTTTTGCTGTGGCGATTTGAGGGCTGTCAAATGGCATGTATTTTTTTTTTAATGACAGGGATGTGTGGTGATTTGTGGTGTAGTGTTTTTTGAGGACTGGAAAACCCAGGTTTTTTTGACAACTCATAAGGTTGTCAAGAAAACCTGGGTCAACCCTGGGTAAAGTTCAACGAACAGACCTATTATTGTTCAATCTGGAACTTGCAACTAAACACAAACAAATCCAAAATCATGATTTTCCGAAATGGAAGAGGTCGCTACGCAAGAGACGAATTTTGGACATGACAAAATGAAATTAATGAAACGGTGAAAGAATACAGGCACATCGGAGTCACTATCACTTCAACATTGTCCTGAAACATCTGCAAGAAAAACTAAGAGATTCAAAGCGACCAATAAATTGCACCTGAAAAAACGTTCTAGGCAAACAAAACATTGCACCAGTGCAAAGTATAAAATCTTTGAAGCACTCATGAGGTCTTTTATGTGCCACGCAGCACAAGTTTGGGGTATCTTCTAGTTTGATGAAGTAGAAAAGCTTCTTAGATATTTCATCAAGAAAACCTTCAGACTACCGGGAAATACACCAACCTACATGTTGTACCTCGAAACTGGTCTACCTACGATAGACACACACTTCAGCTACATTTCTCATATATTGTTAAAACCATGGGCCAACCTAATCATCGACTCACCAATAAGATAGTTTTGTTTCTAAAAGTCAGAAATCTTCAATTCTTTACTGAATGGACGAGATTGAGTGTTATCCATGATGTTCAACTTCACCAGCACAATGGAAGATCTTTCGGTGGCACCCTGCGGATGCTCTTAGTAAAAATTGAAGACTCAATAAGGAATGTGTTCAAAGAACAAAGTCAGCAAAGCCTAACAAAAAGTACCTATAGACTACTATGTTCGTTCGTTGAACTAAACCCAGAATTGACCCAGGTTTCCTTGACAACCCTATGAGTTGTCAAAAAAACATGGGCTTACCAATCCTCAAATCGCTAGATCACAAATCACCACACATCCCTGTCATTTGAATGAAAATAGATGCCATTTGACAGCCCTCAACTCGCGCCAGCAAAAACCTGGGGCGAGTTGAGGGAAAACCCCAGGGCTCAAAAAACACTAAGTTTGACATTTAGGCCGACTTTAGGTTTCTCAAAAAATGCTTTGTGACAACCCCAGGGCGACCCCAAGGCTTCATAGAACAAACTTACTGTCATGACCTACGTGATAAAAATTATTTCGATGACCAAAACAGTCTGGATTTTATATCAACTATCTTTAAAGCCGGGCTAAAACTCATCAATCTCAACTACTTGCCATATAGAGAAGACAGAAATCCAAAATGAACTTTGTGCAACCTGCGATGCAGGGAAGATATATGTAATTTCATTGGTATCTGCCCCATTCATAGCGTTACGGAGCATTAAAAGGGGGAGAGGGTGTTGCCGCAACTCGTTACGTAACATTAAAAAAAAAAACTAGGGAATGAAAATCCTGCTAAAAACTAGCTCCGACAGGTTAGTATAATCGGATACCTATAATTTATTTTTAACAATCAAAACAAACTTACTCGAAACGCTTTTCTCCAGTGTGGGTCAACATGTGGTTCTTCAGAACATTAGAGTAAGTAAATGCTTTTCCACAAGTGTCGCATTTGAATGGACGCTCATTGGTATGTATGCGTTCATGTTTTATGTTTGTACTTCGATCGCCAAATGTTCGATCGCAATATTTACACTTAAACGGTCGCGCTCCAGTGTGTACTCTCATGTGGCGATTGGTTTCTTGTTGATTAGCAAATTTCTTGTTGCAAATTCTTTAAAGTTATTGAAAAGCCAAGTCATTATCATGAAAGTATAACCAAATAAACTGAATCTACTTACTCGCAGGTAAAAGGCTTTTCATCTGAATGTCTTCTTCTGTGCATTGTCAATTGGTATACTGATGCATAAACATTGCCGCAAAGCTCGCAAATTTGAATTTCCTTTGACCTCGGCCTGCCTACTTTTCTTGACGGAAAGGGTTTAAGTGCTTTCACTTTCGGCTTTTTTTCTCTTTTTTTAGGTTTTTTTTCTTCAGTGCAAGACGTCGTCTCAAAAGAATGATTGGAATGTTCAGACATAAGAAGTAAGTCTTCTAGGGCTGCTGTTTCCAAATTCGAGACACACTCGAAATGCGGTTCATCTTTTATTTCAACCTTAGTTCAAAGAAACAAACAATGATCGTTTTTAAAGGAAAAAAAATATTCCATTAATAATATATGTACCTTCTCAACAAGCATTTCTTTCAGCTTAAGATTGGAGCTTTGAACAAGGTTCCGGAATTCATAGGAAATGTCCAATGATAATATGCACTGTTGGCAAATCTTGTTAGGCAAATCATCTCGTACTTCCAACTGAAAAGGATTCTACTGGTCATTCGCTTGAAAAGTGTACAAAGCAATCTACACACATACCTTGATTCCTCCACACATTTCGATTTTGTTTACGAGAACACTTTTTTCAGGGATTTCGCCAAAGAGGAATTGCATCTCCAGTGCATCCTCCGATTTGAGGCAAACACGACACAATAAATCTACCGAATCCATTCTATTTTATTTATGTTATCAATTTTACAATTCTGGCACACATCTAAAAAACTAGCATAAACAAAAAATATGTTTTTCTTGTAAATTTTTGAACAACTTGAATGATTTTATGATGAATGAAGTTTATTTTCAAGAAGGCTCTGTTTGTTTTGGAAATGTTTTTTGCGTCAATAATAAGGCTGTAAACAGAATGTGCTTTGCTCATCGCCCTTCGCTCGGCGATGAAAGTGAGCAAGTGTCAAAATCATGTCAAAAATGAGAAGTTACAAAAAATGTTTCTCATGGTGGGTTTACATGGATCTGCTACTGCAGAAGTGCAGAAAAGTAAAGCGGGTCGGATGAACTATAAAGCATAAAAGTTAAAAAGAGAAACGAATACAATTGTGGCTGCAGATGAAAAATTATGGATGCAGATGAACATGTTCATTTGTATTTCATACAAAATTACATCGAAAATGGCCTTAGCCGGATTCTGTATCGTTTTAGACGACTTTCGCCTGAATTTTAGGCATTAAAAAGACGTGTTTAAGACCTTTAAAAAGTTGCCAAAATTTGTAAGACGATAGTAAACAGCTTTCCACCAACCAGTAAAAGCAAGATTATATCAAAGAATCTTTTGACGACGCAATCTACGATAGACGATTAAACGATAATTGTTTGAAAAGTTACGGAGTCTGCTGGGCCCTGTTTTTTATTCAGACAAGTATGAATTTTACATCTTGTGTCTTTTTCCGATTTTGTAAATCCACCATAAATCTCGGGAATACCCTGTAAGATTTGCCTTCATGAACGCAGCCTCATTCGATACTCGAAGATGCCAAACAAGCCTTTGAGTTGACATTTATTTAAAGGCAACTGGCAGCCCTAAATTTAGTAAACACAATTTTCTGAAAATAATTTACCTAAATTAACTATTTTTATTGAAACGTTAATGCCAAAGCTTAAAGTTAAATAAGACCATGGAGATAAGTATCAAATGGAACGTTTGCCGAATTTGTATGGACGAAGAAAGTGGCAAAGTTGAGTTGCTGCCTATATTCGATGACCCTGCACTCCCAGAAGAAATCTACGAATGCTCTGGAATCAAGGTAAATAGCATCTTTTGTTTTCTTTGAACTTGTGACAGTAAAATGTTATCGCAAACCTTATTTCTCAGCTCCAAAAAACAGATAATTTACCAGAAAAAATATGCAAAAAATGTCTGATGATTTTAAAATATGCGTTGAAATTCCGTAGCACTATACAAAAAACTACAGATTACCTAAAAACAATTTTGGTTAAAACCCAAACCGCGTCCAACATATTCAAATCCGTTAAGCCCAACGACGATGAAGTATCACCTTTTGAAAACATTGATTACCTTGAGGAAGAACAGTTTGTTGAATTCGACGGATTGGTTGAAAATAACGAAGTAGAATATATTATTCAAGACGTCGATGATCCGCAAAGTGACAGCGAGGAATCTCTTAAGATAAGCGAAAAGGATGATATTATTTCATTGAAAACAAGTGAACCAGAAGAGATTACGTGTGACAATGATTCGCAAACCCAAGAAGAGTCTTTTGAGGAGTTATACGTGGCGGAGAACGATATCAAACAAGAAAGTATTCAAGATGCAACTGAAGAACAACAAGAAATTGAACAAGAAGAAGAACTAGAAGAAGATGATGAATTTCAAGCTTTATCTGATAGAATAATTCAAATGAATGATTTTGTTTTGAAAAACGAGTCTATACCTGTTAAAATGAATGAGTATGACATAAAAACAGATGTGCGGCGGTATGTCCGAAAAGCGCCTCTCAAAAATCCCATTTACATTTGCGACATATGCGGCAATAATTTTACGAAAAAAGCTTTGCTTTCTTTTCATATGAAAATTCATCGCAATGAGAAAACCCACGAGTGCGAGTAGGTTACTTTACTAAAACTTCTTATATTTTTCATGAATTTGGTCTTGATTTTGTACCGATTCTAGAATATGCAGCAAGCGCTTCAATTCCCCATGCAACCTGAGAGCACACATTCGAGTGCATACCGGAGAAAAGCCTTTCCACTGTCAATTCTGTGACAGGAAGTTTGCCGACAGGAGCACGCAAATAAAACATGAAAGGTTTTTGTTTTCTTACCACCGTTGTTTTGTAAGACCAGAACTTATCTTTTTTTTTCAGAATTCACACCAATGAGAAGCCATACCACTGTGGAGAATGCGGTAAAGCTTTTTCGCTATCAACATCGCTGAAAGCTCATGAAAAAATGCACTCAGGAGAGCGGCCATATAAGTATGAATTGTTTTATTCAATTGATGAACTTTTGTTAAAAATTTGTGTTTTCCCCCCCTCAGATGTGAACCTTGTTCTAAAGCCTTCACACTACCACATCAACTGAAAGCCCATCTTTTGACGAATATGCATCGAGTGATATCAGAAGTAGACCAATAAATTGTCGTAGGGTTAATTTGTATAAATAGAAATTATATGCTATAGAATTTTATTTATCTGGATTTTAAAGTCTTATGAAAGATTACAGAGTCGAAACAATAGGTCGAAGTTAGGTCTTTCTACTCTTTTCAAGAATTTAATAGAATCATAGTCGTTACTGCTGATTTGGAAAGACAACTTTTGCAAACATCTTAACACAAATTCCGTCATCTATTCAATTGGATGTTGATCAAGAAAGCCGTCATCCTGAGAAGTTAAGCTTGCCATATGCAAACTTAAATCAAATAAATCTGCAGGTGCAGATGACCTTGACGCCGAGCTTTTCGGTGCAGTAGGAGATCAGTTGGAAAGGAGCATGCACTATCCGATCTGCATGCTATGGTCGGATGAAAGTACCTATGCCCGATGAATGGGACCTCAGTATCGTATGCCCGCTTCTAAAAAAGGGAGACTTCTACAATTGCGCCAATTATAGAGGAATAAGCCTCCTTAACGTTGCGTACAAGATCTTGTCTGCTGTAATATGTGAACGTCTGAAACCCCACGTCAACAATTTTATATTTCCTTATCAGTTACCTTGGAAAAACCCCAGGAGTATAATATCGATATACACCATCTTTTTATAGATTTCAAGGCAGCGTATGACAGTATTTACCTAGACGAGCTGTCTAGTTTCGGCATCTCCGCAAAAACTCGTACGTCTATGCAGGATGAATTCGGAGAATTTTGTCTACTCCGTCTAGGTGGGTAAAGGAAGGACTTACTGATGCCTTTGATGTCGAAAAAGGCTTCAGGCAAGGTGACAAATTGTCATGCGATTTCTTTAACATCATACTTGAAATGATTGTGCCAAACTCAAACGTCAACACCAGAGGAATAATCTTTCAAAAGTCGTACGACTGCTCGCTTACACAGACGATATTGACGTAATGGGAAGAAGAAAGGGTGGAAGGTGGCACAAATGGGTTCAATGGTTAATGAGGGCGAAACGAAATAAATGCTGTAATCAATAAAGACAGGGAACATCGATGAGTTGGACAAAACGTCACAATAGACAGAGATAGCTTCGAGGTAGTACAGGATTACGTCCATCTGGGATCCGCAATAGACACCGAAAATAACATCAGTGCGGAGATGAAACGAAGAATAACTCTTGCCCATCGTTGATACTTTTTGTTAAAAAGGCGATCGAGAAATAAAACCCTCTTTGGAAAAATTAAATAACCCTTTATTAGACCTTGAAATTCTTAGACCGTCGTGAAAGTATGGACGTTACCCTTGGTCGTTTCGAAAGCGAAATACTCCAAATCATCTTCTGTCCCGTATGTGAAGACCATGTGTAGATAAGAAGATTCAACAACGAACTGTAAAAGCTGGGGCTCTACTCTGTAATTTGTTTCGAAAGCAAAAATTTCCAAAAACGAATATTTTGTACTCTTAATTTCTAAAGCGGATCCGGAACGAAATACAGGGCCCTCTACGAGGACGAAGACATGTAGGGCGGATGGGCATCAACGCGCCAACTGAATGCGTTTTCGAAAACACATTGGAGGGAAATCAAGGAAGGAAGGAAAAAACCGTTTCTTAGGTGGCGCAATCAAGTGAACCTAGACCTCAACAAAGTAAGGTACAAAGGCTTATTTACTTACATCCTTAAATTCACATTTCCATATACATATACATACATATAGGGCCTTTTTGTGAACAAAATTTAACTGGAAACATTTTCCATGTTTAAAAAATTGGTATCTGCAATAATGCGCTAAAGTTTCTTGGAGAATTTTAGGCGACTTTAAATGAATACTTGTTTCGCATTCTTTTTTTTTTTATTATTAAAAGAGGAGGCTTATATGCTAATCTGGAGAACTCAGACCTAATTTCCGGTCCATTGTAGGGTAGCAGCCTTCCCTTTTTTTTGTGTTGCAGTAGTTGGAAATAAGGTGTTAGTAATTTCACATATAACATCAAGGGCGGCGTCCATATGAGACAGGGAGGCTGAAAGAAAAGTAGATACCCAGAGCGGGATTCGAACCCACGCGTCCGGCCTATCTACTGAACACTCTACCTCTGCACCACGGCCGCCCCCGCATTCACTTGTGTACGGAGATAGAAGTAAACACAGCAACGTAAGTCCGAAATCGCTAAGATAGGCCTCACGATAGGGGTGAATGTTTCTTGGGATATTGTCGATAGGGCCCATTAAGAACGTTTCTTGGGCTATGATAGCAAAAGAGTTGCTGAAACTTCATATTCGAAACTTCTCACTAATCGTATGTTTTTCTGATCGATTAAGTTGATAGATTTATCGTATACCACGCACCTAATCGACAGGATATCCCGACACAAGCATCCGCGTAGGTACACGTCGTCGATAGCAGTGAACTTGGTGGTAAATTTTTGTTCCTCATGATTTCCAATGCAATCGTATTTATAAATCGATTTTTACTAAGGATTCTTACGACAGTTTGAGCTGAAGTCTTCAGACCTCTTCATTCTAACTGACCAAGATTGGTTTCTTCATTCACCGACAGAAGTGATAAGCATGTCTCGATAAGAATCTAATATTGTTATTCCATATGTGGTAGTGAGATACTCTGGACAAGTCTGCCAAATACGACATTTATGGTGAAGCAAAATAAGTGCTTATAAGGTCTACTTCAACGTGACCGAGGCAAAAGAAAGAATTCGCCAAGTAATCAGTCGGTTTGAAAATTGTTAAGTGAAAACGCTTTTGCTGTTTGATTGATCATTTTAACAAATCTGTAAAAAAGACCTTTACCCCAAATTACTAGCTCTTACAAAAAAAAAGACAATAGAAATAATTTTTTTAAGGCAAAATGTTCATTTTACTTTTTTCTTTTGCCATTTCTGCGTGCCTAATTGTAGTAAGGTGAGCCTTCATTTGATGTGACTCTGAGAAACCCTTGTCGCAGATCTTACACTTGAAAGGTTTTTCGCCGGTGTGAACTCGTTCGTGTTTTTTTAACGTTGCAGAGTAGGAAAAGTGAGCTCCGCATATTGGACAGCCATACGGTCGTTCGTTTGTGTGAGTTCTGAAAAAAAAACATCGTCAATCATAGTTCTAAATTAACTCTTCTAAGAAGCAAACTTGCCTCTCATGGCGCGTCACTCCACTTCTGTCACGAAACTTGCGATCACAGTATTTACAACCGTATGGTTTTTCGCCTGTATGTACTCGAATGTGGGCTCGGAGTTCACATGTTTGCATGAAACGTTTGGAACAAATTCTATCAATGGTTTAGAAAAAGAAAAGTGACGATCAAGTGTATGGATAAAGAAAAGTATTTTTACTTACTCGCACTCATATTTTTTATCATTTTGATGGAGCTTCATGTGATAATTGAATGTGGCTTTGTTCCGGAACAGGTTAGCACATATGCTACACATATAAGTAACGGGTGACTTGGGCTTTCTTGGCTGCCTTTGTGAGAAAGTTTTATCTATAACAGTTTTATTATCTTCGTGTTCATCTTGTTCCACAAATTGTTCTTGTTGTTCCACAACTAGTTGTTCTTGGTTCACAATTAGTTCTTCTTGATCTACGATTTGTTCTTCTTGTTCTTCAGGGGCCGATTCGTAATTAACATGAGTTTCATCTTCTTCATCGTTATATTTTTGTTCATCATCTTCTAAATATTCCGATTCATATTCTGATTTTAGGAGGGGTTTATAAGGGTTTTCTAGGGCTTGACATTTGTTTGCATCGTCTTCAGGCTGTACCTTATGATTATCACTTAGATATTCCTGGGGTACATAAAGGTTTTCTAGGGCTTGAAACTTGTCATCGTCTTCAGGCAGTATATTATGATTTTCACTTAGATACTCATGTGATCTTTGGCATAAAACACGAAAGCCATACGCCACATTCAAAATATCAGAACACTTTTTGCATATCTTTGATGGCAAAGACGGAATGTTAACTATCTGAAAACAACAATTCAATCCAACATTAGTTCGGTCGACGGTTTGATGTAGACGTAAAGACGTCTCTATCTTACCTGTACACCACAACACAATTCTAATTTATAAGGGGTTTTTGGATCTTCAAACAAATTGAGCATTGCTTGTGCGGATTCTAGGCAAATTCTGCATTGTTCACTAGAGTCGTTTTCTTTAACTTTTTCCATTTATCAATAAAAACAAGAAATGAACATGAACTTGAACACTTTGCTTTTGCGAAACACAAATAAAAAATTTGTGTTAAATGTTTTTGTCATAAATTTGGGACGAGTGACAGCTTAGCTGTCACTGGCCTCGATACTCAAACGAGATCAAAGCAGATGCGTTCATAACAACGACTGCATCATCAGAAAAACTCTAAATTCGGATTGAAGTATATTTGCAAAGAGCCGTATTTACATTCAGACTATCTGTATGCTGCGTGTTTCGTTTATTTTCTTTTGAACCCTCATCCCGCCAGTCTCGCATTATAGGCTGCGTTCGGATTCTTACCTTAAGACGAACTAGATTCCTTTCGTGACATTTGTTGTTAGTGTAATCCCATGTTAAAAAGCAGCTGACTGCAAAACATCTTTTGAGGGGAAAGCGATCCAAAGGTACCTTAAAAATCATGGTATAGCAAGCTACCCAATTTGAAATTTGAGAACAGCTGACTTGCATTCATTTTTGTTTTGGTTTCTGTCATAGTGCTTTGTTGCAAAATTGTTTTTTGTAAACATAAAATTTAAAATTTGGTGCTCCTAATTAATCTAAACGACGTTGTCTACGAAGTAAACGATTGTGAAGAAGTTTGCAATCGAATAATAAGTGGTACGTGTTGTTTGCAATTTTTAAAACACATTTGGTTTGGTTTGTTTTCACTTCGATTTATCAGCTGTTTCTGATCTGACAGATACCTAATCTTAGTCGTTCGAAAACTTACCCGGATACAAAGGTATCCTAGTTATGCTACCCATTTTTTTTCGAACGCACCCATACACTCAGACATGAATGAAAGAATAATAAGATTACGACACGCGCTGTGACGTATGAGGAGACAAAAAAAGCTGGAATTCAATAGGAAGATACGGGCAATATTTGTTATTCAAAAGTTTAAATTTAAAAATTCAAAAATTCGTGTGCGGGTGCAATAACAACAATAACAAAAACGATCCAAACAATAAGGACTACGTATTGTTCTTTTGGTTTCCTAATGATTCTGTTATACTTAAAAAGTGGATTCATTTCTGTAAGCGGATAGACCAATTTAACCCGAAGACAGGAAGCATTTGCAGTGAGCATTTTGAACCAGATGACACCGAAAGGAACCTCCAATGAAATGGGTAACTACACAGAAACACGCATAGGTTTTAGAGGTGCTAACATTTTTATAAGGTTTGTGAGTTATAGACGGCTCATTTTTTTTTTTTTTTTTTTTGTAGGTTTTTGAAATACCAGCTTGAGCACTCAGACCTAAATTCCGGTCCATTTTACTACCAGTTAGCAACCTTCTATTTGTTATAGCTTTCCAGATGTTCGGAGAAAAGCCAAAAGACGCTGCCATGATAAGGAGCCTAAGTTACCAGCTCTCACCATGTCTGCGCCGAGTATCTGTAACCTCATGCGAGAAAAGCAGGACATGCACAGAGGAAGTGTTCTCATCTTCTCCCCAATATTCACAGAGTGTGGTATCACTTAAGCCTAACACATTTAAATGCTTGGCAAAAGAGAAGTGCCCGCTGGCAACGCCAAAATCTTTCTACAGTCTTTTATGCTACGAGCTAGCAAAAATGTTGCAGTCTTCTTACTAGCGTTGGGGAGCATACGCTTGGTTTGTCTGCATCCAATGGAGGCATGCCATCTACGGCTATGCTCTTCACAGATCCAATCGTTGATTGAAGCCCTCACTCAGCACGATGGCAGACCTATCGACGGTTCAGGTCCTGAGAAAGCTGTCGGAAATCCTTGCCTAGCAACTTTAACGACGATCTCATTTCCAGTTATGCCGTGATGGCATGGAACCTAAATGAGACTCCAAGAATTTAATCTTCTAACCGCATTCAGTGAGCTCTTGCATTGCTGGATCACTTTCGAAGTAGTTAGAGGGTTGAGAAGGGCCTTAAGCACATCTGGGCTGTCGCTGCAAACACAGATACTTCTCCCGTCCAGCCATCGTTCGTAACGTGGTTTAAAGCCATTAGAAAAGCATACGCCTCCACTTGGAAAATGAATGCGTATGATCCTAACGAGATGTGCAGTCGTATTCGTATGTCTTCGTTCTCCACAAAAGAACCAGCGCCAGACCCCTCGTCGGTTTTGGAACAATCTGTGAAGATTCAATAACAGTTTTTTCCAGGCTCAGATTCTGGAGCGAACCAGTCCTGAACCGAAGGAAAATTGACTGAGTATTTTTGACGCAGTTTGAGCCTTGGGATCATCGTGTCAGACGGCATCGCGGCATATCCATTAGACGTGAGTCAAAAGATATGCTGCTTGAGAGCTCCTCAAAGCTCCAGTGCGAATTGTGATAGAGACCACATCTCTTTAAACGAGGTCTTGAGGGTACACCCCATGATGTAAGTATCAAGGGGAGGACGAATTCAGCAGTGCGTCGAGAGCAGCTCCCGGTGTGCTGGGGAAGGCCCATGTATCACCAAGACAAATTGTTCTTTGAAGTTTGGCAAACGAGGCAATAACGTATTTATGTGAGAGCTTATTCCACCAAACAACTGACGCATAGAAGATGATTGGTCTTATCATAGCCGTATAGATCCAAAGGACCCTTTTCGGCGAAAAACTCCATGTCTTGCCAAAGGCCCCTGGACATTACCAGAAGACTGACAGTGCTTTAGTAGTTTTAGACTCGACATGTATAGACCAAAGAAACTTGTTGTCTAGGATTATTCCGAGATGTTTGACTTCGATTGAAAAGGGGATGTTGACGCCTTTAAGAGTAAGTTGGGTCAGACCAGTCAATTTTACGTCTCGTGAAGAGGACAACCTCAGTTTTAAGAGGATTGGCGGAGCGACCGTTTCTAGCATACCAGGTTTCAATCATATGTAGCGAAGTCTGTGCTCTGGAATAGACAGCTTGGAGCCTGGAACTAACCGAGAGCACGGCGACTTCGTCTGCGTATGCTTGTGAACGTTAGATTTATTGAGGCAAAAGGCAAAAATTGTTTCTGTGCGGTAAAGCAAAAATTAATTTCAAATTCAATTTCGAAGTTAAATGTGGTTAGGGTTCATTGAATGCAGGGAATTAAAATGGTAGCTTTGTACCTAGATGTGGGGTGTGTCAACGTATGAGCAGATGAGCACACTGTTCACATGGAAGAAAATTTATCAATAGGCATGCATAATACGGATTTGTCAATTGATTGATAGCACTTATCGTGTATCAATTGATTGATAGTTGACAACCATAATATGGCTGTAACTCTTACAAAAAAAAAAGACAATAGAAATAATTTTTTTAAAGCAAAATGTCCATTTTACTTTTAAATTTTGCCATTTCTGCGTGCCTAATTGTAGTAAGGTGAGCCTTTATTTGGTGTGACTCTGAGAAACCCTTGTCGCAGATCTCACACTTAAAACGTTTTTCGCCGGTGTGAACTCGTTCGTGTTTTTTTAACGTTGCAGAGTAGGAAAAGTGAGCTCCGCATATTGTACAGCCATACGGTCGTTCGTTTGTGTGAGTTCTGAAAAAAAAAAAAACACCATAAATAATTGCTCTAAACTACTCTTCGAATAAGCAAACTTGCCTCTCATGGCGCGTCACCTTTCCTCTGTCACGAAACTTGCGATCACAGTATTTACAACCGTATGGTTTTTCGCCTGTATGTGATCGAATGTGGGCTTTGAGTTCACATGTTTGCATGAAACGTTTGGAACAAATTCTAACAATGGATAAGAAAAAGAAAAGTGACGATCAAAGTATTTTTACTTACTCGCACTCATATTTTTTATCGTTTTGATGGAGCTTCATGTGATAATTGAATGTGGTTTTGTTCCGGAACAGGTTAGCACATATGCTACACATATAAGTAACGGGTGACTTGGGCTTTCTTGGCTGCCTTTTTGAGAAAGTTTTATCTATAACAGTTTTATTATCTTCGTGTTCATCTTGTTCCACAATTTGTTTTTGTTGTTCCACAACTAGTTCCTCTTGGTTCACAATTGGTTCTTCTTGATCTACGATTTGTTCTTGTTCTTCAGGGGCCGATTCGAAATTAACATGAGTTTCATCTTCTTCATCGTTATATTTTTGTTCATCTGATTCTGATTTTAGGAGGGGTTTATAAGGGTTTTCTAGGGCTTGACATTTGTTTGCATCGTCTTCAGGCTGTACATTATGATTATCACTTAGATATTCTTGGGGTACATAAGGTTTTTCTAGGGCTTGAAACTTGTTGTCATCGTCTTCAGGCAGTATATTATGATTTTCACTTAGATACTCCTGTGATCTTTGGCATAAAACACGAAAGCCATACGCAACTTTTAAAATATCAGAACACTTTTTGCATATCTTTGATGGCAAAGACGGAATGTTAACTATCTGAAAACAACAATTCAATTCGGTCGACGGTTTGATGTAGACGTAAAGACGACTCTATCTTACCTGCACACCACAACACAATTCTAATTTATAAGGGGTTTTTGGATCTCCAAACAAATTGAGCATTGCTTGTGCGGATTCTAGGCAAATTCTGCATTGTTCACTAGAGTCGTTTTCCTTAAGTTTTTCCATTTCTCAATAAAAACAAGAAATGAACATGACCTTGAAAACTTTGCTTTTGCGAAACACAAATAAAAAATTTGTGTCAAATGTTTTTGTCATAAATTTGGGACGAGTGACAGTTTAGCTGTCATTGGCCTCGATACTCGAACGAGATCGAAGCAGATGCGTTCATAACAACGACTGCTTCATCAGAAAAACTCCTGAATTCGGATTGAACAATCTGTAAACTGCTGCAGTATTGTGGCTTTATGCTGGGTTTACATGCATCTGCAAATGCAGAAGTGCTGAAAAGTAAAGCGGGACGGATGAAGAGTATAAAACACAAAAGTTAAAAAGAGAGACGAATAGGATTATGGCTGCAGATGAAAAATTATATATAGCTTTGCCGATGAACAGCAAACAAAAAGTAAAATCTCTGCACAAAGAGCTACCATAGCTACCATAATAAAAAAAAAACCCTTTAAATCTTGTTTTCTAAATTCAGAAAAAATTACAATACATACAAAAATTAAGAAAATGCAGCCATAAAAGCCACCAAACCATTGTATATAATAAGGAATAGTAAAATCGATTTCTCATTAAAGAAGCTTTAAACCGAAGGCGCGGAATCACTTCTTTATATTTTCAAAGGAACATAGATATGAGCTGTGACCTGTGACCTGAGCCAAGGGATGCGCTACCAGTAAAAAAAAAAAAAATATCGAGTTTACTACTCTTTATTTTATACAATGACGAAACCGTACAACCGTAATCACTCTCCTTATTTTGTTGTAATATTCTATTTAATCAAGAATATCAAACTTAAACTAGACGTTCACAGACAAATACAAAGAAATCTACATTTAGTTGAACTGAAATGTAATAATCGAAACCCGGGTGCACTGAGAAGACATAACAAAAGGAAAAGCCTTACTCACACAACTGCACTCGTCCACAAGCGGACCTTACAAATACCAAATCCGAAATAAAGTAAAAATAAATAAATAAATAAATAAATAGGGTGGCGCAACAGTGCGAGGAGCTCCAGGGCCTAGGAAATTTCTCACAACCATGTCCTGTGAGGGATTGGAGGGGACCTAAAATTCTCTGCCGGTTCCGAATAGCTAATCGAGAAAGCGCTTTTCATGGTAATGAATTTACTAATAGATGAAAACCAAAATAGCAAAACTAGGCTGTGACTGTTTCAGTTGTTTAGTAAGTCCTATTGTACTCTATAGCCCTTAACAAATAAAAAACTCAACCAATATACCTCATTCTGGATAAAACGACACAGCGAATGATTAACAAAAATAACAGTATTTTTTTTTGGCACGACTATCCGTAGCCAAGTTACTTTTTATTCCTTTTACAAATATGTATAAGATCGGGCTAGTTTTTCGATTCGTATACTGTTCGGTACGGTTCATCTCTTTGTAATCAAAAACTAACTTTTAACATTTTCAGCCATTTTTGCATGTCTTATAGTTGCCAAATGTTCCTTCAACTTATGTTTCTCTGGGAAGCCCTTGTTGCAGATATCACACCAAAAAGGTTTTACTCCAGTGTGTAATCTTTGGTGTCTTTTCAACGTTGCAGAGTAGGGGAACTGAGCTCCGCATATTGTACAACCATACGGCCGTTCTTTTGTGTGTGATCTAAAAATGAAAATACAGCAAGAATAACGTTTTTGCTCTGCAATTTATTTGTCGACTTTTGGAATTCGTTCAAGCCAAATTGACAGTTTGGGAGTGATTGTGTTTGTAGTAAAATTGATTTAAAATTAGGTCTGTTCGATGTGCAGTGCTCCAGTGCGCACTGGGGAATGTCAACGCACTGAAATTATCTGTCAATACACTGAATGACTGAATACCTGCTCTGGATTTGATTTCACATCGAACACTTAAGAGCTAAAACTCACGTAGCACCTGACTTTCATAAATTAGTTTCATCCATTTGGCAATAAATATGGTTGCATTTCTTTCATAGATGTATGAAAAGATATGAAATATTAAAATGAAACACAAATAATCAGTTTATAACTCAATTGCCAACAAAATACACTTTGCTTTGCAAATAATCTTTTTGGCGTAAACACCTGATTTCCAATTGACAGCTCTGAAAACCTCAACCCTAGAAAAAACCTGGGGCATGACAGTGCGCACTGAGTGCTTGCACCGGACGAACATCGAACACAGTGCAAATGCACTGGGGCAAAAAAAATGTCACATCGAACGCATCAGTGCGATTTTATTAGAAATATCAGAGAATATTAAAAAGTTGAACCATTAAAAATGAAAGTTAATATTTATTGAACAAATAATGTACTGCGTGTCTGCAAGACAAAAATGGAATGTGTACATGGAGTAATAATAAAATGAGTGTAGACACATGACGCTCTGGTGGTGGTGGTTGGCAATAAAGAACAGAGTGGTCACATAATAGTTGAGGCATTCCAACAGATTTCAGTGCGCACTAGGGCGCCCCAGTGCGCACATCGAACAGACCTATTGTTTACTAGAATTTTTAAAAATTATTTTGAATTGAACTTTTTGAGCATTGCTTCGACAATTTGTCAGTATAGTTTTATTTATGTGTTGATGTTCACTTCATATTCACATAAATAGAGTGGCGCAACAGAGGGGGGCAGCCCCGGGGCCTATCGCATTTCTCACAACCATTGCCTTTTGTGGGAATATAGGGGACCTACAACTTTCTGCCAGTTCCAAACGGCTAATCGAGAAAGCGCTTTTCATGACAATGATTTTACTATCGGTCGACTTGCCAATTCCTTGGGAAAGTGAGTTCATTTTGGTTCATTTAATTACGCCCGCAAAATGATAAAAGGACAAATGAAATCACTTCCAAACTGCATTTTTGAAAAACGACATTACTCTTGAAAAACGTTATAAATAAAGCAAACTTACTTTACATGGTCAAACACTCTACTTCTGGAAATGAAAGTGCGTTCGCAATATTTGCAACTGTATGGTTTTTCTCCAGTGTGTACTCGAATGTGCGCTTTAAGTACACCTGAGTCGAAGAAGCGTTTGTTGCAAATTCTACGATATTATTATTATCACATTATTGCCACCAAAGTAATTATTGTAGGTATTTATATCAATTAATAGAAGTGGCTAAATACTTACTCACACTGGTGTTTCTTTTCATTTCCATGACGTCTCATGTGGTATGAAAATGAAGAGTTTTTTGTGAATATATTCCCACATATACTGCACAAGTAAGTAATTGCTGATTTAGGCTTATTTGGGGGCTTGATTAAAAGATTCGAGATGTTTGCTTTGTCATCACAGTCTTGTTTTTCAGAGTCCGATTCATAGTTTTTGGGCTTTTTTGGGGCCTTGGTTAAAAGATTAGAGATGTTTGCTTTGTCATCACAGTCTTGTTTTTCAGAGTCCGATTCATAGTTTTCGAAAATATCTGTTTCCTCTTCTAAATACTCTTCTGATTGGTCTATATAGTCTTTTTCCTCCTCTTTGAAGTATTCCAACTCGCCTTTCGACTTTAGTTGTGGTGTATCTGTCGTGTTGGTTTTTTCATATGCACTACTCTCATTTAAATACTCCTGTGACCTTTGACAAAGAACACGAAAACCATATGCTACATTCAGTATATCTACACATTTTTTACAAATTGTTGATGGCAATGATGGTATGTTTAGGATCTATAACCAAAAATTCAATGTGCATAATTCAATTGTTAATAGATTGATGTCTTTGTTTTACCTCTACGCCACAACAGGATACTAGCTTATAAAGAGTTTCTGAGTCTTCAAACAAGTTGATTTGTACTTCCGAGGATTCTAGGCATATCCTGCATTGTTTACTTGATTGGTTTTCTTCAACTTTATTCATTTTTAGGCAAAAAAACCAAAAAAAAAAGGGACAACTTTTAATAGAAACAAAAAGTTGTTTGTTTGATTTTTGTCAAAAAATTGGAACAGCTGACATCTGACAGCAAAAAAGCTATCATCCGTTTCGATAATCGAAAGGAGATGCCTTTGATAATGTTTTTTAGTACTATTTAATACCTACACGTTACACCAAAAGAAAACTGGTTTTTCAAGTTTCTTAATTTAATCTAATTTTTTTTTTAATTTTTATATATAAGAAACCATTTTTTTTTAATTTAAATTTTCCCGGAGGGGGGGGGGGGGGCTCATTCCGTAACGTTTTAACGACTTTTGACTATATTTTAGGTATCTACTTAAGAAAACGCCTTCGAAAAGCTACCACAATTTGTAAGACGATAGTAAAATACCTTTCTATTAACCGCTCTAATTTATATGAAACAATTTTTTGACGATGCAATAGACAATAGATGGTTGAACGATGGAACCAAAAAAAATCGATAGCCTCAGAGCTTAGAGCTTAGAGGAATAAAGATCAAGAGAAAAACAGTTACTTCTCTTGCCCCGCAACTGCTTGGATGCTATTATTCCCATTTACAATTTCAAACTCAACTTCTCCATTGTCATCCTTCCTACGGCAACTGGGAGAACATAAAGCCTCATCCTTCAAGGCAAGATATGGTCTGATATACGGGCGGCTCAAAAATGGAAACTGGTGCAGGTTCCGGCATTTTCAGTGACTATAACAGAACGAATTTCTCATCAAGTCTGGGTAGTCACTCGTCCATTTTCCAAGTTGAAGTCTTTGCCATTAACAAATGTTCGAGAATAATATGTTCATCGAACACGAAAAAGAAAACAATACTCATTTTCTCAGACAGCCAAGCTGCACTAAAGGCGTTAAGCTCACCTGTCATAAGGTGCAAACTAGTCCAAGAGACAGTCATGTTAATCTCTGAACTAGCAAAGAAAAACGCTGTAATCTTCCACTGGATCCCAGCACAGAAAGGCTATGATGGTAACGAGAAGGCAGACATCTTAGCTAAAGACCGCGCATCTAATCCATTCGAAAACACTACCAAGAACATCTTACTGGAAGAATCAAACTAAGCCTGGCATAACTTATCTGGCCCAACCTGTTCAAAACTCTTTTTGCTAGAATATACTGAAAAATCATCAAAATTCCTACTGAACCTCAATAGGGAAACCCAAAAAATGTCTGCCACTGTTCCTTAAAGAAATGAGGCTAGTAGCGAACCTCATCTGTAGACTATGCCTCGAAAATGAAGAAACATCTTTGCACATTATTACTGAATGTCCAGCACTTTTCCGCCTCAGAAAGCAAATACTTGTTCATGAGATCATCCTCCCACATAAACACAAACTCATTCACCCACAGAAGATTGCTAACTTCTGGTTCAAGTCAGGAGCAGGAGAACTGCCCTGAAACCTCACATCAGTTGGCACAATAGGTTTAAATTCAGACACCGCAGTGCCCAGAGCTGCACCAGCTCAAGCCGCCCTTAATCTAATCTAATCTACCCCAATTGACTTAAGTCTCTACCGACAAATTGATGTATCAGAGAAGAAGAACAACAAAGTATTCGCTTTATTCGCACTGAGTATTAACAAACCGACCAATTGCTTAGCAACGTACTGATCTATTCCAAGCCGTTTGAAATTAATAATAAAAAAAAAGATAGATAGCAAATAAATAAATATTTTTATTTTATTTTTTCATTTAACTTTCGTGCCACCTCTGCATGTCTAATTGTATTAAGGTGAGCCTTCAACTTATGTCGCTCTGCGAAGCCTCTGTCGCAGATATCGCATCTAAAAGGTTTTTCACCGGTGTGTACTCTTTGATGTATTTTTAACGTTGCCGAATAAGAGAAGTGAGTCCCGCATATTGTACAACCGTATGGCCGTTCGTTTGTGTGGGTTCTGAAAAGTAAAATTCATTATCATTGATTTACCTACAATGTTTTGGCGAAATAAACTTGCCTTTCGTGCCGCGTCACTCCACTTCTATCACTGAACCTACGTTCGCAGTATTGGCAGGCAAATGGTTTTTCTCCAGTATGTACTCGAATGTGCGCCTGAAGTTCACAAGTTTGCATGAAACGTTTGGAACAGATTCTATAATGAAATATTTTCAAAAATTATGACCAACTATATAGACTAAGGAGAGTTACAACTTACTTACTCGCATTCATATTGCTTTTCTTTTTTGTGATGCTTCATGTGGTAGGAGAATGTGGCTCTGCTTTTAAAAATGTTCCCGCATATACTACACATGAGAGTGATAGGTGATTTTGACTTTTTTGAAGATCTAGTTGAGCGAGTTTTCTTTGCTAACTTCACATTAGTTTCCTCATTTTCAATTTTTTTTTCAACAGTAGTGTTTTCCTCTATTTTTTGTACAGGGACCGATTCATAATCATGAAAGTGCTCTTCTTCCTGACTATAATCATCTTTTATTTCATCAATGTATTCCGTTTGTTTTTTCAATTTTAGGTCAGGTATATAAGATTTTTCGGAGATGAGTTCGTCTTTGTTGTCTTCAGAAAATATTTTATGATCATTTAGATACTCTTGTGAATTTTGGCAAAGAACACGAAAGCCATACGCCACATTTAGGACATCTACGCATTTTTTACAAATTGTTGACGGCAACGTTGGAAGGTTTAAAATCTTGTAAATAAAAACTTAAATGGATTGGTGCAGCCAATGAATGGATAAGAACTTTATTTACCGTCACGCCACAACATATTTCCAATTTATAAGTAGTTCTTGGATCTCCAAATAAGTCAATCATAACTTCAGCGAGCTCCAGACAAACTCTGCATTGTTTTTTAACCTCGACTTCTTCCATTTATTTCATTCAGGAAAAGAAGAATAAACAAGAAAATGCTTTTGCAGAAATAAATAAAATTTGTTGAAAGAATTTAACGCAACTGACAGTTGCCTCAAGTTCGATACTCGATATCCAAATGCAATCGATGAAGATGCGTTTGAAATTGCGGCTGCTACTCGACACGTTTACTGCGTGAGCAAAATGGCTGCAGAGACGCAGCCGCAGGAAATGTCAAAACATTAAATACAAGTGAATACAAAAACAACGCACAACGTAAAGCCTTGCGCAAACCAATGCGGTGAGTGCGTGCGATGCGATTGCGATAAGTCAAATGCCTATGTAATCTTATGGACGTTTGACTTAATGCATAGGGATTTGACTTATCGCAATCGCATCGCACGCACTCATCGCATTGGTTTGCGCAAGGCTTAACAAGTTAACTGCGTATGCGGTTCATTGTGTTCACGCAGTTAGACTGTGAGCATAGAAGAGATACAACAAGAGGCCAAACCACACACACACCACGGGGTCAATTCCCGACTGCTGTCAACTTGGCAACGCTATAACACGAAGCCCGATTTTTTTGTGCAAATGATTTGGAAAACATTTGAAAAACAGTTTTCGAAATTTGGAATGTTTTTCCACGGGTATCGCCTTTCGCGAGGAATTGGCAAGTCCTCCGTTAGTATTCATTGCCATTAAAAGCGCTTTCTCGATTAGCCGTTCGGAACCGGCAGAAAATTGTAGGCCACCCTATTTAATTATTTTTAGTGAAATATCTATTTTTGGTGAATATCAATCTGGGACAATTTGAAAAAATTTGGAAAACAGTTTTCCGAATTTGGAAAACGATAGTTTTGCTAAAAAAATGCAAAAAACATAATACTGTTGAGCGGCTCACTCACGCACTCAACTTTACCAGCCGCTGCTAATTACTCGCCGGCTGCTAGCGAGTGTGGTGAATTTCGTGGTCACACAAAGCTGATCAGTGGTTGGCAGTAGCGGCTACTCGACTGGCAAACAGCCGTGTGTGACCCGTGCTTTAACATCGAGTTGCAGCCGCAATTTAAAACGCATCTTCATCGATTGCAATCGGATATCGAGTATCGAATTTGAGGCAACTGTCAGGTGCAACTGTCAGTTGCGTTTATTTCTTTTAACAAATTTTATTTATTTCTGAAAAAACATTTTCTTGTTTCTTCTTCTTTTTCTGGATGAGATAAATGGAAGAAGTCGAAGTTAAAAAGCAATGCAGAGTTTGTCTGGAACTCTCTGAAGTTATGATTGACCTATTTGGAGATCCAAGAACTTCTTATAAATTGGAATTATGTTGTGGGGTGCAGGTAAATAAAGTTCTTATCCATTTATTGACCGAACCAATCCATTCTAGTTTTTGTTTACAAGATTTTAAACTTTCCAACGTTGCCGTCAACAATTTGTAAAAAATGCGTAGATGTCCTAAATGTGGCGTATGACTTTCGTGTTCTTTGCCAAAATTCACAAGAGTATCTAAGTGAAAATAATATATTTTCTGAAGACAACAAAGACGAACTCATCTCAGAAAAATCTTATATACCTGACCTAAAATTGAAAAACCAAACGGAATACATTGATGAAAGAAAAGAAGATTATAGGCAGGAAGAAGAGCACTTTGATGATTATGACTCGGTCCCTGTACAACAAATTGAGGAAAACATTACTGTTAAAAAACAAATTGATGTAAAACAAAAACAGGAAACCAAATGTCAATTGCTACTCAAAAGTGAAGATGAAGACGATATCGTAAGTTCAAGTATCTATCTTAAAAAAAATTGTTTCATTAGTTTGGTTATCTTTAGATACTTGTTCACCCAGTTTCGGAAGACTCAGAAAATGATGACGATCCTGAGTTCATATTGCCGACATCAGATAATGAAAAGGACGATGAACAAGTTATTTCAAAATCATGTTCAACTAAACGCAAAAAATCGGGAAACAATTCAAACAAAAATGTTAGGAAAAAGCCCTTGAAAGGACGAACACTAATGAACAGAAAACAGAAGGAGCGTGCTCCAATCATTTGTGACATTTGTGGTAATGTTTTCAAGGCGAAACATATTTTTGCATTGCACAAAAGGAGACATAGCAATAACAAACCTTATGTTTGCGAGTAAGTACATGCATTTAATTGCATTTGAAAACATTGTAAATCATTTGGTTTTTGCAGACTATGTCCGAGTAATTTTTACACAAATTCTGAACTGAAACGACACATGAGAAGACACACTGGAGAAAAACCATACGAATGCCAGTACTGTCACAGAAAGTTTTCTGATTACGGAACACATGTTAAACATGAAAGGTAAGTCCTCGTAATCGAATTCAAATGCTTAAAGGTTTAGAAAAGATTTAATGTTTGGTCGAAACTTAGTTCACACTTTTTCTACCCATTACGTTAATATCGTCTGCGTAGGCGAGTAAAGACTTTTGAAAGATTGTTCCTCTGGTGTTGACGTTTGAGTTTTGTACAATCTTTTCAAATATGATGTTGAAGAAATCGCATGACAGTTTCTCGCCTTGCCTTAAGCCTTTTTCGACATCAAAGGTCTCGGTGAGTTCTCTACCGACCTTGACGGAGCAGCGTGAATTCTCCAAAGTAACTTTGCATAGTCGTACGAGTTTTGCAGGGATGCTGAAACTAGTCATAGCTCTATACAGCTCGTCTCTGTTAATACTGTCATGCGCGGCCTTGAAATCAATAAAAAGATGGCGTATATCGATATTATATTCTCGGGTTTTTTCCAAGATCTGCCGTAATGTGAAAATTTGGTCTATTGGGGACTTCTCTGGTCTAAAACCACATTGATAAGGACCTATCAAGTTGTTGACGTGGGGTTTCAGACGTTCACATATTAAAGCAGACGAGATCGTATTAGCGACGTTAAGGAGCCTATCCCTTTATAATTGATGCAATTTTGAGGGTCTCCCTTCTTTAGGATCGGGCATACGATACTGAGGTTCCATTCATCGGGCATACTTTCTTCCGACCATATCATGCAGATCAGCTGGTGCATGCTCTTTCCAACTGATCTCCAGCTGCCTTGAAAAGTTCGGCATCAAGGCCATCTGCACCTGCAGTCTTATTTGATTTAAGTTTGCATATAGCAAGCTTAACTTCTTCTAGGTCGGGAGGACGGCATTCTTGATTATCTTTCAAGTTGAAAGGGGCAATCTGCCTGAGAACGGAATTTGTGTCCTCATCGCCGTTAAGCAGTCTGCAGAAATGATATTTCCAGATCCTCAGTAGCGACTGTGACTCTACTACTATGTTTCCCTGCTGGTCTTTACAGGCTTGAGTTCGCCACCTGGCAGGATCTTTTTACCTTTTGGTAAAACTTCCGAATCTCGTTCCTGTCATGGCACCTCTCAATTTCAATTTTTAGAAAAGAAATTTCTTTACTGAGAGAACTTCCGGCATTTTCTGTTTTTATAATTGCTTATTCAAGCTTATTAGATTTTGATGATAATCTCATTTTACAGAACACACACAAATGATCGCCCGTTCGATTGCAAACATTGCGGTAAGGCTTTTTCGTGTGGTTTCGTTTTGAAAAACCATATGCTGACACATACAGGCGAACGAGCTTTTAAGTGAGTTTTATAAAAAAGCAACAATTTTGATATTTTTTTATTGAATTATTTTTTTTCCAGATGTACTGTATGTGATAAATCATTTGGCCGTCTACATAACCTAACGACACATGAAAAATCAATTTACCACCAGAATAATCTTCTTAAAAAAGAAAATTGTGAAAAAATAGAATAGACATACTCGTAGAACGTGTTTGTTAAAATAAGGAATTAAGTAAACATTAGAATAAATGTACGTTAGAAGCGTATTGCATAAGAGTAACAATAAGTTTTCTGTTGTGTGTGAGTTAATCTTATGAAAAAAGTTATAAGTTTTGTAAAGGTTATTAGGTAAAAAACCCTCATATTCTAATCAGAAATATCTCCAAAATTGGGTTCAAGAGCCAACAACAGAAATAATGTTTATTCATGAGAATGACCTTTTTTTGGGAGAATTTGCAAGTCCTCTGAGAGTAATCACGGATCAATCCATAAGTCTCCCGATCTTTGTTTACCATCCTACTTAAATTTTGTTCAATATTTCTCAAGCCTATTGCAAATTTTGGGTTTGAGTACGGGACTGGTCTTTAAATTGTCCGCAAGTTAGTTTAGGTTAGGTAGAATGGGCTGACGGTTGATTTTATTTGCGCCACACTTAGATCCTGGAGTATTGTAACGTTCTAAAAACCTATGAGTTTATAGTAATTTTTAACTATTTTGTGGCCTTAATGAAGTTCAACAGGCTGTTTCTTGGAGTGTCTGATAATTTTTCTAGTTCGTTGAAGAAGTAACTGCCTTCCTGGTGTGGTAGATTGATGGGCAGTGACAAAGGAAGTGAGTGGTATCCTCATGTTCGTCCTCGTTATTGCATCCTCTACATAAGTCATCGCTTCATCGCTGCAAAGACACATTTTATTTTTGTGGTAGCCTAGTTGGTTGTGTCCTGTTATAATACAGATAAGCGATCGTAATGAAGGCCTATTCAAGGATAATACCCTTTCAGATCTGCTCTTATCGTATTTTGGCCATAGTTCCCTGGAAGTGACACAGAAATCTAGGCATTCCCATCTTTCATTGGATTTTCGTATTATGTTATTACCAATGATCTGCTTAATTTCACAGGGTGGGACCCTGATTGATTGATCAATGAGAGAGAGAGAGATTGGTTTCACTCGAGGCAGCACTCATTTTAAAAACCAATGGAACACCCAATATTTCTTCTATTCAGTTTAACGTAATTGCCTTTGTGTGATAGGAACACCTATGGCTCTTAAAGAATATTCCTTGAAGAAAATTTTCTTTCTATTTGAGTACCATGTGTTAGTGCTTCTTGAGTGGATTCTCACTTCAAATCGAGAAGTGGCTGTCACTCCTCAGAATCATGAAAAGCAATCTTTTTGCACCACTGGAATGGGTTCAGAATGCTAATGGACGCTCCTGGACGGCTCTTTTCGTCCAATGGAAAGTGACATTAGTTCTTTGCGACAGCAAGAAACAAACTTTGATTTGACAAGAGTGGCAGAAACAGCTTTTATTGCTTCTTGGCTATCAATGAAAAAAGTGATATCAGCATGCCATCATGGACACCTGTTTTGGCGCGTTTGTAACTGCCAAGATCTCGACTTGGAAGACACTGCTTTGATTTGGAAGTTTGAAGGAACTGGCTAGCTTCAGGCTCTCTGAAAAGAAACCTGCCCTTGTTCCAACTTTCATTTTCGAGCCGTCGCGTCGTCGGTATAAATTGATATAGACGTCTAGTTCATATGAGTTGTTACATTCTGTCAATCCTGTCTATTGGGGAAACTGGTTGAGAAGGATTTTTTAAAGTTCAAATATTATGGAGTTATGTATTCCGTGCAGATGTTGTCTGCGTATCGCGATAAAATCTGTGCATGTCTTGTTTACCTTGAATTGTACGCAAGAGTTAGTTAAAGTCTGATAGATTCTCGTTGCGTCCTCAATGATTTCTACTACAATAGCAATGCAGTTTTTGAACAATTCTTTCTGGCGCTAAAAAAAATATTTAAGAGAGTTGCTGCTCACGCGCGGAATTCATTGAAAAAATTATTGTTAAATGCATGCTTAAGTGAATCAACTTATTAAACGGAAGAAGACTTCATCATGTTGCCATTTTTTTTTGGGTCATAATTATTTGATAAACTTGCTTGTTATTTCAGTGTAGATAAAAAAATATGGAAACTAATTTAACTATATAAAATATTATATATTTTATTTGGTCAGTTCTTGTTCTCCAGTATTTTACAGTTTTTCAAGTGAACTATTGACTTTAAATGAGATGTTAGATGGCCTGGATAGAGAAAAGCCTTTTTACACACCTTACATCTGAAGATGAGAACCGGAAAGTTAAGCGTACAAATGTAGATTTTTATAAAAAGTACTTACTCATAGTCCCGTTTGCCCGTGTGTACCAGAGTATGATTTTTCAGAATAAACGTATTTGTAAAAGATTTGTCACAGAATTTACAAGAAAATGGACGCTCATTTGTATGCGTTCTGGAAGATAATAAATATTAAATTATATTTATTTTATGTTTTCCAAATAAAAAATCTTAGATCAAAATTAGTTATTTAAAAAATTATAAAACCTTTTAGGTTGGTCTTACCTTTCATGCTTTTTATGACTGCCATAGTCCGAAAATTTGCGATGGCAGAATTTACATTCGTAAGGCTTTTCTCCTGTATGTTTTCTCATATGATATTTCAATTCAGTGTTTGTAAAAAATTTTTTCAAACACATTCTGTAAATAAATAATAATATTTCAATAGATATTCAATAATGGGACAAAAGTCTTTATTACAATGTTTCCAAAAAAAAACTGAATTTTTAGGTTTTTGCTAAAAGTGCACGTAACTGTTTTCTTTGAAATATTTGAAATCGTCTGTAACGATATTGTTTAAATTTAACGAAGTGCGTTATCAGGAAACTGATTTTGAACAAGGTAAAAACAAATGGTATCGAAAGAATCAGTCAGAGCAAATTGATAAAAAGCGCCTTATAATTTTTTGATTATATATTTTTGATTTGTATAAAGAAATCAAATTTGTGATTTGTATTTATGAAAAAGAAAAATTCTTATATGAGCTAACCTAAAAAAGTGAAAGTGATACCATCGTCATCAGTACCTTTAATTTATCTTTAGTACAGCACCTGTCGGTTTTTCAAACTGGCATAGTGAAAACTTATTATGGAATCTTAAACTAAGCTTTAAAAATTTATGATTTTTTTTATACATACTCGCACTCAAAACGCTTGTTGTCCGTATGCCGCTGCAGATGCTCCTTAAAATTGCGCCTCTTTTTGAAGACATTGCCACAGAATTCACAAACTCTTAAAATTTTCACTTCTTTTTCTTCTTCAGGAGTTGCTTCTTCTTTTTGGCTGTTTTCAATACTTTTTTCACTAGTTTTGCCATTCTATAAAAACAAATAAAAATTTGATTTTTAAGGAAAACAAATATTTACAGTTGCATGTATATTGGTAGGACTATAAGTTTGGATGATCCTCGCAAAAATCATGTAAATTTACAAAAGATCAAAGATTAATTTGCAAAAGACCGACCAACGAACATAGGGCAGCGAAACAGAGCGAGGAGGCTAAGGGTCTATCGTATTTCTCTCAACCATACCTTGTAAGGGAATGAAAAGGACCTAAATTGTTTGTCGATTCCAAACGGCTAATCGTCTAAGTGCTTTTCATGGCATGAAATTACTATCGGAGAAACTCCCAATTCCTCGCAAAAAGCGATACCCGTGTAAAAACATTTTTTTCCTGTTTCTGGGATTTGAAGCTCCCACGTAATAGACAGACACACACACAATTACGCCACGGGCACCACAAACAACGAATTAAAAAACTAAAAATTATTAAATATTTATCAAAACAAACTGTGAAATGTGAATTATAGCTGCGTTTGTTTTAAGTCTTCCGCGGAACCCGGCTTATTTCGAATTGTTAACGGCACTACGCTGAAAGAACACCTTGAGGAAGCTATGTATCTTATCTACCACTATCCAGTTTCATCGAGAAATCGATTGATTGATTGAAAAAGCGCTGCCATGAAAATAAACTTTCTTACTAAGCCGTTTAGATCGAGAAAAAGTTACCTTTCTTCTTTTATAAAGAAGGTTATGAATACCTTTATAATGTAATAAAACACAGAGCAAGCATTTAGGAAAATATAGAAGAGGATTTAATAGGAGACACCGATGAACGTCGCTTTTGAACTTTTGAGAATCGTAAGGCAGGGGAAAAAAAGAGTCTGGTAGAGTATTTCACATGCGGCCATTCACAAAAATGAATCTCTATACTTGATGGTACGACCGAAGCTGGGCTCAAGGTAAAACTGATGAGCATTCCTAGTGAGGCGGGTGTTGCGGTTAAATTGTTTCAGGGGATGAATGCAACTGGATATTTCACTAGAAGCCTAAAAAATATAATAAGTATCTCTAATTTATATCAAAAACCAACCTAAATATATAATCATAAAACCTCGAGCCAATAGTCTCAGCAGCTAGGCTCTTTAATATTAATTATCATGTAATTTAAATTACCTGTTAATAAATAATAATAATAATAATAATAATAATAATAATAATAATAATATATATATAAAAAAAGGAAATAAGAATGAGAAATGTTCTCGAAATTTCAAAATTTCTTTATGAATTGAAAACTTCAAGAAAAGACATACGAAATTTATCCGATTAGATGCAAATAATTCTTAATTCACTTTAAAACTCTGAGAATATTCTTCCTACCTCGTTTTCCTTAATAACATTTCTGGTTTCTATTATTTCAGTAGAATTTTCCTTTGCCTGTAAAAAAATTAATTATTAAAAATGTTCTAGTTTTAATAAGAGCTTAAATACATTTTCCAATAAAACCTCGCTCTGCAGATTTAATTGCGTTCTTTGACTGTCCTTGAAAACTGCATACGTTTGAATACACTTCTTTCGAAATTCTTGAGCTGTTAAGATATCGTTATAACACTGCATGCATATATACCAAGGCTGTTCGAAAACTCCATTAAACTATTTGGAAGATATTTTTTAACAACAGCAGCTATTAGTGAAGAAATTTACTCTACACTCACATCCACTCCAGATATTTCTTTAATTTCTGACAAAAACTGAATGCAAGAGTTATCATAAATTTGAAAAATATTGTTCTCAATAGGAACTACATATTTGCATATGCGGCAAGTTTCTAAATTCTCTATGGACATTTTTTAAGAATCAATAAATGCAAGAACAAACATAACTTCTTTAAAAATGTACGGAAAAGATCAATCAACTATGAAGCTCGATCACACGCGAATTGCTAAAAGAAGAGAAGAATCGATTTGACATTTTTTTATCCATTCAAATTAAGTGATACAATCTATTTTTGGGCCTTGAACACTTTATCGTATGGCGACGAGAGGCATTTAATGGGCGCGATTAAAGAGTAAGCACAACATGTGATAAAGGATTCCAATTTGTTTGTTTCGGCCATATGTTGTTATTTTTTTTAGTTTCTTTTTTTATGAGGTCATATGAGACAAGTATAAGAGGTACAGTCTGGTTGCATGCTCATTTTGCCGAGAATTAAAGATTTATATATTCCAATGATAGGGCTTTTGAAATGAGGTTGTTTGTTTTGCATGTTCATGATCTTTATGGGGGAAGATATTTTGCATAACTTCAATCCTAGCTCCATGAACATTCCTTTATGCTATTGGTATCTGGTGCTCTATTATATCGAGTACCTACCAAGCAGTTTTATGCTGCTGTTTGGCCTTTAATTATCATAGAAATAAATACGACAAATAAAATTAATAATTGTCTGTTAATATTTGTTCGTTGGATTTTAAAAAGCTAAGCTGGGCATCCACGTTCAGTCATAAAAAAAAGAAAAACACTTGTTGCACGAAGAAAGTGCGCAAACCAGAAGTGTCGTTCGTGCCCACGTTAGGAAGCCTTATGATTTTCCAAATTAAAATCAATGAAATTACTTCAATTGAACATTTCCTTGTCAAAAAATTCTCGGATTGTTTACCATCGATTGCTATAACATTTGTTATTCGGTTCTAAAGATAGCATAGTTGTTATTATTTTTTTGAAGTGAAAACTTCTTTAGGCGCGTTTGGCACTCATTTCATTTTTAATTCATTTTTATTCAATTTTTCTTATATCTACTTACATGCTAACAAAAATGTGTAAAATTAGCTTATACAGGGTGATTCGCATAAGGTGTGACAAAAAGATAGGGTGTGTAGGTTGGACCTAGACAAGCAAAAAATCGTATGGGAGGGGGGGGTCCATTTTCCCCCGTTTAGGCGGGAGGGGCCATTTAAGAAAAAAATCACTAAAAATGGAAAAAATATTATTTAAAAATAACGGTAATACCTACAGAGTCGTGCTATAGCATTTTGAAAAGCCAAAAACCTATACATTAAATAAAATCTCAAAATAAGTTGTTCATTTGAATAGTTTTTGAAATATTAATTTTCAAAGTCAAAATTTTGAAAAAAAAACATAATTTTTTTTCTTCAAACCATTTTTTTTCAAAATTTTACGTAATTAAGTAGTATTTTTCTGGCTTATTTTCAATGCTCTTACTTATTTTTGATCAAACACAAAAAACCGGATGCCAAAATAACCTGTAGTTTTTGAGAAAACCAAAATTTACAAAAACGACTTTTTAAAAAAAATTTTTTTTTTGAAGTTTTTTTTTCGTTATTGGATTCTTATCACCCTGTATAATAACTTAATTAACTTACTGACCTTAGGCGGGTACTCTAAATTATTCAATATCTTACTACTAGTTCCTTTCGGCCTTAAGATACCTTATGAATCAAAACTAGAACAAGTTAAAACTAAGAAAATTTTAAAAAACTTAGTTAGATAGATCATGTTTTTTGTTTTCTTAAAACTAATTAAAACTAATTAAAACTAATTAAAACTACTTAAATCTACTTAAAACTAGAGCAGCCACAGAAGCTTTTGGGTTTTTTTTTGTATTTTGTATTTTGTAATTTTTTTTGGATTTTTGTATTTTTTATTTTTTTTTTTTTTTTTTTGTTTTTTGTATTTTGTGATTTTTTTTGATTTTTTTAATTTTATGTTTTTTTTTTTTTGATTTTTTGTGATTTTTTTGTTTGCCACTGTGCCCACCCCCTATACCCTAAGACTTACACGCTAAACCTGTGTAAGCCAGCCATTGGCGACTCGCTATCATTATCAAATTCTTGTTGTTGCTCCGACAACCACCAGAACATATTCGACGTTTTAACAACGTCACGACGATCGCGATCTGAAACCGCCCTACTGAACCGGATGAGCTCTACAGCTTCTCCGCCTACTGCGGTGACGTCTCGGTTGTAAAGAAGTCGTCGTTCCACGGACTTACGGCAGACGTGGTAGATTAGCGGAACCGCCAATCTATCCTGAATCAACCCTACCATATCAAAATAGAGGAAAGCCTCCGGTGGGACAAATCCACTGAAGCGCGTTTTCTCCATATATTCAGTGTTGGGGTAATAAGCCCCAAAAATCAGGCCATTGGTCGAGGTCATCGCTCTTGCAGTGTGACCACGAGTCAGTTTTATAATGAAGTTGTCGATCCTGTTTATTTGAGCCCCGTTGTAAAGGACCTCATTAGGATAATATTTTCTGTACTCCGACTCTGGTGTTCTGTGCAATCCAAGACAGGTACGCAGACACTGTCTCTCAAACACCCGAATCTTTTCCATTTGAGACGCTGTAACATTTGGCACTTTTGCGATGGGGATAAAGCATTAAATTCGCGACCGACACCATTTTTTGATTGGCTCATCGTAATTCGTATTTCGTATGTAAAGTCGTCATAGCCCAGCGTCTCAGGTTCGTTTCCCAGCCATGACTTGCATTTTTTTGTTTATTTAAAGTGAAAACATAAATAAAAATTGACCGCCACGGCTGGGATTCGAACTTGAGACCCTCAGTTTAATAGCCAACGACTCTAGTTTTAAATTCATTTTTATTGTTCTTTCTTATAACTACTTACTTGCTAACAAAAATGATTAAACTAGCTTACATAATACCTTAATTAACTTACTGACCCTAAGCGGGTACTCTAAATTATACAATAACTTATTTCTAATGCCTTTCGGCCTAATGATCTAATATCTATTTCTAACTATAACTAGTATTAGAGCTAAGAAAATTTTTAAAAAACTTAGCTTTTTAGGGCCAACAACTCTACCATTGAGCCAAGAGACAACTTAATTTTCACGTTGCTAAATGACTTAAAAGAATGCAATAGCATTATTACATAGTAATTGTACTTACCGACTCGGAGAAATACAGAGAAGAAAGAAATCAATTGAAGAAACAGAGAAAAATTTATGCAACGCAAAAAAAATAAAAAAATTCAATTCTGTTTTCACTTCTGCCGGCACTCCCGGAGTGCTTCTTTTTTTTTATATCATTAACGCGAACATCAAGGGGTTATGAATAGGAATACCCTTACAATGTTTTAATACACAGTGCGACCATTTGGGAGAATAGGAGAGGATTTGAAAGATCCACGTTGCTTTTGAATTATTGTGAATCGTACAGAGTCAAGTAGAGCATTCCACATTCGGATGGTGCGACTAAAATATGAATCTCTACACTTAACTCGGTGCCCGAAATTGGGCTCAAGGTATAACTGATGGGCGTTTCTAGTGAGGCGGGTGTTGCGGCTAAATTGTTTCAGGATGGGAATGTAACTGGCTATTTCTCTAGAGCATTTAAAAATTCTTCCTGGTTAATTTTCCTGATCGTCATAGCTGGCCCATGGGTTAAGCTACAACCAAATGCCAAGCTCAGTTTCTTTAAAGTTTTTGCTGCTCTTATCAGAGTAACAAAATCAGAGCAGGGCTTGAAAAAACCTCAATAATCTGAAAAACCACAGAAAAATTAAAAAAAATCCATAGCATTGACAAACAATCCTAAATTTTATTCAACGAAAACGTGTTACGTGGGAGGTTTGAGTTTTGAATCCCAACAGAGAAAACAAAAGTTGTTTTTCCACGTGTATCGTCTTTCGCGAGGAATTTTCAAACCCTCAGATAGTACTTTCATTGCCATGAAAAGCGCTTTCTCGATTAGGCGTTCGTATTCGTCAAAAAATTGTAGATCTCCTTCATTCCTCAGAAGGTATATGGGTTTGAAAAATGCGTAAGGCCGGGGGGCTCCTCGCCCTGTTGCGCCACCCTATTTTTTTTAAATTTTTTTTAAGAATATGTAATAACTTAAAAAGATGAAAATCAGGCCCCTGTCGCTTTCATTGGAGCATTCGCAAACCGTTCAGGACTGAAGTGAGAATCCACTCAAGAAGAGCACTAATACATGTAAATCACGGGTCACACACGGCTGGTTGCCAGCGGCGAGTCGAGTAGCCGCTACTAGTGTTTCACTCATACAAAGAACTGAACAGAAACAGTTCTATGGGGTTTTCCATTGGTAAAAAGAATCAATCTTTTTTTAGGTATTTATTTTTATAATTCTGGATCAGATCCCGATTTTGAAAAAGATTTACTCTTATTGCACCAACACCAACACAATCGTCTGTCAGTTTGATGGACATTGGACACTGCTTCTACCGAATCACTTACAAAATAACATGAGATTTTCTCGTTATCGTGTTGCATTAGCAACAAAAAAATCAATTCTTTTATAGAAATTCCTAATTTACCAATGGAAAGCCCCATTAGTTGTTTCATAGATTTTGAAAATGAGTGCTTTCCATAGTTAAGCCAATGGAAAACGAAATTATGAAATTCAGCTTTGACTGCAGACAGATGTCCCAAAAAAACACTACTACTACCTACTCTAGGGCGTAAATAACTACGGCATCACTGTACGTATCGAATTACTATCGTTCACTGAACGCTTTCAGAAGGTCTGTTCCTTTACTTTGTGCAAAGAAATTCACAAACTCATCTTTTCAGAAGTGGGTGTACAAATCTCTCAGTGAGTGAAAAACTGCGCACAAAGTAAAGAATCGACTTTTGCAAGTAATAAACAGCACCGATTATAAAACGGTTGGTTGTTAGTTATTGCTTATGTTCAACTGTGTACGATTTTTGTCCCCAAAAATATTGATGTCTAATATTTGGAACATGCACTCTCTTCTCTATACAACTACGAAGAATCGCTGTGCTGTAACAAGGTTCAACTGATGTCGATTTCCATTGGTCGTTCGGAAGCCTTCTGAACGCTTCTCAAACCATTCCATTGGCATCAAATGACAGTTCCTCTCCTCGAAAGAAGAGAAATTTGATTCTTGATTTGAAGAAGGAAGCGAAGCCAGAAGCACTCACTCACTGAAACTGCGCATTGAAAATAGCGCTTGACGTTTCACACCGATACACAAAACAAGCAACGAAACTTCAAAACAAATAAAAGTGTTACTTTGGGATCCCGGATCGGAGAGTTTTTCCGGATTACCAATGGAAATCGACATGAGTTTCGTTGCATTTTGTGATAATTTGTAGTACGCGAACGCAGCTACTAGGAAATGTCAACCAGTTGTCACCTGTCGAAAGAATTTACATTTACCTATATTTTTTGCAAAGGTGGAAAGCTACCTTTGTATTTCATAATAAAAAAAGTTGTTGAAAAAATAGATTATTTTTTGTATCTTACTCATAGAAAATATCGAAATGAATAAAACAGTGCAATGGGGTTTGCGTAGTTACTTGTCAATCCGTACTTTCTCCTATAAACCAATCAAAAGACCTGATTTCTCAGCAAAACGTAAACTTACCTCTCCGGAAGTAATAGATCCCGACGGCAAGAGAAACCATTTAAATTTAACTGCCCAAATTCAAGCAAGAATCACTACCGGTGGTCCTATAACTATTGCGAATTATATGAAAGAAGTTCTTACAAATCCTTATGCTGGTTATTATATGAATCGGGATGTATTTGGCAAAGAAGGAGATTTCATTACATCGCCTGAAATTTGCCAAATTTTTGGTGAGGTAAACAAACTATGATTGAACTATTTTGTTGTTGAAATTTGTCTGTTAAATTTATAGCTCGTTGCAGTATGGTGTTTTAACGAGTGGCAAAAAGTATCTGCTCCGTCACCATTCCAAGTAATTGAACTTGGACCCGGAAGAGGAACCTTATCCGTAGATGTGCTCAAAGTCCTTACCCGCTTTAAACTAGGAGGTCAGTTTACGTTACATTTGGTTGAAGTTAGCCCATATCTCAGCAAGGTACAGGCTTCCCGACTATGTTTTAAACATGACCAAGTAGAAGATGCACCTTATTATATGAAAGGTGAAACCATTTCGGGGACTCAAGTCTTTTGGTATAAGCGATTAGAAGATGTTCCCAGAGGATTTTCTATAGTCTTGGCCCATGAGTTCTTTGACGCTTTGCCAATTCATAAACTTCAAAAAGAAGATGGAGTTTGGAAGGAAGTCCTGATAGATATTGATGTGGATAAAAAAAATGGTTTCCGTTACGTTTTGTCAAAAACTGAAACCCCAGTTTCAAAGATTTTTCAACCAACAAATGGCGATAGTCGAGATTGCTTGGAATACTCAGTAGAAACCGATGCACTTATTGAGTCTTTGGTGGAAAGAACACAAACAGACGGAGGAATAAGCTTGATAATGGACTATGGCCATTTTGGCGAGAAGAACGATACGTATAGGGTAAAAAATTTGGATTACATTTTTTATTCTGTACTATATATTTTGAAAATAGGCATTTAAAAACCATGCATTGCATGATCCTCTCGTCGAACCTGGAACAGCAGATCTAACAGCTGATGTTGATTTTAAAAGAATCAAATTTATAGCTGAAAAGGATGATAAAGTTGTTACTATAGGCCCTGTAGAGCAAGGAACTTTTATAAAGAAAATGGAGGGAGATGCTCGGTTGAAGGTATTTATAAAATGTGACACTAATATTTCAATACATATGTAACACAGCCACACAGAGTTACTTTCACATTTATAAGGATTTTAAACCTTTTCTATTGTCCTTTACAGAATCTTTTAGAAAACGCTCTACCCGAAAACAAAGCGAGTATAGAATCAGGATACAAAATGCTCACCGATCCCAATCAAATGGGTTCTAGATTTAAGTTTCTTTCTATTTTCCCAGCTGTGCTGAAGGATCATTTAACAAAATATCCTGTTTCAGGTTTCAATTGATGGAACACTAATTAATTAAGTTGGATAAATAAAATATTTATTTAAATAACACAAACGAAGGTATTTTACTTTAAATATATTTTCAGATAACTGTTTGTGAGACAGCCACTTCATCAACATGCCGAACTCACTTCTTATGGAATGTACTGTTAATGATTTGTATTTCATCGGGTGTAAACTGGAGCACTGCACCGATTGCATTAATCATGTGCCGTTTACCTTCAATACCTTTTGTTGACAAATAGCTTATGAATACATTTTTCAGGTATTCCAAGTTAGCACCTTCCCGTGTCTTACAGCGTTCCAAGCTTTAATTGGGGAAAGTTAGAAACTTTATATTTGGATTATAGTTCTACCAAACTTACCGATCAACTTCTTGTTTAAGCTGAGCAATTTCGTCTCTCAAGTCTCCCTCAAGTGTGGTTTTGTCCTGCAAAACCTTACGAAGAGTGGTCTCGGCAGCATACTTTGTCTTTCTGAGGCCTGCAATTTCAATATCCTTTCGAGCGATTTCATTGGCATAGTGTAGCATGTGACAATTTTCACCCATTCCAAGGGTCTTGGCGTTTGACGTGGAGATTTTTCTTTCGCTAACTGTAGGAGCCTCAGCGTAATGGAAACTTCCTTCTTCTTGGTTGTTGGTACTATCACTCATGACCAGTCTTGGCTGAGCGAACACATCAAAAGATGTCTGCAGAGTTTTAATTTCATTTTCTTTTTCATCTAGTAGCTGAAGTGAACGAACACGTTGCTTTTGAAGCTGTTGCTCCATCTCGTTCAATTTGAAGCGGCATTCATTCTCTATTTCACTTAGAGCATTCTTCCATTTGGCTCGTTCCTCTTTTACAGCCTGCCTTTGACGTTCCTCTTGTTGCTTGAGTTCCGCCTCTTGTTCGTCTATGTTTCTATTCAAAACTTTGACTTTCTCTTGAAGAGTGGCAATGTGGGATTTCTGAACTTGAATCACTTCGTGTAGTTTTGAGCAGTCATTTCTAGCTGCATCGAGAAGGGTTTGTTGCTTGCTTGCATCCTCTTCGCATTGCTTGTGATTTGAGCCAACAGTAAATATCTTGGAGATGTCGATGGGGTTTGATGAATTAGCGTTTTCAGTAAGAAGAAGTTTCTTCAATCGCATTATCTCATCGACCAGAGAAGACATATCGGTAAGAGAAGACTTTGAAAGGCGCCGCACTTCGAAGGATTTCTCAGCTAAAACACCACCTACTGGTACAAGGTTTTGAAGTTTTCTTTTGAGAACTTGAATACTTTCTTGGTCTTGGTGGCGCAGGCGATCGTATGTACCGACAGTGGCTGAAAGTTCAGCAAGACGAGCCTCTAGGTTTGCAACACGATCTTCGTGTATGGCAGCCAGCTTCTTGTTTCGTTCCTCGGCGATGTGGGCGCGCTTTTGTTCCGATTTAATAGCAACTGCATGTTGCTCTTTCAGCTGGGACATTTCATTCTGCAGCTGCTGAAGAATCGAAGTGTTGTCTTGAGTAACATTAGCCTCCCTATGTGATTCGTATTGCTTAAGTTTGGTTTTGGTTTCCTTCAATTGGAATTGTAGATCCTTTATATGACCATCGGAGTTGTCATTTAATGCGAATTGTGTTTTCAAATTGTTAAGCTGCATTTCAATATTTTCTTTCAAATGACGCTCATCGGCATACAACTTCTGCAGTTCTCTAATCATAAGCATTTGATTGCTTGTTTCTTTTTCATGCTCTTGTCGTTCAATTATAAGCTTTGCTTTGTAGTTCTCCATATCAAGAGTAGCTTGACTAGCTACGGCTTTAATTTTTTGCTGTAGCTCAAGTATTTGGCCATCTTTTTGAGATAGCTGAGAACGAAGCTGCTTTTTGTCGGCTTGAAATGATGCTTCCATTCGGGATTTTTCAGCAGATAGAGTTGCCAAGGAATGCATCAGTGTCATAACTTGACTCTGTGTTGCATTTTCGCTTGAATTGTTCTCAGAAGCTGTTGGTTGTGATTCTTGTTCTTTATCATCCTTTTTAGTAGGGACATTTTCAGAGGGTTCTTCTTTTCCTGTTGTGACAGCAGCCAAACTAGATTCTAGGGCTTCTTTTTCTTTTAAGAGGCCTTTGTATGCAGTGACCACGTCTGAAAATGTTTTTTAATGCAATTAGATAATTAGTTTTGAGTTGAACCGTGAGACTGGTTTTACCTTTCAATCTTGTCTCATAGCGAACGAGCTGCTCCTTTTGGGACGTAACCAACGATTCTAAATCACGCCTTGACCGCTCCATAATTTACTGGATATTATTTTAAAATTAGAACATTTTTCTTTTGATACAACTTCGTGAAAAACACGCAATTTCGTGGCAGAAAAATAAACATACAGCTGGCTGTCAATTGACGAAAATTACAGTTTGAAGAGCTCTAATTTAAGGGTGGTTGTATGGTAATCGCAACAAATTGTTTTAAAACTCAGAACAAAATCTTTTTTAAATATCAGGCTGACGGGACTTTTAAAATAAGCAATTTTTTCAGAAGCCAAATTCAGACAAAAGTGCTTCTGTTATGTCATTGTATGCGTGCCATTTAACGTTCAGTTTCAGTTGTTCTTTAGTAAAACAAAAATTTAATAAAGCATGTATGCTGGGGCCGGATTCTGTAACGTTTTAGACGGCTATCCTCTGAATTTTAGGCAGTAAAAAAACGCGTAAGACCCTGTAAAATATGCCAAAATTTGTAAGACGATAGTAAAATAGCTTTCCACCAACCACTGAAAGCAAGATTATATGAAACAATCTTTTGACGACGTAGTCTACGATAGACGATTGAACGATAATCGTCTGAGAAGTTACGGAATCTGGGCCTTGTTAAGTGATTCGAATCCCAACAGAGGTAAAAATGTTTTTCAACGTGTATCCCCTTTCGCGAGGAATTGGCAAGTCATCAGTAAGTATATGCTTCCCATGAAAAGCGCTTTCTCAATTAGCCTTTCGAAACCGGCAGAAAATTGTAGGTCCCCTTCATTCCCTCACAAGGCTCTAGACCCTGCATGTTACAAAAACAACAATGTAGTCAAATGGAAAAAGTGCGACAAGAGACGTAAAGGCTCGCCTTCTATTCCGTATAGTTGGGAAAATAGACAGAAACTTAAATCTATATCCCATTTGATTGGATTGGTAAGCATTTTGTATCCGGATTCTATACTCGCTTTATTTTCGGGTGCGTTTTCTAAAAGATTCTGCAAGGAACAAAGCTTCATCCTTTGAGTAGTGATACCCTTTATAAATCGCCCATTGAAAAGGTTATAGGAACAGAAGCTCTTAATCTAGATAATTGAAATCTCAGTTTTTAGGCGAACGAACGAACCTATTGTTTGAACTTTAAAGAATAAATTTTTAAAATTTCAACAGAAGTACTATCTATAACTTGGGATGTGGTCTATTGCGCCGATCAAGCTGTAAGGGAATGAATGCAAGTAAGAGCTGACTGTTAAAAACGAAAGGAAAATGAGAAGCTTGAGTCACAGCTTGTAATGAGCTACAAGTAGGGCAGTTACTTGCACCTCACTCAAGTACGCTACCCCACACTGCATTCCAACCCTTAGAATTTCGCAAATTGGTTGGTGAATTTGCTGTTTAAGTTAAACTTTTTACACTTTGAGACTTCTCTGTATGTTTAAAGTTTGCTTCTTTAAAAAGGTCAAATTTATGTCTCTGAAAAGATTAAGAGCAAAGGACTTTTGGCTGAGTAAGGTTGCACTCACAACATCTACTAAAAAAGTTACAATTGCTTGCCACCTTTCTTTGGGAAGGAAGATAACTTTGCAGTATCAACAATTTTTTAGTTGATTTTACGCCTTTTAAAGCGCTATATTCTTTAGTAGGTATCCATCCTTTCCTCTGACTTTATGTAATTATTCCGAACTTTCGAATTGCAACTATTGATCAAAGCTTGCAAATATCGAACTATAATCAACACATCATGTATGAAACAGGACTCATTTACGATCTAATGTTCCAATAAGCCTTCTGAGTTAAAACATGCATTAAAAGAATTTCTATAAACATGTAACAATTCTTTAATTCTTCAGTTTCTAATATGAGCTCACAAAACTATGCAAAACAATTTCACATAAATTAAAACTTTAATAGACAGAAAAACTCAAGGCTCAAAATATAAAAAAACTACTTGTAAACAAATCTCTGGCAGGAACATAGCACATCCACATTTGATGCTACTTGCTTAGGTACTTCTTGTAATTTTTACCAACAACCTCGGACACACTCTTGTATCCTTGCTGGTCTAAAATATCTGCTAGTTCACTTTTTATCTTATTAACAATTGGTGGGCCATGGAATATAAATGCAGTGTACAATTGCACATAGGATGCCCCAGCTTCGAGCTTTTCAAAAGCGTCCTGTCCGCTGAATACACCACCAACACCTATTATTGGTATTTTTCCTTTTGTTTGTGCATACATATCGGCTATCAGTTGTGTGGACTTTGATTTGAGTGGCATACCGCTTAAGCCACCAGCTTCTTTTGCTAGGTTCTGATCGCTCACCGAAGATTTGTCTATCGTAGTGTTCGACACAATAAGACCATCAATTTTACTTTTCTTTTTCAAAATTACCGTGGCTATATCTTCAATATCCTTCTTAGTTAGGTCGGGAGCTATTTTAACAAAAATTGGAACGGAGCTGTTGTAGGGAAGGTTGTTGCGAGCCTCGACTACACCTGACAGCAAAGCCTCTAGGTCTTCTTTTCCTTGTAAATCTCTCAGGCCTGGCGTGTTTGGACTGCTAACATTGATAACTAGATAATCTGCAATAGGTCCAAACAGATTGACTCCCTGGACATAATCTTTCAAAGCACTCGGAGAAGTCTTGTTCTTGCCCAAGTTGACACCAAGAATACCTTTGAATGTGTCATTATTTCTTAGCTCAGTCAGACGATCAAATACTGCCCTATGACCTTCACTATTAAAACCATAACGATTGATTATAGCTTGATCTGCATTAAGCCGGAAAACTCTAGGCGTTGGATTGCCTGGCTGGGCTTCTGGAGTCACCGAACCAATTTCAACAAAACCGAAACCAATTTTATCAAGGCCTTCGATAGCCTCGCCCTGTTTGTCAAATCCAGCAGCAATACCAATTGGATTTTTTAGGTTTGTTTTGAAAAAGGATGTTGCCTTTGAAAGAAGAACATAGCGATGTAGATGTTAGTTCATAACAACAACAACGTCTTTACCAAAATTTTCGGATCTTCTTTGGGTTGACCGGGGAATATTTTATACTTGCAACCCATTACTGCTAGACGGTGAGATGTTTCTGGTGGAATTAGACGCGATAACGGCATGAGGAAGTCTTCATAGAACTTGTCCTTTCCCTTAAATAAGTTGAATCCAGCGAAGAAAACTCCAGCTCCAGTTGTTACTAAGAAAAGTGACCGCATTTTACTTTTCTGTGAATTAAAAGTTTTAAATTGTGTGAGAATGGTGCGATGTTTCCAATGTGTATGATGTATTTACAAGCTTTGGATAGGTAGTCATTATAAAAAACTGGAAATTAATCAATCAAAAGAACTGGTTGTGATGAAATTAAAGAGAAATAAAAATTCAACAAGACAAGAGTTTGACAATTGCACCGGTTAAAGTTTTGGGACTTTTTCACCTTGCTTCTGGTACAATATTGTGTTAAGGGCTCATGCTCACATGGCTGTACTTTCTTTACCGAGTTGGAGCTAGAAATAAAATTTAACAGGTAGGGAGGCATTTCAATAAAATAAATTCTATATATGAGAATGCGAAAAGCCTTCTAATCAGTTTAAAAAAAATTTTAATTTTTGGTTTTAACCTCACTTTCGGTTTTCTCTTTAAAACAGGAAAAGTTGAATGAAAACATGCACAACCGAATAAGAAAACACTTTTTATGTTTACATTTCACTATTTTATTGCGGAGAAAACACTTAATTTAAAAAAAAAAAAAAAGGGTGGCGCTACAGAGCGAGGAGCCCCTGGGCCTAGCGCATTTCTCACAACCATGCCTTGTGAGGGAATGGAGGGGACCTACAATTTTTATGCCGGATCCGAACGGCTAATTGAGAAAGCGCTTTTCATGGCATGAATTTACTAACGGAGGACTTGCCAATTCCTCGCGAAAGGCGATACCCGGGAAAAAACATTTTTGCGCCTCTGCTGGGATTCGAACCTCGAACCTCTGGGTTAGCAGGTGGACATGCTAACCATCGCACCACGGGTACCACAAACACTTAATTTACGTTTTTAATTATTCATAAAAGTTTACTTTGACATTACTTGTTAAAGTGATGCCAGACGGTATTCTTAAGTGGGACATTTTTAAATGAAAATAGTGCAAGTGGGTTTTTTGTGGTTTCCTAATCACAAAAAGTTTAATTTTTTAACAGCAAAAATAATAATAGTTTAAAATTCGCGCGAATTTGAATGATGCTTTGTAAAGTACCCCGAAGTCTGTGAACTAATGATGGTACTCTTTAAAATCTATTACATAGCAGATTCAGATGAAAGCTTATTGCATTCAGCACAACTGTCAATTTTCTACTTTTCTGCGTTCAAAATTCCAATCCGTCGCGCATTTTGAAAGCCACAGCAAAACACAAAATTCTTCCTTCCTTCCAGAATCCAGATTGTCAAAAGTTGTCGTATCGTTCGGTCGTACTGTAATTAAACGCCATCAAAGAAAGTTAAAGTGCAAGTGAAATAGTTTCCAATTAGACAATACAAAATTGGTTAGAACAAGTGAATCGATAAATAAATAAACATCAATTTTCAAGGTATATAACATTAAATTTAAAATATCTGTTTTGGTTCGCTCTTAATCAAACCAAGTTTAGTGAGCAAAATAAAAAAGCTGGTTAGCTTCGTCTCGCTTGTTGTTTTTGTTTACGTGCTCTTGCTGCATGGGGTTACTCATTCCTTTGGTTTGTTCGTTGTTTGCGTTGTTTGTTCATTGAAGTTGTCTACCTTCGGTCGTAGGTTTTTTTTTGTGGAAGTTAAAATCTTCTCTTGTCTTAAACAAATTTTCTATGGTAAATGTTCAAAAAAGATAAATATGGTTTCATCTTCTCTTTACTGCTACCGGTTTTATGATTATTATTAATACAGACGTATAAAAAAAGAATTGCAAGTTATGTTTGCCTTTCCATGAGTGTAGTAGTTGCCTTGCCAGCAGCTCACTGGTGCTAGTTAATTGTATGGAGTACGGACATGGATCGATAAAAGTGCTGCGTACAAATTAAGAAACCTTGAAAGAACAAAGGAAGCATGTAAAGAAGAACACACTCACAAAGGATGCACTGTCGAGTCCTGCAAAAATTCTATGATGTGAATAAAAAAAGTAAAAGTACTTACTAACAAAATAAACAAAGGGAGAAATTGCTGTGGGGATAGCAATTCAGTCAGTTTATTTTGCAATGTTATGCCATTCTGTTCATTAAATACGTAGCTGATGCGTAATGTAAAGATGATGTCTTAACCGTGATGTGCTCGTAGTCTCGTACTCCAGACACGGCACTAAAAGGTTGCTTTGTTCAGGTTTTTTTTTTTTTGTTAAATACATCAAATTAGGATAAAAATATTGTCTAAGAGACTGGTCTCTAATAGTGAGTGACCAGTTCGAGATTCGATAGCCAAAAGTTAAAAACTACTAATTACTTTGGTAGCCGAATTTATGAGGTCTCGGGTTGAAGACGGCAAATTAATAGGTAATGGGTGATGTTCTCGCCCAGCAGCATCGTCTTCTGCTGTTACAATTTTTTATGGAGGCGGTGTAGGAAATCAAACAAACCAGAATTTTAGGTTCCCTCCAATCATAATAAGAGATGATTGTGAGAAATGCGCTAGAGCCGGGCTTTCCCCCTCTGTTGCGCCACACTATTTATTTATTTTAATACCTGTTAAGGTAAAATACAACTTGTCAAGATAAGACTCATAGCCATATGCGTTGGGTTGTTGAAGTGGAATACTCCACAATCTTCTTTCATCGAATTAAATCTTTTAAGCTAAAGTTAAGGGAAGACTGTACCCCACCGTTGTGCATCCAGTTAAGGTTACACAGTGTTAGACAATATACGAAAAGTAGCAAATTAATATCACTTGAGATAAAGTTGTTTCGTATGGCAATAGAAGTAACCCGTGGAAGCCTTTATTTAAAAAAAACCATATTCCAAAAGAGAGTCAAATGCTTATAGCACTTGCCGCCTGCCGCTGCGCCACACGCGCTGTCGTGAAGAAAACGACGAGAATTATTTACAATCAACGTTAAATTTTACAAATAGATTTTTGATGTTTGCATCCAGATTTGTGCTGGTCTAGTAAGAAGTATTTGACTTGACAAAAAGGTGAACTATAACAAGCTTGTCAAAGTTCAGCAAACGGGAAGTATGTGCATCAGCGGCGCGCTAAAGACAACTCCTTCGGATCTCCTAGACACATTACTCAACCTTACACCCTACACTTTTTCTGCAAACAGTCAGCAGCGAACTAAACTAATCGACTAAAAGCCTACATTCAGTTGACCAACAATCAAATTGTTCACACTAATATTTTAAACAACTTAAGATTCATCCCGGATCGATTAGACTACACCACCCCCAAGTTGGTGTTTGATAATAATTTTCAAATAACCATACCCTCAAGAGAAGCTTGGGAAAAAGTTACACTCTTGGATAATGGAGCCTTACACTTCTACACTGACGGATCCAAAACCTGTAATGGCGTAGATAGTGAAATTTTTTCAAAAGGGCTGAATTCAAGCTTTTTCTTCTGCCTACCAGACTACTGTACCGTGTTCCAAGCGGAAATTCTGGCGATAAAAGAAATCCTCTAATCCTGGCTTAGAGAAAACGTTGTTTCCTCCACGGATATTCGCATCTTCTCGGACAGTCAGGCTGCTCTCAAAGCTTTTGCCTCTGTATCTAAGGTCTAAAACTGTTGCACGTCTCTAAAGGAGATGTCAGAACAATTCAACATTCACCTTTCATGGGTGCCGGGCGACTGGGATATACCATGCAACTGCATGGCAAACGAACTCGCCAAAAAAGGAACGACTCATCTTCGGCTCGAAAGGAACAATATAGGTATACCTATCGCTACATGTAAACTTTTGCTAAAGCAGTACGCCTCTGAGAAGATGGACGCAGAGTAATACATGTCTTATGACAAAACGAATTTGGCCATAAGTAAACTCGAAACGTTCAAAGAGCTTTTTGAATCTAAGTCGTCTGCACATTACTTCCACTATAGGTTTCCTTACAGGATAGGTAGACACGCCAAAAGACTTTGTGTGTACTCAAATGACTTCTGTAGAAGCTGCATGGACGAGGAGAAAGAGGAGACAATCCAACATCTCCTTTGCTCATGCCCTGCACTTGCACCTAGGTGATTACTTTTTCGACGACACCAGCGATTTAAGTAATAAGGACCCTAAAGTCTCTCCTTTTTCGTTCGAGGTTCTGGATGTTTTGACTAACTGGTGATCAACTCGTTAGTCCATGTTCGACTAGAAGGTGTTTCAACTCTCTAATCCCCTAAATAGAAACCAGAGATTGATTAACCTTCTGGTCTCAGTGATATCCCAATGGACCCTCTGTGGTCTAAGTGTGTCGGTCTCCGTATTACTGACAACCACATCTAACCTATCCTATCCTAGTAAGATATATAAGAAAATATGGCCCCTATCACAAGGCCCGTCGTAGTGATTTCGGACTACGATTACCAAAATGGACGCATCATAGACGCCCTTGTAGTGATTGTTTTGCAACAAATTTTGTTACTATCAATAAAGCTATTAACAACTTATAAATATCTGTTGCCAAGCGTTCATTACGAAGATGTTTTTAGTCATTTCTACTTGACATTCGTAGTCCGAAATTGCTACGACAGGCCTTGTGATAGGGGTGATTAATATAAGGATTGATCTGGATTACTGAACAATGAATGGCAACTGTCTTCATTCATAGGTCGATCCAGTTCCTATATCAAAAAGGCAACACTATTGTTTATATTGTTTTTAGTATAGTTTATTGATTTTCTTATTTTTCTACCTCTTAACTAGTGTCATGTGTTGGTGCAATATCCTTTATAGACATATTAACATAAAATATTTAAAATTTATAAATATCACTATACCCGCTTAAAAAAGTTTCAAAGCTTTTTCTTTAAAAATATACTAAGCAAACATTTTACTCTTGCAACATCATTCATCAGATGTCCAATAAATTTTTCTTGAGTTAGCCACTTACACAAGTCCGGAAAAATTCGTTGAGATCAAGTGAAACAAATTAATTTCCACATTAACCCACACAAAAAGAATCTTTTCGAATTCGATGTAAATTGATGTTACATAACACATTCTAATTGTCTTTATTTCGCTGAACTTCTCAATAAGAATGGCACTTGTGCCATCAACATTGTCAACGCTCACACAATGACTTGATATAAACTTATGGGATCGCATGGTATCAGAAAACCACTTGACACAATCTCCAATGACGACCGCATAATGCGACATGAGCATTCGTAGTGCAATTGGCTTAACGAAATCATTTCATCTCACAATTCATTGGGGGGTGGTGGTAGAATTTGAGGCACACAAAAGTGGGTTAGTAAGTGAGAACTAAGCACAGCTAATAGCTCATGTCTATGAAAGCATTCATCCGCACCTGGATCAAACACTTATTATTATTATAATTTTTTTTTCTTTGAAAGGGAACATGAAGAGTGGTGACGACGCATTGATGCGAAGTAGGTTGTGGACTCGTAGCGAATGCCTTGATTCAAATCGATTTGCATTGTCATCATTTCAGTAGTTGCAGCAAAAAAAAAAAAATAATAACTAGAAACTGACATCGTTTGTATTTTGAAGACGAATACAGAATCGTATCCAATGAAAGCCTTCATCCCAACAACCAGCTGCTATCAGCATCGTGACATTGTTGTTTTTAATTATTATTATGTGTTGTTTGTCTTAGGGATAAACTATCTGATTTGGATAAGCACGTCTACACCTCCTTATGAACTGATTAGTTATTAAGATAACTTTTCTCATGTGTTCTACTCGTACACTGAAAACACTTCGCACCTATAAAAGTGTATGAATATGCGTAGTTTTGCCTTTCATTTTCGGATCATTTAGGTATGTTTTTCCAACGCGATAAGCATTCTATTTAATTGTCTTGCTCGATAACATTGCAAAAAAGATAAACAAAGCAATAAATTCACTTTTATCGGAACAATTTTTTTTTCAAAAGGAAATGTACTTAGGTAACTCCTATCTACTTCCTCTGTTAAAAGAGTCATATAAAATATAACGTAGCTCCTTACATTCCTCCCCTAATGCTGATTAAATGTTTACCAAAACATGGTGAGTACTCTTACATAATTAATTTTGTTAATTAACTACTATTTGCATATGAATGTCAAATAACAATAACATGATGGTTCTCGACTAACCAGAAAACATTGGTCTAGGTCTTCCAATTGCTGCACCCATCAGGTATCATTGTTCACTGGTGCGGAACATTTGCAGGTTAGTTTTGGATTTGAATATGTGCACATATCTAGTTAGTTGATCTTCGATATACTGGCAAGCATACTATTGTCGCCTCATAGCATAGAACACTTTCACAATTTTCTAAAAAAAGAATCTTAGTGAGCAACAAAATTAATTACGATTGATTTTTTAATTTCCGGTGTAAATGTCATGGCATGATTCCAATAGCACAGTAAAGTTGTTCATTTTCGTAAAGATTTTTAAAGATTTCTTTGTTTTTTCAATTTCCATAAATTTTTGTGTACTGCGAAGGTTCAGCAAAGTTAATTAAATTCATGGAACTTTCCTCTTTGAGTAATTCATCGAAAACTTGGGACCAACGTTGGAGTGAAATTGAGAAATTTTTTAGATGTGGGGGATGACATCAAACGAAATGGTGTTAAAATCATGGAGTCTATATATAGATTGTCTTCATTGGGGCAGATGTTAAGAGACAACGTAAAAAAAGCCCAAAGGCTCTGTAGCTAATTTGATTGGTTTAGGCAAATATTTGTTAACCTTTTGAAAATAACGGGCAGACTGGTTTTTGTCCGAGAATTTCAAATATTAGGTTTGTTCCTTGAGTTGTCAAAAAAAAAATCTGGGTTTTCAGTTATCAAAAAACGATAAACCAAAAAATCACCACACATCCCTGTCATTTGAAGAAAAATCTTTGCCTTGCCATTTGACAGCCCTCTTCAGACGCAGAAAATTGACTGGTCTGACCGAACTAACACTTAAATGCATCAACATCCCCTTTTCAAACGAATTCAAACATCTTGGTGTAATCCTAGATAACAAGCTTCTTTGGTCTAAACATGTCGAGTCTAAAACTACTAAAGCACTATCAGTCTTCTGGCAATGTGGGAGCCTTTGGCAAGGCGTGGGGTCTTTCGCCGAAAATGGTCCTTTGGATCCTACGGCTATGATAAGACTTCTTAACCCTCTAACTACTTCGAAAGTGATCCAGGAATGAAAGTGCTGTCTGAATAAGGTTGGAAGACCAAATTCTATGAGTCTCGTTTGGGTTCAAGGCCATCACGGCATAACTGGATATGAGATCGCCGATGAACTTGCTAGAACGCTAGACAAGAATCTCAGACAGCTTTCTCAGAACCTGAATTGTGGATAGGCCTGCCAGCGTTCTCAGTGAGGGCTTCAATCAACGATTGGATCCGTCAAGAGCACAACCGTAGATTGCATGCAGACAGACCAAACGTATGCTTCCCAACGTTGATAAGAACTGCAACATGATAAGACTGCAACATTTTTGCTATCTCGTAGCAGAAAAGAGTGTAGAAAGCTTATTGGCGTTGCAACAGGGCACTTCTCTTTTGCCAAACAAAACGTGTTAGGCTTGAGTGATACCACTCTCTGTGAATCTTGTGGAGAAGATGAGGACACCGCGGAGCACTTCCTCTGTGAATATCCTGCTTTTTCTCGCACGAGGTTACAGATACTCGGCGCAGACATGGTGAGAGCTTTTAACCCAAGCTCCTTATCATGACAGCGTCTTTTGGCTTTTCTCCGAACATTTGGAAAGCTATAACAAAAAGAGTTAAAAGTTGATATTTGGTAGTACAAAGGACCAGTATTTAGGTCTGAGTGCTCCAGCTGGTATTTTAAAAACATCCAACAGAAAAAAACCCTCTTCATTATCTAAACTCGCCCCAGCGAAAACCTAGTCCTACTTCAGGGCGAGTTGAGAAGCAAACCCAAAAAACACTCAGCTTATCAATCGAATCAGGGTAAGTTTGGGTTTTTTCAAAAAACGCTTTGTGGCTTGCATAGGACAACCCCAGGGCTTCAACGAACGAACTTATTACCTATGCATACCTAAATATGAGTCCATTTTACTATCGGGTAGCAACCTTCTCTGGTTATAGCTCTTTTTTATATTTTCGTAGAAAGATAGTTACTAGCTTTCGTCATGTTTGAAGAGTGTCTGGAATCTAATTCAAGAAAATGCAGAGCAGTCAGAGAGAGTGTTTAGACTTTAGAGGCTTCATCATTCTTACAGAGGGAAGTATCGTCTAACCTAGCACGTTAAACTGTTTGGCAAAGGAGAAGTGTTTTGTGGCAACGCTCACAAATATTCTGTATTCATAACCAAAATATGTCAGGTTTCTTATAAACATTGGGGGATGTATGCTTTTAGTCTGTGCAGATCCAACGGCAGCATGCCTTACTAGCTGAACACAATGCAAAAACGGAGCTGGACTGCAAAATCGGAACTGGATGAGCTGTCAAAATTGCTGTACGTTTCGATTTTAATCGGCCCACAATGCAGCTGTACAGCTTTTGACATTTCCATCATTTGACACATTATTTTGTATTTTCTAAAGTCGGTTTGAGTATTTTATAAACAAAACAAATTTGATATTGTTACTATGGATGAGGAAATAAATGATATTGTGTTGCTTGTTCCCGAGCCGCAACAGCCTGAATAATTTTTTCGGATTCATCCATTACGTAGGTACTGCAATTTTAAAAACAAAAAAACAAAATTAGTACACCAACCACTCAAACCTTTCATTAATTTATCACTCACCACAAAATTGTTATAAATTAAAAGTAAAAACCAAAAAACTAAAGTAACACTTGGCTGTCACACAATAATTTACACGCAAAATGTTTTTTTTCCTTCAAAATCATAAACGTCAAATATGCTGTACAGCAAAAGTTAAAAGTTCGTCAACTTGTCCAGTTCCGATTCCAGTTCCGTATGCAGCTCCGTCGCATTGTGTTCGCGCTATTGAATTTTTGTGTATTCAATAATTTGACAGCTGTTCCAGTTCCAGTTCCAGTTGCAGCTCCGTCTGCATTGTGTTCAGCCAGTTAAGCGGTTGTGCTTTTTAAAGATCCGATCGTTGATATAGTGTCCCTACTAAGGACCCTAGCAGTCCAAAAGCTGGTTCTTGCTTTGAGGGAGATGTCTGAACCCAAACAAGTTTCAATTTAATCTTCCAACCCTCGTTCAGGCAAACTTTGGGTTCCTGGTTCACACTCGAAGTATTTTGTGGGTTGAAGAGGGCCTTTAGTGCATCTTTTCTGTGACTGTCAAAATCAATCAAAACGAAATAAGGTTTGTTAGCTTCAGTTTTGCATCCACTTCTATTTGTGAACTAAGAAAATTCGCAGAAAATGTTTCCAAATAACTTTTTTAGCAAGCTGAAAACGAAAGTTACTTTATAAAAATCATTTCAACTTTAAAAGTTGTATAGAAACGTTAATTTCTAATAATTTTCGTTAATTTGTTTAAATAACTGAAACTAACAAGCTTCGGCCTTGATTGGCGGTCTATTATTTTGCAATCACGACCTTTTAGATCAATCGTAAAAACAAAAACTCGAGAAAACGAGCCTTAAAGTTTACGATCGCGTGCTTACCTGTTGGATAACCAGGTATACATTCTTAGATATATTTTCATATGTGAAACATAAAGGGGATGCGGCAATTTCTTGCGCAAGCTGTATCTTATAAAGTCGTAAGCCAAGATCTTTGCACAAAATCTTTTATAAAGTTGATGGACAAAGCTCCAATTGCTGTGCACGGTGGCTAATCGATTCATTCGGGTCCTCTTCAACACTTTGCTCTACAGCGGCAATTGTTTCTTCTGTGCGCACTGTTCGACGTCTCTTCGGATGCGTATTATCACATAAAGTAAACGTAGTTCGAAAACGATTCATGGTTAACCGAATTAATTGTTCTGATGGACGATTATGTCGAGGTCGACCATAAAATGAACGGAGCTTGCGGTAAACTTCGCGGACTGAACCATTATTTTCGAAATTTTCATGATGCAATGGCAAACCAAATTGAGCATAAATTACATTCGAGTTGATTTGACCACAAGATGTCAGTTTTATCCCTATTTGAAGAACCTACCTAAAAAAAAAACCGATATTTCACCAATAAAAAAATCGATTTTTTGAACCTTCTAAAAATAGATCCCCCCACAACCCGATACTCCGAACTGGATTTAGAAATCATTTATTTGTTTCACATAAATCTTTTCTTAATTCAATGCTAGTTTTGAACTCTCTTTGAATGTAAGCAAAAGCTATCAATGTAAACTCACAAAATGTCAGCTCAATTTTTTCGAAAAAAAACACATATCACTTATACCAACAAAACACTATTGTTAATAAAAACCTGCTTATATAAACATATCTATGAATTAAAGTATGTACATTTTTTAGTCTCCATGTTGTGTAATACTTAAGATGTTTGTCATCATCACTTTTTATAAGTCGTCTTTAGTCCTAAGGCCATGAAAGATGAAACTAAAGGTGTATTTTCCTTAGCCTGTTTCTTATACCTACTCGAAGACCCCCGCAATCACACACCACAAAGAGGGGTTGAAAAATCAAATGGAATATAAAAATGAAATTGCACTACATGTCATTAGAGTGAAAGCTCCTAGGATTTTCTTCCCCCCTCTTTATCTAATGGATGAAAAAGGTCAAAGGTCTGACATGTACTTAAGCATTAAATGTGCTTTAATAAATCGATACTTGATGTTCTTCCAAGAAAGGATAAAGAAATCCTTTGTACCCCCATCCACCCAATGACCTCGGCAAGTCTTTCTCTTAATAGGTATGTAAAAATACCGATATTGTATGCTACAACTTTGTGAGTAATGGAAAAGAAAATGAACAACAAAGAAATTAAATTATGCATTACGATGTAGTCGGTGTTTAATGGGCGTCTACCATCCCTCACGTCCCAACGGCGGGCGACGCGACGTCAACAACGTCATCGAATAGGTCATCGCATAGAAGACCGTTTCCATTGCCTCGGTAAAATCTTCATTTAAATTACAAACAGACAATGTTGTTTGCTCATAGAATTTTGACGGAATTGAAAATTCACAACAACTCTACTTTATTAGGTTTCTTTTTCTATTGTTTTGACGATTCCACACTATGCGTGATGTTTTAATTATAAAGTACCTCTAGTTGAGGAGCTGTCTGAATGCTTTCAGTTCGATGCCATATGCTTATCAAGCAAAAGTTCTTTAACCCCTTTGCATGACTTGAATTACACATTTCACGTTCTTACTTGCTCTTTTACGTTCTTGCAGCGAAATTGAAAGTAAAAATAAATTTTACAAGCCCCAAAGCATTCAGGGGAAACGGGAGAGGCCAAGTCTAATTTATATTGCTCGGAATATATGAAGTTCTGAAATGATGATTTGTTTTTTGTTTGTCGGTTGTGTGTTTTGAAATATCGAAAGAAGAAAGAAACGTAACTATAGAAAAAATGTAGTGGTGGGTGGCGAAATAATAATTTGTTACCAACACGACCGTTTGTCTGTAGTGATTTGGGACGTAGTGATTTTCTATCTTTCAGAGCTCTTGCAGACAACAGACTCTTAATTGGTTGATAGTTTGATCAGGTTGGCTTGCTAGAGCGTACACCGCACCAACTGAATAGTCGGGTTAGTTGAGCTTGAAGGTAATCGTGAGTCCCACCAAAATTATTTATCGCCCGGTGTCTGGTAGTTGTAATGTGCGCCTTACCACACATCTCCCTACTCATTAAGAGCTCGATGAAGCTGTCATCCGACAAAATATGAATGGTTTGTCTGATTCAATCAACTTTTAAATTACGCTTGTAATGTCTCCAGATCGTGGAGTTCTTAATTCCAATGTTAGCTTTTTCGGAGGTTCAAAGATGATAAGTTGATTTCGAATTCAAATCGAATCAATTTGATTTTATTTCAGTTGAGTGAGAGGGGTGGTGACCCTCTAATCGGCTCAACTGTATGTATGAAGAAATGAAAGTTCTTCTTTTCTGAGAGTTCATACGACACACTTGAACAACTTATACATCAGGGCCCTGATTCCGTAAATTTTTAGACGATAATTGTTCAAAAGTCTATCTTCGATTGTATTGTCAAAAAATTGTTTCTTGCTATTTCGCTTTCAGCGGTTGTTATGGTTGGAAAGCTTTTTTCGTTCGCCTCACAAATTTTGGTAGCTTTTTCAGGGTTTTAACGTTTTTTTAGTACTTAAAATTTCAAGGAACAAAAAATTTCGTTACTTTTTAAATAGTCGTCTTATTGCGACATTTTGGGCACTTTACACTCGTTCAGTTTACAGACCTTTGGATATATTGGCTATGCCTTTTCTAGAACATAAAGCAACAAGATTAGGACATAAGATAGTTAAGTCGAAGTCTGAGCCGAAGCGAACAGCCCTTGCACCATTTTTGTTAACTTACTTACTTATACTTAGGTGTGTAGTACAGTCCGGGGTGAACTTGTGTCCAACCAACATCCTTCTATAACGACTTCGATTTCGGGCGAGCTCTCTCCAGTTTTGTCCTCTAAGTCGCTCGAGGTCTTCTTCCACTTGATTGCGCCACCTAAGACGAGGTCTTCCCCTTCCGCATTCTCCATGCAATGCACTTCCGTCTAGACGGAGCGTTTGGGTCCATCCGCTTTACTATGCCCATGTCGCGGTACAGTTCGATGTTGTATCTTCTTCTCCACACATTGTCTTCACATACGGACCCAAAGATCAAAGAAGAGGAGTATTTTTCTTTCGAAATGTACAGAGGGTTTTATTTCTCAATAGCCTTTTCAACTCAAAGAAGCAACGGTTGGCAAGAGTTGTTCTCCATTTGATCTCCGCAATGATGTTGTTTTCCGTGTCTATAGCAGATCCTAGGTAGACGAAGTCCTGTACTACCTCGATGAATGTCTGTCTATTGTGACGTTTTGTCTAATTCGTCGATGTTCTGTGTTCTTGTTTGATGACAACATATACTTCGTTTTGCCCTTATTAACCATCAAACCCATTTTTGCCGCTTCTGTTTCAATACTCGCAAAAGCCCCTATGAAATCACGCTTTTTTCTTCCCTTTACGTCAATATCGTCTGCGTAGGCGAGTAATTGTACAGACTTTTGAAAGATTGTTCCTCTAGTGTTGACGTTTAAGTTTTGTACAATCTTTTCAAGTATGATGTTTTTACCGGTTTTTCCAAGATTTGCCGTAATGTGTAAATTTGGTCGATTGTGGACTATTCTGGTCTAAAACCACATTGGTAAGGACCTATCGAGTTGTTGACGTGGGGTTTCAGACGTTCACATATTACAGCAGACAAGATCTTATAAGCTACGTTAAGGAGGCTTATCCCTCTATAATTGGCGCAATTGTGAGGGTCTCCCTTTTTTAGGATCGGGCATACGATACTGAGGTTCCATTCATCGGGCATGCTTTCTTCCGACCATATCATGCAGATCAGCTGGTGCATGCTCCTTTCCAACTAGTTTCCAGCTGCCTTGAAAAGTTCAGCATCAAGACCATCTGCACCTGCAGTTTTATTTGATTTAAGTTTGGATATGACAAGGTTTGCTTAACTTCTTCTAGTTTGGAAGGACGGCATTATTGATCATCGTCCAAGTTGAATGGAACATTCTGCCTGACAGAAGTGATCTTTTCAGATCCTCAGTAGTGACTATTACTATGTTTCCAAGCTTGAGTTCGGGGCTTGCCACCTTGGCAGGATCTTTTTACCTTTTGGTAAGACTTCCGAATCTCGTTCCTGTCACAGCACCTCTCAATTTCCTCAAACGAGCGCTTCTCATGCTGCTTCTTTTTCTTTTTTAGAATTCTTTGCCTTTTTGATACTTGCATGTGGATTATTCTACTAATTGTGCTAGCGGTGAAAAGGATTCTAGAACATAAAGCCATAAGATTAGGCCATGGGATAGTGAAGTCGAAGCGAACAGCCCTTGCAACATTTTTGTTAAGCACAATTATTTTGTGCAGTTCTTGTGAAGGTTGTGTTCAAATTTCCATACAATTTTTAGGTGGTGTTCATCAGGGCTATAAGTTTGTATTTTCTTTATTTATCAAAAAGTTCCGCAACTGGGAGCCAGCATTCACTTTGGAGATAATTTTTCAATAGTTCCCAACATTTGTTAAAGAGACTCATTTCGTTCCGCAGAGGTATGAGTATGATACAGGGGCTGAATTACCGCATTAGTAGTCAAGTGTGTGAGCATTATTTTTCTTTCAAATATCGTTGCATATTACGCGACATCAGTCTACTGTACATTGGTCGGCTTCAATTCGTTCAAATACTAATGAAGGAATGTCAAATTGTGGTACTAAAGTGCTCCACAACGTGGAAAGTGATTCCAAAAACACATAATTCAGTCACGTATTACTCGATCACGTGTGTCTTAATTCGACCAATGATTTCGAGCGGAAAACATTATTCAGTGTCAAAATAACCTATTATTTGAAGAGAAACCACTAGATGGCCCACCCTGCACATAACATAATTTTGATTGCTATTAGTTTTTCTTTTGAAAAATTGGCGTTAATGTCACAAGTTTTTGGTTCTTGCTTTTCGTTGTATACTTGATTCTTTGGGAAATAACAAAACATTAGCTGAAAAAATATGAAATCGAATGTGTGTTCTTTTCACCTTAAAAGAAAAACATGGCTGTCAAAAAAGTACATTTTTTGTGTACTTTGAAGCTATTTTTTATCGACAGTATACTCGCATCCCTATTCGACTCTGTGTTGTGAAACGTAGGTACTCATCGCTTGTCGTCGACCAGCTCAATGTCGAAAATTAGAATTTTCGTATGTACAAAAAACACAGTTTTACGCTGCATGCCCCATGGCCTAAACTTACTAAAAGCGAAAGAGTTAAAAAAGTCTTCTATCATGTCTTCTGTTTGTATTCAGTTTGTATAATTTTCAAAATAAAAGAATCGAATAAATTGTAGACACTTACATTAAAAGAACAAATTTATTCATTGAATCATGTTCACTTCATCATCGCCACGTTACCCAAACTGAATATCAAGTAGATGAAAAATAAAAATGAGTGTTGAAGCGCTAAAACTCTGGATTCCATAATAAATACTTTACTTTTTCCATGATGCTATTGTTTTCTGAAAGAATGCCACTTTCAACAACGTCACGACCAGACGCTATCGCCGCCGCACCATCACTACCACCAAAATACCGCTGTTGGGAGAAACTCTATTCATGAATTGCAATGAAGCAAGTATTTACATACTTTGAAAATATTTAGAAAAAAAAAAAAATAATATCTCACACTTAGGTTGGTTCTTATGTATATATTTCGTTGTATCCATCAACAGCTATACTCCAAGCCTCAAAAATATTATAAAACAGAAGAATCTCATTTAGCGGTGATTAAGTGTTGATTTATTTTTACTTTTAAGGTTCATCTACGTAGAGGTATATTTTTGTATCGCATGCGGGAGGGTGGTCTGCGTGTAAGAGTTTCCAAAGCAATTGTTCCATAAATAATCTAAATTTGCGAAGGGCGTTGTGTTGCAAAAAATAAAAAATAACACAAAAATGGGGGAACATAAAAATCATGCATGTGTATTTTTATTTTTCCTTGACGTTGTGCTGTGAAGGAAAAGGGTTGGTTTATTTTAATTCTCCCCACCATTGTTTTGGATTTAAAAGTTGGCAATATATTTTCTGGTGTTCTGCATACAGGCATGGGTGAATGAAGTAAAACTTTTCAATATTGACGTGGATGATGGGCACTCTCATTACCCGCCCTCAATGTAGGTATATATATATCAATTTTACGGGAGCATTGCCTTTGTTTTAACATACATACGAGTACATACGGATATACAAAAGCACCTATGCCTCAGAAGAGCGAATGGTGTTGGCTGTTGGCAAATTAGATTCAATCAAGTGCATCGTATTCTCTGGTAATGCATTTTATCCCATTAATGTTCTATTATGTTTGATTGCGTGTTGGACGATAGCTGACATATTTTGTCTCTTGTTTCATTTTAATTAAAGCCAAACTGAGGTTTCCATTACTCTTATCTATTTATTTGAGATGGAAATGGGAATGCCGGCGCAAGATTAAATGAATTACTTGAAGGAACCTCATGGATAATTAATGCGTTAAAAGGGTTTCGTTTCTTTATTGCGCTTAATGAGACGACCACAGTGTGAGTTTGACGAACGTGTATCCGTCAGAGAAGCAATATCATACCACGTGACACGATCACGAACACACAAATGCGAATGTGCGAAACACGGAAGAAGAAGAATAAGAAGAAGGATATAAGCGCGTCTAAAAGCTAAAAAGGGGTTTTTTGGTAACTTCGACAAAGTCAAAACAAAAACTTCTGGTATTTTAAAGGTAACCGCCTGAATCTAAATGGTGTGTTAGCTTCAGTTTTGCTTGACGTTTATGAGTTTAATCATCACAATATTGATTTGACTTCGATGTTACATTCGTGTAAGAGTCAATTCAATGTGAACATAAAGCACTCGCACGTAAAGGGGTCGAAGCAGAAGCCGAAACGTTATTGTTATTCTGGCATGAAAAATATCAAGGGGCAGTAACGTATTCACTTGAAAACTTGTTCCACCAAACAATTGACGAATAGTGATTATTTGTCTCATCATAGCTTTTAGCAAGACATACATAGTGTCTTGCTAAAAGCTCTTTGGCAATTTTCGACTCGACATGCTTAGTTTAAAACTTCATATTGAGGACTTATCCAAAATGTGTGACTTTATTTTAGAAAAGAATGGTGACTGCATTGAGTGCCTTGGAATAATTTTCTGCACAGAAACAACAACTATTGTTAAAGGAGAGGGTTGGCGAAGTGACCATTTCTTGTACAACTATGGTTCCGTTCTATGTGCAACCATTAAAAATTAGAGTGTCCACCAAAAAATCATTTTTTTCGAGTGAATTTTTCGCTTAAACAGTTAAACACAGTGTTGGACAGAGAATTAGCACAAAATAGTATACAGATTTCAAATAAGCCAAATTATTATTTTTGATTGTTTTTGAAACATTATTTATTGAAGAATGTTTTATTTAATGATGAACAAACTAAAAAAAAAATAACAATTCAAGAAACTAGCAACAAAAATAATCCAAAAAAAAAAATAACTTTGGTTAGTGCAACAACTACTAAAAACTTTTAATTTTCATTAATATTTTGTTGGGAAACCTTTCTGTCTAACTACAGCTTGTAACCTCCGAGGAATACTTTCTACCAGGCGTTGACACCGATGAATAGGGATAAAGAATGCTGTTCCAGCCTTCTTTAATAGCTTCCCAAAGTTCTTGTAAATTTTTTGGTTTCCTCAATCCAACCTGATATTCTACATCGTTCCATAGATTTTCTATGGGATTCAGTGCAGGGCTCTATGCAGGCCAAGGCAATAGATTGATGTGGTGATCACTAATCCACTGCTTTACTAGCCGTGAAGTGTGCTTAGGATCGTTGTTATGCTTAAATGTCCACGATACTGATCCATTCGCTACACCGTGCCATGAAAACGCAGCCGACATTATGTTAATAATTATATGTGTAGCGTGGATTTAAACGGTTAAACTTGGACTCATCGCCCCAAAGAAGATTTTACCAAAATAGTAGCGGTTTTTGTCCGTAATATTCTCTAGCAAACGTTGGTCTAGCTGAAATATTTTTTTTTTGAAACCTGTGTAAGGCTGAGCTACGTAACATATCAAATCCTTCTCATTTAGTCTTTTACGGATTGTTCTGCTGCTTAACGATATTTCATGGTGTTTATGCACTTCATCCCGAACTTCATCTGACGTCATAAACAGACTTTTTTTTAGTATAAGCAGTGATTATCCGATCATCAGCTGAAGTTGTCTTTTTTGGTGGCGGTTTTTTTTCGGATGGCATTGATCGTGTCAAGAGTTTCAATAAATTTAATGGCATTTCTTGGCCGTCCTACTAGCATTGCGATTTCTTGCATTGTTTATCCGTTATTTTTCATTGTTATGATAATCTTTCTGAGCTCAGGTGTACAAGACTGTTGTCGGACCATCTAATCAAATAATATTCAAAATTATACTATACAAACCTCTAGAAAAACTTACTGTTATTTTATAATTTACACACAATTTTAACAATTTGTGCTAATTCTTTGGGCACATAAACTTTTGTAATGGCGATATAATCTTCTGAAATAATACATATCTATGTGTAAATAACTAAATTTCCAAAGATCACAGGGTGATACAGCATAGTTTGTGATAGAGTGGAAAGTTTTTTCAGTATCTTTTTCCAGATTGTTGCAGACAATAGCTTTGAAATGTAAAAATTAAATTTTTTAAAACGGAAAAGCAGTCAAGATATCGTTGCCAAACGATTGAAATTTGGATTATTGAACGGACCCAATGTCTTACAAGAAAGCTGCATATGTATACCGTCAGTGCCAGGCAAATGATTTGAAACCATCAAAAGATGCCACTGCATATCTGCGATGACCTCTTCGGTGACAATCATGGTAAAATGTGCCACCAGAATCGTCGGTTGGAGTTAAGGTCTCACGTTATCTAGGAACAGAATGTTTTGAGCTAAATGATATCTTGTTTTTTTATGGGAAATGACTTTCCTTCATTACATTAAGTGTCACTGCTTTCGACTTAATGTAAAAACCGTTGGGTTCCTGTAGTATTTTCTATTATTATACACTTTTTTTATTTTGATCCTTTTAAGAACCTCAACAGCCCTGCTGATTTCACTTAGTGTTTTGTTGCTTAGAATTCTTTGATCTTCGAACTTAAACCTTTAAAATTCTTTTGTTTTGATCGCCAGCCTCTTAGTTGCTCTTAAGTCCTTTGTCAGAGGTTTTGTGGACATATTTTACATCCCAATTGTGTTTCCAAATACTCGTGGTACCCTGGTTTAGCGTTTAAGTCGCGAGTTGCACTTCCCTTAGAGCACAACTCATAAGTTTTTTTCAAGGAGCTCGTAGACACAATCTTAGGAAATATTGAAACGTACTTTTAAAACTGCAAAATTACCACATTTTTAAAACAAGTCCAAATCGATATCTGATTTCCTATGGGAAATGACTTTCCTTTATTACATTGAGTGCCACTGCTTTCGACTTGATTTAAGATCCGTTGGGTTCCTGTAGTGTTTCCACTTTGTTTATTTTGATCCTTTTAAGAACCTCCGTACCCGTGGCGTGATGGTTAGCATGTCTACCTGCTAACCCAGAGGTTCGAGGTTCGAATCCCAGCAGAGGCAAAAATGTTTTTCCATGGGTATCGCCTTTCGCGAGGAATTGGCAAGTCCTCCGTTAGTATTCATTGCCATGAAAAGCGCTTTCTCAATTAGCCGTTCGGAACCGGCAGAAAATTGTAGGTCCCCTCCATTCCCTCCATTCCCTCCATTCCCTCACAAGGGATGGTTGTGAGAAATGCGCTAGGCCCAGGGGCTCCTCGCTCTGTTGCGCCACCCTATTTATTTTTTATTTTATTTTTTAAGAACCTCAACAGCCCTGCTGATTTCACTCAGTGTTTCGTTGCTTAGAATTCTTTGAGAAAAGAATTCTTTGATCTTCGAACTTAAACCTTTAAAATTCTTTTGTTTTGATCGTCAGCCTCTTAGTTGGTCTTAAGTCCATTGTCAGAGGTTTTGTGGACATAATTTACACACCAATTGTGTTTCCAAATGAGTTTGCTTCCCTAGTTTTGCGTTCAAGTCGCGAGGGGCAATTTTCGGTTTACTTAGAGCACAACTCATAAGTTTTTTTCAAACAGCTTGTAAAAACAATATTTGGAAATATTGAAACGTACTTTTAAAACTGCAAAACTACCACATTTATAAAACAAGTCCAAATCGATGTTTTTCAAAGAATTTGCGTAGGTACCTTATTAAAAATTTCACTGTAACAACCATCCAGACTACACACCGCAAAACAGTTTATAATTTTAAGCAGATCCCGCCTCCGCAAATGTGTAAACTCTCACACAAATTCATTTAATATTGTTTTGGATATAATTTCGTGTTGAATTTTTTATTGGCGTCTAAACATTAATTTTTACAGCTATCAAATTCTATGTCTTGCACAATCACAACCCAAAAGCACTCACCATCTCAGAACTTTAGGATTTGATATAACAAGTTAAGGAAACCTGCCCAACCACAAACTACAACCGATGATGATCAACCACAGTAGTATCATTCATCACGTTACTTGAAATATTGACAGTGACAGCCTTAACCACATTACCTACACTACTTTCAATTTGATTTTATTATTAGACCGACTTGCATAGTGTCAGTGTGTCTCTGCAAATAGAAAACTAGACGTGTTTATGGCTACACCAAAGGCAGACCAGACCCCGAGTAGCTAAAGCTACCTTTGGTCTACACCACTATATCGTTTGCATAATCTAAACATGTTGACTCTCTAGCTTGATAAAACTAACAATCCAAACATCATACATCACACACCCTTCAACTGTACACTGCCTGTGGCTACGATGCATCGCAGGTGCAAATTGTGTCGGATTTTGTGTATTTTATTTTCAAAAAACTTAGAGCAAAGCGAACACTTTTTCTATTTTCACAACACGGGGTTCTTTTTCAAGATACGTAGAAATGTGTAAACATTTGTTTTTTTTTTTTTCTTTTCTTTATTTTTCAACTGCGGGGGAAGCTCGTGTGGAGCAATCATTAACTCCACATTTTTTACGTAGACGCAAATAGAGAATTCATTTAATCTTAATTTCTATTGAAAAGCCACAAGTTTTAGTAAACATATTTTAGAATCAAATGTGTTTATGTTGGGGAGGATTGGACGATAAAGAGGTAAGACGCCACAAAGTCGGGTGCTGGTCGATTGGACAGTAGTGATGATATGTTGTCTATTAACATTTCTCCACCACTTTGCAATTGAATGTTCTGTTCTGTTGATGTTCATTAAAAACTCATCATCAATGGGTCTTCTATTAGTTGCTTGTGATTGGAATTTGAGGAGGAATAAATTATTTGTACGCGTGCTTTTGAAGTGTGTAGCTTTTGATGTGTTTGATTTTGGCGTTACAAAAGAAGCTCTATTGTTGATAAGTGTGTCAATTGAAAATGATTTAGGTATATATACAATTTGCGATGTCTTCATTCGGGGAAATGGAATTTTTATTTGGATTCTGAAACAGACAGGCGAGTTTGTGCTACAAGAAAAAGATGTCGAGTCATGTCACTTCAAGAGCATACTTTGTAATCACCTGTTTAAGCAATGTTCTTGTCATCTAATAAGTTGCGTTTGAGTTCCTCAAAATTGTTTGAAGTCATTTAACTTAAGTGTGGCAAATTGATTGATGTGCAGATATAGGTATATAATTATATTCCATGAATTCTACTATAAAAAAGACCTTGGTAAGCCGTGGAAATTTGTTCCTTAACTTTTTCAACTTTGTGGATGGTTACACAAATGTATTTAACTGCTTAAGAAATCGGACAGGAACAGCTACAATTGTAGCCAATAGAGGGACAAGGTGAAACGAACAAGTCTGTTAAACATTTAAAAGACGAGGGAGGCATAAAAATAGTAGGTATTCGAAACCATAACGAGGTGTGTTTAAAAAATAACGGTTCCAAGTTTTCATCGCCAAAATAAGCAATGAATGCAGCTGATAAAATTTTATCATACATCAGGAGAAGGTATACCAACATAACATAATAAAAAAATTTGACTATTTGACCCGCGAAGTTTTAAAATTCCTGTTGTTTTCTGAACACACCACGTATAATGTTCAACAGTTCTGAAGAACTAGTTACTGCCTGCTTTAAAGAGTTTTTTTAGTCCATTCTATAGGATAACCAGGGGCCGAATTACCGCACAAGTGATCGATTTAAACGTGACGGAATTATGTGTTTTTGGCATAACTTCTTATACGTTACCGAGCTCTTTAGTATACCACAATTTGACATTCTTTCATTATAATTTGAACGAACTTGAGTCGATAAATGAATAGCTGATTGATTTTATGTAGTATAGATCGAATTTTGAAAGATAAGTTGTACTCACTCACTCGATCACTGATTCCGTAATTCTGTCCCAGGATTGGCTTCACCGAAACTAGGTTATTTAGTCCAAAGTCACAGTCAGAAGTAGCAGTGGTTGCAAGATTTTAATACATAAGATTTCTACATATATCCATCCCAGGAGCTCGAGGGAAATGAGCACGGTTCCTAGTTTGTCATTCAACGAAATGAAATAAGAAAAACACTTCAGTCTTTAGGGTTCTTAAAAATGAAATGTATGTACTGTACATAAAGTAGTTTTCTTATCGAGTGATGAGGGCATTTATAAGTTTCGTTCGTTCAAGCCCGAGGATTGCTCTGAGGTAGCCAAAATGCGTTCTCTTGAAAGACCTCAGCTTACCTTTACTACCGAGCTGGGTGTTTCTGGAGTTCTGGGTTTGTCATCAACTCGCACTGAAGTAGAACTATAGGATTTCCCGGGGAGAGTTCAAGTAGCAAACACTGATGTCTAATGACGCGTGTTTTTCTTCAAATGACCGGCATGTGTGGTGACTTCGTGATCAAATCCGTTTTAAGAACCAAAAACCAAGGTTTTTTGGCTGCTAGACATGACACTGTACAGCTTGTTTCTGTCAATACTGTCATACGCAGGCTTTTCCCAAGATTTCCCGTGTGCTTAAAGAATTTGTTGACGTGGGAGGTTTTCAGACGTTCACATAGATAAGGCAAGATATGCGAGACGACGTTAAGGGCAGTATTTGTCTATAATTGGTGCAATTGTAAGGTTTTCCATTCATTGAACATGCTCTCTCACAACGAAATCGTGCAGCTGGTGCATTCTTCTCTTAAGCTTATCTCTAGCTTACTTCAAAATTTCGGCGTCGAGACCGTCAATCCAGTTTTATTTGATTTAAGCTAACATACGAGTTTGCGACCATAACTTTTTCTGATCTAGAGTATGGCATTCTGGATCATCGTCTAAGTTGAGTCTGCTGTCGCAGCAACCTAAGACTGCTCAGCGAAACAAACACAGTTAGTTTAACCTGGGTTCCAGGACATCGTGACATAATCGGTAATGAAATGGCGGATAAGCTGGCTAAAATCGGGTCAGCACTCGAGTCCAGCGAAACGAACACCTCGGTTCTAAAGCCACTAGAGCAAGAAAAAAACAGAATCAATCACAATTTTCTAAAAACCGCCAATGACAAGACAATGACATCTTTAGAAACATGCCGAGTCTCCAGAAACCTTTGGCCAGGTATTTCCAAGAAAAAACAGAATTTCTACTCCAACTAAGCAGACCTCGGCTCTCTCTGTTGATTGGCATTCTTACGGGCCACAACTCGTTGGGTACCCACATGATGAGAATGGGCATTAGCACATCCGACTTATGTAGAGGATGCCAAGATGAGGAGGCAGAGGAAGGATCATTCCACTTCCTCTGTGAGTGTCCTAGCTTGGCGCACCCTCGGAAAAAAACCCTCGGAGAATACTTCTTCGACGAACTGGGCGACATCTCTAATCTCCCACTGAGCAACGTCCTGAAATTTACTCAGGGCTCCAAATGGTTCAGTGGGAGTTCCCTACCACAATAACCATCTACCTCTCCAATCCTCCCATTTCCTCATCCTCTGATTTCCCGGGGAGCACAATGGATCCTTGAGATCCGAGTGAGGTATTTCCACTTGTGGCCGCCCCCCTCATTCAACCTAACCTAACCTAACCTAAGTTGAGTGTGCAGAAGTAACTTTTCCAAATCCTCAGAAATGACTGCGGTTCTACCACTATTTTTATTTGGTGGTCTTTACGGGGTTGATTCTTGGTTTTCCACCCTGGCTGATGTTTTATAACTTTTGGTACAAATTCTGAAGCTCATACTATCATGACATTTCTGTATTTCCTTTGACAAGCGCTTCTCATGCTGCTTTTTCCGTTTATGAACTTGGTGTTTTTACCTTCTTTCTTCATCGGAATCAGTCATAATTTTGATTTTAAACTATGCTTGGTCATTTTTATTTTCATTTTTGGACACATATTTTTTTGGCAATTGCCAACCATGGAAATGAGTATGCAAAATCTGTAAATTGTTTAACACTGGGCACATGGAAGCGACCAGCAAGTTGCGAACTGGAAGTGGATTAAAAAAGAAACATGATTGTTTTCCTCACAATCAGTTTACGATTCTCAGTTTTCTAATGAGGTCTTATGTCCTTGTGTTATAAATAAAGCAAAAACGCTTTGTGGCGACCCCATCGGGACTTCAGATCAAACCTAGAGCTTAACGAGCTAACTTATATCTTCCTCCAGTTATAAATACTTCCAAATCATCGTTTACTTACTATCTGCATGTATTGGTTCCAGCCTAAATAGTCAACGAAAACACTTTGCAAAACTAAAAATCTCATCGATCGAAATGAAAATTTAGAAATGTCAAAACAAAACTAAAATATAATAAACTTCACTTGTGTAAAATAAAAGGTCAAGATTAGTCGTGTTCCATTTTTGTTCCTTGATATATTGAATTAATTTTACAATTCCATTTTAACATTACATAATAATAAAGGCATATTGCCCAAACATATTTCTACTTTTTACTCATATCAGTATAAGATTATTTTTCCAAACTTCATATGTACATATTTGTACTTTCCGTTCGTTGTACTTACTTTTGCAAGTCATCTTGTTCCTTCAAAGCTCCACGTTTCCTAAACCCTCTATTCTACCTACCTCAAGCCCTATACACAATCTATTTTCAACGTGGAGACTTTGTAAATCTTTGTTTTTCGTGCAGTATACTTTATTTATATCAAAACACAAAAAAATATTAAATCACACTGCACTGCTAAGGCGTGAACTACTTGTTGACGTTGTAGTTTAGTTGTTTTCACAAATAAATTACCTCGTGGGATGTTGTTTGCACAATGTAGCTGTAGCGAAAAGTAACAAGCAACAAGCAAAATATAATGCAAATAAATTTGAAAATCGAAGACAAAAACTCGATGTAATTTAAGCCGAACGTAGGCCCAGTAGCCCACTCTGCAAAGACGAATCTCTGCATATTGGATGATGGTGGGTAAGAAGTATCTGTTATGCGTAGAAAATAAATTTTATGCAAGTGAAGAGAGAGGAGATATTCTCTAGACTTGGAAAATGTATTTGATATGTCAATTTGAAATAATTATGCAATCAAAAATTAAGATCACGTGATTCCTGTTGCGTAAAGGCGCCGACCCATAGAATAAGTTGCGTCCGTTCGCTGCCGGATTCAACTGACAGCTCGATTTAATACACACGATCTTATGAGAGGTGACCCATAAGCATCGGATGCAACGGACGCAACGGAAAAAGTAGCCCAACTTTTAACCGTTCGGCAGAACTGATGACATGCGCAGTCAAAACCAATTTGAAGTTTTTTCTTCACACCGCAACGGATTCTATGGGTCACCCCAATCCGTTGTGTCCGGTAAAACTCACTGCTGTCAGTTGAATCCGGCAGCGAACGGACGCAACGAATGGGTCGGGGCCTTAATGGTTAACGGTTGACATGACTGCTTTTTGCGTGTGAATTCGAGTTTCGAGGCCCAACGATCGGATGTATGTGTTCTGTTGCCCCAACCCTTTTATTTATTTATTTTTATTTTACCTTTTTAATTAAAAACAGGTTTAAATTACTTTAATTATATTCATCGTTCTTATTTTGACAGTTCACTGTTTTGCAAACCATCGCCATAATTGGTTTTCGTGTTCTTGAGGAAGAGCTGGAACAAGTTGGCGCCCAACATGGGGCTCGAACCCACGGGTTATGACTAATAGATTAAGAGTCTCATACTCTATCGCCTGAGCTAGACGAAACGAATGAATTTAAAAAGAGTTAAGAGCGCGCCGCCCCGACCTCAAACACAACATATTACCTAGCAACAAATCACTTTTTTTTCTCTTGTCTAACGGTATAAATTGTTTCTGGAAGATCCTTCGAAGTTCGATAGGACATTAAAAGAAAAATCCATTGGTGATAGCTGATAGGTCAGAACATCTACGGAACAAAGCGTTTGGTTTAAATCGACTAATTGTTGTTTGGTTAGGCAACGTGATGATTACCTACTAATCTCAATGTAAGCAAACACCCCGAAAATCTGCAGAAAGCTCCGACAAGCGATCGCTCAAAAACCCCTATCGCTAATTAGAATTAATTTTATGTAGAAGTATGTGTGGGCCTCAAAAACTGTTCCTATTACTCCAGCATTTCGACTGAACCTTAATTGAAACAAGCAACATGCTGCTTTGAATAAGCTCTTCAAAATAATGAAATTCTTTACTTTTAAAATATGTTTTAACAAAGGTATTTTTATTTTTATTCTTGTTGTTGTTTATCCAAACCGAGAACAAACGTCAAGTGGTTATCGAGGAGACATAACTCTTAAAATAATCAAGTGCCAACGAACTGCGTTCTTTCATTTCAAAATCAAATCACAATTTCAACAAACAGTGTACTTGTTTAATGTGCCGACTGCCGATTCAACACAGGGTGATTGATAATTTAGCTTCAGATCTATCAAAGGTTGCATTTTATTCATTAATTTTTAAGGCGGATCAGTGTGAAGTAGTTAAGTAAGAGGGCTGTGATCCCTTCGATCCTCATAACACCGGAAAAGGAAGAATAAGAAGAGTTTTGAGGTGTCGATGTGGATTCCAAACAGATTTTGACCTATCCGTTTCAGAGGGTCGACGTACCTTTTATGATCATGTAATTCTGTCTCTTGTGGTACCCGTGGCGTGGTGGTTAGCATGTCTACCTGTAACCCAGAGGTAGATGGTTCGAAACCCAACAGAGGCAAAACTGTTTTCCACGGGTATCGCCTTGGCAAGTCCTCCGTTAGTAAATACATTGTCATGAAAAGCGCTTTCTCGATTAGCGTTCGGAACCGGCAGAAAATTGTTGGTCCCCTCGATTCCCTCACATGGTTGGCATGGTTGTGAGAAAAGCGTTAGGCCCTGGGACCCCTCGCTTTCTTGGGCCACCCTATTTATTTTTTATTTTATAATTCTGTCTCGAAACTCTACTTGATTATTGATCGACCAATAATGGTGAAGTTAAATCAAATCACAAACATTGGATCAAAGTGTCGTTTAAAAAACACTAGAAGATTCATTGTTTACATCAGTTCCACCAGAGTACCATACCCAGCCATACCTCATCATGAAAAAGATTTAATTTTATAGTCTAACGCTATTTATAGCTAACGCGCCAGTGACTTCGTCATGCGTTTATTTGATTTGTCTGAAATTCATGAAAAAGTGCGTCTTTCGAGGCATCAACTTCTGGTGTGCTTATCTTATCTGGGTCACGCATTAGAAATATAAAAAAAAAAGGTTTTATTTCTGTTTGAAAATGCATCTGACTTCATATTTTGTTGGTATTTATTTATCTAATGACCTGGTGATTCTAAAAATACTCACATTATTCTTGTAAAAACTTCCGTAAACATGCAATAGGTTTGTAAATTTTTTTTTTTTTAGGTTCTTTCGCATTCCCTTTCGTATTTTTTTGTTTCAGTGAACCTTGGGTTGTGTTTACACTTAGAGTATTTATTTTTTATTGCTATACGTTTCACAAAGTTATGCTATGGGGAAGGGTGGGGTTGTTCAACGTTCGTTCATACATTGGTAGTGAAGAGAAGACCACTTGTGTGAAATCATTTTCTTTGTATTAACAAAGTTTGTGGTAGGTTGGGCTGTGGGTTGTGGCTATAGGTACATTTGCTGTGAATAGTTTGAACTAAATAGAACAAAAGTTATTGGAAAAAATAAAAACTATTGTCGAGCCCTAAGGGATTTTGTTTGGCTTACATTTTAAGTCAATGAAATGGGATACATTTTATAGTCTTTGGAGTTTTACTTTCGTCGACACTAAAGTGGAAAAAGAACCCACAAAAAATTTGCTTCGTTTTACACATTTAGGCATTGGACACTTGAGAAAATATGTAGATCATGGCAAAGCGCCACAAAGACTGGATTGAAAAAAAGGAAATTTTTCCAGAGTGACGCAGTAGGCAATGGCAACATAGTTGTAATCGATATTTGGAAGTCTTAGGGTGACACTTCTTCAAGAAGAATTTTTGGACTGGAACTTAAAAAATCATTCACCTTTACTTGGCTCCGGTTGCTGCAGCATAGTTTTTTTTTAAACAAGATTTAATTCGAAGAGGTAGGCGATACTGATGGGCTTATTCTGTCAAGTAAAAGACAAACAGGCGGACACTTTAAATATGTTCTGCCAAAGACTAAATGAAAAATAGGGTAGGTTACCAAAATGAACTTTCTTGTTTCTCAAGAAGAACTTTAATGCTGCTTTAATTAATGTCGCTTTCCATTGGTTTCTTAATTATAAGTCGGCTGACTTGGGTATTTTGGAATGTTCCGTCCCGGTTGTCGCTGGTGTCCCTCTAAATGGGGATGTTGTGGGGGGTGGCATTAGCCACGGAAATATACTGACCCAGGGTCAGCTTAGAAGTCGGTGGCTTCGTCGTTGGCTGGCATTATTTCTTCATCACGTTTAGGTATCTTGGCTCAGGGTGTCGGTCCTCACTGTTCATCCTTCTCACCAAATGATTTGGGTGGTTGTTGATATCTGCAGCCGTTTTCTTTACTGTCGATAAGACACATTGGTCCAAGGTCGTTATTTTGGCTTTCTCGTACACATGCTGGTTACTGTAGTGTCTCTGGCGCTGGTGGTTGAAAGTGAGGCCGGTGCAGAGTTTGAGAATCTTCCTTTTGAAAATTAGGAGCTCCTTCATCGCGGTCTTCGAGATGGTAAACCAGAATGGGCTGCCGTAGTTGATGATGGGTCTCAGCAGCTGCTTAGGTTAGGTTAGGTTGAATGGGGGGTGCAGCCACAAGTGGCAACACCTCACTCGGATCTCAAGGATCCATTGTGCTCCCCGGGAAATCAGAGGATGAGGAAATGGGAGGATTGGAGAGGTAGATGATTATTGTGGTAGGGAACTCCCACTGAACCATTTGGAGCCCTGAGTAAATTTCAGGACGTTGCTCAGTGGGAGATTTGAGATGTCGCCCAGTTCGTCGAAAAAGTATTCTCCGAGGGTTTTTTTCCGAGTGTGGGCCAAGCTAGGACACTCACAGAGGAAGTGGAATGATCCCTCCTCTGCCTCCTCACCTTGGCATCCTCTACATAAGTCGGATGTGCTGATGCCCATTCTCATCATGTGGGTACCCAACGAGTTGTGTCCCGTGAGAATGCCAATCAACAGAGAGAGCCGAGGTCTGCTTAGCTGGAGTAGAAATTCTGTTTTTTTCTTGGAAATATCTGGCCAAAGGTTTCTAGAGACTCGGCATGCAGCAGCTGCTTGTACATTAGTACTTCTGTTGGCTGACTTAGTCATGTCCTTTTCCTCAGCAAAGGGTAAAGCCGGTGGAAGGCGAAATTGGCCTTTTTCAGTATAGCGCATGAGTGCGGGTTGAATCTAAGCACCTCTTTAAAATTGATGCCTAGATACTTCGCGTTCTTTTGGGCAGCCAGTCTGGTTTCATCAGGTAGCGTAGTGGCTCTGCAGTTGCCAGCAGTAAGGCAGCCCCTATTGACTGCAGGTCTTCTGTAGCAGACGAGCTCTGACTAAGCTGAATTGACTCGGATGCCCCAATTACTATAATAGGCATATAGTTTGTGGATGTGAGTTCCCAGGGCAGCTATGACTGGCGAAATAGATGTTATGTATGTCAGTGAGTCATCAACGTAAAGAAGATTTTCGCAGTCCCTTGGACGACTAGGCTGGTCCGATGTCATGACGTGTTGTCTTTGTGTGAGTGAAACACTTATATCACATAAAAAATATTCCCTGAGGAAATTTTTCTTTTTGGCCTTTGAGTTACAAGTATTAGTGCTTCTTAATTGGATTCTCATTTTAAATTGAGAAGTGGCTGTCACTTCTCAAAATCATGACAAGCTATCTTTTTCCACCAATGGAACGGTTTGAGAATGCTCCTGGACGCCCCTGGGCGGTTCTTTTCGTTCAATGGAAAGTTACATTAGACAAAGTCGTCAGACATAAGGTGATCAAGGCGCGCATCAGAGTTAAATTTGTCATTCAATAAGTTTGTTCGTTGAACTTTCCCCAGAGTTTTCCAGTCTTTAAAAAACGCTAAACCACAAATCTAAAATGTTTTTTCTACGGGTATCGCCTTTCGCGAGGAATTGGCGAGTCCTCCGTTAGTATTCATTGCCATGAAAAGCGCTTTCTCGATTAGCCGTTCGGAACCGGCAGAAAATTGTAGGTCCCTTCCATTCCCTCACAAGGTATGGTTGTGAGAAATGCGCTAGGCCCAGGGGCTCCTCGCTCTGTTGCGCCACCCTATTTATTTATTTATTTATTTTTTATTTAAACCACAAATCACCACACATCCCTGTCATTAAAAAAAAAAAATACATGCCATTTGACAGCTCTCAACTCGAAACAGCAAAAAGCTAGGGCGAGTTTATGGAAAACCTAGGTCAACCCTAGGCCCCAAAAAACACTCAATTTGACATTCAGGGCGACTTTGGGTTTCTCAAAAAACCCTAGGGCTTCAACAAACAAACCTAATGATTCATCACTTCAAAATCATAACCTGCTAAGTGCTAGTTTTGGTTTCACTGCAAAACTTTTACAACTTTAAAGAATTCAGGCTTCGCCGTCAAGGTCGGTGAAGAACTCATCAAAACCTTTGATGTCGCAAGTGGTTTTGGACAAGATGCTGTAACCCGACTTTTTTTTATCGACAAGGAAGTTGTGGAAGGGAAAAACGTGTTGGCGCAATCTATTAAAAGAGGATCTCGGTCATCTTAAAGTGTAAGACTATAGAGTACTTGGCCCAGGTTCACTCCGCGAACTGTAATGCCCATTTAAATGGAAAAGTTTATATTTAAGGCTAGAGCATGTTTAATCTCAACTTTTCTCTATAGTCAGTTGAAAACCTACAAAAATACCCGTTTGCAAGTGGAAACTATTTGGCATTTGATTCATGTTTGAAACCCTTGACTGAGGGAAAGCCATTTGAAAACAACTAGTGGACCAAATAAGAAAAACACCAATTCATGGTCAACGAAAGAGTTGCAAACGAAACATACATAGAGAGGCCTTATAACTTTTTGAATAGAAAGCATTGAAACAAAATAAACTTTAAGGTCGCAATTCCATGCCACAAACTTGACTTTAATCGCCACTAATGACAAAAGATTAGCTTCTATACTTTTCCACCCATAAAAGAACCTGATATCCATTAATTCATTTACGAAAAAGAACTGTGGGTTGAAATCCAAATTAAAGCCACCAACGATATACAATTTAATCGCTAAAAATATTTTGCACACATAAGCCAGTCCGAGTGCTGCGATATAACCATGCCAATTTGTGGCATACTTTGAAAATAATTATCTCAAAAATCAACTTTAAAAAAAGAAACACGCAAGGTAAAAATTAAATTCGAAACCGTAATTATCATGCAAAGGCACAATAAGAACTTGACTCAATCTATGCAAATGTATGTGAGTTTATCTCTTACTGGATGGAGCAAGAGGAATAGCAATTTAAATTGAATTGTAAAACAAGAAAATAAGATCATAATTTAAGAGACCAACTAAACAATACATCTTCTACTTTTTATATGCCAGGCCAGCATTGCATTCACATTCACATCCCAATTAACTTACTCCGACAACTGCTCATTTCTAATTAGCCCCTATACAAGGAATTGTTGAAGTTTCTCATATCTGAATAGGTTTGCACTTTGCATTGTTTCTGATGTCGGAGAGTCTTTTGTAAAGAAAAGAACCCCCAGCAGTGACTAACTCACTCCCAACTTGAGGCAATTAAAAGCTTAACCACCAGCAAGTCTCACATTGAGAACAATTTTATTTAAAAAAAATTAAATCGTGTATCGTTTTGTTGTTTTAATCAAATACTTGCCCTTGTGTCGTTGTAGTTTGAACGCAGAGCCAATCAATTTTAAGATGCCGGTCATGTGAATGAACTCTAATCCAAGTGTATGATCAATCATCAGATCTCTACAGAGAAGCCATTGAGTAAAACCGCCTAAACATGCCATCACTGAGACAAAAGGTCACTACGTACTTTCGCCAATTGAGTTTTATCGCCGATTCGAGAGATGGTCCGCGTAGCCCTCGTAAAACCGAAGAAGAAGATGGCGGTTTCATTACGAAGTACTTGGAAGGGTAAGCTCTTAAAACAGTGTGTTAATTTCAATACAATTGTTTGTTTTCTTGTTTTTCTCACTAAAAGACGCATGGAAAGAATATTTGTGCCTGGACCGGAGGTCAGCAGTGGCACGAATCCGTCCGATATGCCTGAGCTTCCATTGTCTGTCTATCCCACCGGCCCGAACGCCATAACCTCGGCTTGCACCGGTCCCGATGATGGGCTAACCGGTATCAAGCGATCCAAATTGCATTTAAGTGCCGGTTCCGATATAGACTTTATCGATATAAATCAAGATAATGATTTGATGGAAATTCGTAAAAGCATAAGCAATCACAATAAATTCAAGTTCAATGCTCCAAAGTACCGTTCGGATCAAAATGCTAATAAGACAGGAGGTGTTATTGGAACACCTAACACCCGTTCAAGGAGGAATTCAAAAGTGGAACAGCCAAGCACAACGGTCATTGACACCAACAACAAAGGAGAAACAACTATTGTCGTAAGCATGGTTAGCACAACAAAAATAAACACTGCCGCCCAGTATGGCACCACCACCACGACAGCTGTCACCACCGACGAGCAAAGCAACAGAAATATTGTTAACGCAAAGACTGATTTTACGGAAAATTCGAATGGCCATAATGGTATCATAAAACTACCACCACCAACATCAGCTGGCGATATGAAATCGCTAACTGAGAAGAAGCTTGAAGATACTTCCAGGTTGCTTCGCGAAGCAATCTCGAACCAGACTGTTATTACAGAAAATGGCTCGCTGGTTGAGCCTGTAGCAGGAGTTACAAATTGGAAGATGGAATCGGAGAGTGCCTATGGAATATCTGTGTCTTTGTATGAAAATAATATGTTGACGAAGGAACCGATGGGGAATCCCATTGCTGATTGTTATGGCATGGTAGTGCGGGGCAATGCTGCTGCTATGGCTTTAGCTGATGGCGTCAATTGGGGTAAGTTTAAAATAAATAATTTTTCTAAATCCAAATGTGTTTCTTATGTTGTGTGCTTTTTAAAGGTGATGGTGCTCGTTTGGCAGCTCGGTCTGCAGTTCACGGATGCCTTGACTATTTGGACCGAGCTATATTCGGTTTGGCTCAAGAATGCATGGCTACTACAACAGGTGAAGTGTTTGTTTCGCTCTTAAGAAGTCTTTGGGAGGGACACGGATGTATTTTGGAAGTTGGTGGGGCCTTAAGTACATTGACGATTGCTGTTGTATTGCCATTAGGCGAGCCAAATCTCGGTAAATATGTTGTGTGTGCGTGTAACGTTGGGGACTCTCTTGGATATGTCTACTCTAAGAAGCATGGTGTTCGAGAGTTCACTCAAGGTAAGACGAAGCACTTTTCTTCTTTTTTTAGTTGTGAAAGAAAAAAATTTTTGTTTCAGCTTGTCACGATATTCATTCCATGCGTGATATGCGCGATGCACTGGGTGCTCTAGGTCCAGCCGATGGAAATAAACCAGAACTCAGCAATTTAACACTTTCTATGACCGTGGTAGAAGCTGGTGACATTGTTTTTCTTACCTCTGATGGAATAAGCGACAACTTCGACCCTGTGGTTGGAAAGTTTGCCGAGGCATGGACACCAGAGAGTAAACTTTCCAAATACGAAAGTCAACGTTCACTTGGTGTACTCGCTCCCAAGCGTCAGAATAAGAGCGCATCGGCGATTTACTCCCGACTGCATCGGGGAGAACCGGCCTCAAACAAAATGTCAAACAGCATGAACGCTGGTCAGTCTACAATCCCGTCTCGTCCGCCACGTTCAAAGAAAAGCACTTCGCCGGAAAACGTGGCACCCCGTGTTGTTCAACTGGAGAAGTCGTCAAGTGTATCTAATGTACCAAGTCGACCTAAGTACATGCGTTCACACACAGTTATCGAACCACGAGCACAACAAACCCAGCCCATTATTAAAATACCAAAGTCTATCGTTGGCCTGCCACTGGTCACTGGTCCTCAAAGACATGCTCTAACCCTCTATCGCCTGGAGGACTTGCTCAGCTATGGCACAAGTGGAACCTTCTGCCCATGCTCATCCGCCCGTCGACTGTGCCATTTATTAATTGACTTTGTTCGTATGATAACAACCGCCAGACGAAAGACTCTTGAACAGCGTGAACTCTTTTACAAATTGTCGACTGGACCTGATGGAATCAAACGTGAGGTTGAATTAAATCGCATGCAACATCGTGCGGCCAGGAAACGAGTTGTCGATAGCAGTGCTTTCTCTTCACTTCCAGGAAAGCTAGATCATGCCACAGTGGTAGCCTATACTATTGGATCTGGTCTACAGTCTAAAGAGTTTCAAGAAACAAATTTTTAAAACTACGATTTGCTTTATTTGTGTTTACAATATCACCTCAGATCTACTAAAATTTGGTTTCTACTTTTTAAGAAGAGCTTATTAAAATTTAAGTTTTGCTGTTAAGGACAGAGTAACTCATAGCTTTAGTACAATGTGAAAATGAATTGATGTTATGCGCCAATCCTGTTAAGTTTCTTTTTTTAAGCTTTATTATTAATTTTTTTTTTGTGATATGAAGAAATATTTGTTTTATTTTTTTTTTTTAATTTTAGTTTCCTATTATAACTTTGTTGTACATCACACATTTACATTATACTTTTTACTTCTTTGCATTTTTGTTAAGATAAAAGAAAAACTTATACACGTGCCCTTTGGTTTCGTTTATTCCAACGAATGATGAAGAAACATTTTTTAACTCCATAACCTTTACATGAAGAATTGATTGGAAAAGGGGAAAGCATTTGATATTGATAAAAGTTTTAAACTTAACATTATTATATACCAATTTACACAACAACAACACAAATACACAATTGTAGTGGGAAAACAATGTATTTTTTCATAGAAAATAAAATGCAATTTTAACTTTGGTAATATATTTTGTTGTTGTTTTTAATGTTTTTGCTTTGTTCAAATGCTCGAAATGTTGACAAATTTTTAACTCAGCAGTCATCTATATTATTAAGGTGGAAATTCCTTTGCGCTACTCCCTGGTAAGTTTATCTCAAGAAAAATATATGTCGCTTACCATTGGACGAAAAGAACCGTCCAGAAGCGTCCAGCAGCCCGTTCCATTGGTGCAAAAAGATCGCTTTTCATGATTGTGATAGCGTTTTTCATTGAAATTCGATAGAATTACTCTCAAATCGAGAACTCCCTTCAATGGAACATGTTCTTAGGTTTTTTGCTGGTATTGGCGGTTAAATTGGTGTTCACATATAGGAATTCATATTTTGTAGTTTGTTTTCTTCAGCAAATTAATGAATTCTAACTTATTTTCTCCTGTCCTCATAATTTATAGCAATTTTTTCAACCCAACGCCGGCACAACAAATTGAAAATAAACAAATAATTTTCCATTTAAAGTTTAACAGAACAAATGTTTTTGCATGAGTGCGTGAATTCAGAGTAGATCTCCCAACCAAATGGGAGTAGATCTTTGGCGTTTAGAGTAACTCCGTATCTACTCTTTTTTTTCAATGAAACATGAAAAATCGGAAAGGAGTAAATCTTTTCACAAAAGAAGTAACTCTTTTCGTCAATGAAAAACGATATGAGTATCCACTAAAGAAGCAGTAACACATGTTACTCAAAATTCAAAAAGAAAATTTTCCTCAAGCAATATTTTTTAAGAGCCATCGGTGTTCACTCACACAAAAACAATTCCGTCAAACTGAATAGAAACCATTTCGGGTGTTCCATTGGTTTTAAAAATAAGTGCTTCCCCGAGTGAAACCAATGGAATAAAATAAATAAATAGCGAGGAGTCCCAGGGCCTAGTGCATTTCTCACAACCGTGTATTGTGAGGGAATAGAAGGGACCTACAATTCTCTGCCGGCTCGGAACGGCTAAACGAGAAAACGCTTTTCATGGCAATCAATTTGCTTTCGGAGGACTTGCCAATTCCTCGCCAAAGGCGATACTCTTTTAAAAAGATTTTTGACTCTGTTGAGATTCGAGCGAGTGAAACCAATGCGAAGCGAGAAACATGTCCAACAAACAGTTTATTTGACTGAGCAAAAAAACTGAGGAATGAATCCATAATGTACTATTTTCTCAAAAGTCTTAGTCAAAAAGTAAAATTTTTTGTCCATCTTAAAAATTTTCTGAGGCCTCTTAGACATCTTTATCTGGAACGGGCATATGAACGAACTTTGCTAAAATTTTTATAATTCGAACGTTGAATTCGCTACTCATGACAGTTAAGTTTTTAATTAACACAAAACCGTGATTTATACATTTACCAAAAACCTCTCATCCAATATCCAATGATCTACCACCCAAAAATAGTAATTTTCGTCAAGCCAAACTTCTTCCTTTTTCGACGAGCATTGTGATCTCGAAAGGATTCGTAGTTCATTGTTCATAGCTCTTCCACTTAACTGGCTCACACTTAAGGTACGCAGTATACATTTACATATTCTCAAATAAATGTTAAGTTACATTGAATTGATTTCATTTTATGCTTTTAATTGCATACATTTTGGGACAGTACAATTTTACTTAGGTGGGCATTACAGTCCAGGGTGAAGTTGGGGGTTCAACCAACATTTCTCGCAGTAAGAGCTAAGGCACCGTTTGCCTTGCGAAGAGTGTGTTTAGGATGTTGGTTAAATTTGAACCTTTCGAAGAAATTAACTCCAAGGGTTTTAACGCTTTGCTTAGGTGTGATAATTGTGTTATCGGGGAGTGTTAGGGACAGGAGTTTGCATCTTGTGGCTATGTCATTTCGTGAGAGATTCCTTAGGCTGATTAACTCAGTTTTAGTGGAATTAATTTTAATTCCCCATAGTAGGTAGTACTCCCAGAGGATAAGGATGTGTTCCTTTACTGTACGAAGAGCTATTTCATCATCGGTTTTAGTCATTGGAGTGTTTGCTGTTTGGTCGAGGGTGAAAAAATTAAAGAGGTCATGTCCAAGACGTGACGAGACAAGCATTTGCAAAACCTGCAGAGGTATATAGGCTTGGTATTTCCCACTCATAAGTAAAACTTACGTTTGGTCAAGAAGCTGTGTATGATTGTGATAAGATGTCTAGACAAGTGACATGATTTCAACTTGGAAATAAGACCATCTATCCAAACGGTGTCGAATGCTTTTGAATATCAAGCAGACATGCTACTGTCACCTCTTTTTTGTTAAGGTATCTGCGTGAAGCTTTAAAAACGGGTCTAAAGTGGAGTGGGATGCTTTGAACCCAAAGTGGTTGTAGCTCTTTACCCATTGAGGAGCATAGTAAGCGAAGTTTGTTGAAAATCAACATTTCAAGCAGTTTGCTGTTTTGGAGAAGGGAGATAGGTCTAAGACTGCTAACAGAATTCACCTCTGATTTCGTAGGAATCGGGAATATTTCCTCTAAAGTAAATGGAAATACTTGGGAAATAACTGTTGTTAATACAGTTAATAAGAACAATCGTAAGAATTATAATCGCAGTCGGAGGGAGTTTTTTTTTTATTACAAAATTGGAAGCCTGTCAGGTCCCGAAGATTTTTTGGAGTTTGTGAAAAAAAGTCCTGTAGAGTAGATGCTCTCTTTTTTAGGCTTGTGACCCAACGGATTCATTTCAGTTGATTTTGTGTCGATCTTTTTAACCAAAAACAAAATTTTAACTGATAGTTCAGCAACCTGTTAAAGTTTATTTTATGCGGCGCAGTTTATAAAAAATTATGAATGGAAAATTTGAAATGCCAACCCCCATGAGGCAGAATAACCCAAGAATATTAAAAACAAAACCATTCTGTTTTTAATATTGCAAACTTCTTTTGGTGCCAATATCATCTAGAATTTGTCTCAGCTCTTCATCTTCAAAGCGTCCTTCTAGCGATGGAATCAATGCTTTTGCTTCTTCTGGTGCTTCTGGACAGAGATTACCTAATGCAGCAAGTTCGAATTTGTGTAGTTTCTTTTGCATAAGCAAACTGGTTATTGGAGAAAAAAAAAACAGTTTTTAGTAGTTCCATCAACAAACATTTAACCTTACCTTCTAACGGCAGCAATAGTTTCTTTGTTTTTGAACTTCCGAAAGCTATCCGTGTAGCTGTATGTTTTCATAAAGACTTCTGAGAATTCTTGCTCTTCGTCAGCTGATTCATTTTGTCTTTTTCGATGGTCCAGTAACATGTGTACTTCTGATATAAGCAATGTTTCAGCGTTTTCAAATTCTACAATATAAATTCGAAGGATAAGGTACAATTTTCAGGGGACCCCAATACGCGGCACACAATGAGCTTTCACTCCAAAGTTTTTGAATAGAAAATAAATAGAAACACATTGTTTTTAAATAAAAATTTTATGTAGGTTTACTAATGTGTCCTTCTTCTATTAAAAAATCATAAATTTGTCGAGTTTTATTGACGTCAATCTTAATTAATCTCCTGGCATCTGCTAGACGTAAGTAGCCAATTTTTGTATTTTCTGCTACTAACAATGTTTTGTAATTTAAAAATGCAGCTGGTACGATTCTAGCAACACTACAAAGTTCCCTTTCAGTCTGAGTTAGCTTTGCATAGCCCGGTAAGCCTAGAAGTGAAATACATACGTATGTATTGTGAGCTTAGAAGACAATAGAAAATAGAAATCAATTTACCTATGATATCAATAGGAGCAGCTTTTTTTCGAGGAAAGGGTGTTAACGTATTGTTAATAATATGAATTCCAGCTATAACATTGCTTGGATCAGGGATAAGTGTTTTCCAGTCGTTGCCTTTAAGTCGATCGATTTTTCGATTGCGTGCTTCCAATTGTCGCCTCTTCAACTGTTTGAAATACAACAAACCGCCGTGTAGGGTGCGCACGCCATTGTTACGTAAATCGTAAAGCCTAACAATTAATAAAATTATTTAATAAAAAATTTAAAAAAAAGACGACACATGCAATTTGAGTATTTGAGAGATGGCAATTTCATGGATGGTTTTTGTAACTTCATGACGCTCATAACCGAAGGGTAAATTATTTCGACAAATAAGGAGGATAACGGCTTAACCAACCGATCAATTTCAAGGAAAGTTGGACGATCGTTTAATTTTGGGCCAAAATTGAGATCTAGTAGGCCAAGAGTCTTGAACTAATGCAACAAAATACTGTTTACCACAAATAAATAAATAAGGTAAAGCGATAGGGCGGAGCGGGCGGGTGCTGGTGTCTAGAGCATTTCTCACAGTCATACCTTATGAGGAATGGACGGGCGACCTACAATTTTTTGTCCATTCTGAACGAATCGAGAAAGCACATTTCATGGCTATGGAATTCCTCTCAAAGGACTTGCCAATTCCTCGCAAAAGGCCATACCCGTCGGAAAACACTTGTTCTTTTTGTGTTACGATTCGAAGCTAACCGTTAAGCAACAAGCAGAAATGCAAAAGACGGATTTACAAACATGGTGGGGTGAATTTTAAAAGAGAAATCACAGCAGTTGCATAAATTGAGAAACCCCAAGTTGCATTTCCAGCAATCGAATGCGATGAAGAGTCAGAAAAATCGATATCTAGCCAACTGAGTTTTAAACATCAAAAACGTTAATAACACATGTTGCTGCTTCATCGGAAGAAAACTTCCGGTGAGTAAAGACAGCTTCAAACGAAAGGGTATAAGACATGTTCTATTCCGTCTCATACTGCATCGTGAAACGGCTCGGGCAGGTAAAGCGAATGGAAATCAACTCTTCGGAGCACAATGCAGGGAGATCACAGAAGGGGAAGACCTGGGTTGAGGCCCAGATTCAACCCCAACTTGATGCCCACCTAAGTAAGTAAAAAAATTGTCTCACAAAAAGAAATCGCAGTGCAAAAGAAAGCTTCCTTCAGTTAAAAAAAAATCATGTAGCATAAAGAATAAAAAACAGGTAGCGATTTGCCTTTTCCTCTTACTCATTACAAGTGACTTTTTTTTTCATTCAACAACAACTTCACCTGTACACGTGTTTGCGTAACTCAGCAAAATGGCTCATAGCTTCCACAACCATGTCGAACTTCATGCCGTTCGTGATCTGCATGAATGCTAAGAACCTTCCAGCGTTGTTGTGTGACTCAAGAGCTTCAGAGTACTTTGCAATCCAGCCCAATGTTCGACTGGCTACAATAAGACCATTTTCACGCATAATTCTACACCTGCGTTGTCTTTCGCTGTAAACAAAAATAAACACTCAGCATGTTTATACGGGAGCCATTGGTACAATCGATGTAACTTACGCTAGGCGATGATTATATGCCTTCACAATACCACAATGCAACACTTCCCCATAGCGTCTGTATTCACTGGGCCAATGGCTCAGATCCTCCAGATTACAAATGAGACTCTCTGCCGAATTGTCGTATGGCGTGTCAAAATCACCACGCGCACAACGATAGCCAGCCATTATTTTTGAATTTATAGGATCATCGGCTTCGTGTCGAGGCGGATCTATACTTTTCATTTTATACAAATAAGGACTTCTTTCAGGAAAGTACACATCGTTGCTTAGGCCCAATAGTTTACCAAAAATGCCATCGAAATAACAATCGTGATAATGATGACTACATTCTTCGGGTGTTCGAGTACGCATTGCTTTGGCTATATCTTCCCAGTTGCCATGACCACACAGCTGCAACGATCGCAAAAAGAGTTTTTCTTCGAAAGCAGTCCAATCGGACCACGGAAAGACTTGAATATTGTCATGGATAATAATATATGAATGTGTGTTGCGATGGCGACCGATTTCTTTGCCACGTGCAAAGCATTGCAGGCATAAATTTATAAGACATTCGGGACATCTTATATGAGGAACTTCAAGTATCTGTTTGCAAGTCTCACAAAGGTCGTGAGAAGTATCCAAATCATTACATATCGACGTATTTTGTGGCTTATAAAATTTTACTGTGTGTTTGGTTTGAGCACTTGGTTCTAGTTTAATGTAGTCGTTTTCGTCATTTATGTCTTCTGGAATAATAGTCTTCTTTAGAAAAAAAAAAACATTTACCGAAGCGAAAGCAGCTTGTATTGCAACAACATGAGGCTTTTTTTGTAAAAATGAGATGTACTTTGCATAGTTACCTTTGGGAAATTGAAGATCTGCGGCATCTTCTTCTACCATATCAACTGGGCTCATGAAAGACATGGCTATTTATTTCAATAGAAGCTAGATTTGGATAATTAATTTGAAACACAAGTAGGAAATTCACTTAAATTTATCAACAAAAATATGAAATGATTAACAAATTTTTGCTTGAATTTTGGCTTTATTTTCGGTGAGGGAGGGAGCCCTTTTTTGACAGTTTTCAAAACCAGTATTTAAAGGTATGTTCGATTGAATTGTTATTTCTTCCTATCGGCGTGATCCACTCTCTTAAAATAAGGAATAGAGGAATAAAGAACAAGAGGTAATACCTTCAAATTGTTGCTTAAATTGTTCTGTAATCCAAGTATTAAGCTGAATACAAGGTTGTGTTACCAGCGTATAGTTGTCTCGACAGTTCTCGAGTGCTGGGCCCACGTTACGATAAGGGATAGAGACTTGTTTGATTTTTCCATTTGTTTATAGCCACGTGGCTATTTGTTAACATTTTGTTGATTTACGGCTTAGTTAAGCATAAATAAGAAAAAAGCTTTCATACATCAATTTCTCCTAGTCGCTCCGAATCGATTGAGAGAGACCAATTTGAGGCTATTTTGTGAAAACCGTCGAGTCAACTATACGCCAAATTTCAATTGTTAATAACTTTTGATCTAGCCATAAGTAAATTAAAAGCTTTTATACATTATTACACATTAATTCATAGGAAATCAGCAATCGAGTATGAACCCAGCACGTGAGAACTGTCCAGCCAACTAAACGCCGGATTACGGGATCCGCTAGTGTAAACGCGGTATGAGCACGAAGTATAAACACCGATTACTCGAGCAGGTACAGTAGTAACCTGTGCCCCTGTCCTGTAACTTTCGCTTCGATAAAAGCCGGCGATAAACGGTATAAAATAAAACGGAATTTATGAATTTAGTAGGATTTCGTTCCGGTTCCTACTGTTTCTCGATCGATTTTATCGATGCGATAGTTAGAGCCTCAACCCATAGAATCCGTTGCGTCCGTTCGCTGCCGGATTCACCTGACAGCTCGATTAAATACACATGATCTTATGAGAGGTGACCCATAAGCATCGGATGCAACGGACGCAACGCAAAAATTTGCCCAACTTTTAACTTTTTGCGTCCGGCAGAAGAGAGACATGCGCAGTAAGAACCAATTTGAAATTTTCTCTCTGATGTCATTCGCAGTAAGAACCAATTTGAAATTTTCTCTTCTGCTAACATGAGTGGTCTTGTTGAGTTGAGACACCGCAACAGATTCTATGGGTCACCCCTATCCGTTGTGTCCGGTAAAACTCACAACTGTCAGGTGAATCCGGCAGCGAACGGACGCAAGTGATTCTATGGGTCTGGGCCTTTACAGAACAGGGGCACTAAATCGAAATTTTACTCCGATTTATTCCAATTCGGTTCGCCGGTGGCGACAGGGTACTAGTATCGATACAAATGTGAACTCGACCATTTTTGGTATTTTTGCTCTATCCTCTCTTCTTTGCCCAGCACAAACTCTTCAACAAATCGACCAATTAATTTATAAACAACATTTCTGTTTATTTCCTTTTTCGTTATTCGTATCGTTAGAGCATGTCAGAAAACCCCACAAATTTACAGTCCATCAAAATTCCGATCTATTGTTTTCATTCAAAGTTTTTCCTTGTTGAAGAAATTGCATTAAACGAAAACTATCACGAACTGCATTACGGAAGGTGCTGCATAATTGGGAAAATTCATATAGATCCCTCTGATCCATGTAATCGTTTTATTGAAAACATTCGCCTCCGCAGCTTACCCAAGTAAGTAGTTCATTTAGCCACCTATACACTTGTTCCTATTTAATGCAATTCTAGAGAATATTCACTTCCAGAAGGAACAGTTCAACTACGAATTATCACTAACAACACAGTTCAATCAGTGCCTAATGGCAAGATTTGTGAAGTAGTTGGTGAGGTGATACTATACGATACCACCGACGAAACTGCTAACAAAGTTCCTTTGACTTCTAAAGACATCGCCGAACGACTTATCTATAAACAATCTAAACAAGAGTCTGAAAGTGAGTACCAAACGTTTTTGCTAAGCAAATACCAACCTGCAGTTGTAGTTGATCATATCAAAGTTTTGGAAAGGGGTTCTGAATTGGCCGAACGAAATTTCGAAATAAAAATGCTTTTGACGAGATAGCCATGCCACCGCTGTTGTTTGTGTTTACAAATACATTCGATTATTATTTTGAGTATTCTTTTGAAGACAACGCTGAGCTTTATTACGAAGCTCTGGAAAAAGATTGGTTTGAATATTGGCAAACGGAAGGTGACAAAATCGTGAATTCTTCCTGGCAGGAGAAATATTCAGAGTATCTGGCTTCAGACAAGCCAGAACCTATTGATAATACTGAAAGTCATTTGGTTGAGTCTACAAGCTTTCAAATTGAAACTACAGAGAATACGCTTTCTGAATTGAATTTAGAAGACAGTACAGCAGACTCCTACAACGAACATTGGCAAGAACTTTGGGAAGAGCATTACAGTAAGACGTACCAAAAGACATTCGAAATTTATTCGATAGTACACTATTCCCACTACAATTTCTACAGAGAAAGTACCGAAGAAAATTTCGATGACTTACCCTTGCAACCACTCGAAGATGAATTTGAGTTTCTAGACGAAAAAAATCAACTTGAAGCTCTTGGTCTTCCAACATCATTTGGTGGATCCAATAACAAATACCACAATTCTCGACTGCAAGAGTCCAGCAGCAATGAGTCACTAAACAGTGATCAAGAGGAAGACATGGCTCCCACCCCAAAACAACTCAATCAACAAACGAAGAAGAAGAAGAAGAAAAACAGAAAAATTAAGCTAATGCCCGAGTTTATTAAAAAAGACAAATCACTGCAAACTTATTGGTTTAAACGCTTTTCGTTATTTTCACGATTCGATGAGGGAATTCAATTGGACCGTGAGAGTTGGTTTTCAGTGACACCAGAAAAAGTTGCAATTCATATGGCTGAACGATTGAAATGCGAGACTATAATAGATGCTTTCTGCGGCAGTGGTGGCAATGCAATTCAATTTGCGCAAACATGCTCCAAAGTAATTGCAATTGATATAGACCCGGAAAAAATAAGAAATGCCCGACATAATGCCAATATTTATGGAGTTGCTAATCAAATTGAATTCATCATTGGTGATTTTTTACATTTGTGTGAAAGTCTCAAGGGTGACGTTGTGTTTTTGAGTCCACCATGGGGCGGACCTAATTACATGTCGCAAAAAGTGTATGACATTGAAGAGTCTCTTGCTCCACTAAGTGCGACTGCTTTGGCAGAGAAATCCAGACGGATAAGTGAAAATATTGCAATTTTCCTGCCAAGAAATTCGAACCCTCATCAAATTGCTAAACTAGCTGGGATTGGAAACAGAGTGGAGGTGGAACAAAATTATTTAGATAAAAGGTTTGTGGGCTTGACAGCAATATATGGCGATTGGCTCATTGATAAAAATAATTTAAGTGATAAGTAGTTTTAAAGTTTTCATTCTAAATAAACGTAAGAAGAAACAAATCAATTTATTCTTATTTCAGAACTGGTGCTTTATTCTTAATTCGATAAAAAACTGTTTCTGTCACAAAATTTAATCTTGCTTATTTTGTTAGTCGAATTCGAAAGAAGCTAATTTTGCGACTCGAACGATTCGAATGTTAACCTGTAAATTTTTGAATCGTTCGAGTTTCAAAATGCATTTCTTTCGAATTCGACTAACTTTCTATCGAAAGAGAATGTCATATAAACATGCAAACCTAGTATTTGGGCATTATGTTCTGAGTGAACATGAGCCTTAACCAACATCTTTCTCTAACAATTTTGATTTCTGGTGGATTAGGTTTGAGTTTTACGTCTCCCATCATAGAGAGAGAAGTTACTACGTTTTTGTTTGTTTTCCCAACTTTCAATGGTAAACATAACCCTAGAGTAATAACCCTCCTGGGAGTTGGGGTCAAAATCATCTCTGATCGGTATTCTCTACAGCTTCAAAATGACCTCGATTCATTCGTTATTTTGTGTAGTAAAAATGTCCTTGAATTAAACATTGCCAAATGCGAGACATTTACCTTACCGCGAACATCTCTCAATCATTAATCTCCACTTCCTAGAAATCCTGGTAATATCCTTCAACAGTAATCCACGAAACGCATATCATTCTGCTTTTTTCCTTCCTCTTCTTCTTCTTAAGGTGGCGCTCAACCAACATGCTTCTCCAGCCAGCTCGGTTCCTAGCTCCAGTTTTGCACGCCAAGTTGGTTGAGGTCCTCTCATACTTGCGTGCGCCACCTGAGTCGCGGTCTTCCTCTACTGCGCCGTCCCTCGGGATTGGATTCGAAGACTTTCCGGGTCGGAGCGTTGGTGTCCATTCGCTCTACATGACCCAGCCATCTAAGCCGCTGGACCTTGACTCGTTTGACCAGGTTAGTGTCGCTATACAGCCTGTACAGTTCGTGGTTAAATCTTCTTCTCCACTCTCCATCTATGCAGACGGGACCAAAAATCACCAGAAGAATTTTTCTCTCGAAGCCTCCTAAAGCTTTCTCATCTACCTTTGACAAGGTCCATGCCTCTGCGCCATATATAAGAATCGGGATGATAAGTGTCTTATACAGGAGCACTTTAGTTGCTCGAGAGAGGACTTTACTACTCAGTTGCCTTCTTAGTCCGAAGAAACAGCGATTGGCAAGAGTTATTCTTCGTTTGATTTCAGCGCTGGTGTCGTTGTCTGAATTAATAGCCTAGGTAGACAAAGGCCCTTATTGCGAGTGTCGTTTGTTTGTCGATAAACGACGGTTGTCGATAGTCGAACGTCGAAAATGAAATTTGGTATTGCGTATTCTTATTGTTCGATACTTTCAAGTTTAAATTCGGTCGTTGTCGTCTGTATTTTTGCGTTCGACTATCACGGAAACTAACTCAAATGTCAAATTATAGGATTTATTCACAAATGACAACTTTCATTATTCACAGTAACAGAAATCCTTGTCGACAGAGATACGCAATACCAAAAGGAAAATTTATCGAAGCTTTCGACACTTGTCGCATCGAATGTTAGACGACACTCGCAATAAGGGCCAAAGTCTTTAACTACCTCAAAGTTATAGCTGTCTATCGTGACGTTCTGTCCAAGACGTCGGTGTTGGGTGTCCTTTCTTTTTCCTTCCTGCTCATCGTAAATGTTGAGTAAGATAAATTGCATTCCTTTTCTTTTCGACATCAATCTTTCAAGTCCCTGTCTAAAAGTCCTCCTTTTAAACAGTTTTTCATCGGCAGAAAGTTATAGGTCTCCTCCATTCTCTCACGAGGCATGATTGTGGGAAATGTGCCTAGGTCCTGGACTTCTCTTCTAGATTAACAAAGCTCCCCAACTATTGCAGTGCCTTCTAAGCAGAAGTACTCGTACTTGCAGTTTGTGAAGCCGCAAAACATGTACATAACTAGGCAAAAATTGATCAACAAAAACATTTAGATTTTCATATACATCGGGCAATCATCTCTATCCCATCCATTGTCACAAAATATAATAAAAAAAATTAAAAATAACTGTCGCAGTAATTTAAGACTGCTCTGCATGGTGAGAAAGGGAATTAGCACGAAATGCAAACAATTTACAATATCTCTTTGCATTGAACACGTCTATTTAATAACTGATTCAAATAAGTACATACAATGATAAACATATACATTATACATATGTGCATATTCATACACAATATTCACTAATTAATTTTCTACTACATGTTGGTTAAATAGATAAATACTATATGGATTGTGGTCCATTTGATTTACTTAAACACAGTAATGATACGTCTGTTTAAGCGATTTCTCCAAAACTATCTTTAGAAATCTCTCGAAAAGTTATAACTTCAAGTGAGAAGTGTTTTCACTTTCTATAAATAATAATAACTCATGTGTGTTTGAATGATTTGTTTAATTATCTCTAAAGCACTACGTTTTAAATTAACTAATGGCAATGTTTTACTCAAATCAAACAAATGGAATGAAAAAAAAAAAAAAAAAATCAAACAAAATCAAATGGGTAAGAAGTGATATTAAATGCAAATCCATTTTAGATTGCTTTCAAACTAAGACTAGATTTTATTTATAATAAAACATTATGCTTAATTTATTTAAATACAAAACATATAATGCTCTTTTAAAATATTTTTCTTATGTATTGCAAACAACTTATTAAAGAAAAACGGAAAAAAAACTTCCAATAGGTTTGATATTATGTTCTTCTGATCGTATCAGACTTTGTTATTTTTTGACATGCCTTTTCAGGCATAATTAATTGCTCATAACATAAACAGAGCAATTTTTTTTTTTTAAATTATAAAACAAATTTCTTTTCAATCACAAATGGAATGCATGGGCTAACGTTCTAAATTAATTTGTTGGTGCTTAAACGAATAAGCTATTTTGTGAAGCACTTTTATCATTATTCAATGTGAAGAAAAATTATATAGAATTAAGTAAATGAGATCTTTGAAATCTCAAAATTGGAATTAGGTGGTAAATTAATTAATTTTAATTCTTGGGTGTAGAACAAACGAATTTTAATCTGACATTTGGTGAGGAATGATATGAGGAATTTTTTTATGTGTAATGAATAATGTTTTTTGTTTTTTGTTTCTTTTCTTTGTTTTATACCCATACGCCGTGAGGATTTTTGCTGGTGGGTACGGCATTCTCTAGTTGTCGTGGTGAACCAATTATGCGACGACTGCTACCGGGTTTGTTTGAACCTAGTAGACAAAATATCAAACTAAACAAATAAATTATTTGTAAGCGTCCTGATTGAACTTACCTTCAAGTAAGTTGCGAATTTCATCTGATGGTGTTACAGCTAGACTCTGCAAATTAACTTCTTTCATTTCATTTACAAGTTGTTCTACCTGAAAAGAAATAAGATCCTCATCAATAAAATCATTACCATTAGTATTTCTTTATTCTAAAGGGCAACAATTTTTGTAATCACTCGGTATAACATGGAAACATGAACCTTATGAAAAGCTGATGAGGAAACCTTTGGTCGTTTCGAAAAAAAGTCCTCCGAATGATCGTTGTTTCTGTATGCGAAGAATATTGCGTGGAGAAGAAGATACAACAGCGAACTGTAGGAGCTGTGAGATGGGCATACCTAGAAGAGTACGCATCGCGAGACTACGATGGCTGAAACATATAGAGCAGATGGATATCAACGCTTTGGCTCGACGGGTTTTCAAAGGCACATTGCAAAGAATTACGGAAGCGGAAGACATCGTCTTAGTTGCCTCAATCAAGTGAAAGAAGACTTCAACCGAATTAGAGTGCAAAACGGGAGTGAGCTCACCCGAAATCGAAGTCGTTATCGAAGGATGTTGGTTGAGGCCCAGGTTCACCCCCAACTGTTATGTCCACCTAAGTAAATAAATCTGTCATAACTATAAAACTAAGGAGAAGATAAGCAGGGCAGAAATTTTTTTCAAACTCCTGTCCTCACTGCTTTTTGCTTCGAGTTGGGTGCACTTCTTCGCTTGTTTCTTTTCTAAAGGAGCTCTTCGACCATAATTGAAAGCCGCTTTCTTCTTACTTATCACTGCCTTAGCTTCATCAATCCACCACCATGTTTCTTTGGTTTGTAAATAAGGTGGCAGATTAGATTAAGGGCGGGTTGAGCTTGCGCAGCTCTGGGCACTGCGGTGTCTGAATGAAACCTATTGTGCCAACCCATGTGAGGTTTGAGAGCAGTTCTCCTGCTCCTGAGTTGAACCAGAAGTTAGCAATCTTCTGTGGGTGAATGAGTTTGATTTTATCTAGTGGGATGATCTCATAGTGAGGTATTTGCTACCTAAGGCGGAAAAGTGCTGGACATTCCGTAATAACGTGCAAAAATGTTTCCTCATTTTCGAGGCATAGACTACAGATGGGGTCCGCTATTAGCCTCATTTGGTGAAGATATTTCTTTAAAAAACAGTGGCCGGTTAGTAGTCCTGTACAAATTTGTTTTGGTTTACTAGGAATTTTAATGTTTTTTCAATATAATCTGGCAAAAGAGTTTTGAGCAGGTTTGGCCAGATAAGTTACCGTAAGCTTTATATGATTCTTCCAGTAAGATGTTCTTGGCAGGTGCTTTTATTTACACCGCAGAATGGTTCAGGACCGACGAAGGTAAAACTGATGAGCATTCCTAGCGAGTGGGGTGTTGCGGCTGAATTGTTTAGGGGAAGAATGCAGCTGGCTATTTCGCTAGAGCACTGCTTGTAAAAAAAAAAAAAGATAAAAGAGAGAAAGGCAACTAATCAGCCCTATTCTGCTATTCATCGGGGGGAATTTTTCTTGAATTTTCACTAATCACTATTCTGCTATTCATTCGAAGTGAATCTGTGTATACATATTGTGTACACAGATTCACTTCGAATGAATAGCAGAATAGTGATTAGTGAAAATTCAAGAAAAATTCCCCCCGATGAATAGCAGAATAGGGCTGAATGTTTCGACGATGTTCAAGACAATCAATTGATTTTACGATTGAACGGTTACCTATCAATCTCGATGCTCTGTTTTGTATCCTATCAAGTAGGCGCAAAGATGTTTGAGAAGCACTTGACCAGAGAACCGAGAAGCATTGAATTCTACTCGGTTCTTATGACGCCTTGCAAAAATGCTGATAAGGTCAGAATTCTATGAGCTTATCATACGCAACCGTTCCAGTTCCACGGCCGAAGAGCATGGACGTGAATTTGGAAATGAATATGAAAAGCTGAGTGTTGACGTTGAGTCGTCAGCAAAACAATTGGGAGGATTAGGAGTTTTAGACCAGACGTGATCGAGTTCTTAATGTTCTTATCAAAAGACCAAAAGTTTTTGCTTCCTTTTGGACACAACAGTAGTTTTTGCCTTACCTTTTGGTAATGCAAAAACTTAGCCCCTTACAGATATTTCTAGCCCGTTTTCTACAGTAAATGTAAAATTTAAAGGTTGGGAAACTTCTTTCTCTATCCCTAATCGCCTCTTTACAGGTCGAATCGAACCACGAATTGTCTTTGGGGATGATGCTCTTTGATCTGTGAGGAACAAAATTTCTCATGCGGTTAAGAATTTTAGATATCATATCAGCTTGTTCGTCAACGTTTCCGTCGAGAAACCACAATGACCAGTTAAAATTTCCAAATTGGCTTTATTATATTGTCTCACACTTCTTTTAGGGTCTTTATCTTTTTTTACCGTGACGGAATACGTAAAATCTACCGATATGACACAATGGCTCGATTTGCCTAGAGGAGATGATACTATAACCCTGTATTTTTCGGGATGAGAAGTGAGAAATAGGTCAAGAGTGGTGGCCGTATGGCCTTCAATATCTGAAACCCGATTGGGCTCATCAACAAGTTGAGTTAAATGATTAAACTCAGCGAAGACGTCAACATATTTTCCAGTACGGATATATACATAAGGTCTGTTCGTTGAACTTTCCCCAGGGTTGACCCAGGTTTTCTTGACAACCCTATGAGTTGTCAAAAAAACCTGGGTTTTCCATTCCTCAAAAAACACTACACCACAAATCACCACACATCCCTGTCATTAAAAAAAAAATACATGGCATTTGACAGCCCTCAAATCGCCACAGCAAAAAGCTAGGGCGAGTTTGTGGAAAACCTATGGCAAACCTATGGCTCAAAAAACACTCAATTTGACATTCAGGCTGAATTTAGGTTTCTCAGAAAACACTTTGTGGCGACCCTAGGGCGACCCTAGGGCTTCAACGAACAAACCTATAATTTTCTGATGCAATTAATTTTTTCGTGTCAACAGGGTGTAATTTTAATTATTTGGGTTCCATTTTCCATTTATTCCACCGACAGAATCGCACAGTATTTTTTTTTTTGCTTATAAGGTAAACCATGCTATTCGATAAACATGCATCAAAAAAGTTTGTTTCCACCTGTCTCATATTTTCGTTAAGCTTTTTCCTGGTCCATAGATACTGGTTTCTAGGCTTAGTTTTAAAAGAAATAGAAATTTTTAAATAAACCAATATCAAACCTGTCGCTTTTTTTCAGCTATTGCATTTTCAATCATATTGATTTCCTTTTTTAAATTTTCTGTAGCTTTGCTCGATGAATCCGTATTATGAATTGCTTGATCGATTTCTGTTTGAATGCGTTCCATTTCTATAAGAAAATCCCGTTCCACGTTTTGTCTGAAATGCAAATGTAAATGCGTGAACAAAAAAGAAAAACACATAAATAAAAAATGAACTTCGAAAAGGGAACATCATCTGACAACTTAATTTTTCGTTTGAAAATGATTTCTGTTATGAGGTCACTCTGTACACATTGCTTATAATAATTAGGCCTTAAAAGTGTTTTGATTTCGAAAGCACGAGATAGTCTCTTTTCTTATTTCATGAGTTATAAAACAAATACATATAAAATAACATGTACCTGTTATCCTTTTGTCTACTTGATATAGCACGCTGTTCAACTTGTATATCATCCATAAGTATTCGAATTTTATTTTTGCACTGCAGTAATTCAGTCTCACAATTGGCTAGCTTCGAGCGTAACAATGTTATCTCCGACTTGAGTGTTTTTTCTTGTTGCTTAACTAATTCATTCTCCTCTTCTACATACTGCAATGTCTGTAACTAAATTATTATTAAATAACGTAAAATGTTTTTATAGTTTAAGGAATAGATGTCTTTCGGGCAAACCTGTTCACTTCCTTGTCGAAAAATGTGATCAGCTTTTGTTATCTCACGAGATATGGCTTCTAACTCCTGCGCTTGGTCGCGTTCTTTGTTTTCCAAGTAAACAATTTCCGCATCATACTAAAAATTAAAGAGCAAATTTGAAGTGTTAGTAGTAATTTGGTGGAAGCAAGAGATCGAAAGAACATATTCACTCCTATGAAAAGACTCGTCGTAACGAATTTGGACTACGAATGCCAAGTAAAAAGGAATATAAACATCTTTGTAATAAATGCTTTGCAACAGGTATTTAAAACTTGTGACAAATTTTATAACAAAACATTTACTACGAGGATATCTTTGATACTTCCTTTTTGGCATTGACACGACAATGAGTTTCCAACGTTTACTGAATTTTTTAAATTAAAAACGTCATGCAAAGCTCCCTAAAAAAGCACCTCAACATAACATTGGAAAGCTGGCTGGCAAATATGTTGCAACGGAAAAAAATTTGTGTGGCTGTTGCTGGATCAAGACATTGTCTCTTTTAGAAAAACTTTCCAAACCATTCCAAACATTAAAAGTACAGTGAAATCTCCCATAAGCGGACACTCATGGTCCCCGATTTTTCGTCCGGTTAAGAGAAAGTAATTTTAATACCCATTTTAACTAACAACGAAGCGCAGCGTTCTGTCAAAACCAAACGCGTTTTTTCATTTGGTAAGAGATTAGCAAGCTAAAGAACTAAGGAATACCCTTCTAAGCTTATAAAAAAAATTAACTGTCCATATATTAGAGCTTCGTGTCCGGTTATTGGAGATTCTCCACAAATTTGTTTCTATATCAATAGAAACGAAAATTAAAATGACTTTTGTTTTTAATGTGTCATAATGAGACTACAGATGAAAAAAATGTAAGAAACAAATGTCCGTGTCCGTTCATAGGAATGCTATATATATGGAGAATTTAAATAAAAAATTGGTTCCCAAAAAAGTGTCCGTTTAAGGGAATTGTCTGCTTATCGGAGCTGTTCGGAGACGGAGCTTTCACTGTATACTTATTCTAAATATTTTCAGTTTCAGTTTCGTAGAGCAAAAAATTTAACAATCACGAAATTATTGTTTGTTTAAATCGATCAAACTTGTTACCGTTACATTACTTCTGTAGTTCCACCAATTTTCGTAGAAATAATTATGTAAAACAACAAAATGTAATTTGACACAGTTTTCTTCTGAACTTAAAAAAAAAAATCAAACAATCAGTGTTAGTTACCACTAAGATATTGAGTGAGTGAGTCAGAGTCCAAAGACAATGACTACTAACTTCCGATGTTAATTTTCAATGTTTTTTTTTTTTTTTTTGAAATAAAATTTTAACGAAATTCTGTTCTCAGACGACCTTCCTGTTTTTTTAATTCAAGTTGGTTCGTCATGACTGAATTTGGAAATAAGATGAACGAAATGTGCGTCACGGCTGACGGCTCATGTTTTTACTCTGAATTCAAACTTTATTCTAATGACCTATAAATATGAGTCAGATAAAAGAAATTAATAAAAAAAAAAACATTTAAAGTGGAATGTCTATCCTACAAAGATATTTTTTCGTAAGAAATTTCAAATGGAAATTATAAGCTCACCTTTGTTAGCTCTGATTGCTGCAGAGTTATTTTCTCTCGTTGGAATTTAATCAATTGCATCAAGTCCTTATATTGAGCGGCTTGAAAGAAGTTATCATTGAAATCACTATCGCTAATATCAGAGAGAAATGGATTGGAGCACGCACTGTCGACCTTTTTGAAATTACTTCCAACAACACCATTGTTGTATTCCAAGAGCTTGACTTGAGTTTGTTGTTGCAGTTGGAGAGGACTATTTCTTGGTGGTGGTGGATCTCGGTAGGGTGGAGGAACCAAAGCACCATTGGATGATATTAGTGGTGTGTTCTTGTACAAATCAGGTGTAACACTATTTGAACTAGTCGGATATTTGTTATTGTTGTTGTTAGTGGAAGCGTTGAAAACATCAATTGCATTCTCGCTGCTATTAGATGTATTATTAGATGCATCCTGCTGGGGAGAATAATTAATTTGTGTTGTTGTTGATGTTGTCCGTCGATCAAGTGAGTTACGTACTTCGGATAAATTAATTTCATTGGTGGGATTTGTCTGATAATAGTTGACCATAGAATCTGAAGCAGATGTTGAAGAAGGCAGGCTTATATTGGATGGAGTTTTTTCATGCTTGCTAGATTTATGAGGTGATGTAGGAGATGGTTGTGAAGCGGTTGGCATTCGCTGTGGTATTCCTTTGACGATTCCAACATTTTCTATTGGTTTTGCTGTCTCAAGAGATCTAGAAGAAATGCTTGTGTTAAGAATTTAAACATTTTGTTATTATGTAACAACATAGACTGAAACAAAAAAGAGTGACACTATTAGATAGGATAGAAATAAAGGGTAATGCGCATGCGAAGCATTAAACCACTTCAATGTAAGAAAATATAATGTTCTCGTAAGCACTAATTTTGAAAGGTATTCCATTAGAGCACCAACAGTTCGAACAGTTTGAGAATAAATAGACCAGTTTGCTGTAAAGACAAATTAGAATACACAAGGGAGACACAGTTTTGGTTTTCTGAAAAAAACTTCGAAATAATTGAAAAGGGAAAACATTCCAGCCTGTATTCCGTATGAAGATGTGAGCAATTTTAGATATCTAAGACAAGTAAAGATAACTGTAATCAAACCAACGCATTAACATACACCACACCCAAACTCGAATTTACACAAATTTCCGGGCGACCATTCCATCCAGAACAGACTGGGAGGGCCAACCATTCTTGGAAAACGAATGCGTTCATTCAAAACAAATGAAGGAGTGTAGGTTGTGGTGTCTATTCAGACGAAATGAAGTTAAACATTTCTCTTCGTCTTCCAGATCGTCGTAGCGTGTTCCAAGCCGAGGTGATGGCAATTAGCGAAGCTCTGTCTTGGCTCAGAGAAAACAGGATATCCAAAAAGGATAAATTCATCTTCTCAGACAGTCAGGGGGCCAACGAACCCCTGGCGTCAAGTTCATTCAACTCTATTCTAGCCCTTAACTGCGGATCATTTATCAAGAAGTTATCAGAGCAGTTTAACATTCACCTGTGCTGGGTGTCGGGGCATAGAGACATTCAAAGAAACTGCAAAGCAGCAAAGCAGATGAACTCGCCAGAAACGGAATACCAATCGCTACATACAAACTCTTGGTCAAACAGGACTCATACAAGAAAACTAATCTGAGATGGTCAAGCAATTTATTGTGTAACGCAAAGAAACAGGTCGAACGGCTTGATCTCTCTCAAAAGAAAACACATTAGTGCGAAGATAGATGTCATCACAGGACACTGTCTTATTAGAAGACATGGCGCAAGGCTAGGAGTAGCCTCAAACGATTTTTGCAGAAGCTGTATGGATGAGGAGGAGGAGGAAACTATTTTCGACCTTCTCTGATCATGCCCAGCTTTCGCTCACAAACGTAGGATACACCTAGGTTCATATTTCATTGTGAGCTCGAAGTGGTTCCATTAGGATAAGGATACATTAGATCCACTATGGGTCCAACGGGCCTAATTGTGTTAGCCGAGCTAGCAGCCACTTTAACCTAACCTAACGCATTATAATTTTAGCAATCGAAGCAGAATAAACAGTGTAAAATGGTGGGAAATCCATGCATATGGATCGCTGCTAATTACGGACGAAATGACTCATTCAAGGAATACTACAAAAACTTTTGAATAAATCAGACTAAAATAAATTTTGGATTTCAAGTTACCCTTCAGCTCACAAAGAACAGCGTAACACATAAAATAAAACTGAGTATTATTGGCACCTTTGTATAGAAGTGAAAGTGGTGATCTAAGAGTACAAACATTAATCTATTTTAGAATGGAGAAAAACAAACAGAACATCTTTATCTTGTGTGAAAAAAGGTTAAATACGACAGGAAGTTCAAAAGCGTTCAACAGTCAAACAATATTTATTGAAGCCTTTCGATTTTCAGGGGCCAAACCGAGTTAGGAGTTTCTCATTTCAATGAAAAACGACAGTAAACAGAACCATGAAAAATTGGAAAGGAGTAATTCTTTTGGTCAATGGAAACCTCTAATAGTAGGGAATCATTTATTGTATTCTAATGATAACCAGTTCAACAAAAAGAAAATGTTCATCAAATCAATCGTGCAAGAATTTCATGGCCATCATAGATAGGTGCATAATTCTAAAAATAAAACAAGAAAAACAAAACCTATACTCACCCAAAACTTTTTCGCAACTCTTTGCATCGGTCCAGGGGCATAAAATCTGTCGCGTGTATTTGCTGCTGCTGGTGCATTGGCTGTTGTTGTTGGTGCAGTTCTGAGTCACTGCCACTGCTACCCAGTGATTGTTTGTTTAATGCTGTGTTTGCACCAAATTGCCCTGGTTGTCCCTTCTCATCTGCTGGTCTTTTTGTTTGTTCCGATCGCTGCAGTATGAATTGCACATCGTTAGCGTATTCACCCCATTTAAGAAGTAATTTCAATGGGTTCTCAGTTGGGGCTAGTAATCGTTCATTATTGCGCCATCGTTCGATCAATGTGAAACGCCCCACTTTCCCTGTTGCATGAGCCAATGCAAAAACTACATCCTGTTTTTTTTTAGTTTTGTTCAGAGAAAAAAAACCATGAAGAACATGATTAATTGGTACTTCAAGAGTGTAGCTTCCTCAAAATAAATTAAACTCAATTTTTTCGTACATACCTGACATGTTGTGTTCACCGTCACGCCACAAACTATTCTTTGGATTCCTTCCACCCAAACTTTCAGTTCCATATTCGAGTTGAGTGTCGTTTTGGTCGATTATCGACCCAAATAATGGACTGCTTTTTATTAGATTTGATTGTGCTTCTACTATTACACAAAGTTGTTATTTTGTGTTCGATTTTAGGAAAAAATCCTTGAAGCTCATTGTTTTTGGCTTAAAATTTGTCCACCACCCGAGTTGTAGTGGCCACCATGGTGATTGTGTTACTGTTCGCACTCATTTATGATTAGGTGTGACTCGCGCACCGATTAAAATTCGTTTTATTAGAAAAATTGAATTGGAACACGATTAGAATTTTTCGCTGATTAATTTTCTTTATTTACATTTTTTGTCTTAATTTGAAATATTTTTCCATCGTCTTTTTTGTTTTACTTTTACGACACTACTACTACGAACGCCATTTTGCCCTTTTTAGGAGGTACGCTTTCGAGTGACATTTATCGGCCAGTTTTTGTATTTGCCTTTTGTTTATTGTGAGAAAGAGCAATAGTCCACAGAAATTAGGATTTTGATACGGAATAATTCATACAAAAGGTATTAGGGTGTTTTTAGGTATATATTGGTGCCCCGAATAACCCCTCAAAAGTCCCCTACGATATCTTGTACGCATAACAATTGGCAACAAAGTAAAGATCGTAAAAAACGGTTTTTCGGATTTTTCTCGTTAATTATTGATTTTACGATAAATATACCTCTATACAAAATGAAAGAAGAGATAATTATACACAAAAAAGGTCCCATAACATTTTTTTGTCCGAGCAATATTTCTAATGATAAGCTCCGCTGAAATTTTTGAAAAAAAAAAAAAAAAAAAATTTCGCCTGTTTTTTTACAATATAGGGTTTAAATATTTAAAAAAATTAGCGTAGATTCATTTTAAGAATTTTTAATGTATTAGATAGATATTATGCATAAGATTTGATAGTTTTTTTTTACTTATGAATCGATGCCGGCACATTTACACTACTACAAAGGCCGATTACTTCGAAAAGAACCTTGAACTAAACATCTGCTCCTCCCCTCAATCTTCCAGACTAAACCCGCTTGTGCAGGATCGTTTTCTCTTTATTTGTCGATTCAGGTATACCTGGGTAGCATATGTATGTGTATGTATGTCTCTAGCTAGCACGGGACAGGAATTCATCAGTACTGAATAGTCCCTTGTCGCATGCGAACGTATTTTACTATCGTATGTGAAGGATCTGTTAAAAAATGAGTAAAAGTGATTCCCAGTGTTTTATTTGTGATCAATCGCTTGGCGAGGGTTCTACTGTCGACGTTGAGCGTGGATTAGACAAGTTAATAAATGCCAGTGTTGAAAGAGGTGATGGAAAACACAAACAATTGGAAAATTTAACTTCAACGACAGTTCATGTTCAGTGCCGTAAAGAGTATACACGTCCATCGAGTATCAACGCTTATAAAAAAAAAAGAGAGAATGAAGAAGAAGCGGGAGCTTCAACGAGTCCTTTGAAAAAGAGAATGAGGTCAAATCAATCAGATTTTAATTTCAAAAATTGTTGTTTTATTTGTGGAAAAGATGCAGATGAGAAAAAGGAAAATAAAAAACGAAAAGATCTTCGTTTAAAAATCTGTCATGTCTCTACTCTTGATTTTAAAACAAATATCATTGATAAAGCTAAAGCAAGAGGAGATGAGTGGGCCAAAGCTGTTCAGAAACGTATATTAATAAACACAGATTTAGTTGCAGCTGAAGCAAAATATCACCAAACCTGTTTGAATAAATTTAATCTACCAGTATCTCGAGAAAAAAAATCCGGTCGTCCTACAAATGAAAATATCACAGCATCAATGGAGAAAATTTTTTCCTTTATTGAAGACAATGAAGATTCCCAGTTTACATTGAAGGAATTAATGGAAGTTATTGCGTCTGATTATATACCCGATGACAAAACGATAAAAAAAAAACTTGAAGAGAAATACGGAGACAGAATCGTTATTACCAGTAAAAAAACAGGATTTACAATTATTTCTTTTCGAGAAACTCATATAAATATTTTGAATCAAGCATGGTACGAAAAGAAAAAAACTGATCCTAATGAAGAACGACGCAGGCTTCTTAAAACATCTGCAGATATTTTACGTCAAGATATACACACTAACATTTACGAAACAAGTGTTTATCCGCCTAGCACAAGCTTGTTCAATGATTTAAATGAAAATATTCCTGAAACGTTGGTTTTTTTTGTGGAAAAACTTCTTTTGAAAAATAAAAAAGGAAATCTCGAGTCAAAAAGAAGGGTATGCCAAACGATTTGTCACATGATTATGTCTGCACTCCGTCCTCGGTCATTCCGATCTCCTCTGCAACTCGGGTTGGATGATCAATCTGAGCAACAAGCCGACGACATCGAAATTCAAGATTTGGATGAAGTTAATCCGGCAGATTTTCTTGCAAAGTATTAATGTGCAGCCAGAGGATGAAGATCAATAAATAATAAACAAATAGATGTATAATTATGTAATAAATTTTTATTCATGATTTTCAGAAAAATAATTGTTGTTTTTTTAAATATTTAAACCCTATATTGTAAAAAAACAGGCGAAATTTTTTTTTTTTTTTTTTTTCAAAAATTTCAGCGGAGCTTATCATTAGAAATATTGCTCGGACAAAAAAATGTTATGGGACCTTTTTTGTGTATAATTATCTCTTCTTTCATTTTGTATAGAGGTATATTTATCGTAAAATCAATAATTAACGAGAAAAATCCGAAAAACCGTTTTTTACGATCTTTACTTTGTTGCCAATTGTTATGCGTACAAGATATCGTAGGGGACTTTTGAGGGGTTATTCGGGGCACCAATATGTACCTAAAAACACCCTTATACCTTTTGTATGAATTATTCCGCAGTTTGGCCTTTTTTTTTACTAATTTCAGTGGACTAAAACAGGTTGATGTTGAAAGAAAATTCAGAATGGAGTTCGGAATCCAAGAATTCAAGTGAAAAGGGTGTGTTGCAGATTGCAGTGTGCTGCGTTTGTTTCCTAGCAATATTTGCTGAGACATTTGTTGCTTTTATCAGTGTTGCTGTGTTTGATTAATTCATGACTTTTGAGTTGCATTTTGTAGATACAGGGTGAGCCAAAACAAGTTTTTTTCTTTTTAGAAATTCATGCATTAAAATGAACAAAAACAGATCTTTTATTGTAGATTGTTTTGGATTAAAAGAGCGAACGAAAGAAAGAAAGAAGGTTTGTTTGTTACGCCATCACGTCTAAACTACTAAACCGATTTAAATGAAATTTGGTACAGAGATAGTCTAGAGCCTGGAATAGGCTATAACCTATATTTCATTTCCATATTCCTATGGGAACTGAACGTTAACGGGAAGTAAAAAATTAGTGGACAGATTTCAAAAATTCTTGCAGCATTAGGATGCTTCATTATCATTAACAGAGCGAGGAGCCCCAGCGCCTGGCGCATTTCTCACAACCATGCTCTGTGAGCGAATGGAGGGGACCTACAATTTTTCTGCCGGTTCCGAACGGCTAATCATGGCAATGAGATTACTAACGGAGGACTTGACATTTCCTCGCGAAACTTAGACTATAGGTTTGTTCGTTGAAGCCCTGGGGATGCCCTAGGGTCGCCACAAAGCGTTTTTTGAGAAACCTAAATTCGCCCTGAATGTCAAATGGAGTGTTTTTTGAGCCATAGGTTTGCCATAGGTTTTCCCCTAACTCGCCCTAGCTTTTTGCTGTGGCGATTTGAAGGCTGTCAAATGGCATGTATTTTTTTTAATGACAGGTGATTTGTGGTTTAGCGTTTTTTGAAGACTGGAAAACTCAGGTTTTTTGACAACTCATAGGGCTGTCAAGAAAACCTGGGTCAACCCTGGGGAAAGTTCAACGAACGGACCTTATATTTCATTCCTATATTCCCATGGTAACAGAAACGGCAACGGAAACAGGAACCTTAATGCTGGGTTTACATGCATCTTCAACTGCGGAAGTGCAGAAAAGTAAAGCGAGACGGATGAAGATTACAAAGCACAAAGGTTAAAAAGAGAGACGAATAGGATTATGGTTGCAGATGAAAAATTATGGTTGCAGATGAACATATTCATCTGCACCCATAATTTTTCATCTGCAACCATAACTAGGAAGTTCGTTCCCTCTCTATCAGACAAGTATGAATTTTACATCTTGTGTCTTTTTCCGATTTTCATCTGCACTTGCAGATGCATGTAAATCCACCATAAAACTACTCGACTAATTTCAAAAATTCGTTCAACTTTAGGATTTTATATTACAGTATATATCAACAGACTATTAGCCCGATTTTGTCCAAAATCACTGATGCCTCACAACTCACAAGTCACAACATTCCAGTAGAGTCACAACTTTCCCCTCAACAATCAAATTGTAATGTGGTTCTCAGCAAGTCATAACGTTGTGACTTGTAATTTGTGGGCGGATCGGGCTGCATAGTTTTTCCCCATATTCCCACGGGAACGAAAAAACGAAAACACGAAAAAACGGGAACCTTAAAACGACAGACCCGAACAACGCCGGGCGGGTCAGCTAGTGTTTCCATAAAAACAACCATAACAACTGCAGTCCAATGTGAATTTTCATAATAATAAGTCATAAGTAAAGTTTGTTTTTTGATTTATTCAGAAATATAAAAATAACATCTTTTTAAAAATTAAATAATGCACAGTTTATTTGTTTAAATACATTTTTTTTATGTACTTTAATTTTATGTGTACGAACATTTGGTGAGTTTTGTTTTAATTTTTTTTTTATGTCGATGTCCTTAAAGGTTCATCTTAAAAAGTCAAAACATGCTAATGAAAATATTAATTAATGCTGAATTTAAATGTGAAAATTGTATTAACCTATTAAAGTATGCATTTTTGTTCTTCAATTGGATAGTAACTATCCTTGTTTTTTAAACATTTTAAACCACTAGTTTTGGTGAATTATAAAAACAAAAAAATTACTTACTTACACAACTCATGAGAGATTATAAAAACAATGTTGTATGATGACTAAAAAAAAAAAATAATAAGCGATTCTTCTTCAACTTTTGACTATTTGGATGGGAATAAAAGGTTAACAACAACAAAGATATATGAATGTAACGTGTTAAAAAAATTTGCTATTTGACTTCAGGTGGTGGAGTTTGCGGCAGCCACGTATAAAATAGAATGTATCCGGCACTAGACACAACATCGGACGTGTCGATTGACGTTACGACTTGGTCATCGAATTTGAACCACCTGAAAGAAATTTACATTAGTTTACATAGATTTATTTAAATAAATAAATAGATAAATAAGGATGTGCAAAAGAGCGGCAAGTTCAGTGGCCTAGCGCATTTCTCTCAACCATACCTTCTGAGGGAATGTAGGGGAACTACAATTTTCGACGATTCCCAACGGCTTTTCATGGCAACAAAACTATTATCGGAAGACTTGCCAATTCCTCGCGAAAGGCGATACCCCTGGTAAAACATTTTTTGTGTTCTCTTTAAATTCGAACCTCAAACCTTCTACACAACGTGCAGACATGCTAACAACTTCACCACGGACACCGCACATCGAAGAATTGCTAGAAAAACATCTCAATAACTAAATGCATCTTAAGCAATTTTTTATTGACATTACTCAACATTTTTGTGTTTCTTGAACTATTAAATAAACGTGAGTAGCAAAACTTGATGGTTTAGAAGTATTTGTATTAAGATCCGTGAAAGTCTTCATCTCAAAAATACCAGCACGAATTTGCGAAATCGAAGTCTAAAGGCTGAGTACAAGGTCTTAGTACTCGCTCTTCATAATATATTTGGTCGTACAGGGTTGCCAACTACACAAATATTATGAAAATTAAAAAAAAAACAAGGAAAATATTGAAAATAAAAATCAAATTAAATATTACAATATATTAGCAATAATATAAAAACGTCAATTTTTTACAATTGCTAATACATATAAACGCTGTCGGTTTGATCAAAATCGTTGGACCGGTTAAAAAAACTGCTTTTTATTTTCCACTTTTTTTTAACGAATTTTTTAAAAGTCAAAATGCAAAGCTTTAAGCCTTGCACAAACCAGCGCGATGAGTGCGTGCGATGCGATTGCGTTAAGTCAAACCTTTATAAGGTTACATGTATTTCATTTTGACAGAAATCGCATCGTACGACGTTAGCGCGCGTGTTTGCGCAGGGCTTAAAATGAAAACACATAAGGGCGCCAGGGCCAGGTCGACCTCACTTGACAGATAAATCAAAAGTTCATCCATACGAAATCTAATTACAAAATAGATATTTGGGTGATACTGAATCATTTAAATCATTTTGTTTTTGTAAAGGTGCTTTTGAAAATCGATCAATACTTTATGCAACAATTTCATACCGTATATTGCAGTAACATTTCCGATATTTGTATGAATATAAAGTCGATTATAGAAATTGGTGACTAATTAATCAATGAAATGTTGCTGCATGAATACTTAATTTTTGTAAGTGGAGAGTTAAAAATTTTATCAACTGACATGAATTTAAATGAAAATCTTGTATAGGTGATAGAAATCCGCTTCAGGATGTTGAAAAAACGATAAGGTATCTCATTTTAAACAGATGTTATCACAAAATAGATTGCATACCATAACACAGTATGGAAATGCAACTGCGCACATTATAAAGGGTCCGCCAAATGGGCGCAAAACATCGAGTGTAGCTTCAGCTGTGTGGCACGTAGCGCCGTCCTGTTGAAACCAAATGTTGCCAATATCCTCCTCTTCAATTTTTGTGAACAAAAATTCGTTCAACATGGCCCGATAACGATCGCCATTGACTCTGTAACGGCCACTCCTTGCTCATTTTCGAAGAATGCCTCTGCAACAAAATCCGCACCAAACAGTGACTCGTTTTGGGAGTATCGGCGTTTCAAAGTTTGCGTGCGGGTTTTCTGTGCCCCAAATGCGACAATTTTGCTTGTTTACATACCCGCCAAGATCAAAATGAATTTTTTTTGGCTGAATCGGCATCTTCTCTAAGTCGATCGCAGGCCCACTTATAGCGAAGCTAAAACGCAACATATTCGTTGAGCGGAAAAATAAAACTAATTATCTGTCAAATCAGACATGAGCTAAGTGTTACCATTCACGAAATAAGCACTAGTTGAAAAAAAACCTTAGATGGCTGAACCATTACTAAGCCTAATTGATTACATTACACATTTCACTAAGCTCCTCATTCTTCTCTTTATCAGAATTAATTAAGAAAATGGCAATCGGTTTAGTTTTCAATGTACTTAATACAAAAGAAGAACTATTTCCAAATCAATTTTGCTATCGATAGTTACTGATAACGACGCCGTTCGATATTTCAATCGATGTATTTCCTTAATTTCGCACAAGTTTAGACGAATGAATGACAGTAGGGCGCTTTGAGAATTTCTCATGTAAAACGCGAAGTCCACGTGAGGTCTTTTAAGCTCTCGTTAGCACTTTTAAGCTCTTGCCAGAAAACTTGAAAATAATCAAAGACACAGTTTTGAAGTTATTTCAAAAAATCAAAATTATTTTACATAATTTAAAAAAAATTCAAAATTTAAAATCAATTAAATATAAATATGCAATCTTTCTCGAACCTAGGTACTATGGGAGGTACCGTTTTTTGACTTTTTCCGAGAATATTTTTTATATCATTAGAGAGACAACCTAAAACTAATCCTTTACACAAAATGTAATCGAAGTCGTTGGAGTAGTTTTCGAGAATATCATATCGTTGTATGGCAGGTACCGTTATTTCAAGACCTAGAGACTCAATTCAAAAACCCCACAGCCCCAAACTGCAAATTTTGAAGAAAAGTGGTCAAAAGGTTTAGGCTGTCCACATACGGACAGAAAGACAAACAGACATATAGACATACAGACAGACAGAATTGCAAGACCCACTTTTTTCGTATTCTCTATCATCGTAATGTCATGTTTATTTGTTGTCTCAAAACCCTTTTCTGTACGATTGCAAAACTTGCCTTATAGTACCAATAACCGCAAGGAAAAATCTGACTTGAAACAAAACCGGGAGATTTGTTAACGGTTTGTGAGGTCGACGAAACTTACTCGGATTACACTGGTTGTCAATGATTTTGTCACAGAGTGCAAACTATACTTTTTTGAAGGTTTTTTTTGCTCTGAACTTAAATCTGGCCTGGATCACGTCGCGTTTTTTTTTTTTTTGAGATATAAAGCCTTCAAAATCACACAAAAAACTTTTAATCAAATTAACACTTTGTCTTACCGTGTGCTTTTTATTAGACTTGGGTTAGAGGCAACATCACAATAAAAATCAAATGAGGAAAACTCTATGCCACTTCCAGTGCACGCACAAGTTCGTAATGTTGCGAGTAAACAAACAAATAATAATAACACTTACTTTCCAAAAACGCCGCTCTTGCAAAATGCTGTGTAATGCCCGCTCTCCATTGAACCATAATGGTTCGATACACCATACAACTGATAGGTCTTCGGTGACATTGAACGTAACTCAGACTTGGCAACGTGTGGCGTCATATCGAGATTTTCTAATGGAAATGTAACGTAGTTTAATTTTTTTTTATATGAGTGACCCATGCTGTCTGGATCGGCATAGAACCTGATGAAATAAAAACATTTTGTCAATTTGATTGTTAAAACCGAGCTTAAAACAAACTATACCTTTTAAAATGAACTACTAAAATTGGTGGCAGTTTCGAAATATCCAGCTTCTTAACTGCTTCTCTTGGTTGCTTGCACGTTGGACATATCCAGCCATGGATCCGCTCACCGTTGAAGTACATATCCATGCACTGGCTCAAGGTACACATATTTGCATTCGATGGTAGTTCAAGACTTAAATTTGAAAAGCACTCGTATGTGGCACTTTCTTTGTTGCAGTACACACACTTTACAGTACTCTTTATTTGACCATAAAATAATCGTAAAATTAAACTCTCTCGAGCCTTTGTAAACTCCAGCCAGGCACGTTCCGAAGCTGGCATATTCTCCCGTGCTGGTTTGAACGCTTGCAATGTCTGCAAATCAGAATGCAACCAATCCATGAGTATCGTTAGAAATTCGTGTGAATCCTGTTGTTCGATTCCACGAAATATTTGTTGATACTGCCCAATAACATACTGAGGAAATTGAAATTTAATTCCATTTTAATGACAACGATACAACCAAAGTCGAACTATTTTGAATATGAATTTACCCGTAAGTCCTTGCTGGCTACGCATTTATAGTTGCCATTCCATAGCACTTTGATGAGGGCAGCCACTTCTTCCACAACCTGGCCATTGGTCTTGTTTGCGCGACTTATGTAGCTTTTGTATTTATCCGTTAAGCAGTATTCTGTTAATGGTTGTGTATTGCTAAGACATTGCAGTATGCTATTCATGTAGCATGTATTGCCGAGATTTTTGAGACCTGTTAGGCCACGGCCCTGAAAATATATGTACATATATAGAAGTTGTTGAAAGATTTCACACATAGGTTTAAAATAAGCGAACCTTTTTGAAAGGTTTCAATAAATTGTACGTTGGGATGTGTATTTTAACACCAACCAGTACAAACATCTTGTTGACGGGCTAGCGCTTCTAAAGGGTCAGAGAACTCCAATGTTCATTCTAAGAGCAACGCAACAAACTAACTGGATATGCAATGCATGCCACAAAAACGAATAGTTCGCAAAACCTCTTCAACCCCCAATAGGTGGTCGATTTCTTTAACAAGATTTAAGGTTCACGTTCAATTAAAAATGGGGGAACAAGTTCAATAATAACTTTCACGTGTTGCACAAACAAAATTTCTTCGATAGACAGTTGTTGTTTTGAAAAGTGAAATTACTGTTTGGGGGTGAGCTCAAAGGGACTTCCGTTTTCTTTTTCTTCTATTTTCCATGTTCAAACATTGACACTAACATGAGGTATGGTGTATGATGTATTGAGAAAGCATGAGTGACAAGGTATGTTCATATTATGGCACTTGAGAAGGTAAGTGGCTTGCAAAATAAAATTAGAATGATAAAATAAATCAACACACTGAGTTTTGTTCTAAAATATATATTTATCGATTCAAAAAGAAATTTTTTAAAAAATATTTAAAGAACTCACGTGTAGAGTATTCGCATAAGAATATATTTAGCAAATGATTTTTATTTTCAACGTGATACTATGCGTCATACTCTTGCGAGTAACTTTGTTAAAGGGAAAACGATATAGAGCTTCAAATAAATTCTTCATGATTTGTAAGATATAACTGATGGCAGTCTGACGATGCCTAACTTGTAGCTATTGAATAAATAAATATGGGGCCCCTACAGAGTTAGGGGAGCTTCAGGTTATATTTCTCTCATCCATACCTGTTGACAAATGGAGGGGACCTGTAAATGTTTTTCGATTTCAAACGAAGTGAGAAAAAGCTTTCCATAACCGTTTCGTATTCCTCGCAAAACACGGTACTAGCGGAACTCCTTCGAACTCCCACGTAACAGGCAGACATGCTAATTACTTCTCCTCGGGCATGAGTAACCATTGTAGATAGATAAAATGCCGGCGTGCCGAACAGGCACGTCACTACTTTGAATCAGACATGGGAGAGTGCTGATCATTTAGAGAGGTAACAAGCTTGTGGCACCGTAAGGAAAGAAGAATAAGCCAAAACTCATACTTCAAGTCCTCCTAGAGTTTGAAGTTTTGGAAAATTTTACCGTTTCAGGGACTTTAAGTTTGGTTATAATTATTTCGATAGCAAAACTTAACGACTAGGTTCAACTATCATATGGTTGTTTAAAAGTTCATTAAAATCGTTGAAAAGGATCTTACCCAATGAAGAACAACCTAAAACACCTCTCTTAGGTTCTTACCTGACCTCAACTTCGAATGAACAACTTTACACTTTACGTATTTAGACCTAAGGGAACAGCACAAAAGATCTCTCCGGTCGACGTGCTAGTAAAGGTGTTTTACCTTCGCTCTATCCAATTTAAAAAAAAAAAAAAACCTAAAAAACCATGGCAACTCTCAAGAGAATGGGCTGCCTGGAGAAGTATGTTGGTGAGGCTGTAATTCGTTCTGAAATCCCGAAACCATCCATTAGAAGAACACAGTCACAATAAGATTAATCCAAACACACGTTGGTTTGATTTGGTACCCTTTATAAGGGTTCTTGGAATTTTTTGTTTTTTGATAATTGTGCTGTCGATCTATTTGCTACACAATATTTTATTTATTTTAGTTTACTCACCACATTTCCGGGCACAGGTGAAAAATCTCTCACTCTTTCGATGACCCTCACCGATGGCTTAACTGATCTATCGAATTGTGGAATTTTCGGTTTGGACATCTCCTCATCCTGAGTTGGTGAAAGCATTCGCCTTTTCTTCTCTTCCTTTGCAATGGCAAGTTCTTTTCCTAATTTTTCCACCAATCGTGTGTCTCTTTGCTCTTGAAGCTTGAGTTGTTCTTGGACTTTAGTTTCAATTTTCCTTGTTTTTTCTTCTATAGTTTGAACTTCTTTTGGCGATTTTTTCTCTTGTAGTTGTTCATTTTCACGTTGTTTTATTTCTTCTAATTCTTGTTTAAGACGATTGTTATCTAAGATCTATAAACAAAAATAAAATCGTCAATTTTATTCAATGGCACAACCCAGGACATAACTTACGAGATCCATTTGGGCATTTTCCAATTGAAGGATTTTGTAGTACAATGCTTGTTTTGCTGGCTCTTCTTGTTCGGAATTAGTTAAGGTTTGAAGTTCCCCTTCTGCTAGCAGCAAGAGTTTGCTCTGTTTCAGGGATTTTTCTGCAATGACTTCTTGATCGTGCAAAATATCCACACTCTGTCGTTCGTATGTTTTAATAGCAGCTTTTTTACTTGAGCGATCTATGCTGGGACGTTGAATAGAATTTGGAACATCATTTTTTCTAACTTCATCTTTCATTGTTATATCGTGAATGGTGGGATATTCGATTTCTTCAATGTACATTTCTTTTTCTTCGACACGAGGTGCTTGAACTGATGGATTTGTACATTGACTAGGATACATCAGAATGAAATATTCGTAGCCTTTTTCAAGAATTTTGATTGGTGATTTGTAAACCACATCTGGATCCCACTAAAAAAAAGTGTTTACGTTTTATTTGTTGGATATTGTTATAGACTTAACAAACCATTTGTAAAATATACCGCAGCAATGCAATAGGTGTATTTGAAGGAGGATTTGGTGTGTCACAGTTCCAGTCCATTAGTACGATTTGATCTTTTATAGAACGGGCTGCCCATAGTGCTTTAGAAGCATCATCCAATTTGTCTTGTAGTTTTCCAGCCGACATGCTGCAAAAATAAAAAAACAAATTTTTTAAATAAGGATGTATTCGCAATGATGTCTTGTGGACATGGATATTCGTTCCAGCGTTTTAAACAGGAAGGAGGTAGTTATGTTTGCTGTTTTTCAGTATTTAGGTAACACCAACAGTTCGACAGGGGATCGGAATACATATTTGCTAGGGCCTTACTAATTAACTTACTAAGATGGGCATTAAAGCTCGGTTTGAACCGCGCTTTATTCAACCCGTCTTTTATAACATAAAAAAAAAACTTGAAAAATTCGAGCGTTCAGCTCCAAAACGAGAAAAGATTGCCACCTTACATTAATTGCAAAGTTTAAAAGTCTTGACAATACAATTATAAGGTTTTTGAAAATAAATATGGTAACATAACAAAGCTGGGATATTTTCAGACCTAATGCACTGCGGGGATTTCAATTTTTTTCGATTATAAATTGTTGTACCTACATTTGGTTCTCCACATGGAGTTACGACTCAATCGCCAAGCTAATTCATCAACTTATTCCGCAGTTTTATGGCGCACGAACTCCAGACCTATCGTGCAAAGTGTTCGAGCTTTCGAATGCATGATCCTTAAGTTCAAAATGCATAGAAGCGGAGAGTAAGACAATTTATGAGAGTCTACTATCCACAAAATTAACTGGAGATGCTTTCGAGCTAGTGAAATGTGCGAAGCCACAAACAGTAAAACCCTGATCAAGGGGACTTACCTCACTGTGAGGGCTTTTGAAGACGTTACAAGAGATATTATAGTAAGATATTCATGCATTTGCAATACGCCTCCAATGAAAGCTACAAACATCATTCATTACGCAGCTAAAGATTCCGTAGCCCTAAAGATTGAACTGCACCATTGTGCAGTGGATCCATTGAGGTTAATGGATCCAACGCTACGTCAGTTCGTACTCACAGTCAATGCGAATGATCTGCAAACACTAGCAGACACGGTTTCAAGAACAGCTAGCTTGCTGTGACCGGAATACTTTGCGAACACGCAAGTAACCAGGTATTTGCTTCATATTCATTGCGCTACATCACACCACGCACATCTTTACACGCTTTTAACTTTTAACATAACTTCAGAAAGTAAATCTCCACAGAATTCACCATTGCTTACTATACCAAAAAAGGTAGAGGGCCATTGTGGTCTTCAGAAAGCTAAACGAAGTCACGCTTGAAGATGTAAGAGAACTCCAGACCCATCAAAAATTTAATTTGTCTCCAATTTTCCTATTCCAAAGACAGAAGAGGTTTTAGACCAGAGAAGTCCACAACAGATCAAATTTTCACATTACGGCATATCTTAAGAGTATAATATCGATATACACCATCTTTATATCGATTTTAAGGCCGCGTATGACAGTATTTACAGAGACGAGCTGTACAGAGCCATGTCTAGTTTCGTCATCCCTGCAAAATGGATGACTTTGGAGAGTTCATGCTGCTTCGTCAAGGTCGGTAGAGAGCTCACCGAGACCTTTGATGTCGAAAAAGGCTTTATTTTAGTAGTGTACTGACCAATTAGATTTATAATTGTTGGTGGAAAATGTATTTTCCTTCGGCTTTTTTTTGACTGGTTCCAAAAAGAGACTTCTTCAGGAAGACTAATCAATTTTAGGTCGAACCATCCAAACCACATAAAAATTAACACCGCCTCCAATCTAATACACAAAGTTCTCACAATCAGTGATGAAAAATTCCAACTCAAAAATGATAGAATAATCACAAACATCCTGATTGACAACGGCTATCCGATCCCAACGATCCGCGAATTGTTTCAGAAACAAAAACACAGTACACGGAAAAAACCTGACCTAACAGCTAATGGATTTTTCAATAGCCTAGTCTACATCCCAAGGCTGACAGATAATTTTAAAAAAATTGTCAAAAAGAATGTACCTGATATACAACTGGCCCTTAAACCCAACCACACACTTCGAAATCTTTTTTCGAAATTGAAGGTGAAAACAGAAAAAGATAGGTGCTCGGACGTTATCTACAAAATTGATTGTAAAGGAAAGGCTGACGAACCATGTAATCTGTGCTACATTGGCACCACAAAACAACTTTTACGTCAACGCATCTCTAACCATAAATCTGACATAAACAACAACAATCCAGCAAAAACAGCTCTCGCATTACATGCCATCGAAAATAAACATCTCCCAGACTTTGACGGTGTCCAAGTTCTCCAAACCGAGAAAGATATCTCTAATGTCGTTTTCCAAAATATCACTCCCAAATGAAATCGGGAGTGATTTGGAGAGTTGGAGTGATTTTTTGACAGATAAGCTATACTAGAAATGTCAAAGCTGACACTTCAACTCTCCAATTCACTCCCGATTTGGTTTTTGGAAAACGATATAAGAGATATACGCTAGAAACTTTACACATCCTCAACAATAACAACATGAATCGCAAACAAGATTGTCAAAACATCTCGTCCATATACTGCTCTCTTGTCGCTACATAAACTCTGTTATCCCATCCGATAAATTTTGTTAAACCAAGACTAATCTTCATAAAGAGAAGTGCAATTCCAGTTTCGGAAATATTTTTGTCAAACTTTGATTATTTAACATGTTTTAAAAATCTCGTTTATAATGTAAGTTTTCTTTGATTGTTCATTGTTGTGTATACTTTATACTATATTTTACTTATGTATTTGTTTTTATAATAAAGTTCCCCTGAAGAAGGCAACAACCCTTGCCGAAACGTCGGGAAAAAGCAAAAGATCCATATTGTTTCTTTGCTAAACTTAAAGCGACCAAAAAAAGGCGAAGGAAAATACATTTTCCACCAACAATTATGAAAAAGGCTTTAGGCAAGGCGACAAACTGTCATGCGATTTCTTCATCATACTTGAAAAGATTGTACAAAACTCAAACGTCAACACCAGAGGAACAATCTTTCAAAAGTCTGTACAATTACTCGCCTATGCAGACGATATTGACGTAATGGAAAGAAAAAGCGTGATGTTATAGGTGCTTTTGTGGGTATTGAAAGAGAAGCGGCAAAAATGGGTTTGATGGTTAATGAGGGCGAAAAGAAGAATATGTTGTCATCAAACAAGGACACAGAACATCGACGAATTGGACAAAACTTCACAATAGATAGACATAACTTCGAGGTAGTACAGGACTTCGTCTACCTAGGATCCGCTGTAGACACGGAAAACAACATCAGTGCGGAGATCAAACGGAGCCAACCGTTGCTTCTTTGGGTTAAGAAGGCATTTGAGAAACAAAACCCTCTCCAAAAAAGCCAAGGTAACCTTGTATAAGACCTTAATCATCCCAAATCATCGAAAGCATGGACCTTATCATAGGCGGATGAGGAAAGCCTTGGTCGTTTCGAAAGAAAAATTCTCCGAATGATCTTTGGTCCCGTATGCGAAGACAATGTGTGGAGAAGATAAAACAACGAGCTGTATGAGCTGTACCGCGACATGGGCATAGCCAGAAGAGTACGCATCGCGAGGCTACGATGTTTGGGTCATGTAGAGCGGATTTACCCAAACGCCCCGCTCGACGGGTTTTCGAAAGCTAGTTATGAGCGAAAAGTATTGCTTAAAGAAAAACAATCTGAATTTTACAGGATTCGAGTAAAGACTACTACTATGCAACAGGTAAACATGCTTACTATTACGGCATGGGCACCATCAACATCAAGTTAAGTTGTACTCTATTTGATGTAATAAAAACAAAGAACAATGCAAATCAGATCGTTTATCAAAGTTTGTTAAAACCGAGAGGCGAGTTTTCACATTTAAGCTAAGGAAATGCGGAAGTAAAATTTTTAGTGCCGTTTTCTTTTGAAACTTAAGATTTAATGTTTTGGGAACTTACCCAGCTTCAATTAACTCTTCTGGTACATTAATACACCATTGGAAGTTCAAACGCGAGTTTTGGAAGTCCAATTTTGATCTACAATCCATTATGAGCAAACTCGATGACTGTATTTTTCGATGAAGTTCCTCACAAGAAATCAATGAGAAGCTATTTATATCAATTTTTCCATTACTCTCAGCATTGTTCGGCAGATTATAGCTTTTTGAATGGTTACTTCCCTCCTCCTTATCAAGCAATACCTGACGTTCCAATACTTTCTTCTTATCCGACAAAACTTTGTACCGGTTCTGAAGTGATTTCTTCAGTATTGTTAGTTTGTCTATTCTTGTTTTTAGAGTTTCATTGCTGCCAAGATTTTGTTTCACTTCCTTTTTGTGGTCTTTAAAGTTAGGCATTTTCCTAATAACATCAACAAGGTTGAAAAACTTCATGAATTGAATGTAAGATTGCTCCTCGTCACCTTCCAATTGGCAACGCTCAGCGTCTTCCAATAGCTTTCGACCAGCCGAAAGAAGCCTGAAAAAGAAGTATTTAAATGTAATTATAAAAGAGTAAATCATTAATCTATATATTTGTTTGGTGTGGTACTTTGTTTACATACATGGTTAATTTTTTTCCTTTATAATCGGGAAGATCGAAGTGTTTTTCTAAATCACTGAGGCTCTTCCCCATATATAAATCTTTGGGGTGAACCATGCTTGCGCTTTAAGGTTTTCCTTTGAATTAATGTTGTACTTTATCCAAAGCGGTTAGGATTCATTACCAGGTTTTAAATCGATGGTAAATGTTGCTAAAATTAATAAAAACGATGATAAAATTACGATAGTTTATTTAATTGAATCACGACCGGTCGCCATTGCATTTCGATGACGTTTTTCAATTATTACGTTTCTGACATTCTCACATTGAGCAAATAAGAGTGATGCCAAGCTAAAAAGGAAATCCATGTTCAGTGCGGTTATCAGAAAGAAACAATGGGCGCGTTCATCACAATTCAGATTTCCAGATTAACTGAAAAACTTATTCAGTTTTGCGTTGAACGGTTATCTAACAAGATATGTTAGGTGCGACGGTTTTGATTAGCATATATGTAAAAAAAGTTCTTTAACTTGTTGACTTTACTGCGATAAACACTTCATAAGCGTAAAAAACAATCAGTAATGGAGTTAGAACTAGTTAATTGTATTTTTCAATAAAAATCACGCAAAACAAAATCACCATCACTTGGCAAGTATACATTTTTGATGTCACTTATCGCATCTGACAGCTTAATAAACTGAATCTAGATTTTCAGCCTTCTTTTCCTGACTGAAAAACTGAATCGGTAAAAACTAACAGCTGACGAAATTGTGTGTTGCTGCAGAATCTAATAAATTATTAACCACTTCAAATGACATTTTGCTCTTATAAGTTTTTAATAATGCGAGATTGACGGAATGAGTGTTCAAAAGAAGATATACAAAACACGCAGCATACAGAAAGTCTGAGTGTAATAACACACTACCCTGCTGATGCGAAAAAAAATATTTCATTGGTTTCGACATCCACGACGAAATTGTGAACAAATACTCAGCCCAAAATATATATGAAGATTGGATATTAACTGCAAGTGTATCCAATGTTGGTGTAGATGAAATGTCACTCACTAATTAAGTATTCATCCGTCTGACAAAACAACTATTTAAAAATTACCTTTCAAAAGCAATGAACAAACAGTAGTTATTGCATTTCAAAAATGACAGAGAAGGAACAAGGATAAGTTTTTTGGGAAGCAACTCTTATTTTTTATTTTCACTGGAAATATTGGCAACGTGACCACTGGTGACCACTACGTGGCACATTTTCTGCAAGCATTTATTTCTATTTTACACAAAATGGCACTACATTGCCATAGTTGAAAATAGCACAAATAGTTTGGCATAACGTACTTCGTCAATTTTTTTTTTTCGTTAAACTCACGTCATGCGGCAACGTCACTAGAAACGTCAAATATTTTTCTCCCGTTCGTGTGCCAGTGCCGAGAAATTTTCCCACTAAAAAGATTTTTCCTTTCTAAAATTAAGTTTATTTAATTTCTGAAATAAAACTCATCCAACACCTACCTCAACCAAATATGTTTGAAGAAGCTGATAATTTTGCGGATATATTCCGTGGCGGCCTTCCATACTATCTTCTAATTACTTTACCAATCCTGATCATTTGCTCATCAAATCCAGTCTTGGCATCAAGTGAATTCACCGTCCAACGGATGTCCCAGTTTGACGTAAATGGTGTTCCCTATGGTAATTTGTTATAATTAAAGTCAGTGACATGTGATTAATTAAATTAAGACACCTTTTGAGCGGTTTGTCCAATATCTAGTTCATTGTATGTAACTGTAAAGTTTTTTTTTGTGAGGGAAATTATTAGGTTAAGGTAGTGATAAGGATATACAAATATACATCAATGTTGCTTAAAACATGTCATGCTTGTTTAGTAAAAAAAAAAGATTAATTTTCAATTTATAAGGCTGCCGCGCATCCGCATTGACTTTGGAAGCAAAATCGCTATATTCTTGGGGCACCTCGCGACACTGTGTTGTGACAAAGTAAGTACCTTACTGTATTGATACTGGCTTCAATGACGTAAATTTAACAACACAGGTTCCAAGACATGACAATAGACCAGTTCAGAGAAATTCGACAAAAAGCAGGCGGACTTGTGATTTTACTGCCGAACAACATTGCTTCTCTATCAACTGAAACTAAAGAGGTAACCAAATCGACTATAATCCTAATAAAAAAAGTATCATTCCAATTCGAATTTCTGTTGCAGCACTTCTACCTACTCGAGCAAGCAATGCTCGCTCAAGTTTCGCCTATTCCTGTTTACTTTTCCACCTACAATGAAGATCTCGATCAGGTCATAACTGACATAACAAAAGCAAGTGATGCTGCTAAAGCGGCTTTGCATACATCAGCGGGTAAAGTTGAGCGTTCGTCTGCCTTATCAGAACTCCTAAATATGATCTCAGCCAATGGCTATCAGATTGTTGTGACAGGAGCTAGTCATGTCGCTAACAAGCAAAGCAAAATACCAATTATTCAGGGAGAACTTGCCCCCACAAAGAATTTAAAAGCCGCTGATATTGAAGTGAATACAAAATTGCCAATGATTATTATCACATCGCATTTGAACACATTTGGGCTCTATACTGCAAGTTACTTGCTTTCTTTATTAATCAGAAATAGAATAAAATTTTGATATTTTTCAGGATTATCCTCTTAACGCTGATACAGCCGTGCTGTTGACATTAGCCGATATGTTTAGTAAACTCCATAACACTTTGAATGCAGCACCTAAGTTCCGTTTGATGTTCCTATTGTCAGAATCGGGATCTTTCTTGAATTTCCAAGGAGTTAAAAAGTGGCTCGACGAGAACGTCCAACTGCAGGTAGACTATCATGAGTTTTACTTTAACTTTTTGTTGCATTCTTTTTTAACTGGTTTTGAGTTTTGGGCATACTTTTAAACGCATAGGAAGACCTTGTATCTATTACAGGATATTTGATTGCAGCAAGAAAAATGAGTACTATAATAACAAAGGTAGTATAATCTACGACACGTAGCTATAGTGAGGGTATTGCTAAGACTTGGAAATGTAGATTGTCTGGTAAACAAAAAACTTAGCCATGCTTTGAAAAATAGAAATAGTAGTATTTTTTGGTAAGCCTACCACACACGGTAGATTTTTTTAAAAACACTGCAAATGCGTGTCTAAGGAGTAAGTGAACCATATCAACAAAGTACAATGTAAAATGAAGATTCGATGATTCAATATTTATCAACTTAGTAAGATCATTGTATATAAACTAGTAGGATTGTGTAGACTTTTGTACTGGTGGCAAACCTATTGTCTGTGCTCCAACCAAGCATTTATTATTTTGTTATTTCGGCAAAAGGTGACCCATCGTTTTGTAATGCATTTTTCTTCTCATTGTTTGCACTTTCACTGAGCAAATCAGTTTTCAGTGCAATAATGCTATTGGACTGTTAACTATACTTTTTTAAATTGCTAACCCAAAACAATGCATTTTTTTCAATCATCAGGTTTAGCACATGCATTTTTATACTAATTTACCATAAAAATTTGAACGCAAATGATAGTTTCTTTTGTTCGTGCGGTCTATTTAAATCAATAGTTAAAAATTTAAGCTTATGAGGAGTTGGGTCTTTCAATCAAGTCAATTTCCAAAATAGTCGGGGGAAGTCGAAAAGCAATGTCTTCTTTTTTGTCCAATAAGTCTCATTATGGTAAGAATAACAAAGGAGGAAATAACAAAATTTGACATAATGTTGGTGTTGCGGAAATAGAAATGCCCAAAATTTAAGAAGACAAAAATTAAAGAAAAAAATGCCCCAAAATGACACTAGGAAAAAAATTCGCTTAGAATTTGGGCGATCGCACATGACATGGAATAATGAGTGGCCATACATAGTATTTTCGGATGAAAAGAAGTTTAATTTGGAAGGGCCGGACAGATTTAACTATGACTTCCATTGGTTTTAGCTGGTTCGTAAAGTTTACGAGTCTGGGAGACAGTATTCAACCAAACCAGAAATGATTGGAGCCATCAAAAGCGCTTGGTCTACCATTTCCTTTGACTATATTGCTAAACTGTACGAGTTGCTTCCAAATCGCATTTTCGAGGCCATTCTCAAAAAAATTTGATCGACACATTACAAAATCTTTTTTAAACCCATTAATTTGTTTAATTTTAGTTGATCCGAATCAAATTTGTTTGATAATAGCTTAAAATAACTTTAAAAAATTAAGTGTTCTAACCTGATGATTGTTCTCTCTTCTTGTTTTTTCACTAAATTAATTAAAAAAATTATAAAAAAAGACAAAAATTTTTTTTGTCTAGTTTATTTAACAAAGAATGTAATCAGCTACTAAAAACATTTACTTATATGATGGTAGGTCTCTTCGTTCGGCAGAAACCGCGCAAACAATGGTTGAGCTAATCTTCTCAGATTACCCTACTATGAATAGATCAATAAAGATCCCCGACTTTTGTAGTGTCTTCCAAGCAGAAGTACTTGCAGTGTGTGAAGCCGCTATACATCTGGCTACGTAAAACTTGGTCAGCAAAAATATTGAAATCTTCATATGCAGCCAGGCGGCCATTAAAGCTATCTTATCTATTGTCACAAAATCCAAATTAGTAGAAAGCTGTCGCAGTAATCTTAAGGTGTGTTTAATGACCTCCTCTAGATCACTTTAGAGCAGCATTTTCTGCACTTACTTTTGAGTAAGAACAGATTGGAGCAAAGTGTCAAAACCAGCTGTTGACATTTGATTCAAATATTTTTGTTTATATTTTGCGTTTAACAATCTATTTGAAATCGAATTTAACTTAAAATCAATTGAATTAACATCGCATGTTAGTTTAGTTTTGATTCCAATGTTTCCGAATATAGATTTTTATTATAATAGGATACCAAACATAATTTTGCAAACTAGCTAAGGTCACAAAATGTTTGTTGCTTTCGTATCAGCTGACTTTTGGCACCAGCTGACTCTGCTCTAAGTTGCCTGACATTTTTCATGTTTCTTGCTCTGCTCTGAGCTGCGCTGCTCTGCTTTTTTTTCATTAGACACACTTTTAGACAGCTCAGCTCAACGAACATCGTAAATTTAATTTGGATTCCAGGACATCGTGACATAACAGAAAACTCATTATTTGTTTTGTTTTTAGCTACTGACTTCTACCCAAAAACCAAAACAGAAATATATGTACATACATATGAACGTATGTATCTATGTATGTACATAAACAGATTTGAGACGAAAGAACTCAATACTCTCTTTGACATTAGAGACAAAACTATACTCCATCAAAAAACAAATGCAAAATCCAATCGGCGAGATAAAAAAAAAATGAAATTAAAAATCGTTCCAAATATGTCCAATAGCCCACCAAAAATCACTCGAATCTTTTACTCTAATAGACCAAAGCAAATTTTTGAAGTGGAGTGATAACCAAAATTCATGCACATGTTTGTGTAGATATACTCCCCATTATATCAAATTCAACAGTTTGGCAACCAAAATGGTAATTTTTCAGATCTTGAGTGATATATCAAAAAATCAGAAAAATTCTTCTGATTACAAAAAATGTCTTCGGCGATCTCAGCCTCTGCTTGCCAGACGCATTTTCACACTTTTAAAAAGCATTTTTCAACTTAAAACAGCGATAACATTTTTTCTATCATATGGTAACCAAGAGTATGGTACGCTAAAATATCAGAAAGATTCCCCGACTCCAAAAAAATGTGTCAAAAACGATTTGGTTACAGCCTTCTGCTTGCCAGACGCATTTTAACTTTTTTCAAATGCATTTTCAGAACAAATTTTAAAGACCGAACATTAGCTTTTCTTTTGTTTCTTTTTTTATATATTTTTTTAACTCGGTCACAAAAGATGCAATTGTTAGTAGATGCATCTGTTTTATTCTACGGTAGGTGGGTGTTATTTTCAGGGGTTTCAAATCATGACTAATGAAGCGTCGTCAACTGCTACAAACAGTAAAAATTTATAAAAAGGGTCCGCCAAATAACTTTTTCTTTTTTGAAAATGGGCGTAAAACATCGAGTGTAGCTTTGGCTGTGTAGCACGTAGCACCGTCCTGTTGAAACCAAATGTTGCTGATATCCTCCTCTTCAATTTTTGTGAACAAAAATTTGTTTAACACGGCCCGATAACGATCGCCATTGACTGTAACGGACACTCCTTGCTCATTTTCGAAAAATGGCCCAATTATGCCTCTGAACCAAAATCCGCACCAAACAGTGACTCGTTTTGGGTGTATCGGCTTTTCAATGTTTTGCGTGCGGGTTTTTTGTGCCCCCAATGCGACAATTTTGCTTGTTTACATACCCGCCAAGATCAAAATGAGCTTCATCTGAAAAGATGATTTTTTTTGCACACATTCTGCAACATTACCATGATTTTCAAAGTAATGTCGCAATATTTACCAGCGTTGTACAAGCGTATACACAACATTCGTTTCATATTCGTTCAGCGGAAGGAAAAAACTAATTATTTGTCCAACCAGACATGAGCTAAGTGTTACCATTCACGAAATAAGCACTAGTTGAAAAAAGAAACGTTAGATGGCGAAAATAACCCGTACAATGATAATTTCATATTTTTAAAAATCACCACACATTCATGTCATTTAAAGAAAAATACATGCCATTTAAAAGCCCTGTTCGCTACCTGAACTCGACCCAGCAAAAACCTAGGGACCTTATTGCGAGTGTTGTTTGGCTGTCGATACACGACGGTTGTCGATAGTCGAACATCAAAAATAAAATTTGGTATTGCGTATTCTTATTGTTCGATACTTTCAATTTTGAATTCGGTCGTTATCGTCTGTATATTTGCGTTCGACTATCACTGAAACTAACTCAAATGTCAAATTATAGGATTTATTCCAATGACTTCATTATTCACAGTAACATAAATCCATGTCGATAGAGATACGCAATACCAAAAGGAATATTTATCGAAGCTTTTGACACTTGTCGCATCGAATGTTAGGCGACACTCGCAGTTAGGGCCTAGGGCTATTTCAGGGAGAATTGAGAACAAACCCAGGGTTCAAAAACACTCAATGTGATATTCAGGGCGAGTTTAGGGTTTTCAAAAGAACGCTTAATGTCGACAACGAGGCAACTTCAGAAAATTCTTTTCATAGAACAATGCTTCATTATTTATTCAGTCATAAGCCCAGCGGGTTTTCATGGCAATTTTTGGTTGTTTGGAAATTTTGTGTAAAAAACGACTATTTCGACAAAATCTTCCAATTTTTGGTGAAGTTTCTCTTTATAAACTCTTATTTTTATTTTTGTACTTAAAAGTTTTTTGTTCCTTGAATTTAGTTTTTTTTTTTTTAAATATCCTCTCCTTAAGCGACAAGTAAATGGGAGTACCTTTGGGGAAGCCCAATTATTATGTTAAATACTCGTAAGAAAATTTGTTCCTCACATATGTTATGCGATACCCAATTAAGACAATCAAAAGTTGGTTCCAAAAAATATCGTAAAAACTATTTGTAGCTCATAAGCTTAAGAATTTTAGTTGATACGTAGAATTAATTATATTCGCTAACATAAATTTTGAAAAGTACGCTAAATGTGAAAAAGCATGTGAATTGGTAGCTGAAAATACTAATTCATTAATAATTTTTTTTTTAGAACGTTGACTTTGTTCTCTGTTTGGATACAATCACACAAGCTCTCAACTCAGAAAGTGATTCCATGTACATGCATGTGTCGAAACCACCAAAAGAAGGAACTGCAATGAACAACTTTTACAAACTACTTAAAACTGCTGGACAACAATACAACAACATAACCGTCGATGGTGTACACAAAAAAATTAATTTAGCTGATGTCCAACTGGCATGGGAACACGAGCGATTCAGTATGAAGAGATTACCAGCATTTACACTGTCTAACCTCAAATCCCCAAAAGAGCCCGTCCGAACTACAATTTTCAAAGACAATGAAGATACAATTCTCGCGAATACTCAGAAAACTACTAAAGTTATTGCTGAAGCACTCGCTCGTTATATTTACAATGTAGAAGAGGGTGAAATTTTCTCCGGTGCCCTTGTAAGCGAAACACTTTTGTTTATTCATATTGGTAAAAAAAAGTAATAAATAAATATTTATTTCAATAGGATATCAACAAAAACCTCATCAAGTCGTGGATCAACATCAAATCTCTCCAACACAACAATGATCTTAAAAACGCTTTTGAAAAGTATTTGAAAAATGTGAAAATCATTCACGATAAAGCAGATGTACGGGAGCCGGAATTCATGCTTTACGAGGGTCAGGAGGCAAATCTTTATGTTTACCGAGTTAAGCCTGCAGTATTTGATCTTTTTCTGACAATTCTAATTGCTGCGTACTTGACGTCGGTCTATTTCGTTATTCAATATTTCCCTACCCTATATACTCTCGTATGTAAGATGACTAAAAACATAGCGCCAGCATCCAAAGTTAAATCAAATTAAGTTCCACTATTTTCAAAACGAAGTATTTCAATAAATGAGTCAACATATAAAAAGAGTAAAAAAAAAAGATGCCGATATCAGATAAAAAGTGTAGGATAGTTTATTTTGTTTGAGAGAAAATGTATTTTTCGAAATAAAGTCATAATGGAAGTGAAAAAGATGTAGACGAAAGCGAAGACACCGGCAAACATTAGTCCTATTTTCTTGTTTTAACTTATACATAAATTGGTTAGTTTAATTTGAGGTGCTGCTAGTAACTCCAATCGTTTACCCTTGATACTTGCTTTTTAAAACATTCTAAAATTTAGTTTAAAACTTAATACATAAATAAAAAGTTGAGATTATTCAAACGCGTTATATGTTCAAGAAAGTAATCCATTAGCTGCTTTTGTTTTTATTGCTGCTTCATTCAAAATTTGTAATTCATTGTTTGGCTATTAATGCATTTACACCTATAGTTTATAGTTTTGAAATAAGTGTTTGTGTTCAGTAATGCTACACAAAACGAGTGTTACCTTTTTAAGAACCAAAAAAAAAAAGAAAAAATAAGAATAACAATTGAGTAAAAAAAGAAAGTTGTTAAAAAATAATTCTGAATTTTATTAAAAATGGTATTGCAGAACGTTTATTTTTCAAATCACCAGAAACGACTTAAGCGTGGGTGTGCGGATGAGTTGCATTAATTGAACGAAAGCTAACGTCAATAGTCAACATCACGGAGCTTACAATGATATTGACAACAAATGAGCACGAGTGGCACCAACTTTCGATTGTGTGCCATGTAAGAAAGCGCCGCTGATCGCTTTTGTTGGTTAGTTAGTTTTTAGTTTTCAAATGATTTTTTATTTCATAAAAGATACAATAATTTAGTATATCTTTCACTTTTAACATGGCTTACGCCGTCTGTCTGTTGACTATTATTAATATTTTTTTGTTTAGTTGTTTAATATATAAATTGAGACTTTAAAAAAGTTCATCTCGTAAGATTCGTTTCCTGTAGTTTAGTGCTAGCTTGATGTAATTGTAAAGGGCTTCCCAGTCCATGGCTCCATTTAGAACTCCTATGATTTCCTCTTCATTAAGGTAGTTTACACCAAGTGTTCTACTTCTTGTTTCCACTAAAACAGGACACTTTCCCAAGAAATGGAATACGTTTTCACGTTCATTTAGATTACAGAGTCCACATTTTTCTTCCAAATCATTCCTGTGGGGGATATAGTTAAGGGGAAGTACCTCCCCTCGTGCTTTTAAAACCAGTGACATGAGATCGGTAGGATACTCCGCCCTGAAATAATTGTCTGTTAGCAGGCTATAATTGAGCCTTGCGTATATGACCCTGTGTAATGAACTTCTGGCTTTTAGAATATAGTCCTCTCTCTTTCTTTCATCGACTGACGTTATTAGGCTATAGAGTTCGCTTTTCCACGTGTCCATTCTGTCGTTCCGGAGTAGAAGTGTATGTCCACAGTACTCGGCTAGCTCCCTCCAAGATTCGAACCGTGATATTTGGTTTTGAATCACAAGCATTGTGATTTTCTTCGGTAGTCTCCTATCATCCATTGCAATAGTTCTTAAAATGTACTCCACCTGTGTTTTTAGAGTTGAGATGAATAAAGCTGGAAGACCTGTCTCTAACATTAGTATGTGATTTGCAGTAGCTGTAAACTTATTTTTAAGAAATAACGTAGAGGCTGCTCCGCTTCATCGAACTCCTTATGGCCCCAAACTTGAGCTGCATAGCACATGACTGCTTTTTCAAAAATACGATATTTGGATTCGTATTCAACGTCTTTACAATGAACCACAGTCCTCCATGTGACGTTCAATGCGTATTTAGATTTAGCCAACTTATCAAGCATGTGGCTTTTCCAATTCAAATTCCTAGATATCCGCATACCAAGATAGTTGTATTCATTTACAACTTCAATGCTATGGGTTCCAAATTTCCAGGTTTCAGTGCTGCAGTTTCGGACTCCAACGTTACGGAAAATCATAATTTTCGACTTGTCTAGGTTTACCTAGAACTTCCACTTGTTGCAGTACTCAAACAACCTATTGATCATTAGCTGGAGACTACCAGGCGACTCTGCTAGCACCACAATGTCGTCCGCAAACATAAGAACCTTAACTAAAGATTTGCTGAAACACGAACTCCACCTTGCAAAATCTCTTCTAAGTCATCAATAAAAAGGGCAAATAATAGGGGACTCAAATTACATCCCTGCCTCAGACCTATTTCTACTTCGATTTGCTCGGATACTTTGCTTCCAAAAGCGACTGCAGATGTTAAGCTATAAAGATGCTCCAAAACGTTTACAAACTTTGACGATAGTCCTTTATTACACAGTTTCAACATAAGTGCATTCCTGTCTATAGTATCGAAGGCCGACTTGAAATCAACGAAAAATCCGTAGAGTTTTCTTTTGGATCCGATGAAGATTTGAGCTATATTGGTAAGCGAATAGATTTGGTCGATTGTCGAGTATAATTTTTTTTAATACTATACACAATTTTATTTAATTCGAAGTAAAACATATAACAAATATATATACATATATAAATATGTGTATGAATGTAAGTATATACACATTTGCATTCTATGCATTCTTTATAACCATAACTAAGGCAGGATCGTCAGAGACATTTTCCAGTGAATACTTAGCCCCTATAAATAAATAAGAAAGAGATTGTTCATAAAAAATATACACATTTTTATGATGTTATTAACTTACCAACAAAAACGGTGACCAAATCGCCGTTTTTTAAGTCCAATGGATCCCCATTGACGGTTATTTTAATTCTTCCACCCAGGAGAATATAGCTCTGTAATAAATAAATAAATTTATATTCTTTAGTTTACACGTACATTTATGCATTTTTAACTTTGTTGTCAGTCAATTTACCATTTCATATCGTCTGGCAATACAATTCTTCTTTTGCGTTCTAGGTCTAAAGCGTATGTATCCAAACCTATCGTTTGGTCCATTGGCATAAATCGCAAAGTCTACTCCGTTGTACTCATTGAAAACAAGTTCGTCAGCTTTTGCTGTTGAAAAATCAAAGATTATTATTATTCATTAACAAGAATCAAATAAAAGGTTTGATCATTGAAGCCCTGGGGTTGCCCTGTGGTCGCCACAAAGCGTTATTTGAAAACCCTAAACTAGCCTTGAATGTCAAACTGAGTGTTTTTTGAACCCTGGGGTTGACCTGAGTTTGCCCTCAGCTCGCCCTAGGTTTCTGCTGAAGCGAGTCAAATGGCATGTATTTTTATTCAATTGACAGGGATGTGTGTGATTTTGTGGTTCAGAGTTTTTTGAGGACTAGAAAACCAAGGTTTTCAAGGAACATGGGTCAACCCTGGGTAAAGTTTAACGAACGATCCTAGTCAATTTTTTTTAATTATTATTCTTACCAGTAATGTAACCATTTGGCTCTAAAATTTTTTCCAGTTCAACCGGGCCTTTTTCATTGCGTTTTCCCTTCTTTAGTATTTGGACTAGCCAATCGAATAGAACATCTGTTTTCTTGTTCGAAGATTCAGTCGAACTCTGAAACAAAACCAAAAAGTAGTAAAAAACAAATAATTCAAAACAACAACTTGATTAAAGTTTTCTGGAGGAAAATAGTTTCTGATGAAAATAAAAATTAAACACTAAACTTAACGGCTGGAATACAAAAAAAAAAATATATGAAGAAAAGTGTTCCATAATGGGCCCTATCGGCAAACTCTCAAGGAATTTTGTTTCCCACGTAATATTTTGTTCCACATGGAAAATAACGCGTTATCGTGAACCTCCTTCATAATGAGTTTCCCACGGAAGAAATTTGAATACTCAAAAAAATAATCAAAACAATAAACAAACATAAATGTTTTTGCACCTACATTGCTGGTGAGAATTTCTATCACCCTACAAAAATGAATGTGAAATAAATCAAGTAAAATGGGATATAATTTTCCCATGAGAGCATGAGAGGTACATTCACGATGACTTAAAATTCCGCAAGGAACTTTTAAGCATCATTGCCGATATAAATCTTCCGAATTGGGAAATGTTTCCAGATAAATTTTATTCACGATAGGGCTCCCATTACTTCAAACAAACTTTTTACGCATCATCAGATTTTTTCTTCTGCAAAACATCAGGTATTAAGAAATGTCGAAGCTCTCCTTGAGCAGACATAGCAAGAATGGGCGATTCACTATTTCTAGTCCTAGCAACAGACTCAACAATTGGGAGTGCAGCAGCAAGCGGCAGCACCTCACTTGGATCTCAAGGATACATTGTGCTCCCCGGGCGACATGGGCATAGCAATAAGAATACGCATCGCGCGACTACGATAGGTGGGATGTGTCGAGCGGATTGAGAGAGCTCGTAACTGCTGGTAACTGTAGTTTTCACATTTTACAACTTTCATTCCTTGCCACCCATAAATTAATTTTCTTTCAACTATGAAGGCTCTAAAAAAAAAAAACCAACTTAAAATGAGGCTGTTTCTTAATTTTCGGGGTTAGGCTTGGCAAAAAGAACCAAAAATGAAAAATAAACTATCGTTTAAATTTCGAATAATTTGGTAAGCAATTTGATATCGATCCGGTGCAAACATCAAAAGATTCAGCCCTATCACAGATTCCATCGTAATCGAAAAAAGTCTAGTTTCCCGATGTTAATATCACATAATCCATTCGGAGTGGAACGAATTTCGAAATTCGTAGATTCAGCATCACCAAATCCAAGTGGAATGTAAAATCGTCGTCCTTATATACGAAAAAAGTTGTGTTTTGCAGAAAAATATGAATGATCTTGCACATTTGGTGTAAAACAGCTGATTTCGATAGCCAGCATGGCGGTATTTAGTGTGGCAACTGGAAATGCTTTCTTCGATTCCATTCGTATTTTGTGATCACAAATTTTCGTAGATCGTAACTTAGCTTTCCGTGTGGAAGTTTTCTACGATGGAATCTGTGATAGGGCTGATTATCTAAATAAACGACAACAATTCTGCTGAAGTTCTGCCGGAATCGCGCGATACATTATTTGACGACACATTTTCTGCACAGAGGAATATTCAGAGGAATAAAAGTTGAATGAATTATCTAAATTTTAAGCGTAATTCAATTTTCGTTTTATTTTGAATTTTTATAATTAAATACAATACGCGGTCTTAAAATAACACTCAAAGCCATTTCCAATAAGAAAAACAAAAACAAAAAATATTTTTGACCGGATTTTGAGGTCGAATACAACTCTTTGCGGCGTTGTAAAAACTATCACATTAAAATGATAAAGTACGGCTTATATCGTTTTGTGTTTAAACTGTCCAAACGCGTCTAACACCTAAGCCCGTTATGTAATTTGGGTCGTGTAGCCAACTAATGGTTTCTTCGATTAGTGGATATGTATAGTTAACTGTTTCCATATTGGACTTCTGGCTATCCAAAACATTCGGGTAATGAAGGGTGTTGATTCCGAACCCATCATTTCATCTCCTCAAACAACAACTCTATGGGGCTTATAACGGTTGATTACAACAATCATGTCATGACTTGTAGGAATTGTTTCTGTTTGAGGTATTGTGTAGTGTGAAGTGTGTGTAGGGTTGTCCTGCTGAAAACCGAATTCTTTGCCAATCAATCTTAGTCCAGAGATCGAAGAGTTTTTTTTCCAATATTTCCTAATGTTGATTTTTCCAAAAACTCGAGTCAAATCTTTTACTTCGCTTGAAGAGAAACAACCACAGGCCGTAACACAGAACTGCCTGCATGCACAAAGGTGTGAACCACCCGGTCAGGTAGTATCTTTTGTTCAGAAAACAGTCAATTTGCCTAATGATTCGAAATTGCATTCATCGCTCAATAGAACTCTGATGGTTACTTCTGTCATCTAGTGTCTATGGCTTTTGGCCTCTAACCGTTTAACTTTGTTTTGTGGTCAAAAAAGATGTTTTCAAACATGTCAAAACAGTTATCCCGTGCTGCGTTTAATTGGGATAACTTATTGGGTGCTATAATTTTGCCTGGGCTGCTTAAAGTTACTATTAGTAGATCTTCCTGTTTAGTTTAACCAAGGGCGTCCTGAACATGGCTTGTCCTCAAGAAGTTGGTTTTGTGCTTGTCATTCAATAGAACGTTGAACGTAACACTGTGATATCTTCGACTGCGAAGCACATCTTCGCTGCGATTTGCATTCTTTAATAAAAGTAATGATTGCAAAAAAATTTTCAATTTCAAATTCCGCGACATTTTCTATATTGACATTCTATTCTTCTTCTTTTCCATTACCGGCGTTACGAGTAGTGATCTTGAAGCGATCACAACTCTCCCACTTTTCTGCTTCACACTAGTGATCCGCCTGTGGGGTACGCCGGCTTGTGGGGTACGCCAGATTGACATTCTATTCTATTCGAAAATAAATGCTTATGACTTCAACGCGTGACTTTTATATTAAGATCAGGTTTAGAATTATGTTTTATAATACTGAAATTAAAAAATACTTCTTAATAAGCACATAAACGAATTTTCTACATTTTAAAAAAAAATTGTATTAAAAATTCAGTTTTTACTACTTGTACGTGTTCAAGTAATAAACTTATGTAAAAAAATCCAATCTTTAATTCATAAAAGTGAGTTGAATTCGATATAAGGTCAATGACCCTAAGGAATATCCGAATCACCATCGCGTATGTTCGTGATTCTTTCATGGTGTTGAAACTTTAGATTCTTTCAGTGCAAAAAAGTCCAAGATTGTGTTTTAAGTCCGATAAATTGAATTAAAAACAACAAATCAGTTTCAAAGAATACAAAAAGTTTATTTTTAATTACAAATTTTAGACAACTCGGTGAAGAGGATAGAAAATTATTTTTTAAATAATATGTTTACGAAGGTTTTCTGCATGATATCTTCTTGTTTGATACACAGGACGGGGTTCTTCTTCTACATTTGTGCAATTATTAGGAATAGTAACTACAAAACCCTGTGAAGTACAAATATTGGAATTATATACAGTGCTATTTTCAAGTGACTATGAGGTGTTATGTTCTTTCATATCAATTATATAAAAAAAAACAACAAGTTCATGTTCCTCATTATGAATCGATTATCATTCCGAATTACGTTCATTTAGATTTGAATTTTTAAGCGTACTTAGCTAGCCGAAAGCATTCGGCCCTATCGAGGTAACCGTCGGAGCGGAATTCTCTCCGATCGGAGACATTTTGCTTCGTGGTAGTTCTCCGGTCGGACGATCCGACGTTTTCCGATAAGTTTTTGTTGCGGAGATTTTAGTTTTGGGAATGCATTGCCGCATTTGTGAAAAATTTCTTACGACGACAACTACTACTTCGAAGCAAAATTAAATCTCCGAAAAAAGATGCGTTGCGGAGAAAACTCCGCTCCGACGCGACGGTTACCTCGATAGGGCCGATTATCATATTCACAATGAGGACCCAACTAAATAAACAATTACAACACAAAACTCAGCATTGCGTATAGGGAATTCAATCGGGGACTTAACGTCGATTTTAGCTTTAAAACCTCCTGTACCCGCGTCAAAACAAAAATAATAATAACACGTATACCCGTGCACGGTCTCTGGGATCGAAACTTATGAGCCTGTAGTTTCCCTTCTACATCGGATATTTTCGTGAAATTTGTTTTGATCAGTAGAATTTTATATAAGGTCTGTTCGTTGAACTTTCCCCAGGGTTGGCCCATGTTTTCTTGACAACCCTATGAGTTGTCAAAAAAACCTGCGTTTTCCAGTCCTCAAAAACCGCTAAACTCACCACACATCCCCGTCATTAAAAAAAAAAATACATGCCATTTGACAGCTCTCAACTCGCCACAGCAAAAAGCTAGGGCGAATTTATGGAAAACTTAGGTCAACCCTAGGGCTCAAAAAACACTCAATTTGACATTCAGGGCGACTTTGGGTTTCTCAAAAAACGCTTTATGGCGACCGAATGGCGACCCTAGGGCTTCAACGAACAAACCTATTGTTACCACGCTAAAATAAGGGATGATACAATTCACGAAGCACACTGCGTTAAATTGCACCGTTACTAAAATATTTGCGAAAAAGTAATTTGACGGCCTCACAGACAAATGCGCGTATATAGGAAGGCTAAATACTATCCCGGGATTGGCTTTTTTTTAATTCTCTCAAAAAAACAAAATATTCACAGGTTTCGAGTCCCAGTTGTTCAAAAATATAAATTTTGCTCCATATAAAGTGCAAACCAAACAAATTCCACATTCATACACGTTTGCTTTTTAAAAGTATGTTACGTGGGCGAATTCCTAAACGCAGGCCATGCTGAGCAAATCAAATGCTAAGCAAAAATAATCACAAATAAAATTTGCAATGCAATTAAAAGTATGCAAGTGTTTTTTGATAGTTGCACAAATTCACTTGCAATTGCGGGAAAAAAGCAGTCTTGTACGTTTTGTGACATTCTGCTTCGAAGGGATTTTTTGTCAGCATTTAGGAACTGTGTGCTTTGCATAATTTGTGCAAAACTTGCGTTTAGGAATTCGCCCCGTGATTTGATATGTTGGAAAAAGTAATAATATGATTTGTAGTCTAACAGAGAGAGCATGTTCTAATTTTTTTTTTTTGTGAACAATATGAAGGCAACTATCTTCTTAGCTAATTTCACCTCTTAGTTAGCAGCAAAAGATGATCTTGAAACATTATCAGGAAACATTTTGTTTTGTTTTGTTCAAATCCTCGATGTTCTCTGCCCTTGTTTGACGACAGCAGTCTAAGTTTTACAATGTTTCAATTATTGCATACGAACCAATAATATCGCGCTTGCTTGCGAATGATTGTAGACTTTTGAAAAATTATACCTCTGGTGTTGGCTTTGATGAAGTAAAAAAAAAAACGCATGCCGGTGTGTCGTCTTGTCGATAGCCTTTCTCGATATAAAGGCCCCGATTGCGGTTGTCGATTGACTAATCGATACTCGACTTTTTTCGAGCAACGATTGTCGATTGCATTTTTTCGTATTGTGAATGTCGATTTTGATAGACATTCTTTGATTTGACGTTCGACAGCTTTCGTTCATAATTTTCTGGTCGACTGTTGTCGTTAGGAAATCATTTTGTGGGAAAATGTAAGTATTTTATTGAACAAATTCATATTTTGATATAAAATAACAATATTATAAATTCTATGCAGGTCAAAAGTTATAACAAACAAAAAACAAATGAGCATTTTGGTGAGGTTGATGGAGGCGAATCCCGACATCGCAAAAGGCGTCTGTGGAAAGTCCCAGGCAAAGATGAGATGGGAAAAATTTTGTTTGGAGTTGAATGCTGCAGGTCCCCCAATGCGTACTTGGGAAAAATGGCTTAAGGTAAATGTAATAATCGCAAAAATAATTGAAAACAAACAAATTATTGCACGTATTCTTTCAAAGAAAAATGTTCCCACATAGCATAAGTATGTGCATTTTTCTTAAAAATTTCAACTTATCGAATTATTTACAAATTATTATCTAACGCTGCTATTTTATCTTTTATTAGGTTTGGACAGATTTTAAATTTAAAGCTAAGAAGAAGGTGTCGGAGAACAAAACCGAAATAAATGCAACTGGTGGTGGGCCAAACAAACTCCACACCCTAAGCGACTTAGAAGAAACCGTGATACGGTTGTTAGAAATAAATACTATCGTGGATCCACCTGGCGTGGAATTCGGACTGGACAGGAAACATAAAGGTTCTCAAGAGGAACCTAAAGAAAGTAGTGCCCAGGACGAAAATTTCGATTGCATGGATTTAGTTTTTAATACGATAATGGAAGAAGAAGAAGCAAACGAGAGTCCTAATCCTAATAAAAAAAAGTCCACAGTTAACAAACGAAAAGAAAAAAAGCTCAAAAAAAGAAAGATTAGTTTTACTGGAAAAATCAACAAACTCCCAGGAATTATTTTATTGCGATGTTAAAAGGATGATATTGGAAGTAAAAGAGATCGTAACGACAAGTGGAGAATATGCTAGGAAACTCCGTTTCTGCTAAGTCTCCGTTTTCGAGCTATTTCAATAGCTTCAGACTCACTATCGGTATCTAAATCACTATCACTAAACCAAATTTTCGATTTGACTCATTTTAACAACTTTAATTAAAAGAAACAACACTTCCAAAATTCCAAAAAAATATTTTTCATTTGAAAATAAACATCAAAGAACTGTCAAAATCTTAAAATTCACAATCTACTTTCCGATTATTCACAATAACATGTGTTTCTGTCGATTGCTTTCCACAATACCAAACATACGACTTGATCGATGCAATCGACAAATTACGAGTCGATTGGTCGTCGACAACCGCAATCGGGGCCAAAAGCTCTCTCATCGGACAAGACCTCTTGTTTAATAAATTTCAGCTAATATATAATGGCAACCTTAATTTTTCTAGATCCGGACGACAGCATTCTTGGTCAACGTCTAAATTGAATGCGCTATCCTCTTAGACAGTGAGATTTATGTTATCAAGATCTGGGAGCCAACTATGTAACTCGTTTCTACAGTAAAACTGTTTGAACACCCAAAGTTCATTCTCCAAAACTGTTAAGGACGTAAAAGTAAATGAGAAACTTTAACGAAACTTGGAAGTTTTTGTCGAAAGTTGGAAGAATTTAATTCTACTACTTTCACTTTTATTGGCATATGAAGGTTGATCTCTCTATATCTTTGTTGCATTTCATGACTTCGTCAAACGAATGCTTTTCGTGCTGCTTCTTTCTTTTTTTGAAAATACGATGTCCTTCTTTTCTCCTTAAAGTTCTTAGACCTGGATTTCTTTTTGATCAATCTTTGGTGTGCTTTTCGCGGAATTGTATGAGTTGTATTTTTTTTTATATAAAACAAGCTGGCCCGCTAAGCGTTGCTCGAGTATAACTAATTCAAATGCGTTGTTCACACGAAATTGCCAAACAACCAAAAATCGTCAGGAACACCTGCTAGGCTAAGCTGAACGACAGAATATGGAGATGAAATGTGTCCCTTAGATTAAAAAAAAATCTAATAATAGTTTAAGTTGCTTTTAAACATTTCGAATTTCACCGGTGAAAGAATTTTTAGAATCGATCAAGTAGTTTTTGAATTTCTGTTCCCTTTGCCGTGGAAATATGGGGAAGTTGAGATGTAGACTATGTTGATGAAGAATAACGTAGCATTCTAACGGTGAAAAAATCTTGAAACCGGTGAAGCAGATTCTAAATTCCCGTGTTCGTTCCCTTTCCCGTTCCCGTGGGGATATGGGGTTGAAATATACATAAATAAACCTTTCTCTTGAACCACTATACAAGTTAGTATTAAAAAAAATAGGGTGGCACAAACGAGCGGGTGCCCCGAATGTCTAGCGCATTCCTCACATCCATGCCTTGTGAGGGAATTTAGGGGACCTACAATTTTCTGCCGGCTCCGAACGGCTTATAGAAAAGCGCTTTTCACGACAGTGAATTTACTAACGGAGCACTTGCTAATACCTCGCGAAAATAGCGATACCCGTGGAAAAACATGTTTGCCTCTGTTTTGATTCGAACTACGAACCTCTGGGTCAACAGGCGGACATGTTAAGCATCACACCATGGGTAACACAATCTTTCACATTATCCAATTCAAAAACTGACCCGGAACAAAAAAAAAAAAAAACTTAATTTATAACACTTGAAAGTCCCAAAACCAAACAAAAAAAGAAAAATATCTTGTACTCGATAAAAGAAAAATTAACACATTAATTTTAAATTAATCATTGGCCCCTCTCACAAAACCTGTCGCAACCATTTTGGATTACGAATGCCGAAAAGGAAGCATTAAAGACGCCCTCGTTGTGAATGTTTTGACACTCACTTTATCACTGTTGATAAAATCATTAACAATTTCTAAATTAAAACCATTCATTACGAAAAAGTTTTTGGTTCTTTCTTTTTTGGCATTCGAAGTCCAAAATTGTTATGACTGGCCTTGTTAAAAAATGAGATTATAAATAAATAGCTAGTAAATAATAGTTATATAGAAAAAGAAGATAAAAAAAACTTACAGAAGAAAATCCAGAATCTGAAATTGTGTTTAATTTCATTCTTGGTATTCGAACACTCAAATTTCGAACGGAATTTTTCTTGGCTGGCAATTGGTTCATGTTGCGAGTCGCTCGGGAAGCCTGCCCATCCGATGATGTATCTAATCGACTTGTGGAACCCGCCGTGCTAACGTTTATACTCGAATTTTTCAACTGATCAAACAGATTGTTTACATGAGCCGACGAAATATCTGCAATAGTCTCATCGTGCCCTTTTCGAAATGCCTCACTTTTATGTGGTTTAAGTGATTTCGTGCTTTTTTTAACAACTGTTGATGTTGGCGGTGGCATTAAATTGCAACTCATTCTTCGTTCAGCCACCAGAACTGTACTATTCGTACTGAATTCGTGATTTTCAGCGATTGTTTGTAGCCGTCTTGGGTCGATTGATGAAGAACGGCCATCGTCTGAAGAAAAAAAGTCAGTAGGGTTGACAGAAGTTGAAATCGAAGAAGGACTATCACTATCGGTTACGTTCGATGTTGGCTTTTTCTTCGTTTTAACACTTTTAGACAAAGGACGTTGAACATTTTCATTAGATGTACTGTCTAAAGGTGCTAAGCCACTCTCGAGGCTAAAATCGTTCAACGTTTTTTTTGATTTGTTATTCCTTTCCTTTATCGATGTCGATGCTTCTCCATCACTCGAAAAATCTGGCCTTAAATTTGGCTCATGACGATTTTCGTCCATCCTCGTTTCTCTGGACGCCGACTCATATATTCTGCTCACATTAGCAGATGTTATTTCTTCATTTGCTGTATTTTTCGATTTGATATTTTTTTTGTTTTTATTTTTCTTATGGCTTCTTTTCGGTATGGCTTCTTTCTTTGATTTACTTCCATCCTTCGATGTTTTCGGCTCATGACGATCTTTCTGGTTCCAGTTCTCCTCCGAAGCCGAATCAAGATCTCTGATCTGAGTAACAAGTGTTGTTTCTTCATTAGATGGGGTTTTTTTCGCCTTACTAATTATTCCTCTCTTCGACTTAGCCTCTCCATCACTCAAAACATCCGGCCTCAAATTTGACTCATCGGTCCTCGTTTGTTCGGAAGCCACCTCAAGTTCTTTGTTCAGTGTAGCAGATGTTTTTTCTTCAGCTGCTATATTTTTCGATTTAATTTTTTTTTTACTTTTATTTTTGGCGATTTTCGGTGTGTTTTCTTTCCTTGATTTATTCCCATCCTTCGAGATATCCTGCCTCAAATTTGGCTCATGACGATCTTTCTCGTTCCAGTTATCTTCCGAAGCCGACTCAAATACTTTACTCACAGTAACAGATGTTGTGTCTTCATTAGATGGTGCTTTTTTCGCCTTGCTAGTTTTTCCTCTCTTCGATTTAGCTTCTCTATCACTCGAAACATCTTCGGTCCTCGTTTCTTCCGAAACTGAGTTGAGTTCTCTGTTCACAACATTAGACTTGCCATTTTTTTTTATTTTATTCTTTGTGACTGTCTTTTCCTTTTCTTTCGAGCTTGGTTTAACTTTCTTACTAGTATTATCTACTAACTTTTTCTTATCGCTCGGTCGTATTCCTTTGACTACTAGTTGATAAAATTCCTCCAGATCAATTATTCCACCTATACATTCTCTCTTCTCTCTCTTCGATCGACGAGGGCCAACTATGTTAAAAATAAAGAAAAGTCATGTATTAGAGTTAGGAGAAAAATTATAGAACAAGGTTCGTTCGTTGGGTTTGCCTGCAGGTATCTACAGAGCTCGTTTTGAAAGACCTCAACTCGCCCTGAACATCAATCTGAAGGTTTTTTTTTTTTTTAATAATGTGCACTCAACTGTTAAATAACACAGTACGAGCGTTAGGAAAAAGAGAGAGAGAGTTTGAAACGAGATGCCGATGCACATTAGTTTTAAATTTCTAAAGATTGTAACGAGAGGGAAAAATAGAGCTGGGTAATTTATTCTACATTCGCATAGTGAAGAAGGAATCTCTGTATTTAGGAGTAACGTCCGAAATTGGACTCAAGGGTAAACTGATGGGTATTTCATTTCTAGAAGCGAGAGTGTTACGGTTGAATTGTTTAAGTGGAAGAATGCAACTGGCAATCTTACAAAAGCACTGTCTCTAAAAAAAAAAAAACGACAAAATAAGGAGAGACAAGAAACATTACGACAATGTTCGATTGTCGTAAAAGTTTCAATGGTGTTCATATCTCTAATCATTTTAAAGGCTCTTCTCTGAACACTGTCCAAAAGATTCAAGTGAGCTGAAGGATTACCTGCTCAAATATGGGAGTTGTGCTCCATCTTAGGACGAATGTACGTTTTGGCTGCCAGGTCATTGGGTGAAAAAAATTTCTTGCATCGTCGAAGAAAACCTAAGCACTTTGCAGCATTTTAGCGATGTCAAGTATATGGTTATTTCACAAGAGGGGTTGGTAATGCAAATACCGAGGATTGAAAGCTGTTCTGTTTCGACGTTGCTAGAGACACTCATGGATAGTGGCAAGGGAGGTAAGTATCGCAGTAAGGCCGCATTGAGTTTTTGAAGCATTAAATACTACGCGGTTGTCCCAATTGGACAATGCTGTCAAGATCAGAATTTAATGAGCTTAACATACGTTACCGCCCTAGTTCCACGTCCGAAGAGGAGGGATGTGAACCTAAGAAGGAATATGAAAAGCCGATGGTACCGGCAAAACAATTTAATGGATTAGTAGTTTCAGACCGAATTTTATTTTGTGGGTTTCAGACTTATAGCCGTCCAATACGACTTGTAATGAGCGGTTAGAAAGGTAGCTATTAATACAGCGAAGAAGAAACACATCAAAACCAAAAGCATGCATTTTAGATAAAAGAGCTTAATGACTCTATCGAATACTTTTGAAATATCAAGCGCAATAATTTTACTTTCTCCAAATGGATGTAAAGACTTGACCACTGTTTGGTGAGATATACCATCAAATCACCAGTGGAACTATTGCAACGAAAGCCGTACTGCCGCTCATTAAGAAGCTTTCGTTCTTCAAAATATTTCTTAAGCTGATAACTGATCAGCGTTTCCATGATTTGGAAAGAAGGGAAGCAAGTGCAATTGGACGGTAGCTAGAGGGTGAGGAAGATTCGCCATTTTTTAAAGACTGGCTGGACAAATGCTGTTTTCCATCCACTCATGTAGAGACCTGTAGAGTAAGACAGATGGAAAAGCTTACGCAGTGGCTTTGACAGCGTGGAAGAACACTTCTTCAGAACAATAGCAGGGATACTATCCGGGCCAGCGGAATTATGTATGTCGAGATCTTTCAAGACACTTGCCACTGTACGAGTGTGAAAGTAAATTGGTTAAATGGAATCATTTCCGCGCTCAAGTACTGGAGGAGCCATGACACTTTCTGGAAGCATTAAGTTAGCGACGAACTGCCTCGTCAAAAGGTTAGCTTTCTCAAGAGAGATAACAAAAGGAGTGTCGTTGGGAACGAGCGTTGGAACAGAAGATGTTGTTGTGTTCCGGATGTTTTTAACAAACGACCAAAAATGTTTACTACCTTTGTGACATTGTAGTATTTTTTGCCTTAATTTTTGATCATGTAAAAATTTCGTTTGTCGAATATGGACGATGCTGGTTTTCCTGTCTTGTTTAAACTCTTAACAGCTCGAATCAAACCATGAGTTTTCCTTGGGTTTGATACTTTTCACCCTGTTCGGGATAAAATTTCTCATTCCCAAAAGGATTAAGTTAGTGACCATATCTGCACTGGAATCAACGTCACTATCGAGGAAACATAGTGACCAGTTAAAGTTCTTAAAAAAACAATTTCTTTATGGGACTTTTTTTTGTGTGCATTAAGTTCGCAATCAACTCGCTCCGTAGTAGCACTACGATTTTGCTTTGTTGATTTCAGATAAAATATAGGGCTGTCAATTGAAATCAAAAGCACTTTTGATGATTTCGTGGTTGAGCATCTTTTGTGAGCTGAAAACCTGCATGAATCCTGACTAAAGTTCAACGAAAGAAGTTATTTTTAACCTACGTTTTTCGCTGGACGTGGATGCATCGAGTTGAACAACGGGTTTTTTAAGTTGAGATGATTTAGGTGGCCTTCCTGTCCTTTCTATATATAAAAAAAAAAAAAGTCAAATTTGAGGATAAAGGCGATAAAAAAAAACATACTTGGAACGCTGGCTGTGGATGCATCAGGTTGAACAGCATTTTTATTATGTTGAGATCTTTTAAGCGGCGGTTTCTTAAATACCTGTTCGTTTTCATCAAATTGACACGTTGCTGGAGTTTCACTCATAACAACTGGCGCTCGGTTTACTCGAGTGGAAGTGTTAATCGAACGAGTAGAAGAACCCGAAGGAGAACTTGAGGGAAACCTATTACGCGACCGATTGTGCAAAGATCGAGAATTTTCTTTATAATGCTCTTTTTCTTGATTTTTTTCAATGTCACTGTTGCTTGACTTTCTTTGAGTATGTTTCTTTTGTTTTAATTCTCTTTTTTTGGGAGTTTTCTGTTTCGTTTTAGATTGCGTTTTATTAATAGGTTCCGAAGTGCTCGTACTTTCTCCTTCAGAATCGCTACTAGAATTCATAAGAATTTTACTGTATTTCTTTGATGTTGTTTGCTTTTCTGGTAGCGGACGTTCGAGTTTTTTCGAACGCGAACTCGACTTAGAAGTAACGATTGAAAGATCTTCCTCTTGACCAGTTGCTAAAACACTCTGATTTAAAACCCTTGAAACTCGCCCTTCTGGGTCCTTTGAAGAAACAATAGCAGCAACCGCTGGTATATCTTCCTCTCGACGACTTTCGTTATAACTTTTATTTTTCATCATTCCACTTTTATTTACTTTACTATTAGAGCTACGTGTTCTGTTTGAAATCGAATTGTCACGAGCATGCACGTTCTCAATAAAGACTTCACCATTATTAGTTTGCATTGAAATTTGTTGACTTCTTGAAGTATGATTGCGTGATCTTGATCTCGGAACTTCTTCTTCATAATCACTTTCGCTAGACACTAATTTTGATTTTTTTGTTTGCTTGGAATTGACTGACGAGCTTTTGGAGTGTTTTCGAGTTGAAGGGATAAGTGTCCTTTTCGACGACACATGAGAACTATCTCGTACATTTGAAATTCTTTTGAAGTCTTCCTCCGTAGGCCTAGTGTTTTTATTTAATTTCTCATATTTATTCTTTTTACTTAATATTTCGGGAGAATTGTTGTCTGATGAATCTCTGTCTGACATGCCTTTACAATACAATTTGCGTTTCGATAAATCTAAAAGGTTATTCCAACGTTGTTTTTCAGTCGCAAGATAATTTTTTACATTTTCTGGCTGAAAATTGGAAAGTTTAGTTGTGATTAGAATAATGTGAGTGAAAGGGTAAAAATTATTATGTTTAAAAAAGCAAATCTTTATACATTTATAGCTTGTGGTTTCGTAATGATGGGGAAAAACAGAGTCAGGTATAGCATTCCACATGTGGGTGGTGCGACTAAAATATGAATCTCTATACTTTACTTAACGTCCGAAGTTGGGCTCAAGGTAAAACTGGTGCGGCCAAACTGTTTAAGGGGAGGAAAGCACCTACCATATACCAGTCTTAATGCTCCGTTTCGTACCCTATCAAGTAGGCGGAAAGATGATTGGGGAGCACCTGACCAGATTAATTATACTCTAGTTTTGGGCGGATGTAGGCTTTTTTGTTCAGTTGGTCGATCAAGTGAATCAAATCCTTTTTGCAATGTGTGTAATGATGATTTCGGATCTATTTACTAAATATCTCAAGCTAATTTTTACTATGCTCCTATCACTGGATCAGAGGTTAATTCTCTAATCATCTCACTCAATAAATCAAACGCATGTGGTGAAGATGGTTTATCCAACTTTATTCTGAAAATGGTTGCGCTTAATGTAGCGGATATACTTTCTTATTTTTTCAATCTAAGTGTTGAAAATTGTGTTTTCCCTACGAGCCTAAAATGTAAATAATAAGGTAGCTAACAACTACAGACAAACTTCAATGCTCTCCTCTATTTTTAAAAATCTTTGAAAAAGCCATAAAACACAGGATGTTGGGTTATCTTAAAAAGTATAATTTTTTTAGTTCTTTGCTGTACGGTTTTAGAAGTGGGCTTTCTACAGAATACGCTCTACTTAATTTTTGCTCCACTATCAACAAGGGCTTGGGCAAGAAATAAATTTGTGATGGTTTTTTTTCAATGACATAATCAAAACTTTGGATACTGTAGACCATGCCACATTCCTATTCAAACTTCACGCTATTGGCTTTAGGGGCAAAGTCTATTAGTAGTTTTAGTGTTTCCTTAAGAACAGGACTCAAAAGGTCAAAGTGGAAAATTGCTGTAGTGATACTAGATTTTCTAACATTGGCGTACCACAAGCGTCTGCCCTGAGTCCCATCTTGTTTCTAATCTACATAAACTCTTTGTTTAGTTTACCCTTTTCAGCTAAAATTACAGCTTTTGCAGACTATTTAGGCTTAACTTATACTACATCTAGGGTTTTGGATCTTATTTCTGATTTGAGCCATGAACCATGATGTCCATTTATTGCGTATTTGGTTTGCTACTTATAAACTTTGTGTCAGCGACAAAACAAGTTATGTACTTTAGCTTAAAGATAAATGATCCAGATTTGAATATCGTTTTTCACGCACTTAACTGCCAACAATATTAAATTTCTTAGATAACAACAAATGTAGTAGTTGTTGTTTCAAAATCCAAGAAGTGAATGAATTTAATTACCTTGGAGTTTCTTTCAATCCTATGATGAGTTGGAGTTGTATTATTTTAAGACATCTAAAATATCTTTTATTCTTGGTTATTTACAAAGTCCTATTTACTTCCGAGGTGCCTTCGATTCTATCGACAGAAAAGCTCTAATTTTTAAATTGTTTAGAGATAGAATTTCACTTAAGTTTGGAAAGATGATTGAGAACATATATAATGAAACACTTTACGCAGTCTGGGAGGGGCAATGTCTCTCAGATTGGTTCTCCGCGTCCGTAGGGTTGAAGCAAGGATGTAATATCAGCCCATCCGCTTTTAGCCTCTATACCTGATCATAGACTTGCCTTGTGGCATAATAATAGATGGATTTCTGATTAAGGTACTAATGTACGCAGATTATCTTGTCTTTTGGCGGAATCAGCACAATACCTCCAATTAATGATAAACAAATTACGCAATTATTGTTTAAAATGGAATCTCAGCGTTAATTTAAACAAATCTAAAACAATAGTTTTTAGAAAAGGAACATGACGTTTGGCAGCAAATGAAAAATGGTACTATGGAGGAGAATCGATCAAAACCGTTAGAGAATACCAACACTACTGTGTCAAGCAATCTAAACATAGAAAAGCATCGGGTCAAAAAGCTGTCTTCCTCGAAAAATGCAATTGGTTCTGTGTGGCAAAATGTTTACGGAAATAAAGACTTATCATTTAGTGCAAAGTACAAAGTTTTCACTGCAACTTCCGAAACAATTATGCTTTATGCGGCAGAGTCATGGGGTTCGCGTCAGTCTGAAACTACGGAAAAACTGTTGAGGTTCTTCTTAAAACGTTAATTTCGGCTGCCAGACACTACACCCAATTATATGCTGATGATAGAAACTGGATTATCACCACTGTGCCTCACATCTTTAAAGCTCCACTTTAACTACATTGTCAAAATTAAGAACAGCAATACTAAAAAATTGCAAGTAAGGCTGCAGTTTCAATAATAAGGTCCCAACGCTCATGGTTGAATGGAAAAAATTGGCGTGAACTCAATTTCCACCTTACTTTGGATAATTTGCCAGAGTGGAAACCATTCCTTGACTACTTAATTGAAAAGCTACATTCCAAAGTAAGAGAAGACTATTTGGAACAGGCTAGAAGTTCACTTCAAAGGGAAATCGATTCGAAGCTGCACTACGACCTAGGCGACAAAAACTACTTCAAGGACCGCTTTAGCACTGAAATGATATCGAACCTTTTCCGAGCAAGAGGGGAGCTGTTACCGCTCAATTTCATACCGCATCGTAACGATCTAGCACTGAAGTGCTCTTTGTGTAACACCAACGAAAGAGAAAATATATTTCATTTCATCGCAAGATGCTTTACTTGTCTAGGTCCAACCTACACACCCTATCTTTTTGTCACACCTTATGCAAATCACCCTGTATATTAATAAATAAAAAAAAAATTATTAAGTTTTCATTTTACTCACAATTGTTTTTCTCCCTCGCTTTGACTTAGTACTTATATTGGTCATATTTGTCTTCCGTCTGTTATCCTAAAATTAAAGTTTTTCTTAGTATTTATAAATTGAGAATACACTACACACGTATATACTTACTATAGAAACCCTATCGGAGCTAACTTCATCGATTAGATCTCGTTCTTGTGAACTCGATAGCATATCCGAATTGGCGGGATCACAAAACTCATCTGGTGGTGGCGGAAGAACATCATCTTCGTAGTTTTTATCACAGACAATATGGCGAATCTTTTCTAATTGTTGGTCAACCTCAGTCGTCACTTGGCTTCTGAGTTGACCAAGGCTATTGCGTACGCGCAGGTCCAAGCACGAAAAACTTTGAGAATCTTTTTGCTTTTCAGGTGACGGTGAACGAGATATTCTTGAGATTTGTTTTCGAGAAAAATTTTCTGCTTTTTTGCTTTTACTTTGAGAATCTATTTGATTTTCAGGTGACGGTGAACGAGATATTCTTGAGATTTGTTTTCGAGAAACATTTTCTGCTTTTTTACTTTTACTTTGAAAATCTTTTTGCTTTTCAGGTGACGGTGAACGATATATTCTTGAGATTTGTTTTCGAGAAACATTTTCGGCTTTTTTGCTTTTCCTGGCTTGTTTTTTGGGCGAATGATGGACATGTTCTGAAGGGCAATCATCGTCTGTAATGATGTCTTCCAAGCGCAAAGTGTTGATACCAATTTCCGATGAAAGCGGTGTCACGGGTCGCTGTATCTGCTGCTGATGATTAATCGGACTGCTACACGATCTAAAGTTTGTCGACACACTGTTAAGTGGAGCTGTTATTTCAGGCACGGTTCTGTTGGGCGCTGGTGGTTTGACTGGTTGCAAAATATTGTCTGTAATGTTAAGGGATGTTGTTTTTGAAGTCAAACGTTCCTGATCTCTCATGGACACAGAATCGATGGGAGCTTGGTTGAATGTTTGGTTAACTGGAATCACAATCACTGGATAATTTGACGTCGCATTCTTTTGTAGCTGTTCAACAAACTGAGCTGTATCTTGATTTCCAGTTATTTTGGTCCCTTGGATAACGGTTGGCTCTATATTCGGTGGAGGAGGAACAGGAGTTTCTTTTGTTGGTATCCGCGATGTTTTCGGAACACTGGACTCGTTTACAGAGGAATCTCGATGACAAAACCGACTCAACAAGAGTTTCCTTTGCTCAGGAGTAATTAATGAAGGCCTCTGATAGTTTTTGACAGGAGTCTTCAATGGTGAGAGCTGTCTATTCTCATAACCAGCTTTGCTTGGTGATAAAATAATATTGCCAGATTCAGTATCTCGGTGTATTGTGAATGTTCGACGAGGTTCTTTAGTAGGTGTATGAGGCTTATTTTTATTTGGGCTCTCTGGTGTCTTATTCTCTCGCTCAGCTAAAGAAGCTGCCCTCTTTCGTTCTTCTTCCGAAACTAAAAGTGCATTTAGTTTTTCGTTTTGCTTCATCAAGCACCGCATCACATTTTCTGAAACAGCATCCGGTGAGTTGTCATCGCTTATTGTTATTGGCGTGCATATAATATTCTCATCTAAATACTTGTCTTGAGTGTCAGGAGAAGGTTCAGGCGCAATTTTTTCTACAATGCGATTTGGCGATTTTGAAGGTATTGTGTCAAGCGGTGTACTAAACGTTGGAGGAAGCTATTAAAAAAAGTTAAAAGACTATTATATTTCCATCATTGGCTAAGTATTATTTAAAAACAAAATAAAAAACAATCAAACATAGCGCTTAAAATGGGGAGCACCTCGTCTTAGAAGGAGACTTCAAGCGACTTGAAGTGCAAAGCTAGAGACAAACTCTTCAGAAATTGGACTTATTGGCGAACTACATTGTTTAAGGACTAGGAGTCTGTTTCACACATCATGATTTACATTTCATTTTATTGGAATGTTATATCAATGGCGTGCGATGTATGTATTTATTTGTATTTGGTACTTGAATTATTCACATCACATAATAAGATATAATCTTTTTATAGTATCTAATAAACTGCTTATCAAGTGAATAACACTAACAATACAAAAAAAGTAGATGAAATGTGTGATAACAGAAAAATGCGTACATAGTATAATATAACAATTAACAATTGATTTTTTTTTATTATTAAAACATTAATTTGAAGAAAAATATGTGAAAATCTTCTTTCTAAAAGTAATTAACACTGAAGTTCTTTGAATTTCAAAGGGGAGACTATTCCAAATCCTGATCACAGAGACAAAATAAGATCGTTCAGCAATAGTGTGTGCAAATCGCGGAAGGAATAATTTAAGTCCTCTTCGAGACTGTGCAAAATGAAGCATTTCTTCTTCTAGGTATCCTGGACACCTTCCATGAATTATGTTATGGAAGGAGTAAAACGTTTCGATACAAAATATATTTATCTAGATTCAGTCCCAACAAAGAATCATGTAAAAATGAAACACTTTCATACCTAAGGTTGTCATGAAAGAAACGTAAGCAGTCATTAAATGCTATATTAAGTTTACGTTTACAATCATAGTCAAGACTAGGATAAACATCACAATTAAAAGTGAAGTATGGCATGAATAGTAGGGTGGGCCGAAAAAATCAATTTTTTTTCTAAAGTGACAAGGAAAAATGGGTTGTCACTTGCCAGTCACCTTAAAAAAATTGTCACCAAATATGAGCCTTTAGTTTTAATAGCGAGATCCTCCGCATCGCAAATTTGTATTTTTTTCACAGTCCAATAGAAAAAAATTAATACCTCATCATCTATCGATTGAACAGGAAAATGTTTTTAGGAAATTTAATGCTCTAAAAAAGGTAACTTATATTTTTTCCATAAACCTAAACATTTGAAAAACATTGAAGATTTCAGTTTGATTATTTTAAGACAAATTTTATTTTTGTTTATGAGTTTTATAATTCGACAATAAATTACTATTATAAAATGCGCAATACAAATACAAATTTTTGTAGGAAATTAACTGCTAATGTTGTCTTATGTTTTGGCGATTTAATTAATTAACTTTCATGTGTACTTATTTTAAAAGTTTTTGATTAGATATTCGAAAAAAAGGCAAACAGAAGAAATAAAATACAAAACAAAAATTCTCTAGAGAATAAATTTTCCCAGCTGTAGTGGAAAAAGTTTAAAGACGTTTTGAAGACGTTATCGAAAAAATTCAACATGATCGTAATTTTTGATGATTAAAAATAAAATCTTTAGAATTATTAAAAAAAAATTTTTGAAAAATTTTGAAAGTAAAACTCAAATAATACTTAATTAAACCTGAACTACACCGCAACACGAAGTGAAAAAAGCAAAAAAATAAATAAAGTGAAATCTTTTTCAATACACACATATTACTGCGTGACACCTGTTGGCAGCATTAGAAAAACTCTAAAAAGCTTTTTGGCGGTTTAATATTTCAAAACAAAACAATAAACAATTTGTCAAAAAAGAAAAATTTCTATTTTCGGGAGTTGGTTATGGATAATGTTCAGTAAATTGAATTGAATATGCTTCAATTTACTTTAAAATTTGAAAACACAAATGATATTACTTATTTTAATTTTTAAAAAGAGTTTTTGTTATGAAAACTACAGGATTTTAGTGATGAAAGAGCTACCTTTCAGGAAAAATAAACAATATTATTTGATTGTGATTGTTTTCAAACAAATGTTCAAAGTGAAAGCGCTAACATGAGCTAGCTTTTCAAACACACATTTTTAAAACTGAGAGGAAGAGATACAAATTTGTTTTTTATAGAGGAGTTCGGAATATCATTTGACTTTTTTAATAAACTTTTTACTTTGTGTTTCGATGTAGTTCAGGCTTTATACTAATGACAAAAAATGAAATTTGTATGAAATTCATAAATTAAATTAAAATTTTTCGAATATCTAATCAAAAACATTTAAAATACTTACATACTTACACATGAAAGTTAGATGATGCGTATCTTTTAAGCTTAATTTAATCGCCAAAACATAAGACACCATTTTTATAAAGCAGTTAATTTTCTACAAAAATTATAATTAAAAATATAAAATATTGCGCATCTTATAATAATAGTCAATAACTGTCGAGTTAAAATATTCACAAACAAAAATGGAAAAGATATAAGATACCTTTTTTGTAGAGCATTAAATTTCCTACAAAATGCTCGATAAACATTTTTTTGGACAATCAATTAATGATGAGGTATAATTTTTTTTCTATTGGACTGAGAAAAAAATAAAAAACTGCGATGCGGAGGATCTTCCTATTAAAATTAAGAGCTCATATTTGGTGAAAATTTTTTTAAGGTGTATATATTTTTCTATGTCACTTGTAAAAAAAAAATTTGATTTTTTTGACCCACCCTAATGATTAGGCTTTTACCAGCTATTTTTTCAAGGCAGGATTCAAAACAGCAGAAGAAAACCTCAAGGAGCGTAAGCCGCTGTATATTTTTCTAATGCTTTCGGATATTGCATCCCAATCCCAACAGCACAATTTTATATTAATTGTAAAACCAAGATATGTATTTAACTTTGCTAACATATTCAATGATTTGTGTATTTAAAGCGATTCTTGGTAAGTCCAAACGATTAATTTCAGGTCTTGAGCAGACCATACTAAGCGTTTTTGAAGGATTTAGTTGTAGTTTGTTAGATTTAACCCAACTTTGAATATTAACTTAATTAACACTTTTATTGATCCGAATCATTTATTGAACCCAATTCACTAAAAATATATAACAACACATCATCTGCATACATATGAGTATGTGTATATGAGTATATATATATGAGTAAAGAGAAGCGGTCTTAGTATTGAACCCTGCGGAACACCGTTGTTGACAGTGTATGATCTTGAAGAACCTTGACTTGTCGTAATTTTTTGGGGTCTGTTTAACAGATAGTTTCCCAATTTTTAAGAGAAGTATTGAAAAAATTGAAGTTGTTACAAAGTTTCAAAATTAAAATTTGGTGATCATAGCAGTCAAAAGCTTTTCAAAAATCTAACAGTACCATTGTACCAATCTGATTACTATCGAGCGCAACACGGATATCAGATGTGACCTTAACTACCGCAGTTTCACAGCTATGGTTTTTGCGAAAACCAGATTGCGACTTAGAAATTTTGTCGTCAAATTGTTGTATGATCTGTGGAATTGGTTTAAGGTACAGTCAGGAAGGAAGTGCCCACCTAAGTAAGTAAGTAATGAGAAGAAGAGAAGAAATCACACAAGAGATTTAAATAAATCTACATTTGGTTTGACTATCATCATCTGCATCTATATTAGTATTGGAGGTAAGTTCAATTGCCTCTCCCTAAGATATTTGATTTCTCAATCTAACAGCACTTGATAGTACAGAAGCGAAGGAAGGAATGGAGTAAGCCTACAATTTTCTGCCGATTCCGAACGACTAAACTAATCGAGAAAGATCTTTTCAAGGCAATGAATTTACTATCGGAAGACTTGACAATTCCTCGCGAAAGACGATACCCGTGGAAAACATTGTTGCTTCTGTTGAGATTCAAACCACGAGCCTCCCGTTTATTTTTTTTGTTTTTTCTGTTGGAGGTTTTGAAAATACCAGCTGGAGCACTCAGACCTAAATACTACCAGTTAGCAAACTTCTATTTGATATAGCTTTCCAGATGTTCGGAGAAAAGCCAAAAGACGCTGCCATGATAAGAGCCTCCCTGTAAATAAAGGCGGCTGTTGACTTAAATAAAATGGCAAATTTAAACTTTGAACTGGCTTTATTTTAATATTTGTTTTTTGGTATTTTAAAATTGGTTTGACTATAGTCGTTCTCGATGGCTGGTCAATTTACAAAAGAACTTCTCTTCTCGAAAAGCGGAAATAGCCGACCAAACTCAACATGGCTGCCAAAAACTTCATCACAGCTGCCAACAGCCAAAAACCCAAAGTTTCCTATGGTGCCATCTACAACCTCAAAGCGATGACATCCCACCCCCCGTGAACTCCTGAGGGGATTCACTCCTTACTGGCAAAACAGCGAGCTTTGAGGCTGGACGTCGGAGAGTTCCACTCGTTGTTTTGATGTCAGCACTCCTGACTTGGCCATCCTTCCCCGGGAATACTTCTGCTACTACCCCTCGTTGCCATTTACTCCGCGGTTGGCTAGCGTCGCAAATGATGACTATATCGTTTATTTTCAATGGCTGGCTTCGGTCATACCATTTACTCCTTCGAGTTAGTTCGGGCAAGTATTCTAGGATCCATCGTTTCCAGAATCGGTCTTTTAATTGTTGCGAAATCCTCCACTGCTTGCGGCTGCATATCGGCGTCTCCTCTAAGTTTGGCGTTTGAGTCGAGTTAGTGCCTCCGATTAGGAAGTGGTTCGGAGTGAGTGGTTCATCATCTTCGGCGTTGATTGGCAAGTCGGTCAGAGGTCTGGAATTGATGATATTTTCTGCTTCGAATAGTAAGCTGCGGAGCGGTTCTACACGAGGAGCTTCTTCCTGAAGAGTGATCTTAAGAATCTTTTTCACCGATTGGACCATTCTCTCCCAGATCCCACCTTCGCTAGGGTTAAGTGGACAGTTGAACTTCCAATCGATTCCTTTGTTCGTCATCTCGTCTTGGATGCTGTTGAAGTCGAAGAGCTGACTTTCTTTCACCAACATCTTCTTCGCACCAATGAAATTTGTACCATTGTCCGACCGTATACATGCTGGGACTCCTCGTCTGTTTACGAAATTACGGAGGCATAAAATAAATGCATCCGTTGACAAATCTGCAGCTAGCTCTAAGTGTATGGCTCTTATGGTTAGGCAAGTAAACAGTGCGACCCATCTTTTTTCTCTTCGTCGGCCTACTGCTACGTTCACAGGCCCAAAGTAATCGAGCCCCGTATAGGTGAAAGGTCGAACATAAGGAGTCACACGGTCAACAGGCAGCTGTCCCATGAGCGGTGTATTTGGTTTGATACGATCCAGTTTACATTTTTGGCAATCTCTTTTGACTTTCTTGATGGCTGATCGGATGTGTGGAACCCAAAATCGCTGGCGGATTTGGTTGATAATTAATGCGTCGTTCTGATGATGGCAAGAGATATGGTAGTGTCGTAGTATTAATTGGGTTAGATGGTGGTTCTTTGGAAGGATTATGGGGCGTCTGGCTTCTTCCGGCAAACAGGTGGCGAAATTTAAACGTCCGTCGACACGAAGTAAACCGTCTTCGTCTAAGCATGGTGTTAGTTGATGTATTTGGCTTTTTCTTGATAAGGGCAGGTTTTTTTGAAGCTGTTGTAATTCTTCGCTGAGACATTCCTCTTGGGCAAGCTTCAACAGGTATTTCTCGGCTGCTTTCACCTCTTCGATGGTAAGTGAAGATATTAATGATCCGTGGACACAAGGTGACTTCGATGGTTTCGTTGGCCGTTCACTTTGTTGTTTTGTGGCGACTCTTTGTCTAGCTCGGTACAGCCAGGTTTTACTTCGAAGCACGTAAGCTATAGTCCTCCTTAACCTGTTGAAAGAGGAAAAATTTTCAATTTGGATACTTTTGTTTAGCGTATGAATGTGAAGGACTTTTGGACGGATTTCTTCTTCTTGAGGCTCATTCGAGGTTTCCAGTTCGAGAAGTCGTGGCCATTGATCCTCAGGCAAGAGTAAAAAAGGTGGACCAGTCAACCATCGGCTATTTTCTGTGAATTTGGGTGGGTTCACGGCTCTGGTGGCATCATCGGCAACGTTCAAATTAGTTGGAAGCCAGTGCCAGTCTGTAGGTTCTGTAGACTCGAGGATTTCGGCAATTCTATGCGCTACAAATGGCTTGAATCGTCGCTGGGATGAATTTATCCACGCTAGGGTAGTCTTGGAGTCACTCCAAAAGACTACTTTTGAGATGCTAATGCGGTGGTTGGTCCTGATCATCTTGCTTAGGCGGCTTCCAAGAACTGCAGCTTGCAGCTCCAAGCGCGGAATGGAAAGAATATTTTTGGGTGCGCATCTTGTTTTCCCAGACACGAAAGCGATGTCCAATTGTTTTTGGCGCAGAATTCGAAAATATCCAACAGCTGCAAAGGCTGTTTCACTGGCATCCGTAAAAATGTGAAGCTCTACTGTATCTGCGTGTTGTAGATTTGCTGAGTAACAACGTGGCATACAGAAGTTCGTGATGTTTGGCAATTCCGTCCACCATAGCTTCCAGTGGTTTAAAATTTCATCTGGTAATGGATCGTCCCAGTCCATGTTGTAGTCCCAGGTTTTTTGAAGAAGGATTTTCGAATACAGCAGGAAGTTAGCCAGGAAACCATAAGGATCGAAGACCGCCATAACTATGCTCAGCATTTCTCTTTTCGTAGGTGATCTTACTAGGTTCTGTACGTCGGCGTTAATGCGATGAAATTTGAGGTGGAAACGAAAGGTGTCGTCGTCGGTCCTCCAATACATCCCCAGGACCTTCTCTCCACCTTCGTGAGTTCCTAAGTCTACGGCAAAATTCTTTCCTCCATCGTCATTAAATTCGGTTTCTATATTTTTGCTGTTGGACACGAAATTCCGTAATACGAAACCTCCTTCGGCATGTATTTTTCTTACCTCCCTGCAAATCCTTTCTGCTTCGTCCTGATTGTCAAAGCTGGCAACCATATCGTCCACGTAATGGTTTTCTACGATGACCCTTGCTGCTTCCGGCGAACTGGCTTCAAAAGACTGTGCGTTTTTATTCTTCACGTATTCCGCAGTGCATGGTGAGCACGCTGCACCGAAGATCACGTTGATGCGCACTGGTTGGTTTTCCTCACTTCGCCAGAGGAACCTCTGGGCATTCTGATCGTCGATGCGTATTTTAATTTGGGAGAACATCTCTTTGATGTCAGCTGCTACGCCTATTATGCCTTGACGAAACTGCAAAAGCACTGTTAGTAATGGTTGGGCTTGCTCTGGTCCTTTCAACAACAAACTATTCAACGACGACCCATTAAAATCTGCGGCTGCATCAAAAACGATGCGTAACTTTTGGGGTTTATGCGGATTGATCACTCCGAAATGGGGCAGATACCATGTTCGTGGGCAATATAATTTCAGTTCCCATGGTAGGAGCTCTCGAGCGTATCCTTTACTGACGTAATCTGTCATTTGGGCTTTGTATGTCTCGGCGAACACTGGGTTTTTCTTCATCTTTGCCTCAAGGTTGAAAAGTCGTTTTAAAGCCATCTGATAATTATTAGGTGTACGGATATTGTCGCGGCACCATAGCAAACCTGATTCGAATCGTTGGCCAATCCTTTTCGTTGTTTCTTCTAATATTTTTCTCCCCCGGGCATCTTCAGCGGATTCAAAAACTTTCTCTGGCTTCTGTACTCCAAAACTTTCTGTTGTGTAGTAGTTTTCTACTAGTTTGCTGATCTCATCTAACGAACTAGCTTCTCTAACGCACAAAATGAATGGTTGCGCATTCGGCTGGGCGTGCGTTGGACCATACGCTAGCCAACCGAGCTTGGTTCTGGCGGCTATTGGTTGATTGGCTTCCCCTTCGATGATGTCCCTGGCGACTCCGAGGTGGCAATTATCCAATCCAATCATCAAGGTTGGTTTGGCGTCGTGAAGATCGAGTAGTGGTATTTCTTTCAGATGACTAAGACGATTCTTCTCGAAGGACTGAGAAGGCAAATTCAGATCCCTAATTGTACGGACATTCTTCAATACAAAGCTGGAGTCATGCTGTCCGGAGCCCTTAATTTCGAACGTTACTTTTCTTGATGGCTCGGTGGTGATCTTTGTTCTATACCATTGGAGTGTTAGAGGTTGTACTTGGCCCTTTAGACCAAGTTTGTTTGCTATTGCTTCGTCCAGGATGCTGATCGATGAGCCTTCATCGAACATAGCAAATGTTTCGATCTGTCCTTCCGGCCCAGTTATGGTGACTGGCAGGATTCGGAAGAGTTGTTCCGTGCATGAGGCTTGACAGGTTTGTATTCTGGCTGACGTTGGTTGGGCGGCTGGTAAATTGGCTGTCGTCTTTCGTGCAGCATTTTGTTGTGTAGTCTTGGGCATCCATCCACGTTGCATCTCCTTTTGTTTCTGCATACTGCCGTTCCGTGCCCTTGTCGCAAGCATGAAAAGCACAAATGTCTTGTCTTCACAAACTCCCACCTTTGCTCCGTGGTCAGACCTTGGAAACTCCGGCATTCAGGTAGCTGGTGATTCGCCCCGCAGCTCACACAGCTATGTGCGGTCACATCTCTTGACCGGTCGTTGACGTGTAACAGTCTACGAGGATTCGACAAATTGCCCCTTACGGCAATTGAATTTCCCACGTGAGGGAGCATCTGCACGATCTTGGCCTCGCTGGTTAACCATGCTGCAAAATCTGAAATTGTTGGGTAGGGTCTAATTTCGAGAGCCCTTTTGGCCCATTCGTACCGTCTCGAAGCTGGCAACTTCACAATCATTTCTTCCAAAAGCATAGGGTTGGCAAGATGATGCTCACATTTCGCAGCCGTGAGAAAGGCCACCACATTGTTCACAGTGGAACTGAAAGTCAGAATCCCTTCAATTCGGTTCTCGAGTATTCCTTGAAATTGTTGAATTTTAGCTAACTGTGCTTTCACCATAAGATCTGGGCGTCCAAAGCGGAAAGTAAGCGTTTCTATTACTTTACGAACGTTGTTTGGGTGGATCAACAAAGCAGCGACTGCTTCTCTAGCCTCCCCTTTCAGGCATCTTTGCAGGCGGATATTGTTTTCCATTAACGAATACCCGAAGTTGGCTGTGGTCTCTTCATAATTTGCTAAAAACAAGGGCCATTCTTCGGGGTTACCACTAAAGCTGGGCAAATCATACAGCTTTTTGTGAGGCTGTGCTAGTGCTGTCGATGTTGTTGCTGGTGGAGAATTCCTTTCGGGTTCATGAGACATCTCTAACATGCGCATGTTGTGTACGTCGTGCATGTCCATGGCTCTACGTAAACGCTCGGTTTCTACCTGGTTCTCGTTAGATTCTTCCCTCAGATGATCAACCGACTCTTTAAGCGCCTGCAGCTGCGCTACCAGAGCCGTTAAAAGTTGATTTTGTTGGTCGTGAGGAGGTTCTTGCTGTGACAAAACTTGAACGGGGGGCAATTGTCTTGTCTGTGACTGGAGTACTCGTTCTGGTTGAGAGAGAGCAGGCTGTGTCGAAGACCGAGGATCTGGCTGGGTATGACTTGGCTGTGACGATGATCGTGGGTCTGGCTGAATGTGTCCTGGCTGTGACGATGACCGTGGATCTGGCTGAGTGTGTTCTGGCTGTGACGATGACTGTGGCTCTGGCTGAGTGTGTCTTGGCTGTGACGATGACTGTGGCTCTGGCTGAGTGTGTCTTGGCTGTGACGATGACTGTGGCTCTGGCTGAGTGTGTCTTGGCTGCGACGATGAACGTGGATCTGGCTGAGTATGTCTTGTCTGTGACGATGACCGTGGATCTGGCTGTACCTGCTGTAATGTTGATTGATGTTCTGGCTGAATATTTACTGGCTGAACTTGCTGTGCTGTTGATTGATGTTCTGGCTGGCTTGTCACCAGCCGCTGTTGTTGCTGTCGAGCAGATTGACGGGTCTTTTGAGCATCCATCGCTGGATATTATCTGTCGAGGCGAAGTTCGATGGCAATAATTGTTTCTTCGTGATATTATGGGTACTTACGCGATTGCTGCAGCTAATTTGGCTGCAGCAAAAATGAAGAGATAGCTGGCGACAAGTTCTTAATATGTCCACGTGTAATTTTCTTTTTACGAGAACAGAGACAAATAGCCTTAATTTTAAGAATAAAAAACAATTTTAAAACTTTGTAAATAAAGGCGGCTATTGACTTAAATAAAATGGCAAATTTAAACTTTGAACTGGCTTTATTTTAATATTTGTTTTTTGGTATTTTAAAATTGGTTTGACTATAGTCGTTCTCGATGGCTGGTCAATTTACAAAAGAACTTCTCTTCTCGAAAAGCGGAAATAGCCGACCAAACTCAACATGGCTGCCAAAAACTTCATCACAGCTGCCAACAGCCAAAAACCCAAAGTTTCCTATGGTGCCATCTACAACCTCAAAGCGATGACACTCCCGGTTAACAAGCAAACATGTTAACCATCACGCAACGGGTACCGTATAAGGAACTAATTCTAAATAAAGCTACATAGATGATAATAAACCGAATGAGTAGAAACTTCAACAGAAATTTCCTTTCAATCGAATTAAAAAAATTGTTTGGTTTATTTCATCATTGAAAACAAAAGCAGGAGCGGCCGTGGCATATTGGTTAGCATGTCTACCTGTTCTGTGGAAGTTCTGAGGTTTGAACCCCTCGCCTTACGCGGAGGATTGGAAGGTCCTCCGAGAGTAATTACATTGCCATTAAAACCACTTTCTCACTAAATAGTTCAGTTTCAGTTGATTGATCTTTCAGGCAAAATGGAACAAGTCGTTCCAATTGTTTGGACTCCATTTGCCATGTATTCCACTGACACACTCACAACGGATTTTTTTCTTGTGCATTGCATAAGGAAAAACAGCTGCTGGTATATCTCTGCGAACTTTTGAGAGTCTGGCAACTGACATATTTTTCCTGTTCGCTATAAACCTTCATCAGGAAAAAAGTTCATGTTTCCATTTTTCTCAACTTTTCTTGATGGGTTTTTTTATCGCTATAATTGGCTTATAAGCACAAGCAGACATTTCAAAATTTCAATAGGGGTACTTACAAAACGACTCTCTTGGAGAAGTGTTTTTTCAAACTCCTTTAGCAGCGTCCTTCGGCCTATAGCATGTGACAATCTACGCGACTCAATTTTGTCTGCAATGAAAAAAAAAAAACAACTAAGACTCAATATCTTTATAATTTAAACGAAAGCTTACGTTGTGGACTGGTAAATATATTTGCAATCGAACTCTTTGTCTTTGAATGTTGGTGTCCAGGTAAGTTTTGGTCATTTTCCTTCTCAATCGCTGCAGAAGCAGATGCTGTTGGTTGCAAAACATTGATATCTTCAATCCTTTGAATTTCAACGTGTAGGCTTGGCCTACTAGTTGGAACATCATCAAATATTTTTCGCGTTTGCTTTTGCAATCCTTTCTTTCTGCGAATTAAATCCACTAGTTTGTGACCGTCACTTGCATCAAATATCGAAGATTCAAAATCGGTCAAACTTTCTCTGGCTTCTTCACTGTGAAATTGGACAAAAGTAAAAAAAGATAAAACATTAAAGTAAACTGCATATAAATTTGTAATACGTTATAACTTTAGGATAAATAACATCGATCAAATAGGTTTGAGTTTTGTTATTTAATGAACTTTAAAAGCTTTAAGACTAAAGTCTTTATGCAGAATTTGTTGTTATTTCGTTTACGGAATGTACAATTAAACTGAACTGGTACTCTACTCTAGGAAATACAATATTCCGCACATAGAGGCTAAATACTTATTGGGTCTAGTTTTAGATAGAAAGCTAAGTCTAAGGTCATCAGATTTATCCTCAATTACGATGTTACAGTATGGTGGACTCCACTAGATAAAGCAATTTATCGAGACAGTCTTAGCAAAGTACAACGTTCAGCGTGCATATGTATGAGCAGTGCTTTACTCACGACTCTTTGAGTGGAACTAGACATCCTGTTTCACCTAGTCCCACTTGACATCTATTCACAAACATCTACATCTAGTTCACAAAAGTATTATACACCTAGGTTCGTGTTTCTTAGATGGCCTTAGTGATCTTACTCACATCGACGCCCTACGTCACTCCCGCCTAACCTAAACTAACCTAAGTCACAGTAGGTGCACAACAGGAAAGCATGTACCATAAGCTATACCGCGACATTGACATAGCTAGAATAATGTAGTAGATGACATCACATTATTAGCCTGTGGAAAACTTGAAGAAACCCTATGCGATATAATACAGAGCGGCTTGGTAATCACGAAAAAGTGGTGTACATCTGTAGGACTGAACATCAACCCCACAAAAACTACAATTATACCATTCACCAGAAGAAGACTCCTACCACTTATGAAAGACATTACACTGGATAAAGTAACCATAGTACCCACAACAGAGGTTAAGTATCTAGGCGTGATTCTAGAATCTAGATAGTAAACTCCTGTGGAAAAAGCAAGTAGAAGCAGCAACTGAAAAGGCTACGAAAACCCTAATGATATGCAAAAGTATAGCAGGGAGATCATAGGTTTGTAAACCGAGCATTATTCGGTGGATGTACCTAATGATGGTAAGACCGATCTTTACCTATGGAGCGGTAGTCTGGAATGAGAGAACTGACCAGGTGAACACTAGAAAACCATTAGAAAAAGTACAAAGACTTGCGTGCATAAGCATATCAGAAGCAATGAGAAGCTGTGTCCAACCGCCACTCTAGAAGTATTGCTAAACCCGACACCTATGCACCTGGTAATAAGTATCAATCCAACGAATTAATGTGTCCTGAAATCTAGCGAAAAGAAGACAAAGGAATTCAAAATTGATAAGCTCTTCAACGTTGAGATAAGAAACAAAAAGTCGTGGCAAAGTGAGGAAAACACCTGTAGTCCGTTCTTTTATACCTTCGATGTTACGCGATGCTGTAGTGTCAAAATTATCGTTGTTGTTGTGTATGTTTGACTTTGTTACAAAATCATGATTGCATTTAGGAACGACTCGATGTTACACTTTGCTGGTCTGTCAAAAATATGAATAAAGTATTTCTTAAAATACGAACCCAGCTAAAGGAAACTCGCTTTTGATGAAGAAAAAAGAATTCTGAAATGAACAATATTGAAAATCAATAACTGTTCACAGAATTTGGAAGATTAATGAAAAAAAAAAAAAAAACCAAAACATATCTGACCAACAACAATTTAAAAGGGGTTTGACATATCAACATCGAAACTCAAGTCCCAGAGATGAGTTGGAAAAAGTTACGAAACGTAACATTCTGACACTTCAACATTGCATTTAGGAACGACATCGATGTTACATGTCGTAACTTTTTTGCATTTAGGAACGACATAATGTTACCCGATGTTACATCGCGTAACATCGAAGAATAAAAGAACGGACTACTGCTCAATTAAGACCTATGCAATAAAATGGTATACAGATGGCTCAAAAACAACGGAAGGAACTGGAGCAGGAATTTTTTAACAAAGAGCAAAAATTTCTATATCAATTGGAAGGATGTCAAACATATTAGTCTATGCAATATGCAAATGCGCGGAATTAAACATTGACAGAAAATATAAAAACAAACACATTGCAATAATAACGGACAGTTAAGCTGCAATCAAGGCCATAAGATCCTACACAATCTCTTCGAAACTTGTCAGTGAATCAAAGGCAACGAACAGACAGACGAACTGACAAAGACTGGAGCCGTGAAGTAACAGAAAGCCACATTAAGAACGAAATAAAAAATTCGAAGGAAGACAACAGAGTTAAACACTGGAATGACCTCTCCAAAATGCGTTAAGCTAAGCTTTTACTTGGCACTTTTAACTCAAAACGTTATAAAGACGCAATAAAACTAGGTAGAAACAATGTAAGAATGCTAGACAGGTTTCTAACCGGACACTGCAGACTAAGAAAACACCTAGAAGTACTAGGCATAGAGAGCAATGAGCAATGACCAATGCAGATACTGCAACGAACAGCAAATATCTCCTGACCACCTCTTAGGTGAATGCGAAGCTCTATTACATCATAGGAAGACGTGTCTAGAATCCTACTACGTAGAAGAAAGGGAGCTAAAACTCCTAAACGTAAAACAGATACTCAGTTTCATCAAAGGAACTAATCTTGATGAAGTACTTTGAATTAAGGAATACCAATCAAGAAGAAGGGGGTACAATAGATCTACAAAGTCGAAGTACAATACAAAACCCCAAATATTAATTCATAGTGTAGTAGATCACTGGGAAATGTAGAGCGGATGGACATTAACGCTCCGGCTTGACGGGATTTTGAAAGCACATTGCAGGCAATCGCAGAAGGAGGAGAGTGCACTAAAGAGAGCTCACCCGAAACAAATCAAAACAAATCGAAATTGTTATTGAACGATTTTGGTTGAGACTAAAGCTACGTGCAGACGGCATATAAAAGCCGCACATATGTGCGGTTCTGACGTCATTTTTACGTCATAATTTGCGAGTATTGACGCATATCGTCTGAACAACCTTTTGGGACAGTCCGCACATGCACGCAAATGGTTTGCGGACGATGTGCGACAGCAAAACCGCACATAAATGTGCGCCTTTTTCGCAAATCGTCTGAACACCCTCGCACATTTTTTGTGACACTTTGCGTGCATGTGCGTGCATGTGCGGTCGTCGTAATCATATGCGTTGACACGAAAATAGGACAACGCAAATGTGCATATTTTACGCAAATCAGTAGTGATTCTGAAGTGTAGTTGTGATCAAAATTGAACACGAAATACATTTCGAGAGCCCACAGCAAAATTAATTTCGCCGCACAAGGAAATCATAATTCAATATTCGAATAGTGAAGCACAATTGGACGCCCAATGAAATTAAAGCCTTAATTACTGCGGTGGAGAAGCGAGATATAGGTTCGGCGGAGTACAAACTCGGAAAGTGCAGGGCACAGAACCATCCTCCGTGCATTGGCAGTTTCTTTCTCAAATGATGTTTTTGGAAGCCAGCAATGTAAAAAGATAAACTTCATCTGTTTCTTCAATGGACGATGTCAGTTTTTCTGAAATGCTGGTTTTTCTTTTTAAATAAACAATTTTCTTTTATTTTACAGGACTTTGCTGCCCTAGTCCACGTGGTTTGACTAGCAGGTGATTAACCGGCTAGTCCCGTAATGGAAGATTAATAAGTGATCAACTCGTTAATCTTACATCGGGTTTCTGAGATCAGTAGGTGATTAACTTGCTGATCTCTGTGGTATCACAATGGGCCCTTGTGGCCTAAGTGTGTTAGGCAATGTACTCATTGACTGACAGCCACTTCCACCTAACCCTTGCTGCCCTCGTTGATGACGTGGTTTCAGATGATTTACCACTGTCAGAACTTGTAGTCGGCCAGCAGCGTAAACGTATTGGCAAAAACCTTAACACCGCCTTCTACATCAACGCCGCAATCATGGTCAACAACCGCTCACTTGGACATTTTAAATTCGGCAGTCTCCGCTTTGCAATCAAGCGACAAGAACTCAACATTCTGCGATTATTTGTGCCATTTAAGACATCTTTCTGAAGCCCAAGCCGATCACTTACGAAACGGAATGAATCGCTATTTATTAGAAAGGAGGAAAGACCGAGTGCCTTGATTGAACCTTCAACAGATTGCAAAGCTTGTAGTTCGACCGAAGAATTGGAGGAGGAGCTGATTGAAGTGTAATCTCATCCCATTATATGGCCTCCACGGCCAAAAATTGGCTGCTTCTATGTTATTGTTCCTTTTACAAAATGTACTTAAATATTAGTAGATCTTTTTGTTTTGTTAGCTTGAGTATTTATTTTTCAATTTTTGATTTTTTTTTTCAATTCTAATGCAAGTAATAAACTAATTTGATCGTAAATAATAAATATAAAATGTTTTGTTCTATTTAAATGTGAGCATATTGCCATTCAATATGCTTGTTCGGTCGTTGGTGGTAGCTTTTTCGATCCTGAGCTTTACCAACCTACATAAGTAAATGATCAAATTGATCGGCTGACATTCAAACAAAACTGTGGTATAGTTCTGGTTCCCTGTCACGCAGTTCCAATAACAATTTCGCTCAGAAACCTTCCGTCTGGCGATGCAGAAGCCAGTCCTTTGTCCACACACTACCCATCTGAAACTGCTCCACACCCGATTCATTGCTACTTTCTTGTTCTTCATCTTTTTCAGTCATATCCAATGTCAAAACTGCAATAGTAGCCCACTTTCATTCAACATTTTCAATTTAAAATAGTCAACAATGACAAAAAAAATGAGCAAAACACAAAAGTCAAACAATCGATTAAATTAACGCAAACTTGCATATGAATGCAAATGGTTGATGTGCGTATTTTTCTGCATATCGTGTGAACACGTCGCACATCGACCGAAAAATGTGCGTATTCATTTGCGCACATTTGATGTGCGACCAAATCAACGCAAACTAATTGGCGGCTTTTGGGACAGATTCCGCACATCGTCTGAACACCCTTATATGCGAGTTTGCGTACACTGATTTACGTATAGCATTTGCGTTGAATTTACAACTTTTTATGTGAAGTCAGAACCGCACATATGGGCGGTTTTTTATATGCCAAATAAAATAAAAATAAAAATCAGTGTACGCAAACTCGTATATAAGGGTATTCAGACGATGTGCGGAATCTGTCCCAAAAGCCGCACATTAGTTTGCGTTGATTTGCTCGCACATCAAATGTACGCAAATGAATACGCACATTTTTCGGTCGATGTGCGACGTGTTCACACGATATGCAGAAAAATACGCACATCAACCATTTGCGTGCATATGCAAGTTTGCGTTAATTTAATCGATTGTTTGACTTTTGTGTTTTGCTAATTTTTTGTCATTGTTTACTACAATAAATTGAAAATGTTAAAAAGAAAGTGGGCTGCTATTGCTGTTTTGGCATTAGATATGATTGAAAAAGATGAGAAAAGTGAAGTTCGCGAAGAATCGGGTGTGGAACAGTTACGGATGTGTGGACGAAGGACTTGCTTCTGTATCGCCAGACGGAAGCTACCCTTGAAGAAATACGATCACGAGAGGATCAGAAACGAGACGAGGATCTGAAACAAGAGACATTCGAAAAGAGCTCACGCACTTCTTCACCGAAGAAGGCGATATTGAATGGCAATATGCTCACCTTTAAACATAAGAAAAAGTTTTTTGTTTATGATTTACAATCAATATCAGTTTGTTTATTATTTTAGAATTAAAAAAAAAAATTTAAAAAATAAATACTTAAATTAACAAAAAACCAAATAATCCACAGTTCTACTATTATTTAAGTACATACAGTACAGAGACAAAAACACAGAAACAGTAAATTTTGGTGATTGAAGCCATTAAATGGGATGAAATTAGATTTCAATCAGCTCCTCCTCCAATTCTTCGGTCGAACCACAACCTTTGCAATCAATTGAAAGGTAAATCAATCAGCTCGTTCTTTCCTCTTCAGTACTCTTGAGAAAACGAACCAAATGAAATAATGACGAACGTGAATCATCTTTCAAGAAATCTTATAAATAGTGATTCAAGCGTTGTAAAGGCTTTCGTGACACATCTACATTTGCGCTGCTGGCTGACTATAGGTTCTGACAAATGACAATGGTAAATCATCTGTAACGGCGTTATTAAAGAGAGTAGCAAATTCCTATAAAATAAAAGAAAATTGTTTTTATAAAAACAAAAACCAGCATTTTAGAAAAACTTACCTACAAGGTCCGTCGACGAAACAGATAAATAGGATCTTTTTATATCGTTCGCCTCCAAAAACATCATTTGATTAAAGAACTACCAATATGCACAGAGGATGATTCTGTGCTTCGACCCGACTTTTTGGTGCGAAGTTTTGCAAAATTTGGCTTGAACGTTACCCACAAACAGCCCCACTTGCACTTAGCTTCTTTAACAGCAACATCAGGCGTCCAGTTGTGCTGCACAATTCGAATCCCGGATTCTGATTTTGTTTTGCGGGGTAATTTATTTTGCTGGCGACCCTCGGAATCTATTTCGCGTTCTCTCATTTAATTTTTTTACTCTCTTCACTTGAACAATGATCACAACTACACTTCAAAATCACTATTGATTTGCGTAAAATATGCACATTTGCGTTGTCCTATTTTCGTGTCAACGCATATGATTACGACGACCGCACATGTACGCACATGCACGCAAAGTGTCACAAAAAATGTGCGAGGGTGTTCAGACGATTTGCAAAAATGCCGCACATTTATGTGCGGTTTTGCTGTCGCACATCGTCCGCAAACCATTTGCGTGCATGTGCGGACTGTCCCAAAAGGATGTTCAGACGATATTCGTCAATATTCGCAAATTATGACGTAAAAATGACGTCAGAACCGCACATATGTGCGGCTTTTATATGCCGTCTGCACGTAGCTAAGGCTTACTCAGAACTGTAATGCCCACCTAAGTAAGTGGGGATGAAACTACGTTATTTTCTGTGATATAAAATGCCTCCTATGCTAATAGAACTACTCTACATCGTAATTGTGCGTCCAGCACTCACATTTCACATACAGTTCATATTGTTGGATAATTTACAAAAAGTATGAGAGTAAGTTGACGACAGCTGAGATTAAGATGCTTCAGTTGATGTTCTCATGTTCAAATGAGAGATCCACAGAACCCAGTCAAAAAGGCAATCGACCCTATCGAGGTAACCACCGGAGCGGAACACATTTTGCTTCGTGGTAGTTCTTCTCCGATCGACCAATCCGACGCGACGTCCTTGGTTTTGGGAATGCAATGCGTTGGCGAAAAATTTCTTACGGCGAGTAGTTGTCAGCAGTAGTCGAAGCAAAATTGAGTCTCCAAAAAGGATGCGTTGCGGAAAAAACTCCGCTCCGACGGTTACTTCGATAGGACCGAATATCATACAACGTTCAGAAACGATTAGACACAAAAAGAAAGGCAAACCAAAACCCTCCTGCTACAGACAAAGGCAACGACACTAACATTTGGTTGGCCTCATACTTGGACAAATCCAAAAACGTTTTCTGTAAAAGTGCCAGAGTTATAACTTTTTGATATGGTGTCGCTCGTGGAGCCAGAAATGGATTTTAAACTCAATCAAGTTAAACTTTTTATTATACAACTTAAGAACCTTTCAGAAATCTCACTCAGTCCCAACGTATGCAGTCGCTACTGGGGGTTTACAGAAAAAAAAGTTGAAAAACCACTTTATATTGATTAGAACTAATCAAATGGATCCCTTTATTTTTAAATGTAAACCCTGAAATCCGTTGCTTAAAACAAAATTCATCGCCCTTCGCCACGAAGATACGAATTTGAGGTTCTCTCCTAACAGAGGCAAAAATGTTCTTCCACGGGTATCGCCTTTCGCGAGTTCGTAAATTTATTGCCATGAAAACGCGCTTTCTCGATTAGCCGTTCGGAACCGGGAGACAATTGTAGGTCCCCTCCATTGCTTTACATCATTGTGAAAAATGCGCTAGGCCCTGGGACTCTTCGCTCTGTTGCGCCTCCATATTCCTTTTTAATTTTTTTTTACACCCGTTCTCAAAGAACAAATCGATTCATTTTGGCACTGAGATTTCAAAGATCAAACTCAAATTAAAGAGATAGTGGTGTTTCTCCATACAACCAGGAACTTGAACTTTTTTGTATTCCCAATTATTGAACAATCTTCAGAGCGAAAACACTGGCGATTAATGAGCCCACATCCAATTTAACCAAACTAAACTATGTACAGAAAGATTAATAAAAAAAAACACAAAAAATGATTTATCCAATTAGGTGTGCCTGCGAACTCAAAAAAACTACGACGTACATTAGTCTGCACAAGAAGACAAAACCGCCTCTATGACAGCGAAGGACATAAGCATTATATTACAGAGCAACGAAGAGTACCTCGATAAGGATTATAGTAAGATATTTAAGTTCATACTAAACATAGGTTTATACATTTTTGTTAGAATGCAACCAAATGTAAGTGATTTAAGAATAATAACAATTTATTAACTTACAACATGTCTCTCTTTTTCTTTGATTTCTTTCTGGGTGGAGAATTGCCTTGTAAATGTTTATCTGTGTCGTTGGGTGCCCTGTTCCAAATAAATAATGTTACGAGTACGTTGCATTTAATTACACTTTTTCACTAAAATTTTTGGTTGTATTTAACAAAGCGTTTGCGAAATCTGTTGCCAAAACTTACGAGTTGACGCTTTAAATAAACGAAAAACAAAAATTACTCGGGAATAGCAAAGCACTAACAATTTAGGAATCCGGTCCATCCATTTGGTATATAAATTGAATACTTAAGAAATTTTTAAACCACCATAAATAGTAGGGAAGGATAGCGTCGGCATTATTTTTATTTTTCTTCGACTAATTATTGTGATTGATCTCAAAAATAAAACACAAACTCAGACGTTCACTAATCACACTTACATTGTTTGCAGAACAACACATATATTTTGACAAAGTATTCAAGAAAATTTATACAAAAATAAAAACAACAATTAAATAGAAACACAAAATTAAGTGAAATAAGAATTATGTTGCAAAATAAATTCTGTCCGATTTCTTCCGTTAACAAAATTCAATGTAGACAATTTCGAAAAACGTCGCTGTGTCCTGTGTATGCAACGACACGCGATGCTTTGGAGACATAACATTTATTGAAAGTGATGCCAAGTTACGAGAAAGTAAACTGCACTATAGTGATCACAGAGTGGATAATACAGAGTATTTTCATCAAATTATTTTCGTGGTGAACTGAGTTTCATTATTTTCACTTTTCTTATTGTTGTTTTCATTTCAATAGCAAATAATGTTTATTGCGGCAGTCTTGAACGAAGATTTCAATATTTTCAACAGTTACAAGCCCAAAAACAGCGAAAAGAGGTTTCCTATTTAAAATGTTTTTCAAAGATTCAAACAAACCGACAAAAAAGGCACAAGGGTTCCCGTTCGAGGGTTCGGGCGTGGTTCGGGCCACAGAGTATATATGACAGAGTATAACCAGAGAGTCCACTTCAGCAAGGTAGTGCGTTTTGCCTACAAGCTAAACTAGACCGGATGACCTCACCCGGATGACTTCACCGGCCTTCACTTACCACTGCCGCCATTGTGTGCAGTCACAGATACCTCGTTTCCACTTAGAATTGAATCACACTTCAATTCGAATTAGTGCCAGTGTATACCTACATCGAATTGAAATAGGATTACCCGATCCGATACAGCTCTTGTAGCTGGATCGATTCAAAAGAGTGTGTTTTATACCTAGATTTCTCGATTCAGTGGGTAAGTAGATACCTGCATCGAAATCTGAATCATAATCCGATTCGATTACCCGATTCGAAGTGGAAACGAGGTAAGAATAAAGTCAGTTGAGTTCTATTATCTACTCTGTGGTTCGGGCTAGATTCCGCAAGGTGAATTTTAAATGTGTACACGAAAAATTGTGCACACACTGGCACACACTCTAATTTGGATTCCGCAAGGGTGAAGGTGAGTTTTTTTTGACAGAAGACGTGTACACTATCTTTCAAATTTACTCACGGTCTTTCAGAGCGTGAGTTTTCAGAGGGCCGTGAGTGTGAGTTTTTTATACTCACTCTTGCGGAATCTAGCCCCCCTGGTTCAACTGAAAATGAAAAATGGAAAATGGCACCACCTTGCTGCAATTGACTCTCTATCTTAGAGAAATAAAGAACAAGAGGGAAAACCATTACTTCTCTTGCCACATTGCATTGTTGCTTTTGTAACACGAGATCTATACATGATACACATATTCAGCTGAATATAAAGTTGGGTCAGTGAACTGAAACTGGTTTTGAAATCCAAAAATAAAGTGGGGTTTATAAAGTCAGTTTGAGGGCAAATGCCGTGGTGTGTTTGTGGTTTGGCGTCTTGCTATATCTCCTCAGTGCTTTAACCCCCACTTTAAGCCAATTCACACACGGCCTAAATTAGACTGGGAATCAATTTAAGAGAGCGAATGCATTTTCGATATTTTTGGGTTTATTACAATGGAGAGAGTTGAAAGTTTTATTCAATTGTGCAGCAGTAAACATTAGTACGAGATGTCTTTCTGCATTATCTGTGCACAGAGTCACAAAGTAAAACCAGAGAATAAAGTGCGGTTAGGTAGTGCAATTTTATGCACGAGCTAAATTAGATCGGGAACAATCAAACGGGAACCCCTCGTCACCAATTTTTTATGTTAGTTGTCTTGAAATCAGTTTGAAAATGGGGTTTTCGATATTTTTGGGTTTGTAAGAGTGAAGAATGGTCAAAATATTGAAACAGATAAATCTCATGTTACAAAAACAAGTAAACAAATGGAAATTGCGGGGCAAGAGAAGTAATGGCTTTCTGTCTTGGTCTTTATTCCTCTATGATGGTAGACTGGTAGTTGGTAGATAAGGTATGAACTGCCATATTAGCAAATAAAAACAGTTTGAAATCACATACTTACTTCAAAATGATAAAATGTTTCCTTTTTTATTACAAATTGTTCTTCCTCATTTATAAATAGTCTCTTATATAACTTTAAAACAGAAAGTACAGCAATTTTTTTCGCTACAACCACAGCAATTTCTTAAGAAATGTAATTTAATTTTCTAATCAAACAGCTCAATATTACTTAAAATAATTAACATTCGAGTAATATTATCCCAGTTTGAATGTTGTTTACCTTCTATGCACTTCCAAATGCGGTAGAACTTCATACCTTAATGTAATATGTTCCTCACATCTTAAGTCGTCAAACTTAAATAACGTCGTAAACCGGTATTTTCGTATGACTTGTACTAAAGCTATTCTTAAGAAAATCTTGGCATATTGCCAGCCTAATAAGAATGAAAAGCCATCAATAACTTCAATTTTCATATATGGTACACATCAACAATTACCAATGCAGTTTCTGGGTCCCTTAGAAAATGGCAGGAAAGAGTAGCTATGCTTTCCTTCTAGATTCGACGGTAAGAAATGATCCGGGTTGAATTTTTTTGCATCTGGTCCCCAAATTTCTTCATCTCTGTGAATGTTAAACATATCAATTAACATTTGTGTTCCTTTCGGAACAACTACATCCGTCGATATAGGCATATCTTTAGACAAATTTCTGGCAATCATGGGTACGGAAGGTAAGCATCTCAAAGTCTCGTTTATGATCATTTCCAGATAAACAAGATCTTTGAAGTTTTCATGTTCAACTTCGAAGTCTTCGTCCGGAAAAATTGTAAGAATTTCTTCGATAACCTTTTCCTGGTAATGGGGATGCATGGCTAGAACCATTAAAGTTGTAAACATAGTAGTTGCTGTAGTTTCATAAGCCTATAAAAAAGGATATGGATTAGGTATATAAACATCGAACAACGTATATAGGTATAACATTCAAACTCACCGCAAATACCATCAATGTTCCCTCCGATATAATGTCATCGAAAGTTAACTCATTATTTTGATGAATTTTTATTACATTGTCCAAGAAAATGTTTGTTTTGGAATTCTCGTCCTGATCATTTTTTTCGAAAGCCTTAATCCTTTCCATTACCATCTGCAATGCAAAATATTGCTTTTAATAATTTACTTAAAATCCATTCAAATGCTTATTCAGCTCCTTTATTGAACTAACCACTATTCATGTTGAGCAACAAAATTCGAAAAAAATTAAAACTTTTATTTGTTGAACGCCTTCAGAGAGCCCTCTACACAAGGTAGCCTGATTTTGGCCAACAAATAAGACTTTTCCAGTTGACCAAAGCTTTTTTCATTTTCATTTAATTTTTTCATTTGTTTCTTATAATAATATAATATTGTAATGAACACCCAACATTTATACCAATTTCCTAATCGAAAACGTTTAACCGAAAACACAACTGGCAACATTATAATGGAATGGTATAAATGAGAGGTATTGCTTGTAAGCCAGTGTGTGTGAGTGTAGAGATGCTTGACAGCAAATGTGGAAACCATGGAGAAGAAACTGGAACGCTCTAGATGAGTGTTGTTCTATATAAATAGGACCGCTGACGCAACGAGCAGTCAGTTTTTGATTATAGAGTGATAAAGTTAAGAGTGAAATGTTGTAAACCAGTGATAGTCCAATAGTCGAGTTGAGTTCGAATAAAGTATAGATACTGAATAAAGTGGAAGAAATAAATTAAAAAGTGAAGTTTTATTTTGCGAACTAAGCACACGTCACATTGGTGTCAGAAGTGTAAATAAAACTTATTTGACTAGTAAAGTGTAAAAAAAAAAAAGTAAAAAGAAAAATAATAATTATATACAGCGAAAATGGGTAAGTTGTTAGAAGAGCTCACTTGCATTGAGCTTAAAAGTGAGTTAGGTAAGCGAAGTCTTTCTAGAGCGGGATCGAAAAATGAGCTCGTCCTGCGCTTGCGTAACTATGTGGAACAGCAAGGGGAAGACGTGAACACTTTTGTTTTTGAAACAGAAGTGGCGAAGAGAAAGTGGTGGCATATTACAGTAAGGTCCTCTCGAAGCCTGTAAGAAACTACTGCGTGACCAGAAGGGAACTTCTAGCTCTTGTCTTGGCAACAAAGCACTTCCATAAGTACATCTATGGACAGAAATTCCTTCTGCGGACAGACCATGGTGCTCTGAACTGGCTGTTGAACTTCAAAAATCCATAAGGTCAAGTCGCAAGGTGGATAGAAAGACTGCAGACTTATCATTACCAGATTCAACACCGCAGAGGAAAGCTGCACTCAAACGCCGACGCATTGTCCCGAAGACCTTGCAAAGAGGATTGCAAGCATTGTAGGCGACAAGAAAACAAAGAAAATATTACCGCTCAGCGACTAAGAGCTGACCCCACATGCGGATGGAGCAATGAGGAAGTGAGGACCGCTCAACAGGAGGATCCAGATATCGAACCCATTCTAGCATGGAAAGAAAATGAAGAGAAACCTGAATGGGGAGACATTTCTGACAGGAGTCCAGTTCTCAAAGCCTATTGGGCACAGTGGGACTCACTATATGTGCAAGAAGGTGTCCTCAGGCGAAGATGGGAGGCCGCTGACGATAAATCCTATATGATGCAGCTGATCGTGCCGCAATCGAAAGTCAGTGAAGTTCTTCGGGAGATGCACGACGGACCTTCTGGAGGTCACCTGGGAGTTAACAAAACACTGGAGAAGGTGCGACATCGGTTCTACTGGTTACATGCTAGAGATGACGTGGAGAAGTGGTGCCGAACATGTGACAAGTGTGCTGCAACCAAAGGACCTGGTAGGAAGATTCAAGGTAAGATGCATCAGTACAACGTTGGATCGCCTTTTGAGAGGATTGCAGTAGATGTGGCTGGGCCTTTTCCAGAGACCAACGCTGGAAACAAGTACATTCTGGTTGTAATGGACTATTTTAGCAAATGGCCTGAGGCGTATGCCATCCCAAATCAAGAAGCCAAAACGGTGGTCGACCAGATTGTGTTTAACTGGGTGAGTAGGTTTGGCGTGCCTATGAAACTCCATTCCGACCAAGGGAGGAACTTCGAGTCAAACATCTTCCAAGGAGTGTGCGGACTACTTGGCATCAAGAAGACCAGAACCGCACCGCTTCATCCACAATCTGATGGGATGGTTGAAAGATTCAACCGGAAATTAAAAGAACACCTCACCAAGGTCTTAGGCGACTACCAAAGAGACTGGGATAGGCACGTACCGCTATTCCTGATGGCCTATAGAAGTGCAGTACATAGCTCGACAGGACAAACATCATCTGACATCCTGTTCGGGAAAACCATGCGGCTGCCCAGCGAACTTAAATTTGGATGCCCCACAGAGGAGCCACAGGACACGAACGAGTATGTGGATGACCTCAAGGAGAGACTCGCTGACATCCATAAAAGAACAAGGGAACGGATGAGAACCTACAGCGACCGGATGAAGACACGGTACGACACAAAAGCGACAACGGCAGGATTCCAAGCAGGAGATCGTGTGTGGCTTTATAATCCTCATCGTTAAAAGGGATTGTCACCGAAACTTCAGCAGAACTGGGAAGGTCCTTATACTGTTGTCACGAGGATTAACGACGTGGTTTACCGCATCCAAAGAGGATTAAGAGGCAAGTTAAAAGTAGTTCATTGTGACCGGCTGCATCGATATAGTGGCGAGGCTGCAGATGGAATTATTCGGGACGAACAATCTTAAGGAGGGGGCAGTGTAATGAACACCCAACATTTATACCAATTTCCTAATCAAAAACGTTTAACCGTAAACCCAACTGGCAACACTATAATGGAATGCTAAAATGACAGGCATTGCTTGTAAGCCAGTGTGTGTGAGTGTAGAGATGCTTGACAGCAAATGTGGAAACCATGGAGAAGAAACTGGAACGCTCTAGATGAGTGTTGTTCTACATAAATAGGACCGCTGACGCAACGAGCAGTCAGTTTTGATTATAGAGTGATAAAGTTAAGAGTGAAATGTTGTTAACCAGTGATAGTCCAATAGTCGAGTTGAGTTCGAATAAAGTATAGATACTGAATAAAGTGGAAGAAATAAATTAAAAAGTGAAGTTTTATTTTGCGAACTAAGCGCACGTTACCATATTATTTAAGAAATAAACATGTTATTCCATATTACATTTTGGAATGGAAAACTCCATAGTAGAATCATTCATAATAGAAGATCATTGGAGCAAACGCAGTGTAAATCGAAAGTATTTTTTTTAAACTCTCGCCTCGGTTTGATTGCTAAAAGTCACCTTTGAGTCGATTAATAGTCCCAGATACTGAAAAACATCCACTTTATCAATTTTTTTTGCATTTCAGAGACTAAGTAGTACTGAGTTTAGAACAAGTTCATATGTACATTGTACACACTTATATACGCTCTTCATCATGAATGCAAGTGTTAGTAGTTAGTTAGTATAACACCAACACCAGCACATAGAGAACGTAAGAATAGTAAAAACATAAAAAAGACATTATAGCAAGAAATTTCTAGTAAATATTACAAAACTATCTTAAATAAAGTACACTTTTAAAACCAACAAGACATACAAAATGTGATACAATTAACTATTAATTACATAAACTAAAAATAATTGAAACATGCAAACTAAACTTAAGAAAAAAAAAAAAAATTTCAAACTAGATTTACTTAAGTTAAAGTCAATTAAACAAAAAACGGCTCATTCATGCCATAATTCGTTCTATGGTAAGGGCAGTGTATTAAAACTAAGTTGCGCAGGTGGTAAGATCCGCCTCGAAAGTTGAATTGAACACAAGAAAGTAACTCAGTTTTATCGACATGTCTTGTAATAAGTTGATGAAAAAACACCAGATCGTTGATGGTACGCCTTTGAGAAAGAAGTTGCATACGTAATAATTGGATTTTGTGCTCATATGGTGGTAAATCGTAAGGGTTTACCCACGGAAGCCCTTTAAGAGCGAATCTTATGAATTTATGTTGTACTGAATTAATTCTTGAGTTGTGTATTTCATGAAAGGGGACCACACTTGAGAAGCATACTCTAGATGAGGTCGTACTAAACAATTGTATAAAGCAAGGGTAACATACGGGTCCTGAAACACCTTTGACCATCTTTTCATAAAACCAAGCATACTATTGGCCTTACTAACGACTATTGCCCCACGTTGGGCACCACCTGTAACGGAAACCGATGTTCTCCCCTCCCACTCCTAGTAGACTGATCCGGACAGCAGGAGAGAGAGGGGTGTCCAGGCTGTGGCCGCTGGCATGCTTGCATTTAGCCAGAGACAATAGCTCGTCGGCGGGGGGGTTCTTGCAACCACAGCTCTGAACAATGTTACGCAATATCATGCCATTTAAAAAAAAAAAAATGTGGCGACCCATTTGTCCTTGTACGCGTTCCATAGGGGGGAGGGTCTTCGATGTTGTAGACCCTCGGAGGTTTTGCCCACCCTTTGTATCCAGCGGATACCACCATGGCTACTGCGACCTCCTATTTATGCAGTAGCTCCTTACTCACCCTTGCTCCCTATCGCTTCTACTTCATCGTTGTCTCTTCACCTCAATGCTGGTTCCTTGGTGGCGCCCAACGTGGCCATAGAATAACCAGGGCTGCTAGGTTCCCTCTTTTTAGAGAAAGTCAGGCTTTGGTTGTTGGGGTTTAGGTTGAGCCCATTTTTAAAACACCAAACTGCAAAATGATTAACATCGGATTGGAGAAGAGAGCGAATCAAGCGAACCAGTTATCTTTTTAAGAATTCTCATATCATCAGCAAATATTAATATTTCACTGAAGGAAATGCAAGACACAACATCATTGATAGCTAAAGTAAATAGAAGAGGTCCTAGATGACTTTTCTGAGGTACACCTGAGCCAGCATTAAAAGGGTTGGAAAGGATATTACAAAACTTTACTTGGTAAGATCTCATAGACAGATAAGAAAGTACCCAATCGGTGAACACAGGTGGGAAGCTCATAGCCTTTAGTTTGAACAGAATAATATTGTGTGAAAGTTTCTCGAAAGCTTTAAAAAAATCAGTGAAGATGCAATCGAGCTCATTACCATTTTCTAGTGCTAAGGAACAATTTTGAAGAAAGCATAGCAGGTTTGTGACAGTCGATCTATTTTTGACAAAACCGTGTTGCTGTGTGCAAATAACGTTTTTTTTTACACTGAAAGCAAGTTGGTCACATACTAGCTTTTCAAATAGTTTAGGAATGCTAGAAAGTTTGGCAATGGGTCTATAGTTTTTTATATCACATTTATCCCCTTTTTTAAAAACTTGGTAAAGGAAATTTACTACATCTCAAAGAAAGTAAGAAATATTGTAACGGGAATGCTAAGCATGACCTACATTTTTTTAGTACAATGGGAGGAATGTCATCCGGCCCGGAAGAAAAATCGTCATTTAAGGTTTCAAGACTCCAAAAAAGTTTATCAATTTCAATAACATTGTTATTAAAACATACTTGATTACAATATCTTGCGATGATATCTGAAGAAATCAGCATCAATGTCAACAGTAGTATCGCAAAATGAGCTGCGAAAGTGGTCAGCAAATGCATTACAAATGTCAGAGATGCTCTCATAAGAACATTTCTCATACAAAAAACTAGCTGGATAACTATCTGATTTTTTCTTTGAGTTAACAAACTGCCAGAAGCCTTTTGGATCCTTTTTAAATGAATACCATTCGGTTAATATTAGTTTGAATAAAGATTTTTAGAAAGTGTCTTAAATTCTTCAAAAAGAAAAACGTAAAACTCATGGTCGGAAACGGAATGAGTTTTAATATAAGTGTTCCAAGCTTAATTTCTCTTATTTCTTAAGATTTTTAACTCTTTAGTATACCATGGATGGTTGGAGTCAGAATTTATAAAATTTTTTTTAGTAATTGATTTTTCTATACATCTATAGAGAATCAAATAAAAGCTGCTAACAGTTTCGTCAATATTGGTAAAAACTGATATGTTTTCGATACCAGACATAATTAATTCACCACAGAGCAAATCGAAATCAGCTTTGCGGTAGTCAAACACATAGGAACAATCATGAGAGCTACTATATTTAGAAACAAAACTCACTACAGATTACGTCGTCAAAGTAATTGATCGCACTCGACTCAGAAGCACAATAGCAACTTTATAAAGTTTATATTTCCGGCACACTGGCTCGTGCAAAAAAAATATCTGATTTGAAGAAGTTCGGAGAAGAGAGACTAAAAAATATAATTTTGGTTTTAGAGCTAATGACTAACTTATGTTCAGCAACCACGACCTAAAGAGATTCAAATCCCAATTAATATCTGCAACAAGATCAAGGGGACTATCAGCACCAAAGGGCACAACCAACATCATCTGCAAAGGCTGCAATTTTAAACTTGAATGGTAATTCAAACAAAGAATTAATATACAATAAGAAAAGTATAGGACCAAGTACTGAGCCCTGAGGTACTCCTATATTAAGAAATTTGAAGTGACTTCTAATATTATTAATTTTTACACGCAACGATCTATTTTCAAGGTAGGATCTGAACCAGTTATTCATAAAACTCCTTATACCAGTATTTTCCAGACAACTAGATTTTGTGGTTTACCATATCAAATGCCTTAGTGATATCGACAAAGAGACCAGTTGTACACTTTTAATTGTCTAGATTATTAAAAGTTTCGAAGCAAAATTTCAGGAGAGCGTCTTCAGTGGATTTACCTTTCCGAAACCCAAATTGCAGGGAGCTAAAAAAGTTGTTTTTATTTAAAAAGTGCATTAGTCTTACTTCAATACTTTTTTCAAAAATTTTACTTATTGACGAGAAGATAAAAATAGGTCTGTAATTGCTTATCTCATTCGCTGATCATTTTTTAAAAATAGGTACAGAGAAAATGCTTTGGTTAAATAAATGAGCCAAAACATAAACTAAGGAAAAAACTAAATTTTTAAGCAAAGTATTTGAGACACCATCAGCTCTGCAAGTTTTTGAATTTTTTAGAGAGCAATACTTTTTAAGACTTCAACGGCAACTTCGAAAGTACGGGTTTAAAAAAGAAGGTGTTTTGATTCAAAGAATCACCACGAATAATGGAATAACTGCAAGATGCACAGGAGGAACGGAAAGAAGACCCCGAGATATTTATAGATTGTATCTTAGCAATAACTTTTTGAGCGGCTTAATTTTAATTACTTACATTGTGAATATATTCCACTAAAGATGTTTTTGTTTCCATGTACGGTTTATAAATACTTGTTGTTCGAAATAATATGTCATTTTTCAGCAGAGGGTTGAAGGCACGTTGACTTAAAAAAGCTAGCATCCTGAAATTAAAAGGATTTTACTTCGATTAACATTTTTAGTAGGAATATGTAGTCATATAAACCAGGCGGCTAAGGCTACGTTTATGACCGAGCGTAATCGCAACGCGCGATGCGATGAGAATCGCTCCATCGTTTGTCACATTTTCGCTATGTTTATCGCGGGCGATTGAGTGTTTATAGTAGCGCGTAATCGCAAGCGATTGAAAGTTAACAACACAACTCAAAATTTTTTTTATTCACGTTGGAGCAGTTGAGAAAGCAATATGCGTGCATTAACTCGCAAAATTTTATTGTTAGAGAACAGCTATTTGTTGCGCAAAAAACATTTAAAAAATATAAATAAAACAAAAAATTTTCAAGTGCACCCAATCGCCACGGAACGAAAATATTATGGTGAATTTCATCATTTACACGTACGCCTTTTACAATTTCCTGAAAAATTTAAAGAGTACTATCGCAAGAGCAAGGAAACTTTTGAGTACATCTTAAAAGAAATATCGTCAATAATTTACTCACATCCCAAGTCACATTTTTTTTCAACATCCTCCCAAGCTTTTCTTATTATATTTCAATTGTGGTAATCTGCATGGCACAAATTCCATAAACATTGATTATCACGCACACACTCTATGAAAATGTCCATGCTGTTTCGCTGGTTTCGCTCAAATGAATCAAAATATTTTGATTGCAAATTTTCGTCGCTTTTATCGCTTGTAATCGCTCAATTCGCTTTTCGCTAAACCACTGTGTCGTGAACACCACCATATGCACTAATATAATTTATCGCTAGTAGCGATTCTCATCGCATCGCGCGTTGCGATTACGCTCGGTCATAAACGTAGCCTAAAGGAGAAACACAATCAACTAGCTGTACGAATATTTCAAGTTAGGTACCAGGGGCCTATAGCACAAGACTACAAGTACTTGTAACACAAGTGAATTATGACAAGTGTAAGAAAATTTTGTAACATAAGGCTACAAGCTTGCTTGATTTTCTAGAAGTGTAAGGGACACAATCTTACAAGTGTTTTAGAGCTTTGTGTTTTACAGGCCCCAGGCATATAACAAAAAGTGTTTTGACGAATTCAATTACTGTCCCTGTGAAAAAAAAACTCATTCCAACAACATTTCTGTTTTGAACTTTAACTTAAAATTCTCAAGCTCCTAAAAATATACTCGGTAGATACTTGCAAAAACAATTGACACATAATTCCGATATTTGAGTCAGACAGAAGGTTTGTTCGTTGATGCCCAGGTGTGCTTTATGGTCGCCACAAAGCGTTTTTTGAAAAACCTCAACTTGTCCTGAATTTCTAAATATCAAACTGAGTGTTTTGAGCCCTGGGGTTGCCCTGGAGGGAAAACTCAAGGCATTTATTAGCTTATAGAGTTAGAGTTGCTGATCTGCAGTTCTACAGAGTATATGCACTGACTTATTATAATTAAACCAATAAAAATCACATTCTTACTTCTCAGAGATTTCTAAAATGTCAATGTCACTATCCTCGTGGTCTTGGAAGTTTAATCCGAATGTTGTAGCTTTTGAAAAATAATAAGAAAAAAAAAATCTTGTCCAAAAACAACTTCTCAAAACTACTCGTAATAAACTTACTCACTGCTGTCTTGAGAGAAAGACCACTAACCAGTTTTTTCATATTAACTTCACCGCAACCGATCTTAGTTTCTAGATTGTCAGAAAAGATGCGCGCTTCCTTGTTAAACAATGGCACAAAACTCATTAAGACTTTAGGACTAAATGAAGGATTTATAAGTTTCCGATGATGATGCCAAGTTGGACCTTAAGTATGTTAAAAAAAAAAATTATGAATATGTTTCGAAAAATGTCTATGTCTCTTACCTTTGCTGGTAAGTAATCCAGGTCCTACAAGCTCATTGATTGGTTCGTAAATGTTAGCCTTATCAATGCAGTCGGGAGAATTCATAATTTTTTCAGCTATTTTTGGATCCATGGTGTAAATCATTGGATAAGGCCCAAGCCAGGTAAAGTAAGTTTTCACTTTGTACTGATAAGCGTACTTGGGAAACTCGTAGAGCACATCTAATGATAGGGAGTAAGGGAGTGACTTGTTAAATTATGTTAATCAATTGCTTTAATACATTTTAATACTATTAGTGTACTATTAGTACACTAATAGTATTAGTTAGTTAGTACTATTATTGCAAATACATACACAATTCGAAAAATCAGTATGACCCATGGCCCTTGGGTCTTATTTCACAAAAAAAGAAAATAGCAACCACAAAAGAAAGAGGGGCTCACTGTTTTAATTTCTGCGGCATTTAGACCCGCGTTTTCGAGGAATAAAACCATTGTATACATATATAAGGAATAGCAAACTCGATATTCTTTTTGACTGGTAGCGCACAACTCAGCTTAGTTCACAGCTCATAAATATGTTCCTTTGAAATTATAAAGAAGCGATTGGTGCACCTCTGTGCCCTCGGCTTAAAACTTCTTAAATGGGAAATCGTTTTACTCGTTATATACACTGCCAATCATCAGGTTAGCACAACCATTGTTTGCGCGGTTTCCGACGAACGAAGAGACCTACCATCATACAAAAGGTCCGTTCGTTGAACTTTCCCCAGGGTTGACCCAGGTTTTCTTGACAACCCTATTTGAGTTGTCAAAAAAACCTGAGTTTTTCAGTCCTCAAAAAACGCTTAGCCACAAGATTACCACACATTCCTGTCATTTGAACAAAAACACATGCCATTTGACATCCCTCAAATCGCCACAGAAAAAACCTAGGGCGGGTTCGATGGAAAACCTAGGTCAACCCTAGGGCTCAGAAAACACTTAGTTTGACTTTCGGGGTGACTTTATGTTTTTCAAAAAACGCTTTGTGGCGACCCCAGGGCGACCCTAGGGCTTCAACAAACAAACCTATAATATGACAGCCTTGTGAAAAAATACGCCTAATGATAAAACATTGATGTTTTGATTTGATGTTATCATTGATGTTATCACCATGACTACAAAAAAAATTCTAGATGGAAGAAATCTTTAAACAATTTTAACAATTTCAAAGTTGTATATATGCGAATAGCTTGTGAAGTAAGCCGTTATGCCAAACGACAGATCGATTGCAGCAGCAGGGATGCTCTTCGTTCAAAAATCTATCGGGTGGGCTTTCTTGGATATATTTGTAATTTGTATCCACTTCCACGTACCCATGCTATCAGTATGTAACATGGATTACGAAGCTTTGTTCGGGATATTTATTTATTTATTTATTTATTTATTTCATTTATCTACAAGCAATATTACAGCTAACAGATATAGCACTCCAAGAATAAATCATTAAAATATAAATAAGTGCAATAAATCAGTCTTAAATTTAATTCGACTAAGGATTGAAAAATCAATTTCTGAAGGCACTTCATTGAAATCAGTTATACATCTTGATAGCGGTTCATTACATCCATAAATTGTTCTATGCATTTTTTGAAAAAGGAAAATTTTTATTCTCGTGGACCTGGCAGGTACATGAATAGGTAATAAAGCAAGGAGTGTTGGACACTTTATGTGGTAGCATAGCAAGTCTCTTATGAGCATCACACCATGCATTTTTCTTCTTGATTCTAATGATTTAATTCCAAGCAATAAGCTTTGTAATCAGGACAAAAACCCCAGCTTATTTTGTTGAAAACGTATTTCGTAAATCTTCTTTGAACCGATTCTACCCTGTCAGAATTAACTTTAAACGCGGGACTCCAGATTACATCAGCGTATTCCAAAAGCGATCTGACAAGAGATGTATACCAAGTTAATAAAACATAAGGATCTCGAAAATCTTTGCCATTTCGTTTTATGAATCCAACTAACGAGTTAGCTTTTGGTACTAAGAAATTAATGTTGTTCCTAAAATTTATTGAGGAATCAAGAATAACACCTAAGTCCTTAATGTTTGAGACACGATCTAAGACATTAGATGCGATTGTGTAATTGAACCGAATACTGATACATTTTCGAGTAAATGAAATAATGTTACACTTTTTTATATTAAGTTTCAAGCAATTTACGTGACACCAGTGTGAGAGAGAATCAAGGTCAGATTGAATCAATTGACAATCACCTAAGTTGTTAATTGTTAAGAATAGCTTGAGATCGTCCGCATATAACAAACACCTACAACTACAATGTTTGAATACAGATATAATGTCATTGATAAAAACTATGAAGAACAATGGACCGAGGTGGCTACCTTGGGGTACACCCGGTGTACACTGAATTTCCCTTGAAAAAGAATTTTCAATTTTAACCTGTTGTTTTCTAAAAAAAAGGTACGAGGATATCCAACGAAGGGGTTGAGAATGAAATCCAAGCATCTCCAGTTTAGCAAGGAGTATTTGATGATTTACAGAATCGAACGCCTTACTAAAGTCAGTGTATACCGCGTCGACTTGAAAACCACTTTCCATAGCATTAGTTACAAAAGATGTAAAATATGCCAGATTTGTTATAGTAGATCTACCAGATACAAAACCATGCTGTACTTCCGATAAATATTCGCTTGTGAGGAAATCTAGTTTATTTTTCAGGATACTTTCAAACAATTTGGGAATTGCAGAGAGTTTGCAAATACCTCTATAATTTTGAAAATTACTTTTTGAGCCTGATTTATGGATAGGAACTAAATAAGAAAGTTTCCATTCTTCGATGAAGATTCCTTCATGAAGAGACTTATTAAATATCAAATGTAAGGGAGTGCAAATAGAGTTACAACACTCCTTAAGCACTGTGGCAAGAATACCGTCTGGGCCAGAGCTATAATTAGATTTGAGAGATAAAAGTGCTGTATTAACTTCTTCCAAACTTAACTGAATGGATCCAATGTTAATGCTACTGTTCAATTGTGTGAATGAACTATTATTAAATCTATATACGGAATAAACCGATTCAAAGAAGTTAGCAAATAATTCGACTGTGGAATCTAAGTCCGAGGATTCGACGCCACTGTAATGCATAGTATACTTGGAAACCCGACTGTTTTTCTTTTGGAATTTAGGAAAGACCAGAATGATTTCGAATTATTTTTGATATTGTTTTCAATATTTAGAATATAAGCTCTGTAGAGAAACTTGCTAAGAACCACAAAATCTTTGCGTAACTTACTGAAGTGTTCGTAATCAGGTTGACTTTTAGTTTTACTATATTTTACGTATGCTTTTCGTTTTTGTTTTTTAAATCGCGGAGTTGTTTATTAATCCAAGGTGAATTCAAGGACTTCTTTTTCGCAAAAACCGGTATATAGTTATCAAAACCCAAAAACATGATTTCAGTGAAGCGATGATACATATTTTGTAAATCAAGACTTACAAATTCAGTTTTGAATTCTCGAACGCTAACAATAAAAAAACTCATGCGCAGTGGCAGGGCATTTGTTCTTTCATGTGCCAACTTCCAACTCAAAAAACAAATAATTTTGAAGCACTGACAAAAAGTGTTCACCGGCGGAAAATTTCAAGACTTCACTTTATAAACTATCAGATGTTTACTTCACGAGAAAATGTGCAACCATTTTTTTTTTTAAATAAATCAAAGTAATGATTTTTCTTTGTGGTACCCGTGGCGTGATGGTTAGCATATGTCTGCTATTAGCCCAAAGGTTCATGGCAAAAATATTTTACCCCGGGTATAGCCTTTCGCGAGGAATTGGTAAGTCCTCCGTTAGTAAATTCATTGCCATTGAGGTCCCCTCCATTCCCTCACAAGGCATGGTTGTGAGAAATGCGCTAGGCCCTGGGACTCCTCGCTCCTGTTGGGCCACCCTATTTATTTATTTATTTTTTAATGATTTTTCTTCACCAATTTACCTGCCAAGTTATAGAATTTGTGTGCGATACCAATAATGGGGAAACCAAGTGGTCCAGGCATTTTTAAAGCGAACGCGTAATATTTTCTTCTTGACCAAAGAAAGTACACCCATAGAATTGTTGCGAACGTAAAAAGTGCTGCAGCCACTACCATTGTGAACTATTCAAAAATGTTAACTGGACTAAAGATGTGAAACTATGTCTGCTGAGTTTTAATATTATTTGCCATGAAGCTAAAAAAAATTATTATATCACAAAATTCAAGTGCACACAAAGACCATTAAAAGTTGAACCCTATGAACATTAAAAGTGAACTTAATGTGTTTTCTTTTGAATTATCACTCAATTTGAACCCAAGCTTGGTTTGGGCTTGTATTATACGTTACACGATGTTCAATCATTATACTTAAAAGAAACAATTAAGAAAAAAGTTTAATCGTAGTTCAAGAATGTCGACTATTTGGGTAACACATTTATTATATAATTATATTGTTTTTATTTTCATGTATAGCTATTACTATTATACCATTGTTTATGCATTCTAAAGAGCAGAGAAATTTGATTGAAGGTAGCTCAAGGCTTGCATATCAAAGCAATTAATAGTATGTGTTTTTGACCTTTATTGGGAATTTTAATTTGTTTGTTTTATGGGCTACAGGTTACCAGTAGCCCATAAAACAAACATATTAAAGCAATTTACCACTTTCAGTTTCGTTTATAGTTTTCACTTGCTTTGAACGCCCAAAATTGATGCGATTCTACCGCAGGTGCGTGCATCTGCCATCTGGTTAAGCCAAACTGAAACTTACCAAGGTGTGCTTATTGACCAGCTTTTTCTAGATAGTCGAAGCTTTAACTTTTACATAGGAACTCCAACAACGTTGTATAACGTCTATTAAAATCCATTTCTAAACAGTACCTACTAGCTGAGCCGCCCGGCCGGCGTTGCTCGGGTCTGTAGTTTTTACGTTCCCATTCTCGTTCTTCCGCTTCCGTGGGAATATGGGGATGAGATATAGTCTTTTTTACTGAGGGATAATGTAAGCTCCTAGAGTTGAAAGAATTTTTCAAATCGGTCAAGTAATTTTAAGGTTACCGTTCTCGTTCCTGTTTCTGTTCCGGTGGGGATTATAGGGATGAAATCTACGCTAAGTTACTAAGAGATTATGTGCTGAAAGAATTTTAGAAATCTGTCTAGTAGTTTCTAGTTTTCCGTTCCCAACCCCGTTCATGTGGGAATTTTCCGTTGCAATGGAAATATGTGAATGAAATGTATGTCTATGTCACCGAGGGATAAAGTAACTTCCTAGAGTTGAAAGAATTTTTGAAATCGGTCAAACAACTTTAACGTTTCCGTTATCCTTCCCGTTTCTGATCCCGTGGGTTTATAGGGATGAAATATAATCTAAGATACTGATGGAGGGGGATAATGTAGCACCTCTAATGCCGAAAGAATTTTTGAAATCTGTCCAGTAGTTTCTAAGTTTCCGCTCCCAACCCCGTTCCTGTGGGAAAATGGGGATCAAACCTTGTCAGGAACCATCTCTGGACTAAACTATGTCTACCCTGAAAATTTCATAAAAATCCGTTGGGTGGTGTAGGAGTCTATACCGGACATACATACATACATACATACATACATCCTATTTTATATGTATAGATAGATAGATAGATTGATAGATTTTAAGCAATAAAAATCTGTTTGGATAAATATCAGCCTACCTTTAGGTATATTTTGTTGTTAATAGTTACACTGCACAAATAATTGTAAATATGTAGGTAACTACTAAAACAGTGTTAATGAGAGTCACGCAAGGCAGTGACAACGGCTCATAACCTTGTTGACATTCTTGAACAACAACTACCTATACCTTTTTCTAATTTGTTTCTTAAGTACCTATGATGACGATATTAAAGATAGGACAGTAAAAGCACCAACTAAGCTATTTTCTTATGTTCGAGTTGAGTGGTAACTTCAAAATAAAACATGTTAAGATCACTTTTAATGAAGGAAGGTTCAATTTCCAATTGTCTTCGTGTGCCTTCGAACTTTTAGACACAATAAGTTTGTGGATTATTGGCAAATATTTATGTCAAAACTCAGCAGACACAGCTCCAAAGTTTTAGTCTAGTCAACATTTTTGAATAGCTCAAAATGTTAGGGGCTGCAGCTCTTATTAGTTCGCAACAGTTCTATGGTTATCTTTCTTTGGTCGAGGAGAAAATATTACGCGTTTGCTTTAAAAATGCCTAGGCCGATTGGCACACAAGTTCCTTAATTTGACAGGTAAATTGGTGACGAAAAATCATAATGAATACATAAAATAAAATGTAGCAGGCTTTAGCCTAGTACAGACTTTCTTGTGAAATAAACGACAGTTTAGAAAGTGAATTCTTGATATTTGTTTGAAAAGCCAGTAAATTATATATTTTTTTTTCAGTTATAAAGTTACCACCTGAATGGACTGGCACTGCACTTGACATTTTTTTTATTTTGTTATCGAACTGTTTGTTTAAAAAGTTTCTTTTGCTCTCCATAATTTCAACAGGAATAAATAAGTTCACAAGAAACTTTCAAACAAGACCCGGAAGTCGTCCATTTTTGGTCTTAGATAACAGCAGGGTTCGAACCTAAGTCATGAAATTTCGGAGCAAATTTAAAAAAAAAGTGAAGTAAATGCAATATTTCTGGAGTAGATTTGGAAAAAAGAGAAAACTTCTACCTTTTCTTTAAGAAAAAGTTTATTTAAGTAAATGGTAGGCCATCTTATAGATTCTTTTAAGCCGTGCGCAAACCAGCGCGGTGAGTGCGTGCGATGCGATTGCGTTAAGTCAAACTTCCATGTAACCTTATGGAGGTTTGACTTAATCAATCGCAATCGCATCGCACGCACTCACCGCGTTGGTTTGCGCAAGGTTTTAACATTATAGGTTATTTTGACACTGACAGCTGCTTCTCGTTATGAACTTATGACAGAAAGTGAGTAACTTACCTTTTAATATGAAACAAGTCGCTATATGGTTAATCAAAGTTAAAAAATGTTAAAATTAATTGCAAAGTTAAGTTAAGAAAGAAGTTTTGGTTGAAATGAAGCACCCAGTGCACCGGTTTTAGTAAGCAAGTTTGTGCAGAAAGTGATTTTAGTGGACAACTTCCAAGTTCCTGTCGTACGGTCTGCATAGACTGGTATGTGGCTGCTGTAGCCGGGAGTGTGAGACTCAATCCACGATCACGTTCCTACGCTCGGGTTTGATACTGACATGGACCACTTTCCACTGGCTTCCCGTAGCTGCGATTTGACCTATTTGCACTATTTTTTGTTTGGACTGTGAAGGACCGATGCCATGTCGAGAATTCGGAAGCCATGCATTTAAGCCAGTATCAGCTTTTGCGAGAAACTGGCAATTCAAGAGAATTAAATTGCCATGAAAAGCACCATCTCACTTAAATGCTCGAATTTTACATAAAATTGTAGATCCTTGGAATGCGGTAGGTCCCGAGATTCCCAGTTTTGTTGCATCCCCTTTTCATTTAATTGTTTACAACACAAATTTCAAATCCATGACTGTCTGGAGTTTAGGTATCCAAAAATGTTTAAGTGAAAAAAGTGGAGTACCTAAACCTCCTAGAAAACATCGGGGCATTGGAGTAGATTTTGTTTTTACTTCAAAAGTGGAGCAATTTGCTTCGATTTGCTGGATAACAGATTAGAGATCATGTTTCAATGGCTTGGTATTTGGGGCTTATTACCCCAACGTTTCAGTGGATTTCTCCAACCGGAGTATTTCCTCTATTTCGATATTTTGAATGTGTGTCCAACTGACAGATGGAAAAAACAGGCACCAAAGAACAAAACAATTTAATTTGTATTACTAGGCAAACAATTTTGATATTTAAAGTTTTTGAGTTGAATTGGAAGTCAAAAGACAATTTTGATATTATGGTCGTTTATCAGTTATTGTTTAATCAGATTTCTTTTCAATAAACAGTCAAAGATGATGGATGGCGTAATCATGACAGAAATTACGATTTAACTTCCAGCTAATATCCGCAATAAAAACGCTTCCTGGCTTACAAAATTTTTCAGTTTATTTAAATTATATTTGTACATACAATTTATCTCATTTTTAACACAGTGTGAACTGCCTTATTCAGACTTTACAATTAGTTGAACAGACTTGGGCTTGAACGACCAATGCTTGATAGTGTGAACCCTTCAAACGACCGCTTGTTTTCAAATATTTTTGAAAATTTAGAAGTTGGACGGAGTGGAAGAGTATGTGACATAAAGTTGGACGACAAGCTTGATAAGTGTGAACGCAAATTACATCAGACCATCCAACTTCCATCAAACGAAGTCTGTCCAACTAATTGTACAGTGTGAACAGGGCAATTAGCAACAAACCAAAAAAACTTTGATAGTTTTTACATACTTCAAAATGATAAATATTGCTTTTTTTATTAAGAATTGGTTGTTCTAACATGAATAGGTTTTAAAGTAATTATTATTCATAATAATATTATTGACAATCCCTTTTTGTTGTTTACCTTCTGTGCACTTCCAAAAGCGGAAGAGTTTCGTACCTTAACGTAATATGCATCTCACATCTTAGATCTTCAAACTTAGAACTCGTTGTAAATCGGTACTTTCGTAAGATTTGTGCTAAAGCTATTCTTAAGAAAATCCTTGCATATTGCCAGCCTAAAAGGGATAAAAGCAATCAATAAATTAAATGTTAATAAAAGACCCACATCCACCCAATTACCAATGCAGTTTCTGGGTCCCTTAGAAAATGGCAGAAAAGAGTAGCTATGCTTTCCTTCTAGATTCGACGGTAAGAAATGATCCGGGTTGAATTTCTTGGCATCTGAACCCCAAATTTCTTCATCTCTGTGCATGTTAAATAAATCAACTAATAATTGAGTTCCTTTCGGAACAACTGTGTCCTTCGATAAAGGCATATCTTTAGACAAACTTCTGGCGATTATCGGTATTGAGGGGAAACACCTCATAGTCTCGTTTATGAACATTTCCAGATAAACAAGATCTTTGAAGTTTTCATGTTTTACTTCGAAGTCTTCGTCCGGAAAAATTGTAAGAATTTCTTCGAAAGCTTTTTCCTGGTAATGGGGATGCGTGGCTAGAAGCATTAAAATTGAATACATAGTAGTTGCTGCAGTTTCATAAGCCTATAAAAAAGTAAAAAGATTATCAAAGCATCAGACAACGTAGGTACAGAATTAAAACTCACCGCAACTAACATCAATGTTCCCTCTGTTACAACGTCATCGAAAGTGAATTCCATATTTTGATGAATTTTTATTACGTTGTCCAAGAAAATGTTTTGTTTAGAATTCTCGTCCTGATCATTTTTTTCGAAAGCCTTAATCCTTGTCATTACCATCTGCAATGCATGATATAGCTTTTAATAGATTTACTTAAAATGCGTTCAAATGCTTATTCAGCTCCTTCATTGGATAAACCAATTATTGTCCCATTACACACTTTTCATGTTGAGACAGTGGCGTAGATAGGGAGGGGATCAAGGGGGGATAACCAGTCATAAACCAATTAAGTTAAAGAAACACACTCTGAAATTTATATACTTCCTACTTGTCTTGAGTCTCTTAAGTCTTATTAGTACTCACAGGATTGTGCGTTCTATACCTACATTCTACGGGGAAAATACAAAGTCAACTTCATCTGGAGGAAATTATTATTTCGGGAAATCACTTAATCTTTTGAATTTCTTTTTCTATATCGATTTTCGGTGACAGGTATGAATAAAATCTTTTCTCTTAAAGTCTCTAATACAGCAGTTCACCAAACATTACTGTATTAACAATGCAGGTGATGATCTTGCAATGCTTATAGTGGAAAATCTTCGAAATTGTGATCTGGACATTTCTTTTTTGATCGGCCAAGGGTGCGACGCGACGGAGCAAGCAATACGTCTTGTAGATACAATGGTGTCCAGGCAATTATTCGCCAAAAATTTGCTCCGCATGCTCTGTACGTCCAGTGCACATTCTTTGAACCTTGCTATATCTGTTTCCAGCAAAATACCAGCCATTAGAGACTGCGTAACCATAATTGAAGCAGTTTACAGTTACAGTCAAACTTCTTTATAACGAACTTCTTTATAACGTAATTCGCTCTATTGCGAGTTTCATTTCGTTCCCCTTCCCCTTAAAAAATATCCCATACGAATTAGGTTCTTTATAACGAAGTTCCCTATAACGAAATTCTCTTTATAAGGAACTAATTTTTTTGACCCAAAAGCAAATTTGTTTCTTTATAACGAAATTTCAATTTTCAAATTTTGAAAACAAAGCTTACTAAGATTTTTATTCCCAGATTTAATAGGGAACTCCCCGTTTTGGCAAGAATTTTCTAAAATTTAATATATGTAATGTATGTATGGATGGGTGCATGAAAAAGGGTACATGTTCTGTAGAAGTTTGACGCATATAGACAGGTGAATCGTTTAAGTTTACATTTTATGTTCGCAAATCACTTATACAAAAATGTGGAAGCGCAAGGCTATTTCGCTTTCAAAAAAATTGACGATTATTGAAAAAGTTAAAAGTAGAGAAAAGAAAAAAGATATGGTTGAAAAATTTGGTGTGTCGTTTAGTACACTATCAACAATTTTTAAGAATGAATTAAAAATTTTAAAGTTTGCCGAAGCAATTTCAAACAGAAGCAAAAAAAAAAAAAATTAAAAAAACAAAATACCGTGATGTGGATAAAACAGTGTTCAATTCAATGCATATTTTCATCTTTCTGAATTGGAAGATTTTTATAATAAAACAAAAACCAAAACTGTTCATGTTTAATTAAAAATTGATATGTTTTTAACTAAAAAATAAAAATTAATAAATTTCCTTAAAATGAGTTCTTTCTTGTACCACTGTTTTTTTAATATAAAAAAAATACTTGCAGTGTTAAGAAAATAAATTTTCTATACAACGAATTTTTTATAAAACTTCTTTATAACGAAGCAATTTTTTGTTCCCTTGAAGGTTCGTTATAAAGAAGTTTGACTGTATTTCAATACACCGAAAAGAAAAGATATGCTGCAAGAAACAATAAGTGAAAGCAAAGAGACTCCACAAAAAAAAGACATTAAAAAACTTGAATCTGACGCAATTAATCTCAAAATATCAAGCAGTTTGTGATTTGAGGAGCTATTTTCGGTTGTGTTCGAGACTCTAGACCAAACTCTAAAAAAACTGGAAGGGTTTTCGGTTCTTTTCAAGGATTCTTCGTCTGAAATAGACAAAGCAGCTTAACCCTAGTTTACGGCACGAAGAATAATGCAATAACCAAACTGGGGTTCGCGCGAACCCCAGTCAGTCTAATTTGGATACTAGTCACATTTAATTTGGGATACTATCAATGGGCATCAATTCTTCGAGCCGTGATGAATTGTACACGTTTTGAACATCTGAATATCTTCCTCCGTTTCGACGATTCAATTGGTCGCTGAGCTCAATTATCAGCCAGGACAAACACTCTCCAGCCTGTTGAAATACTTTTGAATGAATTGAATTGACCGTACCAGATCAGATCAGTACTGTCCATTTCATTCATTTTTGGATTTTTGCAGAGAATGGCATTGGTATCTTATGTTCCAAAACCAAATATGTAAACAGGTCGTTTTATTACCAACACAACACAATCTTGCGAAGGCTATTTCAGGCTGTCATAACAAGCCGGAACCATAGTGGGGTTCGCACGAACCCCAAGTTTATTTTGTGTGTTTTTTTCAGAAAAAAATTCCAGAAAATTATCTTAAATCGCTATGATGAAAATACGATGAAAAACGTAAAGAAAAATGAAATTTGTTCACTGAGTTTTCATCCCAGGTCGAAAATATGATTAAGAAAAATGTTATAAGCATTCAAACTTGCGTTGGGGTTCGCGCGAACCCCAAAACGTAAACTAGGGTTAAAAATTAAATGAGACAGTTGAGTTTTACTGAACGAATTTGGCTGCCTTACCATCTTCTGTTCTTGAAGAATTAAAAACTTGGAAGAGATTTGATCCGAAGGAATAATACTTCCTCTAAGAATTCTTTGGAAGCGCTCGGTAGCAGTCCAGAAAAATGCTTTACTAATATAAATATCTTATCTTACTAATATTATGAAAAGGAAAGATTTGATTGTTTGTTTGTTTGTCTTATCTCGAATACTACTCGATACGAATCTCGAAACTCCTGCACCGATTTGAGCACGGAGGTGCGGGAGGTGGGTTGAGATCAGGAAATAATCGGCTCCCTACTGAATGGTCGTGTGCGGAATTAAAAAAACTGTCGCTTGTTAATATTTTGTCGCCAAAAAATTACCTAAAAATCAAAACTTTGTTGGGGGTAGAAAATTCGAGCAACATTTAAAATTGAAAGTCTGAAAACTCTAAGCCTTTAGGAGAGAAATTTAAATACAGTTTTAAAGAAAAAAAAACACAGGTCAGGAAACACCGAAGCTAGCCTTTTTTTTAAATTGTCAGAAAGTGATGTCAAAGTTGAGAAACGGACTTTACTGTGCTTCAATTTTTTTCTTATAATATGACCAAGAATCATTTCAGAAAGTATGTTACACGAATTACGGGACACCATGTATATAAAAGCAGCTAGCCCGGGCGGGTGAACTATATTTTAAAATAACACATTACTTTTAAGAAATACGCCGGTTTTTATAGTTCAAAGGAATTAAACATTGAACAGTCACTACGAAAGTGTTTTTTTTTAATTATCTCCTCACCCTCAAAAATAAGCAAATTACAAAGTGTGAAATAAATAAGATTCTGTGTTAAGAATTCAGTCTACCCAGCCCTTCGTCTTACTTACACTCCATTCCACAACAACCGGCAATTTCCTATCACCTTTTTCAAAAAGCTTTTCAAATAAACAGTAAGTATGCCTAAGTAAGAAGATCACGGCTTTCAAAACATGTGCCAACAGCAAGGACAACCAAAATACATACATCGCATTAGAGAGTCTTCAATAGAAACAGACAATCGGCTTACATTTCAAAGGGAGTATATACTTCGCAATCTCGAGCTATAGAGTCTATCACTAAACGTTCAAAACGTTTTGCCAATCAAAATAAAAGAAATTCACAAGCTCGCGTATCGGTGTCTACTACCAAGCGTTTTCAGCGACTTTAGGATCAAAATGCCAAAACATCACGAGCTTGCTTTTCGGAGTCTAACAACGAACACTTTCAGCGACTTGAACTCCAAAATGCCAGAACCTCACAAGCCCGTGTTTTAGAGTCTAGCACCGAGCGCTAAACAGATTTCCTAAATTCTTTCAACATTAGAATGTTTCTTTTTCATATTCAAATATTTAGAGCAGAAACTATGCTATACACTAGGGACTAGGTCGAAGTAAGACCCGAGCTACGCCGCGCCGGGCCGGTCTGCTAGTATTTCATAAATGATATAAACTACACTGCCGGTTTCAACGTCAACTCCCGAAAGAACTTTCTTCAGTTTAAAGAGAATAAAAACAATATAAAGAAAAATTACCAACGAAGTGAGATTCTTAAAAATGTGTCTTTTTTAGTAACAGTGTGATAAGCTTTGGATATTTACTTATTTGCAGGATCGTTGGAATGGTTTGGCTGCTCTTGCTATATTTATCGCGAAATGACTATAACAGCAGATGAGAACATAAGTGTTTTATGTTTTATCTAAAACGAACAGAAAACTGGATTTTATTTTGTGATATATTTTTTAAGTTCATATTATTTTACTTATTACATCAATATTTTTCATGTCCAAACTAATGCGTTATCTTTAAAAAATAAAATTTTTATGGCATACATAATAAATTCAACGAAGTCTTGTTATTTGTTTTTTTTAAATTAGTAAAACTTCGAACTAGATCCATCCCCCCCACATAGCGAAAAGCTATCTACGCCACTGTGTTTGTGTTGAGCAAAAAAATTATTAAAACATTTAGTTGTTGAACGCCTTGATAGAGCCCTTTACACAAGGCAACCTGATTTTGGCCAGCAAATAAGTTTTTCGAGTTGATCAACAGCGTTTTCAACGAGGTGATAGGAATTGAAACTCATGTTCACTCAACCAAGCAATAATTAAGCAGAGAAAGTCTCTATTTTTACACGCTGATTTGCTTTACTGTGTACATAGTTCGTGTACGTGTTCGTGTTTTGTTTTCTTTTAAGTTACAAATTGTTTCTTAAGCTACGTGTACACGATTGGTAGGTCTGACAATCATTGTCTGATCTGCAAAATTTTGACAATGTGTGAAAGTGAGGGTGAAAATTGAATTTGTGTGTACACGGTTTGCAGAAATCTACAAATGTCTGCAAATCTATTGCCAGCTATTTGGCTGACAATGTTGACAAACTAATTTAAGCAAACAGCTGGCAATAGAGACATTTGTAGATTTCTGCAAACCGTGTACACACAAATTCATTTTTGGATCTGCAAATTCATTTTCAGCTTATTGTCATATTGCCAAATTTGTCTGCCAATGAATAAATTTGCAAATATTCTTCAAACTGGGTCTGCAAATTTAGTTATTGCCAGACATTTCCAGAAACGTCAGAAAATGAATCAAATTTGTGTACACACGATTGCCACATCTGCAAAATAATTTGTCTTCAAAATGATTAATGAACAAATTTTTTTGCAAATTAATTTGGTGTGTACACGGTTGTCAGCTTGCGTGTAGACGATTGCCGGATATCTGCAAATTAATTGGCAGATATTTGTCTACAAATTAGCAGCCAAATAGTTTTTCAGCTATTCGAGACAAATTTTTCACTGACAGATCTGCAAAATATTCGCAGACCAGGCAATCGTGTACACGTAGCTTTAGCAATAACCTTTGGAGTATACATATATATGTACTTCAAAATGATAAAATGTTTCATTTTTTTTATTAAAAATTGCTCGTCCTCACATGAATAGTCACTAACTTAACTTTAAAACAGAAAGTACAGCTCAATATTAGTTAGAGTAAAAAATATTCGAGTAATATTATCCCAGTTTGAATGTTGTTTACCTTCTGTGCACTTCCAAATGCGGTAGAACTTCATACCTTAATGTAATATGCACCTCACATCTTAAGTCGTCAAACTTAAATGACGTCGTAAACCGGTATTTTCGTAAGACTTGTACTAGAGCTATTCTTAAGAAAATCCTTGCATATTGCCAGCCTAATAGGAATAAAAAGTCATCAGTAACTTCAATTTTCATATATGGTACACATCAACACAATTACCAATGCAGTTTCTGGGTCCCTTAGAAAATGGCAGGAAAGAGTAGCTATGCTTTCCTTCTAGATTCGACGGTAAGAAATGATCCGGGTTGAATTTTTTTGCATCTGGTCCCCAAATTTCTTCATCTCTGTGAATGTTAAACATATCAATTACCATTTGTGTTCCTTTCGGAACAACTACATCCGTAGATATAGGCATATCCTTAGACAAATTTCTGGCAATCATCGGTACGGAAGGTAAGCATCTCAAAGTCTCGTTTATGATCATTTCCAGATAAACAAGATCTTTGAAGTTTTCATGTTCGACTTCGAAGTCCTCGTCCGGAAAAACTGTAAGAATTTCTTCGAAAACTTTTTCCTGATAATGGGGATGCATGGCTAGAAGCATTAAAGTTGTAAACATAGTAGTTGCTGTAGTTTCATAAGCCTATAAAATAGGACACATAGATTAGGTATATTAACATCGAACAACGTAGGTACCTATGTATATAGGTATAGGTATAACATTCAAACTCACCGCAAATACCATCAATGTTCCCTCCGATATAATGTCATCGAAAGTGAATTTCTTATGTTGATGAATTTTTATTACATTGTCCAAGAAAATGTTTGCTTTGGAATTCTCGTCCAGGTCACTTTTTTCGAAAGCCTTAATCCTTTCCATTACCATCTGTAATGCATAATATTGCTTTTAATAAACTTACTTAAAATGCATTCAAATAATTATTCAGCTCCTTCTTTGGATGAAACAATTTGAGAAAAAAATTAAAACTTTTTGTTGTTGAACCAACTTACTCAACCTTTGAATAATAATTAAAATAAGTTTTTCGAGTTGATCAACAGCGTTTTCAACAAGGTGATTGGAATTGAAACTCATGTTCACTCATCCAAGCAACAGTTAAGCACAGAAAGTCTCTTTTTTTACACGCTGATTTGCTTTATCTGTGTAGTTCGTGTTCGTGTTTTTGTTTCTTTTAAGTTACCAAATTTTAAGTATTTCAACCCCGAGACATTCATAGATTATTTCTTAGCCTTTAAATTTTAGTGGTTTAATTTTAATTACTTACATTGTGAAGATATTCCAATAAAGCTGCTTTTGTTTCCATGTAAGGTTTATAAATACTTGTTGTTCGAAATAGTATGCTATTATTCAGTACAGGGTTATAGGCACGTTGAGTTATAAAAACTAGCATCCTGAAATTAAAAGCTTTTTACTTCGATAAACATTTTTAGTGGGAATATGTAGCCATATAAACTAGGCGGCTAAAAGAGAAACACAATCAACTAGCTGTACGAATATTTCAAGTTAAGTACCAGTGCCCCTGTTCTGTAACTATCACCTCGATAAAAAAAGGCGATAAACAGTGGAAAATGGAACAAAATCCTACTAAATTCATAGAATTTCGTTCCATTTTCCACCGTTTATCGCCAAGGCGATAGTTACAGAACAGGGGCACAGGGGCCTTCAGCACAAAACTGCAAGTATTTGTAATACAAGTGAATTATGACAAGTGTAAGAAATTTTTGTAACACAAGGCTACAAGTTTCTTCGAATTCTATTCTATAAACAAAAACTCGGTAGATTGCAAATACAAGTGGTACTAAATCGCCAGGCACTACTACAAATGATTCCGATATTTGAGTCAGACAGAAGGTTTGTTCGTTGAAGCCCTGGGGTTGCCCTATGGTAACCACAAAGCGTTTTTTGAAAAACCTCAACTTGTCCTAAATTTCTGAATATCAAACTGAGTGTTTTTGAACCCTGGGTTTGCTCTCAACTCGCCTTGAAGTAGTACTAGGTTTTTGCTGAGGTGAGTTCAGGTAGTGAATAGGGCCCTCAAATGGCATGTATTTATCTTCAAATGGCAAGGGTTTTTTGACAATTTATAGGGTTGTCAAGCAAACCTGGATAAACCATGGGTATAGCTCAACGAACGAACTTAGAGCTACACAGATTCCATAGGTTTAGTAAAGTAATGCAACGGATAAAATGAAATTTAAGAGCCTCGAGTTAAAAAATTGAAAACATGAACGCTTGTTGTCTCGTGAAACTTTAATGCGGACTCGGCTTTCGTGTGTAACCTGAGATGGCTGTCATAGATAGAGATAATTGAGAGTGTTGTTAACGTTGAACTTTATTTCCTTTTTATTGTTTGTAGTTTTGACATCAGCTACTTTACTGTGCACGTGCCGCAATAGAGGCGTTCAATAATCGTATCCGGATAGCATTTTAACGTTGTTTACGTGTTAAACATGTCACAGCCCTATATCTACCAGAAAGCTTTCTAAAGGCATCGGAGAATTTAGGCATACCTTTCTATTGAAGTGATTAGCTGATAGAGAATTTATCTTTTTTTCATTTCATGTTGTTTTTTTTGTATGCAGATATTCCAGCATCAGAGTAGTTTTAGTTGCATCGTAATACGACCTCTCTCATCTGAAAAAAAAACTACTATGGTATCTGTTTATTGCATCCAGAAAAATTTTTTGCCGTAATTAGTTATGAAAAATTACGATAAGTTTCAAAATTTTTGGGTGTCCGTGGCATATACGTTCGCAGTTTGAATCATTGTTTTTAGGTTAGTTCGTTGAACTTTACAAATGGTTAACCCAGGTTTCCTTGGCAAACCTATGTGTTGTCAAAAAACCTATGGGTTTTCCAGTCTTCAAAAACCGCTAAGCCACAAAATCACCACACATACCTGTCATTGGAACAAAAATACATGCCATTTGACAGCCCTGTTCATTACCTAAATTTACCCCAGCAAAAACCTAGGGCGAGTTGAGGGAAAACCCATGGTAAACTCAGGGCTAAACAAACACTCAGTTTGACATTCAAGGCGAGTTTATGTTTTTTAAAAAACGACACCAGGGCTTCAACGAACGAATCTTTTAAGGATTAACATTTTCTGACACATTCATTTGTTAGCTTATAGAGCTAGAGTTGCTGATCTTCAGTTGATCAGAATACCTACATGCGCAGACTCATTATAATTAAACCAATAAAAGTCACATTCTTACCTGTCAGAAATTTTAAAAAAATCAATGTTACTATCCTCGTGGACTTGGTAGTTTAATCCGAATGTTGTAGCTTTTGAAAAACAATAAAAGAAAAAAAATCTTGTCTAAAAAAACTTCTAACAACTGTTCATAATATACTTACTCACTGCTATCTTGAGTGAAAGACCACTGACCAGTTTTTTTATATTAACTTCACCGCAACCGATCTTGGTTTCTAGATTGTCAGAAAAGATGCGCGCTTCCTTGTTAAACAATGGCATAAAATTCATTAAGACTTTGTGACTAAATGAAGGATTTATAAGTTTCCGATGATGATGCCAAGTGGGACCTTTATGTGAGTTAAAAATAAAATTATGAATATATTTTGGAAAAATGTCTATGTTTATTACCTTTGCTGGTAAGTAATCCTGGTCCTACAATGTCATTAATTGGATCATAAAAATCTGACTTATCAATAGTATCAGGAGAATTCATAATTTTTTCAGCTATTTTTGGATCCATGGTGTAAATCATTGGATTAGGCCCAAGCCAGGTGAAGTAAGTTTTTACGTTGTACTGATAAGCGTACTTGGGAAACTCGTAGAGCACATCTAATGATAGGGAATAGGGGAGTGACTTGCCACAAATTGTATAAATTATTTGTTTTAGTAAATTTTAACTCTATGAGTGATGTTACGGTATCGACCGCCGGAAGGGGGGGGGGGGGGGGGGCGGTAGGCTATTACATATACATACACAGTTCCAAAAATCAGTGTGATCCTGTGACCCTACGGCTCATTCCACAAAAAAAAAGAAGAACTCCGGGAGTGCCGACAGAAGTGAAAACAGAATTGAATTTTCAGTAAATATTTTAATGTACAGGAAAATCTTTTCATTGAAATGTTTCTTCTTAGTGCTTATAATAAAAATAGATAAATATAGTGGCAACATTTTATTCAATGTTTTATAATATATGTACATGTACATATGGAAGAACATCAATGAAACTTATGAGTTTTCATTCACATTTTCAGCTTTTCCATTATCATCTCATGCAATCATCGTATTCTAATAATGAAGTAATAGGCCTATGGTAACTAAAATAGGAAACGAAAAATCTTGACTCGAATCTATTTAAATATATCGCAAAGACTGCACCAACTGTCGATTTATATTTCGTTGTACTAAGGCTGCGGTCATTCGTCATTGTTAAATTATATTCTTCTTTTAAAAATTAAAATGTGTAGCATCGGCGGAGTTGATGTTTAAAGTCACCATTCAAAATAATTGGCAAATCATCAAATCTCTCCTCAATTTTGCCGTGAAGGTGTGCAGAAGCGTATTCTGAATAAATAAATAAATTTTTATATAAAAACTGTCGTATTACACTTAAAAACGTATTCGGTGGAATATGAACGCCAACTATTATAACTTGCTGTTCATTTTCACAGTTGCAACGACAAACAGATAGATCGCCGATATCAAAATAGTACTAGACATACTAGTGTACCTCGTATGCAAATTCATATGATTTGCACAAAAAATGGCAGTTGTATCTGACAACCATTTATAGATAGCTACTCCTGCTGCTGGACGATCGTGCCTTCTGAAACTTGCAACTAAATTGAAATCAGGAATATCATATATTTCTTCTTCACCCATGTGAATCTCTGTTAAAATTAATACGTTAATTTTCTTAGCGATAGTGTCTATTGAGTAATGGTTTTCAAGCTATTTTCATGCAACCGTTTCAATTCCATCGATAAATCATCGCGATGAGTTGTTGATCCCTTCAAATTTGTTGTAAAAAGCGTCTCCTACTCTGTCATGATGAAATTTCCAGCTTCACTTATCTATTATTATCTTCCACTCCTCATTGTAATGGCAGTAAAATATTTGGTGCTTTTTATTTTTTCTGCGTTGCATACATTTTTCTCTGTTTCTTCAATTGATTTCTTTCTTCTCTGTATTTCTCCGAGTTGGTAAGTACAATTACTATGTAGTAATGCTATTGCATTCTTTTAAGTCATTTAGCAACATAAAAATTAAGGTGTCTCTTGGCTCAATGGTAGAGTCGTTGGCGTCGATCTTTGACTTTCGCTCAGGAAAGACTTCAACGAGGACAGTGTGTTAAAAGTATTTTTTCAAGTGTGTGCAAGTACAAGTGGAAAATAAGATATCAGTTTTATAACTGAAAAGTTAGCAGAGTGGTAGAGTGGCGGCGTCCCAATCCGAGGGTCGTGGGATCATAACCGTGAGGTAGAGAACGTCATCGACTGGGAGGAAAAACAGATGGTAAAAGAGAAGAAGGCAGGGGCATCGAAAGATGCCTCTGCGAGTAAATCATTGTTGGAAGCAACAACAACAACAAACAATACAGCAGCGGAAACAACCGCAAAACCGATAGCGGCAACAACCGCAACAACAGCAGAGACAACTGCAGTTAAAAGGAGGCGGCGCCTAAAGGTAAAGCCGAATTTAGTGCCCCGAAAGCAGAAGGCGAAGGGAGCGGCAGAGGAGGTCGACGACGATGGAATGTCGACCAGTTCTGAAAGCATCGTAAGTCTCAATTCAACTTACGACTATGAGTCAAACGGCGGCGAGGGCCGTTATACAGGTAGCGGCAATTCGTTCGCTGCCTTGGCAGAAAACAACAACGACAACAACGACAACAACGACAACAACGACGAAGACGTAGAGCGGATGCGGTTTCTCACCGAGACAGTGGGAAAGCTAAGCAAAGAAATTGCCGAAATAAGACAAAGGCAAGAGGCTCGTAGACGAGCGGAGAAGGAGGCGCATCAACAACAGTCGCAATCAAAAGTTGATGCGCCAAAACAACAGCGACCAGCAGCTGCAGAAAAAGCGGCTAACAAAAAAACTGCGCCCGTGCAGCAACGCGGGACTAAAGCTGAAGTAAATAAGAAAACTGCTACCAATGAGCAGCCACGGGGGACCGCGGCTATAAAAGCCGCGACAACGAGCCAGAATCAAGCCCGAAAGCAGCAGAAGCAGCCAGCAGAACAACAGCAGCAGCCAGCACAACAACAGCCAGCACAACAACAGAAGAAGCCACAAAAAAGCAGGGTGCCCCCTATAAACACCCTAAAAATGGAATTGCAAGCAACGAAAAACATATGTAAGTCCGCCATTGGCGATAAATTTACTATAAAACGATTAGGTCAAGATCGGCATGCTATCCAATGTGAAAGCATTGGTGACCATAAGATCGTTCGGGAGTTGTTGAAAGTGACAGCCACCGAACATTTTACTTTTACTCCCAAAGAGGAGAAACCAAAATGCATGTTGTTGAAAGGGGTAGAACCTACCTCTGACCCAGAGGAGCTCTTAGTTGAACTCCGCAGGTTGGCGGGCGACGATCTCGAGTTCATCGGGGTCAAGTCGTTCACCACGGCCAAGGCAAGACGGGAGAAGCGGCTATTGCCGATGTTCCTCGTCACCCTATCACCCAATAGCCGTCTGGAGAGTCTAAGGAAAATCTCCGTCCTGGATTACCAGATGGTAAGATGGGAAAAATTAAACAGGCACGGGGACATTTTACAATGTCTTCGTTGCCAACGGTTCGGTCACGCCGCATTCAACTGCCAAATGCAGTCGAGGTGCGTCAAGTGTGGAGAGAACCACAACGACAAAGAGTGTAAGCTCGGTGAGACAAGGGTCGAAGACAAGACCCTACTGAAGTGCGTTCTCTGCGGTGGAGATGGGCACCCTGCTAATTATCGGGGTTGTCCTCGATACCAAATTTTAAAAAAATCAAAAAAAGCTGCTCCAACAGCAACTAAGGATGAGGGAAGGCAAACAGCCAGACCAATTCCAAGGGCCGTCGTTCCCGATGTCTCTTACGCCCAAATGGCGTGGGGGGCTGGGAAAACGGTACAGCCTCCTCAGAAAGCGGCCGCACAGCCATCTGTGTCTAAGGCTGCGACTGGGGAGTCAGAGGTGATGGTCGCTCTGCGTGTCATTCAGGCACAAATGAGTGAACTATCACGGCAAATAAGTGAGCAGGCGCGTAGGGTGGATTTAATCTACCGTGCAGTGCCTTCGCTTGCGCAATTTTTGGGTTAACGGGCGCGCTGCCGGAGAGGCCTTTCAAGATCCTAGCCGTGAATGTGAATTCGCTAGTTAGGGTAGAACGACGAGCCAACTTCTCTGAGTTGTTAAAAGACCAACGTCCTGATGTATGTATGGTTAGCGAAACTAGGCTAAACCAGCATCACAATTTGACGAATAATAATTACATTATCGTAAGGAGGGACCGACCCAACTCGACTTTCGCGGGTGGGGTTGCGATCTTCATACGTAAGGGCATTGCTCATAAAGTAATATATAGTGGTGAAGTACGCCGATTCCAGTTGCTTGAAGCGTGTATCGTATGCATCCCTCTCCAACAGGGGAGGCGGTTGTATGTGGTCGCGATCTATGCGCCGGAGGCTTCTCAAAATTCATGTTTTATAACAGAGCTTGAAACACTTTTTCGATGTCTGAAACTGAACTCAGAAGAAAACTATTTCCTTTTGGCCGGTGATTACAATGCTAAACACCAAGATTGGGGAAATCAATTAGCCAATCCAAGGGGGACCCAGCTATTCAATTGGCTGGGGCTCCACAGCATTGAGTTTAAAGTCGATCTGCTAGCTACTGACAGGCCTTCATATCCTCGAAGTGGCTCTTATTTGGATCTATTGCTTTTAGATTCAAGACTGAAACTGACCGACGACTTTCTTCGACGGACGAAAAATTGTTTGACGACGGTTGAGTACGACAGTGACCACTGTGGACTTGCCGCCGTCATACTGCTTCCGAACGACCTTGTGGAACTGGAGGAGTACGTGCCGACGCACTCTTACAACTACGGTAAGACACGTTGGCCGCGCTTTTCCGGTGCCGTCTCAAGGGAACTTCGTTCGAACGGTATTGCGCCACCATGCAACAGGAATCTGTCGAACGTTGAGATCGATGGATACCTGCAACGTATGGAGGATGCAATCCGTAGTACAATGGACAGGACAATTCCTAGGTATAGGCAAAATGATCCAACGAACATGTACAGAAACGCGACAATAGACGCACTTTACAAACAAAAAAGTAGACTCCTGTCAAGACTCAAACTCTTGCACAGGAGGTTTACTGACCGACACGATTTGGAGATTAGAACTCTGAGGTCACAGATCAAAAATCTCCAACAACTTATTAAAGAAAACTATAGAATTTCCATTTCACGTTTCTGGAACAATAAAATTCGGGCTGTGCAGTCCAACAACCCGAGTATGTTTCCGGAAATAAACAAAATCTTTAGGAGAAAAGATCAAAATGACCTTCAGGGTATTCAACTTCAAAGGACGACAGCGAACAAAGACTTACTTCTGACAATAGGAATAGATCGGGATGAGGCCATCTTGGATGATGACCACTTTATAGTGGAAGATGCTCAGGAGAAGGTAGAGACGGTGGGTGCTGTTTTCGAGCGAGTATATAAGGTGAATGAGTGCATTTGCCCGAATTACGACCTTGAAAATAGAGCCTTCGTTGGACACTTCTATCTTAGAGACGAGATCTCGCATTGGCGATCCGAGAATCCTGGTTTCACTAGGTTCAATGACGACCGACTTGCAAATGCAGTCATCGCCCAGCGAAACGGGGATAACACCCTGTTCGTTTCTAAGATGGACCTCTTGGACATCTTTCACAAAATAAAGAAAAAGAAGTCAGCAGGAGTCGACGGCATACCCAATGTTGTGCTGCGAAACCTCAATTCGGAAGCGGTGGACATATACACCACGTTGTTCAACAATGCGCTGAATAATGCATATTATCCAGTGCGTTGGAAGACGGCAGTGGTCCATCCTCTCCTTAAAAAAGGTAAGGATGGTTCCAATCCAGCAAATCTCCGGTCAATTAGTCTTCTCCCGAGTATCAGCAAGGTATTCGAGAAAGTTCTCAATAGAGCTCTGTCCACATGGGCTGAGGACAAACATATTATTCCAGAAAATCAGTTCGGTTTTAAGGCGGGCCATGATACCACACATGCCGCGTCTAAACTAGTATCAGATATTCAATGGAACAAAGCTAAAAATCAGTGTACGGGTGCATGTCTGGTTGACTTGGAGAAGGCTTTCGATACCGTTTGGTTAGACGGTCTTTTCTATAAGTTGATCAGATATGGCATGAGTAAACCACTGCTTTATATTCTTAATGACATGCTTCATGGTAGAACGTTTGTTGTCAAAAGTTGCAATATAACTTCTACCAGAACTTTTAAAATACAGAACGGTCTACAACAGGGGGCGGTGAATTCGCCAATTTTATTTAGCATTTTCACCGGCGATCTAATTGGTTCTCTTCACCATGCTATAGCGTACGCCGACGACCTTATTGCGTACAGAACAGGTCCAAAGATCGAAGTCATCAGAATACTTTTGCAGCGTTACTTCGATAAGATCCAGAAATATTGCGATGACTGGAAGTTGAAAATCAACGTCCAGAAATCGGAAACAATTGTGTTTAGAACCTCGTTGGCTCGGGCCTCATGGGATACGAGAAAGAACTGGCGAAAGCTGGTGATCGTTGATCTACATGGCCACCCACTGCCAAACAAAGTAGTAGTCAAGTACCTGGGCATCTGGCTAGATCAGTATCTATATTTTAACAAACATATGGATGCGGCTCTTGCCAGGGCTAGGGGAGCTTTTGCTCTGACAAGGCGACTGTTTCACAGCAGTCGACTTGATAGCAGAGTGAAGGTGATTTGCTACATGGCCCTCATAAGGCCAATGATTGTCTATGGGTGCCCCGTGTGGTTCAATGTTACAGCGTCTCAAATGGAAAAGATTCGGGTGTTTGAGAGACAGTGTCTGCGTACCTGTCTTGGATTGCACAGAACACCAGAGTCGGAGTACAGAAAATATTATCCTAATGAGGTCCTTTACAACGGGGCTCAAATAAACAGGATCGACAACTTCATTATAAAACTGACTCGTGGTCACACTGCAAGAGCGATGACCTCGACCAATGGCCTGATTTTTGGGGCTTATTACCCCAACACTGAATATATGGAGAAAACGCGCTTCAGTGGATTTGTCCCACCGGAGGCTTTCCTCTATTTTGATATGGTAGGGTTGATTCAGGATAGATTGGCGGTTCCGCTAATCTACCACGTCTGCCGTAAGTCCGTGGAACGACGGCTCCTTTACAACCGAGACGTCACCGCAGTAGGCGGAGAAGCTGTAGAGCTCCTCCGGTTCAGTAGGGCGGTTTCAGATCGCGATCGTCGTGACGTTGTTAAAACGTCGAAAATGTTCTGGTGGTTGTCGGAGCAACAACATGAATTGGATATTGAAAGCGAGTCGCCAATGGCTGGCTTACACAGGTTTAGCGTGTAAGTCTTAGGGTATAGGGGGTGGGCACAGTGGCAAACAAAAAAATCACAAAAAATCAAAAAAAAAAAAAAAAAAATCAAAAAAATCCAAAAAAAAAATCACAAAATATAAAAAACCAAAAAAAATTAAAAAATACAAAAATCCAAAAAAAAATTATAAAATACAAAAAACAAAAAAACTAAAAGCTACTGTGGCTGCTCTAGTTTTAAGTAGATTTAAGTAGTTTTAATTAGTTTTAATTAGTTTTAAGAAAACACAAAAAAAAAAATGATCCTGAAAACTAAGTTTTTTAAAAATTTTCTTAGTTTTAACTAGTTCTAGTTTTTAATTCATAAGGTATTTTAAGGCCGAAAGGCATTAGTAGTAAGATATTGAATAATTTAGAGTACCCGCCTAGGGTCAGTAAGTTAATTAAGGTATTAAATAAGCTAGTTTTACACATTTTTGTTAGCATGTAAGTAGATATAAGAAAAGTTAAATAAAAATGAATTGAAAATGAAAATGAAATGAGTCGTTGGCTATTAAACTCAGGGTCTCAGGTTCGAGTCCCAGCCGTGGCGATCAGTTTTTATTTATGTTTTCACTTTAAATAAACAAAAAAATGCCAAGTCATGGCTGGGAAACGAACCTGAGACGCTGGGTATGACGACTTTACATACGAATTACGATGAGCCAATCAAAAAATAGTGTCGGTCACGAATTCATTGATTTACCCCCATCGCAAAAGTGCCAAACGCGCCTAAAGAAGTTTTCACTTCAAAAAAAGTAATAACCACAAAAGAAAAAGAAGCCCACGGTTTCAATTGCTGCGGCATTTAGATAGACCCGTGTTTTCGAAAAATAAAACATTGATGTATAGAACTTGAATTGCTATAACTTGCTTTCGCGACCTGCCTACAAAGAAAATTCTGGCTGGAAGAAAACTTTAAATAATTTTAACAATTTACATACATTATATAAGTTGATATGCGAATTGCTTGTGAAGCAATAAGCCATTATGACAAACGACAGATCGATTACAGCAGCAGGGATTCTCTGCGTTCAAAAATCTATCGGGTAGGTTTTCTTAGATATCTTTGTATCCATATAACTATGCAATCAGTATACATAGAATATGAGATTACAAAGACACAAAGCTTTGTTTGGGTTGAGTTCTCGAACGCAAACAATTAAAAAAAAAAAATAGTGCGTGCAGTCCCCCCGCGCGGAAGAAGTGAAACTTCCTAATGTGGAAATGAAAACAGGAAGGGGTAGAAATTGATTTTTAGTGAACTCATATTGTTTCTTTAAAAGAAAAAGAAAAGAGATGGATCGGAGTAAATTTTCGCGGGATAAGTACTTAACACCATTTCATAAAACAATTTTTTTATTTTTTGGTGGAGATTAGAAGAGGAAAACGAGGATTTTAAAGATGTATGTACATACATATGTATGTACTTATGTATGGAATACAATACCAGGAACCTTTCTGAAACCGTTGATTGGCCAGTGTCAGTGGTAGCTGACTGAAAGACCAATGAAGACCACAGTCTTAACACCTAAGCCCAAGACGGAGAACATTTACATACATGTTTAGACATGACCAAACATGTTAAGACATGATCAAACATGTTTAGACATGATCAAACATGTTTAGACATGATTAAACACGCTTAGACATGATCAAACATTTTTGAGCCGGGCTTAAATGGAAATTGCTTATACATATATACATGATTATACCTCCACTAAATACTACATAACTCATTACTATATTAAAATTCACCACTCGCCACACTCACCAAAAGCTCTGATTTGTATATTGTCTTCCAATTAAAATTCCGCAGTCAACACATTCGAGGAGAAACTTCACAAATGGTTTTTTGTTAGAATAATTTAACTTAATCGATTTACACATTTAGTAAGCACTTATCAACATGAATATGTATGTACATAGGTTGGTACATATATTAAACAAATTAAAAGAAACTGCATTAAATATTTTCTATCATTTTATTGGAAAAGAAAAGAAAACACAACACTTATCGACTTTTCATTGAGCTATTGAAATAATTTTCGCACGCACAGACATGATTTTCTTCAAAATATTCCCACCGAAAAACACATTTTACTACATCGAAATCGTTGGGATGAATGGCGCGCAATTGATGACTATAAGCAGTGCCAAAAAGTATGCAATTGATAATATTCCGTGTTAAACAATAACGATTTCATGTTTGCAAGTTGCATAAGAAGTTTCACTTCAAAAAAACTCATTAGCAGTGGCAGCGCAATTGGTTCTTTCATGTGTTAACTTCCACGCCAACTCAAAAACAAATAATTTTGAATCAAACGAAAAACGTTCATAGCTCACTCATAAGTGTTCACCGATGAGAAACTATGAGATGTTTACCTCTCGAGAAAATGTGAACTTTAGGCAACCATTTTTTCTATATTAATCAAAGTAATGATTTTTCTTTGTGATACCCGTGGTGTATGGTTAGCATTTCTGCTTTTAACCCAGAGTTTCGTGGTTCGAATCCAAACTTTATTTTTTAATAATTTTTCTTCACCAATTTACCTGCCAAGTTGTAGAATTTGTGTGCGATACCAATGATGGGGAAGCCAAGTGGTCCAGGCATTTTTAAAGCGAACGCGTAATATTTTCTTCTTGACCAAAGAAAGTACACCCATAAAATTGTTGCGAACGTAAAAAGTGCTGCAGCCACTACCATTGTTAACTATTCAAAAGTGTTAACTAGACTAAAAATGTGAAACTATGTCTGCTGAGTTTTAATATAATTTGCAATGAAAAACAAAAAATTATCATATCACAAAGTTCAAGTGCACACAAAGGCAATTAAAAGTTGGACCCCATATTATAGCAACCTTTAGGTCCATTTCGTTGTTGATAGGTACAATGTAATATAAAATATCGTCGGCTTACAAGCAAAACTGACTATCTGCAAAAACGCAGTTTGTGGGAAAATGCAAAACAAGTTTTTTGTTTTCTTTAAACTCTTGAAACTTTATGAAGGTAACTGCGACTCTTTTAGATTTTTGTTATACTATTATCAAAAATATACACAATGATGAAATAGCTGAAATATCAAAAAAAAAAAAAATTATTTAAGTCTATTGTTTTGTTAAAAACAAGAGATAGTCAATTTTTCCTGAAAAAAAGTTTGCGATGAGAACCACTTAGGCAGTCAATGTCTACGTCAAGCCTATAATTGAAACATAAAAAACATAAATTGTTTTACTTTTTACTAAGCAGTTAAACAGAAAACATTAGGAGTATTTGATTGAGGAACAAAAAAAAACTTAAAAAAATGTGTTACTCATCTAAGTCGGACTCTGTTCCTACATAAATACGGTATATCTACAACAAAAGCTGATTTTTGTTCTGGAAAAAATGACTATCTGAATTTGGTCAGTTCTTCCTGAATTTTTTTTACGTGAAGGCAGATAGTCAACCAACAATTAAAGCTACTTTGCATATCCTTAGGCAAAATATCAGATAGGCAGTTTTTATAGAATTTTCTACTCGATTTTTTATTATACTTGACATTAAAAATACAAAATACAAATTTTGGCAGTTGGTCAGTTTTGCTTGTAAGCCGACGATATATTACATTGTATTATAATATAAAATAGGTAACAACTAAAGCAATGTTAATGAGAGTCACGCAAGGCAGTGACAACGGCTCATAACCTTGTTGACATTCTTGAACAACAGCTACCTATACCTATTTCTAATTTGTTTCTTAAGTATGATGACGATATTAAAGATAGGAAGGTAAAAGAAAGCACAAACTAAGCTATTTTCTTAGGTTGGAGTTGAGTGGTAACTAGAAAGATAATACATATGAAGATCACCTTTAATGTAAGAAGGTTCAATTTTCAATGGCCTTTGTGTGCCCGCGAACTTTTAGACATTGAGTTTATGGATTATTGGCAAATATTTATGTCAAAACTCAGCAGACACAGCTCCACAGTATTAGTCTAGTCAGCATTTTTGATTAGCTCAAAATGTTAGGGGTTGCAGCTCTTTTTAGTTCGCAACAACTGTGGTTTACTTTCTTTGGTCAAGTAGAAAATGTTACGCGTTTCCTTTAAAAATGCCTGGGCCACAAGTCCCTTAATTTGGCAGGAAAATTGTGACGAAAAATATACTTACATTCTCGTGAAATGAACGACAGTTTAGAAAGTGAATTCTTGATATTTGTTTGAAAAGCCAGTAAATTATATTTTTTTTTTTTCAGTTATAAAGTTACTACCTGAATGGACTGGCACTGCACTTGACATTTTTTTTTATTTTGTTATCGAACTGTTTGTTTAAAAAGTTTCTTTTGCTCTCCATAATTTCAGCAGGACTAAATAAGTTCACAAGAAACTTTCAAACAAAACCCGGAAGTCGTTCATTTTTGGTCTTAGATAACAGCAGGGTTCGAACCTCAGTCATGAAATTTCGGAGCGAATTTAAAAAAAAAGTGAAGTAAATGCAAAATTTCCGGAGTAGATTTGGAACAAGGAGAAAATTTTTACCTTTTCTTTAAGAAAAAGTTTATTTAAGTAAAGGGTTGACCAACTTATAAATTCTTTTAACATTTTAGGTTATTTTGACACTGACAGCTGCTTCTCGTTATGAACTTATGACAGAAAGTGAGTATCATACCTTTGAATACGAAACAGTGGTAACACTGGTTCTTGTGTGTTTGGTTGTGCTTTAACCGTGTCTTGATTAATTTCATTTTTGTAGTGCAATTTACTTGTAATTAGAAGTTGCATTTTGATTAAGTGTTTTTTAGTTCGAGTTACAGTCTAATGTGTTAATTGGATTTGTAAATCAGCTTGTTTTTAATTAATTTTGATTATCTGTTTACCTTAATTGCTTAATTGTGTAGTGACAGTGATTGGTAAGAAAAAATTTTTTTTTTCCGTTCACGTTATTGAGTGTAATTTGAGTGTTATTTATAAATATTAGTTTCTCTCTTTAACTGCTTTAAAACTCCTAATCTATCCTTTTTCCTCACACCATAATCTCCATAGAAAACCTTAACTTTGTAGTTCATTTACTTAACTTTGTAAGCTCTAAATCATCGTCTGCTTGGTGCAGTTGGTAAAAGCGCGCTTTTCTTTTAAAATAAATACTAAGTAAGCCGAGCTTTTCCGGTTCGATTCCCAGTCAATCCCTATTTTTTTTTTTATTTTTTTTTTTTATTTTAAAATTATTATTATTTTTTTTTTTTTGATTAGCCATGGCTTGTGCGGCAGGTAAATGTGTGGATAGTTCCAACTCACCTATTTTTGCATGCTATGGTCCATGTGGTAATGCATTTCATGCTAAATGTATTGGGGCCAACAACGCACTTTTAGATAAAATAAGTGCTTTTAAAAGTGCTTGCTGGTATTGCGAGAATTGCAAAAAGATATCTACTTCCAAATTAGCGATAAAGATGTCTGCGTTCAAACTTACTTACTTACTTAGGTGGGCATTACAGTTCGGGGTGAACCTGGGCCTCAACCAACATCCTTCTATAACGATTTCGATCTCGGGCGAGCTCTCTCCAGTTTCGCACTCCAAGTCGGTTGAGGTCTTCATCCACTTGATTGCGCCACCTAAGACGAAGTCTTCCCCTTCCGCGATTTCCCTGCAATGTGCTTTCGAACACCCGACGAGCGGGAGCGTTTGGGTCCATCCGCTCTACATGGCCCAACCATCGTAGCCTCGCGATGCGTACTCTTCTGGCTATGCCCATGTCGCGGTACAGCTCATACAGCTCGTTGTTGTATCTTCTTCTCCACACATTGTCTTCGCATACGGGACCAAAGATCATTCGGAGAATTTTTCTTTCGAAACGACCAAGAGTTTCCTCATCCGCTTTCGATAAGGTCCATGCTTCCGCGCCGTACAGCAGGACTGGGATGATTAAGGTCTTATACAAGGTCACCTTGGTTTTTCTAGAGAGGGTTTTGTTTCTCAATTGCCTTCTTAACCCAAAGAAGCAACGGTTGGCAAGAGTTATTCTCCGTTTGATCTCCGCACTGATGTTGTTGTCCGTGTCTACAGTGGATCCTAGGTAGACGAAGTCCTGTACTACCTCGAAGTTATGTCTGTCTATTGTGACGTTTTGTCCAATTCGTCGATGTTCTGTGTCCTTGTTTGATGACAGCATATACTTCGTTTTGCCCTCATTAACCATCAAACCCATTTTTGCCGCTTCTGTTTCAATACTCGCAAAAGCACCTATGACATCACGCTTTTTTCTTCCCATTACGTCAATATCGTCTGCATAGGCGAGTAATTGTACAGACTTTTGAAAGATTGTTCCTCTGGTGTTGACGTTTGAGTTTCTTACAATCTGTTCAAGTATGATGTTGAAGAAATCGCATGACAGTTTGTCGCCTTGCCTAAAGCCTTTTTCGACATCAAAGGTCTCGGTGAGTTCTTTTCCGACCTTGACGGAGCAGCGTGAATTCTCCAAAGTCATCCTGCATAGTCGTACGAGTTTTGCAGGGATGCCGAAACTAGACATGGCTCTATACAGCTCGTCTCTGTAAATACTGTCATACGCGGCCTTGAAATCGATAAAGAGGTGGTGAATATCGATATTATGTTCTCGGGTTTTTTCCAAGGTCTGCCGTAATGTGAAAGTTTGGTCTATTGTGGACTTCTCTGGTCTAAAACCACATTGATAAGGACCTATCAAGTTATTGACGTGGGGTTTCAGACGTTCACATATTACAGCAGACAAGATCTTATAAGCGACGTTAAGAAGGCTTATCCCTCTGCAATTGGCGCAAATTGTGAGGGTCTCCCTTCTTTAGGATCGGGCATACGATACTGAGGTTCCATTCATCGGGCATGCTTTCTTTCGACCATATCATGCAGATCAGCTGGTGCATGCTCCTTTCCAACTGATCTCCAGCTGCCTTGAAAAGTTCGGCATCAAGGCCATCTGCACCTGCAGTCTTATTTGATTTAAGTTTGCATATGGCAAGCTTAACCTCTTCTAGGTCGGGAGGACGGCATTCTTGATCATCGTCCAAGCTGAATGGGGCAATCTGCCTGACAGCGGAATTTGTGTCTTCATCGCCGTTAAGCAGTCTGCAGAAATGATCTTTTCAGATCCTCAGTAGCGACTGTGACTCTATAACTATGTTTCCCTGCTGGTCTTTACAGGCTTGAGTTCGGGGTTTGCCACCCTGGCAGGATCTTTTTACCTTTTGGTAAAACTTCCGAATCTCGTTCCTGTCATGGCACCTCTCTATTTCCTCAAACGAGCGCTTCTCATGCTGCTTCTTTTTCTTTTTGAGAAGTCGGTGTTCTTCCCTTCTTCTCTCCTTGTAAATCTCGTTATACTGATCGTAAGCAGCCCTTGTTCGTGTTTGCATAAGCATTTGTCGTGCTCTTTGTTTGGCTGCATTTGCCTGCCTGCATTCTTCATCGAACCATCGGTTTCGTTTTGGTGGCCGAGTGAAACCCAGAACCTCAGAGGCAGCGGTTCTGATCGCTTCTTGGCATTGCTGCCACTGGTCTTCAATGTTTAATGCTGGCGGCATGGGATTCAAGGATAATTGAAGGGACACTCGATTGGAAAAGGCATTGGCAATCTCTTGCGATTGTAGCTTTCCGACGTCATATCTCTTCACAGCGTTAGTTCGCGCTGGTCGTGAACAAGATATCCTCATTCGTACCTTGGCTACAACAAGGTAGTGGTCCGAGTCAAAGTTGGCCCCTCGGAAAGTTCGGACATCTATCACACTGGAAGAGTGCCTTGCGTCGATCGCAACATGGTCAATTTGGTTGACGGTTAATTGATCTGGGGATCGCCATGTACCTTTATGAATTTTGAGATGCGGGAAGCGCGTACTACTTACAACAAGATTCAGCCCCGCAGCAAAATCGATTAGCCTCAGTCCGTTTTCGGAGGTTTTGTCATGGAGGCTATGCTTACCGACTGTGTTTCCAAAGATGTCCTCCTTCCCTAGCTTTGCGTTAAAATCGCCAAGAACGATTTTCACGTCGTGTCTAGGGCACTGCTCATACGTTTCTTCGAGGAGCTCGTAGAAGCAGTCTTTGGAATCGTCGTCTTTCTCTTCTGTGGGGGCGTGGGCGCATATAAGGCTAATGTTGGCGAATTTAGCCCTGATGCGGATGGTCATTATACGCTCATTGACTGGATTTTGGCTAATCACCTTATCCCTGAGTCTTCCTCTAACGACAAATCCGCACCCAAATAAGCGTTGTTTCTTTTGTCTGTAGCAGTCGACATAGTAGATGTCACAGTTTTTCATCTTCTTTATGCCCGGTCCACTACGTTCAAACTAGAAATTGAAAAGTTGTCGAAAGGTTTCGATCAGCTGCACAAAGCTTTCAATAAATCAGTTTTGAACTTAGAATCATTTTCTTCTCCCAGTAGCTCTGTTGAAATATCTACATCTACAGACGACTTAGAAACTTCAATTCCCCAGAAAGCTCTCGATTTAAATAATCTCAATGCTCAGTCTACTTCGTCAGCAACTAAAAGTTCTGCCTTGATTTCAAGTACAGAATCTAAAAAGAATCGTGAAGGCGTAGTGACTAGCAAAAATTTGAGCCCTCCTTCAAAGCGCAAGACTTTGAGAAGCAACTCGGCCAAAATCAATATTCCTTCTGTCCCGTTGGAACCAGTAGTTGAAGTTGTGGATCTTGAAAATAGATCATTGCCATCTAATTCTAGTTCTGATCCTGAATCTGGTGCATATTTTACACCAATGGAGGCAGTTCCAAAACCTAAGTTGATTTTTGTGTCTCGGCTTAGGCCAGATCTTAATTCAAACGATGTTTTGCGCTATCTAGTATCAAAGAAATTAATTCCTAATGAAAATTTTATTAAATGTAGTAAGATAAGCAAAACCGACAGCTTTGTGTCTTCGTTTGAATTGCTTGTCCCGCCCTCGTCTTTTGAATCTATTTGTGACAGTAACTCTTGGCCTGGTGGTGCTCTTGTTAAAGAATTTTCCATCAACAGGAGAATTAAAAGCAAATTGCTTATTAATACTGCTCCAAAAAACTAATTAGATTCTCCCTCTTTTATCAAAACGTAAGAGGTCTCCGCAGTAAAACTGCTGATTTGTATGTTAATTCCCACGTTTTTAAACATGACGTATTTGCTTTGACTGAAACTTGGCTAAATTCAAGTCACTTGAACACCGAAATCTTGAGCCCTGAATTCTCGGTCTACAGTAAAGATCGGCACGTAGACAGACCAGATGATGTCGGGGGTGGTGTTTTGATTTCGGTCAGGAACACATATATGTCGTCTCGTATACTCTTTCCGTTTGAACTGTCTATTGATGTTGTTTGTGTGAAAGTCCGTACACTATTAAAAAATATTTTTATTGTTAATGTATATATTGTTCCAAAAAGTTCAGCCTCAGCTTATTCTGAACTGGCTCTGATTTTGGATCATATTTCTGAATTGTCTGATTTAGAAAGCCAAATTTTTTTAGTCGGTGACTTTAATCTATCATACGTTCAATAGTTACTCTCTGACGATGGATCTTTCCAAAAACCTTCTCCAACGTCACCACAGAGTGAGCTTTCTTGTTTAGATAATATTATTTCTACTGACTTACAGCAAGTTAGCTGTATTAGAAACTATCAAAATCGTATGTTAGATTTAGTTTTCTCATCCGAAGCTATTAGCACGGTAGTTCTTCAATCAAATTCAGGCATTACTAGAATTGATGATTTCCATCCCCCTTTAGATATTTTTATAGAATTGAGCAACGTCTCTCAAGATATTAATAATTTAAAAGAATGTGTATATACTTTTGACTTTCGAAAAGCGAATTTCGATTTGCTATCGAATGAATTATGCATTGCTGGTATTGAAAATATATCAACTATTGCAAATATTGACGAAGCAGTCGCTTGCTTCTACTCGATTTTAGAAAATAGCATGAAAAAAACAATTCCCCAAAAGTTGCTTAGAAATAGTAGTTTCAGTCAACCGTGGTTTACCAAGGAATTAAAGACTCTAAGGAACAAAAGAAACAAAGCTTGGAAGATCTATTTAACTACTCTCTCTCCAACTGACCACCATCTATTCATAAGTCTTTTTGAAGACTTCAAAACGCTTTCTCAAAATCTATACTCTAACTATGTCAATCAAATGGGGTGCTCTCTAAAAAATGACCCAAAAAGTTTTTGGTCCTTTGTAAACTCTAAAAAAAAATCAGACGGGTATCCCCTCAACTTTGTTTTTAATAGCACTTCTTAAAAAAATACTCCTGAGATTTGCAATGCCTTTGCAAACCATTTTTGTGGATCTTTTTGTAGTACGAATTTAGAAATTGATGAACATTTTTTTCAGTATTTAACTCACTCCTCGCAAGTGAACTTTAATAGTATCCCTATTCACAGAGACAGAATTACTTACTTCCTTTCTTCTCTTAAAGATGACTTTTCTTCTGGTCCGAACTCGATTCCGCCAATTGTTTTAAAAAAGTGTTCTTCACGTTTATCATCTCCACTTGAATATCTTTTCAAGCTTTCTTTAAAATCTGGAATATTTCCCACTCTTTGGAAAAAATCTTTTATAACACCTGTTTTCAAGAAGGGTGAAAAAATTGATATAAAAAACTACAGGCCAATTTCACAGCTCTCATGCATACCCAAGCTATTTGAACAAGTAGTCTGCGAAAGCCTATCCTTCTTTGCAAGGAATGTTATCTGCCATCAGCAGCATGGATTTATGCAAAGAAGATCGACGGCTACCAACCTTCTAATCTTTTATCATAAATGTTCCAACGCCCTTGAATGTGGGAACGAGCTTGACTGCATTTACACTGATTTCTCTAAGGCGTTTGACCAACTGTCTCATAATATTATATTATACTAGCTGACCCGGCAAACGTTGTTTTGCCATGTAAATAAAAATAATTATCTACTATAAGCTAAGCGTGCGGGGGAAAAAAAAAATTTAGGGGTGAACTACCCTTAACATTTAGGGGGATGAAAAATAGATGTTGGCCGATTCTCCACCCTGGCCGACAATCATGCTAAGGATCACAAAAATCGGTCGAGCCGTTTCGGAGAAGTTCAAGTTCGAACACCGTGACACGAGAATTTTATATATATGATAAACTAAAAGCATTTGGATTTCCCCCATTATTTATTGTTTGGATAAGCTCCTACTTAAAAAATAGGTCTTATGAAGTCAAATTTCGAAATTTTTTATCAAAACCTTTTATTGCTTTGTCTGGTGTGCCACAAGGAAGTCATCTTGGTCCCTTACTTTTCATTGTTGCAATTAATGATGTAATTTCTTGCATCTCCTACAGCGACATTTTAATCTTTGCTGATGATATGAAGATTTTTAAAACCATCAAAAATGCTTCAGATCGAGACTTCTTACAAAAAGATATCGACAGTTTTGTTCTATGGTGTTCTAAAAACGGACTTAGTTTGAACGCTTCCAAATGCCAAAGTATGACCTTCTCCCGCAAAAGATCGCCAAGTATTGGAGAATATTCAATATCGCAACAATCCCTATCTCAAGTTTTTAGATTCCGTGACCTCGGTGTTCTATTTAGTACCAACCTCGAGTTTAATGAACACATCAACCTCATTATTAACAAATCAAATTCAATGCTTGGCTTTATTAAGCGATGGGCAAAAGAATTTAATGACCACTATGTCACCCTCTCTTTATACAAGTGTTATGTTCGTCCGCATCTAGAATATGCGTCTCAGGTGTGGTCACCATTTTATGATATTCATAAATCTCGAATCGAAGCAATACAGCACAGATTCATACGTTTCGCTCTCAAAGGTCTCCCTTGGGAAGATCCTTTCAATCTCCCCCCTTATGAAAATCGTATTCGCCTATTAAATCTTCAAACCCTCTCACAGAGACGAATCAACAACGATTTAGTATTTTTTCATCAATTAATAACCGGTTCAACTGATGCCCCCGACTTGCTTTCCCACATTAGTTTCAACTATCGTGGAGGATCTCACCAACTACGTAATTTAGAGTTTTTACATTGCTCCCACCACAGAACTAACTATGGCATGCATGAGCCATTAGCTCGCATGAGTAGATTATCTAACTCCTTTTCTTTTGTTTCCGATTTCAACCTAAATAAAAATACTTTAAAATTAAAGCTAAGAACCAGTGTGCCACCTGCATGACTTATATTTGATATTTTGTTATTGTTATTTAATTTCTGTTCTTATTGATATAATTTTTGTTTGATAATGTTTACCTAGTTTATTTTGTTCTACTTATTAATGTACTTTTTTTTTTGTTAAAAATTGTAACGTCTTTTATTTTTTTCCTCGTATACGTTCTCTTTGTGCTTGTGTTTGGCGTTATTTACTAACCACTAACACTTGCATTAATGATGAAGAGCGTAGATAAGCGTGTACAAATGAACTTGCTCTAAGTTCAGTACCGCTTAAGACTCTGAGATGCAAAAAAAAAAAAAAAAACAAGTCGCTATATGGTTAATCAAACCAAAAAAATGTTAAAATGAATTCCAAAGTTAAGTTAAAAAAGAAGTTTTGGTTGAAATGAAGCACCCAGTGCACCGGTTTTAGTAAGCAAGTTTGTGCAGAAAGTGATTTTAGTGGACAACTTCCAAGTTCCTGTCGTAAGGTCTGCATAGACTGGTATGTGGCTGCTGTAGCCGGGAGTGTGAGACTCAATCCACGATCACGTTCCTACGCTCCGGTTTGATACTGACATGGACCACTTTCCACTGGCTTCCCGTAGCTGCGATTTGACCTATTTGCACTATTTTTTGTTTGGACTGTGAAGGACCGATGCCATGTCGAGAATTCGGAAGCCATGCATTTAAGCCAGTATCAGCTTTTGCGAGAAACTGGCAATTCAAGAGAATTAAATTGCCATGAAAAGCACCATCTCACTTAAATGCTCGAATTTTACATAAAATTGTAGATCCTTGGAATGCGGTAGGTCCCGAGATTCCCAGTTTTGTTGCATCCCCTTTTCATTTAATTGTTTACAACACAAATTTCAAATAGATGGCTGTCTGGAGTTTAGGTATTCAAAAATGTTAAAGTGAAAAAAGTGGAGTACCTAAACCTCCTAGAAAACATCGGGGCATTGGAGTAGATTTTGTTTTTACTTCAAAAGTGGAGCAATTTGCTTCGATTTGCTGGATAACAGATTAGAGATCATGTTTCAATGGCTTGGTATTTGGGGCTTATTACCCCAACGTTTCAGTGGATTTCTCCAACCGGAGTATTTCCTCTATTTCGATATTTTGAATGTGTGTCCAACTGACAGATGGAAAAAACAGGCACCAAAGAACAAAACAATTTAATTTGTATTACTAGGCAAACAATTTTGATATTTAAAGTTTTTGAGTTGAATTGGAAGTCAAAAGACAATTTTGATATTATGGTCGTTTATCAGTTATTGTTTAATCAGATTTCTTTTCAATAAACAGTCAAAGATGATGGATGGCGTAATCATGACAGAAATTACGATTTAACTTACAGCTATATCCGCAATAAAAACGCTTCCTGGATCACAAAATATTTCATTTTATTTAAATCATATTTGTACATACAATTTATCTCATTTTTAACACAGTGTGAACTGCCTTATTAGCCCTGTTCAGACTTTACAATTAGTTGAACAGACTTGGGCTTGAACGACCAATGCTTGATAGTGTGAACCCTTCAAACGACCGCTTGTTTTCAAATATTTTTGAAAATTTAGAAGTTGGACGGAGTGGAAGAGTATGTGACATAAAGTTGGACGACAAGCTTGATAAGTGTGAACGCAAACTACATCAGACCATCCAACTTCCATCAAACGAAGTCTGTCCAACTAATTGTACAGTGTGAACAGGGCAATTAGCAACAAACCAAAAAAACTTTGATAGGTTTTACATACTTCAAAATGATAAATATTGCTTTTTTTTATTAAGAATTGGTTGTTCTAACATGAATAGGTTTTAAAGTAATTATTATTCATAATAATATTATTGACAATCCCTTTTTGTTGTTTACCTTCTGTGCACTTCCAAAAGCGGAAGAGTTTCGTACCTTAACGTAATATGCATCTCACATCTTAGATCTTCAAACTTAGAACTCGTTGTAAATCGGTACTTTCGTAAGATTTGTGCTAAAGCTATTCTTAAGAAAATCCTTGCATATTGCCAGCCTAAAAGGGATAAAAGCAATCAATAAATTAAATGTTAATAAAAGACCCACATCCACCCAATTACCAATGCAGTTTCTGGGTCCCTTAGAAAATGGCAGAAAAGAGTAGCTATGCTTTCCTTCTAGATTCGACGGTAAGAAATGATCCGGGTTGAATTTCTTGGCATCTGAACCCCAAATTTCTTCATCTCTGTGCATGTTAAATAAATCAACTAATAATTGAGTTCCTTTCGGAACAACTGTATCCTTCGATAAAGGCATATCTTTAGACAAACTTCTGGCGATTATCGGTATTGAGGGGAAACACCTCATAGTCTCGTTTATGAACATTTCCAGATAAACAAGATCTTTGAAGTTTTCATGTTTTACTTCGAAGTCTTCGTCCGGAAAAATTGTAAGAATTTCTTCGAAAACTTTTTCCTGATAATGGGGATGCATGGCTAGAAGCATTATAATTGAATACATAGTAGTTGCTGTGGTTTCATAAGCCTATGAAAAAGTACAAAGATTTATCAAAACATCAAACAACGTAGGTACAGAATTTAAACTCACCGCAACTAACATCAATGTTCCCTCCGTTACGACGTCATCGAAAGTGAATTCCTTATTTTGATGAATTTTTATTACGTTGTCCAAGAAAATGTTTGTTTTGGAATTCTCGTCCTGATCATTTTTTTCGAAAGCCTTAATTCTCTTCATTACCATCTGCAATGCATGATATAGCTTTTAATAGATTTACTTAAAATGCATTCAAATGCTTATTCAGCTTCTTCATTGGGTAAACCAATTGTTGTCCCATTACACACTTTTCATGTTGAGCCAGTGGCGTAGATAGGGAGGGGATCAGGGGGGGATATTGTTCAACATAACCAGTCATAAACCAATTAAGTTAAAGAACACACTCTGAAATTTATCTACTTCTTACGTGTCTTAAGTCTCTTAAGTCTTATTGTTATTAGTACTCACTGGATTGTGCATTCTATACCTACATTCTACGGGGAAAATACAAAGTCAACTTCATCTGGAGGAAATTATTATTTCGGCAAATCATTTAATCTTTTGAATTTCTTTTTCTATATCGATTTTCCGCGACATGAATAAAATCTTTTCTCTTAAAGTCTCTAATACAGCAGTTCACCAAACATTACTGTATTAACAATGCAGGTGATGCACTTTTATTTATTTATTTATTTATTTTATTTTATTTGCATACTTGCATTGTAAGATACAATATCTTATAAACTAATACAAGTCTCATGGTAGATTACAATTATTCTAAGCTAACATAATAAACAATTTGTTGATTAAAAGCGATTAAGAGTTATTTTTAATTACATTTGATCAAAAACATTCAAATTAACATTTCATTCCAATATATGTACATATGAGTATTATTTACAATAACATTTCTGTTTCATAAGTTGTTTTTGAAATTTTGTTATCATTTTATTCTTATATTCATTACTCTGGGTAAGAAACCTTACTTAAATAATTAATTTCAGTCTGAAATTTTAATTATGGGCTAAATGTGCCACTAAGTTCGTTTTGAAACTCCGGTAGTTTCCAATTCGCCTCATATTACGAGGCAGGTTGTTCCATAGGCGAGTAGCATTAATGAAGAACTGGCGTTCAGATGTTAGGCATGTAAAGCGAAATTGAATAACATTGGAAAGTGACGCAAAGAACTTAAAAAACGCTTTGGATTTCGAGTTCTTGATTAGCTGAAGGGTTATAAGTATGGTTTACCAACTCTTGTTGCCATTAACTCGTGTGTTTCAAAGAGTGAATTTAGACTTGGTCCAAACTATGGATCTCGCCAAAGATTTAAAGGATCAGCTTAAAATTAAACGGGCAGAAAACGACTCATTTTCGAAAGTTTTTGACTTGCAAAGCTTATAGTGGAAAATCTTCGAAATTGTGATCTGGACATTTCTTTTTTGATCGCCCAAGGGTACGACGCGACGGAGCAAGCAATAAATGATAGTAGATACAATGGTGTCCAGGCAATTATTCGCCAAAAATTTGCTCCGCGTGCTCTGTACGTCCATTGCACATACTTTGAACCTTGCTATATCTGATTCCAGCAAAATAACAGCCACTAGAGACTGTGTAACCAAAATTGAAGCAGTTTACACTTATTTCAATACACCGAAAAGAAAAGATATGCTGCAAAAAACAATTAGCGAAAGCAAAGAGACTTCACACAAAGACATTAAAAAAGCTGAATCTGACGCAATTAATCTCAAAATATCAAGCAGTTAATGATTTTGAGGAGCTATTTTCGGTTGATTTCGAGACTCTAGACCAAACTCTAGAAAACATTGGAAAGTGACGCAAAGAACTTAAAAAACGCTTTGGATTTCGAGTTCTTGATTAGCTTAAGGGTTATAAGTATGGTTTACCAACTCTTGTTGCCATTAAGTCGTGAGTTTCAAAGAGTGAATTTAGACTTGGTCCAAGCTATGGATCTCGCCAAAGATTCAAGGGATCAGCTAAAAATTAAACGGGCAGAAAACGACTCATTTTCGAAAGTGTTTGAAGATGCCACAAAAAAAAAAGAAAATAGCTGAAGTCCTTCACATTGACGTTACACAAAAGAGAATAGTGAAATGACAAAAGAATAGTTCGAACCCTTCGGTTTAAAGTACATACAGAAGATTTTCGTGTTACAGTTTTCAATCCAATCTCGATTTTTATGTAATAAACCTTGGAGAAGGATTTACAAACCATGAAGGGTTTTCGGTTCTTTTCAAGGATTCTTCGTCTGAAATAGACAAAGCAGATAAAAAATTTAATGAAAAAATCGAGTTTTACTAAAAAAATTTGGCATTACCGTCTTCTATTTTTGAAGAATTAAAAACTTGGAAGAGATTTGATCCGAAAGAATAAAACTTCCTCTAAGAATTCATTGGAAGCGCTCGGCAGTAGTCCCGAATAAAGTTTTACTAATAATATTTATATATTTTATAAAAGATATAAGCTACACTGCCGGTTTCAACGTCAACTCCCGAAAGAACTTGTTATAATTGTGTTTGTATGAAATACATACAAAAAACTACTAAAAGTGATTGCTTTATTCAAACAAACCTTAATTTAATTTTTTTTTAAGTTTTACTCATTTTGTATTTTTTCAAGTATCATAAAATGTATGGGTTTTTGAGTGCACTTATTATTTAGTTTTTTTTTTTTATTATTGTTTTGTTCATCTGTAAAAAATAAAGAAACTCTATCGGCCAATTTCTTCACACAGAACTAACGATAGACCTGGTACTAGTCCTAAAAATAACAAACAAATCGGTATCAACTCATTTCTTCACATCAAAAATTAAAATAAGTTCTGTCAGTTTGAAACCGAGTACTACTTGGGACCCGGTATTAGCTAGCTCTTCAAAAACAACAAAAAATATATTATTATACCAGTCATTAGTACTCAAGCATTGAAGACCAGTGGCAGCAATGCCAAGAAGCCATCAGAACCGCTGCTTCTGAGGTTCTGGGTTTCACTCGGCCACCAAAACGAAACCCATGGTTTGATGAAGAATGCAGGCAGGCAAATACAGCCAAACAAAAAACACGTCAAATGCTGATGCAACAACGAACAAGGGCTGCTTACGATCAGATTAACGAGATCTACAAGGAGAAAAGAAGGGAAGAACACCGACTTCTCAAAAAGAAAAAGAAGCAGCATGAGAAGAGCTCGTTTGAGGAAATTGAGAGGTGCCATGACACGAACGAGATTCGGAAGTTTTACCAAAAGGTAAAAAGATCCTGCCAGGGTGGCAAACCCCGAACTCAAGCCTGTAAAGACCAGCAGGGAAACATAGTTATAGAGTCACAGTCGCTACTGAGGATCTGGAAAGATCGTTTCTGCAGACTGCTTAACGGCGATGAGGACACAAATTCCGCTGTCAGGCAGATTGCCCCATTCAGCTTGGACGATGATCAAGAATGCCGTCCTCCCGACCTAGAAGAGGTTAAGCTTGCCATATGCAAACTTAAATCAAATAAGACTGCAGGTGCAGATGGCCTTGATGCCGAACTTTTCAAGGCAGCTGGAGATCAGTTGGAAAGGAGCATGCACCAGCTGATCTGCATGATATGGTCGGAAGAAAGCATGCCCGATGAATGGAACCTCAGTATCGTATGCCCGATCCTAAAGAAGGGAGACCCTCACAATTGCGCCAACTACAGAGGGATAAGCCTCCTTAACGTCGCTTATAAGATCTTGTCTGCTGTAATATGTGAACGTCTGAAACCCCACGTCAACAACTTGATAGGTCCTTATCAATGTGGTTTTAGACCAGAGAAGTCCACAATAGACCAAATTTTCACATTACGGCAGATCTTGGAAAAAACCCGTGAATATAATATCGATATTCACCATCTTTTTATCGATTTCAAGGCCGCGTATGACAGTATCTATAGAGACGAGCTGTACAGAGCCATGTCTAGTTTCGGCATCCCTGCAAAACTCGTACGACTATGCAGGATGGCTTTGGAAAATTCACGCTGCTCCGTCAAGGTCGGTAAAGAACTCACCGAGACCTTTGATGTCGAAAAAGGCTTTAGGCAAGGCGACAAACTGTCATGCGATTTCTTCAACATCATACTTGAACAGATTGTAAGAAACTCAAACGTCAACACCAGAGGAACAATCTTTCAAAAGTCTGTACAATTACTCGCCTATGCAGACGATATTGACGTAATGGGAAGAAAAAAGCGTGATGTCATAGGTGCTTTTGCGAGTATTGAAACAGAAGCGGCAAAAATGGGTTTGATGGTTAATGAGGGCAAAACGAAGTATATGTTGTCATCAAACAAGGACACAGAACATCGACGAATTGGACAAAACGTCACAATAGACAGACATAACTTCGAGGTAGTACAGGACTTCGTCTACCTAGGATCCGCTACTCGGAAAACAACATCAGTGCGGAGATCAAACGGAGAATAACTCTTGCCAACCGTTGCTTCTTTGGGTTAAAAAGGCAATTGAGACACAAAAACGCTATCCAGAAAAACCAAAGTAACCCTGTATAAGACCTTAATCATCCCAGTCCTGCTGTACGGCGCGGAAGCATGGACCTTATCGAAAGCGGATGAGGAAACTCTTGGTCGTTTCGAAAGAAAAATTCTCCGAATGATCTTTGGTCCCGTATGCGAAGAGCGAAGACAATGTGTGGAGAAGAAGATACAACAACGAGCTGTATGAGCTGTACCGCGACATGGGCATAGCCAGAAGAGTACGCATCGCGAGGCTACGATGGTTGGGCCATGTAGAGCGGATGGACCCAAACGCTCCGGCTCGTCGGGTGTTCGAAAGCACATTGCAGGGAAATCGCGGAAGGGGAAGACGTCGTCTTAGGTGGCGCAATCAAGTGGATGAAGACCTCAACCGACTTGGAGTGCGAAACTGGAGAGAGCTCGCCCGAAATCGAAATCGTTATAGAAGGATGTTGGTTGAGGCCCAGGTTCACCCCGAACTGTAATGCCCACCTAAGTAAGTAAGTAAGTACTCAAATAAGTAGCAACTCATTTCTTGACAAAACACAAACACACAAGTTCTGTCAAATTGATACAATAAATTAAATAGTACCCGACCAAAATTAGAACCAAAAAGTTGGGGGTCTAGCATACAAAATCAAGTCGTTTCGTTAGAGAAAAAGTTTAAAGTCTTGTCTAAAAGCTTTGAATCGATTGGGCATAATTTTTTGAATATGTTTCCTTTTATTGGAATTAATTTATGCTTTTAGTATTGTACACTTTTTTTTTGTGGTTTTTTAGATTAACAAAACAAACATTTCAATTTGTTCTTCAATTAGATACAGAAGACTTAGCACGCATGCAAAAACGGTATTGTAAATATTATTTGTAGAGCATTAAAGCTAATTTTGAACTGAAGCTAATTTTGAACTAGCTTTTTTTGAACCATAAAAGTCTGTATGGCATAAATATGACATTTGAACCAGTTTGTGAAAATGCCCGCAACATTCATAGAACAACAGAGAGCCTCATCTGAATTTTGCAGGATTGCCCAGTTCCCACGAACAATTGGACCATTGACTGCACCCATGTTATAGTTATTATTAGTTAGCAGTAATAATACGGCTGAGCTATTTTAAACAGAGTGAAGGGGTTCGTAGCCGAAAATGTTGGTTTTCCTTAAATGTGCAAACAATATCGTCGGTGCCGATTTAAAGATATTGAATGTAGTTGCTCGTTGGGCTGGATCTGTGCATGATCAAACCATTTTTTGACATTCGAGCCAAATTTGAAGCAGGTAAATTTGAAAACTATATATTGATCGGTGACTCTAGTTATGCAAATACGAATTATTTGGCACCAACATAGACTACTAACAATCCGGATATGAGTCAAAAACAACAAATGCAAAATAACCAGAGGCGAATCATTCGCACCAGAAATGTTGTTGAGAGGCAGTATTGTTTATGGAAACGCAGATTTCCTGTGCAATATTGCATAATATATGCATCAATGCTAACGACCCGCAGCCACCTGAAGAGTTAACTCAACATGAAGATCGTTTACGTCGAGCTATTTTAAGTAGATCAATTGAAAGCAATTCCACCTCAATCGGAATAGATCTAAACAACAGAAATTGTGCTGCCAGAGAAAGTATCATCCTACAATTGCAATAGTTAAACATAAACTCAATTTTTTTAGTTTTTTTATTTAAAATAAAAAAAAAAAACCAAAAATACTAGTTATATAAAAGTGCCTAACCAAAATTAAAAAAGAGGATCTAACGACGTAGTTGGGCCAGTTTTAGACCTATCAAGTCACTAGTACTGCAGTATGTATTTAGATCTCGTATCAATGATGTGAAGAAATGGCGAAGTACTAAGTTTTATGTAGGGCCAGGTATTAGAGCTAGTACCTGGTCTAGCTAGACCGGGTACTAGACCGCCTTAGTACTAATGTGAAGAAAACGGCCATATGTTTATCAGGCATTTTCTGCAAAAAAAATGACCTCAAAGTCAAAACTTTGTTTTGGGAAGAAAATTTGAACACCACTTATAATTGAAAATCTGGCAACCCTAAACCTATGGAAGCTCAACTTAAATAAAGTCTTAAAAGTTGTTATTTTTACAAAAAATTAAGTCTAAGATTAGGCCTCTTTCACCAGTATTGACAGAGATATCGAATTCAACACAGGTCAGGGTACACCAAAGTAAGCCTTTTTTAAATTGTCAAAATGTGATGTCAAAGTTGAGAAATGAGCTTTACTGTAAAACAATTTTTTTCTTAGAATATGACAATAATACACGAAGTACGGAACACCCTATATTATATTTAATTTTTTTTATGGCATACATAATGAATTCAATGAAGTTTTGTTATTTGTTTTTTTTTTTTAATTAGTAAAACTTCGAACTAGATCCATCCCCCCCACATAGCGCAAAATTATCTACGCCACTGTATTGAGCAACAAAATTCGAAAAAAAAATTAAAACTTTTAGTTGTTGAACGACTTGAGAGAGCCCTTTACTCAAGGCAACCTGATTTTGGGCATCAAATAAGTTTTTCGAGTTGATCAACAGCGTTTTCAACAAGGTGGTTGGAATTGAAACTCATGTTCACTCAACCAAGCAATAATTAAGCAGAGAAAGTCTCTTTTTTACACGCTGATTTGCTTTACTGTGTACATAGTTCGTGTTTTGTTTTCTTTTAAGTTACAGATTGTTTCTTAGCAATAACCTTTTAAGTGACTTAATTTTATTGACTTACATTGTGAGCAAAATCCAACCAAGCTGCTTTTAATTTAGTGTACGGTTTATAAGTACTTGTTGCTCGAAAAAGTATGTCATTTTTCATTAGAGGGTTGAAGGCACGTTGACTTACTAAAATTTGCAACCTGAAAAAAATGCTTTTTAATTCGATAAACAATTTTAGTGGGAATATGTAGCCATATAAGGTGCCAGTTATAGCGATCAGGAAAACGAATCAGGAAAAATTTTCAAAATCAATTATCAATATGTTTTTGTTACAATTGAATAACAAATGTTATACCAATCAATAGTAAACAGCCCAGAGAATCTATTTTGCCAAGAAAATGTTCAATTGAACAAATACTTTGTCGTAAAATTGTATTTTTCTATTTTCCTGATGGAATTGAAACAGAAAAATAGTAAAATACAAATTAAACAGCAAATATTTGTTCTATTATATCTTTTTTGGGCAGAAAAAATTCTTTGAGTGATTTGCCATCGATTGGTATAACATTTGTTATTCAATTGTAACGAGAACATAGTTATTATTCCATTTGAAAATTTTTCCTGATTCGTTTTCCTGATCGCTATAACTGGCCCCTAAATCAGACGGCTAGAAGAGAAACACAATCAAATAACTGTACCAGGGGCCTTTAGTACAAAACTACAAGTATTTGTAATACATATTCAATGACAAGTGTAAGAAAATTTTGTAACATAAGGCTACAAGTTTCTTTGATATTCTAGAAGTGTAAGGGACATAATCCTGCATTGACTTATAGGCTTGGAGCTTTGTGTTACAGGCCCCAAATATCTAACAAAAAATTAAAATTAATTAAATCGGAATGAGCGCTGTTAGTGACAAGATGGGGGACCGTCCTGTACTACTGCGTTCTGTTGTCATGTGTTATTTGTTCTATGTAGTATTTGTGTAGTAAGTCTTGTGGTGTATCAGCCCAATGGTTTTTGTCGCCCGGTTGCAACCCCCCTACTCCGCAGATTTATGTGTGGAGTAGGTTTCATGTAAATGTAAATGTAAAATAGACGAATTCAATTACTGTGCCTGTAAAAAAAATACAAACTTTTCATGGAAAGTTCACAAAAGTTGACTACTTGGGGTTTGCTAATCAATAGTTTCTATAGACCCAAGTATTTCAGATTTTAGCGCGTGAAAATATTTTAACATGTTTTCTATCAAGAAAGTTGATACATAAAACTCTGGGGCGACCCCAGGGCTTCAACGAACGAACCTCTTAAACGTTAACATTTCTGACACATTCATTTATTAGCTTATAGAGTTAGAGTTGCTGATCTGCAGTTCACCAGAGTACGTGCACAGACTTATAATAATATAAAACCAATAAAAGTCACATTCTTACCTCTCAGTAGTTTCTAAAAAGTCAATGTTACCATCCTCGTGGTCTTCGTAGTTTAATCCAAATGTTGTAGCTTTTAAAAAATAATAAAAAAAAAAAATCTTGTCATAAAAAAAACTTCTCACAACTGCTCGTAATAAACTTACTCACTGATATCTTGAGTGAAAGACTATTGAACAGTTTTTTCATATTAACTTCACCGCAACCGATCTTTGTTTCTAGATTGTCAGAAAAGATGCGCGCTTCCTTGTTAAACAATGGCATAAAATTCATTAAGACTTTGTGACTAAATGAAGGATTTATAAGTTTCCGATGATGATGCCAAGTGGGATCTTAAGTATGTTAAAAAAAATTATTAATATGTTTTGAAAAAAGTTTATGTCTCTTACCTTTGCTGGTAAGTAATCCAGGTCCTACAATGTCATTGATTGAATCATAAAAGTGTGACTTATCAATGCAGTCGGGGGAATTCAGAATTTTTTCAGCTATTTTTGGATCTATGGTGTAAATGGATGGATGAGGCCCAAGCCAGGTAAAGTAAGTTTTCACTTTGTACTGATAAGCGTACTTGGGAAACTCGTAGAGCACATCTAATGATAGGGAGTAAAGGATTGGCTTGCTACGAATTATATTAATTAGTTGTTTTAATACATTTTAATACTATTAGCGAACGCTTCAACAAATAAATTTCATCTCATTTCATGGTGTGAAATCAGTTTTAAAAAATGACCGCACTCTCTTTCTTTTGTTTTTTCGAAGCAAAAACCTGGTTTCCTTTCTGCACAAAAAAACGCAAGTTTTGTCGGTCTGTGTTATTCATAGATGAAAATATTTCTCAATGTAGCAAAAGAAATTTTATGATTTACAAGGAATGGTTTGACAATCAGTGGATGCAGAAAATATGGCTGTGTATGTCATCTGCAAAAAATCCGTTTTTGCAGTCTTAATTTACTTGAGAGTCGGCAATATAAATATAAGTTGTATAACAATGGAGATAAATTTGAACCTTGATGGACGCCCGATTTCATAATAAAAAGAAGATTAAAATAAAAAAGACTTCTCGAACGTAAGCAATTAAAAAAAACTCAGAGCAGTGGCAGTGCAATTGGTTCTTTCATGTGTAAAGTTCCAACTCAAAAAACAAATAATTTTGAAGCAAACGACAAACGTTCATAGCGCACTCACAAGTGTTCACCGGCGGGAAATTTCAAAACTTCACTTTCTAAGCTTTGAGATGTTTACTTCACAAGAAAATGTGCAACCATTTTTTTTTTAAATAAATCAAGGTAATGATTTTTCTTTGTGGTACCCGTGGCGTGGTGGTTAGCATTTCTGCCGTCAACCCAGAGATTTTTGGTTCGAATCCCAACAAAGGAAAAAATGTTTTACTCCGGGTATCACCTTTCGCGAGGAGTTGACAAGCCCTCCGTTAGTAAATTTATTGCCATTGAGGTCCCCTCCATTTCCTTACAAGGCATGGTTGCGAGAAATGCGCTTGGCCCTGGGGATCCTCGCTCTGTTGGGCCACCCTATTTATTTATTTATTTTTTAATGATTTTTCTTCACCAATTTACCTGCCAAGTTATAGAATTTGTGTGCGATACCAATGATGGGGAAACCAAGTGGTCCGGGCATTTTTAAAGCGAACGCGTAATATTTTCTTCTTGACCAAAGAAAGTACACCCATAGAATTGTTGCGAAAGTAAAAAGTACCGCTGCCACTGCCATATTCAAAAATGTTGACTGAACTAAAAATGTGAAACTATGTCTGCTGAGTTTTAAATATATACTAGCCATGAAGCGCAAAAAAATATCATATCACAAAGTTCAAGTGCACATAAAGGCCCTTAAAAGTTGAACCCTCTTAATGTGTTTTTAATTTTTGAATTATGACTCAATTTGAAACCAAAAAAATAGCTTGCTTTGGGCTTGTATTATACGTTGCGAGATATTCAATCATTGTACTTAAAAGAAACAATTAAAAAAAAGTTTAGTCGTAGTTCAAGAATGTCGACAATTTGGGTAACACATTACAGTGGTGGTCCAGTATAACGAATGCCGATATAACGAATGATCGATATTACGAACACTTTTTTCAAGTCCATTAGGTATTCTATATAACAACCCCCGAAAAAACAAATGCATATTAACGATTCTTTTCTCAAATTTGAGTACAAATTGAGTCTATTTACCTAAAGATTTGTATGACAAAAACGTTTCGATACAACGAATTTTCGATATAAGGAATTTTCTCTGGACATTATATCGTTCGTTATACTAGACCACCACTGTATATTGTTTTCATTTTCATGTATAGCTATTAAACAATTGTTTGTGCATTCAAAGAGCAACGGAATTTGCCTGAAGGTAGCTCAAGGCTTTCATATAACAACTTACCACTCAGAGGGATTGCCTATTGACCCACTATTTCTTGATAATGGAAGCTTTAACTTTTACTTAGGACATCCTACAACTATATATAACGTCTATTAAAATCCATTTCTAAAAAATATTTTAGCAAAAATAACCAGTTTTAATACATATCAACCTAGAGCAATCTTGAGGTCTATTTCGTTGTTAATAGTTACACTGCACAAATAATTGTAAATATGTAGGTAACTCCTAAAACAGTGTTAATGAGAGTCACGCAAGGCAGTGACAACGGCTCATAACCTTGTTGACATTCTTGAACAACCTATACCTTTTTCTAATTTGTTTCTTAAGTATGATGACAAAATTCAAGACAAGGACAGTTAAAACACCAACTAAGCTATTTTCTTAGGTTCGAGTTGAGTGTTAACTAAAAAAATAAAACATATTTAGATCACTTCTAATGAAGGAAAGTTAAATTTTCAATTGTCTTGGTGTGCCCTCGAACTTTTAGATACAATAAGTTCGTGGATTATTGGCAAATAATAATGTCAAAACTCCAGCAGACACACCCCCACAGTTTTAGTCTAGTCAAAATTTTTGAATAGCTCAAAATGTTAGAGGCTGCACTTCTTAGTTCGCAATAATTCTATGGTTTACTTTCTCTGGTCAAGGAGAAAATATTACGCGTTTGCTTTTAAAAATGTCTGGGCCGCATGGCCGCATGAGTTCCTTAATTTTACAGGTAAATTGGTGACGAAAAATCATAATGCATAAAAAAAAAAAAAAAATGTATCAGTATTTTCCTGTAAAAAAGCCATTGGTAATAAATGGGGTTTCTCCCCCCAAAATCACCCACTGGCTCTAGACCGCGGTCATCAGACCAATACTCACATACGGAGTAGTGGTATGGTGGACCGCTCTTGATAAAAGGACCTACTGCGACAATTTAAGCAAGGCCCAACGAACAGCCGGTTTGTGTATAAGCGGAGCACTGAGATCAACACCCTCAGCTGCACTAAATACACTTCTTAACCTCACACCACTAGATATCTTCAGCAAACAAATGGCCGCCAGTGCAGCCACTCGTATGAGAGCTATCTCCCAATAGACCGATAACAACATCGGTCACGTTACAATCCTGAATTTATTCGGATCAATCCACTGTCACTCCGACTACTCCATCCCCCAATTGGTTTTTGATAATAAGTTCCAAGTCTCAATCCCACCGAGAACGACCTGGGACGACGAAGAATTTTTGAGAGATGATTCAATTCATTTCTATACAGATGGTTTAAAAACCGAAGAAGGGGTAGGCTGTCGCTGTGGGGTGTACTCAAACCGACTTAACGTAAGTCTCTCGTTCCGCCTTCCAAACCATTGTAGCGTGTTCCAAGCGGAAATTCTGGCGATCAAAGAGGTCCTATCATGGCTAAAAGAAAACGTGATATCCTCAGCGAATATCCGGATTTTCTCTGATAGTCAAGCAGCCCTCAAATCACTGGGCGCTGTTTCTACAAACTCAGTAACCGCCCTTAACTGTCGCCTATCTCTTAAGGAGATGGCTGAACAGTTCAATATATTCACCTTATTTGGGTGCCGGGGCACAGAGATATCGCGGGTAACTGCAAAGCCGATGAACTCGCCAGAGAAGGAACCGTTCTGCCGATCTCAACCAGCAGGTTGAATGTTGGTATACCAATCGCAACATGTAAAATTATGCTAAAGCAAGAGGCAATGGATAGAACAATTTATAGGCGGAATAATATCACCACGTATGTGGCAACAAAACAGATATGGCCAGGACTAGATCCAAAACGCACAAGACTTTTTTTTTTTTTTTTATAATTGGCATGCACATCAAGGGGTTATGACTACCCTTATAATGTTATAAAAACACAGTGCGAGCATTTAGGAAAATAGGAGAGGATTTGAAAGGAGACACCGATGCACGTTGCTTTTGAGTTTTTGTGATCGTAATGCAAGGGAAACACAGAGCCAGGTAAAGCATTCCACATACGGGTGGTACGACTGAAATACGAATCTCTATATTTGACTGTACGCCCGAAGTTGGGCTCAAGGCAGAACTGATGAGCATTCCTAGCGAGGCGGGTGTTGCGGCTAAATTGTTTCAAGGGAGGAATGCAGCTGGCTATTTCACTAGAGCACTGTTTGTTGAAAAAGCGATAAAAGAGAGAGAGAGACAGGTGACGTTTCGACGATGTCCAAGAGAATCAATAGATTCTATGATTGAACTATCACCTATCAATCTTAACGCTCTATTTTGTACCCTATCAAGTAGGCGCAAAGATGTTTGAGAAGCACCTGACCAGATATGAAAGTTATACTCCAGTTTTGGGCGGATGAAGGCCTTATAAATTGTAGCCAGATCAGAAGGGGTGAAGAACTTCCTGCATCGTCTCAAGAAACCTAAGCATTTAGCAGCGTTTTTGGCGACTCCAAGTATGTGGTCGTTCCAACGAAGATCATCGTTTACACACATACCAAGTACTGACAGCTTTTCGGTTTCTTCGATGCAGGTACCATTCATGGATAATGGCAATGGGGGAATGTTAAGCTTCAACGACAAGAGACAGCATTGAGATTTCGAAGCATTGAATTCTACTCGGTTCATAAGACCCCATGCAACAATACTGTCATGGTCAGAATTCAATAAGCTCATTGAATTCTGACCTTGACAGTATTGTTGCATGGGGTCTTATGAACCGAGTAGAATTCAATGCTTCGAAAACTCAATGCTGTCTCTTGCTGTCTTCATACGCAACCGTTCCAGTTCCACATCCGTAGAGCAGGGACGTGAATTTGGAAACGAATATGAAAAGCTGAGGGTCGAGTCGTCAGCAAAACAGTTAAGCGGATTAGAAGTTTCAGACAAGAGATCATTAATGAAAATGAGGAAGAGAGTCGGAGACAAAACGGAGCCCTGGGGCACACCAGCATTTATTAAGTGGGTATCAGACTTGAAGCCATCCAACACAACTTGTATTGAACGGTCGGAAAGGTAGTTTCTAATCCAACGAAGAAGAGACTCATCGATACCAAAAGCAAGCAATTTCCATTAAAGAGCCTGATGCCAAACTCTATCAAATGCTTTAGAAATATCAAGCGCAATAATCTTACTTTCTCCAAAACAATGTAAAGATTGGTTCCACTTTTCGGTGAGATAAGCCATCAAATCACCAGTGGACCGTTTGCTACGAAAGCCGTACTGACGGTCATTAAGAAGCTTTCGTTCTTCAAGATATTTCATAAGTTGACGGTTTATCAACGTTTCCATGACCTTGGAAAGAAGGGACGTTAGTGCAATTGGACGGTAATTGGAAGGGGAGGAAGATTCGCCTTTTTAAGGGACGGGCTGGACAAATGCAGTTTTCCATCTGCTCGGAAAAATCCCAGCAGAATAGGAAAGATGGAAAAGTTTACGCAGTGGTTTTGCCAGCGTAGAAGAACACCTCTTCAGAATAACGGCGGGGATACCATCTGGACCAGCGGATTTAAGTATGTTGAGATCTTTGAGGACTCTCGCAACCGAGCGAGTTCGAAAAAATATCTGCTTCATCAAAGAATTTGCAGACTCGAGCTCGGGTGGAGCCAATATGCTGTAAGGAAGTGTCGAGTTGGCAGCAAATTGAGCTGCCAGCAAATTGGCTTTGTCGATGGAACTGACATACGGAGAGTCATTGAAGACGAGCGTTGGGACCGATGACGTGGTCGAGTTCTTAATGTTCTTGACAAAAGACCAAAAGTTTTTACTTCCTTTTGGACACAATAGTATTTTTTGCCTTACTTTTTGGTCATGTAAAAACTTAGCCCTTTGTATTTGAGCATTACAGATATTTCTAACCCGTTTGAACAAATTTCGATTTTCTACAGTCGGGTTGTCTTTGAATTTTCGAAAATTACTTTCTCGATCCCTAATCGCCTCTTTACAGCTTGAATCAAACCACGAATTCTCTTTGGGGATGATCCTTTTTAATCTGTGAGGAACAAAATTTCTCATGCCGTTGAGAATTACGTTAGATATCATATCAGCTGATGCGTCAACGTTTCCGTCGAGAAAGCACAATGACCAATTAAAATTTCGAAAGAAATTATTCAGGCCGTCCCAATTGGCTTTCTCGTATTGCCACACAGTTCTTTTAGGGACTTTATCTTTTTTTACCGTGACGGAAAGTGAAAAATCTACCGATATGACACAATGGTCCGATAAGCTTAAAGGAGATGATACTATAACCCTGTATTTTTCGGGGTGAGAAGTGAGAAATAAGTCAAGAGTGTTGTCCGCATGGCCTTCAATATCAGGAACCCGAGTGGGCTCATCAAAAAGTTGAGTTAATTTGTTAAACTAACTCAGCGAAGATCTCAACACATTTTCCTTCGGGTGTTGTCTGGCCAGAATGTCGAAGCCAACCAGAATTGTGTACATTGAAATCGCCCGCAATTGCGATTTCAGTGTGAGGATAAAGGGAAACAATTCTTATTATGGAGTCAGATAGCGCATCAAACTCGTTAGAGGTTGAATTGCTATCTAAATTGGGGCTTCTATAAATAAAACAATAGTGAATGATATGCTTACAGACGGTGAATTTTAACCACATAAAATTAAAGTTCGTATTAGAACAAAGGCCGTATTGTGGTAGAAGCTGGTAAGCAATATCATTTCGAACATAAACGGCGAGGCCATGGGAAGAAAAGAATAAAGGCACTAAGCTATAACCAGGCAGGTTGAACTCTGAGGGATCAGAATCAACACCCACCTGTGTTTCACTTAGTGCCAAAAAAGGTGGCCTGCATTTTGCAGTGTGAGCGTACACAGCAAAGAAATTCGATCTTAGCCCCCTAATGTTGCTAAAATCGACCCGAAATCTACCCGACATTACAATTCACAAAAACACATAAAACAAAATATCAACCGTAGACGCTAACTAAGTCGAATCAACAAGTGTATATCCTATTAGAAAAACAAAATCAAATTACTAGCGGTGTTATGCCCAGCTAGCAACTTGACTTTAGTTCACCAACGGGATCAACAGTCAACACCGTTGATTGACTATCCACCTAACAAACCCACAGCCTCATTGACTGCACACACTGCCTAGATAAGATAAGAGATTATCAAATCGAAGAAATGTGTGCAGTCACTGAGACTGTAAGAGTGATGTGGGGGAGGAGACGATTGAGAGGAACGCACTTTGTGTTTGGGTTATTGAGTTGTTAATGGGCTTTTTTTTTTACACTTTCACAGCACTGAAATATTATTGCACACGATTTTTATTTTCTTTTTTCGCGGCGCGGCTGGAGAAATTATAATTAGGGGCGAGTTATTCGGGCACTCAGCGCGGCGCGTGTTACTACGTTGAATGGCAGATCGACACCATTTGTTATCCATAACCAGATTACACATAAGCTCCGTCAATGTCATCACCGGACATTGTCTGATAAGAAGACACGCCATAAAACTCGGCGTTTCCTCTAAAGACTTCTGCAGAAGTTGCTTAGATGAGGAGGAAGAGGAGACAATCCCACACCTCCTCTACTCATGTCCTGCACTATCCTCTAAAAGAAAACGGTATCTAGGAAAATATTTTCTTGATGATCCAAGCGATCTGCCGAACATAGATCCCCTGCATCTCCTTCGCTTTATTAAAAGCTCCAAATGGTTTTGTTTAGTGAGGTACTCCCTCGCATAATTTTATGGTATCACAATGGACCTAATATTGGTCTAAGTGTGTCAGTTGTTTTCCTGACAGCCATTTAAACCTAAACCTAAACCTAGGCTAGTACACACTTTCTCGTGAAATAAACGACAGTTTAGAAAGTGAATTTTTGACATTTGTTTTTGATGTTTTGGATTTAAAAGCCAGTGAATTTTAATTTTTTTCTCGGCTACCACATGAAAGAGCTGCCACTGCACATGACTTTTTGTTTACAGAGTTACTGTTGCTAACTTGCAAACAAGACCCGGAAGTCGTCCATTTTTGGTCTTAGATAGCAGCAGGCGGGTTCGAACCTCAGTCATGAAATATCGGAGCAAATTTAAAAAAAGTGGAGTAGGTAAATGCAAAATTTATGAAAAAGTTTATTTGAGTATAAGGTGGGCGATCTTATAGGTTCTTTTGAAAATATAGGTTAGTTTGACACTGACAGCTGGGGTGCAGGGATTTTGTTGCTTAAAATTTGTGATTTTTGGAAGTTCATTGATTTCAAGGGTTAGATTTGTAAATTAATATAAAGACAAATAAAATAACGTAATGGAAATATAAAAAGACTCTGTTACACCATAGAGAGTAGGTTTTGTATATTTTTTTTCACATTTTTCTGTGAATGTTGACATCTTTTCCAAAAATATTTGTATCTTCCTTCAAAATAGTCGAAATAGTCTAATTCTTAGTGTATCTAAGATCATTGCAGCGTAATCTAATTTTTAAAAAGGGAGCTATGCACTTATGTCCAGTTTCCTAAACCACTTTTAAAATATATTATGATTTTAAACTTTTACGTGACGCATTTTTACCAAGTTCACGTCATTTAAAACCTGAAATTCTTTTGAGTTCTCAAATTGCTTTATACAATTATTATTATTATTTCATTTAAAAGTGATTCCTTCAAAACAAAAGCATAAAAGAATGCCATTTCATGCGTTTGTGCTTACCCAAAGGAAAGTCGAGCATTTTCTTTAATTTTATAACAAATTTAAGTTATCTAAAACAAATCACAGTAAATTTTTGCATCTTACACAGAAATTTCAATTTTCACGAAAACTGAACCCATGCAGGTAAACTGAGATAGAGAAGCACAAGAGAAACTACTTGCATACCTTTGTGAACGACCCCATTTTTGGCATTTATAAACTAACAAAAAACAAATTATTAGTTATCTGCATTAATTTCACGATGGAACAATTTCATTATCCATTCTATACAGTTGCTTTAGGTTTTTAACAAACATTTTTTGTATTCTTGTGCGAATTTGGTAAAAAAAAAATTTATTTGTTGGCTTTTATTGGATTTGACAACTGATCAGGATCACCAACCCTCAAATAAAAAAAGCCGTGCTGTTCGCGATGGTTTTTTTTTTTTATATCATGTTAATGTATATGACAGCCTTGTAAGACTTCATTATAAAACTGATTCGAGATCACACTGGAAGAGAGATGACGTTGACCAATGGCCTGGAATTTGAGGCTTATTACCCCAACACGGAATACACGGAGAAAATGCTTTTTAGTGGATTTATCCCACCGAAGTATTTCCTCTAATTCGATATGCATAGGTTGATTCAGGACACATTGGCGGTTCCGCTAATCTACAACGTCTGCCATAAGTCCATGGAGCGACAGCTTCTTTATAGCTGAGACGTCACCACAGCAGGCGGAGTCTTTGAAGAGCTCCTCCGGTTCTGTAGAGCGGTCTCAGATCAATACCGTCATGATGTTGCGAAAATGTCAAATGAGATGATGATGGTGGTTGTATCAGGCATTCGCATTATGTCGATTTCCTTTGAACCACTTGAAGTCGACTGCAGTCGCTTATAAACTCCATTTTGTTTTGGGTTGGAAATTAAAAAAATAGCAATTTTTTTTCTGATTGTGTGTCCAACTGACAGAAGATGGAAAAAATCAGGCACCAAATAACAAAACAATTTAATTAGTATTGCTAAGCAAACATATTTTTAGATTATGGTCGTTTACCAATTGTTGAATCAGACTTTTTTCAATAAATAGTAAAAGATCTTGGATGGCGTAATCATACCAGAAATTACGATTTAACTTCCAGCTTACGCAATAAAAATGCTTCCTGGCTCACAAAACATTTCACTTTATTTAAATCATATTGGTTTGGTAGGTACATACATACAATTTGTCTCACTTTTGACACAGTGTGACCTGCCTTATTAGCAACAAATCTTCAACATGATAAAATGTTACTCTTTTTTTATATTAAGAATTGCTTATTCTCATATGAATAGGTTTTAAAGTAATTATTATTCATAATAATATTATCTATTGGCAATACCTTTTTGTTGTTTACCTTCTGTGCACTTCCAAAAGCGGAAGAGTTTCGTACCGTAACGTAATATGCATCTCACATCTTAGATCTTCAAACTTAAAACTCGTTGTAAATCGGTACTTTCGTAAGATTTGTGCTAAAGCTATTCTTAAGAAAATCCTTGCATATTGCCAGCCTAATAGGAATAAAAAGTCATCAGTAACTTCAATTTTCATATATGGTACACATCAACACAATTACCAATGCAGTTTCTGGGTCCCTTAGAAAATGGCAGGAAAGAGTAGCTATGCTTTCCTTCTAGATTCGACGGTAAGAAATGATCCGGGTTGAATTTTTTTGCATCTGAACCCCAAATTTCTTCATCTCTGTGAATGTTAAATAAATCAACCAATACTTGAGTTCCTTTCGGAATAACTTTATCCTCCGATAAAGGCATATCTTTAGACAAGCTTCTGGCGAGTATCGGTAGAGAGGAGAAACACCTCATAGTTTCGTTTATGATCATTTCCAGATAAACAAGATCTTTGAAGTTTTCATGTTCGACTTCGAAGTCTTCGTCCGGCAAAATTGTAAGAATTTCTTCGAAAGCTTTTTCCTGATAATGGGGATGCATGGCTAGAAGCATTAAAATTGAATACATAGTAGTTGCTGCGGTTTCATAAGACTATAAAAAAGGACAAGGGATTATATAAACACCAAATAACGTAGGAACAGAAGTAAAACTCACCGCAATTAACATCAACGTGCCCTGTGTTACAACGTCATCGAAGGTGAATTCCTTATTTTGATGAATTTTTATTACATTGTCCAAGAAAATGTTTTGTTTCGAATTCTCGTCCTGATCATTTTTTCCGAAAGCCTTAATCCTCTTCATTACCATCTGCAATGCGTGATATCGCTTTTAATGAATTTAGTTAAAATGAATTTAAATGGGGATTGAGCTCTTTAAGTGGATAAACGAATTATTGCTCCATTATACTAGTTGCCCGCCCACCTGCCAACAACCAGATTTTGGGCAACAAATAAGTTGTTCGAGTTGGTCAACAGCGTTTTCAGTGTGGTTGCACATCAATTGATGAACGAGTTGAAAACCCGCTGTTAACATAACCAAGCCACAGCCACAGCCGCTTAGCAACGCGTTGATTGCACCATAGTATTTATCTTGGAAAAAAACATAGAACGACCGGCTCAATGAAAGAACCAAAGATCCTGTCGACAACGCAGTATGATATAACGTTAAGGCACGGTCGCGAAGTGAAAAGAAATAAAAGCATACCAAAACGCTACTGGTACAGACAAAAGCAAGGAAATCTGCATTTGGTTGCCCTCTGACATGGAACAATCCAAGTGGGAGAACTGTGATCCCTTCGAGATCACTATGCTCGTAACGCCGGAAAAAGGAAGAAGAGATAGAAGTTGGTTTTGATGTCAAAAACTGCGAATTACTGCAGCTTATTTCTATAACACCGAAAGAAGGTTAAAAATATCGAATTAATTACAACCAAAACATATTCACTTTAAATGGCCATAATATTACAATCGATATCATAACTCAGGACCTTCTGCCAGAAACGGAAACGAGCTTGTAGGCAAAATAAAGACACTCACCGAATTACGACCCTCAGTGCAACCTTCTTGTTCTTACGACGAAGAAGGAAATATTTCGGCCGGATTGGATGGATAGATTTTAACGTGAAAGGTTTCATTTGAAAATTTGAAAACATATATGTAGCTGAGAAAAACAGAGTATATGAAAGGGGCAGAAAGAAATACAAGTTTAAGTAACAGAATGATGTAACCGATATATTAAATAAAGTCAATCAAGAATTTCGCAAGCTCTGAGAGAAACTTCTTGCTCCCTCTTTGTTTTAATGCAGAGTAAAAAAAGAGGGAGAGGGAGGAGGGAGAGGGGAGGAGGGAGAGAGGAGGAGGGAGAGAGGAGGAGGGAGAGAGGAGGAGGGAGAGAGGAGGAGGGAGAGAGGAGGAGGGAGAGAGGAGGAGGGAGAGAGGAGGAGGGAGAGAGGAGGAGGGAGAGAGGAGGAGGGAGAGAGGAGGAGGAGGCAGAGTGGAGGAGGGAGAGAGGAGGAGGGTGAGAGGAAGGGGAGGAGAGAGGGGGAGGAGGAGAGAGGAGGATGGAGAGAGGGGGAGGGAGTGAGGGAAATGGAATTATAACAAAGTTTGTGGATTTTTGAGAAAGAAAACCTCTAACGGGCGAGAATGCAAAGGTTTCCTTGAAGTTACCTAATTTAAAGTATTTTATCCCCGAGATAATTTTACATTTGGTACTTCTTAACATTATAACCTTTAAAGTTGCTCAATTACTTACATTGTGAACAAAATCCAACAAAGTTTCTTTTATTTCCATGTACGGTTTATAAATACTTGTTGCTCGAAATAATATGTCATAATTCAGCAGAGGGTTGAAGGCACGTTGACTTACAAGACCTAGCAACCTGAAATTAAAAGCTTTTTACTTCGATAAACATTTTTAGATCAAATGTGTATTATAAACCAGACGATTAATGAGAAACACAATCAACTAGCAACTCGCAGCACGTACACATATTTGAAAAGAGACATAAAAAATGGTAGCTTATAAAATTAGTTTCATAAGACAGCAAAGCTTAGCTCTTTAAAAATTTTAAAATTTATCAATTTTTATATACATACATAGATGAATAAAAAGAATTTGGTTTCAAGGTGACTTTGTCTAAAGGCTGTTAACATATACAAAGTGAAATTTTTTCTAAAATATAACAGAATCATAATGCCAGATATTTTTTAAAACATTTTTTGTGTGACTGAAAAAGATTTCCAGATAAAAAAGTTATATATGAGTAAAATGAAATTTTTAAATAAAATTTAAGCAAAATTTAAAATTAAAGCATTAACTTTAAAATTAAATTAAATTAAAACTACAAAATATAAAACGTTTTTTTTGCAACTATTTATATGTAGAACTATCTGAACCGCCCGGCGTTGCACAGATTCGTAGTTTCAAGGATCTCGGTCTCGTCTTTCGTTTCCCGTAGGCAAATGTGACATTCAGGAAAAATGCCATAACTCGGGAACGGACGGGTCGACCGATCTCAGATTTTTCATTAAGTCGAGCTGTTCTCAGGTGATGCAATCACAACCAACCAACACTTCTTTTTATACAGGGTGTCACGTAATTCATGTTACATACTTTGGGATGTGATTCTTGGTCATATTATAAGAAAAAAATTGTTATACAGTAAAGTCCGTTTCTTAACTTTGACATCGCTTTTTGACAATTTAAAAAAAGGCTAACTTGTGTGTACCCTGACCTGTGTTAAATTCGAGTTCTCTGTCAATACTGATGGTAGAAATCTAATTTTAGATATAATTTTTTGTAAAATAATAATAATCAAAAAAATTGTTTTTAAATTGGGCTCTTATAGACTTAGGATTGCCAGATTTTCAATTTTAAATGGTGTTCAAATTTTCTTCCCCAGCAAAGTTTCGACTTTGAGGTCATTTTTTTTTAGAAAGTGTCTGTTAAACTTAAGTTTCTTTATTTTCTACCTGTGTATGTAATTCGAGTTACGGGAAACCCTGTATACTAAAGATTTAAAAAAGCTTTGTGTTTAGAGTACAATATATTTAATTTTTTGGGGTTATTTCCAATTTGGAACCATTGTGCGGCGCCGCGCCGGCGAAACTTGCCATAGGCATACAGATCGCTTAACCATCAATTTATTGCAACTTAATTACTTAATTAATAAATTAAAATACAAAGTTATACTTCAAAATTTTGTGGTGCCCGCGGGTGCCTAGTATTCGATTGTTTTCTACGAGTAAACATTTTATGAAACATATAATCTTAGCTTATAGAAGAGCTGTGATCTGCAGTTGACCACAGAACATGCACTGTATTATAATTAGGTAGGACCAATAAAAGTCATATTCTTACTTCTCAAAATTTCTTAACATTTCAGGTCCAGTCTTCTCGTAGTCTTTGTAGTTCAATCCGAATGTTGTAGCTTTTGAAAAATAAAAGACAATTTAGGTTTGAGTTCATATTCACTTAAAAGTATTCTTATTAAAAAAACTTCTCACAACGGCTCAAATTTAACCTACTCAATGATATCTTGATTAAAAGACTATTGACCAGTTTTTTAATATTAACTTCACCGCAACCGATCTCTGTTTCTAGATTTTCAGAAAAGATGCGCGCTTCCTTGTTAAACAATGGAATAAAATTCATCAAAATCTTGTGACTAAATGAAGGATTTAAAAGTTTCCGATGATGATGCCAAGTGGGACCTTTAGTGTTTAAAAAAAAGCTATGAATGTATTTTGAAAAAATGTCCATGCTTCTTACCTTTGCTGGTAAGTAATCCTGGCCCCAAAATGTTATTAATGGGTTCGTAAAAGTCTGCCTTGTTAATGCAGTCGGGAGAATTCAGAATTTTTTCAGCTGTTTGTGGATCCATGGTGTAAATGATTGGATAAGGCCCAAGCCAGGAAAAGTAAGTTTTCACGTTGTACTGACGAGCATACTTGGGAAATTCGTAGAGGATATCTAATGACAGGGAATAAAAAGGTGACTTACTAAAAACTACATATATACTATTTAATTGTTGGAAATTAATACACTTGTCGGCATATTTTTCATTCATTTCTTTTGTTTATTTACTGTGTACAAGTAAGACCTAGTCTTTTATTGTACACTAGGTGTGCCAGCGACTTCTTCTTAACTTTTTTATTTATCAACCGATTGACATGAAATAAAAATTAAATGTTAAGTGAAGCTTACCACAATATATAACTGAAAACCCCATCTAGATAGGATAAGCCGTTTCTGAGATTAGCGTGCACAAACAAACAAACTGTTACGTTTTAATTATATGTATAGATTTAGAAGATATAGATTAAGTGATACTTCATTTAATTTAAAAAACCTTAATACTAAAAGCCAGAAAATAAAATAGTGCGTAGATGTAGTAAATTTAAAATAAAATGTAGAAAAATAGAAGTATATAAATGTAGGAATGAAGAGTTAGTTGAAAAGTAAAGAAGATAGACTATTAAATAAAAGAAGAAAATTTGAGAAAAAATACATCAATAGTTAAAACAAACGCTGCCTGTTCCGATACAAACTGTAATATTTTATTTTTAAATTCTTAAGTCCCGTAACCTTGTTGTAAACTACGAGTAATTGGCAGAGCATTCCAAAAATTGATAGTACAGCCAAAAAACAGCCGTGCTGGAGTTTATAAATCTACAAGTAGGTGCAATGAGATTAAACGTTCTTCGGCGGGATTGCAAAAACTGCACTTTTTTAAACAAATGAAAAGGTTCTTTTGTAGTCAATATCTTATGCAGAAAAATTAGTTTTCTCGCATCTATGAACTGTGACAAGGAACAGCCCAAGGCAAGTAAACTGAAACGTGTTATACGATCATATCGACGAACATTATACATATACACGCAACCAATAGAATTGTAGAATGCGACTTGAAGTTTGTTTTGCGACACAGAGTTCAGATTACAATAAACTGTTTCAGGAAAACATATTAAATGAAAAATAAGTGTTTTCACAAGTTTCAATCTTGTTTCTTGTGGAGTGAATGTTGCTGAAAGCCACAGTTTGTTCACTAAACCCTGGCTACCCGTGAGTATTACCTCGGCTGGGGAAGTAAAAGCACCTCACACAATACAATCTTATAAGAGATTCTGCAACAAAGCATAATAGCCATATGTATCCAATCTATACGCAGCTGTGTTGGAAGCCAAAAAAAAAATGTTATCCTGAAAACATGGTCATAGCCAAATCTGTTGCAGAAACACCTCTTCAAAGCTGGCTTGATCATACCATTCGCCGCTTATTCCAAGGAATAGAAGATGTTATTGAATCTTTGCACACAAATGAAGAGTGTAATATGCACCTCATTTCAAAATGGGGTTGTGATGGAAGTTCGGGTATGAGTGAATACAAACAACAATTTACCGACCAAAATATTTCTCATGCCAACATGTTTTTAACATCTTCCCTTCCAATCCAGTTAGTATCGGGTTACCCAGAATCGCATAGCAAAATAATATAGTGGCAAAATCCTGGTCCATCATCGACAAGGTTGTTTAGACCAATAAGAATTCAATTGGTTCCCGAAACAACTGATGTAACTGTCAAAGAATTCCAGTACATACAAAATCATGTAACGAATTTGAGTGAAACCGTGGTAGTCCATGCAAATGAAAGCATTCCAATCAAGTATAACATGCTTACAATGATTGACGGAAAAGTCTGCAATGCAATTACGGAGACCTCATCAAATCAAAGGTATTACCTATGCAATTTAACATCAAAGGATTTTAACAAAATGCACTTAGTGATAAACAAACAAATTCTTGACAAATCAAAACTGAGGTTTTGGGTTATATTCCTTGCATGCGTGGATAAGATTTTTTGAATGTTTACTTCATGTCTCCTATAAGCTACCCTTAAGACAATGGTAAGCTCGTGGTGAGGAAAATAAGAGAAAAATTGAAAAAAAAAAACAAGAAAAGAATCCAAGAAGCTTTTCGAAGCCGAATGGGTCTATTGGTTGACAAACCCAAACCAGGTTATGGAAGTACGAACGATGGCAACACTGCCCGTCGATTTTTGAAAATGAAAACCTCATATGTCGATTTCGTGGGTGCGGTGCATTAAGGCCCGCCACAATAAGACCCGTAGGTCTTAATTCCTCTTTTTGGAAGTAAGGCCCACGGGGGTTATTTCCATGATGAAATGGGAGAAAGAGCCGCGGGCCTTAGTTCCTTTTTCTGAGAACTCAAATATCATTTCGTAATGGAAAGAAAACTCACCTTTTGCACTTTAACTTATTTTCAATATGAATAAACTGGCACAGGGACGCAACTCCACTAGACATAAATTCATGCTCTGATTGTGGATTATGGCATATCAAAGCGGAACACACGTTCATAAGAAATATCTATGGAACTATGCATCATATAGTATATGTTTAGTGCGGTCAGTTCGCGCGAATTTCAAGTTCATCCACAAGCCCGTATTACCCGGAGGCAAATTTTGTTCGCTTTACTTTTTACTCACGGATAAAATAATGAAGCTAAAAGCGAAGCGGAAAAAAATTTCTCAAGGGAGTATGGATGTGTGGTGTAAAAATAAAAATTCGTGCGAATTAGATTTTTTTTCCTGTTTTAGATTTTTACAAATATCATAAAATGTATGGGTTTTTGCCTTTTGAGTGCACTTATCAATTAGTTTGGTTTTTGTATTATTACTTTGTACATCAGAAACAAATAAAGAAACTTTATGTTTATCAGGCACTTGATGCAAAAAATTACCTCAAGTCAACATTTTTCTGGGGGAAGAAAATTTGAACATCATTAAAAAATTAAAGTCTGGCAACGAGAAAACCATATGATTCCTATTTAAATACAATTTTAAAGATTAGTATTTTAAATTAAAAGTTATTATTATATTAAAAGTATTTTATATTAAAAGTAAAGTCCAAAGTAAGGTCTTCGCCATTAGTATTGAGAGAGAAATCGAATCTAGCATAGATCAGGGTACGTAAAATTTAGTCTTTTTTAAATCGTCGAAAAGTGGTGTCAAAATTGAGAAGTGGACATTACTTGTCAAAGAATAATATCTACTGTATTTTCACCTGGCACTTTAACTAGGTAATCACAAAACTACCCTAAACCTACATGAAAATTACGTGGTTTGCCATATAAAATGAAACCTTCTCAGTTGCTGGGTTTCAATGAAACCTACTCGTAACCCTGTGATAAATATCGTGCTGAAGGCACTATTTCCAACATTTCAGTGATTTTGACGTTTGATAGCAGTACCTCTGCTGACCTGCTGTCTTTTGTCGGTGACATTAGGTTCGTTCGTTGAACTTTCCCCAGTGTTGACACAGGTTTTCTTGACAACCCTATGAGTTCTCAAAAAACCTGGGTTTTCCAGTCCTCAAAAAACGATAAACCACAAATCAACACACATCAATGTCATTAAAAAATACATGCCATTTGACAGCCCTCAACTCGCCACAGCAAAAACCTAGGGCGAGTTGAGGGAAAACCGATGTCAACCCTAGGGCTCAAAAAACAATCAATTTGATATTTAGGGTGACTTTAGATTTCTCGAAAAACGCTTTGTGGCGACCCTAGGGCGACCCTAGGTCTTCAACGAACAAACTAATTCTTTTACATGTGTCTTTTCTGCTAACTTGTCAATACACTATGTACCTGTAGTTCATATTTTGATTTTTGATCTTTTGCACTGTTAAGAAAATATCAAGCTTTGAATGGAAAGTAGTTCGTGAGAGCCATTTAACGACAGAAAATAAAAGGTTCTTTTGTGCATTTTGGTTCAGCTATAAAAAGTGCTACGGTGCATCTTTTGGAATAATAATTTTTTCTTGAATAGAATTGGGTGTGAGCAGTGGCGGCTGGTAGGTTAACGAACTGTAGGTGCACTTTACTTAAATATTAAAACTAGAAAATTGAACAAAAAACAATTACGGTCCAAAAAAACAATTACGGTAACAAAATTAACGCGTCACACTTCACACACACTACATACAGTAAAACTACATTGACAACAAGATGTCAAACATGTCTCATGTCTGCCGTCGCTTCATTTTATTCTCTATACTCTCTAGTGCCTATTTTGTGCACAAAAGGCAAAAAGCGTTTCCGTACACAGCCGTGTATGCATCTGTATGAGCAACAAAATGACTATATGCGCAATCCTTCAAACTTCAATGTGTGTACTGTGTGTGCTCTTGGCAATCTTCGTTTCTCTTTTCCCGTGCGGCGCTCGAGAACCGACTCATTACTTGGTACATTTCTATGAAATATCTTTTGTTTCACGCGTCAGGCATATTACTCGTATCTCATACAAGTTATATTAGCAGTCCTTGTGCGCTCGCCGAAGCGCACGAGATTTTATCTATGCAGGAAAATAAGTCTTAATAGTTTAGTAAAGCGCTCAAACTGTTTCACATAATTTGAAATTTAATTTCTTATACGTTTTTGTATGTTTAAAAAATAGATATTAAAATGGATATTTAAAAAGTTGAAGCTATGTTTTGTAATTTTTTAATCTTTTGAATTGGTGGTTCAGCGCACGAGCGCACTTAAGGTACAGCCGCCACTGGTTGTGAGTAGTAAAAAAATGATTCCTGAAATTGATTGGTTCAAATAATTTATTATAGCATTTTTAGTTAAACGTGAAAATTTTAACTGGATTTCTTTTAATGAATTTTTAATTGGAGCAAAAGTGTAGAGTTCCTCCTCGAACTTTATAAAAAGTAATTCTGTGTGGTGTTGGCTATTAGGTAAAAAAAATCCATTTGCGCGTTTTTGCGATGCCCATACAGTTTTTAAAATTTTCAGAATGGCCTCTCTAATATAGCGAAACCAAATTTTTGAAATTTGGCTGGAAATGGATAAAAGAAGAAAGCTTGATGTGGTAAGAGTAAAAGAGTTCAGAAATAACCGGTGTTAATCAAAAACTCAGAACGATTTCATATAATTTTAGAAACTTTGGGAAGTGGATATGTTATAAGTGAAAGTGCATTTGAAAACTATGCAGAAGCAACAAGAGATCTATATATGTATAAGGGAATATTCTTGGTAAACTATGTCAGTAAGTGTTCATAAAGTGCTCTTTCATGGAAAGGACATCAACATCATATACATATATGGTCTTCTATTCTTCCTATAGGGCAACTCTCGGAAGAGCCACAGGAGGCTAGAAATAAGGAAACGAGGAAGTTTAGAGAGATGTTTACAAGACCAAATTCAAAAATTAACTCAAACACAGATTTGTTGAATCGGTTGTTGGTATCATCAGATCCATATACTGCTAGTTTATGACATGTACCAAAACGAATTCGTACAAGTTGGATGATAGCAAAGAAGTTTTCTCTTTGTTATCAATCGAGGATCTCGATGTAGAATTTTAGCTAGTGGAGATGATAGTTATTAATGAAGACATATTCTTATTTACGTCAGAAAAAAAAGTCTTTAAGGCGAAAAATTGATTTTATCAAATTATTAAAAAAAAAACATTTTTTCCTATTTTTGTATTATTTCCGTCATTTCTGAGTGTCCCTTTGAAAAGAAATATTATTTTTGTAAAAAATTGTATACCATATAGTACTCCTATTTTATTTTATATACATAAAATAAAATAGGAGTAAGTTGAAACATTTATTTTTCCTTTCCAAAATAGTTTTGTCCCGCTAGATTGTCGAATCCAACCACTGTACGGCGCGGCGCGGCGTCCAGATGGAAAAACTTCTAGGTTAACATAAACCTAGTTCAACTTCAGGTGGGAATGTAGTAAAGGGACCGCAACGTTTTTTTTTTCAACTAGTGCTTATTTCGTGAATGGTAACACTTAGCTCATGTCTGATTTGACAGATAGTTAGTTTTATCCTTCCGCTTAACGAATATGGTTGTAAATACACTTGAACAACGCTGGGAAATATTGCGAAATTACTTTGAAAATCCGATGCCGATTTTGCCAAAAAAATCATCTTTTTATTTTGATCTTGGCGGGTATGTAAACAAGCATTTGTCGCATCTCGCATTTGGGGCACAGAAAATCCGCACGCATACATTGAAAAACACACAAAACGAGTCACTGTTTGGTGCGGATTTTAATCCAGAGGCATTCTTGAGCAAGGAGTGGCCGTTACAGTCAACGGCGATCGTTATCGGGCCATGTTGAACGAATTTTTGTTCACAAAAATTGAAGAGGAGGAACCTTGGCGGACCCTTTATAATGTCACTTTTTAGCTCACAGAAGTAGTGGAATTGATTGAAGAATTTCTCAATACAATCCACGAGGTACCAGTATCGCAGACTTCACTTTCAAATGACCAACTATCAGATGACCGACTATCAGTCATATTTAGTATGTCAATATGCCTAAGAATACACTGTCAGGAAAGAGTTTAGTACCCAAAAGACTACAACACAAAATATGAATATCTTAGCTTAAGCTTATTACTGAGTTCCTCGTGAAGTAAACATACACTACATACACTTGTGAAGGCCATTCGAACGTTTCACGTTTGAGCAACAACATTTTTTTTAAAGCAAGAAATAATCACTAACAGAAACCAAAAGCACAATTCTTTTTCTTTTGTAATCAAACTGTCAGAGCTTCACGTCGCCGTCGTGCATTAAAGATTTCCGTACATTTTGCAAGTGAAAGATGTTCACGGTTCGTTATCGAAAGCGCTCCACTTTGGTCTCCTAACGGCTTCGCGAGCAAGTTCACGGGTGAGCAAAAATAACAAATTTATATGGATTCACGACATTGGTCACAACTCACAAGTACTAGGTTTTAGGAAGAAAACGGCACTTTAGCATTGCAATCGCTTCATATCTTGAAAACTGAAACTGGCACTTAAAGCCCTAAACAATAATTGCAACAGGTGAAGCTCTGACATATTGAGCATTGAGCACAACATCAAGATTCATTGCGCTCAAAAACCTTATCCGATAGGATTATCATAACAATAAACTAAGACAACATTACGAAAACACAAAGCTACCCGAATTCATGCAATAGGTTCTTACATATTGAAACTTGTTACTAAAAAAAAAGAAATTATAATTTTATGGTTTAAACAACAAAAGTTTACAACGCATTTACAAGTGTTTACCGGCGGGAATATCAAAAATTCACTTTCGAAACTATTAAATATTTACTCAACGTACGTTCAATAGGCTTAAGAATGCAACCATTTTTTTTTTGTTAATTAGAGTAACGATTTTTCTTCACCAATTTACCTGCCAAATTAAAGAGCTTGTGCGCGATGCCAATGATGGGTAAACCAATCGGTCCAGGCATTTTCAAAGCAAACGCGTAATATTTTCTTCTTGACCAAAGAAAGTAAACCCATATAATTGTTGCGAACGTAATAAGTGCTGCAGCCACTACCATTGTGAACTATTCAAAAATGTTGACTGAACTGAAACTGCAGAACTATGACGGTTGAGTTTAATTAAATAAACTTGCATATGTTGGTCACAACAGGCTTGTCAGGTTTTAAAACTTGGAAACGCCAATCCTAAAAAAAAGTCACAAAAAGTCGCCAGACTGACATACGAATCAAATAGAATCAAACGAGTAATGGTTTTTTTTTTTTTGCTTATTTTTATTTATTTTTAAAGAGTTCATTCAATATTTTTGCCGAAAAGCACTTTTCGTTGATGGCACAGATTCTAAAGTGGGATTTAAGTTCCATTCTTACCGAAGGTGAACTTGTTGACAAACAAAAGTGATTGATGATCTCTCCAAGATGAATAAGCGGAGAAACGTGTGGCATGCTGTGCAATAAGCAGGCTTCACTTCACTTATTTTGGAGTGTTTGTCAAGTTTTAGAACTGAAACTTTAGATAAAACTTATTTTGAAAAATCAGAAACTTAACAAAATTTTTATTTTCGTTTTTATTATTTTTGCCTTTGGCACATGACTTGCTCTAACTGCATGTCATTCCAGATCAGCTTTGTGGGAACGAAGATCGCAATCGCATATTTTGCAATGCGCAAATCCTTCCTTCCTTGATTTCGTTAGCCAGCCAGATGGTTTTAATGTGATGCAAATTGTTCAGAACAAATCGTTGACACAGCACTTAATTTATTAGCTATTCTTACCTTTAATTACATTCAAATGATCCCATTCTGCTTTATATTTAAAAACCCGTTCTTTTTTTTGACCTTGAACTCATTTGAAACAATATTTTATTTTATTTCTTGCTGCATCTATCACTTACTTAACATTTTGTTTACTTTTGTCCGATTTTGTTCAGGCTTTAGGAAACAGAAAGTTAATAAGAGAAGAGATCATTTAAAAGGGGTAGATTTCGATACCGTTTGTAAAAACGAGACGTCAGGTGGCGATGACTGCGATTTCCCCTAAGTGATGCTACTCTGTTTTTTAAATACAATGGCCCTGATTCAATGGACAATATTCATAATGATAAATCGCCTGAAATCGCCTATTTTTTGTGGATATTGGTATCCGTGGTGTGATGGATAGCATGTCCGCCTGTTAATCCAGAGGTTCGAGTTCGAATCCCACCAGAGGCAAAAATGTTTTTTCTACGGGTATCACCTTTCGCGAGGATTTGGCAAGTCCTCCGTTAGTATTCATTGCCATGAAAAGCGCTTTCTCAATTAGCCGTTCGGAACCGGCAGAAAATTGTAGGTCCCCTCCATTCCCTCACAAGGGATGGTTGTGAGAAAAGCGCTAGGCCCAAGGGCTCCTCGCTCTGTTGCGCCACCCTATTTATTTATTGCCAAAAAGATTTTGTGTCGCCAAATCAGCAGATTCGAAATCGCATGTTTGGCGACAAATCGCCACATTTGACAAGCCTGGTCACAAAGTGCACATAATGATGATTAAAAGTTGAACGTTCTTGAATAAAAAGTCATCTCATTATTTTTTACTTTGTAATTACAAGAAAATTTTTATTGTTGCTAAGCAATGGTGGAATTGTTTAAAAAATTTGAAAAATTTTATTTATTTATAGTCTAGTAATCATTGAAGTTTTGTTATACTTTGCAAGATGAAATAAACTAAACTAATTTAAAACATTAACGTTTTCAAGTTGAGCTTCCATAGGTTTAGGGTTGCTAGATTTTCAATTTTAAATGGTGTTAAAATTTTCTTCCCCTAGCAAAGTTTCGACTTTGATGTTACTTTTTTTTTAAAGAATTGGTTGTTCTCACATGAATAGGTTTTAAAGTAATTATTATTCAAAATAATATTATCTATTGGCAATACCTTTTTGTTGTTTACCTTCTATGCACTTCCAGAAGCGGAAGAGTTTCGTACCGTAACGTAATATGCATCTCACATCTTAGATCTTCAAACTTAAAACTCGTTGTAAATCGGTACTTTCGTAAGATTTGTACTAAAGCTATTCTTAAGAAAATCCTTGCATATTGCCAGCCTAAAGAGGATCAAAGCCATTAGTAACTTAAATGTTCATAAAATATCCAAATCCACACAATTACCAATGCAGTTTCTGGGTCCCTTAGAAAATGGCAGAAAAGAGTAGCTATGCTTTCCTTCTAGATTCGACGGTAAGAAATGATCCGGGTTGAATTTCTTTGCATCTGAACCCCAAATTTCTTCATCTCTGTGAATGTTAAATAAATCAACCAGTACTTGAGTTCCTTTCGGAACAACTTTATCCTTCGATAAAGGCATATCTTTAGACAAGCTTCTGGCGATTATCGGTATTGAGGGGAAACACCTCATAGTCTCGTTTATGAACATTTCCAGATAAACAAGATCTTTGAAGTTTTCATGTTTTACTTCGAAGTCTTCGTCCGGAAAAATTGTAAAAATTTCTTCGAAAACTTTTTCCTGATAATGGGGATGCATGGCTAGAAGCATTAAAATTGAATACATAGTAGTTGCTGTGGTTTCATAAGCCTATAAAAAAGTACAAAGATTATCAAAACATCAAACAACGTAGGTACAGAATTAAAACTCGCCGCAATTAACATCAACGTGCCCTCTGTTACAACGTCATCGAAAGTGAATTCCTTATTTTGATGAATTTTTATTACATTGTCCAAGAAAATGTTTTGTTTCGAAATCTCGTCCTGATCATTTTTTTCGAAAGCCTTAATCCTCTTCATTACCATCTGCAATGCGTGATATCGCTTTTAATGAATTTAGTTAAAAAGAATTTAAATGGGGATTGAGCGCTTTAAGTGGATAAACGAATTATTGCTCCTTTATACAACTGTCAACAACCTGATTTTGGGCAACAAATAAGTTGTTCGAGTTGGTCAACAGCGTTTTTAGTGTGGTTGCACATCAATTGATGAACGAGTTGAAAACCCGATGTTAACATAACCAAGCCACAGCCGCTCATTAACGCGTTGATTGCACCATAGCATTTATCTTGGAAAAAAACATAGAAGGGCTGGCTCAGTTGGTATTGTTTGGGGTAAAAACTAATATGGCAATTGAAAAACAAAGCCCTCCCCATAATATCCAAGGTAACCCTGTATGAGACCTTGATCATGCCAGTTCACCCTTACAGCGCAGAAGCGTGGGTCTTATCGAAAGCGTTTTAAGAAAACCTTGGTCGTTTCGAAAGAAAAATACTCCGAACGATTTTTGGTCCCATGCGAAGACAATGTGTGGAGAGAAAATAAAACAAGGAGCTGTAGGAGCTGTACCGCGACATTGGCATAGCTGGAAGAGTACGCATCGCGAGACTACGATGGCTGGGAAGAAGACCTCAACCGATTTAGAGTGCGACTGGAGAGGGCTCGCCCGAAATCGAGGTTGTTATAGAAGGATGTTGGTTAAGGCCTAGGTTCACCCCGAACTGTAATGTTCACCTAAGTAAGTAAGAGGCATAAAGCTGACCAAAGCGATTTTGCAGCTGCAGTAGCCAGAGACGCTGTTGACAGGATTTCTGTCGTCGCGGCCATTGTATTTATAAATTACCATTACGGAGGGGAAAACGCTGGTATTGCCGTCTGTACTCTCAATTTGTCCTTTAGAGGTTTTTTAAATTTGGTTGTTGACTTAGATAAGTGGATGGTATTTTCGTGAAAGCTCTTCAAACTATTTTATGACAAGTTTAGCACAAGAAAACAAACGTTTTGACATTAAAAATCAAAGGAAATAGTTTTCATTTTCATTTCTTATGCCTTGCTTTTCTGTTGCTAGAACGTTTACGAAATATTGTTCCCTTCTTAAAATATCAAATAGTTATGCGTTCCACAGGTTCTACGATTCGATTTTACCGATTTGAGAAGGTGGTACGCTGAATGGAGATTATAGACGTGAGATCATCGGATTTCCCTCCGTGATGCTACTATAGTTTATAAGGAAATGGTGGTTTGGGTGAGACTTTGATTTGGTTTCTAAAAGCAGTTGTATATAATGTTTTGTAGACATAGTCACCGAACTTCTTTACATTAAAAGAAAAAATAGTCGTCATACGCCAGAGTGAAAATATAAACGGACAAACCAAGAAAAAGTTGTGTTTGTGGCATAGTGGCTAGCGATTTTAGTCTAGTTTATAAGATATTCTTTCTTAATGTGTGTAAGCAGTCAATATATAAATAAATATGTTTGTAAATACCTAAATATCTATCAATTTCATAGGAATAGCCACTCCCAGAAATATTCAAAAAAAATGAAAAACGCTTTCTCGCTTAACCGCTCGGGATCGAGAAAAAAAATCGTGGGCTCGCGGTTTTTAACAATGTATATGGTTGACAGAAATACGCTAAGCTCCGCGTCTCCCCAAGGTCTATTGTTCAGTTCTACTTATTTAAGAGCAAAAAGTCCATTAAAAATTAATTCCAAGTCGATGCTTTCAATAATTCTTCATAATACAAAACTGTTTTGAAGGCTGACGTTAAAACTAATAGCCACTGATGATGGTGATTGTTGAACGACTGTTTATTGCACTAAAGCACTAGTCATTGACTTAATATCCAAACTGTCCTCTTTACAAAGGTTGATACCATTACTCGAATTATTATTTGCAATTCTAATCACTACGAGTATAAGACTAGAACACATCCATGGCCGCCGGGTTAGATGACATACGTGTGTGCGATCATCGAAGACGCACCACCGGCACCGTCCACTTTGGGAATTATAAATCTTGACTGATTGACTGACTGAGTGTTACTCTCTTTTGACTCTTAGTGCAACCTTCTTGTTCTTACGACGGGGAAGGAAATATTTCGGCCGGATTGGATGGATAGATTTTAACGTGAAGGGTTTTATTTGAAAATTTGAAAACATATAGGTTGCTGAAAAAAAAAAAACAGAGTATGAAAGGAGCGGGAAGAAATACAAGTTTAAGTAACAGAATGATGTAACGGATATATTGAATAAAGTCAATCAACAATTTCGCAAGATCTGGGAGAGACTTCTTGCTCCCTCTTTATTTTAATGCTGAGTAAAAGAGTAAAAATAACGGGAGAGAAGGGGAGGAAATGAGGCAATAAATACACAATACAACTTGGCAGCGCTATAACACGAAATTCGATTTTTTTTATGCAAATAATTTGAAAAAAATATGGAAAAATTTGGAAAATGGTTTTCACAATTTGGAAAAGTCCCAAAAAAAAGTTATTAACAATTTAAAATTTGGCGTATACTTGGCAGCGCTAGCAATGAAATTCAGAAATTTTGGGTGTCAATCGATAGGGGACAATTTAGAAAAATTTGGAAAACACTTTTCCGAATTTGGAAAACGATAGTTTTGCTAAAAAATGCAAAAAACATAATACTGGTGAGCCGCTGTACCTTTTTTTTATAGGAAAATTGAGTTTTTACAACTAAAACGCTAATAACTTTTCCTCTATACTTTTCTAAATTACAAAACGAGTTTTTTTAGTTTGAAAAAAGCTTGATTGAATTTAGGAAACCAAAACAGTTCATGAAATCTGTGATTTTGGTACTATTTTAATCAAAAATATTTTGTAATGCGTTTTCTAATGGAAAATTGAATCTTTACAACTAAAATGCTAATAACTTTTTCTCTATACTTTCCCAAATTACAAAATTAGTTTTTTTAGTTCGAAAAGAGCTCGATTGAATTTGGAAAACCAAAACAGTTCATGAAATCTGTGATTTTGGTACTATTTTAGTGAAAAATATTTTGTAATGCGTTTTTTAATGGAAAATTGAATCTTTACAACTAAAATGCTAATAACTTTTTTTCTATACTTTCCCAAATTACAAAATTAGTTTTTTTAGTTCGAAAAAAGCTTGAATTTAGAAAATCTAAACAGTTCATGAATTCTGTGACTTTGGTACTATATTTTAGTCAAAAATATTTTTAATGCGTTTTTTTAATGGAAAATTGAATGAATTCTGTTGCTTTTGACTAAAATAGTACCAAAATCACAGATTTTATGAACTGTTTTGGTTTCCTAAATTCAATCAAGCTTTTTTCAAACTAAAAAAACTAGTTTTGCAATTTAGAAAAGTATAGAGGAAAAGTTATTAGCGTTTTAGTTGTAAAAACTCAATTTTCCTATAAAAAAAGGTACAGTGGCTCACCAGTATTATGTTTTTTTTGCATTTTTTAGCAAAACTATCGTTTTCCAAATTCGGAAAAGTGATTTTTCCAAATTTTTCTAAATTGTCCCCGATCGATTGACACCAAAATTTCTGAATTTTATTGCTAGCGCTGCCAAGTATACGCCAAATTTTAAATTGTTAATAACTTTTTTTTGGGACTTTTCCAAATTGTGAAAACCATTTTCCAAATTTTTGCCAAGTTGACGGGGGTAATAAATACCAAAAACTAAAATCTCTAAAAGACGAGAATGCAATGGTTTCCTTGAAGTTACCTGATTTTAAGTATTTTATAACCGAGATATTTTTACATTGGGCTGCTCAATTACTTACATTGTGAGCAAAATCCAATAAAGCTGCTTTTATTTCCATGTACGGTTTATAAATACTTGTTGCTCGAAACAATATGTCATAATTCAGTAGAAGGTTGAAGGCACGTTGACTTATAAAAACTAGCAACCTGAAAATAAAAGATTTTTGCTTCGATAAACATTTTAAGAGGAAATCTGTATATAAACCAGACGATGAAAAAGAAACACAATCAAATGGCTGCACGTACACATATTTGAAAAGATACATAAAATATGCTAACTTATAAAATTAGTTTCATGAGTTAGCAAAGTTTAGCTCTTTAAATATTTTTTTATTTATGAATAAAAAAAAAAATTGGTTTTAAGGTGACTTTGTCTAAAGGCTATTAACATATACAATATATGAGAACTTTTTCTAAAAAATAACAGAATCATAATGCCAGATATTTTTTTTATGAAGTAAAACATTTTTTGTGTGACTGAAAAAGATTTCCAGATAAAAAAGTTACATAGCTATGTATGAATAAAATGAAGTTTTAGATGATTAAGTAACATTAACATTGACCCAACAGTTTACGAAACCTTAGACACTAAAAAATATAAAACAAAGTGTTTTTTGCAATTATTTATATGTAGAACTAGCCGAGCCGCCTGGCGTTGCACGGGTCCGTGGTTTTAAGGATTTCGGTCTCGCCTTTCGTTTCCTGTATTTTTTTTTAAACAAAAGTGACATTCAGGAAAAATGCCATAACTCGGAAACAAGTCGACCGATTTCTGATTTTTTTTATAAAACCCATCTACCAACATCCCCTAAGCTAAAAAAAAAAATTGGCTTCATTCGGTCGAGCTGTTCTCAAGTGATGCGATCATAACCAACCGTACACTTCTTTTTATACAGAGTGTCCCGTTATTTTTGTTACATACTTTGGGATGTGATTCTTGGTCATATTATAAAAAAAAATTGTTATACAGTAAAGTCCGTTTCTCAACTTTGACATCACTTTTTGACAATTTAAAAAAAGTCGAACTTTTGTGTACCCTGACCTGTGTTAAATTCGATTTCTCTGTCAATACTGATGGTTGAGACCTAACTTTAAATTAATTTTTTTGTAAAAATAATAATCTTTAAAACTGTATTTAAGTTGGGCTCCTATAGGCTTAGGGTTACCAGATCTCCAATTTTAAATGCTGTTCAAATTTTCTTCCCCCAGCAAAGTTTTGACTTTGAGGTAATTTTTTTTAGAAAATGCGTGTTAAACATAGATTTTCTGTTTTTTTACATAGGGTGATTGCGGGAGAGATGCCGCGTCGAGAGACATGCCGCGTCGGGAGATATACCGCATTCAACCAAACTCACATATCTAGTCGTCCACACAAAAAATTTCATTTTGCATTTTGTTCCTTAGGTATTTAACTAAAAACGTAAGACAAAATATTGGAAACATCTGACTTGCAACATGATTTTTTTGTAATTTGTTTTGTTTTACGCACCTTTTTTTCAAAGGAATTTTTTTAGTTCGTTACAAATAATCGATTTGGAAAGAAGCTATCCAGTGTTTTGTTCAGTTTAAGTACTTTGCGTAAAAAATATTTGTTAAAGATTACTCGTGTGTTTGTTTTTTTTGTTTCCAATTTTCCATTTTGTTTGTAATGTCGTTCGGCATCTCTCCTTCATTTTGGGAGAGATGCCGCACTTTTGTTTTGGGAAGATGCCGCATGCTAAATTTGCTTTTGTATTTTTTTTAAAGAGAGTAGTAAGCTTCAGTATGCCCCTAAAATACATCTGCACATAAACAAGGGCTAGTTGGACAGAAGAAGCACTGGAAGAAGTTCGAGAAAACATTGACAAAACAATGTGAATTTCGAAAAGTAGAGAAACTGTTTGAGTAACAGCCAGAAGTTCAGGAACCAACAGCAATTTTTTCCGAAACGGCTGTTTCATGTTCTGAAACAGTTCTGGAACCGGTACTTCAAACTACCAGCCATAGGTACATCATGCAGTCATTCCGAAAATAAAACGCACACCTTATCATATTTCAACCAACAAACTAACGCCATAAAAACTACTGCAATCAATTTCACCACTGCCGAATTTCCAGTATCTTTTTTCTAATCGTCGGCTATCGTGGCTGCATGAAAACTGTACATGGTACAAAAGTTTGAATCTACTCTGAGTACGGACTGTGGATGGGATCAGGAACGGAAAAAGCATGGTTAATGTTATAAGTTCAATTTGCTATGCGGCATCTCTCCCACACATGCAGGAGGAGATGGCACATGTATAAAATATTTTTCTTTTGTGTTATTTTTAATAAGAATTGTTATTTTTAGAGTAATTTTTTTTTTATGGTAGGAAATAAATTCATTATTGAGTTTTTATATAAATATAACTTATTTCATTTTAATAAACAAATTATACTGATTTTTGAAAAACCGCGGCATCTCTTCCGCAATTACACTATGTACACTTATGGTCACACAATTAAGTCATTTTTATAAAATGAGGTTTACATATCCATATGAGCTTCAACTATGACCTTAAATAACTCAGAAACCGTTAGAGTTAGCAAAAAACATAAAAGGCTTTTTTTGTAGAGCGTTAAATTTGCTATAAGAACCATCATTAGTTGACATGATCTGTTCATTATTTCATAATGACAAAAATTTCAAATAATCAACAGAACTTTTCCTGTGTTATTTAAATTTAAGAGCTATAACTTGGCATGAATTTTTTTAATAGATTTAGTACCGGTTTAGGACTATCGTGGAAAAAAATTCGGAAAAAAACAAAAAAAAAGGACCGCTTTAATGGCCACACTTATTTTAAATATTATTGATTTTTTGTTAAAGAAATGACTACTGTTATGGTGGAATTTATTTTCTTTCGTTTTTTTAATGATTGTGATCGTAAGTATTTAGAATTTGAACAAATTTTGTTTTCGTTATAATTTGTATTTAATATATGGACATGTAGACCTCATTTTATAAAAATGACTTAATTGTGTGACCATGAGTGTATGTAACACGAATTACGGGACACCCTGTATACTAAAGATTAAAAAAAAGCTTTGTGTTTAAAGTAGAAAATATTTAATTTTTTGGGGTTATTTCCAATTAGGAACCACTGTGCGGCGCCGCGCCCACCGGCGCAACTTGATATTGGCTTAGGCATACAGAGCGCTTAACCATCAATTTATTGCAACTTAATTACTCTGAACGAGCTGATATACAACCAATTTCACTGAGAGTAAAGTAAGCGTTACTTATTGTACTTTAGACAGCAGTCACTGTACGGTGTACGGGCTACAATGCAAAGTTCTCCGAAAGAAATTATATGGCCTCCGAACCGAAATATTCCATAACTATTTCCCTGGCTAGTAATTAAAAAATACAAAGTTATATTTCAAAATTTTGTGGTGCCCGTGGCTGACTAGAATTTGATTGTTTTCGTCGGGTAAACATTTATAGAACATATAATCTTAGCTTATAGAATTGCTGTGACCTGCAGTTAACCACAGAACATGCACAGCCAGTATTATAATTAGGACCAATAAAATTCATATTCTTACTTCTCGGAAATTCTTAACATTTCAGAACCAGTCTCCTCGTGGTCTTTGTAGCTCAATCCGAATGTTGTAGCTTATGAAAAATAAAAGACAATTTAGGTTTGAGTTCATATTCTTAACTTAAGATATCTTATAAAAAAAAACTTCTCATAACGACTCAAATTTAACTTACTCACTGATATCTTGAGTGAAAGACTATTGACCAGCTTTTTAATATTAACTTTACCGCAACCGATTTTTGTTTCTAAATTTTCAGAAAAGATGCGCGCTTCCTTGTTAAACAATGGAATGAAATTCATTAAAACTTTGTGACTAAATGAAGGATTTATAAGTTTCCGATGATGATGCCAAGTGGGACCTTTAGTGTGTAAAAAAAATAGTTATGAATATATTTTGAAAAAATATCTGTCTCTTACCTTTGCTGGTAAGTAATCCTGGTCCTAAAATGTCATTGATGGGTTCGTAAAAGTCTGCCTTGTCAATGCAGTCGGGAGAATTCAGAATTTTTTCAGCTGTTTGTGGATCCATGGTGTAAATGATTGGATAAGGCCCAAGCCAGGAAAAGTAAGTTTTCACGTTGTACTGACGAGCATACTTGGGAAATTCGTAGAGGATATCTAATGACAGGGAATAAAAAGGTGACTTACTAAAAACTACATATACTATTTAATTGTTGGAAATGAATACACTTGTCGGCATATTTTTCATTCATTTCTTTTGTTTATTTACTGTGTACAAGTAAGACCTAGTCTTTTATTGTACACTAGGTGTGCCAGCGACTTCTTCTTAACTTTTTTATTTATCAACCGATTGACATGAAATAAAAACTAAATGTTAAGTGAAGCTTACCACAATATATTACTGAAAACCCCATCTAGATAGGATAAGCCGTTTCTGAGATTAGCGTGCACAAACAAACAAACTGTTACGTTTTAATTATATGTATAGATTTAGATTTAGAAGATATAGATTTAGTGATACTTCATTTAATTTAAAAAACCTTAATACTAAATAGAAAAATAGAAGTACATATGTATATAAATGTAGGAATGAAGATTTAGTTGAAAAGTAAAGAAGATAGACTATTAAATAAAAGAAGAAAATTTGAGAAAAAATACATCAATAGTTAAAACAAACGCTGGCTGTTCCGATACAAACTGTAATATTTTATTTTTAAATTCTTTAGTCCCGTAGCCTTGTTAACGAGTTGGCAGAGCATTCCAAAGATTGATAGTACAGACAAAAAACTACGGTACTGAGTTTATAAATCTACAAGAAGGTGCAATGAAATTAAACATTCTTCGGGATTGCAAAAACTGCCCTTTTTTCAAACAAATAAAAAGGTTCTTTTGTAGTCAATATCTTATGCAGAAAAATCAGTTTTCTCGCATCTAAGAACTGTGTCAAGGAACAGCCCAAGGCAAGTAAATTGAAACGTGTTATACGATCATATCGGCGAACATTATACATATACACGCAACGAATAGAATTGTAGAATGCGGACTTGAAGTAAGTTTCGCGACACAGAGTCCAGATTACAATAAACTGTTTCAGAAAAACATATTAAATGAAAAATAAGTGTCTTCACAAGTTTCAATCTTGTTTTTCGCGAGGAATTGGCAAGTCCTCCGTTAGTAAATTCACTGCCATGAAAAGCGCTTTCTCAATTAGCCGTTCGGAACCGGTAGAAAATTGTAGGTCCCTCCGTTACTTCATAAGGGATGGTTGTGAGATATGCGCTAGGCCCAGGGGCGCCTCGCTCTGTTGCGCCACCCTATTTATTTATTTATTTATTTATTTAATATGCCTAAGAATACACTCTCAGGAAAGAGTTTAGTACCCAAAAGATCACACAAAATATGAATATCTTAGCTTAAGCTTATTACTGAGTTCCTCGTGAAGTGAACATACACTACATACACTTGTGAAGGCCCTTCCAACGTTTCACGTTTGAGCAACAACATTTTTTTTTAATTTATAAAGCAAGAAATAATCACAACAGTACAGTACACACAATTTTTTTCCTTTGTAATCAAACTGTTAGAGCTTCACGTCGCCGCGCCGTCGTGCATTAAAGATTTCCGTACATTTTGCAAGTGAAAGAAGTTCACGGTTCGTTATCAAAACGCTCCACTTTGGTCTCCACACGGCTTCGCGAGCAAGTTCACGGGTGAGCAAAAATGTCAAATTTGTATGGATTCACGACATTGGTCACAACTCACAAGTACTAGGTTTTAGGAAGAAAACGGCACTTTAGCATTGCAATCGCTTCATATCTTGAAAACTAAAACTGGCACTTAAAGCCCTTAACAATAATTACAACAGCGTAGGTACAATGACTTTAGTTCGCAGTGCTGAGGTACCATTTTCGAGCAATTCGTTAACATTGCATTTACCAGGTGAAGCTCTGACAGATTGAGCAGTGAGCACAACAGCAAGATTCATTGCGTTCAAAAATCTATCGGATAGACTATCTTAGCTAACTATTTAACTAATATATCATTACGAAAACACAAAGCTACCCGAATTCATGCGATGGGTTATTACAAATTATAACTTGGTACCATTGTATATAGAAACTATAGTATTATTATGTAGACTTTTTGACTGGTAGCGAACCTATTTTCTCCGGTCCAACTTAGCAGTCCCCGTTCCAAGCCATTTGTTTCACGATTGTGTGTAGAGAAGCGAATGCTGTGCCACCGCGCTCCTCCGGTCCAAAGCATTGTTAAATCGTGTTTTGAACTTACTATAGTTTCTATATACAATGTTGGTACCTACCAAAAAAAAAATTAATAATAACAATTTCGTGGACTTAACAACAAAAGTTTTAACCGCATTAACAAGTGTTTACCGGCGGGAATATCAAAAATTCACTTTCTAAACTATTAAATATTTACTCAATGTATGTAAAATTTTTTTTTGTTAACTAGAGTAACGAATTTTCTTCACCAATTTACCTGCCAAATTAAAAAGCTTGTGCGCGATACCAATGATGGGTAAACCAATCGGCCCAGGCATTTTCAAAGCAAACGCGTAATATTTTCTTCTTGACCAAAGAAAGTAAGCCCATAGAATTGTTGCGAACGTAAAAAGTGCTGAGGCCACTACCATTGTGAGCTATTCAAAAATGTTGACTGAACTAAAACTGCAGAACTATGTCGGCTGAGTTTAAATAAATATACTTGCATTATGTATTATATGATATCACAAGTGCACATAATGATTATTAAAAGTTGAACGTTCTTACATAAAAAGTCATCTTATTATTTTTTACTTTGTAATTACCATTTAATTCGATCACAAGAAATTAGGTGCTTGGTTGGTGTTTTTTGTTCACGAAAGAACCTCAACGAGTTTTTTCCTCTTTGCCACACGCAGTTAAAGTGTTCTCGTTGTTATTCCCAATTGTGTGTGAATTCTCACTATCGGTGTGTTTTTTTTTTAAGCAAATAGCTAGTATGTACAGCATTCAAGTTAAAAAAAATCAGTCTATCCACAGTATTTGCAGTTCTATTTACAGCAACAAGATGGTGCTCACCGTCAAAGCCTGCTGTTGCTTTCAAAACTCTCTGTGAAATTCAAGATGAAACAAAATCAAATTCATACCAGGTTTGTTTCGTTAAGTGTTCTATCAAATGAATAACGATACAAAGCCAGGTATGAATTTGTATTTTTTATTCCATACATCAGATTCTCTCTTACAGCTAATTTTTTTTTTTACTATTTTTGGAGGCATCGTCCAGCAGTGAAGAAAGCTCTATGTCAAAGTCAGCTGTTCTGTTGAAAAAAACTTTCAGGTATGTTCAGGGAGTATGTAAAGAGATATTAAAAACTAATCTTTGATGAGATTTTCCATAGGCAAACAGAATCAATTTATTTTTTATCCAAATCTGTGGTAAAGCAATTTTACACTATTGACCAGTCTTTTCGATAGGCTAAGAAAGAAAATAAGTTGATTATATTTACAAAATCGTGAAATTGAACTATAATATTACCGCGTAAATAAACCACAACCAAATTAAATTAATTATTGATCGCATCCAACTTAATGATCATAAAAGCCCAAAAAACCAAAATTTCTCACAAATTAAATTAAGTTGAAACACGTACTGCTATTCCCAAACATGAATTTCTATTGGAGAATGTTTGATTTTCATACATATATCTTTCGCTTTTGATCATTTTCTACTGCTTTGTTTGTTTGTTTGATTTGTATTTTGCTTGCATTGGGCTATGGTTAGGTTAGGTTTAAATGGCTGTCAGGAAAACAAACTGACACACTTAGACCAATATTAGGTCCATTGTGATACCATAGATATTATGCGAGGGAGTACCTCACTTAACAAAACCATTTGGAGCTTTTAATAAAGTGAAGGATATGCAGGGGATCTGTGTTCGCCAGATCGCTTGGATCATCAAGAAAATATTTTCCAAGATGCCGTTTTCTTTTAAAAGAGAGTGCAGGACATGAGTAGAGGAGGTGTGGGATTGTCTCCTCCACCTCCTCATCTAAGCAACTTCTGCAGAAGTCTTTAGAGGAAACGCCGAGTTTTATGGCGTGTCTTCTTATCAGACAATGTCCGGTGATGACATTGACGGAGCTAACGTGTAATCTGGTTATGGATAACAAATGTCTTGTGCGTTTTGGATCTAGTCCTGGCCATATCTGTTTTGCTGCCACACACGTAGTGATGTTGTTCCACCTATGATTTGTTCTATCCATTGCCTCTTGCTTTAGCATAAGTTTACATGTAGCGATTGGTATGCCAATATTCAACCTGCTGGTTGAGATCGGTAGAACGGTTCCTTCTCTGGCGAGTTCATCGGCTTTGCAGTTACCCACGATATCTCTGTGCCCCGGCACCCAAATAAGGTGAATATTGAACTGTTCAGCCATCTCCTTAAGAGATAGGCGACAGTTAAGGGCGGTTACTGAGTTCGTAGAAACAGCGTCGAGTGATTTGAGGGCTGCTTGACTATCAGAGAAAATTCGGATATTCGTTGAGGATATCACGTTTTCTCTTAGCCATGATAGGACCTCTTTGATCGCCAGAATTTCCGCTTGGATGCATTGGGCTATATTTTTTAGTCAAATAATTCCATGAGGAAAGCTATTAGCTTCAGCAAAAAGAACTAGTGCAAAATCCTGTGTTATATACACCTGGTGAAAAACATGTGAAAAACAGGGCGAAAATTCAATATGAATATAGTTTTTATTTCTTTAATTTTTAATCGAGAGAAAAAATTTCTTTGCAAATATCACATTTTTTTTGAACACGACCTTTCGAAAAGCTTTGATGAAGTTCACACTGAACTGAAATCAATGGTGGTGTCATCTTATTTTCAAAGCTGGAAACTATTAATCCACAGCAATGCCATCCCTGTTTTTACTGTGGAAAATTACGACACTGAAATGCTTTGTTGTTGTTCCCCAATGAAAATTTTTACTGTACTATATACCGGCTTAAAAAAAACACTCCTTATGATTATCAAATAGTTAAATGCATTGTACATGTACATACAGAAGCGACAGAAGTAGGAAATTAAATTTACCAGCAGGTTTACATTTTATTAGGTGTATTGGGTTATAGACGAGGTCGTTAATAGCCAGTCGAACATAAATTAATTTACATACATATATCATTTAAATGCCTAAGAACCATGGAAAAAGAAATAATTTGCTACGATAGCTGTTTTGGGTGAACAAGAAAAAGTGGCACTAAATTTCATCTCTTTCTTTTTAGAAATCATCCGCTCCTAACTTTTCTTTGCACTCGCGTAACCAGCGTCTTATGTCGCTTTCCATTAGTTTCACTCGGAAAAGCGCTCATTTTGAAAACCAATGGAATACCTAAAATTATTCCTGTTTAGTTTTGACAAGTTGTCTTTGTGTGAGTGAACCACAGCTCATAAAAATATTGAACTAAAATTTTATTTTTGACAGTTGAGTTTCATGTAATTAGTGCTTCTTTACTGGATTCTCACTTCAAATCGAGAAGTAGCTGTCACTTACAGAAGAAGCGTTCTTTTTGCACTAATGGAACGGTTTGCGAATGCTTCTGGACTGCGCCTGCGTCCAGTGCCCCTGTTCTGTAACTATCGCCTCGATAAAAGGAAGCTATAAACGGTGGAAAATGGAACGAAATCCTACTAAATTCATAGAACTTCGTTCCATTTTACACCGTTTATTGTCGAGCCGATAGTTACAGAACAGGGGCACAGAATCTGGACGCACCTGGACAATTCTTTTCGTCCAATGGAAAGCGACATCAGAGTGTTCTTGCTGTTAATTACAATTGTATGTGCAGTCTTACTATTACCATTGAATAATCACATATAGAAATTAATGACACCGACGGAAATCACCACCAGGTGCTCTTATATCACTGGAAACGTTACGTACGGAAACTTCTGGTGAATAGCAGTTTGGATTCGGAACTAGTTTAGTCCCAAAGAATATATTATGTTTTGTTATTGTTCTTTCGGTTATCAACGAGGTCGTTAATAGCCTATTCCCGACAAGACAAAAACTTACTCTAATCCCGCCGGGACAAAAACGTTATTCGTTTACGAAAACGAGCCGAACCGTTCCCAGCAGTTTGACGTCTAGACCACTTTTTCATTCTTCTTTTTTTCGAGAAAAATCACTTTAAAGATTCTCCCAAACCAAAGTTATCATTTCTGCCGTCGCGTCGTCGCGACAATACAACTGTATGAAAACGCTGTGTTTGTACATTCATATGTCGCTGTACTACATAATTTTGACAGCTACAACTGCCGTTGCCGCGACTGCAAAAACGATTTGGTTTGGGAGAACCTTTATTGCTCGTCGTCTTAAATGAATAATGTTTTTGTCCCGGTGGAAATAGGCTATAAAGTAGTAAGATTTAATTTATCGAACGTTCTTTCTACAACGGCCATGTTCAAAATAATTGATGCTCTTTACTTTTAAAGTCTTCTCATATTTAAAGATTTCCTGTTACCTTTTGATAGAAACCTTGAAAATAGACAATAGCTCCTTTTTTTTCTTTTTTCCATTCTCTAATCCATTTCCCAGAATCTTTCATGTTAGAAAGTTTACGTATATCCGACTGGCTATTCGTATATCCGTCTGGCTATCCGACAGTACCTACTTAACCCTACAATGCATACTGTGCCATAAATGGTACAATCAAAATAATTAAATTTACTGTTTGTTTCAAGACACCTAGCGACATCTGTCGACTGATAGAATGATCTTTTGAACACTTTGTAACGGATAATAATGGGAAGTGTCATCAGATAGTGTTGGCTATCGATTGTTGTTGTGATTCGTACACAATTTGAAAGCTCGGCGAGTACTCGTGGTTAACGTAAACTAAAAATTCTTAAAAAAATTGTTTTTTGGATGTTAGGAAGTAAAAAAAATACAATTACATTCGAAATAGTATATATTTAACGAAGGTAAGTTATTTTTTTGAAATATTACTGTGTTTTGTTCTAACATATCAACTTATTTAAATGTTCCAGATATGGAACACCATGCATTAGTTCAAACATTTTTGATTTTATTGTAGATTATGGCGAAGAATGTATTGTCTGACGAGTTGATTGAGCAGTATTTAGATATACCGTCAGGAAGTGAAGACGGTCAAGACTTTTCGAGTGCAGACAGTGATGATGACTTGGCGAAAATCAGAGACAACCTGCACCAAATCAATGAAAATAGTGACGCTGAAAATGAGCCTACCAGATATGCAGCATTTTGTTCTGCTGATTGTAGTACTACCCTCGACGAAAATGTGAGTGAAGAATCGACAAATCCTCAGGCCAGCATAACTGGACCAAGTACGTCATCCCGCCAAAGTAGAAGTTCTCTCGCTTTGCCAGAGAGAAGAAATAGAATTACGAATAATGTGACTAATAAAAGAAAGAATAGAAATTTAATTTGGAAAAAGAAATCTTTACAAGCTGAACATCCTTAATTTTCTGGAAATACAAATTTAGAGCCACTTATCACAAATTTGGATACTCCATTGCAATATTTTTTATATTTTTTTGACGAAGACCTACTAAACCACATAGTTGAAGAAATGCATAAATTCAGCATCCAAAAAGACCCGTCTAAACCGTTCCTTATCACCACATACGAGATAAAAAAGTATTTAGGCATATGTTTGCTCATGAGCATTGTTCCATTACCTAATATACGAATGTATTGGGAATCTGAGTTAGGTATACCTATAGTAAGAGAGACTATGACCGTGAACCATTTTGAGAAGATAAGACGATTCTTGCACTTTAACGACAACTCCACACAAGTACCATCACATCATCCAGGACATGATCGCCTCCACAAAATAAGGCCAATACTAGAAACACTAAAAAAGAAATGCCAGAATATACCTAAGAGGGAGACACTATCAGTGGACGAACAGATGTGCGCAACGAAAGCTGCAAATTTCCTTCGTCAATATCTTCCCAATAAACCGCACAAATGGGGATATAAGCTCCTCGTGCTATGTGATGATAGAGGCATGGCATACGACTTCGAAATATACTCTGGGATGGAAAATAATCTTGGCTTGAGATGTGCTAATGAGCCTGACTTGGGCGCAAGTGGAAATATAGTAGTTCGCTTAGCTAGAACTATTCCGAGACACCAAGAATATAAATTATTTTTCGATAATTATTACACATCAGCTGAACTTATTTCTTTCCTGTCGAAACAAGGTATCCAAGCACTCGGAACTGTCAACAAAGGCCGACTAGGCAAAGATTTAAAAATCCCATCCCTAAAAGACCTGAAGCACACTAAAACAGAACGAGGCCATTCAGAAGAATGGGTAGCTGATGTAGATGGTACGGAAGTCACTACAGTCATGTGGTATGATAACAAGCCCGTAGTTTTATCCTCATCATTTGTAGGACAACAGCCCATTAGCAAGGTCAGACGGTATTGCAAGAAACAAAAAAAATACATTGAAGTGGATTGTCCTCAAATAGTAAAAATTTATAATCAACATATGGGGGGAGTAGATCTATTGGACTCCTTCCTTGGAAAGCATAAAATAAAAATGCGTTCTAGAAAATGGTACCATCGTTTGTTCTATACCATTTCTTAGATATTACCGCCATAAATTGCTGGCTACTGCACAAGAGGGTTGGAGAAGAGAAGAATGAGCCCAATCATATTAAATTAAAAGACTTCAAACTAGAACTAGCTAAGAGTCTGTGTATGTGTGGTCCGCCGTGGCAAAGAAAAAGAGGAAGACCCTCTTCTGCCACAGATGACATGATCGAGAAGAAGAAAAGGAGTAATGCAGCTATCCTTCCACCTCGAGATGTAAGACTTGATAAATTTGATCATCTTCCTATATGGAACGAGAAGAGACAACGCTGTAAGTATCCACAGTGTAAAGGAAAAACATACATATCTTGCGAAAAGTGTCGTGTTGAGTTGTGTTTGAACAAAGACAACAATTGTTTCAATAGATTTCATTCATAAACGTTATATATTTAAAACTATTTGATTATGTTCGTTATTCCTAATTAAGAGCCAAATATTAGTATAAATGCATATTGTACCACATATGGAACAAAATTGAAAAATATATATATCTACAAAAGCAATGGTCTTTGATTATTATTTTTGTACTTTGTGATGTCTAGACACTATATAGAAACAAATATATTTTTTTGATATGATTCAAAAAAATTATGCATTGTAGGGTTAATGCCACGACTTATTCCCTCTTATCGAAGAGGTTTGCTGACGTAAAAGTGTAGTTACATATGGATTTAAATAGATTCGCAGTATCGTTAATGCAAAAAATCTTCTTCTCTAGAACTGTAACAACTTCTTTCAGTATACAAACATATTTTCTTAGAATTGTCATTTGTCAGTGCTTTGATTTCTTATGTCGAATTCCTTTCAAAAAAAATTGACTGCAGTCGATCTCTTTGCACACTGATTTTCACACACACAACGATTTTGACAGATCGAAAACGGCAAACAAAAACATCAGCATATGAAAAAAATTAAAGGAAGAAGAACTGTTCTGTATTTAGTTGTGAATTTGGAAAAAAATTGGTGAAAAAAAATATAAAAATTGTGTGCTTAACAATATGAATGTAATTGTTTTGTTCCATAGTACTTGTTTTTCTTCATTAGTCAGTTGGACACACATACATTCATAAAAAAGAAAATCGCTACTTTTTTAATTTCCTAAATACCCAAAAAAAGAATCGAATTTAGTAGCGACTGCAGTCGACTGCAAATGGGTGAAAGGAAATCGACATTAGGTTATCTTAAGTGTACACTTAACTTCACTTGCACGTTCAATATTACTTTTGCTTGCTTGCAATTGTTCTTCATAAAAAAACAAAATTAGCTTTATGAGAGTAGGGTACCTACCAGAGATCAAAATGAGTATGTTCAAATCTGTTCAAACACATCAAAAATTTCTCAACGATCGCTCAGACTTGATCATTTTCCACCCCTATTCACAAGCAAATAGCTCGCAAGCATATTTACTCACAAGCAAAAATTCTTCTGAACAAACTAAATCAGTAAGGATGCTCACAAGTCATTTTTTCTGTATTGAACTCACAAGCAAATGACTTGCAAGCAGATTGACTTGTTTGAACTTACTTGAATATATTCAAATACTCATGAGCACGCAAAATGTTCACAAACAGGTAGTGTGTTCACAAGCAGGCAGTGTGCTCACAAGCAGGCAGTGTGCTCACAAGCAGGCAGTGTGCTCACAAGCAGGTAGCGTGCTTACAAGCAAACAGGCAGTGTGCCCATTGGAAAGCAATGCGCTGAACATTTATACCTAACTATAATTCTATTGAAAAACAAAGAAAGGCATACAAATGGTTGGCTTTGAATATGAGAAAGAACGGATTGGTTGCATTGCTGGATGATAAAATATTTTCATTTCTGATTCCAAAATTTCCCTTTTTAATATAATAATAATTATTACAGTATAATAAATTTATATGCCTTTATTGCGGAAATGGATTTTGCTTATCATTTTTTTATGACAATTGCTTATCCTTTCGTTTTATGGCATGCAAATGTTTGGGTTTAAGCTTAGGTAGGTACAAAAATTAAAGGTCATCAATGAATTAGGAAGAGTTATAAACATGTAGGTATAAATACCTATTTTTATAGTTGCATATTTTTTTTTAATGTTTTGCTTTTTTTAACTTCTAGTTGAGTTTCTATATACTTACAAACCTGTACTCTCTACTTCAATGAATACAATAAATTGTTTCCATATCTACTGTATAATAACCATTTTCTTCATATAAAAGAAAAGAAGAAAAAACCAAGCTATTAAATAAACGTACTTCTCACCTATACCTAGATTTTTATAATACTTAAAACGATCACGCCATCAAACTACCCTTTTTGGTATGATCACATTGCTTGCTTTATGAACACACTGCTTATTCACAAACACACTGCTTATTCACAAGCACACTGCTTGCTCATGAACTTATTGCTTGCTTACGATCAAATTGCTTGTGATCACTTTTATTCACAAGCACTTTGCTCACAAGCAGTTTAACTCAATGTTATTCAAACTCATTTTGACTTGCAAGCAAGCCTACTTGTTTGGTTCGTTTGAAAATAGGGGTTGTTCAGAGTTGCTTGGTTCACAAATAAGATTGTTCAAATTTACTTGCTTGTGGGTTGACTCAGTTTGTTCAAACTCGTTTTTTTCAAGTAAATACTCATAGTTCACAAGCAGACTTAGTTCATTTTTATCTCTGGTACCTACGCTACCTTTAAAAAATATAGGCACAGAGTTATTGTTAACTATGTGGAGAGTCACTTAAGCGTGGATGAAATTTTGAAGTATTGGCACTCGTTTTCTTTTAAGAATCGGAACATGTTTGGGACTGAATTGGCAAATATTGTCTATTTTTGTAGCGTGTTGACCATTTGGAGCTCCAGTAACCGTTCGAAGTCTCTCAAATTAGGAAAACATAAAATGTTTCGAAATATTACTGCCACAAGATATGCTCACTACCAAAAAACAACGTTTTCTAAACCTTCAAGAAGTTATAAGCAATAAATCTTAGGATATGTACTCGTATCGTGAATTAAGCTTCACCTAAACCAAAGCGTTTTTGTATTTATGGCAGCCACAAATTCAGCTGTGAAAAACATTAAGAGACATTCCTACCTACAGTGACGCTAGACAAGAATGACACCGTATTTTTATATATTTGCAGTTTTCGCCGCTGCGTTTCTGACGCTACTGCAACTGAAAATTGCTTTGGTTAGGTTTGACAATCATTGTCAGATTTGCAAACGTCTGACAATGTGTGAAACTGTGCTGAGAATGGGGGTGATAATTGAATTTGTGTGTACACGGTTTGCAAAAATCAAACAAATGTCTTCAAATCTGTTGCCAAATATTTGGCTGATAATGTCGACATACTAATTTGGCCAAAATAGCTGGCAATAGATTTGCAAACATTTGCAAATTTCTGCAAACCGTGTACACACAAATTCAGTTTTCACCTCATTGTCAGCTCAGTTTCACACATTGTCAGACTTGACAGTTTTTTTTTTTTTTTTGACGGAAGCTATTTGAGATAAGTCCAAAACTTTAGTATCGATTTGAAGTAATATCAAAACATTTATTAATAGAACTCCTCTTCGTTTATGTGTTCACCGCGGGGAGGTGTTTGTAGCGGTCAATTCGTTGGAACCAATTTTCGAAGATTTGGCGATTCAAGTACACATTTCAGCATAAGCCAGTGACTTAAATTGATCACCAATGAAAATAGTCTAGTGTGTGTTGTGTACCTTGTGGCACCATCCTGTTGAAACAACATGTCGTCCAAGTCCATATCTTTTCAATTCGAGCCAAGAATGAGTGGTTATCATGGCGGGATAACTCTGGTTATTCACAGTAACGTGACGATCGTTACCGTCGGTCGCCGAAAAAATTCGGCTCAAGAAAGCATCCCACCGGCATGCAAACCGCACCAAACAGTAATTTTTTGTCGATGAAGTGGTGATTCATGTATGAAGTACATGTGGATTTTAGCCCGACCAATGACGCATATTTTACTTACTGACGAATCCATTAAGTCATAAATGAGCTTCGAAACTGAAGATTATTTGGGGATAAAATTCATTATCTTGGTACATCTCCAATTGAAGAACGGGCATCACTTCTCTAACGGCTTCTATTTTAACAATCACACACAAATCACTATTTTGTTTAAATTTAATAGAAAAAAAAGCAGCCGGATTCACACACTTTTTTTCAAAACCGGAAGCTGTTCCAACTTCAACCTCTAACATAATTTTGAAAAAATACTTTTTTTTCCTAGCAACATAATTATGTTAAAATTTAGACTGCCTCATTTCCTTCATTCGAAAATGGTTTTGCATACGAAACAAGCAAAAAAAAAAACACTAATGAATCAACTGTTTGTTACGCATAAACCAACTGCCGCCGAAGGTATTTATTCTGTGTTTGAGGAAGTCTTGTGGCAGTTCCTATATGTAATTATTCAATGCAAAGGTTGTTCCAGATTACTGCACAAAACAAGACTGTTGCATAAAACAATAAACTGTAAAAAGCTTTGTATGAAATATTTAAAATAAAACTATTTAGCGTGCTACCCAAATAGTCGACATTCTTGAATTATCATCAAGCCTTTTTTATCTGTTTTTTTGTTTTTATTTTGTTAAGTATAGCGATTTTAAGTCGTAAGTATAGTAAAAGTAACAACCAAGATCTTCTCTTCGTTAAAATAAAACATGATAAGGTCAATTCTAATGCAAGAGGGTTCAACTTTTAATGGTCATTACTCATTATGTATGTGCACTTGAACTCTGTGATATAATCATAAGTTTTTTACGCTTAATGGCTGGTATATATTTAAAACTCAACAGTCATAGTTCCACAGTTTTAGTACAGTCAACGTTTTTAAATAGTTCACAATGGCAGTGGCCACGGTACTTTTTACTTTTGCAACACTTCTATGGGTTTACTTTCTTTGGTCCAGAAGAAAATACTACGCGTTTGCTTTAAAAATGCCTGGACCGATTGGTTTACCCATCATTGGTATCGCACACAAGTTCTTTAATTTGGCAGGTAAATTGGTGAAGAAAAGTCATTCCTTTTTGACATTTGATAAAGATTTAGAAAGTGAATTTTTGGAATTTTTTCTGGCGTGATTGAATTGACATATTAAAATTTTTTCGTATTAGCCGCGTTAATATTAAAATATAAAATTAGTGCAATGCTGTACTCACCCTGAATGTTTCGCTACAAGTTGCATCGGAGTCACCGGGAAACTGCTTTTGAAATGTTATTGTCTTCTTTTACTACGCAAGTTGTAGCGGTGCGTAGACGGTTCTATTTGAAGCTGTTGTTGGTGCTGGGTAGAAGATTGGGAGCAAACAGTGCTCACTATATCGCTGGATGTTTTTATGGCTATCTGGATAGGCCGTGCGATGTTGATGATGTCATCGCGATTGAAATTTGGATGGCGTTTGATTTCAATCGCTTCGCGTATAAGCCGAGGGATATAGTGTGGCTCGTGAGCTAAAACTTTAGCTTGGTCGAAGTGAACCCAGTGATGTTCATCTGGGTTGTCTACAATGTGCTCGACTATTGCCGACTTTTCCTGCTGTTTTTTGCTGACAGCACTTACATATGTGTTCTTTTAAGCGGGTGGCAACACTTCGTTGGGTTTGTCCCACATAAGAAGACCCGCAGCTGCAAGGGTCTGCATAGACGCCCGGAATCTGCTATGGAAAGTGGTCATTTGGTGATCGGAGGTAGTCTTTCACCTTTTTTGGTGGTAAAAAGATGGACTTTACACCGTACCTCTTTAACACTTTCCCAACTCTATCCGTTACGTCTTTAACGTAAGGAAGAAATGCTTTCTTCTCTACTTCATCCCTTTCCCGTGGTAAACCTGGCTTCCATGTTCTTTGTCTTTTGGAATACCCACTCGTTTTAAGGACGTTGTCCACGAACGTAAGTTCAGCTTCGAGGTGGTCATTATCACATATTCTATGTGCTCGCTGAACTAACGTAGACACAGATCTTAAGTTTGCCGGATGGTGATTGAATTGCTTAAGCCAAAGCGACATTCATTTAAAAACAATTCGATGTTTCTGGGATTCAAACATTCTACCTACATGTACTCCCTACCTAGGGTTAGTGCTAAATTAGATGAAGTTTACAGAGGTGTTTACTAATAGAATTTGAAGTTATTAAACAATATACATAATGTGTAGTTTTATTATAAATATTTTACTATTTGTCATTAGATGTGCTCTACGAGTTTCCCAAGTACGCTTATCAGTACAACGTTAAAACTTACTTTACCTGGCTTGGGACTTATCCAATGATTTACACCATGGATCCAAAAATAGCTGAAAAAATTATAAATTCTCCCGACTGCATTGATAAGTCATATATTTACAAATCACTTAATGACATGGTAGGCCCTGGATTAATTACTAGCAATGGTAAGAGACATAGGCAATTCTTCAAAATACATTCACAATTTTTTATTTCAAAATACTAAAGGTCCCACTTGGCATCATCATCGGAAACTCATAAATCCTTCTTTTAATCACAAAGTCTTAATGAATTTTGTGCCTTTGTTTAACAAGGAAACGCGCATCTTTAGTGAAAGACTAAAAACCAAAATCGGTTGCGGAGAAGTTAATATAAAAAAACTGGTCAGTGCTCTTTCACTTAAGACATCAGTGAGTAAGTTTGCTATGAGCAGTTGTGAGGTTTTTTTTTATTTATAAGAATACATTTAAGTCAGACATGAGTTGACACTTATTTTTCTAAAGATACTACATTCGGATTAAATTGCAATGACAACGAGGATAGTTGCTCCGACTTTTTGAAACACTCCCAGAGGTAAGAATGTGACTTTTATTGGTTTAATTATAGCTCAGAATACAAAACTTTTTGTGTGATTTTTTAACTATGATTTGACTTTTAAACTGCTTCGCAAAAGAGGGTGCGGTTGCAGTTTGCATTGTTCACCCCAGTACATGCATGATAATAACGTTCAATGGGGTTTAATTTATTCCACTGTTGTAAGATACAATGCCCTTTTAGATGAACTTGGTATTTACTGAACTGTGTGACATTTACATACTTGAGATATCTTCACGAGGAGTTTCTGCCTCCGACTACTGCGGTAACGTTACGGTAACAAAAGTAACACACACTTACGACAAACTTGGTATATAAGCGGCAGCCTCAAACTATCGTTGGCCTTTCCATATCAAAATAAAAGGAAGCTTCCGGTCTATGGTAATAAGCCCCAAATATCAGAGAATTGGTCGAAGTCATCGCTCTTGCAGTTTGACCGCGAATGTGTTAGATAGAGAAATCATCACTTCTGTTTATATTCACTAGCCGTTGTAACAACCCTTTTAGGATATCAGTGTTTGTACTCCAACTCTGGTGCTCTGTGCAAACCAAGTAATATACGTAAGCACTGTATTCCAAACACTTAAATCTTTTCCATTTGAGACATTGAATCACAACTGACCCCCAAAGACAAGCATTGGCCTTATAAGGGCCAACTTCACTTTAATTATACCACTTTTATTCAATTTATAGTTCGATTAATAATCACACCAGCTCAATCTTCACAACATCACTTTATAATTAAAACTGACCTTCTGATCACATCAGCAGCCTCTCTATAGAGTAAACCATATCCAATCGAGAGCTTTCTAGTAATTTCGAACATCGAGAGCTTTCAGTAGTTTGATCTAAAGCATTCTCCTCCTGTTATATTCCTACACACACACACACACACTTACTTACAAGCAACGCCTTATATCAGATGTACATTGTAGTGATGCCACTTTGTGGTTTCGGTTGAACATTTTCGTTTAGGGAGTTTGTCTTGAATGTTGGGTGTACATTACATTATGGTTCAATTTTTTCACAGCATAATATCCATTTCAACATTACAACTCACTGCATGCATAAAAAATTAGTTTTTTTTTGGCGGTGACCGCGATTCCGCCTTCAAAAATTATCGTAAAGAAAAAGTTCAAAAAGGTATCGTCACTTAATCGTTGGAATTTCAGAAATTTCGATTTTCACCAAAAAATCGGTCTATTAATCAGCTATAAAATTGGGTCTATTGACAAAATATAAAAACTCCGCGATTATGTACTTTGTTTTATATTTACGACAGGTGTGAAAAATTTGAAGATGATCAGTTGAACCATTTTTGAGTTATCGCGGTCACCGACTTCAAAAAAGTGGTTTGGAGATAATCGCATTAAAAGTTTCAAGGTAATAATCGTACGCTGTGAACACGACTACGTAAATGTACTACCGTTAACCACCGCCACTATAGTACACTACCTACAGCTGCTTGCTAAAAGTTGTCGGTAAGTTCGTAAGTAAGCATTGTAGTACCATGTTCACTCACCAAGTGGCACTGACTCGAACGAAAGGCACCAACTCTAAACGGCCGTAACTCGGAGACTATTCATCAGATCGACTTGAAAATTTCAGAAACCAGATGATGTAATAATAATCGATGTTTTCGAAACTACAGGTGCGACACTGCCCTTAAGAGGGAATATTAAAAGAACAATTTATCTCACTCACTCGATCACTGATGCCGTGAATCGGGCCCAGCTTTCGAGCTGATCAATTGCTTCCGGCTTCACAAGTTGATCTTCTGCTTCCTGTCATCACAATATTGCTTATTCTTTTTAAAGTTGCGTTGCAAGAGATTTTTTATTAATTCCATTCAGTTTTTGACCTTGTCGTTGAATGATTTAATGAAAACTCTTCGTGCTTCTGTCCCATAGTGCGGTACTCCTCAACCCTGGATAAAGTGCATTATAAAAAGCATTGTTAAACAACTTGGCATAAATGTCTATGCAGCTTACAAAAGTTAGTTGTGACTATTTTCAGTATTTAGCCTGGCCGCCTTTTTATCTTGCCTTTGGCTCATTCTTCTTTTACTTGCAGTTGTTGCCTGTGCTACCATTGTTGCTAACACTACCTTACCTGATGTGATTTTTCTCTCAGTTGGATTATCAAATTCTCTCTATTTTTGCGTTGAGAAATTTTTCACCTTTTATTTTTGTGCACTTTCGTTATTTACTATTGGAATAGCTCAAGCCACCAAATTGAACTGAACGACTGACATAAACAGACATACTATGCTTTCCATTACGCCACAGGCACCTTTTCGACCTTATTCGACTGATTTATATATATATCTATATCTATTGAAACAAATAAAAATAATAAAAGAATTTATTATTTATTATTTATCTATATCTAAATTTAAATTATCTGTACTAAAAAAGTTTTCCTTTTAGGTTACTGACTCTTGCATCACAGCGTGTCCTCAATCCTTTATTGAATAATGACATATTATTTCGAACAACAAGTATTTATAAACCATTCATGGAATCAAAAGCATATATATTGGATTTTGTACACAATGTAAGTAATTAGTCCTCGTAAATGATTGCTAAGAAATAACGTATTAATATTTGCGCACAACAACAATTCTGATTATATGATTAAAAAAATATGCTGTAGAGATTTTCCTTCTCAAAATTCTACAAACCCTATTCCAATTCTTTTGATGATAAAAATTATCTAAAACGTTATTCACACCGCCTTATAAATAAGTCTAACGTAAACGGTGCAGGGAACTAACTTCACGGGCACTACCTTCACATGGGAAATAACTTCACCTCAAGTGGGAATAAATTTCACTTTTTTGTGGTGAAGATATGTCCCACTGTAGGTGGGAAATAACTTCACCTGAAATTTATGTGAAGTTATTTCCCACCTGCAGTTTGAAGATTGTAGACATTCAACAAAAGAGAAATTAGATATAGCTTTTGGGCGGTTTATTTCAAACAAAAAAAGTTTTACAAAGTACACAAAGGTACAAAAATGTAAATAGTTCGCGTTCAAAAAATATATAAAAGAACTCAATTCTAAAAAAAACATAATAATGTCAAACTATATTTTCAAAACAACAGCGCTTTGAAACGAAGAAAATATGCTAAATAAATTTTTATGTAACACATTTTCAAAAACAAATTTCTCGTTTTTATGCATTTTGTCGCTTTAGTTCTATATACGAGGAAATAGTGAAAAATTGGCGCGATTGAGTTTAACATCTTGTGTCTAATTCCTTTTTTCATCTGCACTAGCAGATGCATGTAAGTCCAACATAAGGCTTCTTAGCTGCGAATATGCTTAGCTAAAAACGTCAATTAAAATAATGAACATGTTTTCAAAAACAGATCTTTAACTGTATATTATTGGATGGCACTCATTTTATATATTAAATGAAAGATCTGTTTTTGAAATATGTTAAATAAATTTATACATATGTATTTCAAAAGCAAATTTTTCGTTTTTGTGTATCTTGTCGTTTTAGTGCTTTATACAAGGAAATAATGAAAAATTCGCGCAAATATAAATTTATTTAACATATTTCAAAAACAGATCTTGCAACCCTAAGCCTATAGAAGTCCAATTTAAATACAGTTTTAAAGATTATCATTTCTCCAAAAAATTAAGTCTAAAATTAGGTCTCTACCATCAGTATTGACAGAGAAATCGAATTTAACACAGGTCAAGGTACACCAAAGATAGCCTTTTTTTGAAATGTCAAAAAGTGATGTCAAAGTGGAGAAACGGATTTTACTGTATAAAAATTTTTTTCTTGAAATACGACCAAGAATCATATCCCGAAATATATAGCACGAATTACGGGACACCCTGTATACATATTTTCAAAAACAGATCTGCACTGCAACGAAATGTATAAGTTTTTTCCAATACATAGCTTAACATAAAAGTGAAACTCGTTCCCACGAAAAAGTGAGGTTATTTCCCACCTTCAGTAGGAAATATCTTCACCACAAAAAAGTGAAATTATTTCCCACATGAGGTGAAGTTATTTCCCATGTAAAGGTAGTGCCCGTGAAGTTAATTCCCTGCACCAACGTAAACATGTTTTGCCATTCAGACCAAAAGTATTAAGGTTTTTGTTTGACATCTCATCTTTTTGCAAATCAAATTCAAAACACGAAATACTTAATTGAGGAAATGTAAATAATTTTTTCATGTTTTTCCCGTAAAAGTTTCTCCGAAGCCAAAGCGATATTGCAGTGGTAGTGGCAAGAACGGTGTTGACGTAGACGTAGTGTCCTTCTTGACGCATCAGAGTGCATACTCTCATAACATCGCTACGTAAACATAATTTAACAGCTGAATTTTTCATTGCCTCAACTCCAAAGACGCTTTGGTTTGGGAGAGCATTTAAATTACTGGATAATAAAAAGTGATTAAAATTCGCACTTATCAAAAAATTGTTTTAATCTGGTCTGACTTAAGGGATATTCACGATCCCAGTGTAAGAAAAAGGAGGAGATTGTAAAATTGTATTTTTTTAATTTTAATCGTAATCTCCCCTTTCGAATTATAGCTAAACTGTTGTAAAAATTTCTACTTTGTATTGAAAATGACAGCTGTCAAACTGCCAAAGGCACTAGACAAATCTTACACCATAACAATTTTTCTAACAATAGATTCAGGGTGTTATAGAAGCGCAATGTAGAGTAAAATGATAAATGATTGAAGGAGTATAGAGGAAAGTTACTTTCTAACAACGATACAAGACTAGTTTCATTAAATCGTGAATTATGTTGTAATTATGTTGCAAATTAAAAATGTTACACATGCTCCAACGAAACTAAACCAATAAAAACAACATCAGATTCAACAAATTTTTTCTCATGAAAAAAATTAAATTAATCTCTTTACAAAACAGAAAAAAAATGAAAACTTCAGTCGTACCAAATGTTGAATTTTAAACAACGTTGTAAAATGACGTCAAAATTTAAATTTCTTAAACTCTCGGAGTTTTTATCATTCAAATGAAATAATTACAATGTTACAGGCTTTAAAAATTAATAAACACTAGTTTTTGTTTCAAATGAACTGTAAATGTTATTGACTTGTAATAACTTTTCGCTGGATACCTAACCTAACGCTGCAGTACATAATAAGCATTTTTTGTCATTAAAGTAAACGTTTCTCTAAAAAAAAGGGGAATCAGCTAATGAGCCATGATTTAAACCTGCAATCAATACAAGTGCTCTGTTAATTCGTTAAGTTGCATGACCGACGACGACATGAGCAACTTAAATTTGACGCAAGTTCAATGGGACAATGATTCGTTTATCTAATTATGGATTTGAATAAGAAGTTAAACGCAGTTGGTTGACCTAGTTGCGCATGCGCATGCATAAATTAGACGACGAATACAATGATGTTATATTTTTCTAGTTTTTCCTGGCACTCTAGAGCAAGTTTTTCATAAGCTTTACTAGGTTTTTTATCTAACTTATTAAAAGCCATATTATGCATTGCAGTTGATAATGAAGAGGATTGAGGCCTTGGAACAAAACGGTTTGGAAGAGAATTTCAAACCATACTATTTCTTGGACTACTTAATAAAAATTCATCAAAATAATGAATTCACTTTCGATGATATTGTATCGGAGGGAACAGTGATGGTATTTGCGGTGAGTTTTGATGCTTTAATGTTATACCTTTTTACATAGGTTAGGTACCTACGTTATTTTATGTTTAAATAATACATGTGCTTTTCCATAGGCTTACGAAACTACAGGAACTACTATGTTCTCAACTTTAATGCTTCTAGCCATGCATCCCCATTACCAGGAAAAAGTTTTCGAAGAAATTCTTACAATTTTTCCGGACGAAGAATTCGAAGTTGAAAATGAAAACTTCAAAGATCTTGTTTATGTGGAAATGGTCATAAACGAGACTTTGAGATGCTTTTCTTCCGTACCCATGATTGCCAGAAATGTGTCTAAAGATATGCCTTTATCGACGGATGTAGTTGTTCCGAAAGGAACACAAATGATGGTTGATATGTTTAACATTCATAGAGATGAAGAAATTTGGGGTGCAGATGCAAAAAAATTCAACCCGGATCATTTCTTACCGTCGAATCTAGAAGGAAAGCATAGCTACTCTTTCCTGCCATTTTCTAAAGGACCCAGAAACTGCATTGGTAATTGTGTGGATGTGCATATTTTATGAACATTTAAGTTACTAATGGTTTTGAACCCTTTTAGGCTGGCAATATGCAAGGAGTTTCTTAAGAATAGCTTTAGTACAAACCTTGCGAAAGTACCGATTTACAACGAGTTTTAAGTTTGAAGATCTAAGATGTGAGACGCATCTTACGTTAAGATACGAAGTTCTTCCACATTTGCAAGTTCACAGAAGGTAAACAATTGAAAAAAAAAAAATTGTGAATAATACTCGCCTTAAATAAAATCAAGCTATTGTATAACAACGAATTAGTTTCAATTGCTGAAGCATTGGTTGTAGCGAAAGTTAAGGAACAATCGACCTTTTAAGACAAAACGAGAACCCTCCATCAAATTTCGACCAGTTTGTGTTCTCCTCCCCAATAATTATTATATGTGTCTGTAACTATTTGGTCTACACGCTAGGTGTGTTTTTTTCACAAGGCTGTCCCTTACATATCATGACCTTACATGCATTGCAAAAACAATATCCCTGACAACTGATGTCGGGGATAAAAGGATGGATAGAATCTTGTCCGGGATAGATTTTTGACATTTAATCGAGAGTTTTTCAATATTTCATTTTTAAATGTTAGTGCCGCTAGAGACTTTCATGTACTTCGAACGAAAGCAAAATGGATGTCGAAGGGTCCGTTCACAAGTATTTAACAGAATTTATTTAAAAGAATTTTTGTTGCTTACGATTGGTAATTTATAGAAGTTCATTTATTTCGATGCTTTGATTTGTAGATTTGTATAAAAATGTAGGTAATGGAAATAAAAAAACACTTTGTCAAACGATAAAGAATAATTTTTGCATATTTCTTTTCACATTTTTCTGTGAATGTTGACATTTTTTCCAAAAGTATTTGCTGTGTCTTCCTTTAAAATAGTCTGAATAGTCTAATTCTGAGTAGTAGTAAATGTGGCTTTTGCCGTCAGCCGAAAAAACAGTTTTTATTCAATATCTATATCTATACATATAATAAAAACGTAACAGTTTGTTTGTTTGTGCAGAAACGGCTTATCCTATCTAGATGGGGTTTTCAGTAATATATTGTGGTAAGCTTAACTTAACATTTAGTTTTTATTTCATGTCAATCGGTTGATAAATAAAAAAGTTATGCCAATTCTTGCGGACGAAGTAGCTGATACACCTAGTATACAATAAGCACAAAGTTTGTAATATGTAATTTCAATCAAAATTAAATAGTAATTTTTATTTAGAAGGCTTCATTTAAAATAGGTTGACGATAATTAAGTGCAGTTTTTATATACTGACAAAGGCCGTTCCAGTTGTCTCCATTAAGTATCTGTATAATTTCTTCCACTGTGAGCGTACCTTTTCCCCAGACGGATGCTGGTATCTCCTTGAGATTAGGGCATCTTCCTATAAAGTGCTGAATATCTTCGCGAGTTCTTAAGTTGCATAAGGAGCACTCTGTGCTTAGATCGGTCCTGTGGGGCGAATAGTTGAGGGGTAAAATTTCACCTCTGGCCTTGAGTATGGTGGAGATTACTTCAATGTTGTTTGTGTCGCAGAAATAGTTTTTGTTCTCTAGGTTGTGTTTCAGCAACTTATAAGTGGATCTAGTTTGGCTCTCGAGACTTTGCCTCCGAAAACTGTCGCGTGTGACGTCTGCAATCTTCTCGATTAGATTTTGCTGGTTCCTGTTTAATTCATCAATGTGTGCAACTGTTATGAAGAAATTATGTTCCGTTCCAAGTTTCAACCATTCGTTATAGAACTGCAAGTTTCTGCTTTGAAGATGTTTGGCAATTTTATATACAAGACGATGGGTAGATTGCATCATAACTTTCCGAATATAAGCGAAGTGTAATCCAAGTGTGTAGATGTATAGTGGTAGTGGTTGAAGACCAGTCTCGAGATGGAGCATGTAGTTTGGATTATTGTGCGTGAGGCGGAAAATTTTCTTGAGGAAGTATCTGAGCAGCTCTTACACTTCTTCAGATTGGAAGATGCCCCAGACTTGAGCTGCAACTTGGCGCAATTTCTTTTTTGCCGAGGACTGCTCTCCAACTGCAGTTTATAGCGCGTTTGGATTCCTTCAGTTTTTCTTGGAAGTGTTTCCTGAAAGCTATTTGTACAGGGTTAAAATGATTCCTAGGTATTTGTATAGTTTGACTTTTTCCAATTCTTCGATTTGCCAGGTCCATTTCTCATTTCTAGCATATCTCCCCATACCATTTCGAAAAATCATGATCTTTGACTTTGCAGTGTTGAGTTGTAAATTCCACATACTACAGTATCTTTGCAGTTGGTTTATCATCAGTTGCATCCCATTTGAACTTTCTGCTAGAATGACAATATCACCAGCGTATAGTAGAAGTTTTATTTTCATGCCCGCAAAAGATATTTCACCCGGTAAAAATCTTTTGTTTTTTTTTTTAAATCTACCAGGTCATCGAGAAATAATGAAAATAGAAGCGGACTGAGTAGGCAACCCTGCTTCACTCCTGTTTACGTAAAAAACCATTCGGACAATATGTTTCCATCCCAGACAGCGGTCATGTTTTCGTTATGAAACGCTTTAAGTACTCTTAGCAGTTTCGTTGACACTCCCAGACTACTAAGTTTATATACATATTAGGGCCTTCCTGTCAATGGAGTCGAAAGCAGCCTTGAAATCTTCGAAGAAAGCGTAGAGCTTTTTTCCATTGTCTAGGTATCCTTGTGCGATGCTTGTGAGGGAGAAGATGTTGTCAACCGTAGAGTATCCCTTCCGAAAACCAGTCTGATATTCGCTAAGAAGATTTTTTTCGTGTACCCAATCAGTGAGCCTTACTAGTAAAATACCTGTGAAATTTTTTGTGACTGTGTTGAGAAAGGATATGCCTCTGTAATTGCTCGGTTCTTTTGGGTCACCTTTCTTGAGGATTGGGAATATAATGTTTCTTTTGAAGCCTTTAGGAATTTCGCCTGTATTAAATTAAAAGCTTTTTGCCAATTCCGTCTAATTCTAAGTGTATCTAAGATCATTGCAGCGTAATCTAATTTTTAAAAAGGGATCTATTTCTATGCACTTATGTCCAGTTTCTTAAAACAATTTTTAAAATATAATAGGATTTTAAACTTTTACGTGACGTGCTTTGGCCAAGTTCACGTCATTTAAAACCATAAGTCCTCATGAATTGTTAAATTGCTTTATTGGCATTATTTCATATAAAATTGATTCCTTCAAAACAAAAGCATAAAAGACTGCCATTTCTTGCATTCTTGCTCACCCAAAGGAAAGTCGAGCATTTTCGTTTATTTTAGAGCAAATTTAAGCTATCGAAAACAAATCACAGTTTATTTTTTCACCTCGCACAGAAATTTCAATTCTCATGTAAACTGAAGCCAACCATGTAAACAAAGACAAAGAGACACAACAGAAACTACTTGCATACTTTTGTGAACGACCCCATTTGTGACATTTCTAGACTAACAAAAAACAGACAAAAAAATTTGTTTACCTGCATTAATTTCACTATGGATCTTTTTCATTTTCCATTCTATGTAACAGCTTTGAATGTTTTTTAAAAACATTTTTTGTATTTTTGTGCGAACTTGGTAAGAAAGTTCAATTTTTGACTTTTACTGGATTTGACAACTGATCAGGAACACCAACCCTCGAATATAAAAAAAAGCTATTACGGCAGCCTTTGAATATGGCAAGCGGAGACCATTAAAGCAGCTTTATCTTCATAGCCTGCGATAGATAGCATACCGTTATCGCAGGATATCTATTAAAGCAGAGGGAACTGTCATCTGCATATGTTTTTCCCCCATTTTGTTACTTCGTTGTTGTGTTTGGTATAAAAAAGTATGCTACAAAATGCCCACAACCCAAATTTTGGCAGTTGCTCTGCTTTCTTGTGTCTGTCATATTCCTGCTTTCTGCTATGAATTTAAAGCAAGTGGAGACAGCGATATTTATAGACTCTATAGTAATTTTAGCAGATGAAGGTTTAAGGGATTCCTTTTTCTTTTTGGTTAGGACATAGAGAAATGAATTTTTAGGTTAGTTATTTGATCCATACACTTTCATGCATCATAGTTCTTACTTTCATTATACTTAATACAAAATCAATTAAACTTAAAAAAAAGATAGAATGATGACTTTAAAAGTCGCCTAACAATTTAATTGGATACTTTTGAAAAAAAAAAGCTATCCGTGGGGTAGTAGTTAACATGTCTGCCCTTTACGAGGGAGATTCGAGTCCCAACAGGTAACCCCTTAGGCGAGGAATTGGCAAGTCCTCCGATAGTAAACCAATTGACATGTATTGTTTTAGAAGTCAGTTATCTAAGATACCTAAACGGTAACAAAATACAATGAAAAGAATTTTTATACATTTAAGATCAAGGAGTATACTCTTGATGATTGATATGAGCAATTGTCGGCATATACCACTACTTTGGAATAAGCCCACTGCCATCTTGCACCCTTAAAACCGTACCTGTCCATTTTTTGTGACTTTTAAAAGAAGGTCTACTTTTCCCAACAAAAACAATTTCATCTTTTTCAGTCTGGTTGCCTGGTGTTATTATTTTTCTTGATTTTTCGAGTTATTTTTAGATCAAAAATTGAAAAAAACAACATATTCATGCATACATGATTGCATGTATGTATATACAATTGTACAAATGTTGCTAGAAGAAAAAATGAGAAAATTTCTTTAAAAAATCAAGAAAAATAAAAACAGGACACCAGGCAAACAGACTAGTAAATCGTTTCTTTGAAAGTCATCAATGAAGAATACTACTCCACTTTGAAAATCATGTTCTCTTCTTGAACTCTTACTTTCACAATGGCACCTACAGTATAAGTGCCGGTGCCAAGACTTCACCCAAATGGTTTTTGCATCACGAAGAGGAAACAATACACATGTTTCTAGACATATTTATGCAGTCTCAAAAAAGTTTGATGAAAACATGACTACGTATCCTTTCTGACTGGTTTCGGAAACCGAAGACAAAACTGTTCTGCTACAGTGTTGACAAAAATTCGTCCAGTTTTTGGAAATCAATTCAGATAGTTAAAGATGAAATTTGAAAAGGATCCTTTATTGACCACAACAATTAAAAGAAATTCAAAATAAAAACAAAAACGCAAATTTTTTCTTTTTAACTTAAAATAAAATTACATATTTATTCGTATACATTTCAAGTTGACATGCAACTCATCATCAGCGATGTTAACAACGTCTACTAACATAAAACATTATTTTGAACGAAAGAGAATTGAGAGAAACAAAGTTAAAATTTACAACAAAGTAAAACAGTATAAAAACATTTCATTTACATACATAAGTACATTAAAATGTAATGTAGTGCAAACGAATGAGACGAAATAATTCCACCATCTGTGCTCATCTTTTCTTTCGTCTAATGTATTATTAATTATTATTAATTCAGATAGTGTTTTATCCACATTTAAGTGAAATTTTCAGATCAGGGTTATTTGCATGACTTTTTCTATTAAATACTTTTAAATCGTTTAAATTTTTAAAAACTCCAAAACGAAGATCAGACGAGAAAATCGCTTTCATTAAATAAAATAAATAATAGGGTGGCGCAACAGAGGAAAGAGCAACAGTGCCTAGCGCATTTTTCACAACCATGCCTGAGGAAATGAAGGGGACCTACAATTTTCTGCCGGTTCCGAACGGCTAATCGAGAAAGCCCTTTTCATGACAATGAATTTATAAACGGATGACTTGCCAATTCCTTGCAAAAGGCGATACCCTTTAAACTGTTTTTCCACGGGTATCCTTTTTTGGGATTCGAACTAAAGGACCTCTGGGTTTACAGGCGGACTTGCTAACCATCACCCCACGAGTACCACCTTCTTCTTTATTCGACTGAAAACTAAGTACCTCAGGACCCAAACGAAAACTAAAACCAAATGAGTGCTATCTAGCCTGGGGAAATTCAACAAAAATTGAGTTGGAGCTTAGTTAAGGACATTTTCTAATTACATAATGCCAACTTAAAAAAAAAAAAAAAAACACATACGCGACCAAAACCATTCGGTCGTGACTGTATTTATATTTTCATGTATGTTGCCATTCAACACAAGTTTTTGTACTTTCAATTAGTTGAGCCTTTAACAAGTGAAGCAACCTTATTGCCAATTGCTTTTGATATTTTATAGAGACAATCTCGATTCCCCACACAAACACACACCGAGTTAGATTTTAAAAATAAATTCTTTTAAGAATAAAAAAACTGAAAACCAGGCAAACATATTGAGGCAAATGTTTTTCAAGAAAAGACAGACATATTTTGAAATGTATGACTGTATATTTTCGTAAGGATAACACTTGATCAGAATAGAGTATAGATTTGTGCCCAAAAAGAGGGGCTTTTTAAAGTGGAATGAGCTAAGTCCATGTGGTTTGTCGTTTAAAAATCACAATTCAACTTTTGAGGAAGTTTTTACAATTTAAGAAAATATCAGGCTTTCATAAGATAAGGAGAATGTGGCTCTGTTTTTATACGCACAAACGTAATATTTGTATTTCATACTCGTGTGCATAAATGTCTATCAAAAGACTTACACTTGAAGTTTTATACTGGAGAGGTTTTCGGTTTGAGAAAATAAATTCGAGTTTGCATGTGAAGCTCAATATGAAGTGGCATAAAATTAATTCACATTAGGTATGAACGACGTAAGTAAGCTTCAAAGACTTGTAACGAAATTACAATACCAAATTGACAAGAACCTTAAATCTCAGGAGATGTGACCTGGTGAAACATTTTAATTCAATGTCAATGCCAAACCAATAAACTAGGTTAATTTTCTGACCTAAGACGTTTTGCTGCAGTTTCATGCATTTTTTATAATTAACGCGCACGTCAAGGGGTTATAATTAGCCTTATAATGTCATAAAACACAGTGCGAGTATTTAGGAAAACAGGTGAAGATTTAAAAGGAAACACCGATGCACGTTGCTTTCAAACCTTCGTGAATCCCAATGTAGGTGAAAAACAGTGTCAGGTAGAGCATTCCACTTTTGGGTGGTGCGAATAAAAAATGAAACCGAAGTTGGGCTCGAAGTAAATCTGAGGCGGGTGTTGCGGCCAAATTGTTTCAGGGGAGGGCTATTTCACTGAAAAAAAAAGAGAGAGAGAGACAGGTGACGTTTCGACAATGTTAAAGAGAATCAATCGATTCTACGATTGAACTATCACCTATCAATCTCAACGCTTTGTTTTGTACCCTATCAAGTAGGCGCAGAGATGTTTGAGAGGCGCCTGACCAAATATGCGAATTGTATTCTAGCAAAGGGCGGATGTAAGCTTTATAAATCATTGCCAGATCAGAAGGGGTGAAGAATTTCCTGCATCGTCTTAAGAAACCTAAGCATTTTGCAGCGTTTTTTGCGATTCATATATGTGGTCGTTCCATCGAAGATCATCGTTTACACACATACCGAGTGCTAATAGCTTTTTGGTTTCTTGGATGCAGGAACCATTCATAGATAATGGCTATGGGGGGAGTGTTAAGCTTTAACGACAAATGAAAACATTGAGTTTTCGAAAATTTGAATTTCTACTTGCTCTTTACTACCCCATTTAACAATGCTGTCAAGGTCATAATTCATTGAGCTGATCATAACCAACCGTGGGTCATTCCGAAACTTTCACAGACGATCATCGTTCGTTCGTCTATCGTTGACGATAATTGCCAATGTTCCAAACGGTGCTCTTCATAACTTTACCTTCGTGTCGCTCTATCGTTTCGTCTATCGTTAAAAATGTATCATCGAAGTTTTTTAACAAAAGTTACTGTGTCATCAAAGATCATCAGAGATGCCACCAAAAATCACATTTCTGTCTAAAAATGGCAAATTCCAATTGGATTTATTTTAAAAATGTAAAGAAATTTTTTTTTTCTGGTAAAATTATCTTAAAATTTAAATAGATTACATATTTTACAGGTCAGCAACGCCAAAGTGCTGAAACGCCAAAACATCTGGTGAATTTCATGGGCGAGCACCTAGACATGGTGAGGAATTAAATCACAGTCCTTCGTTTTTTCAATAGTAGTCAAACAAAACAAATGAATTCATGCATTTGTTAATACTTTGTGCTGTCAAAAAACCGACTTTAACCATCAGCTCATTAAAAATATACATATAAGATCGTAAACTTTTCTTCCCTTGTCCCGCAATTTCGTTTTAATGACAAAGGATATAATTTAAGCCTAAAAGTTGATTTTTCGCCAAAGAAGTGTATGAGACGATAGCAAAATAGCTATCGAACGATCGCTTTCGTGATATCGTCACAATTTGACAATTAAAATTGTTACGGAAAGCGCCTATTGTATATCGTCTAGGACGAAAACGTTTTTTTCGTGTTACGGAGAGCAGTACTGTCGTTAAAACGATATCGTCTAACTATCGACTGCTTACGGAATGACCCCCATGTAGAGAAAATGGCACTACCTTGCCGCACCTGCCTCACTTGATCGGGCGGAAGCGAGTTACATACTATAGGAAACTACCATTCGAAAGGAATACAAGTTTATTCAGGAGTTCTTGAGGGCAGCCATTTAGGTCCTCACTAGTTCTCATTGTATGTAAATGACATCGTCAACGTAATACAAAATTGTCGATTTCTGATTTTGCAGACGATATCAGATTTTTCAAGATTATTTCAAATTTAAATGAATGTTTCGTTTTTCAAAATGATTTCAACAAATTTGAAGCCAGGTGCAGATTTAATGATTTTGAAATCAATATTGGGAACGGTCATGAGGATTTATGCCCGAGTTTAGCATCCAATTATGATGAACTATGTCCTTAATAAAAAATAATTTAACAAGAGTTGATTACGTTGTATCCAAAGCTAATTCCCCTTTGGGATTCGTAAAAAGAAATTCTGTAGATTTTAAGGATCCGTATACAAAAAAATCTCTTTTTTGTTCACTAATTCGTCATACCCTTAAATATTGTTCCATTGTTTGGTTTCCCAGCGTATTTAAAAACATTAACCAGATTGAAAGAGTTCAAAAAAATTTTCTTGCTCTAAGAGATGCTCATTGTCGGGAGTTGAAACTCTAGAAAGGCGAAGAAAGGATTGTAGTGTAATGTTTATACGCGATATCTTGTGTTTTTCCACAAAAAGTGAGAGTTTGCTTTTTATCTTATTTACTTTTATGCCCCTTCGAGGTCTTTAAGAACAAGGCCACTTTTATATGATGTTCGTCATGAGACTTTGTATGGGCAACGTGAGCCTATCTTCCGTTGGGTCAGGCTGTTCAATTTAGTCTATGAAGATGTTGATGTTTGCATGACCAGAGAACAATTCAATGTACATGTGTTCCTAGTGTCAAATAGTGTATTTGTCAAATTAAATTTCTGAACCCATTTGATTGGATTCAATTTCAAATGGTTGTCAAATCTCAAATAAATTATGGTTATTTGAGATTTGACAACCAATCTTTGTGAGTGAAGAGTGAAGATTACCGCTACGTGCGCCAGAACTTTCTTTACTTTTGTTATTCTTTGTGATAGTGGCATTCCAGGTAATGTGCTTTTCCGAGTAAATTTGTTCTATGATAGCGACAATTTACTACTAATTAGGCAATTTACGATGCCGAGTAGAAAACGACCTGACTTGGGTCGTCGCAGTCAATTAAATGTACAAAGAGCTACCTCACGTGCTAACCGCACTGATGAACAGAGAGAGACAGATCAAGAAAATAGTCTACAGTACGACATTGAAGCATTGGCCGAAACAGTTCGTACAAATTTTCCGCAACTAAATCAACCACAAAGAATTGCGTACAACACTTTGAATGAAGCTGTGAACAGTGGATCTGGTGGAACTTATTTCCTTGATGCTCCCGGAGGAACCGGAAAAACGTTCTTAATTTCATTGCTATTGGCGAGGATCAGATCGCAAAATGATGTTGCTCTGGCGTTGGCCTCATCTGGAATAGCTGCGACTCTGCTTGAAGGCGGGAGAGCTGCGCATTCTGCCTTAAAATTACCATTAAAAATGCAAATCACGAAAACACCAATTTGCAACATCGCCAAAAATAGCGCAATGGCCAAGATACTACAGGGATGCAAATTGATTGTTTGATTGATTGAATGAATGCCCATTGGCCCATAAGAGGTCACTGGACAGAACGTTCAAAGATCTTCGTGACAACCAAAATATTTTTGGTGGGCCATGATAATGTTGTCAGGTGATTTTCGTCAGACTCTTCCATTTACTCCCCGATCAACTGTTGCTGATGAACTAAATGCATGCCTAAAATCATCGAATTTGTGGCGTTACGAAAAGACACTCCAATAAATTAACAACTAACATGCGAGTATTTTTGCAACATGATGAAACTGCAAATGTGTTTGCGAAGCAGTTGTTAGACATTGGAAATAATAAATTTCAGTGGACACTTCGACCGGATTCATCACATTGTGGGTAATGTGTCACATCACAGATTCAAAAGAGGAGCTTATTCAGCGTGTTTTCCCCAGATATAGCGCAAAAGTTCAATAACCATAATTGGCTGGGTGAACGAGCAATATTGGCGGCGAAAAATAAAGGTGTCGAGGATCTCAATGCGACCATTCAGAAATTTCTTCCAGGACAGTTGGTTCCTTCAAAACAGTCATCCTGGTTCATAACGGTGTTTATGAACCAGGATGACGTAGTCAACTATCCCAAGGAGTTTTTGAATTCACTGGAATTGCCTGGGTTACCACCTCACAATTTGAGGTAGGATCAGTTGTCATCATGCTGCGTAACATTAATCAACCTCGACTAAGCAATGGAACAAGACTGGCTGTGAAAAAGCTTACGAATAACGTCATTGAAACAACAATCATAAAAGGAAAATACAAAGGAGAGGATGCCTTGATCCCGTGAATACCGATGATTCCAACGGATTTATCATTCGATTTTAAACGCTTACAATTTCCAGTACGTCTGCACTTTGCGATGACCATAAATAAATCGCAAGGATAGTCGTTAGAAGTTTGCGGAATCAACTTATAGCTTCCTTGTTTCGCGAATGGACAACTATATGTCGCGTGTTCGCGCGTCGGAAAACCGTCTTCTTTGTTTATTTACGCACCACAAAACAAAACAAAAAATATAGTTTATGAGAAAGCTTTAAATTGATTAACAGACTGTTTTTTTTTTTTCAATTCAATTCAATTTACTGAGTAGCATAATATAATTTGTTACATTTTTCTGAATTAATACCTAGTTAGAGATGATTAACAGACTGTATCATAACAGTGTGTGTCTGTCAATATCAAATATAGCCAGTATTTCGGAAAAACTCTGTTTTGTAAGTAAGCAACATGATGTGCCAAAAATAATAATAATATTTCATGCTTCATTAAAAAATGCTTTTTTATTAAATAAGGATTCGTTTTGTTTGTTTTAAAATTAATTTATACAAAAATTTAGGTCTTTTATTTATCGGAACACAAAAAACACATTTTCGATATATTTTCTTAAGTGTATACCATTGAATCTGGCGTATACGTACTTTTTTAAAGTTTTTTTCTGAGTTCATTGAGAAAAATTGTAGTTGCTGGTTGTTGCTGAATTAATTTCGTCTGTGAGTTTATCAATTCAAATTCATTGAACTAATCCGTCTGTGACTTAGACTTAACATCCAAGAACATCATGGAGGAATCTAATAAAGCTTGGAGTAACTCATCTGGTCAAATCTGTTCAAAACTCTTTTTGCCAGAATATACTGAAAAAACATCAAAATTCCTACTGAACTTCAATAGGAAACCCCTAAAAATTTGCACAGGACTACTAACCGGTCACTGTTCTTTAAAGAAACATCTTCACCAAATGAGGCTGGTAGGGGACCCTATGTGTAGACTTACTTACTTACTTAGGTGGGCATTACAGTTCGGGGTGAACCTGGGCCTCAACCAACATCCTTCTATAACGATTTCGATCTCGGGCGAGCTCTCTCCAGTTTCGCACTCCAAGTCGGTTGAGGTCTTCATCCACTTGATTGCGCCACCTAAGACGAGGTCTTCCCCTTCCGCGATTTCCCTGCAATGTGCTTTCGAAAACCCGACGAGCCGGAGCGTTTGGGTCCATCCGCTCTACATGGCCCAACCATCGTAGCCTCACAATGCGTACTCTTCTGGCTATGCCCATGTCGCGGTACAGCTCATACAGCTCGTTGTTGTATCTTCTTCTCCACACATTGTCTTCGCATACGGGACCAAAGATCATTCGGAGAATTTTTCTTTCGAAACGACCAAGAGTTTCCTCATCCGCTTTCGATAAGGTCCATGCTTCCGCGCCGTACAGCAGGACTGGGATGATTAAGGTCTTATACAAGGTCACCTTGGTTTTTCTAGAGAGGGTTTTGTTTCTCAATTGCCTTCTTAACCCAAAGAAGCAACGGTTGGCAAGAGTTATTCTCCGTTTGATCTCCGCACTGATGTTGTTTTCCGTGTCTACAGCGGATCCTAGGTAGACGAAGTCCTGTACTACCTCGAAGTTATGTCTGTCTATTGTGACGTTTTGTCCAATTCGTCGATGTTCTGTGTCCTTGTTTGATGACAGCATATACTTCGTTTTGCCCTCATTAACCATTAAACCCATTTTTGCCGCTTCTGTTTCAATACTCGCAAAAGCACCTATGACATCACGCTTTTTTCTTCCCATTACGTCAATATCGTCTGCATAGGCGAGTAATTGTACAGACTTTTGAAAGATTGTTCCTCTGGTGTTGACGTTTGAGTTTCTTACAATCTGTTCAAGTATGATGTTGAAGAAATCGCATGACAGTTTGTCGCCTTGCCTAAAGCCTTTTTCGACATCAAAGGTCTCGGTGAGTTCTTTTCCGACCTTGACGGAGCAGCGTGGATTCTCCAAAGTCATCCTGCATAGTCGTACGAGCTTTGCAGGGATGCCGAAACTAGACATGGCTCTGTACAGCTCGTCTCTGTAAATACTGTCATACGCGGCCTTAAAATCGATAAAGAGGTGGTGAATATCGATATTATGTTCTCGGGTTTTTTCCAAGATCTGCCGTAATGTGAAAATTTGGTCTATCTGTAGACTATGCCTCGAAAATGAAGAAACATCTCTGCCCATCATTACAGAATGTCCAGCACTTTTCCGCCTTAGAAAGCAAATACTTGATTATGAGATTATCCCCCTAGATAAACTAAAACTCATTCACCCACAGAAGATTGCTAACTTCTGGTTCAATTCAGCAGAGGAACTGTCCTGAAACCTCACATGGGCTGGCACAATAGGTTTCACTCAGACACCGCAGTGCCCGGAGCTGAGCAAGCTCTACCCGTCAATCTAAATCTAAAAAAAAAAAAAAAATCTAGACTTATATTTCATTCACATATTTCCACGGGAACGGAAGATTCCTTCAGGAACGGGGTTGGAAATGGAAACTTAGAAACTACTGGACAGATTTCAAAAATTCTCTCATCACTGGGATGCCACATAATTCCTCAGTAACTTAACGTAGATTTCATCCCAATAATCCCATGGGAATAGAAACAGGAACGAGAACGGGAGCCTTAAAACTATAGACCCGAGCAACGCCGGGTGGCTCAGCTAGTTAAGTTATAAAATTGATTTTTTGTAAGGAATATTACTCTTAAAAATTCTGTTGATTGAGAGATCGTAGATTGAATTAATAAATACTTAATACTCTGTGGTCTGTGCTAATGATTTCTCTCAGGATCAATTTTTTTATAGAGTTTTTCACAGAGTACAACCAACAAAGTAGTGTCATTTTGTCTACAAGCACATCTCAATTTTTTTTGTCGGTTGGTTTGAAATCAATTTGAAAAAGTGATATTTTTTTTCGGTATTTTTGTGCTTGTCGCAGTGGAGAATCTAGAAAACTTCATTCAAAACTGACGTTATAAACATTTATTGCCATCAAACATCAAAATGAAAAACTAAATTGAATAGGAAATAATCCTTGCTAATATTATAAATGTAAAAGTCACTCTGTCTGTCCGACTTTCTATGTTACCGTCTCCCGCCTAAACTACTGAACTGATTGATATGAAATTTTGTACAGAGATAGTCTAGAACCTGAGGAAGGACATTGGATATTTATTTTATCCCTATATTTCCACGGGAACGGGAACGTAGAAGTTACAGCACCGATTTCGAAAATTCTTCCACCATTAGAATGCTACATTATCCCCGAGTAACTTAAAAATTAATTCATCCCCATATTCCTACGGGAACCGGACTAATATAATAAGTGCGAAAGAAGCTCTGTCCGTTTTTCCTTCTATGTTACCATCTACCGCCCAAACTATTGAACCAATTTGTATGAATTTTGGTGCAGAGATAGTCTTGAGCCTGGAAAAAGACATGGGCTGTATTTTTTATCCCGTACGCACGTACCTTGAAACTACTGGACCGATCTCAAAAGTTTTTTCACCGTGAGGTGATTTTTGCCAAATGGTCGATTACACAGTTGACCTCAGAACAAATATCCATCTTGATCTTCAAATAAATATTGGCAATCGGTAATGACTGTGTGAAAAGTCGATTTCGGCGCCAACTAATGAGATAGTTAGCCATATAAACTAATAAATTTTGTTTGACGTATTGAGGGATTTTGTCCAATGTCTATCAGTAGACAATATAATGGAAACTGAGCAAGTCACATCAAACCCTATCGAGTTTCTCAATTAATTAGAATTATCAGGAGTGGCTGCAAGCTGGTGTTCCAGTGCCAATAATGAGTAATCTAGAATTGTACACAGCTACAAATTACACATCTGGAATGCGGCATTATAAAAGTTTTAATAATGACTGGAATAGCGATATTAGAAAACTATTGATTCCCCGTATTTCTTTAATTCCCACTGATTAGTCATTTTTGTTTAAAAGAGTGTATCAAACTCGTAAAACTTTTTTATTTGACAAAAGATGGAAAAAGTAAGAACGTCGTGTGCAAAAATGTACTGAAATAAAATAATATAACAATAGTTTACTAAAACAAAAAAAAAAATGCTGCCGAATGTCACTATTCCACGCGGACGAAGTCGCGGGCACAGCTAGTAATAATAATAAAATCAAAGCAAAATTGAATCTCCGAAAAAAGGTGCGTTGCGGAGAAAACTCCGCTCCGACGTTTACCTCGATAGGGCCGATTATCTTTTCTACATAACTCTCATCATAGTTTCTTATAGATCGCATCCAAGTTGGGTCAAACGAGACAACGATTTTTTATTTACGGATGATGCTATTATAGACTCAAAGCCCGTATTACAAATAACGATTTGCACAAAAAGTTTTTACGTTGCGAGTACGATTTACTCACAATTACGACTGCTATTTAAAGCGTTTTTTTTATTTTTCAGACAAATTCTTGCATCCACTCTCATATTCCTAAATCGGTCTACGCTGTAGAAGTGCGTTAAATTGTTAGTTGCATAAAACACACTTTTTTCTGCACCACATAGAAGAGAAAGTTATCAATATTTTCATCTCGTTGATCTAATACATACCTTCCATACCCAAGCCACAAACACGGACACCTGAACGTCCGTACCGTAATAAGATTAATCGGTGAAGTCGGTTTCAATAAAACATACAGTGGAAAAGTGAATATAATTTTGTTTATAGTTTATTCAAATTATTTCAATTTATTTTTCAATTAAATAAATTAAATATTATCAAGTATAAAGATAATTCTATATTCAGTAAATAGTATTGTATATTATAATTTTCATATGGTACTTAATACAATTATATATATTTAATATTAATATATATAATCAATATATATGTACACACAACAATCTCTTGTTTTCCACATAATCTGAAATCTCCGTAATTTGTTTTTAATTTGTTGTTTTTCTATATTTTCCAATTCAATTACTTTTTATTTATCTTTTTTTTTTATATAATAAATTGCAAACTACAAAAAGCCGTAAGTTATATTTTAAATCCACATTCGCCGATTTTTTACTTTTTTTTGTAAATTTTTATGTTTTGTTTTTAAGAAATTAAGTACATCACTATTCAAATTGTTTGTTTCCTACCGTCCTAGTACATTCATTTCCAACTCTTATGCTTATATCGTATTTTTTCAATTTATTTTGTTTATAAAAAACCCTAAACCTAAAATCCTTAAAACCAAACATACCTCGTCCTCTCATTTTGCGTAAAAAAATATTACCATTTTTTTTCTTTGTGTTTTGTTTTAGTATAACTTTTGTGTCTCAATCTTCTCCTTTTTATTTGTATTTTGTTGTTGTACTTATTCAAAATCAAGAAACAATTTGTTTTTTAAATTTATTTTCTCATCAATAAATTGTAGTCTATTGCTATCAGCTTTGCTTTTAATTTGGTTTTGGTTTTCATTGTGTTTGGTTGTGAAGTGAATATGGAAACCAATAATAATAATTGTGGAAACCATTTTTCAAAGAGATCATAAAATAAGCCAACCAATGACAGAGAAGAGCTAGAGTAAATGTATAAAAATACATTATCGTTTGTTTTTGTTTTTAGTAAAATTATGTTATTCTAATGGAGTATTAGCTTCACATTTATGTTTTTGTGCAGCACATTTGTGCTGGCTGCGCTAAATTATTAATTTTGCAAGTTCACCTAATAGCGAAATTACAACAGTTCCTACCTAGAGTTATAAAACTTACCTACAATTTACTTGTATCGCTTTCCTAAATGTTTAGAGCAATAATGTCTTTTTAATAAATTATTGTTGGTTGTTGTTGAATAAAAAAAATAATATAATTTGTCTATTTTGGGATGAATTTTGGATTGTAAGCGTTACAAAAAATATTTTCTTTTTCTTTTTGCTTTTAGTAAATTATAGTAAAAAGCATCTGTGAGATTAAACACATTCATTTATTGTTAGGTTTACTATATAAAAAATAGTTAAGTGGTAGTTAAAAATACTTTTTGCTTTGGAAATAAAAACGAAAATGGAAATCACAGATACCAAATGCTTACTTGTTCCTCTTACAACGTATACACTATCCACCCAAAGCCCATGTTGTATTGTTTATTATTACTTTTTTAAGTTATTTTTTATTTTTTAAGAAACAGCTATAACTGATATTGACTTAACGTTTTTTTTTTTAGATAAATGCAAATTGAGTGGACTTTTCGTCGCCTATTTTGTAATTTTATTTTTTTTGTAAGTACACTAATCAGCCTTTTTCTTACAGAAAACAAAAAATAAAAATAAATTCATAGATAAATTTCTATCACTGCATTGAACAATCGAATCGTTTTTGGATTTTTTATTAACAAAACATCTTCGTTCTAAGTTTTTTTTTCAAATTCTTTTGTTCTCATTTTGTTTTAATTTCCTTACATTTTGTGTGTTGGTTTGTTTGTGTTTTTGCTTTCTTTTTTTTTTTTAATTCCTATGCAATTTGAATAAGTGAATTCATTTACACAATGGGTTTTGTTGACTATATTTAAATAATAATGTTTGCGGATTTATTTGGTTTTTTAAACGCTTTTCGACTTTAAAATACTCTCCTTAATTTAATTTCATTTGTTTTTTAATTTTTATTTTTATAAATTTGTATTTTTTATTTTTTCTGAAATAGTTCTTACATGCATTTAAAGTTTTATTGCGATTTTTTGGAGGCTATATCCCTGAGTTGAATTAATTACTTTTTGGTTTGTATTTTACTTTACTTTTACTTTATGAAAAAAATGCAAGTTCAATGATGACTTATTTAAAATATTTTCTTAAGAATGCTTGATATTTATCTTTTCTTTAGAAAAAAGTACACAAATCACAATTATTATGAAATAGTTTAGTTTCTTACAATTGTTAACATATACATACATATGGTGTACATTATATTTAAATGATAAACATTTTGTCATAGATGCCAACGGGTTTCATCTTAATGCAAATACTAAAATGTGTGTGCCTCGGAAAAAAGGTAGTTCGTAGTTGACATTATTTTTAGTTGTACTTTTTAGGGCTTACGATGAGAAAACAATGAAGTTTTCGTTAATGACATATTATAAATCGTGAAGACCTGAGATCCTGAGAGCATTTTTTTATTCATTTATTGAGTTAATGCCTTCAACCTTTACTTGACATTAAAATGAATGCTATCGATGATAATAATGAGCCATCGCTAAAAGATCATAGGAACTTAAAAGGCTTGATTGGCTTTAGAAAGAGCAATTGAACGTTGTACCAAAATAAAATAAAAAATGTTGCCACCTATGGCGAAAATGAATTCCTCTGAGTCCGACCACGTAATTTTGAAGTTCAAGCATCTAGGCGCCATCTTGAAAATTGACAACGGATAATGGTGAACTTAGATAATCATGTTTTTTTTTTGTATTTGATCGTTTGGAAAGTTCTCGTGTTTGCTTTCGAAACGATCGTATGTTAACCGAAAACTTTCAAGACGATTGAATTTTCAAATGTAATTTTTTTAAGTTCGTCTCTTTCAATCGAAATCTAATTTCAAAATAAGCATGAATACGAAAATCTCATAGTTAAGCACCTAACCTGGGGCCGAATTACCACATCAGTGATCGCGTGAGTGAGTGACATTTTTCTTTCAAAATTGGCTCCAAATTACTTAGTATCAGTTTGTTGTCCGTCTATTGAATCAAATTTCGTTCGATTAGCGGTAATAGAATGTCAAATTAGGGTACTAGATTGCTCGATAACATAGGTCGTTATGCCTAACTCATTAAATTCAGTCACGTATTACTCGATAACGTGTTCGGTAACTCAGCCCCTGATAATTTGCATGGGATCGTTAAATGAAAACCAGGCGGCAACTAATCAGCTTTAAAAGCAGACAGGGAGGAAAAATTATCACATCCGCATAGAAAACAAGAACGAGCTCGTTTGAGAAATATGAGAAATGCAGTATAAAAACTGAAACCCAAAATATGTACCAAATGTTAGAAAACAGACTATGTTTTGGGATTGTTAACTTGGAACTCAAGTCTTAAGACAACACCAAGGAAAAATAAAAATAAATAAATTAAGTGACACAACAAAGCTATGGGAACCTCGGAGTTTACCACACTTCAAGGACCTGCAATGTTATGGTGATTATGAAGGGCTAAGTAAGAAAGCGTTCTTCTTATGGCAGTATGTACTGTGTACTTAATCTCGGAGGACTTGTCAATTCCTCGCAAAAGGGTAAAAAAAAACAGGGTGGTGCAACAGAGCTGAGAGGGTCAGGACCTAGCGCATTTCAAGCAACCAGACTTGTGTGGAATGGAGGGGACCTGCAATTTTTTGCCAATTTTGAACAGAAGATCGAGAAGCGCTTTTCATACGACTGAAATTATTACCGGAATACTTTCATAACGGGTTTCGTTTTCTGCCTCACGTTTCGTTATTGTGGAGAGAAACGAAAGGACTCTTTCACCATTTCACCTTGTACGCTTCTTGCAATTCAGTTCCAAATTTCGTAACGTTTTTTTTTTTTTAATAATTTGCGCGCACAAGGCGTTGTGACTACCCATAACATTTTAAGTAACACAGTACGAGCGTTAGGAAAAGGGGAGAGAGTTTGAAAGGAGATACCGATGCACATTAGTTTTAAATTTCTGAAGATTGTAATGAGAACGAAAAATAGAGCTGGGCAATACATTCCACATTCGCGTGGTACGGCTGAAGAAGGAATCTCTTTATTTAACAGTACGTCCGAAATTGGACTCAAGGGTAAACTGATGGGCATTCATGGAAGCGCGAGTATTACGGTTGAATTGCTTAAAACGATAAAATAAGGATAGACAAGAAACATTACGACGATGTTCGAGTGTCTTGAAAGTTTCGATGATGTTCGTATCTCCAATTATTTTAAAGGCTCTTCTATGAACACTGTCCAAAAGATTGAGGTGGGTTGAAGGAGCACCTCCCCAAATATTAAAGTTATACTCCATCTTAGGACGAATGTACGTTTTATAGATGACTGCCAGGTCATTGGGTGAAAAAAATTTCTTGCATCGTCGAAGAAAGCCTAAGCACTTTGCAGCGTTTTTGGCGATGTCAAGTATATGGTTATTCCACAAGAGGTGGTTGGTAATGCACATACCGAGGATTGAAAGCTGTTCTGTTTCAACAATGCAAGAGCCACTCATGGATAGTGGCAAGGGAGGTAAGACGAAGGTACTAAAAAAACGTGTTTAAAACCTTAAAAGAGCTACCAAAATTTTTGAACGATAGTAAAATAACTTTCTATTATCCGAAAGCGAAATTACATGGAACAATCTTTTGACGATACAATCGATCAAAGAACGATACCTAAAAATTTAATCTGTACCGAGTTGAGATGAAGGTTGAAGTAGTTATGGTATCAAAACGTCGCTAACCGACGCTAATTTGGTAAAAGCAGTAAAAATGGTTTCGACAATGCCAAGGACACCAACTTTGAGATATTAAATTGAACTGAGCAAAAAAATTAAACTAATCGGAAATCTGCTTTTGAGCTAATAAAAAGATTGCTGACTTCGGAAGGAAAAAATAATTAAATAGATCTTTTCCGCACATCAAACTATTACTTCTAAGTCGGAGAGTACTGTGATCAGTGAAAAGTAATTTTTTTTTTACATTCAAGCATGTTCCTACATTAAAGGACATCACAACATTGTAACACAACAGATAAGGACCTAGCTATGAAAAATTTATATGTACATACTTAGCTTCATCGACAACAATTCATCGTGTGAAAGAGGTAGGCATTTGAGTTTTTCCTATTTTAATAAGTGCTTGACATTCCAAACTTTAGATGAAAATTCATTCGCATATACTAGGTAGAGAGGTATGTATAAAATGTTTTATTGCATCGAAGTTCTTACATCAAATTGAAATTGAAGATGAGCTTTGTTTTTGTGTTAAATTCTGTTTCATTTTAGTTATTTTAATTTAAGTGTACATTTTTGGAATAAATGGAAAATATACTTCAAAACTAAATAAATGTTTATCATTCATTATTTTTGTATTTCATTTGAATTAATTTTATTTTATGATCTTACACAGTTATCTATTAATGTTTATTTTTTCTTTGTTTTATAACTTTTAATCACTTACTTTAAATTTATTAAAAAAAATTATTACTTCTTTAAAAATTTAATTGTATCTTAAATGTTTTAATTTGTTTTCATTTTGTTTCAATTTGTATAGATTTGTACTTTTTGCAAGTAATGCATTCTTTTGTTGGTTTTGTAATCCTTAATGTATTTTGTATTTTTAAAAAATATATGAAATGGTCATCGTGCTATTTTATATCATGCCTTTGTCATCTTTGCGTTGGAATTGATGTTTTATTTACTTTTGTTGATGTTGTATAATTAAATATTTGTTTTTTTTTTTTATGGTGAATCAATATATATCTGTGTATATTATTAAGATCTGATCTAGCCATGTGTGTTTTCTTCATTGCTATTTATGAGCTACTTTGTAAACCTAATTATACGCCTAGAGATACATCTAGTTTTATTTTTTTTTTTTACAAATTTAAAGAATTCAATACACGAGTGTGTTGCTAAGTAATATTTGTTAATGTATAATAAGTTGACAATTAGTTTTATTTGTATCGGTTTGTTTGTGGAGATTTTTGTTTTTATTTTATACTTTGAACAGTATTTGCATTTTGAACTCTGTTTCTTTTGCTTTTGTTGTATAAAAATAATTATTTTTGTTATATCATTTGTATGTATGTTTTTTTTTTACTTTAATTGTAATTTGTAGTTTTATTAATCTTGCACTTTCGTTTATTTGTTTTGTTGTATTCTATTGTATAAATGTAGTCAAGGTTTGTTTTACTATGAAATATGAGATTATTTTGAAACACAGAAGATACAAACATTGAAAAGAAAAAAAATTAACTAAATTAAAATTTAAGAATTTATATGTATTTGCTTTTTGAATGTTGTTTTGTGGAAAGTTATTAAACTCTAATATTTTTGGAGTATTCAAAAACATTAAAATACTTACAGATTACTTCTCTGCTTCTTTTTTTCGCTTTTTTGAGAAACCTTACATTTTAAACATTAATTAAAAAACATCAACGTTATGAAAATGGGAGGTTCATACTTGCATTAGATTTAATTGTTTTGTGTCCCCGTAAACGGGGTGATGGTGAGGATATTAATCCTGTTACGACCATACATTTTCAGATTCTTTCAAAATTCAATCCTCAATCGAGAATTCAACACTTTGATCCTTGCTTATATTTGATGTAAAGAGACGAAATAGTATCGTTATTTCAATTCTTGGATAGATAAATAAAAACAAATATGGTGACACAACAGAGCTTGAAGAGTTCTTCAGCTTTGCGCTTTTTTTCCAGCCAAATGGAGGGAAGCTACAAATTTTTGCCGATTCTGAAGGGGTATGGGAGAAAGTGCTTTTCAAGGTAGTGTAGTTATAATTATACTCGGAGGATTTAAGGACAATTCACATGAGCACGACAAACGAACAACGAATAAATCAATAATTGTGATTTTAAATACCTTACAAGCATAAATTCCTCACGAATTTTTTAGGAAATGATGGAAATATAGTTCATATTTATTTTTAGGTGGATAAACTCTTATTTTTGTGCCTAAAATCACAAAAATAGAGAAAAAAAATGTATTCGTTACGAAGAAATATTTAGTAGGTACGAACTGTTAGACTTTATTCTCGTTCCACACACATTCCACACTACAACGAATAAATTTTTCGCGCGTGTTTAACCTCTTGCGTTGGGCTAGGTTGGATGAGGAGTGCAGTCGCAAGCGGCAGAACCTTAACTCGGATCTCGAGGATATATTGCGCTTTCGGAGGACTTGCCAGTTCTTAAACGATACTCGTGGAAGTTGGCTTATCTGGGGTTTGTACCCCGAACTCCCACCCAACAGATAGATATGCTTACCATTACCCCACGGGCATCTGGCTATAGCCAGGGTAAAAATGAAAACATAAAGAATACGAAACGAGATATCAGCTGACATAAGCTCCTCGTCGGAGCACCGGAGAAGCCTTGTGATAACTTCGATATATCAATTTGAAATATTGAAAATTTGAAATACTCCAGAATGGTTTTAGCTAACCTAATTAGGACTGATCAAATTGAGATTCGCTCCCTCTGCCGGGGTGATTTGGAACTCTACACAGAAGATAAGAGAACTTGCTGTTTTGAAAGCCCATATTAGTGATTAATAATTTCGTGTATCTTTTAACTATTTTTTACATTTTTTTCTTATATTATTTTTCACCAATTGTAGTATCAATTGTGAGGGATATATAGCCTCTGTGAAGTTCTTCGACAAGCCAAGTGTCGCTGTGGGTGAGTCCGAATAGTGTTTCCATCTGAAAAACCATTTGATGTTTTTGTCTTTTGTTTAATAGTGACAGAGATCATAAACTGTAAGCAAGACGTGAACGACTTATGAGAGATTTCATGCCCTCTCCGCTCACTTCCACTCTCTTGCATTTGCTGGAATATGGAAAAAGTGCGTTTAGCACAAAAAAATTTCCAGTAGGTTCTAAGTGGGAAGCTTTTCTTTTGAATGGCAAACCACATAGTTTTCCTGTAGGTTTATATTTATAATATGTCGCCACTGAAGTCAAACTAGGTTTCATTCCAGGATGGTTTGAGTTAAACCAGTAGTGTTACCATATGAAAAAAAAGTTTAGAGTTGATTTTTTTGTCTTAAGTTAAAAAGAAACAGGCCTAAAATGTCTGCAGAACGTCACTCTCTTAAACGTCAAATTCACTGGAAAATTGAAAATAGTACATTCAGCACAGTTGGTTTCAAGTTGGTTGAGATGAAACCCAGTACCTAATACTACATTTACACCTGAAGTCTGAACCAGGAGGTGTTTCCATCTGGACGCCGCACATTGGAGACAGAATGTTCAAAACCACCTAGAGACCTCAAATATTAACCAAATTGAACCATTTTTGCACAGAAATGTTTGAAATTAAATTCTAAAGAGACTGACGAAGCCCGTTTTTTTTTTTTTTTTGTAATATAATAATTAAATTTTAGACAATCTCATTGACACATATGGCTCCCGTTTTTCATATCAGTCTCTTAAGAATTTAATTACAAACATTTCTGGCTAAAAATTGTCTCATTTGGTTTATTTTTACGATCTCTAGGTGGTTTTGAACCAAAAATTTGCTCTGTCCCCAATGTGCGCCGGCTTGCTATTCTTTGTTCTGCTTGGTTTTGTCTATAAACAAGAAAGAGACATATCCGAAAGACTGTTACCGACATATGACAGCAGGTCAGCAGAGGCACTGCTCTCAAACGTCAAACTCACTGGAATGTTGGAAAAAGTGCGTTCAGCACGATATCTGTCACTAGGTTTTGAGTAGGTTTCATTGAAACCTAACAACTGTAATGGTTTCACTTTGTATGGAAAACGAATAGTAGTTACGAATTAAAATAGTTTAAGCGCCTAATGGAAATATGGTATAAGACATCTAGTCATGAAAACACTTTACTAGAGCTGTATCATATCAATATTCCTTGTTGCATTATTGACTAAGGTTTGATTTGAACTTTGAAAAGCAAAATCGTTAACGACTTAGTAATGTTTGCTTGATTTTAAATCTAAGTTATGAGCTCCCATTTTTATAAATAGACACATGTTAAGTGTAACAAAATAAAAGGAAATCAACAAAAATAAAATAAATTTCTAATAATTTTTTTAAAATGATCTGTATTGAAAATAAGACTCAAATAATTGCACATTTGGAAGATAAAAAAAAAAAAACTTAATAAAACTTATAAAAAAGGCTCTAACACTAAATTGCAGTAATTGTTACAACATCGGATCACAGTGATCATTTGTTTTGCTTTCTTTTTTTTCTCAAAGTCATATAAACAAGTAGGCTTTTATATATCTTAAAGACTTGAATGTGATTTTTCATCGCTTATAATTTGTACATTTCAATTGCTATTACTCGTATTATTAATCCACTTTAAGGTGTAAATTGAAGATAATTTAATAAACAATTCTCCACATTGAGTTGTACATTAATATTTCCATTTGTCTTTATTATTATAATTTTATTTAATGTATATAACTTGTGCGATTAATAAAATTATTTTTTATATTGCAATATACAAAGGTTAGATTTATTACAAACTTTATTGATTTTCAAAAGAAAAAAGAACAATAAAAAATTAAATCAAAAAATATATATTAAAAATAAAAATTAAATAACAAAGTGCATAAATATAATTCATTAATGTTTCAAATAAAAAAAATATTGCAACTAAAGGTAACATTTTAATTTAAATAAACCACAATTTTCGTTTTTATCTAAACTCACACCTAATTGATCATCAATATACTTAGTTTTCCGGTAGTTATAAAAAATTAGTTAATTCTTATTCTTTGTATATATATGCAAACGTTTATGTTTTGATAAACATAAATATCAGTACATTGAAAATAAACAAAAAACTTAATATATACAATACATTGATATAATAATATATGTGTAAGGTTTGAAAGAAATGTTAGGTGAAAAAAAATGAAAAGAAAACATAAAGGTTTGGCGCTCAGCAGGACCAGTGATAAATGACATTAAATTCCGTCATGGATTTGATAACTTCACACAAATCGTTTGAAATAGAAACCATATTTTGTTTTTGTGTATGGTTTTTATAGCAAGCGAGAAGTGAAAAATTAACAATCCATTACATGAAGAAATTTAAAGTTATTTACCAGAAGTCCTTGTACGACCCTCAGGAACCGTGTAACGTATTATTCTGGTTGTTATTATTGTTGCCGTTGACATTTTGAGCGGAAACCTCGGACTTGACACGTCGTGCAATATGCGACCGCGTGTGTTTTCTCAGATGATCTTTTCGATAGAAACCTTGAGTGGAAAATATAATCAAAATGAAACGTTATGAAAGAGCTTGAGTTTTATTGATGCGACTCTTACCTTTGCCACATTCTATACACACGTGTTTCTTCTCGCCGGAATGGATGACGATATGCAAGGTAAGCTGCTCCTTGCGTTTGAATGATTTCATGCAAATCTGAAAGTTAAGATTGATTAAATGGGAGTTGAAATAAATTTTTCAGACATTTTTTCTTTGATGTTCTAGAAATTCTTGCGTTGGGCGCCACTTGTTTAATAATTTTTGATTGAAAAAAAATTGATATAGAATTTGTCAACACTTGTTCGTATGATTTTCAAAAACAATACTTCACTTTGGGCCTAGGTAAAAAGTGATGTATTTTTTTAAGATATGAGCAAAAAATGTTAGAGAAGTGATGATTGTCGAACTAAGAAACGTTGTTCAAAAAGACAACCTGTTAAAAGAAACAAGTTGAGAGAGGGAATGAAGACAATCAATCACCTTTTTCTAAGTACAGCGTAAAGTTCCTTGCAGACCATGGCAATGTCATTACCAGCAAGTAAAACAAACGTTCAAATTTTCCTACTGAAGCTGGCTTTGGAAATGAAAAAAAGGGTGGCGCAACAATGCTCCCGATCCCTTCCTTCCCTGTGAGAGTGAACTTTCCTCATAGTGTCGATACGACATCTTCCATATTTTCTCGCTGCCTAACGCATTTCAAGGACCTACAATTTAATGGCGATTTCAAACAGCGAATCTTAATACTCTTGGAGGACCTGCCAATTCCTCGCTAACATCTGGGATTCGAACCTAGTACTCCCACTTAACATGCGAACCAGTACGCCATAGGCACCACTTTGGAAAATTTGAAATCCCCACCTGTTTAGCCATGAGCTCGGTTAATCGAAACACAAAAGAGGATAATTTCACTTCACAAGAAAAATTGTTGTTTGGAAAAACAACATAACAACAACATTCATTTACTTTTGACTGGTAAGGACATCGACGTAAACCAATAATAAAAAATTTGCACCTCCCACAGGCGCCACTCAAATACTTTCGTCACCACAAATGTTTGCCAAGAACTGCAATTAGTACAATCTTTCTTATGATTGCTGAAATGTGACAAAAACGCAGCAAACATAACTTAAATGAAGGACAACTCCTCTCGTAAAGTCTCGACGTTCAAATTTGGTGATAAGAGCCATCAGAGTCGCTATAGGCATGGCATGTGCGATTTGACAGATTTTGCAGAGCTAAAGAACAACAAGAATTTCTTTTCTGGAGAGAGATTCTATGCTGCCACTGTGAATACTAACAATGAGTGGGTAGATCTATTATCGTTTTCCATTGTTAAAAAAGAATCAATCCATTTTCGATCCTAATGTGACAAAACAGCGTAATAATTGACATTTTGACACATTTGGATAAAAAATAAATTGATTCTTTTTGCCGTAAGAAAGAAAGGTAAAATTGGAGAGCTTTTTGTGTTCGTTCGTTGAATTCCGTTCTTTTTTTTAAACCTAAACTCGCACTGAATGTCAAACTGAGTGTTTTTCGTGCCGGCTTTGCTCTCAACTTAATCTGAGATAGCATTAGGATTTTGCTGTAGTGAGTTCAGGTAATGAACAGGGCTGTCAAATGGCATGTAGTTTTCTTCAAATGACAGGAATATGTGGGGACATTGTGTATATCGTTTTTTGAGAACTGTAAACCCAGTTTTTTTTAACCCTAGGTAAAGTTCAACGAACGACATTTTTTAAGCTTGATGGAGTGTTTCGTTCCGATATGACATAAGACAGCGTGCATATGATTTTTATACTTATAACTGAGCCTTAAGACTGGGAGTTTGATATTTATCAATTTCAAGGCCTATAGCTTCGTAGAAGCGATGTTAAAGATGCAGGCGTGTTTAGGAGAATAATAAAGGTAAAGCTTGTTCGCTTGGTTATTAAAGCTAAGAACTTCGTTCCATTCGGGAACCTTTTCTCATGTCTTTTTTGCACAAGAATGCAACAGTCAAAAATGTCAAAATATCGCATTACCAACAGCTTAAGGCTTTTGACAACAATAACAAAATGAAAAGAACAAAAGAAAAATCGTTTTTATACTCACATTGCACACATGAGGCCGGTCGGGAATATGTGACAACTTATGCCGAGTCAAGTGATCCTTACGCTTCAATGCCGCATTACAAATGTCACAAACAAATCTCCTTTCAACCGCATGCGAAATAACATGTTGCTCGATCAAACTTCGATCGGGGTATGCCATTTGACATTCCGGACAACAATAAAGTGTTGAACCATCTAACGCTTTCGTTTCACGTATCTCACCAGGTTTTGGCCTAGGTTTCTTTTCTTTTGGTACCTTCTTCTTCTTAGGTTTCTTTCCAGTTGTCGTTGTACCAGGTGCTGCAGTTGTCGTCGTACCCGCCGGTGTTGATGTCGTAGTTGGAGCTCCTGTATCTGATAGATTTGTAAGATGTCCATCCATTCCAACAATTCCTCCATTATGATTATGGTTGCCATTGGTATTATTTGCTGATGGTATACCACCCAATGCTAAGCTCAAATTGGCACCGTTCTTTAAAACTTCACCCTTAATATTGAAACCGGATGTGGCATCTAAATTTCCTAAATTTAAATTTCCTGAGTTTATTTGTGAGCCAACTATCCCTGAAGATTCTTTTTTTATTGTTTCGGAGTATTTGAGGAAGTGTTGTATTGATATTGGCAGTGTTGCTGACAACAAATGAGATGAATAGTCAACGGTATTCGCTGTATTCGCCAGTGTCTGCCATGATTGGTTGACATTTTGTAATATTTGTTGATTAATCACTATTGAAGAAAGGAAATAACAAATAAGTTTAGTTTTTTTTTCGGTTTTTAAATATTTTTATATTTGAAAAGTGTTACTTTTATTGTGCATGTACATATTTATAGTTCTACTTTTTCGTATACTCTTCATAACATTTTCAATTAAACTAAAGCAGATGAGTTCCTGCGCTTAAGATCTACTAAAAAGTTTTTATACATAGACGAAACCGCTGTACAAAACAACAATTTCAGAGGAGAATGATGGGGCTATTTATGTAAAGTAAACTTTCCAATATTGAAGCAACATTCCCGAAAACATCAAAATTTTGCGATCTAATCAAAGGGAGTCTGGATATCAGCCAAGTCCTTACAAATTTTGGTACACTACTTTTAATCAATCGTAAAGCAACTTGTGATGACGACATCAATCATTGAGTAAGCGTAGGGTGGATGAAATGTGGAAATAAACTTCGCCATCTTCTGTGATAGAAAAATGCCCCCTAAAGTTTTCCTTCTTCTTAAGACTCTACACCGCAGTTGTGCGCTCAGCAGAAAAATACCTACGGTTCACAGTATCGGACTATGTACAACAAGTAGCAGGAGTAAAAAAGCTGGAAGAAGCGTTCAAGCTGAAGTCTTTGAAAAATTAGAGCACGATCGGCTTAGTGGTAAGTAGCATATCAAATGGAAGGATTTAGAGAACCCCGCAAAAACGCAAACTCATAAGGAAACAAACGAAAGACACACCAAAACACCCTTGGTACACCTGGTACAGAACAATCCAAGATCCCGGAAGATTTCCGACGGTTTCTGAGGTCAATTCGGCCCCGCTTGCGGAACATTAGTGCCAAGTAGGTAAGTGAGAGAGTTCTTATCTGTTCACAATGCTCGCAATGCGAGGCAAAGGAAGAATATTTTTTTTTAATTTCCTTGTGACAGATAAAGTAAGCACGACCGACAGTGTCGCACGTACTTGCGGTTGTGTGCTAATCTAAATTTTAAGTCTGAATATATGGTTTTTGTTTATCTAAGGCTTCGGCCACTCAATGAGCGACGAGCGACTGAACGACGAGTCGCCGCTCGAGCGACGAATCTGAGCGATTGGTGGCTATTTGCTAAACGACGTCGCTGAGCGATTAGTTGGGTAAATGTCATCGTCAAGTGCGATTCGTCGTAGCTTAGTAATTGACAGCCGCGTTCATATTTATACATGGATCGAGAATCCGTAGATTTAGTGTACACCCCATAAATCGTGAAAGGGCAAATTATTGTGAAATTTATCATTTATATCGATCGATTTTGGCAATGTTGTCGTACATATTGTCAGTGCGATCTTTTGATTTACTGTTGGAAAAAGTTAGTTAAAGTTAGTCGCTCATTGCGCTGCCAGCTGCACACTAACTATGAAAATTGAATAAAGTCAAATAAAATATTGAAAAAAATTAAATCAACTATTCCGAAGGTTATTGAGAAAAATTTAAAAACGCAACCTTTTAACAGTTCTATATAATAAATAAGTTTTTTTTCAACCGGTTTTTTATTTTTCACTTTTTTCAACAAGTATTTCTTCAAATCAAGTATGCGAGTCTAAAGACCTTGCCAGAGGATTTTTCTACAAAAATTTTCTAAAAAATCAAGATTTCCTTAAAAAACTAATAAGAAATTAGAAAACTTAAATTTTTTCAAATAATGATACACAATTTTTTTGCAACAACTTAGGACTTCTACAAAATTTTGTTAAAATCGTGTTGGCTTTTAACGAAAAAGTAGGGTTCAAAACTAATTTTATGTTGTACGGGAGGTACCGTTCTTTCAAGGCCAAGATACCCAATTCCAAAATTCGATCTGTAGACTCACCACCATAGATTAATTTTTAAGAAAATCGGTAAAGTGGTTTAGACTGTTCAGACAGACAGACAGAATTGCGAGACACACTTTTTCCTATTCTCTATTGTCGTAATGTCATATTTTCCTGTTATCTGATATTTTTTTCTGTACGATTGCAAAACTTGCGTTTTTTTCGAGAAAAAATCGATTCATCTGGTATAAAAAATATATTATAACAAATTTGAAAAAAAAAAAACTGTAGCGTTGCCTCGTAAATCTAGTACAGATATAGTGTTTAAAATTTCAAATGGACCGGTGCAGTCATTTAAGTTATGAGTTATATTCTTGAGAAAGTTAAGAACTCCAAAAAAGGCAAAGCGATTGGGCCAGACGAGGTACCATATGAGTTTTGGAAAAATATGGGAGACATTGGGTTGAGATGGCTCACGATTCTCATCTCCAAACTTATAAGAGGTGACAGTTTGCCTAATCAATGGGGGGAAAGTTTTCTTCATCCAATTTACAAGGGAAAGGGAGATACCAGAAGCTGTGACAACTATCGTTCGATCAAGTTGATGTCCCACACTATGAAGATCGTTGAGCGGGTTTCGGATAGCCGACTGCGGAAAATAATAAGGCTGTCTGATGACCAATGCGGGTTTGTCGCGGGTAAGTCAACTACAGACGCAATCCAAAGTATAAGGATCATTATGGAAAAACACCGAGATGCCTTAGAGGATTTGCATATTGTGTTGGTTGACTTCGAAAAAGCATTCGATCGACAACCACGAGATCTGATATGGGTGGCCCTCAGACACCGAGGAGTACGAGGGAGCAGTTACAAAAGTGAGATGCCCAGCTGGAGTCACCGAAGAATTCCAAATAACAGTAGGTGTACATCAGGGAAGTATCTTGAGTCCACTGCTCTTTATTGCTGTTCTGGATTATTTGCTCGAAGAAAAAGTAACGGACAATAAAGTACAACAATTATTCTTTGCTGACGATGGAGCCATCATAAGCGAGGATCCTACATCCCTGCAACGAGCACTTGACGTTTGGATTGATGTTCTGGAAGGAAATGGGTACCGTATTAGCGCTAAAAAGACTGAATACCTGTGCTGCCCTTTTTCTGATCCAGACAAGCCTATTCCAGACATTTATTTGAATGGAAATGTGCTTCCCAAGTGTGAAAAGTTTAAATATCTGAGATCTATGATCAATAGTGAAGCAACTTGTGATGACGACATCAATCATCGAGTAAGCGTAGGGTGGATGAAGTGGCGAGAAAACTCCGCTATCTTCTGTGATCGAAAAATGCCCCCTAAGCTGAAGGGAAGACTCTACACAGCAGTTGTCCGTCCAGCTCTGACATACGGTTCACAATGTTGGACAATGTACAAAAAGTATGAGAGCAAATTGACGGCAGCCGAAATGAAGATGCTTCGGATGACAGCAGGAGTAACAAAGCTTGATCGAATTAGAAGTACTAAGATCCGTGGAAGCCTTCATGTCAAAAGCACCATCTTGGACAAAATTCAGCACGACCGGCTCAGTTGGTATTGTCATGTTCAAAGGAGAGATCCGCAGAACACCGTCCAAAAGGCAATATCGTACAACGTTTCAACAAATTCGCGACGAAAAAGAAAAGGCACACTCCTGGTACAAGCAAATGCAAAAACAGCAGCATTTGGTTGGCCTCAGACATGGAACAATCCAAAACCGGGAGGTTTGCCGACGCTTTCTGAGGTCAACGCGGCGTACCCCACAGGCGGATCAATAGTGTGAAGCAGAAAAGTGGGAGAGTTGTGATCGCTTCAAGATCACTACTCGTAACGCCGGAAATGGAAAGAAGAAGAAGAAGATTCTTGAGAAATGCAAAAAATGAATAATAACGAAAAACCATATTCCCCTTAAAGAAACACTAAGACCCAAATAGGCAATTACAAATCATTACAATAATATTGGTTAACTCTTCTAAATGACAAGGCCAAAACCGAAACCTCCAATCATTAAGAAAAAACCATTCACGCATAATGTTTAAGGTTAAAACTCATATTGTTTGCTAAGTAAAAAAAAAGAATTCTAGAAGTCAATTGGCCATAAAAGAGGTGGGTATGCCAACTCTCGATGGTCAGTATCTGGCCCATTGAATATATTCAAGTAGGTAGTTACTACCCATGTGAAGTGCTCTGAAATGTCTTGTAATAATGTAGGTATTTAAAAAAATGTATACCACATAAACAGTTGACCAGTCAATCCCCTAATCATCTTTCATCACAATAATGAATGAAAAATTGAATAATTCGCACTTACTTGTCACCATAAATGTCCTACTGCCCTTAACAACAGCAGAGAAAAAAATTATCAAAAGAATTAAGTAAGTACACCTACCTATGTTATAGGTAGCTCATAAGATATAAACCAAAAATGTCTATTCCTCTAAAAATTATTCAAACACTGACCCCACCTAACACAGACAGTATCTGTATCTATATATACGACCGAATATACATCCGTCATATATAATATATTTGTATGCACACACTCTACTGACGAATCTCAATTCCTTACATTATTAAATAATGTATACACGTGTATGGATACATCTGGTATAATAAAGCGACACGAGCCAACAGAATGGACAAAATAAGGCAGCAGCCCAGGAATATCCTTGAAACTTTCACTTTCCCTACCAACCCCCCTAGAGGCAGCAGACCCATATATACCTTCACGAATTTTTGGTGAAACTTATTTAAATTTGGTATATTTGTTGTTGGTGCGTTGCCTTGACTGAGCTTAAGTGGAGCTTTGCTCTTTTTTTTTATGTTCTTTTTTTGGCCTTAGTAACCAAATGCAAAACTTTCACGTCTTCATCATCATTAATTTGACAAAATGCTACCAGCCCCCTAATAGTTTTGGTAATTGTCTTATTGATTATTTGTCGATCTAAATTTGGGTCCTTTTAATGCCTTCGTTCATAATCATGAAAACAGAACAAATTGATCGAATTTATTTCATTCAAACATGTACACTCACATACCTACAACATTATACATAGACGATGAAAGAGGAAAAGCGAAAAACTTTGGTTGCTTCATGGTCGTTGCTTTCATTTCGGGACCTGATAAAATATCCTCACACCGCCAACACAAATTTATTTACCACAAAATTATATATATGTGCACATAGAGCCCTTGTAAATAAGTATATGAAAGCTTAATTGGGCTAGCGCGTGTACGATTTGTACATGGCAGGTGTACATATCCGCTTAGTTTCAATCTAAACTTAAGAAAAAAAAGGACTTTTCTTCACAAGCCACAAATCTACATATACGTAATAATTATGTATAAATTTAAATATAACTAATTTCTTAAAAAATAAATTTTATTCAAAAGAGAAACTTACCTTCTTCGCGGTCCCGTTCAATTTTTGGGTGGATTTTTCCTTTGTGATCGGTTGAAGAATTGAGGAAGTTCAAATCACCTTGCGGCTGAGAATATGGTATCGAGATATTTTGCCCGTATTGCATATTATTGGCTGCAACAAAATACATAATCAACAATTAAAATAACACTTCTTTCACTTTACAAGGACATTTCTAACAAAAAAAGATATGAAATGAAAAGAAGAGGAGCAGGCACAACCTCGAAAGCGAAATTAAAATCACACACTTGAAACAGGCACGCAGCAGAAGGACAGAGCACCCGGTATCGTTTCGTTGTAGAAAGTAAAAACTTCCCGAAGAGCAGGAAAAAGCAGGAAAACCAACTAATTGACAACGAAGAGTCGAAACAGCGTACGGAGAACACAAGAGCACCGAAAACTTCCACACACAGCTACTGTCAGGATGCGTGTGGCATGTGCTGCCTTGTACTGGTGCTCTGACCTGACTCTCGACTCTCGAGCAAAGCAGTATAGAGACAGCCACAGCATAGATACAAGGATATTCTCGTATACAAATACAACCAACAGGGCAATTTGGAAAAGTTTTCTCTCTGCATGGCTTTTCACTTTCACAGGATTCAGATTCATACGAAAGAACCAAAATTGCCGACAGAAAGAAACTGACATAAACATACACTCTCACTCTTTACCATCGTGGTGATAACCCCGGGATGGGCTTTTCGATAGAGAGTCACTGAGAAAATAGCCTGCATAACTAGGTTGTATGGATTTGCTCAAAGAGTTTCTTGTTTCATAGAGTATAATTATAGTTTGTCATGCGGTTGCGGACGACCTTGAAATATTTAATTCTTTAACTTAGCATATTGCTGAATCATACAGATTTCTCTATTTAACGTATTCTTTTGCCTATTGCCTTACTTTATTTACTTTAGCAAATAAATTTGGAGGCTCAACATGCTTCGATCGGCCAAGGGCTAAAGAACTTTTTTCAACTGTTTCTGTGAGAAACCTAGAGTCTATATAATTTTTTCTGTCAATTCTGAGCGCCTGGATGAGCAAGCACTTTGCATGACATTAGGCAAATGGAGGATAATTTACGAGAAACGAAATGAAACTCTTCACGCAATATCCCGACTTTCTTAACATTATGCTAAGGCATCCACGTTAGTTCTGCCTCTGTTTGATATAAATTGGTTGTTTCCCATGAATAAAAATAATTCCATTGGATAAAGAGGGCGCTATCGAAATGATCATATTACAACGAATTGGAGAAAATATCATAAAAGAAAAACGTAATTTAGAGGTTGTTCAGTGCTTCGTCTTTACGCAAACCACAACTAATTTTGAAATGAAGTCAACAATTTGACGCGTTTAGAAATGAATCCCCAAAGAAACAGGTTGGCAGGTTGGTCTTGGAACAGCTGCTGTTGAAATTTCAATCTCGATATAACCTCAAGAAGTTGGATCAAAATTGCTGCGCAGAGGATTTTACAACTGATAGAAACCGTCGATTGTGTTAACTTCATGGCAACCACTGGGTACTGGTATCATCCAACACGAAGTGACTTGCCAGGGTTGACTAAGGGACGAAGAGGAACGCTATGAGGCTCTGCCAGTAGTGATTGGCTGCCCGAACTTCAGTGGTCTGCTTGTGCTTATGGGAAATGGCTTACTGGCCGCATGCGCACCACTCCTACATTTTGCTCTGAACGTCATTCTATGAGAGGACTACAACCAACTCACCTTTTTGTGAAAATAGAAGCAATACTTGCAAATCACCGTCTTTTCTTCAAGAGCACTTCATCTCGAATACACACCCGAAGGGTTAGCTATCGATGATTGGATTCACTTCAGTTACCTATCAATAATTGAGAGTTTAGACCGACTTGGATGTGCTTAAGCGATGTTATTTTCTAGTGTCAACTTCAAACTTCTTCTCCGTAATCATTTCCTCTAGGGACGCCTGGGAGAACACTATTTAGATTCAAAATTCAAATATTTTCCGTTGGAATGACGTCTCAAAAAATAGTTCTGTTCGTTGAACTTTCCCCAGGGTTGACCCAGGTTTTCTTAACAACCCTATGAGTTGTCAGAAAAATCTGGGTTTTCCAGTCCTCAAAAAACGCTAAACCACAAATCACCACACATCCCTGTCATTAAAAAAAAAAAACATGCCATTTGACAGCTCTCAACTCGCCACAGCAAAAAGCTAGGGCGAGTTTGTGGAAAACCTAGATCAACCCTAGGGCTCAAAAAACACTCTATTTGACATTAAGGGCGACTTTGGGTTTCTCAAAAAACGCTTTATGGCGACCCCAGGGCGACCCTAGGGCTTCAACGAACAAACCAAATGGAAACTGTTAAAGGATCCGGCATTTATCTGTGACTTTCTTAAAACAAACTTTTCAGTAAATCCTGCTAATCGTTCGTTCAAATTCCACGCTAAAGTCTCTGCTATCAATCAATGTGCGAGAATAACAAGTTCGTCGAACACAAAAACGCAAAAACAATTTTCTTCTTCTCTGACAGCCCAACTACCTTACAGGTAATGAACTCACCAATCATAAGATCCAAACTAGCCCAGGAGACCATTATGTTACTCTCCCAAGTGGCAAAGAAAGAAATCACTGGATTCCAGCACACAGGGGCTATTACACAGTATAAATCTTAGCAAAAGACGTTACCTCAACACCATTTGTCAGCACTGAACTATTCTGAGGTATAAATAAAAACCAATTCAAGTTCACAATGAACAGTCAAAAACATCTTACTGGAAGAACCCAACAAAGCTTGACATAATTCCTCTGGTCAAATGTGTTCAAAACTTTTTATTCCAAGTTATTATCGAAAAGCATCAAGCTTTTTATTGAAACACAACATGGACCAGACTATTAACCGGTCACTGTTCTCTAAAAAAAGATTATACACCAAATGAGGTTGAAACCAGACTCTCGCAGCAGACTGTGCCTAGAAAATGAATAAAAAAAACTCTGCATATCACATCAAACTATCCAGTAACCATTACTTCTCCGCCCTAAAAAGCGAATATACTTGATTACAAAATCATCCCCCAGGATAAATTCAAACTCATCCTCCCACAGGGAGTCTATTCATTATCTTCTGGGTCCATTTTAGAAGCAAGAGAACTGGTCTGAAATTTCCCATAAGTAGGCAAAATATTTTTTAATTAGACACCTCAGGGTCCCATACAATCTACATAATCCAATCTTAAATTGGGAATATCGCAGGAGATGAACTCAGCTTACAGAATCAACCGTGGAGTTCAGCAGTCAAAGCGCAGAAAGGAGCGACTCAGCAGTCTTGGATGACAGTAGCCGAGTTTCATTGGGAATTCATATGCACTTCAGCAAAACATCGCAGGACATCGCACATGTAAAACAACAACTCTAAAGTGAACAACGTAAGTGGACAAAAATAAGTCACTTGCAGAAGTGAACAGCAGGGATGGTTGGTAAATGGCGTTTATGGGAAAGTGAACTTGGTACGTGAATATAGCCAAAAAAGCGTTTTATTGAGACTCGCAAGTGAAGTGAATATAGAAATTCCCAATAAAACACGGTTAATAGCCGAGTTTCATTGGGAATTGATATTAACTTCAGCAAAACATCGCAAGACATCGCACATGGAAAAACAACAACTCTAAAGTGAACAACGTAAGTGGATAAAAATAAGTCACTTGCAGAAGTGAACAGCAGGGATGGCTAGTAAATGAAGTTTATGGAATAAAGTTGTATAAGTGAGTACAGCGTTCCATTGAGCGCCTAAGTGAAGTGAATATAAAAATTCCCAATAAAACTCGGCTAGTAATGAATTCACCACAGAAGACCAAAGCAAACGAAAAAAATAAAAGACAAAGGCCTCCCGATCGGGCCGTGGAACACAAGATCCATTAATGAACTACGAGCAATAGATCTGGTGGACTGACTCTAGACTCTTGGATATCGCCATCCAAGAATGTGATATCTCCCATGACGACTGCTACAAATAACACAAACAACTTCTATTGGACGCCTAATCCGTACGGGGGCTGAATTCATCAACGTTAGCCCAAGACATAATCTCCGACACAGGCTAATCAATTTTCTACGGGGCCAAATTTCATTGATAGTAACAAACCCTCATCTCAAAATTCATAAAAGTGATCAATCGAAATTGATGTTGAGAGCGACACAAGATACGCTTTCAAAGTGTGTATTTGTCAGAGCTTTCTCAGGGCCAAGTTCGACTCGGGTCACTAATTTTTGTACCCGAAATACGAATGGATATTCTTTAAGCTGTAAAGTGATATGAGGTCGGAAAGCTACAATCGTAAGAAGAGGATGGAAGAAAAAGATCGAGTTCTCAAAAAGAAAAGGAAGCAGCATGTTTTATACAAAGTCTTACCAAAAGGTAAAGAACTCAGGCCTTCAAAGACCTGCAAAGAAACAAAGTGATAGACCTTTTTTCGTTCCTAAGGATCTGGAAAGACTTTCCGCAGTCTTATTAACTAGAAGAATTGGTTTTCTGGTAAATCAAAGCTAATCAAGTACGTATTTTCGGTTATCCCTTATTTTAGAGGGTTTTTTTTTAATTTCATGGTCTGATTTTACTTTTTTATTGAAAGAAAACCTTGGACTTTCAGAGACCGCACTGACTTTTTTTTTCCCACGACAACGCGACGGCAGGCTCTGCCGACTTCTTCCCGAAAAATCGATGTGAGAACCAACAGAGCTGTAGGTACTGCACTGTTTCAGAAAAAATAGAAGTAAGCAATCTTCTTAATCTTAAAAGACTTAAAAATAAGGGAAACGCGAGTGTATACGTTGTCATCAAAGAAGGACAGAGAACATCAACGAATTGAACAAAATATTACAAAAGACAAACACAACCTCGAGCTAGTTCAGCACTTAGTATACCTTCCTTCAATCAACGATTTATTGCGGCGGGCTTACACGATGGGCGAAGCACTATTGGGAAAACTGTCTCTGCGTGATCACAATGCTCGTAACCCCGGAAAAGGAAGAAGATTAAGAAGAAGAAGACAAAATGGTGCGGGTTTGAATTGCAGCGTTCGCATTCATCAAACACCGGCCTATCAAAAAAATTGTCCGACATATTCCAGAGAGTGGTACCCGTGGCGTGATGGTTAGCATGTCCACCTGCTAACCCAGAGGTTCGAGGTTTGAACCCCAGCAGAGGCAAAAATGTTTTTCCACGGGTATCTCCATTCGCGAGGAATTGGCAAGTCCTCCGTTAGTAAATTCATTGCCATTGCGCTTTCTCAAATTAGCCGTTCGGAACCGGCAGAAAATTGTAGGTCCCCTCCATTCCCTCACAAAGCATGGTTGTGAGAAATGCGCTAGGCCCAGGGGCTCCTCGCTCTGTTGCGCCACCCTATTTATTTAATTATTTATTCCAGAGAGTAAGCTCCATAACAGAAATTCTAATCGAATTAAAGTCGAAATACGTCATGTTTTATTTATTATCCAGCATGAACAATTTTCGTAAACCAGAATTTATTTCGATTTTCCAAAAGAAGGACAGGCCAGCTGCAAGTTCTTTATAAGCAAAATAAAGCGAAATATGAAGACACTAAGGTACAGCAACGCTTTAATGAACATTTTTCGGATGGAGTCAGCATTCAATGCTTTATTTCTGTAACCATGCGGTTCTTGACTCCAATACTGCATTCCCTCTAGTTAAATAATCTGCCTTGAAAAAAGTTTGCGATTACAATACTCGCCCTTTTCTTGAGAAACAAAAAACAAAAAAAAACCTGAAAAATATTTCCAAGTAGAAAATAAAACAAAAGTCACATCATTGCCTCACATCCCCCTTACCACCCCAAAATGGTACTCATCCGTGTATTCCTATATTAAGAAGTAGTGTGCGCCCGCTTTTGTCGGCTTTTTTACTTTAACTGTGTTTGTAGCACATTTCAACCACCCTCCTAGTTGGAATAACACCCACGTAGTCAAACTGAGCCGAGTTTTATAACCGGTCTTTGTATTTGGAGGTAAGGGGATGTAGAATCTATGAAGCATGTATACCGAACTGACGACACGACTGAATTCCTTTATTATCACATTTCACATTCACCAACAGAAAGGAGGGTGGATGCCCGACAACAACAAAGTTACAGAAACAGCAGTTTTTGTAAAATTTTTTTTTTGTGTTTGTTGTCGAGGGAGAATATATATGATAGGGGTGGCAGTGGCAATTCCTGCGCGTGTGTTGCCATTTAGTGAGATAAGTATTAAAATGTGCTTTGTGGTAGTTTAGGCTTTGATGCGTTTTTTTTTTTTTGTTATGATGTTTTGGGTTGCAATCGAACTATAAAATCTTTACTTTAATTTAAATATTTGTGCGCAGTAGAAGAGAAATAGGAAAATTCGTGTCTATTCATAGTAAAAAAGAAGACGATGACTCAGATGACTGCCAATAGGAACGTGTGGAAATAGAGATATGTAAATGTATGTATTTATTCTCAAAAAAGGTTTAGACAGAAGACTTAAATTGATACCGAAACTTTTAACCGTGCTGATTTTGTAAAATTGTAGTTTTCTTAGGCATGAAACTACGGAAACTGTTAGAAAAATGTGGTTTTTATTTAAAAAAAAATAGTTGATTTTAAATCTGTGTTGATGTTTTTCTCGAGGAGAACAGCTAAAAGGATATCACATATCACACTTTTCTCTTTAATGTTTTTCGTGTTTGCTATACAATAATGTTGGTAAATAAATAAACGAACAGCTTGGGGCAATAAAGCGGGTAGCCCCGTGGCCTAGTGGATTTCTCTCAATATATAATAGACGACTATACCAATTTTTATCGCTTCCAAACGTCTAGTCGAGTAAGGGCTTTCCATGGTGTGAAATTGCCAATTCTTCACAAAAGGCAATAACCGTGGAAAAACATTTTTTTCCCTTATGTTTCTGGGATTCGAACCTTGAACTCCCCTGTAAAAGGCAGAAACACCAATCACCAACCATTATACTACTGACACCGCTATGAAGTTGTTAGCCAATAAACTCGTCGCCAAGAAAATAGAAGCAATTATCCGTTTATGTTCTTCAGAAGCATTGCCATTCATGTCTTGTAGGCGTTTATTTTGTATCTGTTTACCTACTTTACAGATGTCGAATTTAAATCGGAATAAGCTATCATTGTACTGATAGATGCTTTTTTGCCGAATTTTTTTTGAAGGAAGCATGGAAGTTCTGGAAAAACGTATAGGTATCGAAACAACAATAACCCTGGTGTGTGTCCTTATTAACACAGGAAAGCGGTAGCGCGGTCCCACATTTTTTGTTTCATGATCGTTCAAGCTTTTTCATTGTTTAGGAGTGTCCTTATAAAGGAAAAACTTTGTGCGACCGACCGACGCGACGCGACGTTACGAAAAGTAGTCTGGCTGCTTCAAATCAACCAGTTTCATTTTCTTTGCGTTGCTCTTAGCAAATAGCAAGTGAAAATGGAATTCGAACACAATTTAATATGTAATCAAATGTCAATGACGACATTCTCGTGTGTTGGTTAAAAACAGCTTGCTGGTTTCGCAGCTCTGGGTACAAGTGGTGGAACTCGCCAAATCTTAACCGGCTTTTATACATATATGTATTTCTTTTGACTTTTTTCTATAATTGGTTCTGCAAAGATTTCCAAATAAAAACATAGCATCTTAGAAGTCACTTTTGATACGATCAACACAGCACATTCCAATTAGGAAGTAGCACACAACGAGAAGTTAGTCACGCGATGGCATTTATGTAGCCTTGTCGCGCGATCTTATGAGCATCTTGCCTCTTGCGACTAGTAGTAGGACTCGCATTACCAACAAGCATACCAACAAGCAACGCGACCGACCGAAGATCATCGTTCGTTCGCGCGATGCAACTTCAATGAGGACAAATTCTTAATTCTAAAAAAAAATTTATGTTAAAACTAAGATTGTTCTACAGGCGAACGTTTGCGGATGGTTTTTTTAGAAGTGTGTTTCGTCTTCACTTTTATTCAAAGATGTCTTTGCGACAAAGGCATATAGCAGTGACAGCAACCACAAAGTAGATATTTTGACATTTTTTGTTGAGGTTTTTACAAAAAAGTTCAACCATTTCGTGAAAAAACATTTTGAACTACAAGTTATTCTTGATCCCGGTGCAACATTGGTATTAAAAGTACCAAGATCAGTGGAAGTCTTCACGTCAAAAGCCCTGTTGTATTTTTTCCTTACAAGTCATAACTCATGAGGCAACCATACCCATGAAATTACCAAAGAACATCAATTGCCAATCTTAACGGGACAAAACCCATGAAACTTAATAAAGAACATCAAATCAAATAAATTCTATTGGTTCATATTTTATTCAAATTCAAGACATACTACATAATATATTTATTGATCCCGGTTGATCCGAGTCTTTAATTTGTTGAACGTTGCTTCCTGCTTCCTGCGGAACTCGGCCATCCGAATTTCCCGCGCCTTGGCTAATAATACCTTCTTCTCTTTAACGGATGACAAAGCCACCGCCCGATAGATCTCGCCTAGAGCACGCCTGACCTTTACCTTGTGTCCGCTTCTGTGTTTGCGGGGCACTGGTGAGGTAGGAGGTTGTGCACCTTTCACGACGTCTTGGAGGTGTCGTCGGCGGTATTCTTCCAGGGATATTGGTTTCGGTCCTGCTTCGGGGTTCCGTTGGATAGCTTCGGCGATAGGAGATTTTGTGTCGGTGTTGGTGTACGTGGTGTATTTAGTGTTCATACTATAGAAATACTTAGCTAATTAGCATTTTACTAGAATGAGGATGGGAGGAGGATAGGAGGGTCCAGCATATTATTCGCAGCCTGCTGGGAGGCTAAAATGTTAGGCCCTTGGTGAGGCCGCTTTGTTTTTTATACTTACTTGTATGTGATTTTTTACTCCAAACTTCAGAAATTAGATTATGCACCAAAAAGTTCTTTTTTAAAAATATCTTTTATTTACTGTGTTCTGAGGAACCGGTTTTATGACAACTTCTTCTGAATTGACTTACTTTGCTAACCTACTCTATTTTATATCTTATTCTACTTACGGAACTTATTCTACTTTGGCCTCATGACCGCCAGCTGGTGTCGTCATTCGCCAGTCATCGTTTTAGTTCGCAGTCATCATTTTTGTTTTCAAACCACTGTGCCAATTGCATATATGGGCTGCAGGTGTTTCATTTAAACCAATGTGTATTTGGGTCATAGTCGATTGGTTGTTTACTTTTTTGTATTCCCACAATGTCTTTTGTTTGACATGTGGGTCAATCAATCAATCGAACTATGACTATACAACAGCCCTATCTTTTGATAAAGATAGAGCATTCAAATTAAAGATCCAATAAAAAGGTAATATCATAGGTTTGTTCGTTGAAGCCCTGGGGTTGCCCTAGGGTCGCCACAAAGCGTTTTTTGAGAAACCTAAATTCGCCCTGAATGCCAAATTGAGTGTTTTTTTAGCCATAGGTTTGCCATAAATTTTCTCCCAACTCGCTCTAGCTTTTTGCTGTGGCGAGTTGAGGGCTGTCAAATGGCATGTATTTTTTTTTTTTAAAGACAGGGATGTGTGGTGATTTGTGGTTTAGCGTTTTTTGAGGACTGGAAAACCCAGGTTTTTTTGACAACTCATAGGGTTGTCAAGAAAACCTGGGTCAACCCTAGGGAAAGTTCAACGAACTGACCTCATACAACGTCCAAACACGGTCGATATAAAGATGCTTATAACACCGCTCCTGAAGCCTTGACCACAAGTTTGTGAACGAATAACTTGTAGTTGACGAAACAAAAAAATGGATTACAAGTTTCAAATATGCTACTGTTCTTTACTATAGAGGTCTGCATGAATGTAGACATGTACGGTACCTCAGTGTACACTATATTCATTGTCATTATTCAACAAAGTGTACAGTACACTGATGCTTAATCCCCTAATGACAAAATGAGTCCTTGAAATGTTGTGATGTGAGCAAATCGTGTACCCGTGGCGTGTTGGTTAGCATTTCTGTCTGTTAACTGGGAGGTTCGTGGTTTGAATCCCGATAGAAGCAAAAATGTTTGGCGAGTCCTCCGAGCCATTTCTCACTAATCTGTCATTTAAGAAATTTGAGTTTGACTTGAAACAAAAGTAATGTCGCTTTCCATTGGCTTCACTCATTTCAAAAAACCAATGGAACACCGAAAATTATTTCGTTTCAGTTTTGACAAACTGTCTTTGTGTGAGTAAAACACTTACAGCTCATAAGAATTATTCCTAAAGTAAAATTTTCTTTTTGACATTTGAGTTTCATGAATTAGTTCTTCTTGAGTGGATTCTCCTTTCAAATCGAGAGGTATAGCTGTCACTTCTCAGAATCATGAGAAGGTGAAAAGTGACATAAGTAAACGAATATTTGGTGTACTAAATGTATTGCACAACCTTTTCTTATGAATAACCATACTCAGCACAGTTCACTAAGTGATTGGTTTAGAACGAGTGCAAAAGATATCCGATGATTCATTCATTCCTTTTTTCAAGCTGTTTGTACATTAGTGAAGTGTTTTTGAAATAAAATAAATATCTTGGAACTGTTTTCAAACACATTCATTGTAGTCCATTCCTTAACCCCTCAACAGGCATATAGACCCAATTGAGATTAAAAATTTAAGAAAGTCAAATCACTGTACTAATGTCAAAGGTGTAAATTAGCTAATGCGACGTTATTTATATAAAAGTTTATCCTTCACAAAATTGGCAACTAGACCGTTAAATTATACGTCGGTTACACGTTCACTTCTTAATAATTTATGTAGGTAATAAATTATCTCCATATATTTTCCATACACCATTTCTATTTGCAATTATTTTCTCAAACACCTCATAAAAATTCAAATTGAGTCAGAGCTTAGAGGAGTTTACTTCAGATAGATTCAGTGAACCAAATGTGGAAACAATCAGCCTTCAGTTTACTAAACAATATAAAGCATTTTTTTAATTTTAGTATTTCGTTCAGTTATCACAACATAAATTGCTTTAATTTTTTTATTTTGTCTGATTAAATTGATGAAAGACTCCCATACGTTGCGGTCCCAACAAGAGGAAGGAGTAATAATTTACCTGTCTATAAAGAACATTATAAATATACGGCGCGGCGTGCAGACAAAATATCAGTGGAGACCCTACACTTCTTAAATTCATTTCAATGTAAAAAGACCACATTTGCTAAGTGTCTTATATCGATGATGAAATAAGTTAAGCAATTCGGTAGAAGGAGGACCATGCTGCTCAAGAACTATTTCCTTCAGTCGAACTGGAAAAAGTTAAGTTTATTATAGGTTCGTTCGTTGAACTTTCCCCAGGCCTGACCCAGATTTTCTTGACAACCCTATGACTTGTCAAAAAAAACCTGAGTTTTCCAGTCCTCAAAAAATGCTAAACCACAAATCACCACACATCCCTATTATTAAAAAAAATACATGCCATTTGACAGCCCTCAACTCGCCACAGCAAAAACCTATGGCGAGTTGAGGGAAAACCTAGGTCAACCCTAGGGCTCAAAAAACACTAAGTTTGACATTCAGGGCGACTTTAGGTTTCTCAAAAAACGCTTTGTGGCGACCCCAGGGCGACCCTAGGGCTCCAACGAACAAATTTTATATTTCTGTTTAGATCGAAAATGGCTCTGGTCCCATGAACTATTCGAGGCATCTACAGATTCAAGCAGATTTGTATACGATAGGATCCGAAGAAAGCAAATCTGACGAAAGGAATGTCAGTATAGTTTGGCGATCCTTAAAAAGGAGACTCTCTTTTCGAGCTTCTGATATGTGCTCTATACGTGGTTTTGACTTGGAATTCAATGCACTTCTTCTCCGCTTTTTCCTTGCTGCTCCTGTATGAAAATTCGAGTTGAGCCTTTTCTTCTGTTTTATTTGAGGATACTTTTGCAAAGTTGTGTAGGCCCCTTTCTACTTGTTTGTCACTATAGTGTCCCTTTGAAACAACGATTCGGTTCTCTGTAAACAGGTTGTAGACAATCCCACATAGTTTGCGCTCTGCTCGCTGCATTTTGGAGTAATAAATATCCCGCCTTTTCCTTTGACCAAGTTCTATCAGTTGGTTCTCTTATAGTCGACCTTGTTTGCTTTACATTTCCTTCATTTGTGTGTTTGCTGGGCGACAGCTCCACCCAGTACCACTTTCGTAGTCTTTCACTCGAGATTTTATAAATGTGGCTACCAAATGGTAGTCAATTTGGATTTCATTTTTCACCACTCCTGTAAGTGAACAGGGTGTGAGACATGAACGAAAAAAAAAAAATGTTTGATAGGATGAGATTTTTTGACTTGCACATTCTTCGGATATCTTGAACAGGAGGGTTTTGGGTACCTTATCCAATACCTTTCCTGACATGTCCGTTCAAATCTTTTTCTTTTTCTGAAAAATATTAAATGAAATGAAATGATCATTCTGCCAAGTAGCTGTTCCGTTCGGATGACAAATATTCCATTTTCCCCAATCTTTTCTATAGTAAAAAAAAAAAAATGGGATCTGATTTCTGTATTCTGTAATAACCGACTATATACGCCGCCTTTACCCACATTGTCACAGAGTAGAACCTACAAGCCAATTGCGTCAAGGTAGTGCCATTTTGTCCACAAGCTATTAGACAGGGAATACACAACCGGGAACCCTCGTCGCCATATTTTTTTCGGTTCGTTTGAAATGTTGTGTTTTCGTTATTTTTGGGTTTGCAACAGTTGAGAATGTTGAAAGCTTTATTCAAAACTGTCGCAATGAACATTATTTGCCATCAATTTGTAAACTGCATTAAAAGAAGTGGAAATTCTGAAACTCAATTGAAGCCGGATATGGCCGTCAATTCAAATGAGCCGCTATTTTTGATTTAGTGAAATCAAAGTTGTTTGAGGGTGTTTCAGGCAAAGTGGGTACGAGTTGACTCTATGTATTATCAACTCAGTAGCCATTACTGACATAAGAATTGTATTCTAACAACAGGTGCGTTTTATTGAGATTAAGCTGCCATCCCTGTTGTTCACTTTTGAACACTAGCCGTGTTTTATTGGGAATATCTATATTCACTTCACTTGCGATTCTCAATAAAACTCATTTTTGGCTATATTCACTTACCAAGCTCACTTTCACATAAACTCCATTTACCAACCATCCCTGTTGTTCACTTCTGCAAGTGAGTTATTTTGTCCACTTACGCTATTCACTTGAGAGTTGTTGTTTTTCCATGAGCGATGTTTTGCGATGTTTTACTAAAGTGAATATAAATTCCCAATAAAAGACGGCTACTGACTTATTTCTGTTCAATAATCGTTATTGTTTTCCCATGTGCGATGTTTTGTGATCTTTTGCAAACCTGCGTATTTATTCCCAATAAAACAAGGCTAATGTCATACAAAATCTCAAAAGCAAATAAGAAAGGGAAGTTAATATGGCGACACCACGCGAAGGTGAGATCCGGAAAGGACTGCCATTAATAAAGTAATCATTGAAGAAAGCACATGCGTGCAGAGACTATTTCATCTTTCACTGTTTGTTTAGTAAAAGTAGAAACAAAAATTCCACCATTTCGTTTTTTGGACAAACAAGATAGCTCCGCTAATCCTTCGCCTTTCTCTTCCAGTTCAAAACATCAACCAGTCAAACTTTCAACGATCCAGCTAACGACTCTTAAGTTTCGTCCATTTTGTGGCATTATTTTGCCAGCCCTCGGAAGCTGTTTCGACTCGGTTCAGAACCAGTACCTGCCATGCGTAGCAGTGCAGTGTAGTAACGCCTGGTAATGAAATTAGTATAAAGATGTATATATTTCCATAATGCTCGAAATTCTACGAAATTTCTCAAAAAGTTTTAATAAATTGTCAATTATACACTCCTATTTCTTCTTCAATGCCCACGTTTGACTTAACTTTGATTGTGTATGTGCATCTTTTTTCGATTCCGTTTTTACAATAAGAAGTGAATTTCTGTTTAGCTAATCATTTCACGGGGCTTCCAGAAAACGAAACGACAACGACACGACATAACTTTGTCATTATATTTAAACCAATTATTATATCCAATGAAGGTCCGTTTGGATCTACCAGCTTTCTTCTTTGAAATTTATTTTTGAAGTGATTTCTGAGTAAGGCCAGCATTGTCATTCTTTTGTGTTGAAAGTCTTGAAGTTTTTAGCTTAATTACTGCCACCTAACCATACCACATACAACATACATCTCCATTATTTACAAAGGAAAGCAAAATTAATTCAAAATAAAGACAAACATGTATCCTCTTGATTTCGGTTGGTATGTTGCAATCGATCAGCTGTGGGGGAAATAACTTAATTCTCCTTTTATTGTAATTTAAATATCTGACCTAGAATGATGAATTTTAAGAGTTTTTCCGAACGAATAAAAAAATTTTCAAATAAGATGAAGGTTTGACTCCCACACATAACGATTTTACTTTCCCAGAATCTGTTAAATGTAAGAAAAACACAGTCCATAGGGAACAGATGTAGAGAATTATTGCGGGATGGTGTGCAAACAACCTTGAGAAATAATCACGAGGAAGAAACCCAACCGGGTGCTAATAGGTTCGGGGGAGTTTATAAGAACTTCTGATTCTCAGAATTTGCTACTTAACTGACAATGAGATGTGAGCTATTAGCTTTAAATGTAACTGGGGGCTAAAAAAAATATAAAAAAGATACATTTTTCTTTTATATACATTTTCTTAGAATCCGAAGAATAAATAAATTAATTACAAAATTAGAATCAATGAAGTGGGAACTATACAACAGAGCCTTGGAGGCGAAAATATTCGAAAAATAAGAAATGAATTTTAAACATGGCTGCTAAAATACACACTTTAAAAGCTTATGCCTTTAGGATTTATCCTTGGTCAAACATTTACCACCTTTACGCTAACACTTACTTTGAGAAAACAGCTTTATAAGCTTTTTAAGAAATAGAAGGTAGTATAAGCCCGAGCAAGGTGCTGTTTGATTAAATTTGATACAATTTTGACATCTGAAAAGAAAAGTTATGTAATAACTTCATTGACCCTTAATGAAAGTAGGTTCAAAGCTAAAAACGATTCCGATTTTCTGGAAATCTTGAAAATGATATCCAATTAGATTTTTATAAATAAGCGATAAAAATCCTTTATCTCCCAGGAGTCTTAAAATAACTTGTGATAAATGGCAGACAGTATCGTAAAACGTAACAACAACGAGAGGTTTTTCAAGTATCGTTACTATGTTAAACGGACCCTGTCCTCTTAGCTTAGAGCAACTCCATAAATTGCATAAAAATTTAAAAGCTTATCCCATGCACGACAACCTCAGCCTCATCTGTTGTTAATCTATGCGATGAAGATAGTAGATTGAAACTGAAACCTATACAACGGACCGTTCGTTGAAGTTTGCCCAGGGTTTACTCACGTTTCTCTGATAAACTCATGGGTTGATAGAAAAACCTGGGTTCATAACAACACTCAACTACGAGATCACCACACATACTTGTTTGTTAGCTGAACTAGCCCCAGAAAAAACCTTGAGCTACTTTAGGTCGAGTTGAGGCCAAACCCAGGGTCAAAAAAATCGCTTAGTTTAAAATTCAGAGTTAGTTGGAGTTTTAAAACAGATTTGTGACGACTATAGGGCAACCCTAGGGAAAGGAGGAACATAATAGCGAGTGCCCTTGGTTGACATTCGAGCAGTAATACAGCTATTTTAACCGTTTTCACATTCAAGCGGTCACTATAGTAACTTATGATGTCATGTTAAAACTACGCAACTTCACCACAAAAAAGATAAAAATTTCCCCATCACAGCAAATAAAACCAAAGCATTTTTGAGTCGTGTATCTTGAAGCACCTGTTCAATCGGTGCTTCTACCGAATGATGTAGGCTAGATCACAGTGTATCACTATGATTAGCAAGGGTGGTTACAGTGCAACACTATAACACCTTGAGATGATAATGAAGAGGTTTCAAGCAGACTCACTTGAAGGTTCGTGTAAAAGTCTTGGTTGGTTATTTCAAAATCATGCTTTATTTCTGATTGACTTAATATTTATACCTAAAAATTGCTTACTCTACATATTTACAAATGTGCATAAGAAAACAAAAACAAAAGAAAATAATTTATAGTTTCGAATATCAAATGACGTTACTGAATTGAACATTAAAGAATTATTGCTGACAAGTAATGAACATAAAAAAGGTGTGAATGAAAACAATACAAATTAAATGATATTATTGCTGATAATGCACGAACGAAAAAATACAATTTTATCCCAAAGACAAATAACTGTTTTATTGCTGACAGCAGAAAAGTTACCAAATGCATACAGTGTGATTGAAAATAGAATGCAAAGAAAAAAGATAAATAATCTTAGTGACGTAGAAAAACTAAGAGTGCAAGAATGTAAACATCCTGCCCCGCGCTGATGATCCCAGGCTTCATCAGAAGGTTAGTTTCTAGATGGATATGGTACAACTTGATGAGTTGGTTGTCCGCGGAGACGGAACTGGATGAGGGGGCTTCTGTCGTCCCTTTATTTTCTTGGAAATAAAGAAGATAAGTGCTATGAAAATGATAATTAATCCAACTGAACTCGAAACAACATGAGGAGTGTTATGAAGACTGATTGTAGTAGGAAGCTCAAGCTGTTGAAGTTTAATTTGTTCTCGAAGTTTATTTAGCTCAAGACTGAATGAACTGAGGTTAAACATGTTGTACTGAGGAGAGGCTAGGCGAATTACGTCTTCACTGTGTATATTATTGTTAGTAATCCTGGTGTATGAGGCTTGAACCGTTGATGAATAAATTTGTTGGCCTTGAAGTGTTAAGTGCTTGTCTTTGGCTACGCAATTGGGCTGAAGTTTCAATAGCCCACTTCCTTTCAATGCTAAAAATGAGGTTTGATGATTACAAACAACATTAAGCACAGCTTCTTTGTTTAATGAAAATATCCATTGATTTGTGTCAGGAAGTTTCGTCCATACTGATTCCGCCTTGACAAATTTCAGTTCACAGGTGGAAATCTCTGAGTTATTGTTGAGTAAATTCATCTCGCACATACTCAAATTGGTTCCAGATTGATACACCGGGTGAGTTTGCATACATAAATGATGATTTCCATTGAGCGTTGAACATTTTGAAAGTTCACCTTCAGTGATTGGATAATATTGGTCATGATGAGCACTTACTGCTAGCATGTCAGTTGAGGGTTGAATAATCATGTAAGTATTATTAGCTGGTGCCGGAATGGGAATAAGCTTGTAAATTGAAAATTCCTCTAAGCTGAGTAATGGTACTTCTATTTTGAAAGTTATGTAATTTGAACTGATGTGACCCTCCACATTCATTAGGTTGTAGAGTTGTAAAATTTGATCGGGTTCTACGGCGATGCGAAGACCTGGAGGAAGATGATTTCTTATTTTTGCTACTTCGGTTACGAGTTGTTGATGAGTGATTAAAAGATGATTTACTCGTCCACGGTGCGTGTCAGTCAGAACGTCTGCTATAGCTGTCTGCATTCTCTGAATGTTGATGATAACTAGTGTTGCATGCGTGCACCATGATAAAAATAATTCCTTCATTTTAGTTTGGTACAATTCTTCAGTGACATTGCTTAAACTGTTGAACAATTGACTAAGTTGTTGGTCAAGTGCTTGTTTTCCTTTGATTGAATCTTCTTGATTCAATCTGACAATGTTGATAGTGGAATCTACGATGGAGGTATGATTTTTTAGTAGTCTCATAAGATGGTCTTCGTTTAATTCGATGCCTTTAAATTTTTGAGATATATCTTCAGCATATTTAGAGTCGAGGACTCCAAAAAGTGAGTTTGCTATATTTCCAACAACATCGACGGCGCCTCGTCTCCTTCTTATAGATAATTTGATAGTTCCGATCAGGTTGTCTTCATTGAGCTCGTTTTTGATGACTTGAAACTGGTGCACCATTTGAAGACACAGTTCGTTACCGGATAGTTTTTTACAAATGTGGTTAAGTATTGTAGTTGTATTTTCCAAAGCTTCAAATTCCATTCGGTAAGGCTCGAGGTTGTAGAATACTATGATGTTCCATTTGTTATGAATCAGGCTGATTGTTCCGTGTCGGTGAAAATGCATTCCTGGTGAAGTGTTGTTGAAAGTTGTTACTTCAATGTCACTTGTCAATACTGCTGGTAAAAGAAGACCAATCAAAAGCATCGTAGTAAGCGGATTAAGATTTGTAGAATTTCTCGCTGCCTTTGACGTTGTTGTTTCATCAGGAGTGGATCTATCGCTTCTCCGTTTTCGATCTGTTGATGGCGGATTCAACTCGACTTCATCATTTTCTATGAGGGGGGCAAGCTTATGTATGGGGCGCCTCAACATGCCAGATTTAGTTCGCACGTCAGCGACACGTACCAAGCCGTCCTTTCCGACGTGGATATGCTCGATTCTGCCAAGTGGCCATTTCATTGTTGGCGTATTGTCTTCTTTCATGATAACAATGGTACCAATTTTGATATTGTTTGATTGTTTTTTCCACTTTGTTCGATATTGAAGCTCGTTAAGGTATTCCAGAGACCATCGATTCCAGAATTCTCGTTTTATGTGTGCTACTAATTTCCACCTAGTCAGTAGGCTCCCACGTACTGGTTCAGCCTTGGTATCAATGGTTGCCCTTAGTGACTCCCCAATCAGAAAATGACTAGGTGTTAATGCATTCAGATCACTTGGATCGTTGGACATTGCTGTCAAGGGTCGTGAATTAAGAATCGCTTCAACTTCTGCTGTGATTGTGCAAAGTTCTTCGTAGGTTAGTGAAGCGTTAGCCAATTTGCATTGTAAAAGACGTTTGGCGGACTTGACTGCGGCCTCCCACAATCCTCCGAAATGTGGTGCTCGGGGAGGAATAAAGTGGAAATCAATACCCTTTGAACTGCACGAAGTTGCGATTTTATTTTGCGCCTGTGCTGAGTATATATTTGTTTTTAGTTCTTCTAGTTGATTTTTGGCGCCAACGAAATTCGTGGCATTATCGCAATACAGATTTTTTACGTGTCCACGCCGACTCATAAATCTTCGTAAGGCTCCCAAAAAAGCTTCAGTTGTCAAGTCGCTAACAACTTCGATATGGACAGCCTTTGTCGCGAAGCAGCAAAACATTGATAGATAGCATTTTTGTGGACGACTTCCTCTTGTGCGGTAGTGAACCCATAATGGGCCGCAAAAGTCCACACCAGTATTAATGAAAGGACGTGCTGGTTGCACTCTTGTGCCTGGCAAATTTCCCATCATCTGGGAATACATATGTGGTTTTGCTCTGATGCAAAAAGTGCAATGTTGAGTGATGGAACGTGCAATGTTTTTGCCCTTTATCGGCCAAAATCGCTGTCTCGTGATTGCTAGAAGACCTTGAGGCCCAATATGATTGTTTTGAATGTGCAAGTCTGTCATGATCATTTCAACGTATGGATGTGAATATGGTAACAGGATCGGATGCTTGCTATCGTAAGATAATGATGACTCTTGAAGTCTACCTCCAACACGTAGAATATCGTCCGCGTCTAAAAATACAGCTAGGCCCTTCAGTGGACTATCCTTTTCCAGCTCCTTATTTGCCTTGAGGAACCAAATGTCTTTATAAAAGCCGTGGAATTGAATTTCCTTGACGAGGAATTGCAAAGAAGTCTCTAGTTCTGAAGTTGTTATTGGCCATGCAGATTTGTTCCTTTTTTGGTTCTGCCTCACTGAATTTAGCGACTCCTTTAATTTACCTGACTTGACGAGACTTGTAAATCGAAAGCAGTATGCCATTATTGTCTTGAGCTTAGGGAAGGAATTGGAATGTCTGATTCCTTCGAAAATATCGTGTTTTTGAGTGTCAACTTTACTGGTTACCAAGGCAGCGTTCTTCCTTTCATCTGACCACGTTTTACTGTTTTTAAATGGTGGTGGCCAAATTGCTTCTGAACCATGTAAAAACCGAGGACCAAATTTCCATAATGTATGATCCTGCAATTTTTCTGGGGATATGCCTCTTGATAAGACATCTGCCGGATTTTCTGATGATCTTACATATCTCCAATTATCAGCGCTCGTGTGTGATTGGATCTTGGCCACTCGACGTCCAACAAAAGTCTGAAAGGAGTCTGCACTTGAATTGATCCAACTCAATACAATTTGAGAGTCAGACCACAGAAAGCTACTAGTATTGCCCAAGTTTAGGTCTCCCTTTACTCGTTGTGATAGGTCGGCAGCTAACAGTGCCGCACACAATTCTAGACGAGGTATTGTCATTGATCTCATACCTGATGCTGTTTTGGTAGTTGGTGCGACTCGAGATTTTGAGCATAACAGCCGCACTATGACTGTACCTTCTTTATTGAGGGATCTGATGAATACAGCAGCTCCGTAGGCCCTTTCTGATGCGTCTGCAAATGTATGGATTTGCACTGATGATGGAATGTGATGACTGAAGACGTGTCTAGGAATTTGGAATGTATCTAGTTCTCGGAGACCTTTGTAGTATTTATCCCATCTGGTGTGCATTTCTTCTGGTAAGGCAGCATCCCAGTCGTATTTAAGCTCCCACAGTTCTTGGAGGAAAAGTTTTGCGACAACTACCACTGGAGCGACTATGCCGAGAGGGTCAAAAAGACGTGCTATATCTGAGGCCACAGATCTTTTGGTAAATCTTTTTGATGTTCGATAATTTGTTTTAATGCAAAATATGTCGGATTTTGGTCGCCACATTAACCCAAGGGTTTTGACACTGCTTTCGTTACGATCGTCGCTGAGTGAAATCTCTTGGTCTTCTAATGGGACGTTTGCGAGCAATTGTTGTTTGTTGGAGCACCATTTTTTTAACTGGAACCCTCCCTCGCGCAGCAATGCTGACAATTGAGTCTGAATTTCCTTTGCTTCGATCATGCTATCAGCCCCTGTCATGACGTCATCAACATAGAAGTCCTTCTGCAATACTTGTGAGCCTAGGGGGTACTTCGTATTGTATTCTTTAGCCAATGCTTGGAGGCACCTTGTCGCAAGATAAGGAGCTGACGTAGTTCCATATGTGACAGTTTGAAGCTTATAACATTTGATTGGTTGATTCTGATGGGAGCGCCACCATATAAGTTGGAAGTGTAGGTCTTCTTCACGTACGAGAATTTGGCGATACATCTTTTGAATGTCAGCCTTGATTACAAATCGGGGCAATCTATAACGTAATAGAATCGTAAACAGGTCATCTTGGATTGTTGGTCCGGCATACAAGATGTCATTTAACGAAGTATTAGATGATGTCTTTGCAGAGGCGTCAAATACCACTCTTAGTTTTGTGCTGCTACTGTCTGGTTTAAGAACACAATGATGAGGCAAGAAGTAGTGTGGTGTAGACACTGTTTTGAAATCTATTTCCGTCATGTGCCCCAGCTGGATGTACTCGTTCATAAATTCAGTGTACTGTTTCTGTAATTCTGGATGACGGTTCAGCCTGCGCTCCAAGGCATGAAATCGATTGAGAGCTATGTCACTTGATGACCCTAATTTAGTTGGATCGTCAGCGAAGGGTAAGCTGACAATGAATCTTCCGCTCGTATTTCTTGATGTTGACTGATTGAAATATTCTTCACATTTCTCTTCTGCGATGGTTCGCTTTGAGTTGGAGCACGGGAGTTCTTCGGTTTGCCAGAACTTGGTAATTGCATTTTCGAGAGAAGATTCTTCAGCGAATATTCCACATGTTGTAGTTGTTGTTGACCCAGCCTTCACCCTTCCGGTCACTATCCACCCCAATAATGTGTTTTGTAGAAGTGGTAGATTGCTTCCAAGTTTAATCTGCCCAACGCAGAGTAATTGATGGAACAACTCGGCTCCTATAAGGAGATCAATGTGGTCAGGCTTATTAAATTGAGAGTCTGCTAGTTTGACATTTCCTGGAATTTTCCACGTTGAAACATCGAACGCTTGTGTTGGCTGAGGTGATATGATTTGAGGCAAAACTATGGCCTCAAGCCTGGCGGTAAAATCGGTAGTTTTAGACCTAAGACTAATGTTTGCCCTTTTCTGGGCACCTCTTTTGCAGCTTCCGACACCTTGGATGATCATAGGCTTGAAGGACAGTGGTATCTTAAGCCTTCGTATCATTCTTTCTGTGATGATACTTATCTGTGACCCAGAGTCCAACACCGCACGGCAGTTGATGGTTGAACCGTCTTGTCCCTCTAAGTTCACGATGACTGTGCTGAGAAATACATAACTCTCCTTCTTGTTTATTCCTGCAGCTGCTAGTGTTGTGTTTTTGTTGGTGGATTCTTGAATTGGTTGCCCAATACTGTGGTTATTAGAGTTCGGCAGCTCCCTCTTTGTTAAATGTACCAACGTATTGTGTTTTTTTGAGCATTTTGAGCAGCTTCCGTGACGACAATCATAGGAGGTATGACCATCCTTCAAACAATTTACACACAATTTGTTGTTTCTTACGTGACTTAATCTGTTCGATGGTGTTAGATCAAGGAAGGCACGGCACGCATATAATTGATGTGGAGCCTTACACAATGTGCAATCCTTCTTCTGGGTGGTTATAGAACTTGTCACCTTGAAGCCATGGACTCGTCTTCTTTCTTCTTCGTCTCTTTTGCTGCTCTTGCCTCCAATTGCTTCGAGTGACTGGAACCTTGTTTCCAAAAACTTCAAAAATATATCCAAAGGCTGCAATTCCTTGGGCTGTTTTAGGGACTGCTCCCAAAGGGTTAGAGTATTCCGATCCAATTTTTTCATCAGAATACTCATTACGAGTGGGTCCCAGTTTGCTATGTCAATTTTTAGGTTTTTAAGACCCAGCAGGCATTCGACTGTAGTGTCGTGCAATGCCTTTATTTGATTTGCTGTTTCCTGATGACAAGTTGGTTGCGCCATTAATTTATTGATAAGTGCTGAAACAAGTAGCCGAGGGTTTTCGAACCGCTCAGTAACTACCTTCCAAGCAGCGTGGTAGTTGGCGTCTGAGGTGGGGAAGTGGCGTATCAGTTTTTCTGCTTCACCTTCCAGAGTTGTTTTTAGGTAAAACAACTTTTGGCAATCGGCTATTTTTTGATTGTGGACCAATTCGGTAAACAAGTCGCAGTATTGCCTCCAGGTCAGGTAGTTTCCGTCAAACCTTGGCAAGGTTATTTTAGGTAATTTTGCCGTTTGCCTCAATGTGTCAGCTTGATGGGAATCAGGACGGCCTCCTTCAAGTTTGGTTGACAACATGAGGAGATTTTTCTGGACTCTGTCCTCGAATGCGAAGTACTCTTCGATGTCATAACCTGCATTCTCTGGGTCTTCTAGGAGCTCAGCAATTTTTTGATGAACCTCCTCCATCTGTGACCAGACGCCTTTTGTTTGGTCGATCTTTAGGCGGCAACACGTGCTTGAATACTCTTCTGCGCTCTCCTCTATGTTTTCCAGCAATCGCTTCAATGACTGCAGGATTGCCCTTTGCCTTCGAAAGACCTTTGTTGTGTCGATGTCCTGGTTCGGTGTTGAGGTTAGCGAATGAGAAGTAGCTTCACAATGTTCCCTTGTGAATACCTTTTCAGCTTGTCCTTCCGATGTCCCAGCCCTCATCACGTTTTCCTTTGCTGATTCTTTTTCAGCTTGTTTTTCCGATGTCCCAGCCTTCATCACGGACAGAAGGTATTGTGTTAGCGATTGGTAGAGTTGCTTGACCTTCCCAGCTGTGTCGCCCTGGAAGTATGGTGTATCGTGTTTTCCCCCCTCCTCGATGTCATTGTGATTCTTTTCGAACTCACTCCAAAGATCTTCAATCAACACCAACCGCTTCCTTGCATATTCTGCTGTTTTCCTTTCCGGTCCGTCCTTTGCAATGTTGGATTGCAAACGCAGCAATTCATCGGTGATGACCTTCTGCCTGGCACCCTTTGTGTAGATATCCAGTTCATCCTCCATAGTTTAAATTTTTGGATCGTCGCGTCGTCTCTGGATCTCTCTCTGAAGTTTTAGTCTTCAATGAGTTCAATGAATTGAGCAGATTTCAATGTTGCAGTTTTGCCAGTGTTTTAGCCCTGGCAACGCTTTAAGATACGTTCAATTAAAATGCCAATGTTATAGCCTTGGCAACGCGTTTGGTAGCGAAAATTGCTTCTTACTGCTGGTGAGGGAAGCAATAATCACGTCGGGGTCACCAAATGTTCAATCGGTGCTTCTACCGAATGATGTAGGCTAGATCACAGTGTATCACTATGATTAGCAAGGGTGGTTACAGTGCAACACTATAACACCTTGAGATGATAATGAAGAGGTTTCAAGCAGACTCACTTGAAGGTTCGTGTAAAAGTCTTGGTTGGTTATTTCAAAATCATGCTTTATTTCTGATTGACTTAATATTTATACCTAAAAATTGCTTACTCTACATATTTACAAATGTGCATAAGAAAACAAAAACAAAAGAAAATAATTTATAGTTTCGAATATCAAATGACGTTACTGAATTGAACATTAAAGAATTATTGCTGACAAGTAATGAACATAAAAAAGGTGTGAATGAAAACAATACAAATTAAATGATATTATTGCTGATAATGCACGAACGAAAAAATACAATTTTATCCCAAAGACAAATAACTGTTTTATTGCTGACAGCAGAAAAGTTACCAAATGCATACAGTGTGATTGAAAATAGAATGCAAAGAAAAAAGATAAATAATCTTAGTGACGTAGAAAAACTAAGAGTGCAAGAATGTAAACAGCACCATTGACTTACTTACTTACTTAGGTGGGCATTACAGTTCGGGGTGAACCTGGGCCTCAACCAACATCCTTCTATAACGACTTCGATTTCGGGCGAGCTCTCTCCAGTTTCGCACTCTAAGTCGGTTGAGGTCTTCATCCACTTGATTGCGCCACCTAAGACGAGGTCTTCCCCTTCCGTGATTTCCCTGCAATGTGCTTTCTAAAACCCGTCGAGCCGGAGCGTTTGGGTCCATCCGCTCAACATGACCCAACCATCGCAGCCTCGCGATGCGTACTCTTCTGGCTATGCCCATGTCGCGGTACAGCTCTTACGGCTCGTTGTTGTATCTTCTTCTCCACACATTGTCTTCGCATACAGGACCAAAGATCATTCGGAGAATTTTTCTTTCGAAACGACCAAGAGTTTCCTCATCCGATTTCGATAAGGTCCATGCTTCCGCGCCGTAAAGCAGGACTGGGATGATTAAGGTCTTATACAAGGTTACCTTGGTTTTTCTGGAGAGGGTTTTGTTTCTCAATTGCCTTCTTAACGCAAAGAAGCAACGGTTGGCAAGAGTTATTCTTCGTTTGATATCCGCACTGATGTTGTTGTCCGTGTCTACAGCGGATCCTAGGTAGACGAAGCACCATTGACGCCATATAGAATCGAACTTGTATAAGTTAAAGTTTTTGGTAGCACCTATAATTTGGTAGCACTTAATAGGTGTGTTTTTATAGTCGGGCTATCCGGTATATGACAAAAATTTACATGTATAGCAAAAACAACATCCCGGACAAGGACAACTGATGTTGGGGGATAAAAGGATGAGTAGAATCTCGTCCGGGATAGATTTTTCGATGTTTTTTTAATGTTGACGCGGCTAAAGGCTGTTCATGTACATATTTCCAACAACAGCAAAAGGCGGTGTTCACAAGTGAATAGAATATAGATTTGTACACCCACTTTGCATGCGATTTGTAGAAATTTCTTGATTCCAATTATAATAGTAGGTTTATAGATGTATTTAAAAAATATCGTAAAAGAAATGAAAAAAGCTCTGTTAAACGGTTTTTTTTGTTTTTTTTAGCATAGTTTTCCTTACACATTTTTTTTAATGTTGCAATTTTTTCCAATAGCATTTACTATGTCTTATCATAAAATAGATTTATAAATTGATTATATACTATTCCATGGTCCAAATGTAAGAACTGCAGCTTTTTCCCTTTACCCATTGAAGAAATTCATTGAAGCGCAAGTTGATTCTTGGACAGGTAAGTATCCGCTTATGTCTAACTTTATAAAACACTTTTAAAATACAGGTATTGAACTTTTAAACTTCTAAGTAATGTATTTTGCCAAGGTACTGACATTTAAAAGTTGTTCTCATTTGTTCTCCTTTCAATCTCAAGTGAATTGAACCCAAGCGTGTAAACATAGAAAAAGACACACAAGAGAATACTTGCATGCTTTTGTAAACAACCCTAACCTTATTGGTTTTATTTGATTCATAACTCGTCAAGGATACCAACCCTCAAATATAAAAACGAGAAGCTTTTTTTGTTAACCAATGTAATATACCGGACAGCCCGACCAAAATAACACACCTAATATAAATTTATTAATCCAATATGGCTGCCAGTCTTTTTCCTTTTTCTCAATTTAACCACCATCGAGTGCACATCGTTCTTTAAATAAAACTTTAATAAATACGCTTGTGCGTTTCGTTTTTTACATTTTCTTCAATCACAACAGTATTGCTGTATGAAGGCCCCAGTCATTTGAACCGATCTTTGGAAAAGGGTCTTCAACAAACGACATTTCACAGAATTTTGCATAAGGACTTAGGTCTCATGGCTCATGTTTAGCGTATGTATCATGTTTATTGTTTAGTGTATGTGGAATATTCGCGGTTCGAATCCCAGAAACAACAACTTCTCTATAACAGTAATTTCATGACATGAAAAGCGCTTTCTCCTTTAGTCGTTCGGAAGCGGAAATAAATTTAAGGTCCCTTCGGTTCCCTCATAAGGTATAGTTGAGAGAAATGTGCTGGGTGCTGTAGCCCCAACCGATTTATAATATCGATTCCCATTGGTCGTTCGGAAGCCTTCTGAACGATTCTCAAACCATTCCATTGGCATCAAATGACAGTTCCTCTCCTCGAAAAAAAAGAGAAATTTGATTCTTGCTTTGAAGAAGGAAGCGAAGCCAGAAGCACTCACACACTGAAACACTGTTGACGTCAAAATTGACAAATATCATTTGACACCTCTAAAAATTGGAAAAAGTAACCTGAAAACAATATTAATTTTGTGAGATGAGTTCTAAAAACATTTTAAGACATATTCCTGTGGTTTTAAGTGAATTATTGTCCTCTTCATAAAAAAAAATAACGCTTGACGTTTCACACCGATACACAATACAAGCAACGAAACTTCAAAACAAATAAAAGTGTTACTTTGGCATCCCGGATCGGAGAGTTTTTCCGGATTACCAATGGAAATCAACTGACGCAACAAAAATGGCACCGCGTTCCCCTCGCGGCATTCATGTCGCTGTCGCAATTACAAAATCGAATTGGTGTGGGAATGCCTTTAAAAATCTAAAAATCTACATAGTACGAAATGTGTTCCTAACTTTAACGGCTCTTGTGCACTTTATACGTCGTTCGGGCGAAGTATGTGCTTGGGCGTTGATGACTAAAAGCGGGGCCGATCGATTCCAACACCGATGTCATCCGATTACGACCAACAAATACCGGGCGGTACAGCAAAGATTAGAGAGCTTCGGGGCCCAACGTATTTAAAGGACGGACCCACAACGGAGGGTTGCAAGATCGTGTCATCCTTTCTGCTGTAAAGGCAGAGTGTTGAACAGTGATTCCGTTGTTATCGACACGATAGATCGCACTCATCTAATGGGTAGCTATCACTTTATTTTTATGTAGAATTTTTATATTTTTGGCTTAGTAGGTCAGTAACACACGTTCCTTCAGTTATATAACAGTTATTCTCAGTAAATTGACTTTGTGACACCCCTGACACAGTGAATCAAATGATTGTGGTTAAACTATTTTTTCACGTTTTAAGACTTCGATTAACTCAAGAATTCAAGGCTTAAGTTGAATCTAAAATGCTAAAGCAGCTACGAAAACGAAAAAAAACACATGTGTTGGGCAGTCTTGGGCAGTATTTCACTTAAACGCCTGAAAACGACAGAGCTCCAGAGGCCGCGATTTGTTTTTTAATAAAAATTTAATATAATGTTTTACTAAAACACCTATCGTGATTAGGGTGAATAGCTCGTGAACCAAAAAATAACCCACTGTGAGACAGTTTACCCTACACATTGCAATGTCATTAGCCTGTACAAATTGACAAGTGCTATTAGGTTCAATAAGAATCTATGTAAAAAATTCTAATCGGAATACACCTCTATAATGTAGAGTGGCTCCTTTCAAGGGATGATTTGGATAAACAATGCCAGTCAAGATGTAAATAAGATCAGTTTCCAGCTGTTTTCCAATTCACTGACAACAAAAACAACCCCACTTTATTTTTCGGAAAGTAAAATAAATTTAAGTTCTTGTCAATTACAAAATCATTTCTAATTCTCTCTTTCTCTCTCTCAAACCTAAAACCGGCAACACTGATGTCAAAGATTGTTCTGTCAATGGTGGTGTTTGGGATTGGGGTGGAGTGGTGTATGGTGAAGAAACTGATGTGATGGTGGATGGCGGTGGTGGTTTTTACCCCACAAAAACACAAAGAGGGTGGAAGCAAAAGTGTTCGGCATATATGTGCCTAACATACATATGTACTCTACACACGGAATACAAGCACTATATTAGTAGACGGCGATATCCCGGTAAAACGACTGTAGGACTGTAGGAAAAAATCAATAAAAACGCCATTAGCTAAAGTCGAGGAGGATGAAAGCCGTTAACGAAACGATATTCGAAAAATTTTTCAATCCCCCCTTGTGTTACTATGGCGACACACACCTCCCATTCTGTCTGTGCGGTTTATTCCCAGCGATCATCGATCACAGATAATAGCGCTTTTTGTTGATTTAAAATCACATTTTTTTTTTAAATTTGTAGATGACAGAAGAAAAAGAAACACACTTACCTGAGGGTACATTCTGATTGAAATGATTGCCGTTGGTCTGGTATCGCTGTGCAGCATGATTGTCGTTGGCGTTACTCCCATTTACTCCCGGTGTGGTAAAGGCGCCCGGTGTTTGTGTATCGTGGCCAAATTTTGCCGCAAACTGATGGATGCCCGAGAATGGGCCTCCAAACGCCGAAAAATTCATCATTTCCCTTTTTTTTAGGATTGATTGAAAAAATCCACTCTTCTGATGCTGAAATGCTTAAAAATGTATCCCGGTTGTAGCGAAAGTAGCCTCCTGTATATTTGCAAACCACCCTTTTCAACAGAACAGTGAACAGAATATATTCACTCTCACTCACCCGCGCACTGTACTACTAATACCAAAGGTCCAACAAGGAAGGATGAAGACGGGCAGCAGGATGGATTGTTGGTTGGTTTCGTTGATGATGACGATGGTGCGGTGGTTTGGTTTGGTTTTGAATCAAAGCAAAAGCACAAGAAGAAGAAGAAGAAACACAAGAATTGTGGTAATGGCCGTGGATCTCTAGCAGGAGGTCTTTCGGTTTTTTATTGCCGCACTACCCGCGCGACAGCACTATACTAACGGGAAAATAACGGATGACGTGATGAGGAGGGTTGAAATTATAATTTTCCTTTTCTATGCCTCTTTATCGTTTTCTTTTCTTTTTTTTTTTTTATTTTTTCATTTTCTATAGTGTAGCCGTACACGTTGATGTATGTTTTAGATATTCCTCTCGTTTTTTCTCTATTTTGCCGAAGACGAGAGTGTATGCGTTTTTCGATTTTCTCACCGCGTACTTGTGTAGGTAGAGGAGTTTTTATATTAATGTGTTTATGTTGCACTCCCAATATACTTCCAAAACTAATCTAAATCATCGCGCACACACGGATACGGCTACACCAAAAATTGAAACTCACACAAAACATCAAAAGTAGGAAAAATTTATTAGAATTTTCATTTTCGTTTTCCCAATTGAAGGATTGATGAAATAAAATTACACTTGTTTCCTTGTTTTTTTTTTTTTTTTGTATTATTATTTTGGTATCTTGTTCCTAACAGGAAATTTTCTTCGACTAGTAGACGCGTAACAATAATATATCCAGAAAAATTAAACAAATATTTTAACAATTAGAAAAAATTCAAATTGAAAGGAAAAACAATCGGGAGCACTGGAACACGGACTATTTTATGTGTGCCGCGGAAGAGCTGTATGTACACACTGTTAGTTGGTTGTTGGATGGAACATGGAAGAAGAACAACGATGAGGATGATGCCATTGCCATGCGAGCCATGCCCATTACCAACCACCATCAAGAATCACATAAAACAAAAAGATTAAACGTGTGTGTGCGGCGCGGGTGGCGTTCGTAGAACGGAGAGTAGCAATAGGGAGCGAAAGTCCTTGAATGTTAGACACATTATGTGACCGTATATATACACTGTGTTGTTGATTGTATGTGTCCTTATCACTTTCATTTTAGCGCGGGTGCAAGTGAAAGAGCGAGTTTTCCTGATAAAGTGAATGCACTTTGCCATTGCCTGTTTTTTTTTGTATGTGTTTTGCTAGTTGGGAAGAAGGAAGTGTGGCTGGATAGAAGGCAACATGGTGGCTAAAAGATTTTCTAGTAAAGTACAAAGATGGTAGAAACTAACTGGTTCATGAATTATATTTTAAGCTATTGACATATGGACCGGAAATTAATTGAAATGGCAACCTTTCAATGCCCATTGTGTTCTAAGTGATGTTCAGATCATGAAATTGGAATAACATTATTCTATGAAAAATAGATAAAAGAACAAGTTAAAAAGAGCAATATTTAAAGCTCAACGGAAGCAGGTATTAACGCCATCTCTTACAGAGAAAAATGCTGAAACTTTCTGGTTTGTGTACTAGGTAAAACATTGTCTGTTTCGACCATTGTATATATAATCTATAGTAGAATTGTGTAGACTTTTTGACTGGTGGCGCACCACCAGCCCTAAGATCGAAACAATAAGTTCCACATGAAATTTTTACAGAGAGAAAAGAAGAAGAAGAAGAATATTTGTGGATGCTAGGATTTGAAAGAGTAAATTCAATTTGTAAACATTGAGTTCTCTTGTTTTTTATCAGCTGTGCACTAAGCAAAGAGGAAAGCGTAGATCTGATTTTAAGTATGCAAATTATATTTCTTACACCACAGGATAAGTTTTAAAAAAGTATTCTTTATTTTTCTTTATCCTAAGTGGCTTGTTTAAACCGTAGAGAACGAACTGTTCTTTGACAAGTGAATTATAAAACTGAACTTAAAGTCTAAGATACTTAAAGTTTACATGTCGTATCCCATCCAAATGGGTGATGGTAGTTGATGATGAGGCTGTAGTTTTATGGTCATCGTTCCCTCTTTGTTTATACAGTTGTTTGTACTTTGGACTTTGATCGTGGACTTTGATACTTTAAGTTTACATGTCGTATCCCATCCAAATGGGTGATGGTAGTTGATGATGAGGCTGTAGTTTTATGGTCATCGTTCCCTCTTTGTTTATACAGTTGTTTGTACTTTGGACTTTGATCGTGGACTTTGATAGTGGACTTTGATCGCTGCGATTGAGGGTGATGTAGAATCGATAGAATTCTACTTGAGAGTAATGCTTATGATTACTTAGCATTTTTGTGTTTATGTTTATGTTACATTGACCGTGTTAACTCCCCTCTTTCTTAAATGATGCGACCCGCGTCTTGTATATCTTCTGAGAGACGTTGAATATTTTTGTTTATCTCGTCGACATTGATTTCGTCGTTAAAAATATTATTTATTGATTGTTTTGATTTTGAAAAGAAGCAAAAGAAAAGTACTGACAGTGCAATTATTATTGTCGCAATAAAACTGAAAGATAAACTGTTGGATACAATATTATTGACTTTGATTTGTTCTAGAATTTTTCTATTCTCAATATTTTTATAATGGAGTTCTGGAAGACTTATGTTCACATTTATGTTTTTCACTTTTACATCTTTAAAAATAGGTAATACAAAATTTTCGGTAATGATTATATTTTCGTAAGTATTATTATTTAAACATAGTTTACAATTTCCAAAATTAATAAGAGTATTGCCATATAACATGGTTTCATATGTGTTACAATTATGTATCAGTTTAGTTCTTGGAATATTTTTAGTTACTACAATGTTGTTATTTAACTGTTTAATTTCTATTTCTCTATTGACTGTAAAGTTACAAATCGGATTTTCTTTAAGTAAGTTATTTATACATTCATCGTTAATTCTTTTTAATTGTTTTTTTAATACAATTTGATCATTCGTGTATTTGTACCAGATATCATCACTTAATATTAGTTCTCTGTATGGTATGTCTAATTCTAAATTATTTTTATTTGGAACGGGTTCCAGTATCATCTTATGATATGTATTATTACAAAAGTTTGGTATCATTACCACAAAAATTATTCTTTCTTCATGAAAAATGGCCGAACTTTTAATGAACATTAAATCTCTTAATGTTATATTATATGTTTTAAAATCGTGTGAGGTCAAAATGTCTCTTCCTAATGTGCCTAACCTGCACATCATTAAATTTTCTTTAACTTTTCTAACTTGATCTCTAAGAAGTTGGATATCATATTGAATTTGGAAAGTATGTTGCATATGCTCTATTGTTACGTCTTTAGCTGTTCTTCCAAGATTTGTTAATTGGTTACTTATTTGTTTTTGCTGTTTATTAATATGGTCGGTTACCGCTCTCATTGCGATATTGAATTGATCATTAATTTTAACTTGATCATTAAGGCTATCGATTATGTTCTTATTATTTTTTTCGTTGATTTCTAATTTTTGTCCTGTCTTCAATTTGTTTGATAACTAAGAATTTTGAATAAGAATCTATACATGTTAAAAATTTTAATTTTTGGGCAAAGAAAATGTCTAAGTGCAACTGCTCCCCCTCTTTCTTAGCAATTGGAGCCTCTCCAATTGGAGCCTTAAAAGGATGCCTTTCATATTTATTACGATTACAAATTTCGCAACTTCTAACAAATTCTTTGAATTGTTTGGTCATTTGTGGCCAATAGTATGCCGTGTAAATTTGTTTTAAATTTTCTTGATAGCTACGGTGAGCTCTTACGTGCGTTTGTTGTATTATAATTTGTTGGTCTTCTTCGTTCGTTATATCTATAGGAAAATTCTTGGTATATAAGAATTTATTATTGAAAGTTTCTTTTAATATTTGTTTGATATTATATAAATCTTCTGGTGTGCAATGAATTGCAACAGTTCCAGGCTGTAAATATTGTTTCAGAATAACAATTAGATTTTCCGGAGTGTCATACTCAATTAAATGTCTTGTTCTATTGAAATTACGTATCTGTTCGTGTACAGTGAATAATCCTTGAGTTAAAAGGATTTGTTGTTTGAATTGGTTCAAAGGTTTGGGGGTTTCTTTAATGTCTAAATTGTCGCTGCTCTCAGCGGAGTGTTGTGTAGCAGTACTCGAATTATCTTCGTCTGAAATGTGGTTTAAATATTGTCTAGATAGCGCATCAGCGACTACATTTGTAGCACCTGGCTTGTATATTATTTTAGGAGCAAACTCCTCAATGAATGCGTGCCATCGTTTCATTTTTGCATTCGGGTTTCTTACAGATACTGCAAACGTAAGCGGTTGATGATCCGTATGGATCTCAAGATTAGAAACTCCGTAAAGGTAATTTCTTAAATTTTTTAAGGACCATACTATTGCGTATAGTTCCTTTTCGTTAGTAGCGTAGTTGAGTTCAGTTTTATTTAATGTTTTTGAAATAAATGTAATAGGTTTGCTTTCCTGGCTTAAAACTCCTGCAATAGCATTATTGGAAGCGTCAGTTGTTAGTATAAATGTCTTGTCAAAGTCTGGTTGAACCAGCTCAATTTGGTTTATTAGATGACTTTTCAAAGTCTTGAAGGCTAAAATAGCTTCTTCGTCAAGTGTTAAGTTAGTTTTTTTTGATAAGTTTTTTGATATTCTCCCGTTTTCTCCGGCTAAGTATTTAGTTAAAGGTTTCGTTATTGAAGCATAATTTTTTACGAACTTTCGGTAATAACCTGTCATCCCTAAGAAACTTCTTAATTGCCTTAAGGTTTTTGGTTGCGGAAAATTTTCTATAGTCTCTATTTTTTTAGGGTCAGTTTTTATAATATTGTGGGCTACAATGTAGCCTAAAAATTCAGTTTCTTCCTTATAAAATTTAGATTTCTCCAAAGAAATCTTCATATTAGCTTTTTTCAATATATTTATAATTTCATTCAGATGCTTTGAATGTTCATTCAAATTTTCGGAATAAATTATAATGTCATCCATGTAGACATGACATGTTTTTCCTATAAAATCTCGTAGGATATTGTCCATTGCTCTTTGGAAAATACTCGGAGCATTTTTCAAGCCGAATGGCATTCGCAAGAATTCATATTTTCCGTTATTTATACTGAAGGCTGTTTTTTCAATATCTGATTCTTTCATCAGTATTTGATGGAAGCCCGATTCTAAATCTATGGTAGAAAAATATTTTGCTTTCCCTAAGTTTGCTAAAATTACATTACTTTCTGGTATTGGATACTTATCCGCTATGGTCTTTTCATTTAATTTTTTATAATCAATGACCATTCTTAATTTTGGACTACCGTCTTCATTTAAACCTTTTTTTGGTACAACCCAAATCGGTGAATTGTACGGACTTTTACTCTGGCGAATTATTCCTGCCTCTAGTAAATTTTTAATTTCTTTATTTACGAATGCATTAACTGACAGTGGATAGGGATATTGTCTACTCCATATAGGGGTTTCGACTGTTGTCCTTATATTTGCCTTCACATCCGTTCGTAATAATGAGTTCAAATCTATATTTGAATGTATTTCTTCAATTCTCTTAACAACTATATTTTTTAATCTCTCAATATCAGAATCGTTTTCTATCTCTGATTCCTTTGTATTATTTAATTCGTTTACACTTTTTTCTGATCCTATATTACTCATGTTCTCTGATAAAAATATTTTTTCTCTTTTATTATTATAAATTAAGACACTGTTTTCAAAGTCCAATTTTATGGAAGCTTCTTTTAGTAGTCTATAACCTATCAATAAATCGCTTTCGAGATTTTGAATTTCATAAAACACGACTTCCCTATCAAAAATATAGGCTATATAGTAATGAGTTATAATTGAGTCCCCATTTACTGTACGTATTCTTTTATTTATAGCTAACTTTCTTCTATCTTGTAAAACATTTGGTTTACAATAGCAACTCGTGGCTCCCGTGTCAATTAAAATTTTTAGTTGCTGACCTGATTGGTTTCTGTAAATGAAGGGCAACTGACACGGCGATCGTCTAAAAAAACTTCCTCATTAATATTATTTACTCTCTGGTTTTTTAATGGTGGTTGAGCACTATTTTGCGAACCATGTGGTCTTTTATCTGCGTAAGTGTTTCTGTTATAATCCTGTCTAAAAGGATTAGTTCTTTCGTTATTGTGATGATTGAAATTAGGATTATGGGGTCGCCAATTTCCATTGAAATTCTGTCTTTGATTTTGTATTCTTGAATTAGAGCTACCTAATACCATTGGCTGTGGTCGGGGCTGACGATGGTTTGGATTTGGTTCCCAAACAGATCTCTTCGGAAATCTTAAGTTATTGTTATTATGGTTGTTATTATGGTTGTTATTATTATTGTGAGAAGAACTATTATTAGTATTGCTACTTCTATTGAATTGAAGTGCAAATTGAGCTCTCTGATTATTTGACTCTAATTCTTGAGCTTTAGCTAGAGCGTTGGGTAGATCGCTAGGGTTTAACGAGAATAAAATGTTACTTATTGGGCCGTTCAGGCCAGTAATGAAGATTCTAAGAGCATTTCGCCTATGAGCTTCATTAAGTTCTTTAGTTATATTTTCCTGTCCATGAGTCATTATAGTTTTATTAATTAGTAACGTCAACTTTTTGTTGACTTCATTATAATAGTCTACCAAGGATGAAGATCCCTGTCTCAAAACACTCATCTCTTGTTCAATCATATGGATTGGACGTTTATCCGCATATGCAAAATCGAGGCGACTCAAAATTGCATCAAAGTTTAGCACAGTTCCATGGTTTGTCAGGGTATTGTTTGCATTTTTAACAATTTTGTTTCTTAAAATTGTCAATGCCGCAAAGTATTTCCTACTTCCTCTCGTGTAGAGAATCATGGAATTATTAGCGGCTTCTCGCCAACTAACATAAGAATTTTCATCACCTGCGAACTCAGGTAATGATTTTATTACATCTAGAGACTCAACACAATTTATACTGTCATTTATTGTTTCAGGTTTATGTTCTGAAACGTTACTATTGCAAGTTAAAGCAGAAAGTTGATTTCGCAAACTCTCAATTTCATCTCTCAAGGACGATGTTGTCTCTATAACAATACGAGATATAATTTCTTCACTAGGTGTCGGCATTTTAGCAAATTTATCTACTAGTTCTTCCAGTTTAATTTATATATAATTCCTTCAGTTTAATTTATATATGTATATGAATTCACTTTTAATTATTTAATTCAGTTTTTAAAGATATTTTATATAAATGCAAATATATATATATGTATATTTTAAAATATTTCTTACTTTCAGTAATTTTATGCACTTTGTAGATTGTTTTTTGTTGCTGTTTCCTGCTTCCTTGTTGTTAGATTTTTATTTTTGTTCTTCCTTCTTTCCTTCCTGTCCTTCTTTCACTTCTCTCACTGTTTGTTTGATTTTTAATTTTTAAATAGTTATTGATTGTCAATCGTATTCACAAATTTCACTTTCGTTAATAATTCTTTTTCTTTTATTAACTTTTTCGACTGTTTTTGCTTTTTTAAAAGGGATTTAATAATTTCTTCACTTTAACTTCAAAAAATTTTTTTTTTTTTTGAGTTTTATTCACTTGCCCCACGTTGTTGGGCGCCAATTATATTTCTTACACCACAGGATAAGTTTTAAAAAAGTATTCTTTATTTTTCTTTATCCTAAGTGGCTTGTTTAAACCGTAGAGAACGAACTGTTCTTTGACAAGTGAATTATAAAACTGAACTTAAAGTCTAAGATACTTAAAGTTTACATGTCGTATCCCATCCAAATGGGTGATGGTAGTTGATGATGAGGCTGTAGTTTTATGGTCATCGTTCCCTCTTTGTTTATACAGTTGTTTGTACTTTGGACTTTGATCGTGGACTTTGATACTTTAAGTTTACATGTCGTATCCCATCCAAATGGGTGATGGTAGTTGATGATGAGGCTGTAGTTTTATGGTCATCGTTCCCTCTTTGTTTATACAGTTGTTTGTACTTTGGACTTTGATCGTGGACTTTGATAGTGGACTTTGATCGCTGCGATTGAGGGTGATGTAGAATCGATAGAATTCTACTTGAGAGTAATGCTTATGATTACTTAGCATTTTTGTGTTTATGTTTATGTTACATTGACCGTGTTAACTTGCATAGCATAATGCATGTATTTTATGTGTATGGTTTTTTTCATAGGCAACAGCACGATATGGACCGAGTAAAGATAAAAGGAAAATATAAGCACAAAGCAAAGAGGAAAGCGTAGATCTGGTTTTTAAGTTTGCATGTATTGTATGGTATAGTTAGGCAGACAGGAATAGGACGATATGGATCGAGTAATGAGAAAAGCAAAATATACATTTTTCAAGGAAAGGAGAACTGACCTTCGTTGTTTTGCTTGTGGCTTTTCCTTATGTGGGTTAGTATGGTCGGTGTATATTTTATCAATAGGGGTAGGTTAGTTATCATTTTCGTGTTCATCAAGCTCTGTGTATTGAATGTACTTACTTTTATGTAAATTTTGGCGGTTAAATCTATGAAAGAGTTACTTTCGGACAATGCAACTCATTATAATTGTGAAGTCATTGGGTGCCATTGATAGTGATTTCTTACTCGGATATTTTCAAGAAAAATTAAGTTTATAGCTCCAAGTGAAGTGCAGTGATTTATAACTATCAATAATTTGTAGCCCGAAAAGCAAATAATTTTATTTATATTTATTTTTATATATACTTATATTCAATTTTTTATTTTTAAATTTAATTTTTTTATAATAAACTGCTTTAGTTATTAAGTGCACGTGCAATTACATATGATATTTACAACGTAGTTAGTCGAGGAATAGGCCTACTGGGGTACCTCTATAAAAAATACGAATCTAGTATTTTACCTCCTGGGGACCGTTCAAGTATTACGTAAGCACTACAGGGGGGCGTGTGGTCTTTGATTTATATTTTCTTTCCTTTACTCTATGTTGAATACCGTACCTATTCGTAAAATCAAATTTCTATCTTAAATCTGTTTACTTATTTTGAAAACTACAACTATAAAAACATAATATTAAAAAAATACATTAATTGACAAATGTTTACGTAAGCTTAGGAGGAGGGGGTATGGGCTTTGCTTACTTTTGCTGACAAGGGGGGTGGGGGGGGTCAATAATTGGAAAAATCTGCTAACGTAATACTTGAACGACCCCCTAAGGTGATTCGGAAAAAAATACATTTCTCTTTGCATGCTATTGTTTTTCAACAAAAAATAACTTGCTTTTTAAAGATTTCACGAAAAAGTTAACCAAAAGTTTCGACATCTCTTTTTTTGATTAACAGGTGTACGTCAAACTAAGGTCCTCTTTCAACAGACAGACGGAAACCATTGATAATTGTTATCCACCAGACGTATTTCTACATAATTACTTGTTTTTTATATATCAATTATTTAATAAGTATTAGCTGAAAGAAAATATATTTTGAATATTTTTAAGTGTAACTAAAAGCTCTAGTTTTGTGTTCATCAATCAATTAAAACTATAAGAAATTAAAAATTCTGTTATAATTTATTTATACTTTTCTGTTACTTTATCAGTTTTCGAGACTTGTTGTTTTTGTAACTGGTGTGTTTTATTGTAATCCAAGCTTAAAAAAACAAATAAACCTCAAATATTTCAAACCAATTTGAAATTGCAACTGTTTAAATTTTGAAAAATAAAAACGGTTGATAAATGCTGAAGAACTACAATTTTAAAGGTAAGCTGTTGTGTAAAGAATCGAAATGAACAGAAGTTTAACAGAACATCTGAAGTTGAATTCAAGGGTAAGCTAATTGACAGTGCTGAAGTGCTAACTGTAAACTCTGTTTGAAAAAAATGGTTACTGGAGCCATCTAGGTATCAGTCGGCGTATACTAAAAATTATCCTAAATAAAAAAACTGCAGCTTAGAACGAAATCGAATATATGATATTCTCATTTAAAGTGTGTATTTTTCATTCACACAAATATTAGCTATATTCTATAACATTCAAAAACATACCAAAAATAAATAAAGTTTTTTAACGTATGTTTGCAAATATACCTACTGACTGAAATAATTTTAAGTTCTTCCATCGAGATGTCTACAGTCTACCCAATTGAAAAAAAAAAAATAAACTCTAACTCGGTATGACCTAAAGGAGATACAGGAGATAAATTTTACTCTTTCAATGCGAATTTGTATATTTTCTGCATAGTTTTGCATCTAATTCTGAATTTTACTTTTCCCAAATTGTCTAACAATATTTAATGTGAACGTCGTTGACGGATAAAAAATACGTTTTTATTTTTGTATTATCAACGTTAACCTATCTGATTTAAAAGTCTAAGAGCTGGCAAATATCGCTACCAAAGTATTTTACGCACCTATCATTAAATTCTGTTAGAATTAGTAACAGGTTGTGCTAAAATAAATGGTTATTGGATTTTCGTTTGAAATTATTCATAATCCATAAATTTGAAATAGGTACCTACTGCAAAAATCACTCCTTCATTAATTTCAATAGGTATGTACGTATTGCACAGCAATTGGAATAATTTCCAAAGTGAAACAATCCAACGTTGCTATTTGCTCCTTATGCAAGTAATTTCAACCGAAAGAAATGAAGAAACGCAAAAATATACTTATATTTATGTCTCACACCACTTTCTTCAAAGCAAATGTAATTTTCCAAGGAACTTTACACATACCCACAAATGAGAACCAAAACAAAATCACAACATCACGAATCCCGCTTAAATATTTTTGCCATATGATCAGTCTCTTAAAACATTTATCTGGCTCTCTTATAAATACATTCCACAAGACTACTCGCATTTTTTTTACGTTTTTTGCCAGGCGACTGCAGCGCACGTGCCCTAAAACCAAAACATTCTTAAATCGCTAGGTGGTTCTACTATAGATTATATATACAATGTTTCGACTGTACAGCTTGTAGTTTGTGCAGTCACCATATTTTATTGTTAGTTACTCCAAATTGATTCACTGGCGCCACTTCAGCTTTTGTATTTAGTTAGGAAAAGACTCAAATTTGATGTCAAGCTTTTCAAACAATTCATTAAAGTTGCATTAATGGCGATGTTCATACCGGTCGATTTGTTGAAGCAACAAATCGACCAAAATGTTCACATTGTTCAACGAATCGACCGCAACTCCGTCTTGTTTCATTTCCTTCTTGTCAACTACTGTCAATAATGGTACAATTGGAATGTGAACCTATTTTGACAGTTCTTCTCCAAAAATATAAATTAAAAAAATTCAAAAACCTTCAGTTTACGCTTTTTTAGTATACTCACAGATAATATTTAATGAGTGAAATTATTATTTTTACTGCTTCTGATGTTGATGAATTTTTTAATTTATATTTTTGGAGAAGCATTGATGTTTTACCAAAACAACACTCAGCCACCCATATCCCAGCTCCCATACAAATATTGCGTGCTTCTCAATTTAAATAAGTCAAGTCCACTACGCTGGACTCAGAGGTGAAACTCTCCCCCCACACCAGTGAGCCGATCAAACGAAGCAGTATCAAACGTAGTCCATCGTTTTACGTCGGGAGCTTCCTGAAAAGCTCGAGTTTTTTTTAAATGTGCCGGTTGAAACAGCCCGGTCTAACGGATTCCATACGTGCAGCTTTGCGACGACCACTGCCAAGTGGTTCGCCACCTTGGAAGCCTACGTGTAGTTGGTTGCGACAACCACACTCAAATTACGAAATTTTGATGAAAGGCTCTCTCTTTTGGAGAACTATTTAGCATTTAAGAACAACGATCAACTAGAAGAAGAGCAGCTATTATCAACAACAACTAAAGCCTCCAATAATAATAATTAATTTTTTACAAATAGCCAAAACCGTATTTTTTTACTTTGTCACATGGTCATTTCTTATTCCATTTTGTCAATCAACGAAACGAAAAAAGAAAAATTTATACATATACCAGTTGTATTACCGTATGGTGCGAAAATGTCATTAATAATTTCGTTCACTTCAGCCCAAAGATTGCTCCGAGGTATCCACGCGTTTTTTGAAAAGCCTCTACCTCAATATCAGACTGAGTGTCTTAGAGTTCTAGGCTTGCATCAAGTTGCCCTGAAGTAGAACTAGGTATTGGCTTGGGAGAATGCAGGTTGCACACGGGGATTTTAAGTGGCACGTATTTTTTTCAAATGACCGAGTGGTGATTTCGTAGTTAGTTAAGCCTTTTTTAAGAACCGAAAACCTAGCTTTTTTTGACAACTCATAGGTTTTTCAAAGAAACCTAGGTCAATCCTTTGCAAGTTTTGTGAATCTATACTAAACGCGAGCGATCCTACTGTTTTTAATTATACGATCTGCATTCTGCAGTGCAGTACTCTTGTACAATCACTAAATGCACACAAAAAACCTTAATACATTTTTCAATCTACCCTCATTGAACATTAAACCCATTTTTTGCCACTTCTATTTCAATGCTAAGCTTCTAAATGCACGTATGTCATCACTTTTACTTCTTCCAATTAATATCATCCGCGTAAGCAAATGACTGAGCTATGTACAATCTTTTCAAATACGACGTTAAAAAAGTGATAGGGTGTCGCCTTGTTGAAAGCCTTCTTCGACATCAAAAGTCTCGGCAAATTTTTTACCGAGTCTTTTGCAAAGGAGTTTAACTCTAGCGAACTAATCTCGAAATTGAAATTGTAGGCAAAAGATGATGGTTGAGGCCCAGGTTAACACCGGACGAACCACCTAATTAAGTAAGTAAGCAAGCGACGGCAACTGGCAAACGAGTTTTACTAAAGCGAAGTAAGCCAATTATTTTAAATGTACATGAAAACAGTAACAGATTGTTCTCAAGTTTAAAAATTCACTTTAATAGAAAAGTTTTAAATATTAACAAAAAGTCTTAGTCAATAAACTCGAGGACAGTCTTCGCCTCTTTTCACTTTTCTTCAGTCGATGTGTTTACCACATATTTACTTAGTTTTTGAATTGAGTTATTGCTAATACTATCCAATATCCAATGTGGTTCGACATAAATTCTATTTGGAATCAAAGTTGGACTAGAATCTCCGACGATATACTTTGCCCGTTGTTCGGTTATCAACTATACGACCAGCGCATAATTTCACCAGTTCGGTGAGGCAATCTTTCGGAATACTACATTTGGATGAAATGAAAATCGGACCTACATCGGAGAATATATCCATTTTGTATCCATTTCCAAATGCCTGCCTTTCAGAACGACAAATCAAAAAATTCAAAAAGAAAAAAACATGTGTTTTGAGAGATTTTCTGTATTTATTTCTATCCTTACCTCGACAGCTCTGGAGAAGCTTCGCATTTCATACTCCTCTTCGTTTTTCTTGTTTTAGATACCTCGCTACCAAAAAGTATCCTTTATGTATGCATCAAATAACTTTAATGGTGTCCCGAAGTATGAAATCGAACGTGTAGACAAACTGTGGGAGCATCCTCCTTATTGTCGTACCTTTTAAAGAGCTCATGAATATATTCCTGCTTGTATATTCCTGGCGGCCGAGCCTAGGTTAATGCTGATAAAGCAGCCTGAACTGAGCAATCCAGTCGTTCCACCATATAGGACACAATAAGAAAACCTATATCGCCATTGATTAATATTTTAGCATTAGAAAACAAATGAATGTAATATTACCTGTCCTATTGAATCCAACTATTGAAATCCAACTAAATCGAAAGGTATTTCATTATAAAGTTACCAATAAACCCAATGAAGGATCGAGTCTGTCCCATTGATGGAGTTTCGCCCTGACCGCGACATTGAAGCTTTATGTTGGTACGTGGCTCCTTTGCCTTCGAATACTTCACGATCATAAAATCGTTTTGTGTTGGTCAAATCTAACAATCAAGTTAAATAAATTAAACTGATGGAGAATGAATTTATTTTACACTTACATACTTTCGATGTCTTAATGAAGCCGAATATCATCTCAGGTGGAAACATACAATCCAGAGGCATTTGGTCATTAAATTTATTGCTAAGCGGAGTCTTGAAAGCGATAAACTTGTCAGCAATAATATTCTTATTCTTGCGTTTATGAGTAACATTTTAGAACTCTTTGTGAGTAACTTTTACGGATGTCCATGTTTTCACAATTGCTTTCTAAGATGGTTGGATTGTTGTGCTTTTTCATATGTTTTAATAAAATAATAGCCGCAGCACATTTAACTATCTTCTTTTCAACTCAATAGCTATGGAAAAACAGAAATAATTTTATAATTTATATTTTCTCAACCACACACAAATGACAACTGTTGCACGAAAAAAGAAAAAAAAACTGTTTTGACTTTCATGAAACAAGATGGAAATGATATCGATTCCGACCAATTGGTGTAACAGAGAAAGAAAGCAGTCGCTTTATTCGCACGAAGTTTCAACAGTTCGTGTTGATTGAATTTTGGGAAACACCCCTTCAACTGCCCCCACTTACTTCTTCACCCTCAAACTGTTCAACAAATCGACCAGTATGAACACGGACAATGAGTATAGCGTTTTCCGTTTTGTAGACACTCGTAGTGAAGATGACTATAGCCGCATTTTATTGGAAATTTAAAGTCATATTCACTAACAGCCTTATTTATTAGATTTCACTAATACTCGTTTCAACCTGGTATTAGTTAATACTAGTATTAGCACTTAATACTCCCTTACGCCAGGTCGAGCGAATCCTTATTTATAAAACATTTTCCAACCCGTATTAGTTAATACTTGCTTATGTCAATTTTTTCATCAAAAAAATGACCCATCTATAGCTCTGGTTACTATAAACGTCAACAAATCCCATTGTGCACGTTCAATGCATCAAGTTTTTTCAGATAATCTAACTTCTTTCGGGCTCTGATTGGCAAGAGTTTTAGTTCTTCTTTTGATGCGTGACTTTAGACCAATCAGAGGCCAAAAAAAGTTAGATTATCTGAAAAACTTCATTGCGTTGAACCCGAGCATTATGATTGTTTTTTTTTTGTGGTTGGCGGAAATTTTTCCAAAATGGATATTAAACAAAACAAAACAAGAAATATTAGTTTTCATTTATTAATTTATTTATCTCGTAGTTAAGGCGGAAAAAGAATTAAAACTATTCACAAAACCAAAATAATTTTCCACTTTTCCTGCAAAAATTTGAACAAAATGACATTTAGACCTTAATACGACCTTAATCCTCCGTTAATACTCCTATGAACCAGTATTAGCTTAATCCACCGCTAATACTGGTGTAATTTTTTTATAAATAAGGTTTGGAGTATTAGAGGAGTATTAAGTTCGTAGTAACCTTAATCCGCCGATAATACGGGTTTATAAATAAGGCTGTAAGACTCTCAATAAAACGATGTACTCACTTATGCAACTTTATTCCATAAACTCTATTTACCAGCCATCCCTGTTCTTCACTTTTGAAAGTGACTTATGTTTGTTCACTAATCGTTGTTGTTTTCCCATGTACGATGGTTTGCTAAAGTAAGTATAGATTCATAATAAAACACGGCTATTGTAAATAAGCCGTGTTTTATTGGGAATCTATACTCACGTTTGCAAAACATCGCACATTAAAAAACAACAACGAAGAAATGAAATGAACAGAAATAAGTCAGTGTTCAGAAGTGAACAACAGTGCCCCTGAACAGCGGTTTAAAATGGAACGAAATCCTATCGAATTCATAGAAATGGCTGTTAAATGAAGTTTATGGAATAAGGTTGCATAAGTGAGAAAAGCGTTTTATTGAGACTCCTTAGTGAAGATGACTATAAGATTCCCAATAAAACACTGCTATAGACGAACTTCACATTGGGTCGATTTGTTGAAACTTCGTGCGAATATATGCGACTGTTTTCTTGTTCTCCTTCTCTGTTACACCAATTTGTCGGTATTGACTTGCGGTCGATTTGTTGAACAGGGATGTGTGTTGTTTAAGGAATGTTACTTCAACAAACCGACCAGTATGAACATATCCAATAATAACAAAATCTAACTTGGCAGCGGTTAGTCATACAGCGACATGTGAAAATAACAACACAATTGTTTCAGAAAAAGCAGCTGCTTCATATTTTTATATCGTTGCGAGGGCAAAAATGACGACAACAGCAGCCGTATTTTATTTTCCCCGTGATCTGATCCGGATCAGATTTGCTTTAAAAAATATATGTGTTTGCAAAAACAACACAAGATCCAACTTTTTTTGGATCACAATTGCAAATCCACTTTTTAGTTTCAACCCTCACATCTAGGGCTACTTTTCCATCGCATATGTTGTCACCCTTAACTGAATGTGAACGAAAAAAAAGCTCAAATGTCAAAACAGAAATCATAAAATTAAAAAAAGGTTGGGTATCATACATTTATGTGCAATTTGGAAATATGTTGTTATATTTTTGGAAAGAAAACAAATACGAGTAACTTTTCAATAGAGATTCGTGCGTCATGCATGCTATTTAGTGTTTGAGTTCTAATAGATTCAATAGAACCTGTGTCTGTGTTCTACCGCGAAGTAAAATGAAGAAACGTATACTCATCGCTGTGCTCCTTGGCTTGGGATTATTCTCAGCATTGGGTGGATCCTGTTCGAAATTGAAGCTACTTTGTTCTTGGAACGAAAATATGAACCTTTGCGTGAGCATCTACATGAATGGATAGCCAACACAAATGTGACGGATGAGAATTTACAGAAGAAAAATGAGATTGTTACAGAAAATGCGGTGTTTAATAAGGCTCTGGCTGAAGAGCTTCTCGAATTAGGCTATCAGTAGTGTGCTATGCCAGCAATTGGGATCTTTATGAAACCGACGATGTTCGTATCAAACAATGCACAGAAGTAACCACTCGGTATTTGTGTATCGCCCATCATGAGCTTGGACACATTCAATACTATCTGCAGTACCAGAATCAACTGATGCCGTTCCGTCAAGCTCAAAATGCTGGTTTCCATGAAGCTGTTGGCGATGTGATTGCGTTGTCGGTGGCCACACCAAAGCATTTAGCATTTAGCTGGAGAGTATGTTGAAGGTGATCCAAAGCTTACCCTGTATGCTTGATAAATTTCCATTGTTTTTAAATGGAGGAATTAGCCAGTTCATAGAAGCGTAAGCAGAGTCCCCGAGCAAAAATGTACTATGTGGAAATCGTTCCGACATATTTTCTGATGCTTTTTGAAATAGCCCAGATCTTCTTAGTACACGTGAGTCATGCAAGCTTCCTGGCTCTCCACAAAAAATGTTGATAAATTTTTTATTGCAGTCAACAACTCCTTGCAAATTAATGCTATAATATTTTTTTCGATTGAAGTAGCTCTCCTTGTTTTGAATAGGGGCCTTGATGGGGATGTGGGAACCATCAATGCATCCTAAAATCCCAGGTATACCTGTTTTGCACTCGAATTCTTCAGCTATTCGAATTGCTTCATCTGAATTTGGCCATTTTATAATCTCATGTCCAAATGAGATCAGCCAGGATGAAACTCTTTCCACTATTCTCCAAGCCGCAGAACAGCAAATGCCAAACAAGTGAGCTACTTCACGAAAAGTGGTTGTATTCGCAATGTACCACAAAAAAAATGTACTTCCTTGGCCGCTTCAATTTTCGGAAGACCCCTTTTTGCAGTAGTACAAAAGCGCTCTGAGTTGCTGTATCGGTCTAAAATTCAGAAAAAAATATCTTCACTACAATGTATGAAACAAAAGCCGTGTTTTATTATCCTTTGTGATCTGATCCGGATCAGATCTGATAATAAAACAACTTGGATCACAAAAAAAAATTATTTTTAAATGTTGGCTGCAATCGTTTCTACAGTTTGACAGATGACAACCAATATAAAAAATATTTTCAAAAATCTTTCACCGGTATCTCTACTTTTTTTTCGTTGTTTTGTTTGTATGCTGTTGTTCTTTAAAAGTTTCCAACTTCACTAACACCACTGGAGAATATTCTCCCTTTCTGGTACACTAGAAACATTACTAGGACGAGAAGTGGTTGGACAGCAGCTCATGCTAAATCGAAAACTTCCAGCCTTTCAGTATAGCAGTCTTGAAAGTTTACAAGCTCCTAGTGCTCATAGTGGTAGTTAAACAATAAATCTGAAACCTTAAAATTTTTTATTATTTTTTTATAGTTTCAGGAGAACTTTTCCGGTAGAATTTCATTAAAAAGTAGACTAAAGGAAAACCCAACGCCTCAAAGAAAACAACTTAGCCGGAAAAAGCGGAAGAGAATATACTCTGAAGGCGAAACAGAAGACACCGCATACCCCAAATGTGAAAAATCAAAATTAATCATTTCTGGACCATATCTGTTGGCGCGTCGTAAGAGATGCGTAGTCCTCCCACACCTTGTCAAAATATAGTTTTGTTGTATCTTAGGAGAATTAAATACATTTTAACTAAAAAAACATTTCATATTCATTTATCATTTTATTTTTGGAAACGCTTGCTTGCTTTGACGCTGACGCCCTTCTCAACTTGGAGTGCAAAACTGAATGGCTTCATGTTTACCCGAATTCCAAATAATGAACGTAACGCATCAAGAGAAGCCACTTCGATTGCTGTTTGAGTGTCTTCTCTAAATCCTATAAATGTAACATTTTCGAAGTGATTATTTGTCCAAAAACAACATCATTTGATAAACATACCTTGCCCGATTCGTTTTTTGCTTGAATAGACTGCGACTTGATAAGCTGCAAGGACTGCCTATTTCACCAATAAGCACTTTAAATCCATACAAATTTCTTTCAGGTACTTTGCCATTGTTTCACTGAAACAGTTGGGTGTGCAAAATATATCTGGCCATATTTGATATAAACACCAGCAGGAGCACCAGGATGATTATAGGCTCCAATAAGTTGTTGATGACAACCAGCTGTGGCCTCGTTAGCGGCTGCTTCTGTTACAATAACAGCCGCTGCTTGAGCGTTTTGCGCTGCAGCATGCAGCGGTGGAATGTGCGTTCCTCGCGTTATATATACCGAGGGCTGCTGGGTATCGGCAGCAGATGCAACATACGATGGTATTCTCCCACCACCGTTTGTGTAGTTGGACACAATGCTGTTGGGCGAGTTGTTATTATTCTCATTTGAGTTAGCACTTCTCGAATTTCGCTGCCTGACTGTGCACTTCCGCTGTTTGTAGGGATACGGGTGTCCTATAGGATACGTTGTCGTCATTGGGTATTGTTTCATCTGACCATTGTCTGTAGGAATACACAAGTTACATATATTTACTTGAAAAAAGAACAGAATTTGGTTTACGTAGTTTTCAGAAAGAAGTCAACTGGGAAGGGTCTACAACTGTGTTAGTTTAGTTTGTACTACCCACTGCTTGTCGCAATAGGACGTAAATCTTTTCTTTGATCCATTCCTTGTTGCATGGGGCGTATGTGTTTGTGGACCCCTTGTACACTAGACAACTGATATCGACTAGCTGGTTAACAAAATCGAACTGGCTGATGTCGAAGTTATTGTTGGGGTGTCTGGATTTCGCCGCTTAAAATGCTTCTCGTAAATCTTAGAAATTCCTTCCATACAATCGTAGTCACTGCAAGTTCGGGTTCCTGGTCGTAAGATAGGTGGGACAAGTAGAATTGTCTGCGACAAGATTTTTTTCTTTTGGTTTTATCATTTATAGGAAGGCGGTGGTGTTAAATGTTAGGTGATCTGAAATCAAAAATGTTGGTTGAAATATTAAGTAGCTACTTTTGGAATAATGAATTTCTTACGTTTTGTTTGGATAAAATAATTTCATTCTTCATGCCTTCGCCATTTTGCCTTTGTAATTTTTTTCTATTTTGACGTTTAATTTTTTTTCCGTTCACATTCAGCTTAGGCTGACAACATATGCGATGAAAAATTAACCCTAGATGTGGGACTAGGAACTAAAAACTGGATTTGCAATTGTGATCCAAAAAATTTCTGGATCTTGTGTTGTTTTTGTTAATACATATATTTTTCAAAGAAAATCTGATCCGGATCAGATCACGGGGAAAATAAAATACGGCTAAAGTCTCTTTCTCTGTCCCTATGTATGCTTAGATTTTTAAAATTACGCAACGGATTCAAGAGGAAGGTTTATATGTATTGTAATGAACACCCAACATTTATACCAATTTCCTAATCGAAAACGTTTAACCGAAAACACAACTGGCAACACCATTGTATATATAATCTATAGTAGAACCACCTAGCGATTTAAGAATGTTTTGGTTTTAGGGCACGTGCGCTGCAGTCGCCTGGCAAAAAACGTAAAAAAAATGCGAGTAGTCTTGTGGAATGTATTTATAAGAGAGCCAGATAAATGTTTTAAGAGACTGATCATATGGCAAAAATATTTAAGCGGGATTCGTGATGTTGTGATTTTGTTTTGGTTCTCATTTGTGGGTATGTGTAAAGTTCCTTGGAAAATTACATTTGCTTTGAAGAAAGTGGTGTGAGACATAAATATAAGTATATTTTTGCGTTTCTTCATTTCTTTCGGTTGAAATTACTTGCATAAGGAGCAAATAGCAACGTTGGATTGTTTCACTTTGGAAATTATTCCAATTGCTGTGCAATACGTACATACCTATTGAAATTAATGAAGGAGTGATTTTTGCAGTAGGTACCTATTTCAAATTTATGGATTATGAATAATTTCAAACGAAAATCCAATAACCATTTATTTTAGCACAACCTGTTACTAATTCTAACAGAATTTAATGATAGGTGCGTAAAATACTTTGGTAGCGATATTTGCCAGCTCTTAGACTTTTAAATCAGATAGGTTAACGTTGATAATACAAAAATAAAAACGTATTTTTTATCCGTCAACGACGTTCACATTAAATATTGTTAGACAATTTGGGAAAAGTAAAATTCAGAATTAGATGCAAAACTATGCAGAAAATATACAAATTCGCATTGAAAGAGTAAAATTTATCTCCTGTATCTCCTTTAGGTCATACCGAGTTAGAGTTTATTTTTTTTTTTTCAATTGGGTAGACTGTAGACATCTCGATGGAAGAACTTAAAATTATTTCAGTCAGTAGGTATATTTGCAAACATACGTTAAAAAACTTTATTTATTTTTGGTATGTTTTTGAATGTTATAGAATATAGCTAATATTTGTGTGAATGAAAAATACACACTTTAAATGAGAATATCATATATTCGATTTCGTTCTAAGCTGCAGTTTTTTTATTTAGGATAATTTTTAGTATACGCCGACTGATACCTAGATGGCTCCAGTAACCATTTTTTTCAAACAGAGTTTACAGTTAGCACTTCAGCACTGTCAATTAGCTTACCCTTGAATTCAACTTCAGATGTTCTGTTAAACTTCTGTTCATTTCGATTCTTTACACAACAGCTTACCTTTAAAATTGTAGTTCTTCAGCATTTATCAACCGTTTTTATTTTTCAAAATTTAAACAGTTGCAATTTCAAATTGGTTTGAAATATTTGAGGTTTATTTGTTTTTTTAAGCTTGGATTACAATAAAACACACCAGTTACAAAAACAACAAGTCTCGAAAACTGATAAAGTAACAGAAAAGTATAAATAAATTATAACAGAATTTTTAATTTCTTATAGTTTTAATTGATTGATGAACACAAAACTAGAGCTTTTAGTTACACTTAAAAATATTCAAAATATATTTTCTTTCAGCTAATACTTATTAAATAATTGATATATAAAAAACAAGTAATTATGTAGAAATACGTCTGGTGGATAACAATTATCAATGGTTTCCGTCTGTCTGTTGAAAGAGGACCTTAGTTTGACGTACACCTGTTAATCAAAAAAAGAGATGTCGAAACTTTTGGTTAACTTTTTCGTGAAATCTTTAAAAAGCAAGTTATTTTTTGTTGAAAAACAATAGCATGCAAAGAGAAATGTATTTTTTTCCGAATCACCTTAGGGGGTCGTTCAAGTATTACGTTAGCAGATTTTTCCAATTATTGACCCCCCCCACCCCCCTTGTCAGCAAAAGTAAGCAAAGCCCATACCCCCTCCTCCTAAGCTTACGTAAACATTTGTCAATTAATGTATTTTTTTAATATTATGTTTTTATAGTTGTAGTTTTCAAAATAAGTAAACAGATTTAAGATAGAAATTTGATTTTACGAATAGGTACGGTATTCAACATAGAGTAAAGGAAAGAAAATATAAATCAAAGACCACACGCCCCCCTGTAGTGCTTACGTAATACTTGAACGGTCCCCAGGAGGTAAAATACTAGATTCGTATTTTTTATAGAGGTACCCCAGTAGGCCTATTCCTCGACTAACTACGTTGTAAATATCATATGTAATTGCACGTGCACTTAATAACTAAAGCAGTTTATTATAAAAAAATTAAATTTAAAAATAAAAAATTGAATATAAGTATATATAAAAATAAATATAAATAAAATTATTTGCTTTTCGGGCTACAAATTATTGATAGTTATAAATCACTGCACTTCACTTGGAGCTATAAACTTAATTTTTCTTGAAAATATCCGAGTAAGAAATCACTATCAATGGCACCCAATGACTTCACAATTATAATGAGTTGCATTGTCCGAAAGTAACTCTTTCATAGATTTAACCGCCAAAATTTACATAAAAGTAAGTACATTCAATACACAGAGCTTGATGAACACGAAAATGATAACTAACCTACCCCTATTGATAAAATATACACCGACCATACTAACCCACATAAGGAAAAGCCACAAGCAAAACAACGAAGGTCAGTTCTCCTTTCCTTGAAAAATGTATATTTTGCTTTTCTCATTACTCGATCCATATCGTCCTATTCCTGTCTGCCTAACTATACCATACAATACATGCAAACTTAAAAACCAGATCTACGCTTTCCTCTTTGCTTTGTGCTTATATTTTCCTTTTATCTTTACTCGGTCCATATCGTGCTGTTGCCTATGAAAAAAACCATACACATAAAATACATGCATTATGCTATGCAAGTTAACACGGTCAATGTAACATAAACATAAACACAAAAATGCTAAGTAATCATAAGCATTACTCTCAAGTAGAATTCTATCGATTCTACATCACCCTCAATCGCAGCGATCAAAGTCCACTATCAAAGTCCACGATCAAAGTCCAAAGTACAAACAACTGTATAAACAAAGAGGGAACGATGACCATAAAACTACAGCCTCATCATCAACTACCATCACCCATTTGGATGGGATACGACATGTAAACTTAAAGTATCAAAGTCCACGATCAAAGTCCAAAGTACAAACAACTGTATAAACAAAGAGGGAACGATGACCATAAAACTACAGCCTCATCATCAACTACCATCACCCATTTGGATGGGATACGACATGTAAACTTTAAGTATCTTAGACTTTAAGTTCAGTTTTATAATTCACTTGTCAAAGAACAGTTCGTTCTCTACGGTTTAAACAAGCCACTTAGGATAAAGAAAAATAAAGAATACTTTTTTAAAACTTATCCTGTGGTGTAAGAAATATAATTGGCGCCCAACAACGTGGGGCAAGTGAATAAAACTCAAAAAAAAAAAAAATTTTTTGAAGTTAAAGTGAAGAAATTATTAAATCCCTTTTAAAAAAGCAAAAACAGTCGAAAAAGTTAATAAAAGAAAAAGAATTATTAACGAAAGTGAAATTTGTGAATACGATTGACAATCAATAACTATTTAAAAATTAAAAATCAAACAAACAGTGAGAGAAGTGAAAGAAGGACAGGAAGGAAAGAAGGAAGAACAAAAATAAAAATCTAACAACAAGGAAGCAGGAAACAGCAACAAAAAACAATCTACAAAGTGCATAAAATTACTGAAAGTAAGAAATATTTTAAAATATACATATATATATATTTGCATTTATATAAAATATCTTTAAAAACTGAATTAAATAATTAAAAGTGAATTCATATACATATATAAATTAAACTGAAGGAATTATATATAAATTAAACTGGAAGAACTAGTAGATAAATTTGCTAAAATGCCGACACCTAGTGAAGAAATTATATCTCGTATTGTTATAGAGACAACATCGTCCTTGAGAGATGAAATTGAGAGTTTGCGAAATCAACTTTCTGCTTTAACTTGCAATAGTAACGTTTCAGAACATAAACCTGAAACAATAAATGACAGTATAAATTGTGTTGAGTCTCTAGATGTAATAAAATCATTACCTGAGTTCGCAGGTGATGAAAATTCTTATGTTAGTTGGCGAGAAGCCGCTAATAATTCCATGATTCTCTACACGAGAGGAAGTAGGAAATACTTTGCGGCATTGACAATTTTAAGAAACAAAATTGTTAAAAATGCAAACAATACCCTGACAAACCATGGAACTGTGCTAAACTTTGATGCAATTTTGAGTCGCCTCGATTTTGCATATGCGGATAAACGTCCAATCCATATGATTGAACAAGAGATGAGTGTTTTGAGACAGGGATCTTCATCCTTGGTAGACTATTATAATGAAGTCAACAAAAAGTTGACGTTACTAATTAATAAAACTATAATGACTCATGGACAGGAAAATATAACTAAAGAACTTAATGAAGCTCATAGGCGAAATGCTCTTAGAATCTTCATTACTGGCCTGAACGGCCCAATAAGTAACATTTTATTCTCGTTAAACCCTAGCGATCTACCCAACGCTCTAGCTAAAGCTCAAGAATTAGAGTCAAATAATCAGAGAGCTCAATTTGCACTTCAATTCAATAGAAGTAGCAATACTAATAATAGTTCTTCTCACAATAATAATAACAACCATAATAACAACCATAATAACAATAACTTAAGATTTCCGAAGAGATCTGTTTGGGAACCAAATCCAAACCATCGTCAGCCCCGACCACAGCCAATGGTATTAGGTAGCTCTAATTCAAGAATACAAAATCAAAGACAGAATTTCAATGGAAATTGGCGACCCCATAATCCTAATTTCAATCATCACAATAACGAAAGAACTAATCCTTTTAGACAGGATTATAACAGAAACACTTACGCAGATAAAAGACCACATGGTTCGCAAAATAGTGCTCAACCACCATTAAAAAACCAGAGAGTAAATAATATTAATGAGGAAGTTTTTTTAGACGATCGCCGTGTCAGTTGCCCTTCATTTACAGAAACCAATCAGGTCAGCAACTAAAAATTTTAATTGACACGGGAGCCACGAGTTGCTATTGTAAACCAAATGTTTTACAAGATAGAAGAAAGTTAGCTATAAATAAAAGAATACGTACAGTAAATGGGGACTCAATTATAACTCATTACTATATAGCCTATATTTTTGATAGGGAAGTCGTGTTTTATGAAATTCAAAATCTCGAAAGCGATTTATTGATAGGTTATAGACTACTAAAAGAAGCTTCCATAAAATTGGACTTTGAAAACAGTGTCTTAATTTATAATAATAAAAGAGAAAAAATATTTTTATCAGAGAACATGAGTAATATAGGATCAGAAAAAAGTGTAAACGAATTAAATAATACAAAGGAATCAGAGATAGAAAACGATTCTGATATTGAGAGATTAAAAAATATAGTTGTTAAGAGAATTGAAGAAATACATTCAAATATAGATTTGAACTCATTATTACGAACGGATGTGAAGGCAAATATAAGGACAACAGTCGAAACCCCTATATGGAGTAGACAATATCCCTATCCACTGTCAGTTAATGCATTCGTAAATAAAGAAATTAAAAATTTACTAGAGGCAGGAATAATTCGCCAGAGTAAAAGTCCGTACAATTCACCGATTTGGGTTGTACCAAAAAAAGGTTTAAATGAAGACGGTAGTCCAAAATTAAGAATGGTCATTGATTATAAAAAATTAAATGAAAAGACCATAGCGGATAAGTATCCAATACCAGAAAGTAATGTAATTTTAGCAAACTTAGGGAAAGCAAAATATTTTTCTACCATAGATTTAGAATCGGGCTTCCATCAAATACTGATGAAAGAATCAGATATTGAAAAAACAGCCTTCAGTATAAATAACGGAAAATATGAATTCTTGCGAATGCCATTCGGCTTGAAAAATGCTCCGAGTATTTTCCAAAGAGCAATGGACAATATCCTACGAGATTTTATAGGAAAAACATGTCATGTCTACATGGATGACATTATAATTTATTCCGAAAATTTGAATGAACATTCAAAGCATCTGAATGAAATTATAAATATATTGAAAAAAGCTAATATGAAGATTTCTTTGGAGAAATCTAAATTTTATAAGGAAGAAACTGAATTTTTAGGCTACATTGTAGCCCACAATATTATAAAAACTGACCCTAAAAAAATAGAGACTATAGAAAATTTTCCGCAACCAAAAACCTTAAGGCAATTAAGAAGTTTCTTAGGGATGACAGGTTATTACCGAAAGTTCGTAAAAAATTATGCTTCAATAACGAAACCTTTAACTAAATACTTAGCCGGAGAAAACGGGAGAATATCAAAAAACTTATCAAAAAAAACTAACTTAACACTTGACGAAGAAGCTATTTTAGCCTTCAAGACTTTGAAAAGTCATCTAATAAACCAAATTGAGCTGGTTCAACCAGACTTTGACAAGACATTTATACTAACAACTGACGCTTCCAATAATGCTATTGCAGGAGTTTTAAGCCAGGAAAGCAAACCTATTACATTTATTTCAAAAACATTAAATAAAACTGAACTCAACTACGCTACTAACGAAAAGGAACTATACGCAATAGTATGGTCCTTAAAAAATTTAAGAAATTACCTTTACGGAGTTTCTAATCTTGAGATCCATACGGATCATCAACCGCTTACGTTTGCAGTATCTGTAAGAAACCCGAATGCAAAAATGAAACGATGGCACGCATTCATTGAGGAGTTTGCTCCTAAAATAATATACAAGCCAGGTGCTACAAATGTAGTCGCTGATGCGCTATCTAGACAATATTTAAACCACATTTCAGACGAAGATAATTCGAGTACTGCTACACAACACTCCGCTGAGAGCAGCGACAATTTAGACATTAAAGAAACCCCCAAACCTTTGAACCAATTCAAACAACAAATCCTTTTAACTCAAGGATTATTCACTGTACACGAACAGATACGTAATTTCAATAGAACAAGACATTTAATTGAGTATGACACTCCGGAAAATCTAATTGTTATTCTGAAACAATATTTACAGCCTGGAACTGTTGCAATTCATTGCACACCAGAAGATTTATATAATATCAAACAAATATTAAAAGAAACTTTCAATAATAAATTCTTATATACCAAGAATTTTCCTATAGATATAACGAACGAAGAAGACCAACAAATTATAATACAACAAACGCACGTAAGAGCTCACCGTAGCTATCAAGAAAATTTAAAACAAATTTACACGGCATACTATTGGCCACAAATGACCAAACAATTCAAAGAATTTGTTAGAAGTTGCGAAATTTGTAATCGTAATAAATATGAAAGGCATCCTTTTAAGGCTCCAATTGGAGAGGCTCCAATTGCTAAGAAAGAGGGGGAGCAGTTGCACTTAGACATTTTCTTTGCCCAAAAATTAAAATTTTTAACATGTATAGATTCTTATTCAAAATTCTTAGTTATCAAACAAATTGAAGACAGGACAAAAATTAGAAATCAACGAAAAAAATAATAAGAACATAATCGATAGCCTTAATGATCAAGTTAAAATTAATGATCAATTCAATATCGCAATGAGAGCGGTAACCGACCATATTAATAAACAGCAAAAACAAATAAGTAACCAATTAACAAATCTTGGAAGAACAGCTAAAGACGTAACAATAGAGCATATGCAACATACTTTCCAAATTCAATATGATATCCAACTTCTTAGAGATCAAGTTAGAAAAGTTAAAGAAAATTTAATGATGTGCAGGTTAGGCACATTAGGAAGAGACATTTTGACCTCACACGATTTTAAAACATATAATATAACATTAAGAGATTTAATGTTCATTAAAAGTTCGGCCATTTTTCATGAAGAAAGAATAATTTTTGTGGTAATGATACCAAACTTTTGTAATAATACATATCATAAGATGATACTGGAACCCGTTCCAAATAAAAATAATTTAGAATTAGACATACCATACAGAGAACTAATATTAAGTGATGATATCTGGTACAAATACACGAATGATCAAATTGTATTAAAAAAACAATTAAAAAGAATTAACGATGAATGTATAAATAACTTACTTAAAGAAAATCCGATTTGTAACTTTACAGTCAATAGAGAAATAGAAATTAAACAGTTAAATAACAACATTGTAGTAACTAAAAATATTCCAAGAACTAAACTGATACATAATTGTAACACATATGAAACCATGTTATATGGCAATACTCTTATTAATTTTGGAAATTGTAAACTATGTTTAAATAATAATACTTACGAAAATATAATCATTACCGAAAATTTTGTATTACCTATTTTTAAAGATGTAAAAGTGAAAAACATAAATGTGAACATAAGTCTTCCAGAACTCCATTATAAAAATATTGAGAATAGAAAAATTCTAGAACAAATCAAAGTCAATAATATTGTATCCAACAGTTTATCTTTCAGTTTTATTGCGACAATAATAATTGCACTGTCAGTACTTTTCTTTTGCTTCTTTTCAAAATCAAAACAATCAATAAATAATATTTTTAACGACGAAATCAATGTCGACGAGATAAACAAAAATATTCAACGTCTCTCAGAAGATATACAAGACGCGGGTCGCATCATTTAAGAAAGAGGGGAGTTAACACGGTCAATGTAACATAAACATAAACACAAAAATGCTAAGTAATCATAAGCATTACTCTCAAGTAGAATTCTATCGATTCTACATCACCCTCAATCGCAGCGATCAAAGTCCACTATCAAAGTCCACGATCAAAGTCCAAAGTACAAACAACTGTATAAACAAAGAGGGAACGATGACCATAAAACTACAGCCTCATCATCAACTACCATCACCCATTTGGATGGGATACGACATGTAAACTTAAAGTATCAAAGTCCACGATCAAAGTCCAAAGTACAAACAACTGTATAAACAAAGAGGGAACGATGACCATAAAACTACAGCCTCATCATCAACTACCATCACCCATTTGGATGGGATACGACATGTAAACTTTAAGTATCTTAGACTTTAAGTTCAGTTTTATAATTCACTTGTCAAAGAACAGTTCGTTCTCTACGGTTTAAACAAGCCACTTAGGATAAAGAAAAATAAAGAATACTTTTTTAAAACTTATCCTGTGGTGTAAGAAATATAATTTGCATACTTAAAATCAGATCTACGCTTTCCTCTTTGCTTAGTGCACAGCTGATAAAAAACAAGAGAACTCAATGTTTACAAATTGAATTTACTCTTTCAAATCCTAGCATCCACAAATATTCTTCTTCTTCTTCTTTTCTCTCTGTAAAAATTTCATGTGGAACTTATTGTTTCGATCTTAGGGCTGGTGGTGCGCCACCAGTCAAAAAGTCTACACAATTCTACTATAGATTATATATACAATGGCAACACTATAATGGAATGGTATAAAATGACAGGCATTGTTTGTAAGCCAGTGTGTGTGAGTGTAGAGATGCTGGACAGCAAATGTGGAAACCATGGAGAAGAAACTGGAACGCTCTAGATAAGTATTGTTCTATATAAATAGGCCGCTGACGCAACGAGCAGTCAGTTTTGATTATAGAGTGATAAAGTTAAGAGTGAAGTGTTGTTAACCAGTGATAGTCCAATAGTCGAGTTGAGTTCGAATAAAGTATAAATACTGAATAAAGTGGTAGAAATAAATAAATAAAAGTGAAGTTTTATTTTTGCGAACTAAGCGCACGTTACATTGGTGTCAGAAGTGTAAATAAAACTTATTTGACTAATAAAGTGTAAAAAAAAAAAAAAAGTAAAAGTAAAAAGAAAAATAATAATTATATACAGTGAAAATGGGTAAGTTGTTAGAAGAGCTCAACTGCATTGAGCTTAAAAGTGAGTTAGGTAAGCGAAATCTTTCTAGAGCGGGATCGAAAAATGAGCTCGTCCTGCGTTTGCGTAACTATTTGGAACAGCAAGGGGAAGACGTAAACACTTTTGTTTTTGAAATAGAAGTGGAAGAAGAGGAAGTAAGTGAAAGTGTAGATTTTTCTAGTATGATGAAACTTTTGTTAGAACAGCGAAACGAGCAAAAGAAGGAACAGCAGAATATTCTCGGACGTCTGGAAGAGCAGAGAAACGATCAAAAGAAGGAACAGCAGAATGTTCTCGAACAACTGGAAGCACAACGAAACGAGCAAAAGAAGGAACAGCAGAATGTTCTCGAACAACTTGAAACACAAAGAAACGAACAAAAGAAGCTGATTGAAGAACAACGAAACGAGCAAAAGGTGGAACAACAGAATATTCTCGAAAGACTTGAGGCGCAACAGAATGTTTTGGAAGGTCAGAAAAACATTCTAGAAGGCAAATTGGGTAACATTGAGAAAAATGTACCCTAGACGAACGCGTTGAAGGTGTGGAAAAACAGCTTTCTGTTGTAGAGAATCGTTTGGAAAGCCGATGCGATAAACAGTTCTCTGTTCTGACCAAGGAATTGGACCAGATTCGAAAAATAAAAATTCGAGAGTCTGCTGGGGAGTTTACAAAGAAAAAGGAAATGAAACCCCCAACATTTGATGGACAGTCTTCTTGGCCAGTCTACAAGAGACAATTTGAGGCAGCCGCGACAACAAATGGCTGGGATGACGAAGACAAGTACATTGCACTGACTCTTGCTCTTAGAGGACCAGCAGCTGAATTACTTCAAACAGTTCCAGCTGGTAAGAGCGGCGATTTCAGTTCTCTCGTGGCAGCTATAGATAAACGCTTTGGAGATAGCCACTTGAAAGAAGTCTTCCGAGTCCAACTCAATAACAGAGTCCAGAAAAGGGGTGAAAGTCTACAGCAGCTCCAAGCAGACGTCGAAAGACTGGTTCACCTGGCATACCCGGATGCTGGAGAAGAAATCATCAACCAGCTTGCTGTTGAGTCCTTCGTTCGTGCCATTTCCGATATACATCTTCAGAGGTCTGTGCGAACTGCTAGAACACGTACTCTTTCCGAAACTTTAGCATTCGCATTGACAATTGAAGCAGCAGAACAGGCTTCTCAGGGAGTACATCGACTTAGAGAAGCCATAGTCGAAGAGTGCTCGTGCCATAGAGCTGAAATACAAAAGAACCAGCGGAGCGGACTAGCAAGATGTTGGAACTGCAACAAGACCGGGCACTTACAGCGTCAATGCCGACTACCACCAAATAAAGCCAGTTGTCAACATTGTGGAAGCAAGAGATTCAACCCAGAACAAGGTAACAACAACACCAGCGTTACGTATCAGCCCGTTTCCCATCAGGGAAACGAGTAAGAACCAACTTCGAGGGGCAGAGGCTGGTTTCTTGTATCGATGGCCCCAGAACCACCATCCAGGTCTCTCAGACCAAACGAGACAACAAAAGTCTGACTGTGGAAACTACTATTAACGGGAACAAACATGTGGCTACCATCGACACCGGTGCCACAGCATCCATAGTACGTCGAGACCTGGTAAAGACGACGTGGCTTCATAACACCAATAGCTACCGTCTAAGAACCGCAACGGGAGAAGCAGCAAGAGTATATGGAGAAGTGTGTCTTAAGATCCGACTGGCCGATATAATGTTTACTCATCAATTCCTGGTGGCAGATATATGTGACGAGTGCATCATTGGAATCGACTTTATGAAACAGCACGGAGTTATTTTGGACATCGGTAACCAGGTTTTGAAGTACCAAAATAAGGAACTTCCAATGACCTATTCGAACGAAAGTACGTCGACACTGAGGACTGTCATCACGGAAGATCTGATTCTGCCTCCTTCTTCTGAAGTGTTCGTTTGGACAAAACTGGAAGGTGAGTTTGGAAGCCTTCGATACCTAATGGTGGAACCAGACCCAGAGTGTTCCTCCCAAAGCGTCATCATTGGGAAAACACTAGTAGCACCGAAAAACAAAATGGTCCCCGTACGATTACTAAACACCAGACCGTACGATGTAAGGTTGAAGAAAGGAGAAGTCGTTGGACGTTGCGAATCGGTTGCAGCAATTACGAAGATCACAGACGAAACCCCGAGAAAAACTATAACTCCGGAGGAGCTCAAAACCATCAGAGCTAAAATACTGAATTCATCCAACCTTGATAACCAACAAACAAGGATGGCTGAAAATCTCCTACAAGAGTACACTGACATCTTCGCATCGCAAAAGGGACAATATGGTAGGACACAGTTGGTGCAGCATCGCATCAACACAGGAGATGCAAGACCGATTCGTCAACCCGCAAGACGCCTTCCACTGGCCAAACAAGGCGAGGTTGAGGAAATGATAACAGCAATGAAGAAGGACGGTCTTATTGAAAATTCCAAAAGTCCTTGGGCTTCACCAGTGGTGCTAGTGAAAAAGAAAGACGGAAGCACTCGTTTTTGTGTGGACTACCGAAGGCTGAATGATGTGACTAAGAAGGACAGCTATCCCCTGCCGAGAATCAGTGATACCCTGGATGCTATGGAGGGAGCCCAGTGGTTTTCGACGCTGGACTTGAAGAGTGGATATTGGCAAGTTGACATCCACCCTGATGATCGGGAAAAGACGGCGTTTTCTACAGGTAATGGGCTCTGGCAGTTTAAAGTTATGCCGTTTGGGCTATGCAACGCTCCGGCGACATTCGAGCGTTTGATGGAGTGCGTTCTTCAAGGACTGACGTGGAAAGCGTGCCTTGTCTACTTGGACGATGTCATTGTTTACGGGAAAACATTTGACCAACATTGCAAGAATCTAAAAGCCGTGTTTCAGAGACTTCGAGAGGCTAACCTTAAACTGAATCCAGAAAAATGTGCACTTTTCAAAACCGAAGTTAAGTATTTGGGACACATCATCTCTTCCCAAGGAGTGAAGACTGATCCTGAAAAAGTTGACTCCGTCAAAAATTGGCCAACACCACAGGACAAACATCAACTCCGAAGCTTTCTTGGTCTTGCCACATATTACCGACGATTTGTTAAGAACTTTGCTGGAGTTGCAAAGAGTTTGCATCAGCTCACCGAGAAAGGGAAGCAGTTTAAATGGTCAGGTGAGTGTGAGAAATCTTTTCAGGAACTCAAATACCGCCTCTGTAACGCCCCAGTGCTGGCACATCCAACACCTGGGAGAACATTCATCATCGATGCTGATGCAAGCAACGTTGGAATCGGGGCGGTACTATCCCAAGTGCATGATGGCGAAGAGAAAGTGGTGGCATATTACAGCAAGGTCCTCTCGAAGCCCGAAAGAAACTACTGCGTGACCAGAAGGGAACTTCTAGCTCTTATCTTGGCAACAAAGCACTTCCATAAGTACATCTATGGACAGAAATTCCTACTGCGGACAGACCATGGTGCTCTGAACTGGCTGTTGAACTTCAAAAATCCAGAAGGTCAAGTCGCAAGGTGGATAGAAAGACTGCAGACTTATGATTACCAGATTCAACACCGCAGAGGAAAGCTGCACTCAAACGCCGACGCATTTTCCCGAAGACCTTGCAAAGAGGATTGCAAGCATTGTAGGGGACAAGAAAACAAAGAAAATATTACCGCTCAGCGACTAAGAGCTGACCCCATATGCGGATGGAGCAATGAGGAAGTGAGGACCGCTCAACAGGAGGATCCAGATATCGAACCCATTCTCGCATGGAAAGAAAATGAAGAGAAACCTGAATGGGGAGACATTTCTGACAGGAGTCCAGTTCTCAAAGCCTATTGGGCACAGTGGGACTCACTATATGTGCAAGAAGGTGTCCTCAGGCGAAGATGGGAGTCCGCTGACGGTAAATCATATGTGATGCAGCTGATCGTACCGCAATCGAAAGTCAGTGAAGTTCTTCGGGAGATGCACGACGGGCCTTCTGGAGGTCACCTGGGAGTTAACAAAACACTGGAGAAGGTGCGACATCGGTTCTACTGGTTACATGCTAGAGATGACGTGGAGAAGTGGTGCCGAACATGTGACAAGTGTGCTGCAACCAAAGGACCTGGTAGGAAGATTCAAGGTAAGATGCATCAGTACAACGTTGGATCGCCTTTTGAGAGGATTGCAGTAGATGTGGCTGGGCCTTTTCCAGAGACCAACGCTGGAAACAAGTACATTCTGGTTGTAATGGACTATTTTAGCAAGTGGCCTGAGGCGTATGCCATCCCAAATCAAGAAGCCAAAACGGTGGTCGATCAGATTGTGTTTAACTGGGTAAGTAGGTTTGGCGTACCTATGGAACTCCATTCCGACCAAGGGAGGAACTTCGAGTCGAACATCTTCCAAGGAGTGTGCGGACTACTTGGCATCAAGAAGACCAGAACCACACCGCTTCATCCACAATCTGATGGGATGGTTGAAAGATTCAACCGGACCTTGAAAGAACACCTCACCAAGGTCGTAGGCGACTACCAAAGAGACTGGGATAGGCACGTACCGCTATTCCTGATGGCCTATAGAAGTGCAGTACATAGCTCGACAGGACAAACACCATCTGACATCCTGTTCGGGAAAACCATGCGGCTGCCCAGCGAACTTAAATTTGGATGCCCCACAGAGGAGCCACAGGACACGAACGAGTATGTGGATGACCTCAAGGAGAGACTCGCTGACATCCATAAAAGAACAAGGGAACGGATGAAAACCTACAGCGACCGGATGAAGACACGGTACGACACAAAAGCGACAACGGCAGGATTCCAAGCAGGAGATCGTGTGTGGCTTTATAATCCTCATCGTCAAAAGGGATTGTCACCGAAACTTCAGCAGAACTGGGAAGGTCCTTATACTGTTGTCACGAGGATTAACGACGTGGTTTACCGCATCCAAAGAGGATTAAGAGGCAAGTTAAAAGTAGTTCATTGTGACCGGCTGCATCGATATAGTGGCGAGGCTGCAGATGGAATTATTCGGGACGAACAATCTTAAGGAGGGGGCAATGTAATGAACACCCAACATTCATACCAATTTCCTAATCGAAGACGTTTAACCGAAAACACATCTGGCAACACTATAATGGAATGGTATAAAATGACAGGCATTGCTTGTAAGCCAGTGTGTGTGAGTGTAGAGATTTTTGACAGCAAATGTGGAAACCATGGAGAAGAAACTGGAACGCTCTAGAGGAATGTTGTTCTATATAAATACGACCGCTGACGCAACGAGCAGTCAGTTTTGATTATAGAGTGATAAAGTTAAGAGTGAAGTGTTGTTAACCAGTGATAGTCCAATAGTCGAGTTGAGTTCGAATAAAGTATAAATACTGAATAAAGTGGTAGAAATAAATAAAAAGTGAAGTTTTAATTTTGCGAACTAAGCGCACGTTACAATATGTAATAATATTGGACGACAAGTCTGATAAGTCTGAACGCAAACTACATCCGACAATCCAATATCCATCAAATGAAGTCTGTCCATCTAATTGTACAGTGTGAACTTAGCTATTTGATTTTCGAAGCATTGAGTAATACTCGGATAATATTACCCTTACCCGATGTAAAAATTCTTTCAAGTTCAGAATTCACTGAGCTGGCCATAATCAACCGTTCCAGTTGTATCCGAAAAGCAGGGACGTGAATTTGGAAACGAATATGAGAAGGCGAGGGTTGAGTCGTTAGCAAAACGGTCAAGATGATTAACAAATACATTTTTTTTTGTGTTAACAACTTTGACGACACTTTATAAGGTCAATGTTGTGTATATCCAATAGATCCCTAATGTGAACCACATAAGTGTGATATTTCTGATCAGAAAAAAATCCGTTTGCAGAAATTTACACAGGAAGGTGATGGTTGTCCAAATGAGTTAGATACGCGCTCAACAGTCGAGAATGAGTTGCTGTGTTGACAATGACAAAAGATAAAAAAAATCAAAACTTTATGATGAATTTGATAAGTTTACTTTTAACTATATCCATACAACCAAAAACATACTAGCGCAACATTACTTATTTGAAAATTTTAATATGAAATCCAAAGAGTTATCTAAATAAGATTTGAACTTTCAAAAAACTCAACAAGGTCTTCAATTGTATCCGCTTAGTAGTTGCTATGTTAGTCGGGATTCGTATTTTCCAGCATTTTTTCTTCAGTACATACTCCAGAGAGCACAAGTATTGCCTTCAACCCAGCTGCTTTCACAAAACCGATGTCTTGCTCCAACATATCCTCGATCATTATGGCCCGACTTTTATCTCGGATATCTAAACGTTTTACAACAATTTTTGCTAGATCGTTTCCCGGCTTTTCCACTATAATAGAAGTCTTTCCACTAGTTTCTGCAAGAACTCTCACATAAAGACTTTAACCTATTAACAAAGTTAAAATTAAAATTATACATTAATTGAATTCGATGACCAATTATTACCCAGAACATGTATCTCTTTGGTGATTGGAATTATTACATCAGCTGCTGCACAAATTAATATGCAGTCTGGGTGTCTCAAATATTGATGAGCTCGCATCGTTTTCGATCCGGAAATGTGGTAGTCAAAATCAGTAATCACTGCACGAACAGATTCACAGCCATGTCTAGGCAAGTCCAATAGACTAGATAAGCGATTCGGTCTTCGGTCGTTGTGGAAGAATATATTGTCGTATGTAGTGGAGTGTTATCACTACCCGAAGCGCTTAATTCCATCCTCACTAACAATCTGAAACGAATTTTCATTGGTTATACAAATATTTGAATATTTATTTATATTTTTACCTTGCTGGCTGCTTCCACTAGTTTATAGTTCCAGAGATTCTGGTTTGCAAAGAATCGGTATCTTTTCTTATCTTTCTCTCTACATCCATGTTTTCTGTGGTTCGTTTTTCTAATTGTTTTTCAAAATCAAAGATACGCTCGGCATGCATTTAAAGTTTTTGATTTTTATCGCATATGTTTCTGAAAGAGCACATATGTATATTATGCCTCAAAGGACTTTCACAAATCACCAACAAATAAATTTACCTTGAATCCAGATCTTTGAGTCAATCCCTAGCCGCAAATGCTCTACTGCTGCATTTTCAGGAACCTTAAATTTACCTGCCCAATGTCTTTCGTCACGAGTTCTCAATTTTTTAGACTACCATTGCGAATATCTTCCCTTCCCAGTGAAATCAGAGTTTTCGTGAAGAGAAACTGGCTGTAAACTGTAAAATTAGGTGTGTGGAAAACCAATTGGTCGTCATACAATATGCTCTTCCCAAAGCCGTAGTCCAGGCTTTGTTGTGGTTATCTTGGATGTCTAGTGCTGATGGTTTGAAAAACTTTATTCTATTACGATTGCTGCCAAAAAAACGCACATCCTCTAATGCATTCATAACGAACGATTTTCGTGCTGCTACTAAAATTGCGGTCATCGCTTTAATTTTCTTTGAATATTTGTCGAGGCTATTGAAATGAAAAAGATAATCCACAATTAAAAACTCACAAACCTCAAAAAATTTTAGTTTCGCAGCTGAAAAAATTTGCCGAACAAAAATCTTTAATTAAATACACACAAGTGACAAATGTCAAAAATGAGTTGCTTTGTCGCTGCAAAAAACGCTTCGGTGTGGGTATACTAACGTTTTTTTCGCCGCACTCAGAGCGGCACGTTGTCGCAACTGCAAATGCCGCTGCCGCGACGGCAAAAACGCTTTGGTTTGGGACAACCTTTAATGAGTATAGCGTTTTGTAGACACTCGTAGTGAAGATGACTATAGCCGCATTTTATTGGAAATTTAAAGTCATATTCACTAAGACGCTCAATAAAACGATGTACTCACTTATGCAATTTTATTCCATAAACTCTTTTTACCAGCCATCCCTGTTCTTCACTTTTGAAAGTGACTTATGTTTGTTCACTAATCGTTGTTGTTTTCCCATGTACGATGGTTTGCTAAAGTAAGTATAGATTCCCAATAAAACACGGCTATTGTAAATAAGCCGTGTTTTATTGGGAATCTATACTCACGTTTGCAAAACATCGCACATTGAAAAACAACAACGAAGTAATGAAATGAACAGAAATAAGTCAGTGTTCAGAAGTGAACAACAGTGCCCCTGAACAGCGGTGGAAAATGGAACGAAATCCTATCGAATTCATAGAAATGGCTGGTAAATGAAGTTTATGGAATAAGGTTGCATAAGTAAGAAAAGCGTTTTATTGAGACTCCTTAGTGAAGATGACCATAAGATTCCCAATAAAACACTGCTATAGACGAACTTCACATTGGGTCGATTTGTTGAAACTTCGTGCGAATATATGCGACTGTTCTCTTGTTCTCCTTCTCTGTTACACCAATTTGTCGGTATTGACTTGTGGTCGATTCGTTGAACAGGGATGTGTGTTGTTTGAGAAATGTTGCTTCAACAAACCGACCAGTATGAACATATCCAATAATAACAAAATCTAACTTGGCAACGGATAGTCATACAGCGACATGTGAAAATAACAACACAATTGTTTCAGAAAAAGCAGCTGCTTCATATTTTTATATCGTTGCGAGGGCAAAAATGACGACAACAGCGATTCTGCCGTTGTCGCAACTGCAAAAACGCTTTGATCCGACGAAGCACGGCTCATCAGTAATCGCGCCTCCTTGCTGGATGCGCCAAATCTGTTCAGAGCTACAAACGTCCAAAAGGAAATTTAGCTGTCAAACTTCTGGAATGCAAATTGTCTTGATGCAAGTAACCTGAACGATTGTTTTGAAGTTATCACATTCACCGGCAACGTAAAATTCAAAACAAACCCGAATTAACAAAAACTGTTTGTCTATCGAAAAATTAAAATTGCTCCAATTATTAAAAGAGAAAAAACACATTTTAGCTTCAAAACAACAATTACTGTGCTTCCCGTGTTCATCAGATATAAGTGCAAGCGATTTATCAATCAAGTGTGAGGTGAGTACTTATGGAACCAGTACAGTCAAACAACTGATTGTGTTGTGTTATGGTTTTTCCAAAATAAAACTTTATTTTCCATCAAAACATGATATTTAATGATATAATATTTTATAAAAAACATTGCCCAAATAAATTACAAGAAAGAAAAAGAAGTATCTATGTAAAGAATTAAAAATATCCTAGTTTGGTTAATAAGCTCTTTAAATTATGCTTGTGATGATATAAGTCCTTGGATTAATTTACAATCCTAAATCAGCAAGTACTGTGTCTAACTCTCGTTGTAAGCTGCTAGCCTTTTCACGAACCTTCGAAATCTCATCTTGGAGATTATCAACGTTTGCTTGCAACAGCACATTGCCTTTCTTAAGAGCTGATAGTCTGTTTTCGTGTTTCTTAACTCGAGGTTCCAGATTCTTCTTCTTATCCTCATCTGAGGCATCCTGAAAATAATGATGAACAAGAAGCCAAATAAGTGGTAAGTGAATTCGGGTTGTTTTCAAATTATTATCTTACTTCAGCTTCTGATTCGCTTTCAGTTTCAGTACCGCTCTCATCTTCAGATTCCTCAGATTCTGAATCTTCTTCGGATTCTTCTTCAGACTCCTGCTCCTCCTCTTCTCCCTCTTCCTCTTCTTCTTCGTCCTCATCCTTTTCTTCGTCGTCATCGTCAGCTTCTTCTTTCATTGATGCTGCCATTTTATGAACTTCCTTCTCGAGCTTTTTGAATTTCTTATTCTCCTCCCTGGAAGGAATAATCAAAATAACAACAAAAACTCATATTAATAATAAACATTTTGATATTACTTCAAAAGAACATGGTTCTTCTTCATGATTTGCTTAAGATTGGCTCTTTCTCTCTTGGCAGCTTCCTGTTTGTCCTTTAGTTTTGTTAGTTTAGTCTGAAGTATTTTAACTTCTTTGACTAATCGACGCTTCTTACGTTCGGCCTTCTGCTCCTCGGTTTCGTCTTCTTCGCTTTCGGACAGCTCCAATTCCAATTCAGGTGAGCTCTCTTTGTTTGGATTGGCTTCGCTGAGGCGACGTGAACCATTCATGGAACCGCCACCGCCCTTCAATGAATTCATGCAGTTGGTAATATGATTTGAAATGTGCTTTACATGATTTGTTTGCGGTGGTTCTGGCAGCTTGTTTGTTAGGAATGTTAAAAAAAAAGTAAAGTCTCTTGAGTTAGTTTTAAAGCAAATGCGCATATGTTAGTTTTACCTGGATCTCACTTTCGGAAGCAGAATGGAAATTGTAATAAATGTCCGTGTCGCTGGGATCTTCGAGAGAATAGCAAAAGCTGAATTGCGGTCTTACATGGTTTGAAACAGGTGATTGCTGTTGTTATTTGTTATTGTCAAGCAAGGAGGATAATAAGCGTAGATCAATGTCAATAAGCCAAATCTTTTATAAAAGCGTTATAGAAAAAAATAATGTACAGGTATTGTCGGACATTTAAATCAGGATCAGAATACTGCTTCCTATCAACTTTTCGGACCAGAGCTACTTTCAATGGTCCTCAAATAAAAAACTAGATATGGCGAAAGTAACCTTCTATAGTTGTATCCATTCAAAGACATACTGTATGTAAATCTCAACAAAAGAAGTGCTGTATAGGAAAAACCCCACATAGAAAGATACTCAGTGAGCGACACAATCATAAAACCGGCCTGCAGGACAGTTGTTTCCGATGCACCAAGTTCTTGTTAAAGTTCAAAAAGAAAAATAAATTGAGTTAGTCTTGGAACACTGTAGCTTTGAGTTGCTCCAAAAGACACAGGCTTCCTTTTGACTAGTGTGGAAAGAAGTTGGTTGATTTGACGCTTGATAAGGAGTCCAAAGTCAGAAGCATTAATAAGGTAGTGTCACTAAAAATCTAAATCTACGACATCTACTATGGCTACTGCTACAGACAACAGAAATAACGCTTATTTGGGTGTCAATAGTCGTTAGAGGTAAACTCAGAGATAGGTTATCAACCAAAATTCGGGTTTAGTCCGTATTGTGACTATCCGCAGCAATGTTAAATTTGAAAACATCAGCCTAATATGCGCCAACGTTCCCACAAAAGAGAAAGACAAGAACTTCAATGGTTGTTTCTACGAGCTCCTCAAAGAAATACATGACCAATGCCCTGGATATGAGGTGAAAATTGTCCACAGGACAATTAACCATCAACCAAACTGTCCATGTTGCAATCGACGCAAGACACCCTTCTCATATGATAGATACCCAAACTTTCCGTGGGGCCAACATTGACTGGAGCCATTTCGTTGTTGTAGACAATATACGATTGAGGATATCATTGAATCTTATGCCACCAGCTTTAAACATTGAAGAGCAATGGTTGTAATGCCAAGAAACCATCAGAACCTCAACCTCTGATGTTCTAGGTTTCGATCGGCCTCCAGTTTGATAAAGAATGCAGCTAAAAAGGAACGACAAATGCTGATGCAAAAGAGAACAAGGACTGCAGGAAGAAAAGAGGAGAAGATCACCGGACTCCAAAAAAAAGAAGCAGTAAGAGAAAAAATGGATTATGCCACGATAGGAATGAGATGAAAAAGTCTTTCCAAAAGGTAAAAAGATCATGCCAGGATAGTACAGGACTTCTTTTACCTAGGATCCTCTAAAAATAAGGAAAACAACATCAGTGCAGAGATCGAATGGAGAATTACTCTTACTAATCGCTGCTTCTTTGTCGAAAGCAGATGAGGAAACCCTTGGTCGTTTCGAAAGAAAAATTCTCCGAATGATCTTTGGTCCCGTATGCGAAGACAATGTGTGGAGAAGAAGATACAACAGCGAACTGTATTAGCTGTACCGCGACATGGGTGCGCATCGCGAGACTACGATGGCTGGGACACGTAAAGTGGAAGCACATTGAAGGGAAATCGTGGAAGGGAAAACTTGTTTTAGCTTGGGCAACAAAGTGGAAAAGACTTCACCCGATTTATGTTGAAAAATTGTAAATATCTTGGCCGAACTGTAATGCCAACCTAATTAAGTAAGTGAGTGTTTTTATATTTCGTTCGAAAAGTCTATTCGTTGAAGAGTTTGATTTTCTTCTGTTGGATGTTTTCAAAATACTAGCTAAAGCACTCAGACCTGAATACCGGTCCATTGTATACTACCATATAGCAACCTTCTATTTGTTATAGCTTTTCAGATGTTCGTAGAAATGCCAAAAGACGCTCCCATGATAAGGAGCCTAAGTTATCAACTCTCACCATGTCTGAGCCGAGTATCTGTAACCTGATTCAGTACCCGTGGCGTGATAGTTAGCATGTCTGCCTGTTAATTCAGAAGTTCGTGGTTCGATGATCCCAACAGAGGCAAATATGTTTTTCCACGGGTATCGCTTTTCGCGAGGAATTGGCAAGTCCTCTGTTAGTCTGAGAACCTCGCCTTGCAAGTTCATCGGCGATCTCATTTCCAGTTATGCCGTAATGGCCTCGAACCCAAACGAAACTCAATGAATTTAGTTTGCCGACCGAATTCAGAGAGCTCTTGCATTCCTGGATCACTTTCGAAGTAGTTAAGGGTGAGAAGGGTCTTAAGCACAGCTTGGCTGTCCCTGCAAATACAGATACTTCTCCACACCCAGCCATTTTGCGTAACGTAGCTTATAGCCATTGAAATAGCCTACGCCTCCACTTGGATAACGGATGTGTATGATCCTAAAGAGGTGTGCAGTCGTATGTCGTCGTTCTCCACAAAGGCACCAGCGCCCGAACTCTTGTAGGTTTTGGAGCCATCTGTGAAGATGTGGAGTTCTTTCCAGGCTCAGATTCTGGAGCTAACCAGTCCTGAACCGAAAGAAAGTTGACTGAGTATTTTTGACGCAGTTTGAGCCTTGGGATTATCGTGTCGAACGGCATTTTAGTTTAGACATGAGTCAAAAGATATGCTGCTTGCGAGTTCTGTAAAACTCCAGTGCGAATTGTGCCAGAGACCACATCTCTTTAAACGAGAAATGGTCTTGGAAGTACACCCCATGATGTAGGCATCAATGGTAGGAAAATTCGGCAGTGCGTCGAGAGCAGCACCCGGAGTGCTGGGGCGCATAGCCGATAGATATTGTTCTATGAAATTTGGCGAACGAGGTAAAAACGTAATTACCCGAGAGCTTATTCCACCAAATTGAATCATTGGAGCCTCTGGGCCTAGCGCATTTCTCACAACCATGCCTTGTGAGAGAATGGAGGGGACCTACAATTTTATGCCGGATCCGAACGACTAATTGAGAAAGCGCTTTTCATGGCATGAATTTACTAACGGAGGACTTGCCAGTTTTTAGTTTGTTTGATTTAATTTTTTGTCATCGAATTTTAAAAAAGAGCTTCGACGATTGAGTCAAAGATCCAAGTCCTGCCATATTAGGGATGGACTGTATTTCAATCGGACGAGGAAACGCCAATTGTTTTCAAAGAATAAAATACTTCGGTGTAAGGAAGCGAAGACTAAACGCCAAATAAGAAACGCTATTCTCTAGAATGACATAAAACAAGAATAGCTATGCAGGGAAATACAGAATAAATGAATACGTCTAAGAACTCTCGAAACCAACAATATCAGCGGTTGGTTTATCTCAGATATGGAACAATCCACAACAAATCAGGCTTTTCGGATTTTAGGACTGCAAACTGCAACGACTGATCACTAATCTGAAGCAGCCAAGTTTTAGTGCACTCATAGCGCTATTAAAATAGAAGAAGAATGATGAAGGACCACTAAAAAAACCAGACTGACAAATATAAATACTCCGCCAGAAAAAAGAAGTATTTTAAAGAAAGAAAAGAAAAACAGGTTCTTAAATATGAAAGACCGTTTGATGGTAGTCATCGCTTCCGGTTGGTGGTAGTGTTTAACCTGTCAGCAAGAAAAAGCATCACAATATACAAAAACTTTGTACAAATTGTAAAACAGATATTAAAAAGCGTTATAGCAAATAATAAAAGCTATTTATACAAATGAACAGCTTTGAATATTTTAAAAAATACCTGTAATGCTTGGGCTAGTTTCTTTTCCAGTTGTTGAATCATTCGCTTCTGCTCTTCAACTTCATTTTTAGCTGAATCCAATTGTTCGGCACTCTTTTCATATTTCTTCTCAAGTTCCTTTGATGTTTTTCTTGCATCTTCTGCGTCTTTTTTTAAAGATTTAACCAAAACATCATCGGCTCCGGATGTTGGCGCTGATTTTACTTCATCCTTATCGCCACGTGTCTTGTCTCGTTGTAATTCTGCTTCTAAATTTGCTATTTTTGACAAAAGCCTCTTGTTTTCACGCTCCTGAGCTTCGCGATTTCTTAACTCAAGCGCAAGCATTTGTTTTGTACTCTGTAGATCATCGCGCAGTTTGTCTATATCGTCCAATTCATCACCACTTGGTTCATCGGGTTCTTGTGCCTAAGCATAAAAATGTTATGATAGCATCAATTTATTGTTGTTAAAATTACTTACTAATTCATTAAGCTGGGCCCTTGATTCTGATTTTTGTATTTGTTCTTCTATAGTCATTTGTCGCCGGAATTTGCGAAGACCATCGAGGAATGGCTTACTTCTGTCATTGGTTTTGACTGTTTTTAGCCTAATACCACCTTGAATTTGTTTAAGAAGCTTATTGTGTGTATTGTCCTTTTCTGTCTCGTATACGAATTTGTCGTCGACTTTTGTCATCGATTTACAAGTGATGATTGGTTGAGATCTGCAAAAAGATAAATGGAAATTGATTAATTTGGGGTCTTAGGTTGTGGTTGCTTAGCAAAATGTTGTAGCAAGGGTCAATTATTGTAGTTGATGTAGTGCATGGCATTTGTTAGTTATGTTTGTAGCATTTTGTACTATTCAGCAATTGGTAAACCAAGGAGAAAACTAAAATTAAATTAGAAAACAGCGTAATGGAGGACTTGTGATTCATGTACATATGTTCGAGTATGATATCATGGAAAGAGTCTCAGGTGCTATCCAAAATTGAATAAAGCCATTTTTTCTATCGGCGGAAGCTGTTTACCAATACCATATTGAAAAGATTGTACAAAACTCAAACGTCAACTAGAGAGGCATAATATTTCAAAAGTCAAGCAGACGGTATTGAAGTAATGGAAAAAGCAAGCCTGATGTCATAGGTGTTTTTGCAAGCATTGAAACAGAAGCGGGTAAAATGGGATTAATGGTTAATGAGGGCAAAACGAAGTATATGCTGCTGCTAAACAAGTACAGAGAACATCGACGAATCGGAGAAAACGTCCCCATACTTAGAATTAGTTACAGACAAGGAAAACAACATCAATTCGGAGATCAAAGCAATTGAGAAATAAAACCCTCTATACAAAAATCAAGGTAACGATTTATAGGAATTTGATCACACCAACAAGGAGCTGTATGAGTTGTACCGTGACATGAACATACCTAGAAGAGTACTCATCGCGGGACTACGATGACATGTAGAGCGGATAGAGACCAACGCTCCGGCTCGACGGATTTTGGAAAGCACATTGCAGAAAAATAGCGCAGGAAGAAGACCTCGTCTTAGCTGGCGCAATAAATTAATAAATCTCATACTAAAAGGTAGGAGAATCAACTCAACTTTAGGAGACCTCTCTGCAAAGAGATCTGTCAGTAGAGGAACACTGCAAGGCGGAGTCCTATCCCCTTTTTTTTTTATAATATACGCGCACATCAAGGGGTTATTAAAACCCTTATAATGTTATTAACACAGTGCGAGCGGTTAAGAAGGAAGTAAAGGATTAGAAAGGAGGTGCCGATGCACATTATTTTTAAACTTCTGTGTATTACAATGAGAGGGGAAAACAGAGTCAGGTAAAGCATTCCACATCCGAGTAGTACGCTAAAGAATGAATTTCTATATTTCACTGTACGACCGAAATTGGGCTGAAGGTAAAACTGATTTGCATTCCTTGCGAGGCGTGTATTGCTGTTAAATTGCTTAAGGGGAGGAATGCAACTGGCTATTTCGTCCGAGCATTGTTTGTAAAAAAACGTATAGAAAAGAGAGAGACATGAAACATTACGACGATGATCAAGACAATCAATTGATTCAACAATTGAACTATCACCTATCATTCTTAATGCTCTGTTTTGAATCTTATCGAGTAGGCACAATGATGTTTTAGGAGCACCTGACCAGATATGTGAATTGTACTCTAACTTAGGACGGATGTAGGCTTTATAAATACATAGTAGCCAGATCAGAAGGGGTGAAAAATTTCCTGAACCTTTTAAGGAAACCTAAGCATTTAGCAGCATTTTTGGCGACTTCAAATATGTGGTCATTCCAACGAAGATCATCGTTGACACACATAGCAAGAACTGACAGCTTTTCGGTTTCTTCGATGCAGGTACCATTCATGGATAATGGCAATGGGGGAAAGTTAAGCTTCAACGACAAGAGACAGCATTGAGTTTTCGAAGCATTGAATTCTACTCGGTTCATAAGACCCCATGCAACAATGCTGTCAAGGTCAGAATTCAATGAGCTTATCATACGCAACCGTTCCAGTTCCACATCCGAAGAGCAGGGACGTGAATTTGGAAACGAATATGAAAAGCTGAGGGTCGAGTCGTCAGTAAAACAGTTAATCGGATTAGAAGCTTCAGACAATAGATCATTAATGAAAATGAGGAAGAGAGTCGGAGACAAAACGGAGCCCTGGGGCACACCAGCATTTATGAAGTGGGTATCAGACTTGAAGCCATCCAACACAACTTGTATTGAACGGTCGGAAAGGTAATTTCTAATCCAACGAAGAAGAGACTCATCGATACCAAAAGCACGCATTTTCGATAAAAGAGCCTGATGCCAAACTCTATCAAATGCTTTAGAAATATCAAGCGCAATAATCTTACTTTCTCCAAAACAATGTAAAGATTGGTTCCACTTTTCGGTGAGATAAGCCATCAAATCACCAGTGGACCGTTTGCTACGAAAGCCGTACTGACGGTCATTAAGAAGCTTTCGTTCTTCAAGATATTTCATAAGTTGACGGTTTATCAACGTTTCCATAACCTTGGAAAGAAGGGACGTTAGTGCAATTGGACGGTAATTGGAAGGGGAGGAAGACTCGCCTTTTTTAGGGACCGGCTGGACAAAAGCAGTTTTCCATCTGCTTGGGAAAAGCCCAGCAGAATAGGAAAGATGGAAAAGCTTACGCAGTGGCTTTGCCAGCGTAGAAGAACACCTCTTCAGAATAACGGCGGGGATACCATCTGGACCAGCGGATTTATGTATGTTGAGATCTTTAAGGACTCTCGCAACCGAGCGAGTTCGAAAAAATATCTGCTGCATCAAAGAATTTGCAGACTCGAGCTCAGGTGGAGCCAATATGCTATAAGGAAGTGTCGAGTTGGCAGCAAATTGAGCTGCCAGCAAATTGGCTTTGTCGATGGAGCTGACATACGGAGAGTCATTGAAGACGAGCGTTGGGACCGATGATGTGGTCGAGTTCTTAATATTCTTAACAAAATACCAAAAGTTTTTACTTCCTTTTGGACACAATAGTATTTTTTGCCTTACCTTTTGGTCATATAAAAACTTGGTTTTCTGTATGTGAGTATTGCAGGCGTTCCTGGCGCACTTAAACTTATTTCTGTTTTCTTCTGTAGGGTCATTTTTAAAAATCCGACATTTTTCTCTTTCCCTAATCATCTCCCTACAGCTCGAATCGAACCACGAATTTTCTTTGGGGATGATGCTCTTTGATCTATGCGGAACAAAGTTAGTCATGCCGTTGAGAATTACGTTAGATATCATATCAGCTGATGCATCCACGTTACCGTCGAGAAAGCACAATGACCAATTGAAATTTCGAAAGAAATTATTCAGGCCGTCCCAATTGGCTTTCTCATATTGCCTCTTCTGTGGAACCTTGTGGTCAACGATCTTAGAAATTGAGGGATTTAAAGTGATTGCATATGCAGATGACGTCTCCATTAGGGTATCAGGTAAACATGCTCACGTCCCGGACCTGAAACCGCTCTAAACAAACTAGTAGATGGGCGGGAAAAAGTGATCTAGGGGTCAACCCTCAGAAAACTGAACTCGTTCTCTTCACCAGGAAATACAAAATTCCTCAACTAATAACTCCATCAATCAATGGAAACCCACTTAAACTTTCAGACGAAGCAAAAAATCTAGGTATCATCCTAGACAAAAAGCTAAACTGAAAATCCAATATAAGGAAAGAGTCAGGAAATCCACTGTAGCCCTGTAGGGTTTCTTCCCCCAAATCACCCACCAATACTCATATACGGAGTATTGGTATGGTGGACCGCTCTTGATAAAAGAGCCTACTTCGATAATCTAAGCAAGGTCCAACGAGATCAAAACCCTCAGCTGCCCTAAATATACTCCTTAATCTCAAACAACTAGATATCTTCAGCAAACAAAAGGCCGCCAGTGCAGCCATACGTATCAGTGCTCTCTCCCAATGAACCGATAATAACATCGGTCACACTACAATCCTGAATCTGTTCAGATCAATCCCTTGTCACTCCGACTACACCATCTCCCAATTGGTTTTTGGATAACAAGTTCCAAGTCTCAATCCCATCGAGAATTATCTGGGAAGATTAAGAATTCCTAAGAGATGATTCAATTCATTTCTATACAGATGGTTCAAAACCGAAGAAGGGGTTGGCTGCGGGGCGTACTCAGACAGACTCAATGTATTCGTTTACAGTAATAACTTGTTTCTTTACTTTTTTTTAATTGAAATATCATTCTTCTGATGACGTCGCCTTAAAAATGTCGGGACTCATTTAAGAAAATGCTTATATGCCAGTCTGACTTAGAAAAAGCTTGAGTGTGACTAAGAGACTCATTGCTTAAGACCCTAACCCATCCTAACGCAAACGTCATCTAACCTTTTCGAACAAAGGACACAGTTCTTGTGTTTTGCAATTTCTTGTCTTATTCACTCAACTTTAAATGATGCAAAAAGAGACATCCTTTATTTGAAAAATGATGAGATGCGACTGTTCTTTATTTTCTACCTACCTATCATTGCACTGCACATGTCGCAACTGTCTGCCACTTTCAACTTCTTTCATCATCTCCGACCAATCTGGTCGTCTTCTTGGTCGCGTCCTTTAAATAAATTAAGATAGCCTTCTTAAAAAAAAAATTTTTATTCAATGCGTTAATAACTTACTTTAGCTTTTCGATTACTGCTTTCTGTTTTGCTGAAAGATCCTTCTTTTCAAAGTCCGTTGGTGCACCTAATGGTGGTGGAGGTGGTGGTGGCGGCTTTGGAATCAGTGACGGTAGAGGCGGTGGTGCAGGAACTGTAAAATATAAATCAGTGATGGTTATTTAAATATAAATTCTCCAGGTGATTTAATGAGAGAAGAATGGACTAATTTTGACTGCCCTAAAGAATAAAGTAGTAAAGTTTTGGGTTGCATTTTTTCGTTTACTTTTTATAATTTCGAAAGAATGCTAATAGACGGGTTTGAATTTTCTTTTTAGTTTCTGAGTATCTGAGAGAGAAGTGTATTCTGTTGTGTTTGCGTATTTGGATTCGTATTTTCTTTTTCTTTTTTAAGAGTAAAACTTAGTTAGAGTATAATTTTTCTTAATTAAATGTTAATTTACCAGAAGCAACTGCATCTGAGAGTGGGAGTCCGGAGAAATTGAAACTTAAGCAAGCAATTTGTTAATAATTAAGCTATGCGACTGTACTTTTTTACTGGGACTTGGAACCGTTAAAGAGATTTTTCAATAGTTTCATAGCTACTAGAATATAAGTGGGGTGTTGAGATATAACCAAAAGTCTAGCATGATGATTTGTTGATAAAAATATCTTGGTAGGTATGAAATTAAATACTGGGAAAATAGTTTTGTGGCTAATTAGGATTCATCCTTTTTTTTAGGTGAAACCCCTCATGTACTTCAAAAGACAAAAGTATGAAAACAACTACTTTATGGTGTGGTTTTTATACCGGTGGTAGCATTGGCTCGTTTTTTTTGTTGATAAAATGATTTAATGATTTTGGAACTTCTTTTCAACTTATTTCTGTCTGGGATGGACCTTGTCTTTCGCCAAAATACTTTGTCAACAAGTTCGTTTCCTCCTTCCTAACTCCACTTTTGTACTGTATGTTGTTGATGGGCATACCTTTTCACTTGAAAAATGCTACTCCTACTACAATACTTTACTCTTTACATCTTTATCTCAGCTGTCATCAATTCACTCTGATGGGTTAGGTTAGGTTAGGTTAGATGTGTCTGTCAGTTATACGGAGATTGACACACTTAGACCACAGAGGGTTCATTGTGAGACACTGGGTCCTATTTAGAGGACTAGAGAGTTGAAACACTCTCTAATCGAACCTGGACTAACGAGTTGGTCAGTTAGTCAAACCATCCAGAACTTCGTACGAAGAGGGAGAGACTTTTAGGGTCTTTATTAGCTAAATCGCTGTTGTCGTCGAAAAAGTAATCACCCAGGTGAGCTTTCGTCTGTTAGCAAGTGCAGGGCATGAGCAAAGGAGATGTTGGGTTGTCTCCTCTTCCTCTTCGTCCATGCCATGGAGTCAAGTCTTTTGGCGTGTCTACCTATCAGGCAGTGTTCTGTAAGAACACCTATAGTGGAACTAATGTACAGACGACTTAGATTCAATAAAAAGAACGTTTCGAGTTCACACATGGCCAAATTCGTTTGGTCATAAGACATGTATTGCTCTGCGTCTAAGACATGTATTGCTCTGCGTCCATCTAGTGCTAGAGCAATAGGTATACCTATATTGTTCCTTTCAGGTCAAAGATGAGAAGTCGTTCCCTTTTTGGCGAGTTCGTCTGCCATGCCTGTGACCCGGCACCCATGAAAGGTGAATATTGAACTGTTCTGATATCTCCTTTAGAAACGTGCGACAGTTTTAGACCGTATTAGATTTTGTCGAGACAGAGGCAAGAGCTTTGAGAGCAGCCTGACTGTCCGAGGAGATGCGAATATCCGTGGAGGATACAACGTTTTCTCTAAGCCAGAAGAGGACTTCTTTTATCGCCAGGATTCCCGCTTGGATCACACTAGAGTAGAGAGGTAGGTGGAAGAAAAGGTTTAAATTCAGCCATTTCTAGAAAATTACACTTCTTACACCATCACAGGTTTTGGATCCGTCAGCGCAGAAGTGTAAGGCTTCATTATCCAAGAAAGTACCATTCTCCCAAGTTTCTCTTCAGGATATGGGTATTTGGAAATTATTATCAAACACCAACTTAGGGGTGGTGTAGTCTAATCGATCCGAGATGAATCTTAAGTTGTTTAAAATATCAGTGTGACCAATTTGATTGTTGGTCCAATGTGAGTTAGCTTTTAGTCGAGGAGTTGAGTTCGCTGCTGACTGTTTGCCGAAAATGTCTAGGGGTGTAAGATTTAGTAGTATGTCTAGGGCATCCGAAGGAGTTGTCCTTAGCGCACCGCTGATGCACATATTTCCCGTTCGCTGGACTTTGACCAGCTTCTTATAGTTTACCTTTTTGTCAAGTGCGATCCACCATGTTACTACCCATAGGTTAGTAAAGGTCTTATGACCGATATGTATAGCCATCGAGCAATATTGGGAGAGAAACACCATTTGCCGCCAATAGCCTTCTTACATGAGAAAAGTGCAATGTTAGCTTTATTTATTCTTTCCTCTATATTGGTTTTCCAGGTTAGTTTTTTTTTTTATCAAAAAGATAGATATTTAGCCTGATTCACTAATGTTCAAAATTCTGAACCGTTTACAATCCGGCTCTCGTAAACGGTTCAGAACCGCGGAGTAGAGTCTTCCATTCAGCTTAGGGGCATTTTTCGATTACTAATTACTTCATACCTTCGCTTCTCAGTAGTACCAGCGCTCCTCATTTCTACCTTCGCTTCGTATTCATACCTTCACTCCGGGTTCCTTATTCGTACTTTCGCTCCTCATTCATACCTTCCCTCTTATTTGTATTTTCACTCCCCGTTTGTGTCCTCATTCGCTCTTCATTAGTATTTTCGCTCCTAATTCGTGCCTCCGCTTCTCATATTTATTTTATATTGATATTTATTTGCCCCATATTCGAACTTTTGTTTATCACTCATTCTTTCTATGAATATGTCTTCGTTCGTTCGTTCATTGTTTCCCTCGTAACTTCGCTCACTCGCACCTTCTCTCCTCATTTGTACCTTTGTACAAAGGGCTAAGTTTTTACATAACCAAAAAGTAAGGCAAAAAATACTATTGTGTCAAAAAGGATGTAAAAACTTTTGGTCTTTTGTCAAGAACATTAAGAACTCGACCACTTCATCGGTCCCAACGCTCGTCTTCAATGACTCTCCGTATGTCAGCTCCATCGACAAAGCCAGTTTGCTGGCAGCTCAATTTGCTGCCAAATCGACACTTCCTCATAGCATATTGGCTCCACCTGAGCTCGAGTCTGCAAATTCTTTGATGAAGCAGATATTTTTTCGAACTCGCTCGGTTGCGAGAGTCCTCAAAGATCTCAACATACAGAAATCCGCTGGTCCAGATGGTATCCCCGCCGTTATTCTGAAGAGGTGTTCTTCTACGCTGGCAAAACCACTGCGTAAACTTTTCCATCTTTCCTATTCTGTTGGGATTTTTCCGAGCAGATGGAAAACTGCATTTGTCCAGCCGGTCCCTAAAAAAGGCGAATCTTCCTCCCCTTCCAATTACCGTGCAATTGCACTCACGTTCTTCTTTCCAAGGTCATGGAAACGTTGATAAACCGTCAACTTATGAAATATCTTGAAGAACGAAAGCTTCTTAATGACCGTCAGTACGGCTTTCGTAGCAAACGGTCCACTGGTAATTTGATGGCTTATCTCACCGAAAAGTGGAACCAATCTTTACATTGTTTTGGAGAAAGTAAGATTATTGCGCTTGATATTTCTAAAGCATTTGATAGAGTTTGGCATCAGGCTCTTTTATCGAAAATGCGTGATTTTGGTATCGATGAGTCTCTTCTTCGTTGGATTAGAAACTACCTTTCCGACCGTTCAATACAAGTTGTGTTAGATGGTTTCAAGTCTGATACCCACTTTATAAATGCTGGTGTGCCCCAGGGCTCCGTTTTATCTCTGACTCTCTTCCTCATTTTCTTTAATGATCTCTTGTCTGAAACTTCTAATCCGCTTAACTGTTTTGCTGACGACTCGACCCTCAGCTTTTCATATTCGTTTCCAAATTCACGTCCCTGCTCTTCGGATGTGGAACTGGAACGGCTGCGTATGTTAAGCTCATTGAATTCTGACCTCGACAGCATTTTTACATGGGGTCATAAAAACCGAGTAGAATTCAATGCTTCGAAAACTCAATGCTGTCTCTTGTCGTTGGGGGAATGTTAAGCTTCTAACATTCCCCCATTGCCATTATCCATGAATGGTACCTGCATCGAAGAAACCGAAAAGCTGTCAGTACTTGGTATGTGTATAAACGATGATCTTTGTTGGAATGACCACATATTTGAAGTCGCTAAAAACGCTGCTAAATTCCTCTTCTGACCCCTTCTGATCTGGCTACAATTTATAAGGCCTTCATCCGCACAAAACTGGAGTATAACTCCCATATTTGGTCAGGTGCTCCTCAAACATCTTTGCGCCTACTTGATAGAGTACAAAATAGAGCGTTAAAATTGATAGGTGATAGTTCAATCGTAGAATCGATTGATTCTCTTGAACATCGTCGAAATGTTACCTGTCTCACACTCTTTTATCGCTTTTTTCACAAACAGTGCTCTAGTGAAATAGCCAGCTGCATTCCTCCCCTGAAACAATTTAGCCGCAACACCCTCCTCGCTAGGAATGCTCATCAGTTTTACCTTGAGCCCAACTTCGGACGTACAGTCAAATATAGAGATTCGTATTTCAGTCGTACCACCCGTATGTGGAATGCTTTACCTGGTTCTGTGTTTCCCTTGCATTACGATCACAAAAATTCAAAAGCAACGTGCATCGGTGTCTCCTTTCAAATCCTCTCCTATTTTCCTAAATGGGGGGGTATTCATAACCCCTTGATGTGCGCGTTAATTATAAAAAAAAGCTCGTCATTCCACTTTCGCTGTTTTCGCTTCTCATTCCCGCTTTTGCTCCCAACTCATGATCTTAATTCGTGTCTTCGCTTTTCACTCGTATGTTCGCTTTTCACTCGTACCTTTGCTCCTCTTTCGTACCCTTGCTCCACTTTCGGATCTTTGTTCGTGACTCGTTCCTTATATGAGTATCTACGTTCGTTCGTGTATTGTTGCTAATCGTATTTTTGCCCATTTGAATCTCCTCTCCTCTTTCACACATTCGCTCCTCATTCTTAACTTTGCCACTAATTCGTTATTCCGTTTCTCACTTATGTGTTCGCTCCTAATTCGTTTTTACGGTCCTATTCGTGCCTCTACTTCTCATTCGTGTCTTCATTCCTAATTCATGCCTTAGATCTTCATTCGTGTCTGTGCTCTTCACTTTTACCTTTGCTGCTCATTCCTACATTGTTTCCAATCGTAACTTTGTTTATTCGTAATTTCTGTCCTCATTCGTACCTTTGCAACTCATTCCTACATTTGCTCTCATTCTCATTAGTGTCTTTGTTCCTGATTCGTGTTTTCGTTCCTGATTCGTGTTTGTTCACACCTTTGCTCCATTTTTGGATCTTTGTTCGTCACTTGTTCCTTCTATGAGTACCTTCATTCGTTCCTACATTGCTTCTTAATCGAAACATCGAACATTCGCACCTTCTCTTCAAATTCGTACGTTCGCTTTTTAAACATCCGAACCCCATTCGTACCCTAGCTACTAAAATTTTCAACCTTACTTTTGTATCCTTCGTTTACAAGGACCTGAAAGTGAGTTTAGTATGCTTACACAGAAGAGTAAATATCAAATAATGTTTCCTGTTTTTATAGGTAAAACTTGTCTTTGATGATTTTGCTAAGTCTTAACCGCTTGAAGAACATTCGTTATATTAAATTTAGATTTCTTTGAACGTATTGGTGTTTAAACGAACGTGATTGCTCCAAGCGTCTAAATTTCTTTGACTCCAAAAAAAACCGCCATTCAATTTAAGCTGCCTTAAATTTTTCTCTTTTTCATTATTACTTTACTTTGAGTCAAAGTAAAGCCAAACCCAAGAAACTGCTTTGAACACTCCCAAAAGAAAAACAAGAAATTGAATTTATTTTTCGTAAACACCACCGCAGTTATATAAAATACAATACCTTTATTATACTCTCATCTCCCATGAGTTTAAGACAAAATGTTATTCTTTCTCAAAGCAAATAAACCAACATGAGATTGAAGCAAACAGAAAACACTTTCCCTCGTTGTTGCGTTGCTGGCTTGAATAAATATAAAAGAAAACTTTTTATTTCCCTCCCACGATATACATATTCGTACACGTATCACACAACCCTTTTAAAAGTAAGCATTGACTAAAAAGCTACACAAATGTTCTACCACTGATCAAATAAAACCTATACCAGTGATTTTGCCACCTCAATGAATGACAAGTAAATAAAACCAAAGGAAATTTACTTAAATGCTATGTTATATTATCAAATTAGTTTTCAAAATGAAAATTGTTTTCTCGAAACGATGACGATAACGACGACAACGACAACGACGTCGACGACGAAAACGACAACATCAGACGACCTCACGGATTATAAAATGCAAAGGGTAGCAGTTACGCAAAAAAAGGCTTGCTTAGCGTAAAATTGTTTGCTTTTTGCATACTTTGTTCTTATTTTCTTCGAAGGGAGCTTAAATTAAAACCGAAACTTTTTTCAGAATTTTCTTTTTTTTTTTTAAGGTTTAACTTATGAGCTGATGTGGAAAATCATTCTTTTGCAATTCGTGTTTATGCCTTTTAACTAGAATTATGTAGATATTCAGCAGCCGCGCTTAAGGGCCCCATGTTTTTAAATATCTTTTTTAAGTAAAATCCCTATGCCCGTGCCATGCTGTTTTTTACTCGCATTTATTATTTTAGTATTATTTTTTTATTTGTTTTCTACTCTGCCCACCACTTTAGCCGCATTTGAATATTAAACTTGTTTTTTTTCTTTTGTTTGATAATTTTATATTCAAGAATGTTTTTTTTTTTTTTTAAATTCCTTGCTTTTAACTTAGGAATGTTAAGTAGGAAAGAAAAGGGTCAACATTAAAAAGGCTTTTCAAAAAATTTTAATTGGTAAGAAGCGTTGGTATGGAAATTATCCTCAGGACATTTTGAACGAAGAAAAAACAACTCAAAAAAATGTAAAGGCTAAGCCTAGCTGTGCCCAAAAATTATGCTTTTATTAAGCAATAGAGTGTAAATTGAAAAAAAAAGAGAGTGTCTCCCTTCGTTGAAATAGAATTAACATTTAAATGAGAGTTTCAAAGTTTTAATGTTAATTTTTAAACTATTGATAGAATTTTTATTTTTGGGGTTCTTTTTGTCGCGTACTACAAATGTATTTAGAAAAACTTTTCCTAATATAGAACGATATGGTGTTTGACAACGGCTCCCAAAGGAGTTTTCTTCATTTCTTCTGAGCATGTAGTTGGGTACAGTGGTGCAGTAAACGATTGATGGATTGCTACTCTTAGCCTCTCGATGTTGTGCCTTCTAGCTACCCACTGGTTAGTGTTCTTTTCTTTTTCTCAGTTTATTTCTCAGCCGCCCGTGGGCCGTAGGAAATGATTATAACTAAAGAAAAGTAAAAGATTCCTACTCTAGTAGAATAAGTTATTTTTCTGAGTGCTTTAGCTAGTAAATAAATAGGGTGGCGCAACAGAGCGATAGGAGCCCCTGGGCCTAGCGCATTTCTCACAACAAAACCTTCATGCCTCTGTTGGGATTCGAACCACGAACCTCTGGGGTAACAGGCGGATATGCTAACCATCACGCCACGGGTACCAGCTTTAGCTAGTACCAAACCTAAAAGAGGTGGTTGTAACCGTTATAGTCATTATACATAAACAGATTAGTTTGCCAAACCCAACATTGAATTTCGCGGGGCATAGTTCGTCAGTCTCAGACCATAGTTGATTCTTAATAGTTAAAGAAAGTGTGTCTTGTAAGCAGCGCAAGGATTTTTCATATCAAGATTCATAAGCACGTTTGGCGTACATCGAAAATCTAGAATTACAAGAGATAGCCCCTGATTTCCTTGAACTAGTCCTTCTGAAACTGTATCTGAGTTCTGAGCTGCCAAAAACAAATACTGAATGACAGCATTGAGAACAAAGGGAAAAATGTTTTTCCACGGGTACCTCCTTTTGTGAGGAATTGGCAAGTTCTCCGTTAGTAAATTTATTGCCATGAAAAAAGTTTTTTGGATTAGCCGTTCGGAACCGGGAGAAAATTGTAGGTATCCTCCGTTCCCTCACAAGGCATAGTTGTGAGAAATGCGCTAGGCCCTGGGGCTTCTCGCTCTGTTGCGCCATGCGCCACCCTATTTATTTTTATTTTATTTGATCATGGAAAGCTGGCTGTCAAATCTCGCTCTCAAGTTCTACTCTGTCACCAAACCCAAAACATTTTTTCAACGAAAGTCTTATAACAATGTTAGAAGATGGGGCTTGGTTGCCAAACTTAAGGTCTTAAGACTGCAACAGTCTTTGCCCAGTGGAGAATAATGAATTTTGTCGAATTGAACGCTAAACTCTCTCCTGTTAATTTAAGCTAAGCATACCCCAGTTGCGGCTACCCTATGAGTAATACAAATCATCTTATGACCACATATTTTCTTGTACCCTTCTCGTTCAAGAAATGCCCCCAAAACTCCTGCCTTAGAGCGATATTTCCGTAAGACCGGAATGTGTGAAGGCTTTTCCTCCAACTACTAACGTATGGTCAGATAAAGAAAGTTGTATTTTAGCCGCACCAATCACTTGTGAAATGTTCTGTCTAAAAAAGTATTGCTGTCCTGAAATAATTTTTCCGTAATACCCATTCCATAAGGTTTGGTCTTCAGTACAACTACTTACGTACTTTCAAAAAAAGAAACTCGATTTTAAACCGCACTAATATTCTACCGACCAAGCATAGCTGTCGTGAAACGATTTTTCCGTAATACCCGTTACTTTAGGAATATGTATCGGTTTATTTATTATTGAATCTAAATATTGACGTTCTATCAAAAAAGAAATTCTTTTCTCAGCCGCACCATTCGAATGTGGAACGTTCTAACTTTCCTAACTTTTCCTTACCATTTCGATGTTCGTCGATACTGAGCATCCAGAAGGAGCGCTTTCGAAGATTGCTAAGCAGCAATTGTCATACTAATCCCTCTTTTATGTTAAATATTTCTGTTCTCTGGCTTAAAAGTTAAGGTGATCATGTGAAGCTTGCCCTTAAAACTTATTACAGGTGTAAACGTGTCTGATTCTCAACTGTTCTATGAAATTGGAGACTATTTGACAAGCATAAAACTTCAGCTTATGACCGAAATGAAGTATGCCCGATCAATGGAACCTACATAAATACTGTTTGTCCGATCCTTATAAATGATAGACCCTCACAATTTCGTTTATTAAGGAATAAATCACGTGGACATCACTCAGTAGTTCTTGTCTGTCGTACTATTTGAACCTCACGTCGACAAATAAAATGGTTGATATCAATGAGGTCCTAGGACCAGAAAAGCTTATTATCGAACAAGTTTTCACATTACTTCTGATCTTGAAAAAACCTGTAGTCTTACAACGATTTGCACGTTTTTTTTTTTAACCGATTTTTAAGTCGTGTATGGCAGTTTACGCAGGAACGAGATGGACCTTCTAGGAAATTCAATTCTGGAATTTAAGTTCGAGGTGTTCTGTCTCAGAGAAAAATGCGTTAAAACTTAAAGTCGAAATTACGAAGACTGGGACATGTCGAGCGAATGAACACAATCGGTTGGGAACGATGAGTCTTCGGAAACATACTACGTTCACGCTGAAGAAGAATATCTATTCTGAAGGTACGCAATAATGTGGAAACCGACCTCAATCAGCTGGAAGTGCAAAATTAGCACTGTCCATTTAGTACTAGAGTTTACCTTAGTTAAAGTAACTATCTAGAATGTAATCAAAAAGTTGTTTTAGGAAGTTTCACAGAAACTTTTAACTTTGTAATAGTAAGAGCGTCCCTGTTGCGCAAAACTCCTTTCTATGCTTACTTACGTCATTGCCATTTCAACGTCAAGTAAAGTCAATGCAAGACATTGCAACTACTCTGACAAACACTGTCAATGAAGATTTTCTGGAACACATTAAACTTATTTTCATCGAATCTACTTAAATCGAATATTTTCAAAGCCCTAAGGTCCAACTATGTAACTTTGTTCTGCTTTCTATTCATTCGAAAATTATTTTTGCATCGATTTTAAATTCTTCGAAATGCTTTCTAGAAAAAGTTCCAAGTTTCGTTTAAGCCTGACATTTTCTACTAGGTACTTAAGAATTACGGAGGAGGAATTTCATGCTTTCAAACACTTTCATTATAGATTCGAGTTACATATAAGCCCATTGCTGTATAGCGTTTATGGAATCGGTTTATCCTTTCCTTTTAAAATTATTTCGTTCTTTTAAGATACAATCATTAAGTAAATAACTTTATTAAATTGTGGCTCAACACAACTCGGGAGATGAGTCAATACCTCAAAATTAAACAAAAAAAATATAAGAAAAAACCAAACTATCGATGCAAACTTAAGCCTTTCACACGGACATGCTAATTGAAATTAAATTGTGAAGTTTTTTTTTTCATGACGAAAGAAGAGACGAAAAAGGCTTTTCCTACGTTCCGCAACCAACCAACCAACGAAACACCGAAAGCCTTTATACAGGAGAATTTCTTTTTTTATGATGAGGTTTTATTCCCGCTGCCGCCATACGAATAAGTTGAAAAATCTACGGAGGCATGGAGTAAGTTTTAAACGGCAATACAACTACAAGAACAAAGATACTTTGAAACGGAAGTTCCTTTTTCGCACTTAATTATGGAAACGCACAAAGAGATGGCCGAGGATGTTGAATTTTTTTTTCTTTGTATCCTTGTTTAATGATTTTTTCCTTATTTGCCTGCAGATATAACGTAATTGAAGAAGAAGAGGTGATGAGCAATTTAATGTTCGCACAGAAATTTTAAAACAATCAGTGTATTGATAAATAGGGTATTCGACGAAGTCGCATCTTCGTTTTCTTTTTCAGATAAGAAAATAAGTTATCTTAATGGAAACTGCTTATTTGAGAGACATTCTTAAAGCTTTATTTTTTAATTTTCTTTGATTTTCTATTTGGTTTAAAAATCAACTTAAAACAGGAACCCTAGAAGGTTCCTTGTTTCTTTTTTTCTATTGGAAATGGATTCTAAGCTTGAAAGTGGCATTGAGTGGGTGGAGAACAGTACAGTAGAACTGTTCACTTTCGTTCACTTTTGGGTTCGTAAGCCAGGAGCTATTGCTGTTGCTCCTTAAAGAATAAAAAAGCACACAAATTATGTAATTTTCTTAAGTGCAACATGGGAAACTTACCCGTTTGACCTGTTGGAAGGAACAATTTCGCTGTAAATGAAACGAAACTATGACACTTGTCTATGCTTCCTTTGTCGTGTATTTTAATGGTTCATAAAGACTATCACAGAAACATCGGGAAGTTCTAAATTTTTGAAATGTTCTGAGGCATTATCAAAAAAAAAAAAAAATCACAAACACATCCACTCCGCTCCTTCAGACAGCTCTAAATATGCTCATCAGCAGGGCCAAAAACTCTGGGCTACATGTCAACCCTACAAAAAGAGAACTTGTTCTGTTCACGAGAAAACGTAACATTACAGATATACTTCCACCCATCTGGTACGGCGAAATATCTCGGAATTGTCCTTGATCGTAAACTTAACTGGTAAGAAAATTTAAAAGAAAGAGAAACAAAAGCTCAAATCACCTTCAATACTTGCAGTAGAATTTTTGGGAAAAAATAGGGACAAGGTCCCAAAATTATTCACTGGATGTATACATCCATAATAAGACCAATCCTCACATTTATGCCTGTCTGGTCTGGTGGCCATCATTAAAGAAGGCGTCAAACCTTTAGACCATGACCAAAATCCAAAGGCTTGCATGCATTGGCTCAATCAGTGCCATGAGAACGACACCAACGGCAGCTCTGGAAACATTCCTGTCGCTTGCCCCTATATAGATCTTTTTACAAAGGAGATGGCGGCCAAAAGCGCACTGCGACTCAAACAATGCAATAATTGGAATACAGGCATATCAGGATAGAACCATTATGAACCATACCGATATAGACATTCAAACAGACTAAACCCCCCTCATATTAATTTCAATTCAGTGGCCCTAACAGTCTTTCCGACAAGAGACAACTGGGTGGAAAACAGGGTTATAAAAGCAAATCACTTTCCCGTCTTCACAGATGGTTCCAAAACGGACAAGAGGGTATGGTCAGGTATCTTTTCAGATTATCCTACTATGAATAGATCACTAAAGCTCCCCGACTTTTGCAGTGTCTTCCAAGCAGAAGTGCTTGCAGTCTGTGAAGCCGTAAAACACCTGCCTACGTAGAACTTGATCATCAAAAATATCATCATCTTCATAGTCAGCCAGGCGGTGATTAAAGCTATCTCCTCCATTATCACAAAATCCAAATTAGTAGAAAGCTGTTGCAGTAATCTAAGACTGCTCAGCTCTACGAACACCGTAACTTTAATTTGGGTTCCAGGACATCGTGACATCATTGGCAATGAAATGGCGGATAAGTTTAAAATTGGGTCAGCACTCGAATCCAGCGATACAAACACCTCAAACACAATTTTCTAAAAACCGCCAATAACAGGTGCTCGTCTTTAGAAACATGCCGGGTCTCCAGAAACCTTTGGCCAGATATTTCAAAGAAAAAAAAAACAGGATTTCTGCTTCAGCTTAGGAGGCCTCGGCTCTCTCTGTTGGTTGGCATTCTCACGGGCCACAACTCGTTGGGTACCCACATGATTCCACTTCCTCTGTGAGTGTCCTAGCTTGGCCCCAACTAGAAAAAAAGCCATCGGAGAATACTTTTTCGAACAACATTCTGAAACTAGCTCAGGGCTCTAAATGGTTCAGTGTGGGTTCGCAACCCCAATAAGCCAGCCACCAGCCCAACCTAACATCTTTCCAATCTTTCCACTTCCTCATCATCTGTTTCCCGGGGAACATAATGGATCCTTGAGATCTGACTGGTAGTTTCTAGGTGCACTTGTTTAATGAAGCATTCTGCCTAAGAGCTGATTTTATGTATCATTATTGCCATTACGCCATGTGGTGTCTTGGTGCACTGGCTAGCATGTCTGCCTGTTACGCAAAAGATTCGTGGTTCGAACCCCAACAAAAAACATAATAAAAATGTTTTTCGACGGGTGTCGCGTTTGGCGAGGATTTGGCAAGTCCTACAATTACAAATTCATTGTTATAAAAAGCGCTTTCTCGATTATCCCCTACATCCCTCTCAAGGCATGGTTATGAGAAATGCTCTACGCCATGAATGTATGTATCGCCACTAAACAAGTGTCAAATGTGGCCTTTCAACGCTGAAAGTACAGACAACTGCGACTGTACTGTTTGTTTGCCTGGTCGCTTTTGCAGGGTCCAGTACAAAGATTTTTATCCTGGAATAATCTCTTTTTCTTGTTGAAACTGTAATACCTTACTAAACGGTTGTATTTAGCTTGCCCTTTTTATTTCTTTGTTTTTTCAAATACATATCGGAAATTTTGTACGCACCTTTAGTTCTGATGACAATGAAATTTAATAATGTTTGGTATCACTTAAATACAAGATGGCCGCCGCTACGAAATGGAGGATTACATATTTTTAAATTTTTTCAAATTAAAAGGCTTGGTTAACAGAATAGAGCTCTCAATGAAAATTTGAAATCCAATATGGCCGCCACCAAAATTGTACGTTCATTTTTCTTCTTACAACCTTTTCAATGTCGGTATCAAATGAAAGGCATTGACTAGTAAAATATATTAAACTATGAAAAAAAAGATAGAAGATCTAAAATGGCCTCCAGCAAAATTAGAAAATAAAAACTTAAGAATAAAAATAAATACTTTTTTTAATTTTTTTAAGTGTTCTATTAAGTGTACGCCCACTATCTTACTTTTTGTGCTTTTGAACTATTTATTTTAAAAATTAGGTTGCTTTTTTTATGAAAACTTATTCTTCTTATCTAGAATTACCTTTTCAACCGCAAATTATTATGATAGATGTTGTATAAATGTTTTTTATCTTATTTCTTTTCCCTACAAGCGTAGTGTGCTTTAATTCGTCACAACGACATCCCAGCTGTCCTCTACTATTTATTTCCAAGTGCAACAGAGTATACGTAATTATGCAGAATAAGTATGCAATGCGTATTATTATGTACAGAAGACACACACGCAAGGGCTGGTCCAATTAATTATTTTGCCGGCAAGTCAACTATACTGATTGTTTTAATTGTAACAACTGTTCAATGTGCGTTATGTAAGACAGAATGTATTGTGGTAATATGAAATCAATAATATTAATTACTGAAATCGGTTCTTTAAAATCAACTGTTTTCCGAGGAAAACTTCAATCAAGTGTTGATTAATTATTAAGAAAAATTAATTATTATTTGTGGTGTACCTATGCGTATGTAATAGGATCGTTTCTCGAAATGAAACAAACAAGCCCAAGCCCTATACTGCGATGAAGGTAGCTTAAAAAACAATAAATAAAATTTTTTGAATAATTCTAATTTAGTGTTCCTTTGGTATGAATTTCCAAACCAATGCATTTTTGAGTTCGCGGCAGCGGCAGTTGCAGTTGTCAAAATTAAGTTATACAGCGACACATGAAAATACCCACACCCGACACGAGAAACACGCAGCGTTTTCATACATTTGTATTGTCGCAACGACAAAAACGATGAAAACAGCGTTTTTGCCGTTGGTGCAAGGGCAAAAACGCTTTGATTTGGGAGATTCTTAACAGTTTTTGACAAAAACCTTCCTCTTATTAAGAAAACATTTTCTTTAGTACAAAAATTTTAGCTTAAGCAAATACCAATACAAGCAAAAAGTTTGAAAACAGTCGGTGCGCCCCTGTAATTAAGAGCAAAGACATTAGCTAAAAATAAAATATAGCTCTGTGGAATAACGATGTCGCTTTTTGTATCGTATCACCCATCTATCTTTTTTCAAGGTAAAACTTAAACCAGTGAAGCATAAAGCCTCTAAATCTAACATTCTCAACAAGAAATTGTCGTTTACCATGTATCGAAGGCGTTGGTGATGCCAGCTACATGATCGAAGTCGTCATTTTTGAATACGACGAATAAAAAATATGATCAATTTTTTCAACGTAAAACGCCAAAATAGATTTTAGGAATTTTTTTACGAAGAAATTTCATATATGTATTTGGTAATCACTATAAATCGAAGATGGCCGTCGCTACGAAATGGCTCGTGGCTTCATATAGATATTAAATGAAAAGATATGATTAACAGAATGACTAAGGTCTAGCCACTGGCTTAGGTCTAGACAATGGCTTAGGTCTAGACACTGTCTTAGGTCTAGACACTGTCTTAGGTCTAGACACTGTCTTAGGTCTAGACACTGTCTTAGGTCTAGACACTGTCTTAGGTCTAGACACTGTCTTAGGTCTAGACACTGTCTTAGGTCTAAACACTGGCTTATATTAGGTGTAGCTTTGAAATTTTATTGTGTCGAACTAATGTCACAGTTTGGGATAGGTCGATAAGATTAAATTGGTTTGAAAAAACTATACTGGCGTTTTTCAAGGCTGTACTCTAAGACTAATCTTTTATGGTCTTGCTGTTGAGGGTGTTTATGAAAATCTGCCGTTGGAATCAATTTTCCAATATTCTTATAAAGGCATTGCTCTAAGTGGGTCAATCATGTTAGCTGATAACCTACATTCTTGCTAACTTTAAGTTGACTTCAGACAGAGCTCTCAAAATAAACGCTGAAAAACAAAAGTCAAGGCATTCGACGCTGGTTTCTATGTGAAGAGGCAATTGAGCTTGTACAAGAAGACAAATATTTGAGACTACTGATTCCTGGTAACGTTAGCTTCGTTAACCATGTTCAGCAAGAGAGTAAAGATGAAGGCTAGCTCTCAATCCTAATTTTATAATAATACGTGTATGTGGTACGCGACGTATCCTACAAGCGGATTACTAGTGTGGAGCAATTAAGTATGGTGAATCCCTCTAGATGACGATGCTCGTAACACCGGAAAAGGGAAGAAGATGTGTTACTATATTCCTGCTTTTTGCTCAAACGTACCTACTTTGGAGAATTTTGAGGTGATCGGTCGTTTCTTTTTCAAACACTGATCCACAATCATTCCCTAATTCGACTCCAACAAAGGGATTTGAAAAACTTTGGATTCTCAAAAAAGGTGGATGTTGAAAATAGAAATGGTTTATTTGACCAAATTCACTAAAAATTATTTTTCTTCGGCGAAAGGGTCATCCAAAATATACTTCGTTTATCAGGAAAAAATTGTAGGTATGTGCAATTATATGCAAAGCGATTTTGCAATTGCGACAAATTTATGAAAACACGATGTCGTTCTTGTCGCTAAAGTACGAGTACTCAAATCACAGCGATTGATGTAAACATAATTTGACAGCTGAATTTGTCGCTGGCGCAGCTACAAAGCCGCTTTGGTTTGGAAAACCTTTGAGTGATAAAACTTGAAAGTGACCTATAAAGACATTCTCAAGTTAAGTGATCACTGATCACCGATCACCAACCATGAAAATACGAGAAAAACGCGTTTATAGTACGATTTGCTTTCTGATGGAATGCGTCAGAGACGGTTCCATTCTATTCATGGTTAAAACAGTGCAATTTGTATGAAATTTTCAGAGACTACTTTTGAAATACTCTACTCAAAGCACATGTTAAAAAAGATCGTTTTCTTTTCAAAATTTTTACTTAGCTTTTGCACCCTCCAAAAAAAAAAAAAACTACAACAAGAAGCTTTTTCAGTTGTCCCTAGAAATGAAGTCCGCAATTTATTCACCCTACAGTTTTTAAGTATTGGTCTAACACATTTTCCTCAATTTTCGATTGCCTATTACTTTAAAAATAAAAATAAGCCGGGGCCTCAATAAAGCCTCTGAACTAAAACTTGTGAGAAGCATTGACACGTGATATTGAATTTTCCACAATTCTCTCTAACACGAAAGCATTCTATCAATATTTTTATTCATCCAACACAAAATAAATTATTATGACTCAATTCAACGATGCAGCCACATGATAATGTCCTTGACAACGCCATGAAAATGTCCCTGAATAAGCCTTGCTTTGCCAAGTGCAATAACTCGCAATAACTATTTTCAAAATTAATACAATCAGCCCATAAATCTACAAAGGAAAAAAGTCTCCTCTTACCACTCTCAATGACGCTTCATGATTCATTCGTTTATCAATGAAATCCTACATTTATGAAGAAAAAAAAAAAAAAAAAAAAATACAAATAAGAGCGACAATATTCCACAACCACAAGCAATACATTCGGTCTGTCAAAACAAAGTCATGAAAGCAAAAAGCGACGAAAATCATCGGTTTGTTAGCTGACTTTAAAATCGCCTCATTGCTCATCCTTCGTTATTAACTTTCTCTTGGTTCAAATGGCGAGGTATAAGTAAAAATATATTGAATTTTCTTTTAATTTTTGGTTTGAATTGTGTACATGACGTTAGCTACCATCACAACATAACAAATCAATTTTTTTATTCCCACGCACTTGGCAGGTATTTTTTTTAATGATGAACATATGAACTTTCAGTCGGTATTGGTATTGGATACAATGGAAACGATTAAATAAAAATGAGCTTAAAATTTGAAAAGTAGTTTGCGTAGTAGTAGTTGCGTAAAAGTAGTTTTTTAAGTTCAAAACAAGATTTTGTAATTTTTTGAAATACAAATTTAAAACATTTTGAAGCTGTAATCAAAAGTTTTGAGGAAATTGTAGTTTTTTGTAATGCACTGTTTGCGTTACATTCTTAAGATTAGTTGACCATAAAAGATATCAAATCAGGAACTGTTGGGTAGAACACCGATGTTAGCCAGAGAAAATGAAGATTTCATTGGTAAGCAGCACTTTGAATCAAGATTCCCACTGTGCACGGGGAGTTTCAAATTTAAGAAACAGCATTACGAGCATCGTTATCTCGAGCAAACACTGCTCTTCTATTTACTTACTTCTATTTAGGTTACGCCGCGTTGACCTCTTTGTTAAGTGTGTTTTTTTAGACGTGTAGTTTTTAATCTGGCAATACTATTTTTAGAGCTGATATTTCTGACAGCTGTGACTCGCTTTATACTTTATACTCAGTTTGGTTGCCATTTCAAAATGAAAAGATTTACTGCAGAACATCGTTTGCAAATGGTCCAAATTTATTACCAAAATAGTGGTTCGGGTCGCGGGACGTATGGCGCGCTGCGTTCAGTATTCGGTCGACAGTATCGCCCACGTTTACTCTAGTGGATTAAGCGCATCCTCAGAGACTCCGTACAGTGCTAACCGAAGACGCTATCGCTGTTGTTGAGCAGAGTATCGTGGAAGACCTGATTGAGTCCATCCGCCACCGTGCACAACAATTGGAGCTGTGCTCATCGACTTTCTGGAAGATTTAGCATAAAGATTTTGGTTTCCTGCCTTACAAAGTTCAACTCGTGCAAGAATTGAAGCCGAACCACCATCAGCGCGTAGCAGGTTCGGTGATTAGGTCCAAAACGAGGTGGCCACCGAACCCCATCACAATGAAATTTTGTTCAGCCATCCCATGATGAAGTTCACTCCAAAAATTTTCTCATTTGGTTCACGATAATTCACAAGCCATTGTTGAGACAAAGTTGCATCTTCAAAAAGTCACGGTTACTTCGACATTGAATATGGCAGGGACGCTAGTCAGTGTTGATAGAACATAGATTCTGACGGACAGATCAACCCTCGCTTTCTTCAAGGAGACCATTAAAGGACCTGCTCCTCCAATTTGAATGCTGTACAAATCGGGGCGACTTCTCTACTATAGAAACAAGTGTTTTTGAACTCTGATACTGCGAATACTGAATAGGGACAAATTCGAGCCTTTTAAAAAGTGCGAAGGAGTTGAGAAGGTACACAAAATAGCAGAAAGTGGGATACCACATAATCAGTAGCTTTTTGAAGAGGTCTTAGGTTTTCCAAATGTAATTGCTAACAATCCAAGAAGAGAAGAAAGATGAATGAATCAAAGAAGAATTCTAGCGGATTTCTATGTAACTCAATTCTACAATAAAAGTGATTGAATGCTGCAAATTCCTTCGTCCTTATTCTTAGGTCTTAGGAGGAAATGGGAGAATCGAACGAAACTCGGAAGTTTTTGTCGAAATCGGTTGGATTATTCCAAAATTCAAATCCGATTCTATTTCCATTCCTATTGGCATTTGAAAGTTCTAACAAGAATAATTCGAAAGTAGAATAGAGTTACATAATTGGACCCTGAACCCTGAGATCTCCTCATCGAGCTTGTTCTTCATGACTTCTACACAAAAAGGAGAGCATCTTAGGTTCGGATAAGCAAAAACACTTCTGGTTCCGTACTCAAAATGATCTAGTACCCTCCAAGGCTAAAATCCCACATCGGCAAAAATTATCCATTCCTTACATGGTATATTCTTGTTCTTCCTTTTCCTTTTCCTTCCGCATCGTGATCTTGAAGGGTTTACAGCCCTCCCACTTAACTGCTTCACATTATTGATTCTCTCATTTCGTACCCCGCATACCTTACTAGGTATGATTGAGATGAATGCGCTATATGCTCAGGGCTCTCCGTGGACATAAATAAATAATAATTAATAATAAATACTGTTAATCCAGAGGTTCGAGTTCGAATCCCAACAGAGGCAAAAATGTTTTTTCCACGGGTATCGCCTTTCGCGAGGAATTGGCAAGTCCTCCGTTAGTATTCATTGCCATGAAAAGCGATTTCTCGATAAGCCGTTCGGAACCAGCAGAAAATTGTAGGTCCCCTCCATTCCCCCACAAGGCATGGTTGTGAGAAATGCGCTAGGCCCAGGGGCTCCTTGCTCTGTAGCGCCACCCTATTTTTTTTTTTTTTTTATTTAATAATAAATACTGATGCCATCTTTGCCAGCTCAAATTAATTCAAGAACTGAAACCTTTAACCTTTTGAACTTTTGAAGCTTTGAAATTTTTTCAATTGAGCTTTAAATTAGTTTCGAAAAAAAATTTTGAGTGTTATAGAAAAATCGTAATCAGCGATGAGGCTCTTTCCAAGCCTCCCTAACACTTTTGCCGATAAGCAAACTAAGCATTTCGACCACAATCAACCCAAATGTGCTTGATGAGATGAGACTCATTTGAGCCAAAAAAAAGTTGAATATGGTGTGGATTTCGAGCTGCATTTTTTCATCGATGTAACGTTGGGTGGTCTTGTGTGAGCCTTCAACCACTGATTTGGCAAAGTATTGCCACAAGTTGTTAACCTCATCAAGCAATTTTTCCATTGGGAATCTGTTTGCTCCCTTAAGGATAGTTTTGTTCTACCTATCGGAAGAAAAAACCCTTTAGCTTGATTTTATTCAACCTTACACCTAATTTCACATTAGATTCAAACTTCAAAATGTTCATATTCTTATACCACACTCCAAGAAATGTGTTTTCAAATTACTTTTCGTCGTTGAAATTTACTATGACTACACCATTGTAGTATCCAACGTAATAAATTTATTTTGCAAACTTGCATGAACGACTGTGCGGATGTTTGATATTTGTGCGACATGAAAATTCGGGAATATTGCTCACCCACTTATAAATAAACAGAATAATAATAATAATAATAAAATATTTTATACGTCCTGACTTCGCTATAGAGTAGCGTTAAACGCAGCACAATTGTATATGAAATGTCTGCAAGCACACTCGTATGTATATGAACGACATAGCATTTATTTTTAGCCAAATGTGTATGTTTCAAAAAGTAAATATCGAAAGCAAAAAAAAAAAAAACAACAAGGTGCTAATAGAGACCAAAAAGCTGTAAAGCATACAGAGAGAAATTCTTTTGTTTAGCAGTTGAGTGCCAAGAAATGGAAACGCTTTCTATTTTAATGAGCCCAAAAGTCCTTCTTTTGTGTATACATTTGTAGAAGTTTAGTCTTTTTCCTTAAGGTATATTGTTTGATAATAAATATTCAAGCTTTATATGAAGAAAGAAATGGCATACAATGACAGTTAATAGTAGTTTGTAGTTCAGAGATTAAAAATAAATTGTTGTTCTCAAAAAGCTTCGAGTCGGCCATAACCTTGTGCATTTCTCTCAATCATTCTTGTTTGAAATTGAAGGGACCTTCAATTTTCTGCTAGTTTCAGAGAAAATGCTCCGATAAATCATTTTGGATCTTACGTGGGTGCGAAAAACTCGACTTCTACGAAGGTTTAGTCGGATACATTAATCATTGCAACAAGGGCACCAAATCTAATATTTTTGAAAAACGATTCCGCACATTCAGTCCAATGCAGAATGTCCTTCTATAAAAATGTCAGAACGGTAACAAAACGAAGGCGAAAAGCAGTTTTAAATGAAAGCGAGTATCGTGAAACGTAATCGCAACGTAACGATAACGAATGGTTTTTTGCGAGTATGGTCATTTGTAATACGTGCCCTGTGTTCAGGTGTTCAGTTTGAATCCAAAAACGAATGAGGTAATTTTCCCGTTTTCGCTCCGTTTTGGAGTTATAGCAGTATTTGTGATTTTGCGTCAAGTTTCTTTACCTTACCAACTTTGAAACGTATCAGGTGTCATCCAAAAAAATGAACTCCAAAACAAAGATAGTCACGGTATGGACAGATTCTGAGTTATGAAAATTGATCTATAAAAAAGTCAGAACGATAAAAAAACGACCGCCAAAAACAGTCGTAAATAATAGCAAGTAGGTATCAGGAAACGTAATCGTAAAGGTGCGTCCACACTATGCCGACCGGCATACGGATCCATTTCATTCAGTTCGAATTCGGTTCGGCTTTCGGTAAGGAGGAAGGACGATCGGGACGTCTACACTAATGTCACTTTCTATTGGACGAAAAGAACCGTCCAGGAGCGTCCAGAAGCATTCTCAAATCGTTCCATTGGTGCAAAAAGATCGCTTCTCATGATTCTGAGGAGTGACAGCCGCTTCTCGATTTGAAATGAAAATCGTTTCAAGAAGCACTAACACATGTTACTCAAATGTCAAAAAGAAAATTTTCTTGAAGGAATATTTTTTAAGAGCCATAGGTGTTTCACTCACACAAAGGAAATTACGTTAAACTGAATCGAAACAATTTTAGGTGTTCCATTGGTTTTTAAAATGAGTGCTTCCCCGAGTGAAACCAATGGAAAGCGACATACATAAGTCGGTATTGCCGATCGGCATGTGCCGATTGATGCCGCTCGGCATAGTGTGGACGCACCTTTACGTAATACTTGTAACACCGGCCCTGGTATTATTTTTGCCAAACTACGAAGAATTGATGTCTGAAATTTATCTGGTGCCGACGACAACCACCTTGAGGCAACGCACCAAATCCAATTATTATGGTTTCTATCAATAAAAATTAAAAGGAATAAAAGAATAAGAAAGTGCCTAAGAGCTGTTTGCTGATTTTCAACTTTACTTGGGAAAAGTTTTAACTAAAATTGATTCAACTACTGGAAGCAGAATGGAAAACAAAAGAGTTGTGAAGTGAAACATTTCCAATTTCCTTCAAAAGTATTTGACAAAATGGCTTTGCCAGATCAAATTCATGGTTAGAATTTTGAAAGGTGCTGTCTTTAGAGTCTTCTACCATTTCATCCATTGAAACATCTCGTAGCAAGTTTAACAAAGAAACAATATTTCAAAACTTATATCATTTTTCAGGCTTGCGAAATTGAATATCGCGAAAATATTTCCTTTTGAGCTTCAATTTCTAGATATGTATTTGCTTACTTTTGTGTCAATTTTGCGATTACATACTTCCGCAGAGCCATGTCTAGTTTCGGAATCCCTGCAAAACTAGTACGACTATGCAGGATGACTTTGGAGAATTCAAGCTGCTCCGTCAAGGTCGGTAAAGAACTCACCGAGACCTTTGATGTCGAAAAAGGTTTTAGGCAAGGCGACAAACTGTCATGCGATTTCTTCAACATCATACTTGAACAGATTGTAAGAAACTCAAACGTCAACACCAGAGGAACAACCTTTCAAAAGTCTGTACAATTACTCGCCTACGCAGACGATATGGACGTAATGGGAAGAAAAAAGCGTGATGTCATAGGTGCTTTTGCGAGTATTGAAACAGAAGCGGCAAAAATGGGTTTGATGGTTAATGAGGGCAAAACGAAGAATATGTTGTCATCAAACAAGGACACAGAACATCGACGAATTGGACAAAACGTCACAAAAGACAGACATAACTTCGAGGTAGTACAGGACTTCGTCTACCTAGGATTCGCTATAGACACGGAAAACAAAATCGGTGCGGAGATCAAACGGAGAATAACTCTTGCCAACCGTTGCTTCTTTAAGTTAAGAAGGCAATTGAGAAACAAAACCCTCTACAGAAAAACCAAGGTAACCTTGTATATGACCTTGATCATCCCAGTCCTGCTGTACGGCGCGGAAGCATCGACCTTATCGAAAGCGGATGAGGAAACTCTTGGTCGTTTTGAAAGAAAAATTCTCCGAATGATCTTTGGTCCCGTATGCGAAGACAATGTGTGGAGAAGAAGATACAACAACGAGCTGTATGAGCTGTACCGCGACATGGGCATAGCCAGAAGAGTACGCATCGCGAGGCTACGATGGTTGGGTCATGTAGAGCGGATGGACCCAAACGCTCCGGCTCGACGGGTTTTCGAAAGCACATTGCAGGGAAATCGAAGGGGAAGACCTCGTCTTAGGTGGCGCAATCAAGTGGATGAAGACCTCAACCGACTTAGAGTGCGAAACTGGAGAGAGCTCGCCCGAAATCGAAGTCGTTATAGAAGGATGTTGGTTGAGGCCCAGGTTCACCCCGAACTGTAATGCCCACCTAAGTAAGTAAGTATACTTCCGCATTGGAGCTAATACACACACTGCTTTTATTTTATAATAGTAAAAGTCGCTTGTTATACACTGCGCTTCAACTGAATAAGCACTAACTTTTTTTTGACATGTTGTCAATTTTTTCCAAACCTTGTGCGTTATGTATCATTTGATGGTGCTTATCGTTAACTTATGATGTTGAGAAAAGAAATGAGAAATAATAATCCAAAAAGCACCGCTATTTTTTCTCTGGGTCTCTTGCAAAACGTTCTATATAAAAAAATGCAGTTTTTTTTGGTCAACTAAATAGACACAAAGTCCATTATCTTCATTGGTTACGATCGAGTGATTTAAGTGATTGGTCTTTTAGATCAAAGTGTTTAAACTGAAATTGAAAAGTGTTATTGTAATTCGAAGAAAAATGGGTAAGTCAAAGTCCCTAAATAGTGTTGAAAAAGTAAAAATCGATTTGCTAAGAGAACAAGGACTAACCGGGCGTGCTATAGCTGATAAAATAGATCGAAGTTTTAGTGATGTATTCCTACTCGAGAAACAGAAGTTTGTACGGGGAAAACATGAAAGGAGGTAGAAAAAACTGCAACAACAGCATTTGATCGAAGAGCAATTTTTAGATGTGCTTCAAATTCGTGTGCCTATGCAGCAAAAATAAAAATAAAAGGTCCACGGGTCTTATTGCCGCGGGGCTTATTGCATTGCACCAGTTTCTTAATGTCTCCAATTGTGTGTTAGAGAAGGGAGCGATAACTCAATAAATTAGTGTCTGAAAAAATTATCAACTCTTTCAGACATCGTCTATATTCGTTACTCGTGCTATGTAGAATTCATACGTCCCATAAGAAAGATCTGATCTGATTAAATAAAAATGAAAGTGAAATGTTTCCTTTCGCGAGGAATTCGTTTGTTTTGCAGGGATAAGTAGGTTAGGTACACGCTGAAATGAAAATAACTTTCCAACCCAGCCGTTTGGCATTGGCATAAAAATTGTAGGTCCTTGAAATGCGTTAGGCTCCGAGGTGTGTTCATAGCTTTTTAGACAACTGACTTTTTTAAAAACTTTGGATAAAGTGTTACAACGCTACAACTTAGTAGGCTCTCCAGCACATGCTTCTTCATAATTGTTATAATTATTTCTAACATTTCTACGTCTAAAAACTTAGAGATATACATAAACTAATATTGTTTTTTATGATGCTTTCAGCTCCAAATTTTCAAAATACGTTGCTGAAAAATGTAAGTACCAACTAATTTCTTTCTATATTATATCATGCTTTGAACTTAGGACTTTAAGTAAGCCTAGCTAAATACGAAAGTAAATACGTCAAACATGCATCTAATTTGTGGTACCGCGTTTGATGTCGAGGCTCGATTCCCACTTATATTTAACATACTTTTTTAAGGGTAGCACATTTGGCGAGCAATTGGCAAGTCATTTGAAAGCAGTAAAACCTGGTAGACTTGATCATATTTTTTTTTTTTTATTACGTGGAAAAATTACTTAATTTTATGGAGTCAACTAATGTACCTACCTACAGATACACACTAATATTTTTATTTGGTTTGAAAATTAAAAAAAAAATGTATTCATGTACGTCTACAATATTTGAGCTCTGTTGAAAAATAACATGGACTTTGCTTTTTTTTGAAAGTCTACAAGGTTGAGAAAATTGTGCACCATGGAAATTTGCTTTGTGAAAGAAAAACAGATGCCATCAAGTTAACGAATGCATGAACTATTATTTTGAGCATACACCCCATTCGTGTTTAAGTGCCTGTCCAGACGGGTTATGCTGTTAACGTTATGCTGTTAACACCTAGTGTCCAGACGTTGTTATAATTCCTCACACAAATTCTCCATTTTGTGTTGGAAATTGTATTGAAAAAAGCATAACGTTATGAACATAACCCGTCTGGACACGCCAAGTGTACTGCTTAGGCAGATAAATCAAATTTCATTTTGCGCATCGAGCTTCTTTCTTCCTCACCCCTTTTGCCCAGAAACGACCGATATAACGTTATTGGAATAACACGTGTGGACAGGGACTAAAAGTTTAAACGATAGTGGCAGCTGTTGCACATCTCTTCAAGGTGGATGATGAGTCGTTGGCTATATTTTTTATACTTCGATCGAAGGATTAATATACACCGCGCCCGCCAATGCGGATTGCTGTTGGTAATTCAAAAATAAAATTATCCTGTATAGCTTCAATCACAAAACTGTCACAAGACATTTTAAGTAATAAATGTACATTATTTGAGTCCAACAAATCCATAAGCGGATTCGAGAGAGAAGCATTCGCTGCTTTAATTACAATCAAAGGGGTTTAAAGGTAGGCGATGAGTGGTTGGCTATTGTTTTTATGTGTTGTTGATAATTATTTAGAATGAAAATTATCCAGCAATGCCTTAATACGGACAGATTTCATTCAAGTAATGGCAGAGGGAGTGCAATTTTAAATGGCAACAAAAAAGGTAAGCGGATTAAACAGAAGAGCATGTGTTGCCTGATCAAATAAAACTAGCCACAAAAACCTAAAAAGAAAATCACTTTGGAAGCAAATCTGGAACTTCATTTGGTGCATCATTTCGCACTGGCAAATTTTTTTCTACAAATACATGACTGGTATCCTGATTATGGCGCAACACAATACCTAACTATAATCAAAAGCTACAACACCTAGCTCATTTATGCGTCCATGTGTTGGATAAGTCTGGCAAACCAATATCAAAATCGAAGAATATTTTTTCTGACAAACTAATATTTAAAATACACAAGCGACCAGCCATGTCCGACAGAAATGGAGAACGTTATGTTATGTGTATTCCTGTAACACAAAGCTACAAGTACTTTTAATATATATGTGAATTATGACAAGTGTAAAAAATTTCTGTAACACAAAGATGCAAGTTTGTTTGCTCTTCTACAAGTTTTTTTTCACTGTTAGACTTGTAGCTTCGTGTTACAGGCACCGGATATAGCAGATGGCAAAGTTGTTACCAATTTTTGGAGAGCTATGAGACGAAGTAATTCGAGATCGGGAAATAAATTCACTATGGCGTCGGTCTTGAATCTTCTTGCTTTATCGCAGGGTGTTCAACGCATGGTTCCGAGACATCGCGATGGCATCGAAAATTGGGTCGCTCGAACCTCCATATTTTTGATAGAATGTGCTTGATGGTAATGGCTGACGATAGTGAAGATAACGTATTCGTTACATGTTTGAAAAGCAAGCAACTATGTCTACCTATTGGTGAAAAAGGTTCCAGAGTTAAAGACTCGCTTGAAATGTTTTATGCCGATTTAGACGGTCTTATGGAAATTGTTTCGACTGGTAAAGTTGGTATGAATGACGTAGGTACACCTACTTTCTGAAACCGTAGGATAAAACCTTTGAGTGAGAAGCAAACTGTTCTGTTCTTCCATTTCCATGAGCCATGATTAGATACTCGACAGTTGTTGGTCGAAATTTATTGTGGGTATTATGTTTGCATTTCGCCAAAGGACTCCTTTATCGTTTAGCGGAATAGATACTTCTTCATCGGTTTTCGATCCATCTGTATATATATGCATATGAATTGAATCACATCCTCCTAAGGATTCATCGTCGTCAATAAGTGGATCTTGTGGGAATGGTGACTTGAAAATTGTTTTCAAAAGCCTGTTTGTTGACAGTGTAGTGAGATTGTCTTTCGATTAATACGACCAAGTTTATAATGAGTGAGTGGTTAACTTGCGCTGTTGACGCACTGAGAGATGGCTTTGAGGCGAATGGCTGTGCTCGCAGCCATTTGTTCGCTCAAAGTATTGAGATCTAAAAATGGCGCAGCAAGAGAGCAGGCAGCTATGGAGTCTATTGAATTTTGAGGAACATAGGGGACCTACAAATTTTTTTCCGATTCCGAACGACTAATCGAGAAAGGGCTTTGAGTTGCAGTACTTGCCAGTTAGTCGCAAAAAGCAATAATTGGGGAATGACAATTTTATGTTTCTGTGGTTCAACCCCCCGTAACAGGCCGAAATTCTTACCACTATTCCACGGACACCGCATGTCGAGATCTATAAAAGGTTATTTTGTTTACATACATTCATATGGTGGCGCAACGCGGCGCGACGCGACGGCGACGGTGCCTACTGCATTTCTCACACTCATGCCTTGTGAGCAAATGCAAGGGACCTACAACTTTCTGCCGATTCCGAACGGCTAATCGAGATAGCGCTTTTCATGGCAATGATTTACTGTCGGAGGACCTGCCAATTTCTCGCGAAAGGTGATACCCGTGGAAAAAATTTTTGTATTTATGTTTAAAGCGGAAGAAAATGCTGCTCCTCTCGCAAAAAATACAATCTGATCTCTGGACCTTGCATAGACTGTCACGGTACGCCCCTTTGTTTAAGGAGGGCCACTATACAGGTACCCCGTAAGTAAGTATCGATCTAATGCGGTCAATAGCCAGAATTTCAGTAGCTTTTTTTGTAAAAGAGCCATTGGGTTTTTTGATCTACAGGAAGATTAGACTTCCAGCTTATTTTTTTATCAAGAATGATGCATCGACACTTTGCTTCATCTGAGAAAGGCAGTGGAGTTAGATTCATTTGTGGAGTTTTAAAACTTTGCACTTCCTTGTAGAACAACAAAATGAGTCCAGTTTTCTGTTCGGCTATACGTCCACACCACACTTTCCCGCCCATTTTAAAAGTTTATCAAGAGTAACTTGTACTAAATCAATAGCGCAAATAAGTGTCTGGAATAAGCATTTATGGAGCAGAAAACGGGCAACACAGGTACTCAGTATTTTTTTGGACTTAACCTCAAAACTTCTTTCTTAAACGTCTACCCTCAAGTGAAGTGTTCGTGTCGACTCTTCCTTGCGTACAACTAATGTGACTTGAATTGCTTCTTTGACTGCCGCTGCCAAAATTCTATTCTTCAACCCAGACCAGACCTCGACGTTGTTGAATAAATGTTTTTTCATAGCACAAAACGTGATATCAAAAAATTTTACTTTAAATGGCATCTTTTAAGTTATAATAATTTTCCAAGATTGTAATTGTAATTGTAATTGTAATTGAAGCTTAATTCATTATGGCGCCAACGGCAGTCTGTCATACAAACAAAAAGCTGTCAGAAACTACCATTTTGTGGAACGTTTAAAATTTGCATCGAGCTCGAGCGAGTTTTACTGTATGCCCGAATGGCAGTGACAAAAGTAAGTTGTCCAGATGGCGATGGGGTCACCAAATTATCCCAAGTTACACTAAGTGTAACCCAAGACAGCGATTTAAACCTTCTGCTCTTTTTTCCAGTACTTGGCCACCTAAACGACTGCGAAGCTAGCAGTGGAGCCATAATAAGCGAGGATCCTACAAAAATGTCAACCAGTAAAAAATTAGTTAAAACGCAAAGAAAGGAATTATACCTCTCCAAATTTGAATTCAATTAACTACCCCGAACTTATTTAAAAATAACACAAACATTTTATGGAATCCTAACGCGGATTTGCAGCAATTCACTTCCTGGATTAGGAAAAAATTAAATAATATTTGTCATATGTTTGCACATTCAATTTAAAAGCTCTCACTTACCATTAGCTTTGCTTGGATCCTTCTTTATGGGTGCAACTTTCTTCAACACCTTATCCTTAAATTCGGGTTTTGTATCTGAAGGCGTTTCCTGAATCACTTCATCCACTTTTTGAACTTTCTTCAATACCGGTCGAATTTTATCAAAATCATCTACACTTTTATTAAATGATTTTTGCTTATTCACAACCACATGCCGTAGCTTAGGGCGATCCAACTTAAAACGTCTGCGACGTTCGCGTTCCTCTTCGGTTTCACCCTCTACGGCATCATCATCATCGGCTTCTTCGCGCTTTTTCTGTATCTGTGTGCTAGTCATGGACTTGTCACGCTTAACAACAATGGGGCGCATTTTTGGTTTTTCCGCTTGGAATTTACGTTCTAATTCGGTTTCGGCTTCTTTTGGCGGTGGGGTGGCTTCCTCTTCCGATTCCGATTCTGTTTCCGTTTCATCATCTTCGCTATCATCTTCTTCCTCTTCGCTTTCAGATGGGGTTGGTGGTTTTTTTGGCTTTAGTTTTATCAAGGGCTCTTGAATAGACTTACGTTTTTCCGTCATGATGGGCACTTTAATCTCGCGCGATTGCAATTTGGCTTCCATGCGAGGCGGTGCAACATCAACTAATGGTTTTTTAGCCACTGGAGTTGTTTTGCTCGTTGGTTTGATGGTGGATGATGGTGCAACTTTGGTTGCTGTTTCGCCGTTCTTCTTTGCAGCATCGTTGGGAGTTGTTGTGGTTTTTTTTGCCCATGGAACTGTTGTTGGGGTAGTTGTTTTTGGTTGGGCATCAGAAACATCTGCCTTAACCCATGGTGGACGAAATGTTGTTCTGCCACCACCTCCTGGACCTGCAGAGGACGATGCTGCTGGCTTGTCAGTACTTGGTTTTGTTGTTTTCACACTACCTATAGGCATTTTTAAGATGAATTTTCAGACTTGCAGCTTTTCAATTCGAGAAGTTCAATTTATTAATCGGTTGTTGTGGGTGGACTTTGTTTTTCAAAGTCAAAACCTAACAAGATTTTTGTGTTTTTGTGTTGTTGTGTTCCTCTACTCGCGATACATGTTCGTTTCTTAAATATTATACACTCGCACCCGTTTATATTTTTCACACACTTATCGATGCTATTTATAGCCGAATGAACTAAACGAAAAAGAATCACAACATCAAAATAAAGAAAAAAGCGAGGACTCAAAAGTATTCACAATTTTGCCTAACATCCCCACAGACAACAGCTGTGTTTTGAATATTTTTTTTTCTTCTATTCACGTTTTCGTTTTGCTCTTTGAATTTTAATTGACGCGGAAATAAATAGAAATTTTATTTGACTCTCCGTTAAGAAAATGTATATCATAACCCACAACAGGTATGTGACTAAGCCACTACCCGTATGACTATGTTTAATTTATTTTCAACCCCAAAAAGGTGTGATGAATTTTCATTTGCCAAATCAAGATTCCGAATTTTATTTGACAATTTTATTGGAAGGGGAGAAAAATCAAATTTGAAGCTCACAAAAAATTTTAATGTCGACAAGTTTTGGAAAGTTGGAGAAATAAAATTCTTAATTTTAGAAAGTTTATCTTTTTGGGAACAGAGGGGCGACGACGACGACGACGAAGACAACCGGCGCGCACCGCTCAAATAAATAAATAAATAAATAATAAAAGAAAAAAAAGAAAAACTCCTGCGGCATGTGTGTGGGTGTTGACCGATGAGATAGGTTTCTATTTTATATTTTGTTTATTTTATAAAATGATTATTTTTAAATTGTTATAAGAGAAAATTATTTATCGGGATCCTTGAACAGATTTTGCGAAGAAAGACATTTTTCGTTTTGTGATCATAGTGAGGCATAATTGCCTTCGACTTTAATGTGTTTTCTTTTTTTTTGAGGTGAACATTTTGGGAAATTACGAAGGGCCTTGCGGGAAATTTTTTTAAATCAGCGAAGAGTGTCCATTTCGTCGAAGTAGACTCTGTGATTTGAATTAGCTGAGTTAGATCAAAGTGAATTAGATCAGTGTTATAAGTACTACATTGAATATAGCCCGAAAATGTGTATTGCTGTAGTTTCTGTAAGACGCTTGAAGTGCAGTTTTTTGTAGAATACTGTGAGGTTTACAAGCTGATTGAATCAATCTACCAGTACCAATGTGAACATACATTGGATGTGTTTTTGTGATGCGTTACAGAATCACTGAGTCAGTTGCAGCAAAAGTAGTAAAAGTATACTATTTTTGAGTTGTGCAAGTAGAGTGAATCGGGGTAGCAGCACCATTTCGCAAACTCCATTCGTCATTTCTCAGCGAAACGTTACAGAGTCATTGAGTCAGTGATGAGCGTTAGATGCAAGGTGGCCGGCCGTTGACCCTTGAGAAAAAAATGATTTTTTCTTGAAAGTACGCAAATTAATTAGATAGCTAAACGTATGTTAGGTTGGAAAGTGCAACTTAAATCTCAACGTTGTTGAAGGTGTTGCCAATGCTATCATAAACCGATAAATATCCAATCGAGCCAATGATACCTTTTTTTGATTTACTAGAAATCGGGACCGCTTTATACAAAATTGAAGATGGGCAATCACTCCATAAACTTCTTACTAGCCCAAGAGGAATTCGAAAATTCTAAGGCAATAAAAAGAGTATCCAAAAATGTAGGCTAGCGAACCTGTATGACTTTCAGTCAGCTTTCATTAAACAAAGACATGAAAAAAAAAGAAAAAAAATTCAATGATTTAGATTTTGAAAAGCACAAACATTAGAAGTACTAATTGTTTGTCATTGTTTTAAATTGTTATTCTATGGTCAGCTTTGGTATCCGTGGCGTGGGAGTTTTTGGGCTCGAGGAAAAAACCATATGTTTCCCAAAGGGTCTCGCCAAGAGCGTTAATTTTCGGCAAGAAATTAACAATATCTCCGATAACTATGCCATGAGAAGTGTTTTCTCGACTAGCCGTTCGGTATCGGCAATAAATTGTAGGTCCCTCACTCTTCCGTAAGGTATGGTTGAGAGAAATGTGTTAAACTCCGGGGCTCCCTGCTTTGTTGCGCCATCCCATTTATTTATTTTAATGATCGGCTGAATATTAGTGCTTTAAAACATACCCCGCTTTAACACAGGGAACGTCATATAAAAGCTGAACAAGTGTTCAGAAATAAGCGACAATTTAAAAATACTCCAACAAGCGTTAACTGGAAGTTTGTTGGAAAACAACTGCTTTGGATTCCATCATCGAAAGTTCAGACAAATGCAACGAAATCTGCATTTGGTTGGCCTTAGACATTGTAACAATCGAAGCCCGGGATCCTTACCAGTACATTCAAAAGCGGATCACTAGTGTGAAGCAGTTTAGTGTGAGAGTTGTGATTCTTTCGAAATCACAATGCTCGGCAAAGGAAAACGAAGATCGAAATCATTTAAAACGTTTATTTTTGATCATTCCTCATTTGTTCATATCCAAATTGAAATAACTTGTTGTCGAACAATTTGATCAACGGTTTTTTTTTGTGGTTGAATGATGATTATTATGCGATCAATATCAACGATTCATATCATCAACACATTCTACATAGACAAGCTGTTAGAGGAGCTTCTAACCCCAAACGGACTGCATCACAAACTCTCTTGGCCATAAGTGAGGTACTCCACTTGGTTGAAGATGGCGCAAATCGTGGAACTGAGAATTAATATCGACAGTGAATATTTTTGGACATATTTGGAAGATTGTCTTGATATCAGCAGTGGGATTGAGCGGGATCGGCGTACCGCATCAGGGAATCAGAAGTGTGAGGAAATTAAGTGGGAAAGCTGTGATCTCTACGTTTTGTAACGCCAAAAAAATTAAGAATAAGAAAAGATCAGTAGTCGGATCGGCAAAGGATGCGTTCGAAATTTTGTTCGAAAGACAAGTAGAGAAACAACTGTTTCGCTCAAATGTTCAAACTACTGTAATTGACGCTTAAAAAATGACATCTGCTGTCGCAAAAAAGGTGTAAAATGTTGATGGTTAGTCATCTTACACGTTTTATCAACCAATGTCGAATTTCATATAAAGAACGGGTCCCGAATCTATAGGCACTGTTTTTGGAGACGTAATTAGCAGTCGATTAATCATACACTTCGACAAGTATGCGATTATATTTTGATTTTCTTAATCTCGTTCAAACTGTCAGGCAGACGAATGGGAGATTTTTCCAAAAAGTAGAACAATTAAGGAAAAATCGGGCAGGTGCGAAGAAGAACTGAAAAGAGCTAGAAAACACTTCAAAGACAATGAGCGTAACAAATAGAGAAATGCTTATGCTCCTTATTGCGAATGCAATGGAATTGAAGAAGTCATGTTCCCTGAATAAGTAAACGGGCTTTAAAGATCCAACAAGGATCTCCTTAAGCTGATTCTTTTTTCTCTGGCCAGTCTTAAAGTTTTTCCTTAAGAACTCCACCATTCTCAATCAAAGTTCTAAAATGAGACGATCTCATTTAAAAACTTATTAGCTTATAGTGTGAAGATTAATTGTAATCCTTCTTGGTAAGTAATTTTGATGCGTATGGTGAATTTGACGAAACGTAATTCTTACGTAGTGAAGTTGTGGCATACTGTGATTGTCATTGTATTCTGGAGAGGTTGGCAAGTCCTGCGTGAGTAATACTAGCCGTTCGGAATCGGTAAAATTATGTATAGGCTCCTTCATTCTGTCTTAAAAAATGCGCTAGACCCGGGGTTCCCCGAGCTGCGTAGTGACTCTGTTGTTTTTTATTTCATTTAGTCATTTTGGCGTAACGTAAACGCAAATAAACTTCACTGTAACTTTAAAGTTATCATGTGACACCACAAGAAACAGTGAGTCGTTTACCTGAAAACTGAAAATTTGTACATGTAAAGTAACATTACTTTGACGTAGTGTTGTCAGGTGAGTTTGCGCCAATTCATCTTTATTTGACATACACTCTTTTACGTCACGTCACAACTCGAGTGTTTTCATTGAAAAGCTTCGAGTCAAAGGATCAATAGTGATCCTTGGTGGCGCGAATGACAATGCACCTGATATGATGTAACGTAATTTAGACGCAACGTGACGTTACTTAATTACTATATTATTGCACCAGAAACCACCAGGTCTTATTGAAAGGGTCAATAGTGATCCTTGGCAGCGCAAATGACGATGTACCTTAGATATGATGTAACGTAGTTGTGTCGTAACGTGACGTTACTTAATTACTAAATTATTGCACAAGAAACCATTTTTGAAAATGCGTACATCTAACCATGTGAAGTGAAGTTATATTGCGGTTTTTTCATCACGCGAGATTCTAGTTTTCACAAATTCATATTCAGCCGACATACAGACTTGGAAGTGGTCCGATTTTCGAGAACTGTAGACTTGCAGCATTTATTGCCACGCAATGGTGCTACACACAACTCCAATTATAGTGACCATGTGACGATGCTTAGTCTTGAGTTGGGCGCCGCCGAGCCACCATTTCCCACACTCCCCACCTCCAAACTCTTAAAAGTTATGTTTCGTAGTATATGAGGGGCCAATCCCTACTGAGAAACACTTGGCGTTTATTTCATGTTATCGCTAAAATCTTAATCTTCGATTAGTATTCTTTCTTTAGCAACAGAAATTGCAGGAGCAAATTATTTTAGATTTTTTTTTTGAACAGCCATCGGTAAGGTAGTTCTTATTTTTGAAGAATGTTGTAGGTATAAATATTTAAGTTTTAATACAAAAATCACTAAACAAAGCAAAGTAAACACCAGAGCAAAGTGGCACAAGGTCAAAAAATATTGCTTTTTGGTAATATTTTTCGCTTCATTAGGACATTTGAGTTAAGTTAGAAATGATAGCATCAAAAAGGTGTTGGTACGTTACTATATAAGACAAGCACATACAACCGTGCTCAACTCGCAGTAATCTGTGTTGACTGTTGAGCCCAATAAATCAAATGTCAAAATTCTTTGACAGTGTATTCATAAAATTATTATTACTTAAGTTTATATTTAGCATTTTATATTCATTAATTGAACTTTATTTTATTTTTGATTGTGCTTTGATGATTAAACCAAATTTATCCACAAAACACCCAACCGAACACGTAATTTTTTGAGGCTAATTTTAATTTTTCTCCTTTCTCCAAAATTTTTTTTATTCTTCTTTTATTTTTCACATAAACCGAGTTATTTCTGTTTCAAAAAAAGTTTACTGCGTTATTTCGTTTCAATTTAACCGATATCCGTTTTCTTTTTTGTACGTCGCAGTATTTTTTCTCTCAATAAACATACCATGTACCCAACCGCCACTAATAAACTGAGGCGAAAATTTTTACATTTGATGAACACACAAAATGTTTTTTCCTTCAGGAGAAAGAATAAGAAAAGCAATTTTGAAGAATTTAAATCGTATTTTTGGCAAAATGTGTATTTTTAGTAAAATGGGCGATTTTCTCTCACGTCACGAGTGTGAGATTTTGCTTTTCTTTTTCTTTTATTTTGAATTTTATTTTTCATTGAATACACAAAAATTCAGTGTGTTCTAGTTTTCTTTGGAGACTTTTCATTTTCTTGATTTTCTAATTAGCTGACTAGAGGCGCATGAAGAGGTATTCATGTTTTATTTATTTTTCTTTTCCAAAAGAGAGTGAGATTTAGTATTTCACTATCATGTCATTAAGATGAGTTGTGTGTCATTCATTAATTTATATTTCATTTTTGCAGAGGTTATGTCTTCCATTGATGGACAATGCATTAATATAAACTCATAAAACATGCGCGCGCATTTTAGGGTGTTTGAAATTTTGTTCTTGGAGAATTTATAGAAAATGGGAGCATTACTTCCAGAAGACACACACATGTTTTCGTTTCGATTGCAGTCAGACAGAACAAATAAACGATAATTCGAGTATGTATTGTCCGTCTGAGAGTATAAATGATTTGAACGTTTGTCGAAGTAGATTTTAATGTAACTTCAAAAATTAATGTGGAGAGATTTTGAAGGTGAAAAAAGCTACCCACAAGACGAATGGATTTAGATTTTGCGAATGTGTTTCTAATATATAAGTGCAGTTACAAGCTGACCCGGCGAAATTTCTATCGCCTATTAGTCTTTTTACATAGGGTTTTATTTACTTTGCTTTTTTCCAAAAAATTTCTCGACATAAGCAATGCTAAGACACCTGTTGATAATTATGTTGTCTTGTCTCAGTTGTAAATATTCAATTCAAACAGGAATAAACAGCCATGTTTTTTTTTTTTTTTTTTTTTTTTTTTTCAATTTATAGGGTGAAGGTGAAAAATTACCTTTACAAGCACGTCGACCTGAAAGATCTTTTGTGCTGTTCCCTTAGGTTTAATTACACGTAGTGTATAGGTTTGTTCATTCGGAACTGAGGTCATGTAAGAACCTAAGAATCTTCGAGGAAGAGGTGTTTCTGATAGCCATGTTTGTTTATCATATATACCTATACGATAGGATCTTCCCAAAAATATATTGCCGATAGTCTATTTTTACTTGGGATTATAGGTAAATAGGTATAAAGCAAGTTTTGCGATAGTGCAGAAAAAAAAACATGAAAAAGGTGGGTCCTGCAATTCGGTCTGTCTGTCTGTACTTACTTACTTAGGTGGGCATTACAGTTTGGGGTGAACCTAGTCCTCAATCAACATCCTTCTTAAAGACTTCGATTTTGGGCGAGTTTTCTGCAGTTTTGCACTCTAACAAGTATGATGTTGAAGTAATCGCATGACAGTTTGTCGCCTTGCCTAAAGCCTTTTTCGACATCAATGGTCTCGGTGAGTTCTTTACCGACCTTGATGGAGCAGCGTGAATTCTCCAAAATCATCCTGCATAGTCGTACGAGTTTTGCAGGGATGCCGAAACCAGACAGCTCGTCTCTGTTAATACTGTCATACGAGGCCTTGAAATCGATAAAGAGGTGGTGAATATCGATATTATGTTCTCGGGTTTTTTTTTTCAAGATCTGCCGTAATGTGAAAATTTGGTCTATTGCGGACTTTTCTGGTTAAGACCACATTGACAAGAACCTATTTAGTTGTTGACGTGGGGTTTCAGACGATAACATATTACAGCATACAAGATCTTGTAAGCGACGTTAAGGATTCTTATTCCTCTATAATTGGCGCAATTGTGAGGGTCTCCCTTCTTTTGGATCGGGCATACGATACTGCGGTTCCATTCATCGGACATGCTTTCTTCCGACCATATCATGCAGATCAGCTGGTGCATGCTGCTTTCCAACTGATCTCCAGCTGCCTTGAAAAGTTCGGCTTCAAGGCCATCTGCACCTGCAGTCTTATTCGTTTTAAGTTTGCATATGGCAAGCTTAACTTCCTCTAGGTCGGGAGGACGACATTCTTGATCATCGTCCAAGCTGAATGATCAGTGTGCCTGACAGCGGAATTTGTGTCTTCATCGCCGTTAAGCAGTCTGCAGAAGTAATGTTTCCAGATCCTCAGTAGCGACTGTGACTCTACAACTATGTTTCCCTGCTGGTTTTTACAGGCTTGAGTTCGGGGTATGCCCCCCTGGCAGGATCTTTTTACCTTTTGGTAAAACTTCCGATTCTCATTCCTGTCATGGCATCTCTCAATTTCCTCAAACGAGCGCTTCTCATGCTGCTTCTTTTTCTTTTTGAGAATTCGGTGTTCTTCCCTTCTTTTCGCCTTGTAAATCTCGATAAACTGATCGTAAGCAGCCCTCGTTCGTTTTTGCATCAGCTTTTGTCGTGCTTTTTGTTTAGCTGCATTTGCCTGCCTGCATTCTTCATCGAACCATGGGTTTCGTTTTGGAGACCGAGTGAAACCTAGAACCTCAGAGGCAGCGGTTCTGATGGTCTCTTGGCATTGCTGCCACTGGTCTTCAATGTTTAATGCTGGCGGCATAGTATTCAAGGATAATTGAAGGGACACTCGATTTGAAAAGGCATTGGCAATCTCTTGCAATTGTAGTTTTCCGACGTCATATCTCTTCACAGCGTTAGTTCGTGCGAGATATGCTCATTCGTACCTTGGCTACAACAAGGTGGTGGTCCGAGTCAAAGTTGGCCCCTCGGAAGGATGTCTAACACACTGGACTCTATTTATAGCGACCAGGGAAAATCATTAGGACGAGTTGAGATCAATGAAACATAAATTTTTTTTTCCTGATGAGCGTTCATAGCGAACAGGAAATACATGCCAGTTGCCCGGCTCTCAACTCTTCGTAGCAAGAGACAGTTTTTTTTATGCAAAGCGCGCAAAAAAAAGTAAATCCGATGTGAGTTTGTCAGTGAAATATATGTTTCCAAGATGGCCGTGAAGATGGCGAATGTCCTAGCACATCAACAACCGATGAAAACATGTAAAAGTAAGAACAATGGTTATGAATGATCTTCGAATCACAGTCAGAGAAGTCGCTGATGATGTTGGCATATCGATTGGCTCATGCCATGAAATTTTTTCCAATGTTTTGGGTATGAAGCAAAACTTTTTCCAAAATGGTTGAATTTCTATCAAAAAAACAGCCACTAAATGAATTCAACGATGATGCAAAATTAATTGCTTCTTAAACGTGTTATAACAGGTGACGAAATATGGGTTTACGGATATGACTTTGAACCTGAGGCTATATCGTCTCAGTGGAGGCATTCATGGCTCACAAGTGCGTTCGAAGATGATGGTTATGCTTATACTGAGTTCTTCTTTTTTTATGGCAAAGTGCATCATGGCGTGTTTGGACAGTCGTGTGGACGGTGTTGAAACTCAAAAGCATGGCCGACAATTTTGCCAATCACAACATCCACTCAAAACTCAGTATTTGAAGTGACTTTGGCAAAGTCCCGCTGCTCTGTTGGTGTCGAAAAGAATTCCAAAACAAGGCAACACTGTCTTGCTAAAAACTTAACTCAAAATCTAGTTATTCCAACGATGTGGACGTTATGGGAAGAAGCAGATGTGATTTCATAGGAGGCGTTTGCGAACTTTGACACAGAATCGATGAAAAAAAGGTTTAAAAGTCAACCCTTTGTTCCGGGAGGTGTCAATTTTTTTTTTAAATTTTTGCATAATAATTTGAAAAAAATTTCATCAAGAAGTGAATAGGAATATGTATATAAAAAAATTATTTACTGCGTGTGTGTAGTCACCCAGCAAAATCATTAGGAAGCAAAGGGTTAATGAAGCCAAAACGAACTATATACTGGACAGAGAACATCGAATTGGACAAGGCGTCACAATAGACAAACATTATTTAGAGGTAGTCCACCTGGCCTACGTCTATTACGACCCTCTATAAATACGAACATCAATGCTGAGTATTTTTCTTTCAAAACGACCATCAAGATTTTCCTCACTCGCTTTCGATAAAGTCTATGGCTTCCATGGCGCCGTAAAACAAGACTGGGATGATTAAGGTCTTATACAGGGTGACTTGGTTTTTACTGCGCCGTCCCTCGGGATTGGATTCGAAGACTTTCCGGGCCGGAGCGTTGGTGTCCATTCGCTCTACATGACCCAGCCATCTAAGCCGCTGGACCTTAACTCGTACAGTTCAGTTTCAGTACAGTTCGTCGTTGAATCTTCTTCTTCACTCTCCATCTATGCAGACGGGACCAAAAATCACCCGAAGAATTTTTCTCTCGAAGCATCCTAAAGCGTTCTCGTCTGCCTTTGACAAGGTCCATGCCTCTGCGCCATATATAAGAACCGGGATGATAAGTGTCTTATACAGGGACACTTTAGTTGATCGAGAGAGGACTTTACTACTCAATTGCCTTCTTAGTCCGGAGAAACAGCGATTGGCAAGAGTAATTCTTCGTTTGATTTCAGCGCTGGTGTCGTTGTCTGAATTAATAGCGGCGCCTAGGTAGACAAAGTCCTTAACTACCTCAAAGTTATAGCTGTCTATCGTGACGTTCTGTCCAAGACGTCGGTGTTGGGTGTCCTTTTTTGATAACTGTATATACTTGGTCTTGCCCTCATTGACCACTAATCAATGAGGGCAAGACCAATCACGCTAAGACCAATTGACATCACGCTGCGTTCTTCCAATTATGTCAATATCGTCGGCATACCCGAGTAATTGGACGGATCTTTAAAAGATTGTGCCTCTTGTGTTGACGTGGGACTTTTGCACTATTCTTTCAAGAACGATGTTGAAGACATGATAGTGCATGACAGTGCATCGCCTTGCCTAAAACCTTTTTTGACATCGAATGTATAGGTGAGATCTTTTCCGACCCTGATGGACCAGCGTGCGTTCTCCATCGTCATCCTATACACAATCGGACAAGTTTGGTAGGAATGCCAAAATTAGACATGGCTCTATATAGATGCTGTCATACGCAGCTTTAAAATCGATAAAAAGGTGGTAGGTATCGATTTGCAGTTCATGTGTTTTTTCCAAGATCTGCCGTAGTGTTAAGATTTGGTCTATGGTCGACTTTCCTGGTCTAAAGCCGCACTGATAAGGACCTATCAGGTTGTTGACGAATGGCTTCAGACGCTCACACAATATGGCAGAGAGGATGTTGTACGCGATGTTAAGAAGACTGATACCTCTGTAATTGGCGCAGTTCAGAGGGTCTCCTTTCTTGAGGACCGGGGAAACAATACTGAGGTTCCATTCATCGGGCATGCTTTCTTCCGACCATATTTTGCAAATGAGCTGGTGCATACTCCTGACCAGGTCATCGCCTGCCGCTTTAAACAATTCGGCAGTGAGGCCATCAGCTCCAGCAGCTTTGTTGAACTTTAGCTTGGATACTGCTGCCTTCACTTCGTTCAGGTCGGGTTGGCGGAATTGTTGGTCTATGTCGCCTAAATCGATTGATTCTATATCTCTAACAGCAGAATTGGGTTCATCATCGCCGTTATAGAGCTTGGAGAAGTGGTATTTCCATATCCTCGGCATTGACTGCGGTTCCACCACAATGTTCCCTTGATCGTCTTTGCCGGTTTCGGCTGGGGGCTTATAGCCCGAGGCTGTTGTTTTTAACTTTTGGTAAAACTTCCGAAACTGATTCCTGCTGTGGCACCCTTCTATCTCCTCGATCGCGCGCTTCTCATGCTCTCTCTTTTTCCGTCTAAGAACCCGGTGTTCGTCTCTCCTCTTCTGCTTGTAGATCTCGTAAGCAGTTCTAGTCTTTTTGTGCAGCGCCGCTTTGAATGCTTCCTGTTTAGCTGCATGTGCTTGCCGGCATTTGTCGTCAAACCAGGGGTTGGTTCTCTATACTTGATGCTGGCGGCAAAGGACTCCTTAAGAGGTTGTAAGAGACTCGATCGGAAAAGGACTCACAGTATTTCCTTGTAATGGCTTGGATCGGGATATCCGCAGTCGTATCTTGGCTAAAACAAGGTAGTGGTCCGAGTCAATGTTGGCCCTTCGGAATGTTCGGACATCCTCTATACTGGAGAAGTGTCGTGCGTGATCGATCGATGATCGCAATGTGGTCAATCTGGTTGACGGTTGATTGATCAGGAGATTTCCATGTCCCTTTGTGGATATTGAGGTGCTGGAACCGCGTACTAGCTACCAGAACGTCTCGCCCCGCAGCGAAATCGATCAGCCTGAATCCGTTACCGGAGGTGTTGTCGTGCAGGCTGTATCTTCCGATTATTCCACCAAAGATATCCTCCCTTCCTAGCTTGGCATTAAAAACAACGGATGGCAAGAGTTATTCTCCGTTTGATCTCCACACTGATGTTGTTTTCCGTGTTTATAGCGGATCCTTGGTAGACGAAGTCCTGTACTACCTCGAAGTTATGTCTGTCTATTGTGACGTTTTGTTCAAATCGCAAGACTACAAGAACTTTATAGTGATGTGCGTTCATTTGTTTTTGTGTAGTAAATGGCCTCCTTCATTATGTTACCTATGCTATTCGGGATATTCATTGATACGTAATAATAATAACAGTATGTGAATGTAAAACTACATCCGAGACAGTATACAATAAAATAAACGTATAAAAGCCCAACTCTGTCACGTGGGTAATATGCCAAAATATCGAATATGAAAAAGTTTTCATTGCGTATAATCAGAAACAAGGAACAACAGACAGACTCAATTTGTGTTTGTTGTGTTGATTTTTGATGCTAATTGATTTTTATCTGAATTCCTTAATACTCGTAAAATTCATTGTTACACTCAACTTACTTTCAATCACCTTTCGGAATGAACATTCCATCACGGAAACCCAATATTTAGTAATTTCGACATAAACTATTTCCATTTGAAAAACAAACTCATAAAAGTAAACCCAAAAACCACCAGTCAAACAAACACAAAATAAAAAAAGAAAAACAAGAAAAACTATTCCGACTTAGTAAGAAAGTGACATTAAACTAAATCTATGTCAACAAGCCACAGTGATTGCCAAAAAGTAATAAAACGTTCAAAAAGAAACGTCAATTACCTTTTTCCTTTTTGTATGCAGTGTGGCAACCACTAAATAGCAAATTACACAAGTGACATAACCAGACCTTTGTATTAGCTAGAATTTGGTGAAAACTTTATCCAGAGTTGGAAATAGTCCTTATAATACCGAGTAGTTTTCACAGTTTATTTTTTTTTTTTGTTGTTGTTGTAAGACCGAGTACCGAAACCAAACGAAATCAAAACAACAACGAAACAACTTCTTATGTATACTTACAGCTCCAATAGAAACTTTATGTTTGTTTTTATATTTATTTTTCATTAACCCAATTGGCAAGTCATGAATGAAAATCTCTTTCCTTTTTGGGTTTATTTTTTATATAATTTTTTTTTTTTTGGTTTGGCTAGTCCTTTCACTATACAACACAACAATACACCACCCACACGTCCACTCACCTTGCGATAAAAACCACTCATCAAGAAAATCCATTTTGGCTAGTCTTTCGATTACGGCTCCCTGTGTGTAGTATTCTCTGTTACATTTATCAGCGTCTAATGTTCATTTATACTCTTCCCCTTCTTCTATATTATATACTAGATGTGATGGCCTGTTGTGTGAACTTTTATTTTGCAACGTAATCAACACCGAAAATCTAATCAATATCGGAAAGTTTAAATAATAAATAAAATAAAAATTGCAAAATGGAGAGAAAAACAGCACAGCTATGAAACTTGAACTAGGAAAACGAAAAATACAGCAAAAAAAAAAAAAACTGTTTAAATAATTGTGTGAGATACACGACCCGCCGGTATCTGTACGATAATGTCCATCTCCTTCGGCCAATTGGATGCACTGTGCGCACTTCAACTTAAACGGAAATCTATGGGTGATAGTAGATAAATGGTTTGTGGTGAGAACCTAATTTTTTTGTGGATTGGCTTTACACAGCAGACAGAATATCAGATGCGGCGATATACGACGGGCGTTCGGTGGCGTGCTAGGCGGCAGGCTGGCTATGATCAAAGTGCATCCAAGTGGTGAAGTTGACAATTGCAATGTTCGTTCTTTCCTGTGTTCTTTTTTTTGCACCCAAAAAAAGAAAAAAAAATCAAAGTAAATGACAAACTAATCGAATATTGAAAATAGATTGAAATGAAAAGATACAATGACAGAGAGAAGAATGGGCTATCGAGTTGAAAACGAATCGATTCGATTGGGATTTGTTTGTTTAGACGATGGCAAATGGTTACAGCGGCTTCACTTTTCGATGGTAAAGTATTTGATTGGACTTGCACTCTAATTTTTCGAAAGTATCATGGGCGTGCAAAGGAAGGTTTATGTATGAACGTATTATACGCTTCCAGTTGAGTCGAACAAGAAAAATACATTTTATACATTAGTTTTACATTAGAAGGAACTTCCTTATAAAACAGAAATCATTTTGTGAAGTTTATTTTTTAAAAGTATGGTTTTCAATCTGGCAGTACTTTTTTCGGAGTTGGTCTTTTTGACAGCTGTCACTTAATTTAGACAAGGCATTAATTAAGTGACAAGTATCAAGCTTGTCATTTTACCGTGAAAGCTGCACGTGTTTCGGTAAATTGTCTGCATGTCTTCGGTAAATTGTAAGCTGATGAGATTTTTTTTTTGTCAGGAGGAAATCTTCAAAAGACACTTGGCAGTATTCGACACCAAGTAGTGTGGGATTTTTACCTCACTAAAAACTCCTCGTAATCAGAACCAATCTATGAACGATCGACAACAGATTTTTCTTTCTCAATAATATAATCGCTTTAGGGGAAGCTTAAACTTTTAATGCTTCCCATGACTTTTAGACCATTAGCTCGTGTGGCTTGGTTCTTCTTAATCTCCGAACATTGCCTCTCGTATTTAATACGGACTCCATTTCAGAGTTGATATGACTATGCAGTCGCTGATTGTGTGATACAGCATGTTTTCTTACAACTTCTGTAACCATTTTCTATTTGTAGGCTACGATGTAAATCGCTATTTCTTATATACCATGGTGCATTTGCTATTCCACGAAGGACTTTGTTTTGGAACTTTTGGATGATTTCAGTATTTGTTTTTTTGTACATATGGATTCCATAGGTCCAAACAGGTCTAAGTACTTGTTTATAAAGCATTATTTTATTTTCGACAGATAAGTCAGAATTTCTTCCGAGTAACCAGTACATTTTTCTATACTTCAAGTTGTGCTCTTCCCTTTTCTTTTTGATATGCTCTTTCCACTTTAGCTTTGCATCCAAATTCATCCCAAGGTATTTGGCCGTATTGGCGTAAGGTACAGCTTGATTGTTGATGAATATTTGTACGTAGCTTAACTTTTTATTTGTAAAGTTTATATGTGCAGATTTAGCTTCATTGAGCTTGATACGCCATTTTTTGGTCCAATCACTAACGGTGTCGACGGCATTTTGCAATTTCTTAGCAGCCTAAAAGGAGCCTTAAAGCAGCCTTGACGACGCACTTACTGGATGCCAAAATTGCAGTATCATATGCAAAAGTAGCCATAATGTTGTTGTTATCCACTGGAACTGCAATATCCCTTGTATATAGCAAATACAGGGTAGGTCCTAGGACGCTTCCTTGTGGAACACCGGCTTGTATTTTACTTAGCTTTGAATATTCTTGATCATACCGTACTCTGAAGAGCCGTTTTGAGATATGTATAAGATTTTAGTATTTCGTAGTACTGCCTGGGTAGGTCCCTTTGCAGTTTGTATTCTAGCCCCTCATGCCATACCTTGTCGAATGCTTGAGCAACATCTAAAAATATAGCCGAACATACTTGTTGTTTTTCTAATGCTTTTTCAACTGCATCCGTTATTCTATGAACTTGGTCTATCGTGGAATGTTTATTTCTAAATCCAAACTGATGATTTGGGATTAGATTTCTTTCTGACTTTGCTTAGTCTTTTCAGTAGCAATTTTTCAAAGACTTTTGCCATTATTGGTATAAGCGATATTGGTCTGTAAGACGACGTAAGACGTAACCATAATAGAGAAGATTTTAAGTCGATTCTCAAGTGACTGTATGACTATAAGTTGGCATCTGGTACTATACGAAGGCATTTCAATATTCCAATTAAGTTTCCATACCACAAACCTAGTAAATTTTCTTTGAATACTTTCCAATCTCATGGAGTGAGTGTTGTAGTTCGGATAAATACTCGAACATCGTGGAAATTACAATTGGCAGTTTAGATGATTGGAAGAAAGTTTCTTTACGCAAAATTTTTCTGACGCTGAGCTTTCAACGTTGTCATCATTTTGCAGCTCTGTCGCTTTGCCACACAGTACGTGACCGTGCTTATAGAAATCAAAAATTGCATGAATTTTTGAGTTAGGCAGAAAGAAAGTGTGTTTCAAGCCATTCGAATGTTTCCTCTTTGCGGTGAGGGAGGCAGCTTAAGATTTTCAAAATTAAAAATTTTTGGAAGACTTAACATGGGATTCCCCCTTAAGGCTCTTTCATACTAAAGCAATTTTTTAGTTGCGACAGCGACAAGTTTAACTGCCAAATCGAGGCGACAGAAATGCTTTAAAGTTATAGTTTCTAGCGGTAACGTAAATGCTTATCAGATGGTTAAGAACCGAGCACATACCTAAAAAACGATATCAGGTATGTATTTCGGTCTTAGATTTTTTTTTTCAAACATGAAACATTTCTGTTCAAATTACAGCATCAGTGATCGAGTGAGTAGGTGGCATCAGTGATCGATTGAGTGAGTAACCATTTTGAAATTAAAGCATACTCGACCTCACCTATTGTACAGATTAAGTATCTGTATCAGTAACATCAAAAATTCACTGATAGATTTGGAGTCTCTATTCATTCATAGGTGTCGCTGAAGTTGCAACGAGGGTACTTCTTTTTCGATTTGGTTGGGTAGTTACTTATATTGCCTAGGCACTTGCATATTAACAAATTTATTTTAGTTATAGTCAATACTAAGCTCTCTGATTTTCTTCTAACGCATGCTGTTGTTCCACAGGGGTCAATCCTGGGTCCACTCATCTTCACTCTCTTTATGAATGGCCACATGTGTGCATATGATGTTCAAATGTATCTAAGCTATCGAATTAGAATAATTGAGGATGCTACTGCTAGGATTAATGAAGATCTACTGCGAACTGCGTGTTGTTGAGTGGTCAAATCAGAACTTTTTGAAACCAAACGCTAAAAAACGTCGGTTGAAGTCTTCTTCCACTTGATTGCGCCACTTAAAACGAGGTCTTCCCCTTCAACCACTTCCCTGTAATGTGCTTGCGTTTGGGTCCACGCGCTCTACGTGGCCCAACCATCGTAGCCTCCCGATACGTACTCTTCTAGCTATGCCCATGTCGCGGCACAGCTCATACAGCTCGTTTTTGTATCTTTTTCTCCAAACATTGTCTTCGCATACGGGACCAAAGATCATTTGGAGTTTCTTTCGAAACGACAAAAGGGTTTCCTCATCCACTTTCGATAAAGTCTACGCTTCGGCGCCGTAAAGCAGGACTGGAATGATCAAGGTCTCCGAAGAGATGAAGTATTGTATCATCTTTAGTTTGTCTCAATGTTAGCTCTCTTACAGTCCGTGATAAGTTAAACTTACTGGCTGATAACTTCTCACCTGGTCCTGATGGTCTCCCAGCAACTTTTCTTAAAAAATGTGCTAACGCGCTCTATGACCCCCTAACCAAACTTTTTCAACTCTCCCTTTCTCAGGCAACTTTCGCTTCTCTTTGGAAAGAATCTTTTATTTTCCCCATTTTTAAAAAGGGTTGTAAAAACCAAATCACAAACTATCGGCCAATTGCTAAGCTCTCAGTCATCCCAAAGCTCTTCGAAAGTATAGTATATGACTCCCTTTACTTCCACTGTAAATCAATAGTTTCTCCGTTTCAACATGGTTTCTTAAATGGAAGGTCTACTACGACAAACCTTACTCAATTTGTCTCATTAACTCTCAAGGCACTCGAACAAGGTCATGATGTAGATGTTATTACTACTGATTTCAGTAAGGTCTTTGATAAGATAAGTCATCAAATTATCTCCATCAAACTCAATGCCTTTGGTTTTCCTCCTCTCATTATCGACTGGGTCAAGTCATACCTTGACAACCGTACATATAGAGTTGCTTTCAGAAACGCAGTCTCTGATCCAATTTATGCATCTTCTGGTGTCCCCCAAGGCAGCCATCTCGGTCCACTCCTATTTGTGCTTGCCATTAATGATGTGGCTAATATCATTGCATTTTCAAACCTCTCTATATATGCCGACGACATTAAAATAATTAAAATAATCTCGTCTTCCCAAGATTCTTCACTCCTTCAACATGACCTTGATTCTTTTGTAACCTGGTGTAGTAAAAACTTTCTGGACCTTAACGTTAGCAAATGTCAATCAATTACATTTTCCCGTAAACGCTTACCATCTTATCCTCGAATCTATAATTTCAGTAATGTACCTATACCTATTGTTTCCTCTATTTGTGATCTTGGAGTAATTTGTGATAAGGAACTTAATTTCCACTCACATATTGATCGTATTATTGCGAAAGCAAACTCTTCCCTAGGTTTCATCAAACGGTGGTCTAAAGAATTTTCTGATCCCTATGTTACCAAATCATTATTCATAACATACGTTAGGCCTATCCTAGAATACGCCTGTCAAGTATGGTCTCCTTACCAAATCACCCAGTCCCTTAGAATTGAAGCTGTACAACGGAGATTTCTCAGATTTGCGCTGCGTAACCTACCTTGGTCCAACCCCGTCATTTTACCCCCTTATGAAGATCGATTGCTCCTAATCGACTTACATACCCTTTCTCAACGTCGCCGCGTTGCTGACATTATATTCGTCCACCAGCTTATTACTGGTACCATAGACTGTCCGGCGTTGCTTGAGTTCATCAACATCAATGTTAACTCACGTAACCTAAGATCGATCTCTTTTTTTCGCATACCTACTCATCGCACCAACTACGGTCACTTTAACCCTATTTGCAGAATGCTTCGTTTTGCGAATGCAGCACAAGACTCCTTTGATTTTTGCCTTAGTTCCTCTGCCCTTAGAACAATCTTACACAACTCCCCTCCCTAAGCCTTCAAAATAAATTTATTTCATTATTGTTAAGTTAGTTTTTTTAAGTAATCTTTTTTTTTTTTTTGTATATATGTAAATATCATGTTTATTCACTAATGCGCTTGCACTAAGCTAAATAAATAAATCGTAAGAAACACAAGTGTGCAAAAATTTTTTATTTAGAGAATAGTCAGTGAGCAATTTATCCGTCGAAAGGAAATCCTTTCGATTACTGAGAGAATGCCGAATTGTTTCACAAGAATCCTCGATAACGTGAGTGGTAATACCAAACTCAAATGATTCCGTTTCGAGTTACTCGATAACGTGAGTTATTTACCCTTTTTATGTCAACATCTTGTACGGGATGTTTGGCATAAAATGCGAAAATAAATTAGAATTTGCTTTAGAAATAATGAGTACAAGTTTTTGTTTTTGGAGCGAAATACAGAGGGCCCCCGGTACTTTTTCCAACCCATTGAACAAAAGTTTGGTGTCAATAACCTGGTGGAGAAATTTGATCTGACACTAAAACCAAATATTTCATCTAAACCGCTGATTCTGTAGTTCAATTTTTCCACTGTAAAATGTTCGAAAGGCTTGAAAATACTATTCAACATTTTGCTTCTCCTTTTTTCGGACACGTCCCTGTCTATCCGAGTAATATATTCTTTGTTGTTGAGTATGAAGCGAGTTTGAATTGTCTCCTTGTTGCTTTTTGACTCTGACAGGTTGATATAAGTTCTGTGTATCATTTGTCTCCCTATTTCCCAAACAACTGTAATAGTATATTTGCATGGATTGAGTATCGAATGTGTTGTAGTACTGAAATGGTTCCTGTGGATTTTGTAGGTAGAAGCAAAGCATTCTAAATTAGCACAATTGAATCAATTGTTCGTTTTAAATTGAAGAGAAAATTCAATCCACATTCAACGGGATAGATTACCTTCTTTGTGAGCTTCATTCTCTGTGAAAAAAATATTGCTGTTTTCAACTTGAGTATTTGAAGTTGCTTTCTATTTAAACTGATACTTTCCTCGAAATGGAAGCAACATATATCAATATACGAGAGGGGGTCAATAAGTCCGTGACTTTTTGAATGAAACACTGGTTTTTAGATAAAAAGTTATTTTATTTTTCCACGTGGTCTCTTTTGAGCTCGGTACACGTAGCCCAACGTTTCTCCAGTTTTTGTATCCCTTCCAATATGATATGCGGAGGTATTCAAAATAGGCATTTGTGAGATGACTTTTCGTCATTGGAGGCAAATATCTTTCCGCCGAGCCATTTCTTCAAGTTTGGGAACAAGAAATAGTCACACGGGTCTAGATCGGGTGAATAGGCCGGATGAGGGAGCAATTCATGGTTTTTTGTCATGGAAACTACATATGTGTGCACCGGTGCATTGTCCTGATGGAAAAGGACTTTTTTCTTGGCCAAATGCGGTCGCTTTTTTTCAATGCCTCATCGAATTGGCCCAATAATTTGCTGTAATATTCAGCATTGATTGTATTTCCTTTTTGAAGGCAGTCAATGTGAATAATACCGCGTCCATCCCAAAAAACAGTCGCCATGACTTTATTTGCTGACAAACCCACATTTGCCTTCTTTGGCGCCGCGCCGATTCACCCCGAGAAACCCACTGTTTTGACTGCTGTTTGGTCTCCGGTGTGTTGTGGTGGATCCACGTTTAGTCCACTGTTACGAAACGGCGCAAAAACTCGTTCATATTGCGATTGAACAACGCCAAAACATTCCTGCGAAATTGTCACACGGTTGCGTTTGCGGTCGATTGTGAGCAAACGCGGCACCCATCTTGCGGAAAGCTTTCTCATTCCCAAATGATCATTCAAAATTGAAACCACTGACCACTGAGCCATGTGAGCTGCCTAAGGGTTCCACAATCTCTCTCTCACTTTTAATTGCCGATCGGCTAAAACCGTGGATTGTTTCAATTGTTTCGAATTTGGAAACCTCAACTGGGCGTCCAGAACGTGTCTTTCGTGCTTGTACGGCCACATCGGAATTCAGTAAACCACTTTTTTACCATGGAAATAGATGTTGCAGAGTCCCCATAATATTTATCAAGTTTAGGGTTGGTTTCCGCAATGGATTCTTTCCGCAAAAAATAATGCTTAATGAGCACACGAAATTCTATGGTAAGCCTGATATTAACGGTTGTCATAAACAAACTAAATAGGTTTGTTCGTTGAAGCCCTAGGGTCGCTCTGGGGTCGCCACAAAGCGTTTTTTTGAGAAACCTAAAGTCGCCCTAAATGTCAAACTGAGTGTTTTTTGAGCCCTAGGGTTGACCTGGGTTTGCCCTCAACTCGCCCTAGGTTTTCGCTGTGGCGATTTGAGGGTTGTCAAATGGCATATGTTTTTATTCAAATGACAGGGATGTGTAGTGATTTTGTTGCTAAGCGTTTTTTGAGGACTGGAAAACCCTGATTTCTTTGACCCTGGGTAGGTAAAGTTCAACGAACGAACCTTGTATCAGCTTGTTAAATTTTTGACAAAAGTCAACTGACAGATGACTGTTAACGGGAGCTGTGTTGCCATTTCAATTAAGAGGCGGGAAATTCAAAATGTCACGGAATGTTGACCCGCTGTGCCGTGCTGCGATGCGAACGCTCGAAGCCCGATTCGGGGCGTCACCAAAAGTGACCTGCAAGATAGTATGTTTGGATGTTTCAATCATTTCTATACTCAATTCACCAAAGATATGCAGTACAGACCTTATGGGAGAGCTTTTAAAACACCAGTGAAGTGCACACACTTTTCTTAAAGAACCCCTCTGGAAAAAAAAAATGCTTGAACGCCACTGCACTCCCAGAGAAATCATTCTACAACCGACATAGGTTCCCCACACAGTTGACTGTGCACAGTGCACTGGCTGCCTGTTCAGCTTTAACATGCTTTCAAAACACAAATGCATGCCGCGTTGCCTTTATCAATTTACCAATGCTTGTTTTACTATCTTTCGATCGGTTTCTGCATCGCTGACCTTTTTTAACTTAAAAGCAAAGTTTCGTACTGAAAGTGTTGACATGAGTGTACTTCTTTCTTTTGATGTATACAATTCCTTCAATGATAAAAGAAAAGGACGTTAACATCTTCTTAAAAAAGTTTAAAAGAAAGCATTGCTTTCGAAGTGTACGTTGAAGGAAAATATAAAAAGTGTGTAATAGAATCTAAATAAACGAACGGTAACCCTACATTTATTGTAGTCAGCTAAAAGTGCATACTACGACAACCCTGTCAGAGCTTTTATTTGAAAAACACTTATAGGTATCATAGACATGCGAGTGAGAGGCGAACATCCCTATCTTTCCTGTACTGTACATTTTTGATGAACAGAGTGTAATTTAATTTATTCATTGCTAATTTTATGATGTTTTGTTTGTTGTTCTTTATAATACTTTTTTTTAATTGCTATATATTTTCTTTTTTCTATTACTCTTAAGCGGGGAATGCACGATTCAATTATCGTACCGATAATCGTACGTCGCATGCGATGATTGCATCGTGTGTGTGCATGAAGTGAACCGCTGTACCGGTGTCGCAATGTAGAATGCCTTGAACTCAAAACCAAACTTGATCGTATGCGATCGAAGTCGCTTTATAATTTATCTGTGCTGGTGTTGGTGACTATTAACTAGCTACTAACACTTGCATTCAAGATGAAGAGCATAGTTAAGTGTTAAGTGTGTACATGTGAACTTTCTCTTCAATACTTCTTAGTCTCTAAAATGCACAAATTCTGTAAATTTCAACTTTAATCAATTTATTTGTTCCAAAGATATCGTTAAGCAAATGTAGTACAACAACAAGACCTATTAAAGTCTTCTAAAATGTTTATTCGCTTTCTAAACTTCAACGTAAGTAGGTATATGGAAAAGCACATGCTATCCTAGTGTTGAAGGCAAAAGCATTCATGAGAATCTATAATATTGATACAATCTTGGAGCAATGTGTTGCAAAAGTGACATTTCAACATTTTACAGGAAACAAAGTAAACTTTTTGTTCAGTTATTTGCCTACGAGTATGTATCTGAGCGCAATACGAAATTTTAAAATTATCGTTTCCCTTATACATTTGCCGGGAAGATATTGAAACGACATAATTTCCCTAGCAGCAAAATAGATGGTGGTTTAAGTGTGTGTTCTTGTGCGTATTTAATCGATTGCTGCTTGTTGTAAAATGTTTAGGAATTCATGGTAGGAAAACAATTTTTCAATTTGGGTAACTTGTTACACCTTAACCTAGAGCGATGTAACAATTTACAGAACACTCTGTCAACAGGATATGTATTTATCAGTAGCATGTTAGTTAAGCATGTTTGCATGTAACAGGAGAAGTTCCTGGTTTGAATCTCAACAGAAAAATGTTTTTTCACGGGTATCACCTTTTGCTAGGAATAGTAATTCATTTCCACGAAAAGCGCTTCCAAGAATAGCCGTTGGGAACCGCCAGAAAATTGTAGGTCTTCTCCATTCCCTTACAGGGTATGCGATAGGCTCCGGGGCTCCCCGCTCTGTTGCACAACCCTATGCATGCAGGCGCGGATCTAGAATTTTTTTCCGGAGGGGGTCACGGGATAAAAAAAATCAAATATAACAAAAATAAACTGTTGTTTATATCAAATTATAAATTGTTTATATAAAAAATGTACTTTTAAAAGTAAGGAACGTTTCCTCGTGTGTTTTCAAATGGCTTCGCGCCATTTATGGCATCGTGGCTAACTTCACATCAGTTTGCAATCAAAACATTGAAAGCACAACAGTCCATTGTTGATTTCAGTGTCGTTGAAATCAGGATAGTTTTCATTGTGTTTTGCGATAAACAAAGAAGAAAACGGAATATTTCTACAGTTGTATACTTATAAGCAGCAAAATAAAAATATCATGTGGCCAAATTATAGTGGAGGACCGTTAGACATAAAAAAGGCAAAACCTAGGAATTCAGGGCCAGTCCATGGATTTTCATGAAAATTTCGGAAATGTGTTTTGAATGGCGTACAGAAAAAAGTTAAAAAAAAAAATTTCGCCGCTCTCAATTTTTTAATTATTTTTAAAATTAATTATTAACTTTTAGAATTTTATTTTATTTATTTAGGGTGTTTTAGATACGGTTTTCCAAAGAGTAAGGATGGATAGGTTTGGTCAAGACAAAAAAAAAGTTGTATGGGAAGGGGGTCTATATCCCTCCGTGTAGGCGCGAGGGGCAATTTTATATGAAATTTACTTCATTTATTAAAAGATTATTAAAAATCAACTAAGCCACTTACTTTCTCATATTTCAGTGTTTTTGAAAGCTATTTCTTTGTTCTTTAATAAAAATTTTAATTTGAGTTTACTTAATGAACAGTTTTTGAGAAATCAAGCCTTAAAGTCAAAATTTTGAAAAAAGAAAATATTTTTTTCCTAATAAATTTTTTTTACATAATTTTGCCCCATTAAGCGCCATTTTTTCTTTTCATATTCAATGCTTTTATTAATTTTTATTCAAAAGCAAAAAACCGAACAAAAAAATTTTTCTTGGTTTAAGAGAAATTAAAAAAAAAACGAAAGGTACTTTTTTCCAGAAAACAAAATGTCGTTAATTTCCCGCTAATTGAACTTTTTTCCTGGAAGTGAAATATGAAATGTGTCTCAAATAGCATATAAAAAAAATTAAAAAAAAAAAATTTGTAAAATCTTAATTTTAATATAAATTATAAATAATTATTAAAATTTTAGAGTTATCTTTTAATTATATTAGTTTTAAGTTAAATTTTAAAACTATGACCTATTACAAACTTGAACTTTGGTCTCAAAGGACAGCACATGTATTGATTTGTCCCCCAAATGCTGTTTCCGGTCAAACGTGTTGATGAATGCGGAAAAATATAGTTTTTTGCCAAATAAATACTCGCGAATTTTTCTACGTGCATTCAGTATTCAAACAAACATATATCAATAAGGGATCCATCAATTCTTATTTAAAGGATAGAACACTACATCAGCATGCTCCCCACCTAAAAAAAAACTTCGAGTCGTTAATTTAACTGATTTAAGTCTCTTTGATTGGTTGAAAATTCAAAATTTGGGAAAAAACCACTTTTTTTCGGTTTCATCAACTCGTTTGACCGGAAACAGCGTTTGGGGCACACATCAGTACATGTGCTGTCTTTTGAGACCAAATTTCAAGTTTGAAATAGGTCATAGTTTTAAAATTTAACTTAAAACTAATATAATTAAAAGATAACTCTAAAATTTTAATAATTATTTATAATTTATATTAAAATTAAGATTATACAAATTTTTTTTTTTAACTTTTTTTTATATGCTATTTGAGACACATTTCATATTTCACTTCCAGGAAAAAAGTTCAATTAGCGGGAAATTAACGACATTTTGTTTTCTGGAAAAAAGTACCTTTCGTTTTTTTTTTAATTTCTCTTAAACCAAGAAAAATTTTTTTGTTCGGTTTTTTACTTTTGAATAAAAATTAATAAAAGCATTGAATATGAAAAGAAAAAATGGCGCTTAATGGGGCAAAATTATGTAAAAAAAATTTATTAGGAAAAAAATATTTTCTTTTTTCAAAATTTTGACTTTAAGGCTTGATTTCTCAAAAACTGTTCATTAAGTAAACTCAAATTAAAATTTTTATTAAAGAACAAAGAAATAGCTTTCAAAAACACTGAAATATGAGAAAGTAAGTGGCTTAGTTGATTTTTAATAATCTTTTAATAAATGAAGTAAATTTCATATAAAATTGCCCCTCGCGCCTACACGGAGGGATATAGACCCCCTTCCCATACAACTTTTTTTTTGTCTTGACCAAACCTATCCATCCTTACTCTTTGGAAAACCGTATCTAAAACACCCTAAATAAATAAAATAAAATTCTAAAAGTTAATAATTAATTTTAAAAATAATTAAAATATTGAGAGCGGCGAAATTTTTTTTTTTTAACTTTTTTCTATGCGCCATTCAAAACACATTTCCAAAATTTTCATGAAAATCCATGGACTGGCCCTGGATTCCTAGGTAAAAAGCTTACGGTCCTCCACTATTAGTTCAATTTCTGAAATGAAATGTTTTTTTCGTTTTGTTTGTTTCAGTTTTTCTAACATTTTCTATTTGATGTGTGCATTGGTTCTTCGGTTGAAAATTCTGGTTCTAAGTGTATTTAACGAGCAAAATTATAAGTTTAGATTCAGCGAAGATATTACGGTAAATATTTGCACAACTGTATACGAAACAACATTGTCAACGCAAGATCATGTAGCTTCATCAGAGTGATTTCAAAATTCAAGTTTTTCTGCCTCGGACTTCTTATACAGAGGAGGACATTGAAGAAGTTAATCTCGTAGCAGTCATGTACCAGAAGCTTCTGAATAACACTCCTCCTGCAAGCGTTATTGCAGAATTTGAGTTGTGGGTAGCAAAATGGAACCGAATTGTTGAAAAAGGCGGTGAACTTCCTGATTCGGTTTCTGCCGCCCTTGATGCGTGTGATAGAGTAATGTATCCGGCTATTCATACCCTGCTTTGGATTTTGGTGACGCTTCCTGTTACTGCAGCCATTGCAGAAAGGAGCTTTTCAACTCTCCGTCGCCTCAAAACTTCGTTGAGATCGACTATGGCAGAAGACAGACTCACCGGTCTTGCATTGCTACATATTCATCGCGACATTGAATTGAACATCGATGCGATCATCAACAGATTTGCCAAACAAAATAGAAGATTGGATTTTGTGTTATAAATTGTTTTTACTTAAAACTTGTAATCAAATGTTAAGATATTGAGTAAAGCTACTATCCAAATATAGAGAAATTGATACAAAAGTCAGTATTGTGTTAGAAATTTATTCAATTTTGAGTCAGTCATGTTGAGTCAGCCATTTTTTGATTGCAAATTTTCCATAGTGCAATAAAGTAAGTTGATTTTGGTCGCTTGGTTAGTTTCCGATTTTCAAGTTTACAAAAGTTAGATTTTGTTCGGTTATTTTTTTTCGATTTTCAGTTTCAGTTTCGATTGGTTTAGCTCTATTTTTTGAAATGCTAGCTGTTTTGGGGGGGGGGGGGGGGGGGGGGGGGGAATCCGCGGCTGTATGCATGCGATGCTATTGCTCAAAATTTGGTTGTTGGGCGTCTTCATTCTGTTCTCTGGTTAAGACGCAAAAAACAAGCCACCACTCTAAACCTGAATTGTGACTTCATCAGTATATATGACTTTAATTGGCTGGGTAAGATAGATAAATACTCAGTAGATCACGACAAGTTGAAAGTGTTTTTCAAAAGCCAAGTCGATTATCTCCTATCTTCTTGCTGCAAAATAAGAAAAAGATTAGCCATCTGCTATGTCTAAATCAAAGGATAGTATGAAGCTAAGAAGGTAGATAAGCAAACATGTTAAACTCGATTTACTTAAGTTGAAATCAATTGAACATGAGTTTAGATGACAATATCTACCCATGCGAGACAATGGCATTAATGCAATAATTCGTAATTCGTATTACTTGCCTTACTTACGATGTAGTGAATATGTTCATCAAAGTCAATATTAAGCTGAAATATACGCCTATGCCTTTAACAATTTTCAATTGACTAAAAATAATTTATGAAATGACCAGGGTTGCAAGGATTTTTCTTTTTAAAGAAAGTCAGGCTTTGGTATATTTGTTGTGGTTCAGGTTGAGCCTATTCTTAGGAACCAAACTGTTAAATTCAGCGAGCCAGTTATCTTTCAAAAAATGTTCATATCATCAGAAAATATTGATATTTTAGTGAAGGAAATATAACCCTGCAGCTACACGATCAAGATATGGTAAGCCATCGGCCTACATATACAAAATGTCAAATTCCTGTTCGTGTTTCGGATGTGACGTAGGCGTAAGTCGCCAATTTGCCAGGCAAATGGCTTTCAATTAACATGTCATTAGCTATATATTTTCAAAATGGCACCAACAAGAAATTTTTAATTCAAAGTTTTTTTCCAGGCACTCTTTTCTCTTTTTTAGGGTATTTGACGAAGCTGTCAATTTCATGGCTACTGAAACTGCTTCTCGGGGTGGCTTTCAATATTCCATACCAGTTGGGTTTCAATTTCGAAAAGTTTAGTTGTGTATGTAAAAAAGTTTAAATGTATTGTAAATGGCTTACCATATCTTTTTCTGAGAATCTGAGGTACACCTGAGCTACCATTAAAAGAATAAAATAAAAAAAAATAGGGTGGCGCCATAGAACGGGGTGCCCCGGGGCCTAGCACATTTCTCACAACCATGCCTTGTGAGGAAATGGAGGGGACCTACAATTTCCTACCGGTTCCGAACGGCTAATTGAGAATGCGCTTTTCATGGCAATGAATTTACTAATGGAGGACTTGCCAACTTCTCGCATAAGGCGATGCCCGTGTAAAAACATTTCTGTTTTCTGTTGGGATTCGAACCACGAAGCTCTCCACGAGCCGCCAGCGCCAGCAGCAGCACCTCATTCGGGACTCAAAGATCCATTGTGCTCCCCGGATAACAGAGGATGAGGAGGTAGATGAGAGGGGTGGCAGAGGATTGGTTTTGTGACTGGGTAATTGGGGCTGGGAACCCCCACTGAACCATTTGGAGCTCTGGATGAATTTAAGGATTCTGTTTAGTGGAAGGTTAGAGATGTCGCCTAAGTTGTCGAAGAAGTGTTCTCCGAAGGCTTTTTTCCTAGTATTGGCCAAGCTGGGACACTAACAGAGGAAGTGGAATGATCCATCCTCTGCCTCATCGTCTTGGCATCCCCTAGATAAGTCGGATGTGCTAATGCCCATTCTCGTCATGTGGGTACGCAATGAGTTGTTAGGGGTCGACGCAAACAATACCAGCGCACCCAATACCATCGCACCCAATACCTTCGCACATAATGCATCGGACACAACATACTTTGCGCACCTATTACCTCCGGACATTTCATACCAGTACCGTTATTAATGGGCTGGCCTTTTGTTTTCATTAATGAATATGGAGTTTAACTGTGCCACCATTTTTGAAGACTTAAGGCCCCGGCCCATAGAACGCGTTGCGCGCGGTAGGAGCGGCGCGGCAACTGATGCGGTGGGTTTTGCCGCACGCAACTGATAGGGGTGACCCATAGAATCCGTTGCGGTGTCTCAACTCAACAAGGCCACTCATGTTAACAGAAGAGAAAATTTCAAATTGGTTCTTACTGCGCATGTCATCAGAGAGAAATTTTCAAATTGGTTCTGTCACCGCGTGAGAGCCGCGGCAAAATAGAAGTTTGGCTACTCGGCGCGTGCGGCGCGTTGCTCGCGGTGCTTATGGGTCACCTCTCATAAGAACGTGTGTATTTAATCGAGCTGTCAGTTGAAAGCGGTGCCGCACGCACGCACCGCGTTCTATGGGCCGGGGCCTTTAGGTGTTGTATGATTTGCTTCTTAAATGATAACATGTGAGTGTGTGCGTTATGAAATGTAGTGCAAAGCATTTAAGTGATTGAAAAAAACTTTTTAAAAAGGGAAGGTAGGTACTTAGGTATATTCGGAAAGTGGTCGAAATGGCGAATTAATTTAAAAGGTCTTCTCACACGAATGTGGTAAATGTGAAGTTACCTACAAACATATACCTATTTCAGTGGCGAGGGGTGAATAATTCCAAAAGGTAACTCGAAGTAAACTTATTCACCAACAAAAAAAAGGTTACTTAAAATTTTTTTTGTGCAATGTTTGTCTTCGCATCAAGCCAAAAAGTCAGGTATTTTAAACCAACTTTGCTATTAGGTAGAGCATCATAACTTTTTTTTTCATAAAACTAAGCTAGTTAAAACTATTTGTTTCCTTTGAGTGAAAATCAGTTAAGCAACAGTTAACAGATATTAAGGCCATAATCAAACCACTGAAACTTACTATCGGAAAACTTTTCAGACTTTTTGCACTTTTCAATTTTTAAAGCCTAAATTTGTAATATTTAAAAAAAACACGAAAATCAATTTAAATAAGTATTGCACTGCGTTCTGCTGGTAAACTTTGTTTTTCAAATAAAATACGGCTCATTGGGAACTAAATTCATTTAGGCCAGTTGTGCCACTTTAGAAAAATTCCAATTATAGTTTGCATTTTCTCCCAAAAATATGCTTTATGCTATGAGATCTAATATCCTCGCATATTTGTTATCAAAGTGGCAACCTTTGAGCTTGGACACATGAGTCTAGTGCAGAAACACATACAAATTCATGAAATAAGTCGGAGACCAGCGTGTTATTTTCTTGTTCTTCAAGCAGAGACCTACCTCAACCTGCAAATCTGCGATATACATTTTTGTTTATAAGCATGTGTCCATGGGAAGAGATACGAAGGAAAGCGTTTTTTTCTTTTATAAAACCAATATCATGCAAACACCGAAGTGTGCAGTAGCATGTAGCAATGCTGCAAATGAGAAGAGGGCTACTGCGCCGGCGCTATGTTCACGTGCTCAGAGCACAAAGAGATAACAAACAACAGAATTACCAAAAAATATGACGCTAGAACACCGGGTTATTTTCTTCCATAAGAAAGCATGTATTGAACAGAGAGGTGCCTCTCTCTGTTCAATGCATGCTTTCTTATGGAAGAAAATAAGACGATGTTCTACCGTCATATTTTTTGGTAAAAGAAAAAAGAGGAGAGAACACAAATTTGTTATATCCAGCAACAAGTTTTATAAGACGTAATATTTGGGGTTACCTTGTATGTTGCTAAAGTTTTGTGTTTGTTTATGGAGTGAATTGAAGAGCCAACATGTGTGTAGAATAAAACGGAAAGCAGAGTGGTAGTTGTTAAAAAAATGTTGGCAACGAGTTCATGTGTATGATTAAGTTTGATTCATGTTGCCAGAAGTCTAAGATGTTTCGGATGTGAATTTCAAAAGGTAAGTCGGAAATAATCGACTTATATCGACGCTTCGCCACTGACCTATTTATATTTCTTTTGATTAGATATTATAGGTGGACACCTACTCATTTGTGTCTCCATAAGTTCTTTCAGTCTGCTGCCTAAGTAGGTATAGATTTGAAATAAAAGTTTGCTTCATGGCTTAGTGTTAGCAGATAACTAAATTAAGAAACAATTGTATTGTATGTATTGTATGTTTCATAAAACGTATTGAAAGTTTTAGTGTAGATACATATGTAGATAGGGAGAACGACACTGCGGCAATTCAGGCGTTTTTTTTTAAACAATGCAATCATACGCTTACAACAATAACGTTTTGAAAACGTAACACCTGATTTTCCGCTGTGTCGTTCTCCCTATCCCTATTTATCAAAATTGTGTGAGAAGACCTTTTAAATTAATTCGCCATTTCAACCACTTTCCGAAAATTTCCCGTGCAGTGTCGGGTTAGAATAGCACTGCAGCGCCTCCCCACTTGTCGTAAAAGGCGACTAAATGAGCAATCATATCTAGACGACTAACATCAAAGTGAGTCTAGCGACACACATACCACCTAAAAACTCTCCCCAAGTATGCATGCAGATCCCGGGGTTAACACGACTGGAGATCACCGGTGTAGTAAAAGGGAAATCAAACTCATTAAATGGAGCATGCATGTGTCGAAAAGGATGAAAGGAAAATTTTTGAAAAATTTTGAGCATTATGGAAGTACTTGCAAACATAAGAAGCACTACCCCGCCAGGCAGTTCCATTGCTATGCATGGAGCTGATCCTGGACCGAGCAGCAATGTTCGGGTCAGAGCTATACGGATTCCGGGGGCTAGCAAAGTAATGCGACGAGTTGGACGAAAATTTAGAGTCGCGAGTTGGGACGTTGGAAGTATGACTGGTCGAACTCGAAGAGATGATGAGAAGGAGGCGAGTGGACATCTTGTGTGTTCAGGAAACGAAATGGCGAAACACAGCAAACAAAGCCCGTTTCTTAGATGCAAAGACCAAGACTTGCAAGATGTTCTACTATGGAACAGAACAAGGTAGGAACGGAGTCGGTATCATCCTTGACCAAAGTTTATGTAACAGCGTGTTAACCATTTTGAAGTCCAGTGACCGTTTGATGTCTCTTAAATTGGTGATGGAAGGAAAGGTCTGGAATATAATCAGTGCATATGCTCCCCAAATAGGGTGTGAGCAGGAGGAAAAAGATGCATTCTGGCTTGATTTTCATAACCTACTTAAGAACATCCCAAAAGAAGAGTATTTGTTTGTTGGAGGAGATTTGAATGGACATGTCGGGAAGACAAACGAGGATTATGAAGACTGCCATGGAGGTTTGGGATTCGGCACCAGGAACACTCCTGGTGAAGATATTCTAATTATGTGCAAGTCATACGGTCTAATCGTACTAAATACCATGTTCATCAAACAAGACCGACACCTTATCACTTACAGCAGTGGAGGAAATGAAACCCAGATTGATTACCATTTGGTAACCAATTACATGAAATCTCGGGTGAAAGACTGCAGAGTGATACTAGGAGAAGCTCCCGCTTAACAACACCCTCTTCTTTTAACAGAATTTTTTACGGATGCGGTGAAGGTAGTCAAACAAACAAAGGCTCCTAGGAGAATCAAGTGGTACAATCTGGAGAAAACCAAAGGACAGCAATTCATTTCGTATATGCAAAGTCAGCTGTGTAATACCATCGACGCAGTTTCAAATGCAATCACGGCACAAAATATGTGGGATCGCCTACAACGAACCTGCTTAGAGAGAGCCAAATCACTGTTAGGAGTCTCAAAAGGACACCACCAACAAGCTAAAGAAACCTGGTGGTGGGATGATGAAGCTAAAGCAGCGATTAGAAAGAAGAAAGCAGCTTTCCAAGTTTGGTCGAAGTGCCCCTCAAGAAATACAAATGAAAAAGCGCGTTTCAAAATGGAAAACAAGAGCTGCAGAAAAGAAACGAAGAAAAAGTGCGCCCAATTTCAAGCAAAAAGCACGGAGGGCCTGTATCGAGAGCTGGAAGAGATTTCTTCCCCAGCTGCTGAAGCAAATCAGGCAATCCAAGAGCTAAGACAAAGCAACTTGAATAAGGGAGCAACCATTTTCAAAATAGCCGCTCAGAGAAGGAGAAATGCGCAGGAGATTCGTTCGCCGAAGTTCATAAATGATGCTCAAGGACTGCTACTTGTGGATGACGACAAAATTCTTCACAGGTGGCGACAGTATTGTGATGATCTTTTGAATGAACAGTTTCCTCGGCGCCACTTTCCAACAGCTGCACCTAATTTTACGGAAGTATCCGACGTCACAGTCGAAGAAGTTAGGGAGGCAGTTAAGAACTCCAAAAAAGGCAAAGCGATTGGGCCAGACGAAGTACCATATGAGTTTTGGAAAAATATGGGAGACATCGGGTTGAGATGGCTCACGATTCTCATCTCCAAACTTATAAGAGGTGACAGTTTGCCTAATCAATGGAGGGAAAGTTTTCTTCTTCCAATGTACAAGGGAAAGGGAGATACCAGAAGCTGTGACAACTATCGTTCGATCAAGTTGATGTCCCACACTATGAAGATCGTTGAGCGGGTTTTGGATAGCCGACTGCGGAAAATAATAAGGCTGTCTGATGACCAATGCGGGTTTGTCGCGGGTAAGTCAACTACAGACGCAATCCAAAGTATAAGGATCATTATGGAAAAACACCTAGATGCCTTAGAGGATTTGCATATTGTGTTGGTTGACTTCGAAAAAGCATTTGATCGACAACCACGAGATCTGATATGGGTGGCCCTCAGACACCGAGGAGTTCCTGAAGCCTATGAGCGAATAATTATGGACATGTACGAGGGAGCAGTTACAAAAGTGAGATGCCCAGCTGGAGTCACCGAAGAATTCCAAATAACAGTAGGTGTACATCAGGGAAGTGTCTTGAGTCCACTGCTCTTTATTGCTGTTCTGGATTATTTGCTCGAAGGAAAAGTAACGGACAATAAAGTACAACAATTATTCTTTGCTGACGATGGAGCCATCATAAGCGAGGATCCTACATCCCTGCAACGAGCACTTGACGTTTGGATTGATGTTCTGGAAGGAAATGGGTACCGTATTAGCGCTAAAAAGACTGAATACCTGTGCTGCCCTTTTTCTGATCCAGACAAGCCTATTCCAGACATTTATTTGAATGGAAATGTGCTTCCCAAGTGTGAAAAGTTTAAATATCTGGGATCTATGATCAATAGTGAAGCAACTTGTGATGACGACATCAATCATCGAGTAAGCGTAGGGTGGATGAAGTGGCGAGAAAACTCCGCTATCTTCTGTGATCGAAAAATGCCCCCTAAGCTGAAGGGAAGACTCTACACAGCAGTTGTCCGTCCAGCTCTGACATACGGTTCACAATGTTGGACAATGTACAAAAAGTATGAGAGCAAATTGACGGCAGCCGAAATGAAGATGCTTCGGATGACAGCAGGAGTAACAAAGCTTGATCGAATTAGAAGTACTAAGATCCGTGGAAGCCTTCATGTCAAAAGTACCATCTTGGACAAAATTCAGCACGACCGGCTCAGTTGGTATTGTCATGTTCAAAGGAGAGATCCTCAGAACCCCGTCCAAAAGGCAATATCGTACAACGTTTCAACAAATTCGCGACGAAAAAGAAAAGGCAGGCCAAAACACTCCTGGTACAAGCAAATGCAAAAACAGCAGCATTGGGTTGGCCTCAGACATGGAACAATCCAAAACCGGGAGGCTTGCCGACGCTTTCTGAGGTCAACGCGGCGTACCCCACAGGCGGATCACTAGTGTGAAGCAGAAAAGTGGGAGAGTTGTGATCGCTTCAAGATCACTACTCGTAACGCCGGAAATGAAAAGAAGAAGAACCACTTTCCGAAAATAAGTACCTACGCCTTTTAAAAAGTTTTTTTCAATCACTTAAATGCATTGCACTACATTTCATACGCACACATTCACATGTTATCATTTAAGAAGTAAATCATACAACACCTAAGTCTTCAAAAATGGTGGCACAGTTAAACTCCATATTCATTAATGAAAACAAAAGGCCAGCCCATTAATAACGGTACTGGTATGAAATGTCCGGAGGTATTAGGTGCGCAAAGTATGTTGTGTCCGATGTATTATGTGCGAAGGTATTGGGTGCGATGGTACTGGGTGCGCTGGTATTGGATATACCCGACCCGAGTTGTTACCCGTCAGAATGCCAATCAACCCAGAGAGTCGAGGCCTGCTGAGCTGGAGCAAAAATTCTGTTCTTTTCTTGGAAATATTTGGCCAAAGGTTTCTGAAAACCCGGCATGTTTCTGAAAATGACCATTTGTCATTGGCGGTTTTTAGAAAATTTTGTTGAATTCTGGTTTTTCTCTTTTTTGTGGCTTGAGAACTGAGGTGTTCGTTTCACTGAATTCGAGTGCTGACCCGATTTTAGCCAGCTTATCCACCATTTCGTTTCCTGTTATGTCACGATGTCCTGAAACCCAAATAACATTTACCATTTTCGTTGAGCTGAGCAGTCAGTCTTCGATTGCTGCGACTGCTCTCTACTAATTTGGATTTTGTGACAATAGATGAGATAGCTTTAATGGCTGCCTGGCTGTCTATAAAGATGTCAATATTTCTGTTGATCAAGTTTTGCGTAGCCATCCCCATCAGTTGTTTTGCGGCTTCACAGACTGAAAGTATTACTGCTTGGAAGACACTGTATAGGAGGGTAGTCTGAGGAGATGAATGGCCCTACCCCGTTTTGGAACTGTTAGGACTACTGGACTGAAATCAGTCAGTGTTTGAATTGTTGTATCAGTATGGTTCATAATGGTTCTGTGACCTGATATACCTGTTTTCCAATTATTGCATTGTTTGAGTGCGCTTTTGGCAGCGGTCTCTTTAGTGAAATGGTCTAGGGGAAAGGGGAGCTAGCGACAGGAAAGTTTCCAGAGCTGCCGTTGGTGTCGTTCTCATGGCACTGGTTGAGCTGATGAATTGTTCTTATTATGGATGTGTACATCCAGTGAATTGTTTTGGGACCAGGTGCCCATTTTTTCCCAAAAATTCTACTGCAGGTGCAGAATGCGATTTCAGCTATTCACGCATCACGTGTACGCCAACTTTTATTTTGACGGTCTTCGTTTGTTTAGTTCATACAACCCTTGTTCTAATCTAATCCATTTTACATGCAATTTATCATGGAAACAAAACTGACAATAATATTTTTAAAATGCCCAAGAGTATGCAACAAAGCAATCAATTCTAGTCGAATGTCCTCATAATTGACATTATACTTTTCGGCTTTTTTTTATCTGAATTTGAATAAAACTGTTTTTGAAACAAAAGACAAAACCCTACACTACTAAAAACTCTTAATAATAAAATAAAATAACGTATAAGGCTCATAGCAAAGTTGACTGGGTGTAATGTGAAGTAGATATAACTTACCTATACTTTTCTCAGCTTTTCTTCACCTAGAATCCTCGTTAGAAAAAATACGTTGGCCTTGACTTTTACCCAAAGAATTTGACTTCACCTCCAGACCAAAGTTTATCAAATACTGCACTTTAAAAGTTTCACATTTCTTCTTGCATGATCCGTTTATTTATGAGGTAAAGTGTACTTCGAAACCGTTTCCGTAAAACCATAGCATTACAGAAGATTTATCAGATGTCTATCCTTCATCAGAAATCCTTAAATTGAAATATTTCAGGAAACCACAACTTGCGAACAATTCCAACTATTCATGCATGTGCTCCCACACTCACCTCTCCACTTCAGACTCCAAAAGAAGCTAACCTCCTATGGCCGCCTTTTCATCACCTGAACATGGTTTTACCAACTGAGTGTATGAGAAAAAAAAGAAGAAAAAACCCAAAATCACTTAGGTACTACATCCGAGCCGCAACCCCGCCAGTGATACTGAACACTGAAGGCAAAAACTGAAACTAAACGCACATCGCAAGGTTCTGACTGTAGAATGGGATGGGATATCATGGGCGAAGAGAAAGGAGATAAATTTACCAAATAAACCATACTTGTAAAATAATTCCATACGAACCTTCCAACTTTAGCCACGAAATACGGATTCAGCGGCAGTTCTGTTCTTATTATTATTATGGCTTTTATTTCTCTTGGTTCACTCCAGCTGCGGTTACCATCAGTTTTCGAGGCCTCACGGTGCCACACTAACACACATAATGATACCATTTGCCACTGGGTGAAGAAGTATTATGTGGTATGATTTATGCCACCGTATGTGGCATATAATGCGAATATAGTTCCGCAGTTAGTAGCAAGAGAAATAATAACAAAAACAAGAAAAAAAAAACTTTTTAATTTAGCTCACGGACCTCGTATGACTAAGGTTGTACACTGTAAAGTAACAGTTTGTGTAGGAAGGGAACCTGCTACTTCCACTTCCACCAAATGCCGCATGTTGACAATGATGTTCAAAATTTGAGCAAACAAATTTTTCTTTTTGCGAGTTTAGCATGAGGGAGCGTTTCAGTATGTATTTCTGTTTGTGCTGTCCGTCCAGAGGTAGAGTTAGAGTTAGAGAGAGAGAGGGAGTTAGAGATTGAAGTTATGCATGCAGGAAATGGAATATTCATAGTTTTCGTTTAAAATGAATTTCCATTGCTTTTTCCGGTAAAAATTTGTAAAACTTTTTGCCCTTGAATTAGCAAAGCATTGAGTTTAAATGTGATTTTAAGTACGGGAAATGTGTTTACAGTTTAAGACTTTAGGGAAAATGTTGTATTTGGGATTTTTGGTTTTCCTAGTTGTGCCTTAAGAGACCTTTAGGATCAAGTTCATAAAAATGAATAAATTGATTGCGCCACCTGACCTAAGGGGAGGTCTTCCACTTCACCAACTTCCCTGAAGTAAAAAATAAATAAATAGAGTGGCGCAACAGAGCGAGGAGCCCCTCGGCCTAGCGCATTTCTCGCAACCGTGCCTTGTGAGAGAATTTAGGGGACCTACAATTTTCTGCCAGTTCCGAACGGCTAATTGAGAAAGCGCTTTTCATGACAATGAGTTTACTAACGGAGGACTTGCCAATTCCTCGCGAAAGTTGATACCCGTGAAAAAACATTTTTGCCTCTGCTGGGATTCGATCCTCGAACCTCGGGTTAGCAGGTGGACATGCTTACCATCACGCCACGCCACTTCCCTGAAGTGCGCTTTCGAAAACTCGTAGAGCTGGCATCTTGCAGTCCTACATGTCCCGGCCATCGTAGTCTTCTTTTCTAGTCAGTATCAAGTCGGGGTGCAGTCGTACATGTCGTTGTTGAATCTTCTTTACCAAAAATCGACTTCACGAACGAGGCCAAAGATCATTTCAGGTATTTTCTTTTGAAGCGACCGATAAAAGGTCCATGCTTCTGTTCTTCTTCTTCTTCCTTTTCAATGCTACGAGCATCGTGAGCTCGAAGAGATCATAGCCCACTTAACTGCTTCACACTAGTATCCCTTCTTGGCGGTCGTTGTGCAGTGGTAAAGTGTTCAGTAGTTAGGCCGGACGCATGGGTTTGAATCCCGCTCAGGGCATATATTTTTCTTTCAGCCTCCCAGTTTCATCTGAACGCCATCCTTGTGGTTAGTTTAGGCTAGGTTAGGTTAGGTTAGGTTAGGTTAGGTTAGGTTAGGTTAGGTTAGGTTAGGTTAGGTTAGGTTAGGTTAGGTTAGGTTAGGTTAGGTTAGGTTAGGTTAGGTTAGGTTAGGTTAGGTTAGGTTAGGTTAGGTTAGGTTAGGTTAGGTTAGGTTAGGTTAGGTTAGGTTAGGTTAGGTTAGGTTAGGTTAGGTTAGGTTAGGTTAGGTTAGGTTAGGTTAGGTTAGGTTAGGTTAGGTTAGGTTAGGTTAGGTTAGGTTAGGTTAGGTTAGGTTAGGTTAGGTTAGGTTAGGTTAGGTTAGGTTAGGTTAGGGTAGATTATAGGTAAGATGGGGGATCTCAAGGATCCATTGTGCTCCCCAGGAAACAGAGGATGAGGAACCCCCACTGAACCATTTGGAGCCCTGAGTAAATTTCAGGATGCTGTTCAATGGGAGGTTAGATATGTCGCCCAGTTCGTCGAAGAAGTATTCTCCGAGGGCTTTTTTTCTAGTGTGGACCAAGCTAGGACACTCACAGAGGAAGTGGAATGATCCCACCTCTGCTCTTCGTCTTGGCATCCCTCACATAAGTCGGATGTGCTACAGTGCCCATTCTCATCATGTGGGTACCCAACTAGTTGTGGCCCGAGAGAATGCCAATCAACAGAGAGAGCCGAGGCCTGCTAAGCTGGAGCAGATTTTTTGTTTTTTTCTTGGAAATATCTGGCCAAAAGTTTCTGGAGACTCGGCATGTCTCTATAGATGACCACTTGTCATTGGCGGTTTATAAAAAATTGCGTTTGATTCTGATTATTTTTGTTCTAGTGGCTTTAGAACTGAGGTGCTCGTTTCGCTGAATTTGAATTCTGACCCGATTCCGCCATTTCATTACCGATTATGTCACGATGTCCTGGAACCCAAATTAAAGTTACGGTGTATCCTTGAAGTTATATGTGAAACTACAACCAACTCCATCTCCATCTACTGCGCCACAAAAAAGGGAAGGCTGCTTCCCTGGTAGAACAGTGGACCGCCAATTAAATCTGAATGGTCCAGATTAGTGTAAGCCTCATCTTGAAAGAAAAGCAATCCCTTCTTGGGGTAGGCTGCACCGTGTTGACCTCAGAATCTATTGGCCAACCTCCCGGTTTCCACGTCTCTAGCTAATCAAGTAAGCATTTCATTAAATTTCGGAAGTTGAGGGTTGGGAATATAACTTCAGAACGAGGATTTGTGCAGTTGTTTTTTGCTTCAATTCGTGCCTTGCATGTGTATCCTCCTAGCTTATTCAATCATCAAGTTACAATGAAGCGAGAAGCATATTGGGTTTGTGTCTTTCTTACATAAAAAAGAAAAGAAACACTTCTCTTGTTTTCCTATTCTACACTGTTTTTATTGATTTCAATCCTTTCAAATTGTCTATAGAGTTCCACAACATAATTTAGCACCGACCAGACAGTCAAATTTAGTGTTTGCATTTCAAGTCGATCCATGACCATCTTCCTTGATTTATTCCTTCAAAAGGGTTTACATGAGGCGATAGTTGTGCCGTTTGCAGCGAGTTGATTCGCTTTGCAGTTTGATGAAATATTTCTATGCTATCCTTGGTCCTAGCACCCAAACGGTACGATTTGAAAATCTTCTCAAACGCTGCTGGAAGCTTCTATTTGTTTAATAGTATTCGACATTGTTTCCAATCACTTCACTTTATAAATAAAGCAGTTAATAGGCTGGTGAAACAAAGTTCTGTTAACCTCGAGGCCTATCGCATTTCCAGCACTTAAAATTTGTATGCCGACTTCGAACGACTAAGTTATAAAGTGGCAGAGTATAGACGCGGTACCGGTGAAAGACATGTTTTTATTTGATGTTTCTGGGATTCGAACCAGGTACCTCCAACGTAACGCCTGCTAACTTTATGTTAATAAAGGAAATGTGGTTTTGGAATTGTCTACTTTGTTAAGAAGTACCTACACATTTTCCAAAAACAAAGTCACCGGACATAAATTTTTCTGGCTATCTACTTGTCTTTAGCTATACTCCCTACCTTTTAATAAGAATTTATGAAAAGGTGTGCTGCGCTACTTAATCGAGATCTTATTGCAAGTGATTCAAAACTACATAGTTATGTAGGTAGCTACAGGTAGCTAGCAGACAATTCCTTTTATATGCCTACTGTCCCTCTTTCTCATCTTGTCCATCTCTAATTTATATTCCCATAGCACAAGCAAGAGGATTTTCGCACGTAAAACGGTCTAGACGAGGCAGTTCAAAGGTTATAGAAATAAAATAGAAAACTCTGAGGCAAACGATACAGATTATTTTTTTCACACTTCTTATCCCCCTTTTCGTTGCTCTTTGCTATTTTACTTACTCTCGACGGCAAGGGTAGGAAATTACCATGTTGTTTGTTTGTCTGTTCTGCGCTCAACATCACTTTATTTGCTATTTATTTAGGCGAAGAAGAAACAATTTTAACAATTATAATCGGTGAAAAAACCAGTAAACAACTGGTAAATTGATTAGGTTGTCAAGAATAATATCCTGATTGAAATTCTAAGCATCTGAAATAATTTTGCCAAGGCTGAACTCCGCTGTCTTAGAATAAGCACTGCCATCTTAAGTCTTCTGTGGTGACAGAGTTGTAATTGTAAGCGTGTCTATGTTTGTTACCTGGAAGGTTCAAATCATAGAAACATCAACAAATAAAAGAAGTTTTTTCACGGGTATCGCCTTTGCGAGGATTTGACAATTTCTCCGATAGTAAATTCGAAATCTCTCACGATAACCTGTTCGGAATCTTCAAAAAATTTTAGGGTTCTTCCCTTTTTTAAAAGGTATGATTGAGAGAAATGGGCTGGATTTTGGGGCTCCCCGCTTTGCTTGACCTTGATGGGGTCAAAGGCCTTCACAAAATATTTCATGAGATCGAGACACATAGAGTGTAATGGCGGAAGAGATGAACCAATCAGTGGAATAGCGGTGACACTTTGTTGTCCTGTTGTATAATTGGAGCGAAAATCGAGACGAATTGGCAAGTCTTTCAGAAGTGATTACCAGTTTTTCACATTTTTCACAAATTTGTAAGTCCTCTGTATTCTTCACAAACTGATGATTGAGACAGTTGCTCTAGGCTCCCCGAGATCTGTTGTGCCCAGGGTCGGTACCAAATTGTTGAAGGTGATGGTAGAAACACGTGTTGCTAAACACTGTACCAGATATTCACTCTTCTTCAGTATGGTTGCCTTAGCGAGATGCATATTTTTTTCGAGAGGCTCAAGTCTGTCAACGATTGCAGCACGTAAACTGTCCTGAACAGCAACTCCTACCTTAGTAGAAGGCTTCATTTGCCCAAGCCCGCTTTGTAGTAAGTTTTCAATGGTTATTGCTAAGCTTGTTAGAAACGTATTTCTTCCCTTGCTTCCTTGAACGGAGTAAGGAAAACTATCATATCTGCTATGATGCTCAGCTCCATTGAAGTTATCAAATCTGTTTAAAATAATTAGTAGCGGTAGGCATATGGAAATATTTTTTTTTTCAATGAAATTGGTTTATCTTTAGTCGAGTAAAAAGTATCGCTATAGGTATCGTTATATCGGAAAAAATATATCGCCGATATATTGATATACTATTTATGTTGACTTTCCTAGGTACCACCTCGCATCTTTTACTGTGGTTTCACAAACAAACAGAAAGATGACAACCCCTAGAATCTTGTGTCATCTCCAAGAAACAGGTAAAATACGAAGGGAACAGATCTGCAGAGTTTCTATCCCAGAATAGGCCTTCATTACGATCTCTTATCAGAATTCTAACAGGACATATAACCTCCTAGGTTACCACAAAAAGAAAATAATTGTTTGTACATGACTTATGTAGAGGATGCAGTGACGATAAGGAACGTGGTAATACCACTCACTTCCTTTGTTACTGCCCAGCAATTTGCCACAACAGGAAAACAAATTCTGGCAGTTACTTCTTTCAACGAGCTAGAAGAATTATTACCAGACCTTCCAGGCAAAAGCTTGTTAAAGCCACAAAATGGTTAAAAATTTACCAACCATAGACTCATAGAATTTACGAGGGCAGTCTGATAAGTATTTAACCTACAAAAGAAAAACGAAAATTTCGGAAAAGTGTTTTAGTTCGATACACTTGACCCAGCGATGCTCCAACTTCTTTAACGTTTAACCCATCTGAAAAATAGGTTTTCTCGAGTTTCACAAAGTAGGCCTCGGTGGCGGTGATGACCTCCTCATTCGACACAAATTTCTGCCCGGCAAGTGATTTTTTCAAATCGGCCCAATAATTCGGCATAGTACTGTCCTGTGATCGTTTTACCCTTCTCCAGGTAGTCGATGTAGATCACACCTTGTGAATCCCAGAAAACGTTGGCCATCACCTTTCCGGCCGATGGCACAGTTTTCGACTTCTTCGGAGCACGTTTGCTGGGTAAAGACCACTGTTTCGACTGTCCCTTGGTTTCTGGTGTATACTAGTGGATCAATGTTTCGTCGACGGGCACGAAACGACGCGACGCAGAAACTCCTTCGGATTGCGTCAAACACAGCTCCGAAGTGGTCACACGGTTGCGTTTGTTGTCCGGAGTGAGCAAACGCGGCACCCATCGCGCCGACAACTTTCTCATGCCCGAAATTTTGGGCAGGATATGATCCACGTAGTCGTTCGAGATGCCTACTATCTCAGCTATCTCGCTCACCTTCAAACGGCGGTCTGCCAATACGAGATCGTGGATTTTTGACACATTGTCCTCCGTGGTAGCCGTTTTCGGGGCACCTCGGCGTGGCTCATCAAAAACGGACGTGCGACCACGTTGAAACTCGTTGAACCAATTTTTGACGGTCGCCATCGAAGAAGAAGAGTCACCGCACACATCATCCAACCGCTCTTTGATTTCGCTGCGTGATTTCCCTTCCAAAAACAATAATCGAATCACTGACCGATATTGCTCTTTTTCTATTTTTCTAAAATCCGCTGGCAAGTTTGCTTCCACACGCGGTTAAAACAAAACTACGAGTCCGATTTGGCTGACAGTAGCCTTCTACAAAAATGTACTACACTATAGTAAGTTTCTCTTGCGATAGTGGCGCTATTGGGCGGAGAGGCTAAGTACTTATCGGACTGCCCTCGTATGTAGGTATCGTTATACCGAAAAAAATATATCGCCAATATAAATATAAATATATCGATTTATCGAAAACAAAATATCGGGCTTTCTATCCCAGAATAGGCCTTCATTACGATCTCTCAGTTTTCTAACAGGACATAACCTCCTAGATTACCACAAAAAGACAATAGTTGTTTGTATATGACTTATGTAGAAGATGCGGTTTGCATTTTGCCACAGCAGGAAAAAAAAATTCTGGGCAGTTACTTCCTTCAACGAGTTAGAAGAATTATCGGAACTTCAATGCAATAGCTCGTTAAGGCCACAAAATGGTTAAAAATTGACCAACCGTAGACTCATAGAATTTAAGTCTGAAAGGACGTTGTAAAACTCAAGGGTATCACAATGGATCTACATTGATCTAAGTGTGGCGGAAACAAGATCAACCGTCAGCCCATTCTACCAACCTACCTACCATCACATCGCAGCAGGCGAGTGTGTCGGTTGTTTTATTGGCAGCCACTTAGACGTAACCTTGAGACCAACTTCGGGCGTACAGTCAAGTATAGGGATTCATATTTTAGTCACACTATCCGAATGTGGAATGCTCTATCAGACTCTGTCTTTCCCCTGCGTTACGGTTCACAAAAGTTCAAAAGCAAAATACATCGGCGCTTCCTATTTAATCCTCTCATACTGTCCTAAAAGTGGTAACCGTGGCGTGTCGGCTATTAACGTTTTTTTGTTATTATGTTTTTCTACTGGGATAGCCTTTCGCGAAGAATTGGCAAGTCTTCCGTTTGTAAATTCATTGCCATGAAAAGCGGTTTCTCGACAAGCCGTTCGAAATCGGCTGAAAATTGTAGGTCCCCTCCATTCCTGCACAAGGTTGTTAGAAATGCGCTAGACCCTGGGGTTCCTCGTTGTGTTGGACCATCCTATTTATTTATTTATTTATTTATTTTCCTTGATGCCCGCACTGTGTTTTACAAAAGTACAAGGTATTCATAAACCCTTGATTTGCACGTGCGTTAATCATAAAAAAACATAACCAAATCTAACACAAAACAAATACTTCCTCTTTATCTCAAATAAAACACATACGCCTTGTCGAAATAGGTTTCAATACATCGTTTTTATATTTCTACTTATATATCTACATAATATGGTATTTATACTGAACTGTAATTTTTGTTGTGAGTTCTTTTCCGAACAATCTTTCATGGACTTCCCAAATGCTTTTGGGTTTCCTTAAAAACCGCATTCTTATTTCACACCTTTGTTGACAAGAACCCATAAACTATGGTATCTCATTTTCCGTGGCATTCGGATTGGTTGTGAAATTCGGCCACGAAGATATTTCCTTGAACAGCCTGCCGCCAGGACATTCAGTGTCACGAACCTGCCGATGACCAAGGAGTTTGAAACTTTTGTCAATATATCCGTTTTCTAAACCAAATGCAATCAAATCTCTAGCCGCTTGTAGCATATTGGTTGGTGGCAGTTCAGCTGTGTTAAATGAAAACAATTTGGTTAAAAGACTCGAAAGTTATTAAGACACACATCACTTACTTCTCCAGTCACCAATCAGGCAAATACCAACGCTTTTGTCATTGTATCTTGGTGCATGTGCACCAACGACGTTAAATCCTCGCCCAATATAAATCTGTCCATCGCCACCAATTGCAAAGCTATAACCAATATCATTCCAGCCACGTTCGATTTGATGGAAGTCCTGCATTATCCGCATGGCCTGTATGCACTTAGGGGTCGTAAAGCATGCAGGCGGCAAATACGAATGATGGATGATGACAAACGGTGCTGGCCCATTAAATTTCTCAACCAGTTTTGGTGGTCTGGCCCCCCACTCATCTCGGCTAACCATATGAGTGATTGCTGGCATTCTTGGCATAAACCCTATTGTAGAATAGAATAAATAATAAAATAAAATAAAGGATAACAATTTGTAGGTACTTAGAGATATTTTATGTTGCTATTGTTATTTATTTGAATTTTTTTTTCGGAAGAGGAAACGAAATTGCGACACATCCCAAGTGTCATCTGGTGGCTAGGGTCCATTCAATTAGAGAAAATTTATGTCATATCCTGCTGCATCAGAGATCAATGCCTACAGGATGATATTTTATCATTTTCCTAATTAATTGAAAGTTGACATGTGTCATTAATTGAAATTATATCAGCATTGTATGTAAGCCTGTAATTTGCATATTTTATGTCATTGAAACCGCCAATCAGTTGATGTGCGTGATTTGATTCGTGTTGGCAGGAAGAGAGACATTGGGCTAACGCCCTCTCTTGACTAATTGGTTATTGACCGATTTAATTGTTCATGTTGCAAATGCTTTATTGTTATGGCCATTGGGGAAACTTGCTTCTCCATGGCCCACAAAGCTCATCAGACAAAATAACAAAAAAAAAAAAAAAATTAAATCAGAATCCATTGATTGCTGATTATGGAAAGGGTGATGGACATGAGAATGATGAGAGACGAAACTGAATTAGGTAAACGAATTTCACTATGGCATTCAACTGTTGTATGCCCCTACACATTGACAGTGGCAAGGTGGCAAGTCAAGCTGATATGCCCCTAAGGCAAGGCATATGAAGCTAGGCGTATAAGTGAATATTGAAACATCGATGATTGATAAAGCAATTTCAAAAATGGCTATGTGTGCGTGTGTGTGGATGTTGGTGTGTCCTGTGTGATGTATAGTGATGTATTTATTCGAGAACTCTATTAGATTAATGACGGAATAATTAATATTCATCTCCGCTCCGGAATAATACTCCGGAAGGTAAAGCTGAACAGACGGCAGACCCACAGGAGGACCTTTTAAGTTCGAATTTTCCTCCAGTGGATGAAGATTAAAGGCAGAGCAGAAGGTGAATGATGTGAATATTTAATTGAATCGAAAAGGGGTGAGGCTTAGTAGAAATTCAAGTGCATATACTTTGAGTAGCCCCCAGCTATAACAATAACGAAAGGAATTCGACAATAAAAGCTTAAGTGTGTTCAAAGTGTGTCAAATTAAGTTTCTTAGTGAATTATTTTGTGAAAAAAAAATAGAATAGAGTGTACTTTAAGCTTTAAAAAGATAAATGATTTCTGCTGCTGTATGAGAACTTAGTGTAACGGTTAAAAGAAATGGGAAGAAATTATTAAATACGTATTCGAAAGTCTTGTGAAAACGTTTGACCCAGAATAATGAATACGAAGATGTGGATCCGTGCAAACTTTTGAAAAACCAAAGAAGAAAATGTAGATGAACTTTTTCGGATATGTTTCCAAAATAAGGAATGAATTAAAAAAAAAAAGAATTTGGTAACTGAAAAAAGGTTAGACGACGGGTACACCGCACTAGTTCTGGTGTCTGATTTCATTTGAAGAGATCATAGACTTGGTGGTGCTCCTGGCGTAATGCGTAGGATGACTGTCGCTACTATGGGAGGTTAGAGGTTTTCATCCCAGGAACACCAAGAAATAGACTTCAACGGGTATTCAATAGCAGAACTTTTACAAGGGCACTGCAACGTCAAGATTGTCACAACTTATATTTTGACACTTACACAGATAAGTAGCCTTTCACACTGGATTCGAGGAAGTAGCACTGCTTACCAACAATAAACAGGACTGACATATTTGGTAAGCCAAAAGTAAAAAAGTTTTTTTCTTTAACGTGTGGCTTTCAATCTGGCAATACTTTTTCGGCGTTGGTTTTTTGACAGCTTTCACTTGATCAATTTGGTTGCCATTTCATCGTGGAAGAATTGAAGCTTCACAACCACTGGGAACTGCGTACTTTCGGTAAATTGTCTCGGACCGAAATCGCTGTTGGCTTCTAAGCTATGTTAGCCAGATGCCCGCAATGATTTTTAAAACAGAACTGCTAGCCTTTATCTTTATAATGATGCTAAATTCTTAGCAGTAACATTTTTTTTATAATTAACGCGCACATCAAGGGGTTATGACTATACCCTTAAAATGTTATAGAACACAGTGCGAGCATTTATTACAATAGGAGAGAATTTGAAAGGAGACACCAACGGATGCACGTTGCCTTTGAATATTTGTGAATTGTAATGTAGGGGAAAAACAGGCCCAGGTAGAGCATTCCACATTCGGGTGGTGCGACTAAAATATGAATTTCTATACTTTACTGTACGTCCGTAGTTAGGGTCAAGGTAAAACTGATGAGCATTCCTAGCTAGGCGGTGTTGCGGCTTAAATGTTTCAGGGGAGGAATGCAGCTGGAGCTATTTTACTAGAGCACTGTTTGTGAAAAAAGCGATAAAAGAGAGTTTTTTTTTTTTTTTAAATAAAAAGAGGAGGCTTATGCTAATCTGGTGCACTCAGACCTAATTTCCGATCCATTGTACTAATAGGGTAGCAGCCATCCTTTTTTGTGGTGCAGTAAATGGAAATAAAGTGTTACTCATTTCACTTACATATATAACCTCAAGGGCGGCGGCGGTGCGGCGTTCAAACGAAACTAAGAGGCTGAAAGAAAAGTAGATGCTCAGAGCGGGATTTGAACACTCTTCCACTGCACGCCCCCGATAAAAGATAGTGCGACAGGTAACGTTTCGACGATTTTCAAGAGAATCAATCGATTCTACGATTGAATTATCACCTATCAATTTCAACGCTCTATTTTGTACCCTATCAAGTAGACGCAAGGATGTTTGAGAACTCCTGACCAGATATGGGAGTTATACTCCAGTTTTGAGCGGATTAAGGCCTTATAAAATGTAGCCAGATCAGAAGAAGTGAAGAACCTCCTGCATCGTCTCAAGAAATCTAAGCATTTAGCAGAGTTTTTGGCGATCATCGTTTACACACATACCAAGTAGGTATACTGACAGCTTTTCGGTTTCTTGGATGCAGGTAGAGGATTAGAAGCAGATTAGAAGCAGCGATGCCATAATGTGCCCAAACGGGCCATTTGGCCTTCTGCTTTTAATTTAGGCCCTTAGCCCGGGGCCTATAAGAAATGACCCGCATATCATTTTTTTTGTATTCCTTAAACAAAATATTGTATGAAGCACACCCATATCATTTTATCGCTAAAAGTTGCATTGCGTTTCCTTCATAACATTTTAGATCACTGAATTCGTTCATTCTTACTGCCATCGTCATCGTCATGACATTTAAAGAGTGTTCAATGAGCTGTTCTAGAACAGTTACAGCGTTTTCTACACCTGCTTTTGAGCAAGATCAAGTTCGGTGAAAACTGTCAAAAGCAGCTGTTGACTTTTTGCTCGTAGTTTTTTAAGCGCAACGTAATTTTAATTTGTTGTAAGAAGTTCAAAAATATAAAAAAAATCAGGAAAATAACACCTAACCTTGTGCTGAAAATAAAATTACTTATTCGTGACGAAAATACGCTAAATAAAGTTGATATCATTTTTGTTGTTGCTTTTTTTGACAAGTTTGCTTGTTCTAACTTGCTTGACGTTTTTCACTGCTTCTGTGCTGTTCTGATCTAAAAAAAAGCCATGGAACACATCTTTAATAAATATATACATATGTTGCCCCCTATACTTTTCTAAATTTTATTGTTTACTTTCCTCTGAAGTGTAGTGAAGTGAAGTGTGAAAAGATGTTTGGCTTGAAAGACCTATGCTTGACAATGTGAACCCTCAGACTACCGCTTGACCAACTTGTTGGAAGATTTTCAAATATTTTTGAAAACTTTGAAGTTGGATGGAGCGGAGGAACATGTGACATAAAGTTGGACGACAAGCTTGATAGTGTTACGAAAACCTAAAAACAAACATACCACCGAGTCTGACAATTAACATCAAAAGAAACGCACCTTTTAATTTCGAATTCGAAAACACAATGTCCGCGTTCCTGGGACCTATGTTCGAAAATCTTAACTTAAGATTCTGTCACTTTTCCCTTCTAAAAATTTCCAGATTTTTAGATGACAATTCAGATGACATTCAGACTTTCAGATTTTCGAACATAAATTTTCAGATGGAAAAACTTGGCTGAAAATCTGAACTTAAGATTTTACTTGTCAAAACAAGGAAAACCACATATGTATATGACAATCGAACTTTACTCGGTATTCTTGGGTTATTTTTTTGTTCTACAAGTTTTCGCTTATTTATGTTGAATTGAAATTGATAATTATTGGTGTTTGGATATTCTTTTTTGTAAATTAATTTTAATAGTGAGTTTATCAACAAAGAAAATACATTTTTGACGGCACACGATTTTCTCCTTTTTTGTCAAAATTAAGTAAAATTAATGTAATTTTAAACCTGGTCAACCAAGTTTTCCATCTGAAAATCTATGTTCGAAAATCTGAAAATATAAATGTCATCTGAAAATCTGGAATTTTTTACAAAGAAAAGTGACAGAATCTTAAGTTAAGATTTTCGAAGATAGGTTCCGTGAACGCCCCCAATGTCAATTTTACCACATGGCCGGATGTCAAAAGAATTGAACGAGTACATCGAGAAGAGTACGACACAAGATTCGAAGGGATATTTTGAGGAGAGCTCAATAGGCGATAAAAGGGAGGAAAAAACCAGACTGTGCTCTCTTGTAACATTCGACACGACTTCAACCGATCAACACGGCCATCCTAACAAGAAAAAAATATAGATCCCATAAGAGAGTGAGAAGAAACAGATAGGTTAAAGACATAAAAAAAATTATCCGCTCGGGAACCGATTCGTCATAAATTGAAATAAAACTAATTAAAGTCAATTAAATTCATTGTCCTTTCTTTTATTTCTCGATTCCGGATCTTACCTTTTTACAGAGCGGTTTATCTCTCGTTACTGGGTTTACTTTCTGGCCAGAGCGAGACCTTCAGAATTTTGTAACAATAGTCTGAACGCAAACTACATCCGACCATCCAACATCTGTCAAACGAAGTCTGTCCAACTAATTGCATAGTGTGTACTTTTAAGATAAGCAGAGGATGACTTCATAAAATAATGTTAGGACAAACGGTGTTGTTCGAATGAGCGCTTTATTACAATTGATCTCTTAACTTATTCTAACAGAACATGAAACATGAGAACTGCAATGTCGAACGATACTTATTTACATAAGAAAGATACATAGATCATCCGATAGACATGTAAATAAGAAATGTCATCAAATAGAGATGTGTAGGCGAATATGCAAGTGCACGGATCTAGGAGATTAATAGATCGTATTAAGAAGTTACATGGTCCTTTATTAAGAACCCTACATACTCGGCTATTCATAATCCAAAATTTTAAAATTTTAAAATTAATTAAAAATCTTCGAAGAAACAAATGATTCTCGACAAACGTCGTAAGTATTTATGTCGCTGATTTCTTGTCTATACTGAATGACATGTTATTTCAATTACTTTGATCTTAGGTTACTTTATGTAGACTTATTCAGTCACCTTGGCATGTACATGTACGAAATCTTTACTTAGAAAAACATGCCTACCTTCTGGTTGGTTAGGTATAGGTATGCACTAACAAATTTATTTTCCATTTAAACTCATTTTATTCATAGAAGTAGAAGCCAAATGTTGTTTTTTTTTTAATGAAGCTAAAACCCCCTTTTTCAAAGCAAACAATCAAAATTGCCTTGATATTTAATAGCAGTGTTTTTTATTCGGATACAAAAGCTAAAAGTGGATATCAATTACTCTTATTCAATAACGCGGTCAAATGAACATAATTTCCGAGTTGTCTGTAATTTTTATTTTATATTTTTTCATTTAGGATCAAAAGCATTCCCGTGTTTTTAATTTGCTCAAATGCTCAGTTCTCATATTGCAATTCGGTTTTGACTTTGAGAAGTAAAGAAAAACTCACATTCAATAGACGCATCATTCAAAAAAGAAGTCAATTTCATTCAGTTTCCCAATGGTTAAGCATTCAAATTATTGACACGGAAAAACAAACAACAGAAATAATTTGATCAAAAGTCAGAACTTTTTCATTAATCGCATCTCAAACAAAAACAACAATTTCTGTCAACGGTATGATTACTTTGCATCATAATGCCACACACCAGTTCACATTGAATACATTTGTGTTCATTGTACGAACATTTGCAATATATGCATATGCATCCATGCGCACGGAAAACAGTTCATTCATGATTTTTATTACATGATAAGTCAATAACTTTCACTCGTGGCGTATATAGTTTCTTATCACAAGAGAACAAGTATTAGAAAATAATAATTACTCACTTCTCACTCTGTGTAGTCAGATAATTTTTTTAGAGTGCCCCATGAATAAACAAAACAAATGATAAACTGAACAAACCAACTGTCTGCGTCGCGTCAGATTGCCCCCATGTATAAATTAAGTAAACGAAAAATTAAATAAATACAATTGTCTCCGTCGCGTCGCGTCGAGTCGCCTTGAACTTAATATGGTTATTGCGCTCAACTTCTCTCCCGCACCATCTGAAACGACTAAATCTAAACATTTGAGTTAAAACCCAAGAGAGTAAGTAACCTACCCAAAAAGTCCCCGATGAAAATCATTTGAAAATAAAGTACACCGACGAGTCACACACACTTGCTGGCCTAAGCAAACACAAATGCAATTGGTACAAATCTTTATGATTCGCGATTAGCCCTCTAAACATTTTTGTCTTTTATGAATGCTTTGCACGACCCTTAGTACCTACCACCTACACATACGAGTAATCGTAACTGAAAATCGAATGAAGTACAAGTACAATATGAGTTGTTAAAATCGATTTGACCATCCTTCGCCTCGAGATGCATCTCAGCAGGTTGAAAAGAACAAATCTAAATTCCATCTGTGACGTGAATCTCACAAATGTCGGTATTGGCACGTTTCAAATCACGCCAAGTATGGAATACGAATACACCTTCTCTGACCGCGCTGTTTCTTTCGGTTATAGTCTCGTATCGCAGAACCTTTTTTTTTTTTTTTTGTTATTTTCACTGCTGGCAATGACACTTTTTTCCTTAGAAACACGAATAGTGGACAGATTTTTATGTACACACACTTGCATGACTTGGATCGGTAGATGAAAACATATTTGGAATGAAAACGTTTGTTTTTTCTTATCTGTTCTGTTTGAATGAATCGTGGATCTCGTTGCAGCTTAATAGAAACAGAAAGGAATAAAAAAGCGACGGTTCAGAGTGAATGACAAGTATTTATTGGTTTATCGTAAAAAAACGATATTCTGTGGCATTGAATCAAAAAAAGACAAGGAGACTGTTTGACCGCGAAGCTAGAATTCGGATTGGATTTGAAATTCCAACTTTGTTGAGATTACAACGTTAGACGCGGTTTGATTCTTTATATGTACAATGGTTGAGGTCACTCTGTTACACTTGTATTCTTAAAGTATTACGCAAACATTGTAAACATGAGATTTGCTATGAATCAGTTAACCCTTGGTGCCCGTGGCGTATTAATAAGCATGTCTACCTGTTTGACAGTTGGTTCGTGGTTCGAATTCCAACGAAAAGCAAAACTGTTTTTCCATGGGTATCGCCTTTCGCGAGGAATTGGCAAGTCCTCCAATAGTAAATTCATTGCCACGAAATTCGATTTCTCGATTAGCCGTTCGGAATAGGCAGAAAATTGTAGGTCCCCTCCATTCCCTCACATGGAATGGTTGTGAGAAATGCCCCGGGGCTCCCCGCTTTGTTGCGCTACCCAATTTATTCATTTATTTATTTATTTATTTATTTATTTATTTTTGAACCACTTACTGATGATCCGGGTTCCATATACTGAAGGTGTCATCGTCTTCAACGACTCTCCTTATGTCAATTGCATTGATAAAGCCAATTTATTGGCAGCTCAATTTGCTGCTCACTCGACACTTCCCCAAAATGCTATCAAGAAGTGTCCTGTTAGCAGCAAACTGGACTGCTAACAAATTGGCTTCACTTGATTCTGAGTCTGTATATTCTGTGATCAAACAGATTTTTTTTTTAGTACGGATTTGGTTGTGAGAGTCCTCTTAGAACTCAATGTACATAAGTCCGCTGGTCCAGATGGTATTCCGATGTAGCCCATGTAGCGTTAATGGTTCCTTATCATGTCTGCTTGTTACCCCGGTGCGGTGGTAACTTACCACTGGTAAGTGGTTCGAATCAGAAACCAAAAATGTTTTTCCATGGGTATCACCTTTCACTAGAGATTGACAAGTCCTCCGTTAATAAATTTACTGCCACAAAAAGCACTTTTTCGATTAGCCGTTTGGAATCTGCAGAAAGTTGTAGAGTTCCCTCCATTCCCTCACAAGGCAGGGTTGTGAGAAATGTGCTTACCCCGGGGCTCACCGCTCTGTTGCGCCATCCTATTTTTGTTTGTACGTTCTTCTGCGCTGGTGAAATCACTGTGTAAGCTTTTCTACTTTTCTCTCTTATTCTTCTGGGTTCTTCCCGAGCAGATGGAAACCTGATTTTGTCCAGCCAGTCCTAGAATCGTCATTACCTTCCAATTACCGTACAATTGCTTTAACATTCCTTCTTTCCAAGGGAATGGAAACGTTGATAAACTGTCAACTCATGAAATATCTTCAAGAACGAAAGCTTTTTAAGCAATGACCGTACAGCTTTTTAAGCAAAAGATCCACTGGTGATTTATTGTCATATCTCACCGAAAAGTGAAATGATATTTCTAAGGCTTTCGATAGAGTTTGGCATCAGGCTTATCGAAAATGCGTGCTTTCGACATCAATGAGTCTTTTCTTCGTTCAAGACTGATACAGACTTTAAGAACAGTGGTGTGCCCCAGGGCTCCGTCTTATCTTCGACTCTATTCGTCTTTATCGACGTTTTGCTGTTTGAAACGTCAAATCTTGATTGATTTGCTGACGACTCAACCCAATCAAAAAGATTGATAGGTGATAATTGAGTCTTAAAATCGAATCCAATCGAGTCACAAAGAAAGCAATAGACCTGGGCTACCATATGAGCATTTGGAAATAAATGAAACTACGATAACTACCATCCGATCAAGCTGATGTCCAACACCTTGGGTAGGTTAGGTTAGTCGCAAGCGGTAGCACCTCACACAATGGATCTCAAGGATCCAATGTACTTCCCGGATAGTAAAGGATGAGGAGGTAAAGGAGAGAGGTGGAAGAGGGTTGGTTTGTGACTGGGTTGGGAAACCCCCACTGAACCATTTGGAAGCCTGAATGTATTTAAGGATGCTATTAATGGGAAATTAGAGATGTCGCCAAGATTGTTGAAGAATTATTCTCCGAGGGCTTTTTTTTCTTGTCTGGGCCAAGCTAGGACATTCACAGAGGAAGTGGAATGATCCATCCTCTGACTCTTCGTCTTGACATCCCCTACGTAAGTTGGATGTACTAATGCCCATTCTCATCATGTGGGTACCCAATGAATTGTCACCCGAATGCCAATCAACAGAGAGAGTCGAGGGTCAAGGACTGCTGAGCTAGAGCGAAAATTCTGTTTTTTTCTTGGAAATATATGGCCATACGATTCTGGCATGTTTCTAAAGATGACCACCTGTCATTGGCGGCTTATAGAAAATTGTGTTTGATTCTGTTTTTTCTTTTTCTAGTGGCTTGAGAATTGAGGTTTTAGGTGTTCGTTTCATTGGATTCGGGCGCTGTTTCGATTTTAGTCAGCTTATCCGCCATTTCGTTTCCTGTTATGGAGCGAACGTACATATATTTGTATCTTTAAATATAAGTAGCCAAGTTAATAAATAAATAAATAAATAACGATGTCCTGAGAGTCAAATTAAAATCTTGACCAAAGTAATCAATGGTAAAAGAAAAAACAAAAATAAAAGTTTTCTTGGGTACTCTAGGTTTCACAACCTCGAGGTGTTACACATTTCAAGGACTTACAATAGCCGCGTTTTATTATTGATCTGATCCGGATCAGATCATGGGTTTATTAGCGTTACAACAACAAAGCGAAATCCTGCTTTTCATTTGGATCTATTTTTGTGATCTAAAAATTAGTTCTTCTATTTCACACAAGAGGAGACTTTCCATTGAAACGTTGGTATCATTTCCAATATTTCCAATAACAACAGTATTGCCACATGAACATTTTTATCTGTGTGAAATGAAATATATTTTAGATAGATACCGAGAAACTTCACATCTATTCATTTTTGTATAATACATGACATAATGAAAAAGTTTTACAAAACAAAACATATATTCGTGAAATTAATAAGAATTAGTGCAAAAAATATATGTGGGATTTGGATACACCCTGTTAGCGATTAGAGTCCAACTCTCCAAAGCAAATGAATACAAATGAACATCGGCTAACAATTCACCCAGCGAGACGAGTCAAGAGTTAGTCGAATAGTAAAGACGGAACACGACGGAAGCCGATTCGAACGAAAAGACGATCTTTTTACCCAAAATATTCTCTCTGTTCAATCACTGCGCATAATAGTTAATAAATTATATTCTTGTTTGTATATTAACTCTTTTTATTCTGGGTATCCAATTCTACATGGGGGCTCAACCGGGATCCGAATAAAAAAAAATAAGCTGCCAATTGATTTACGATTAAATTCGAGAGATTTTTTTTGCCCAGCAACAGCAACGGTACGAACAATGGTAGGTAAGCGGGGTAAGCGGATGAACAGTACATCACTGGCATCAACTTCGCAAGCAAATTTTACAGAAATGTTTGATGCTCTCATTCAGCGAGAGATCGATCTAAAACATAGAGAAAAAGAACTGGAATTGTCAAAGAGCATGTTTTTAAGATCAGTACATCAACATGTTACGGAGTTGCCGCAAGATAACGCGTTAGACGAGGTGTTTGCAGGATGTAGTCCAGAAGCGGGAACGAGAGTACCCGATGTGCAACGAATGGCGAAGCAACGCGATCCAGCAGAAGAGAGACGAAGGTGTGAAGAAAGAGGATCAGGTGCATCTAGAGCACAGTATGTAGAGGGACGAGTAAGTAGTAATTCGCAGGGAGCAAATGAAAATTCCGTTCCCAGTGCGGAATTAGAGCTTTCATTACTTCGAACAGAGGTCAACGAGATGAAAGGGCTTGCTAACGGAAGAAGTGTAGGTTCGTTTGAGGATGCTTTAAATGCAGTTTCATATTTTAGTGGAGAAGGTGATGTAGTTTCATGGATTGATGAGTTCGAAACTGTAGCGGCACTCATGAAATGGGATGAAACGAGACAGATATTATTCGCTAAACGGTTGTTGACTGGCACCGCAAAGCTGGCCATGCGAACTAGATCAGTTATTATCAAGTGGCCAGACTTAAAAAAACTGTTGTTAGAAGAATTTAGCGGTGGCATGACAACCGCTGATGTACATAAGGGGCTCGTGGCTAGAAAACAAAAAAAGGGAGAAACTATTACGGAGTACTTATTTACTATGCGTGAGTTGGGTGCAAAAGCAGACGTCGACGACAAATCAATAATGCAGTACATCGTAGATGGTATAGACGATTCTCCTTTAAATAAAGCAATGTTATATGGAGCGAGTTCAATGAAGGACTTCAGAAACAAAATTTTAGAATATGAACGTTTTCGACGTTCCTTGCGACAACCACCTCCCATATCTAATAACGATAGTGTAAAAGTGAGAAATGCGGCATTGAGTGGGAATATGCGTTGTTTCAATTGTGGGTTGACTGGACATAAAAGCAAAATGTGCGAGTTCAAGGCTAAGGGCCCGAAGTGCTTTAACTGTGAAAGTTTTGGTCATCTTGCTGCTAACTGCCCGACACAGAAGAATCTTACTAAGGTGGCAAAAACTTTCAATGTAATGGCGATAGATGTGAGTGATTTGGAGGTTAAGTCAGTTTTCGTGAATGGCATTGAAATGCAGGCCAGAATAGACACAGGTAGTGATGTGACGGTCATGGGTTCCGAAGAATACTTTCAAATGGGAGCACCGCTTTTAGAGAAGGACGGTCGGATTTTTAGAGGTTTATCTCAAGAGAGCACAATACCATACGGGTTTTTCAGAGCGTCTATAATAATAGACAACGTGACGTATAGTACCAAGGTGTATGTAGTTTCATCTAAATCATTAAAGCATGCCTTATTAGTCGGTAAGGATGTTCTGAGAGGCACGAGAATCATTCTCGGTGAAGGTGGCGTACAAATCGAGAAACTAGAACCTGTTTTAAGAAACTGTTATAATGTCTCAGAGGTGACGGAGGAGTATTGCATAGGCAACAAATCGTATGAAGATGAATTGAGAACTCTAATTAATAATTATAGGCCAAAGAAGTCAAAATCAACAAATGTGGAGATGAAGATCATTTTAACTTCCGAAATCCCTATTACACAGCGACCGAGAAGACTTGCTCCGTTAGAAAAGAGCATTGTAGAAAAACAGATTGAGGATTGGATTCAAAACGAAATAATCCGTCCCAGCAACTCCGAATACTCGTCACCAATTGTTCTTGCCAACAAAAAAGATGGTAGCAAACGTTTATGTGTGGACTATCGCGCTTTAAATAAAATAGTTGTTCGAGACCGTTTTCCCTTACCAATTATAGACGAACAAATTGATCAGCTCAGCTCGTCAAACATTTTTTCAACTATGGACCTGGAAAATGGGTTTTTTCACGTCCCCGTACATGAAGAAAGCCGTAAGTATACATCCTTTGTTACACCAGGAGGGCAGTATGAGTTCAATCGCGTACCTTTCGGCCTCTGTACCTCGCCATCCGTATTTCAGCGACATGTCAATCGAGTGTTTCATGATTTGCTCCTACAAAAAGTGGTTCTGTTGTACATGGACGACATTGTGATACTGGGAACAGACTGTCAAAATGCAATGACGAATCTTAAGAGGGTGTTGGTAGTTGCAAGCGAGTATGGGCTAGTATTTCGATGGAAAAAGTGCCAATTTTTGTGTAGTGCCATCGAGTACCTAGGTTTTCGAATTGAAAATGGAAACATCAAGCCGTCAGAGAACAAAATCAACGCCGTACGAAGGTTCCCACGACCAACAAGTGTATTAAAAATTCAAAGTTTCTTGGGGTTGACCGGGTATTTTAGAAAATTTATCCAGGGGTACGCATGCATTGCGCTGCCACTTAGCGATCTATTGAAGAAAGGTGAGGTGTTTCATTTCGGACCGAAGGAAATTGCTGCATTCGAAGAGCTTAAGAAGTTGTTAACATCTGAACCTGTGCTGAAGCTGTATCGACCCGAGGCTGTAACTGAACTCCACACAGATGCCTCTAAGTGGGGGCTAGGCGCAATTTTATTACAAAAAGAAGAAAATAATTTTTACCCTGTCTATTACTACAGCAAGAAGACGAGTGCGGCAGAACAAAATTACAGCAGTTATGAGCTGGAAGCTCTTGCCGTTGTAACAGCCCTAAAGAAGTTCCGTCACTATCTACTTGGTCTTCACTTTACCATAGCCACCGACTGCGCAGCTTTCAAAGGTACGATGGAAAGAAAAGAGTTTTCATCACGTATTGCTGGATGGGTACTCATAACACAGGAGTTTGATTTTGTTTTAGAACACCGTAATGCCACAAGAATGCGACATGCAGATGCGCTGAGCAGAAATGCTATTGCAGTGGTACAAAGTGAGTTCTTGTCGAGGATTGTAAAGGCACAAGAAGGTGACGAAAACATTCGACTTATCAAAAATCTGTTGGGTTACGGTGCTTACGAAGATTTCATTTGCGAAAGGGATGTTATCTTCAAAGTGGATGCCGAAGGAAGAAAACTTTTGTACATTCCTAAGAAAATGCAGGCGGAATTTTTGCGAAATATACACAGCGATGGACATTTTGCAACGAAAAAAATGATGGAAATAGTTAAGCGTGATTATTATGTTCCGTCCCTTACAAAAAAACTAGAGGAAACGAGGAAAAATTGTATCGCGTGCATTTTGGCTGAGAGGAAAGCCGGAAAACAAGAAGGCCTCTTGGCGTCCATCGACAAGGGCAGTATACCGCTCTGTACATATCACATCGATCATCTTGGGCCGCTAGACAAAACGACGAAACAATATACCTATATACTGTGTATTGTAGATGCGTTCTCCAAATTTACTTGGATATACCCAACAAAAACCACATCTGCAGCGGAGACAATCTCAAAACTCGAGTTACAGAAAGCAACATTTGGAAGCCCTGCAAGAATTATATCGGACCGAGGTGCTGCTTTTACGAGTAATACTTTTGAGGATTATTGCAAAGCTGAACAGATTGAACATTTGTTAATAACGACCGGTGTACCAAGGGGGAACGGTCAAGTGGAACGAATAAATCGCATAATTATCTCGGTTCTTTCTAAGTTGTCGTCAGAGGACCCAAGGAAATGGTATGCACACTGCAGCAAACTACAAAGATGCATCAACTCTTCCTGGCAACGAAGTATCAAGACAACACCTTTCCAGATAATGTTCGGCACTCGCATGAAGAACAACACGGATCCCGAACTGGTCAAGATTATTGAGGAGGAGATAAGAGAAGCGTTTGACAGTGAGCGAGATGAAGCACGGCAGTCAGCTCGAAACGAGATAACGAAAATCCAGGAAGAAAACATTCGCACTTACAACAGAGGAAGGCGCCCTGCAGTTAAATACAAAGACGGTGACTTGGTGGCAATTCGAAGAACTCAGTTTGGACCAAACCTTAAGTTAGCTGGAAAATATTTGGGTCCATACAAAATCGTTGAAGTGAGGGAACACGACAGGTATGGTGTACAAAAAATAGGCGATCACGAGGGACCTTCAATTACAACCAGTAGCGCTGATATGATGAAAAAATGGCGTCATACCGACCAAGAAGATTTCGACTCGTCTTCGGGCGAGAGCAGCTTTGACTAATTTTTACTTTATTTTTCTTAACAGTTCGCTGGGACAGCTCATTATCAGAATGGCCGATTTGTGGGATTTGGATACACCCTGTTAGCGATTAGAGTCCAACTCTCCAAAGCAAATGAATACAAATGAACATCGGCTAACAATTCACCCAGCGAGACGAGTCAAGAGTTAGTCGAATAGTAAAGACGGAACACGACGGAAGCCGATTCGAACGAAAAGACGATCTTTTTACCCAAAATATTCTCTCTGTTCAATCACTGCGCATAATAGTTAATAAATTATATTCTTGTTTGTATATTAACTCTTTTTATTCTGGGTATCCAATTCTACATATATATTTGACAAAGTGGATGAATATCATTTTTCCCTAAAAAAAAGAACAAAAAATTAACCATTGAAAAAAAAGTTCGTAGGGCAACTCTGCAACTCTTTTGAAATGTCAGTTGAGAGAGCGAGTCTCTCACAGCTTCCAACTGGAAATATGATGATCTAAAGCTGTTTTATTATCAAGATCTGATCCGGATTGGATCATTGTGATAATAAAACGCGGCTAATATCAGGCCGATTCCGAGTGGCTAAGTTAGACAGCATTTCTTTATGACAATGTGTACTTAGGTTAGGTTAGGTAGAATGGGCTGACGGTTGATCTTATTACCGTCACACTATGATCAATGTAGATCCATTGTGATACCCTGGAGTATTGTAACGTCCTAGAAACCTATGAGTTTATGTCTGGTCAGTTTTTAACCATTTTGTGGCCTTAGTGAAGTTTAACAAGCTGCTTTTTGAAGTGTCTGATAATTCTTCTAGTTCATTGAAAAAGTAATTGCCTAGAAACTTTTTCCTAATGTGGCGGGTTGCTGGGCATTGACAAAGGAAGTGAGTTGTGTTCTCGTGTTCATCTTCGTCATTGCATCCTCTGCACAGGTCATCGGTACAAAGACCCATTTTCTTTTTGTGGTAACCTAGTATATATGTAGGTTATGTCCAGTTATGATACTGATAAGCATTCGTAATGAAGGTCTATTGTGTACTTGGACTTGCCAATTTACGCGAAAGGCGATAGCCGTGAAAAACATATTTTTTCTTTGATGTTTTTGCGACTCGAACCTGGTAGCTCCCACAGACATGCAAACTATCACACGAAAGGCACCACGAACACGCTCCTATATGCATTGACTCAGTGGCTTTATACCACATCTGATTTGTTGTTTTTTTTTCATTTGTATCTGACAAATCTTCATTTAAATTTAGATAATTTCGATGCAGCCTAAGTCGTCAATACCCATTCACCTTTAGAAAATCTATCTGACATCAGGGCCTTTGTGAAAACTTACTATTCTATGAAACGCCGACTTTATGTTCCTATTAAAGTCATATTAATTAAATCTGCAACACTCAATCTATCACAATTATATCTGAAAATCAAAAACACATCTTTCTTTCAAATAAAAACACAATTTGTATTCCCCCCGGTTTGAAATTGATACTTGAAGCTCGTTTCATTAAAATCTCGTCAAGACTTTTCCCAAAATAACACAAAATTAATTCAAAATCAAGTATGCCATAACAATAATGTATAACTTCTTCCTCTTCACCTCGACACTCGATGGTTCTCCTCAAAGAAAAGAGCAAAAAAAAAAGGGAAGAAAAAACTCCGAAAACCGAAGAAAAATTGAATGTGTTTTAAAATACTCTATAAAGCTTAAAAGCTGTTTTAATAAAAATGAAATTTCACTTAACAATATTTGGCACTGTAACATTTTATGCGCACCGTTAAGTGTCGTTAAGTATAACTTTTGAGTACTCTTAAATGAAATTATTCGTCCCTGCGGCTGTTCTTTATTATACGCCCTACTTGAGTATCAGTATATATTTTTTTTTTTTGGTATCTTGTTCCTCTCACAGTCACAACCCCTGCCTCAACTCTTGAAGGAACTTTTCTTAAAGTCCTTAATATCTCCGTCGAGGGTGATTCTTTGACTTAGGATTGGATTTAATACATTATTTTTTACTTTTTCCTCTTTCGTCATGTCAGATATAGACACAGCTCTCTGTGAGCTTTAAAAAAATAGATTTCTATCCTCTCAAGCATTTTCTATTAGTTGCATGAGAGTTTTTAATGGATTTGTATATGAAAACGCTCAATTAAAATGAATATTCTTTCAACCATGGTCTTCCGTAACGGCAATAGTGTGATAATATTCGTGAAACTAATCATTTACCTACTCTCAGGACCAATTATACTCGAAAGTGCTATAGAAATGATTTCGAGTCCCACCACACCGGTGTGTGGAATAATTTTCGCTTGCACGTTTTATGTGCACCACAGTGTAATCATTTTGTAATTTTACTGCCACGAATACGACGAATATTTATTTACACTTGTGATGTAGGTATCTACTCGTAGCAAAACTAGGGGAAATATTCCACTTCAATCAATTCGCTACAAAGTTTGATTGAGCTTTTTGATGTCCTCAAAGTTAGTACTCCACTCCCACTCGCATTTGAAATGGTATAATATCTAATTTCCTACCTAGCACCTCCTGTAGAGATGAAAGAACTCCCTTAAACACATAGTTGGCATAAATAAACAAACACAACTCAAATTGAAATTAATAACCGAGTACTAATCAGGACGTTGTTCGTTCTCTTCATTAATGCATGGCGCCAAAGGACTTTGTGCTGATGGTTTTATTTAACTATGTGGGTACTCATAGATACCTTAAAGTTTTCGTTCATTCGTTTGAGTTTGATGGTTTTCAAAGACGAGAAACGTGATATGCCAATAAAACTACAAAACTCCACAGACACACTACATAATACACCCTTTTGTGTGGTTTTTGTGTGTTTTGTGCGAAAGCTTGGTTTTAATTTTGCAATTTGCAAGTAATAACATAATTAAAATTAACCAATTTGGAAAATTGAATTTCAACGAAAGCAGTAGGTTCCCCTCGGGTGAAATTGAATTATATCAAGAGATAAATGAGTGTGACAGGAAGGCTTGGTTAAAAATAAGAGAGAGACGAGGAAAGCTTTGTAAAATAAAATATCAAAAACAGGAAAAAAAAAATTTTTTGATTGAAATTTCATGATGAATAGACTTTGTGTTTGTTTTGAGTAAATTTTTGTTTGCATTTTTGTGTGTGGGGGTTGGGAGATTGAAATTGTAAAGCCGATTTTGAAAGTGGATAATTGTATGATAATTATATTTACGCTAATAGAGTTATAGGGTTTTCATAACGAATGGAGGAAAACAGACCGCCCACAGGATAAACATTTTATTGGTTTAGTTAGAAAAATCGGGTCATGATTAAAAAACGAGTTTCGCGTCTCATTGAATTTCAATAGGATTTTTTGTGCTTTGAAGTGTGTAGTTGACACTAGTTGTTGTTAAACAGGCTTTAATTAGTAACACACCATGACTGAATGAGTTTCATTTTGTGAATCAAAAAATTTTCTAACCGCAAAATTCGTTAGATTCGTAAACAAAAATTTCACAAGCTAATTCACAAAGGGCGAAATGTGATTTCTATTTGTATAGCCTACTCGCTTTGATTATTATGTATATTACAATCCATCCCCTGTTCCATGCCTAAAGTAGGTATACATACATTGCCATAATGAAGGCCAACTCGGCTCATTAAAGTTTCGTTCACTTTTCGAAGCGAAGGCAAGATCCTTGTCAGTCGCTCCCTTGATATGAGATTTGAGAGTTTTGGTAAAGTTGGAAAAATTAACTGAACAATAAGACAAATATAGGGTGGGCCAAAAGGTTAGTCACAATTTCAAACGCTTCGTAAAAAAAACTTCCCGTTTGAAATAAATATAATATAATATAATATAATATAACATAATGAATAACCTTTTAACATACCCTGTATTTTGTTTTTTATTGTAGAGAGGTTTTCTGTTGCCACTATGAATACTCACGAAGCTTATGTTGAAATCGTTTGTTTAGTAAGGGAATTTTTTGTGTTTCCGCAGTGTGAATAATTTGAACGCAGCATCAATCCGTCGTCCTTACTCAGGGTCCTTTTGAAAAAATAGGGAAGAATTTCGTTCGGATACGACAGACGTCTATTACAGTTGCGCTTTAAATCAAAAATAAATCACTTAACAATAAAAAGGTCAGTTGAATATTTATCCTTATCAAAAGTAAGTACCAAAGGTAAGAAGCAATTCGAAGAACCTTCATATTTTGAATGAACAAAAGTTCCAAACATAACTTTAGCGGTCCCAACTTGATCGAGAAGCATCACGAATTTGCTACTCCTATGACGTTAAGATGGAGTTCACGGTCAGTTAAGATGGAGTTCTCGGTCAGTTGCCGCTGCAATTAACGGTTTTGTTTTTAAATTGATAACGGAATAGCAAGCTTTGTACTAACGTTGATTGTTGACATTTTGCTATGAATTTCGAAGTGTTTTACCGCCGCTTTAGTTTTAGTGTAGCTTAGGTACATACTTCGTGGTTATAGTAGCCATGAGTAGCCACGAGCCTTAGGAGGCTTCAATTTCAACAAAACAGTAAATAAATAAATGAATCGGGTGTTACAACAGAGCCTGAGAAGCCCCTGGCTTAAAGCATTTTTTTTCAACCTAGTAAATTTCTCTCAACCATACCTTGTGGAAAATGGAGCGGACTTACAATTCTTTTGCCGATTCTGACGGCTACGGGGGAAAGAGCTTTTCATGAAAGAAATTAGGTTAGGTTAGGTGGAAGTGGCTGTCAGCCAATGAGTACATTGCCTGACACACTTAGGCCGCAAGGGCCCATTGTGATACCACAGAGATCAGCAAGTTAATCACCGACTGATCTCAGAAATTACTCTGTAAGGGTTTGCCAACTCCTCCCGAAAGGCGATACCGTGGAAAAACAATTGGAAGTTTCGAATCTCAAACAGATTCGAATCTCAAACTCCCGCGTAATAAGCAGACAAGCTAGACGAAGAACGTCCATGCATTTTTATGTGAAAATGGGTTGTGTAGGTCTTGTCGGTTTGTTTAATACGACCTTTTTAAGTTATTTTAGTAGTAAAAACAAGGAAGTGTGTATGCATATGCACCCACACGGTGTAGGCTCGTTTTGGCTTATTTAGTAATGTTTAAGCTAAAAACAAGAAAAGAAACTACTTTTAGTTTTCAAACTTTAAGGGTCATACATTTCTGTTTTCCTTTTTTTAATTTTCTTTTTTTTAATCTATATATATAAAGTAGGATGTATGTATGTATGTATGTATGTATGTCCGGGGTAAACTCCTAAACCACCTAACGGATTTTTATGAAATTTTCAGTGCAGACATAGTTTAGTTCAGAGATGGTTCCTGTCAAGGTTTCATCCCCATATTCCCACAGGAACGGGGTTGGGAACGGAAAATTAGAAACTACTCCACAGATTTCAAAAAATCTTTCAGCACTAGGGGTGCTACATTATCTCCCTTCATCAGTAACTTAAACTATATTTCATCCCTGTAATCCCACAGGAACAGAAACGGGAACGAGGGCGGGAACCATGAAGTTACTTGACCGATTTAAAAAATTCTTTCAACTCTAGGATGTTACATTATCCCTCAGTGACATAGACTTATATTTCATTCACATATTTCCACGGGAACGGAAGATTGATTCAGGAACATGGTTGGAAATGGAGACTTAGAAACTTCTGGACCGATTTCAAAAATTCTTTAAAGTCTGGGATGTTACACCATCTTTCAGTGACATAGACTTATATTTCATTCACTTATTTCCATGGGAACAGAAGATTCCGACAGGAACGGGGTTGGGAACGGAAACTTAGAAACTACTGGACAGATTTCAAAAATTCTTTCAAGCATTAGGGGTGCAACATTATCCCCCTCCATCAGTAACTAGGACTAGATAAATTTTATCCCTGTAATCCCACGGGAACAGCAACGGGAGCGGAAACGGGAGCATTAAAGTTACTTGCCCGATTTAAAAAATTCCTTCAACAAAGACTTTATATTTAAGCTAACAACAAAATTAAAGATACTTGAAATTTAACAGAAACCTAATTAGCAGAAAATACAATTGGTAAATATTTATATCCCTCAGTAAAATAGCAATATTTAAAGAGATTTGAATCCATAGCTAAAAGACTTTTTGCTGTCTTGAGAGAAAAAATAAAAATTATTTATTAATTTCGAACGAATCATATTGTGCTCTACCTATCTGAGACATTAGTCGAAAAGGCTAACAACAAAATTAGAGAGGCTGCAAATTTAGGAAAAACTATTTAGCAGAAAATACAATTCGTAAGTATTTATATGTACATTGTACATATTCTGTGATGATTAACAAAAAAATCTAAATTGATTTCGTTTGAACGACATTTCCATTCAATCGATTGCAAGTGATCTTCTCGAACTCAGACATTCGTGGCGTCCAATGTATGAATTCCATTAGACATTCCTTCTTTTTTTTCATTTTCAATCAATTGGAAGTGGTATTTCCACAGTCTCTATTACATCTATCTATCTATCTATATATATAAAATAGGATGTAAGTATGTACGGTGTAGACTCCTAAACCACCCAACGGATTTTTATGAAATTTTTAGGGTAGACATAATTTAGTCCAGAAATTTTCCTGTCAAGGTTTGATATACATATTCCCACAGGAACGGGGTTGGGGACGGAAAACTAGAAACTACTCCATAGATTTCAAAAATTCTTTCAGCACTAGGAGTGCTACATTATCTCCCTTCATTAGTAACTTAGACTTTATTTTATCCTTATAATCCCGCAGGAACAGAAACGGGAACGAGAACGGAAACCTAAAGTTACTCGACCGATTTCAAAAATTTTTTCAACTCTGGGATGTTACATTATCCCTCAGTCCTCAGTGACATAGACTTTTTTTTTTTTTGCATCTCAGAGACATAAGTCGCACTGGGCTTAGAGCAAGCCCATTTGTACGTACTTATTTACGCTCTTCATCATAAATGCAAGTGTTAGAAGTTAGTAAAACACCTACACCAGCACAAAGAGAGCGTATAAAGCAAATAAAAACAAAGAAAATTTATAGCTACATAACATAAACAAATTAAACAAGACTAGACTAGATAATATAGGAATTAATACAGATTAAAAATGAGATAAATAATCGAAAAAAAAAATCAAGTATGTGAAGCACTGGTTTTAAGCTTTTGTTTCAAACTACTTTTGCTAATGTTAAAATCAATAAGTAAATGATTTGAATTTAATAATCTACTCATGAGCGATACCGGCTCATGCATGCCATATTTGGTTCTGTGATGGGGGCAGTGAATTAACTCTAAATTACGTAAGTGGTGAGATCCTCCGCGGTAGTTAAAACCTATGGACGAGAGCAAGTAAGGAGCATCAATATAACCAGCAATGAGCTGATGGATAAATATTAGTTCATTGTTGATACGTCTTTGGGAAAGGGTTTGCAAGCTTAAAAGCTGAATACGGTGCTCATACGGAGGCAGATTAAAAGGATTCTCCCAAGGAAGACCTTTCAGAGCAAATCGTATAAATTTATGTTGAACTGCCTCAATACGAGACTTATGAATTTCATAAAGTGGAGACCAAACTTGAGATGCATACTCCAGATGGGGACGAACATAACAGTTATACAAAGATAGTGTTAGATAAGGATCATTAAATTCTTTTGCCCATCTTTTTATAAAATCTAGCATAGAGTTTGCTTTCCTTACAATTGAGCTAATGTGCTCATTAAATTCGAGGTTAACATTAAAGTAAACACCAAGGTCTCGAAAACTTGAAACATTACATAATAAATGACCAGGCATCGAATACACAGCTTTACAAGGTTCCCGTTTTTTCGAGAAAGTCATAGTTTGGCATTTGGAGGGGTTGAGACTAAGGCCATTCTTACTGCACCATATTACAAAACTATCGATATCTTTTTGAAGAAGTACGCGATCAGTAGCATTCATAATGGATTTAAAAATTTTCATATCGTCTGCGAAAATCAAAATTTTACTATAAGAAATGCATGAAGCCACATCATTGATTGCGACAATGAAAAGTAAAGGTCCAAGGTGACTGCCTTGTGGCACACCCGACAGGGCAATAAAAGTGTTCGAAAAGCAGTTACGAAATTTAACTTGATAAGTTCTATTCTGCAGATAGGAACAAATCCATATAATCGGCCCTATCGTGGTAACCGTCGCGTCGGAGCGGAGTTTTCTCCGCAACGCATCTTTCTTCGGAGATTCAATTTTATTTCGAAGTAGTAGACATTTTTCACAAATGCGATAATGCATTGCATTCCCAAAACTAAAATCTCCGCAACAAAAACTTATCGGAGAACGTCGGATCGTCCGATCGGAGAACTACCACGAAGCAAAATGTCTCCGATCGGAGAGAATTCCGCTCCGACGGTTACCACGATAGGGCCGAATAAATGCAGTGGGAAAACCAAATGCCTTAAGTTTATATAATATAACATTATGAGAAAGTTGATCGAATGCTTTGGAAAAGTCAGTATAAATACAATCGAGTTCATACCCATTTTCAAGAGAGTTGGAACAATTATGATAAAAAGATAGCAGGTTAACTTACATTTCATTCACATATTTCCATGGGAACGGAAGATTCCCACAGGAACGGGGTTGGGAACGGAAACTTAGAAACTGCTGGATAGATCTCAAAAATTCTTTCAGCATTAGGATACCACTTAGTCCCACAGTAAGACAGATTATGTTTCTTCCCCAAATTCCCACGGAAGTGGAAAAACGAGAACTGGAACCTTAAAACTACAGACCCGAGCAAAGCCGGGCGGCTCAGCTAGTGAATTTATAAAATTCCAAGAATATTGTATCGAAATTTCAAGTCGTTCGGAGCAAAATTGACGACTTTATGAATATTTTGATACCTGCTCCGCCCAAGAGTTCCCTAACGATTGTTTCTTGGCATCTTTAAACCGTTCATTTAAAACTTTGTACACATTTTCGAAGAACAAAAAAAGAAAGGAGGTACAACGTTTAATTATTTTTTTTTTTTTTACATTTAGGCTGTTTTCTACCCACATTATGGTGGAAATTTCTATGAAAAATAACAGTTTACACTTTGTTCATGTAAAGTTTTCTAAAAGTTCTAAAAGTTTTAAAATTAAAGACAAAACTAGAAGAGAACGTGAGGGAAGAATAATTATTTTTCATTTTTCACAATTTCTGGCAAGGTTACAGTGAGTAGGTACTGCCAAATGTTGTAAAATTAAACAATACAGGGTGTTCCGTAATTCGTATTACATACTTTGGGATGTGATTCTTAATCATATTCTAAGACAAAAATTATTCTACAGTAAAGTTCATTTCCCAACCTTGGCATCACTTTTTGACAATTTAAAAAAGGCTAAAAAAGGCCCTTGATGTGCGCTTTAATTATAAAAAAAAAAAAAAAAAACAGCATAGAATTTAAGTTAGATCAGATAGGCAAGGTACTAATTAAAAGTATACGACTCAAAAGTCATCCATGGTGTGCATGGACATGAAACTCTTCGTTTACTCCAAGTGGACCATCTTACCATTGTCACTGCTCCTTCATACAAAAAATGTCACACGATTCTTGATATTTATGGCTTCTTTGCTTCCTTATCTATTCCTTTAAATGCGTTAGGCCCCCATGTCTCCATAGTTTTGTTGCGGCACCTTATATTCATTTATTTACTTATTTGCTTCCTTTTTTTTTTCAGTCAGCTGAGAAGCACATAAAATTAAATCTTATTATGAAGTATCTTAACGTATAAGCTGAAACAGCACTTGGTGTTTCAGGGGATAAATACCCTACGTGGTAAGGTACCTTCAAGTGATGACGGTCTGAAACAGCGACTTCACATAACTTAAGCACTGCCAAATATTTCTAAGGGATTAGTTTCAAACTCAATGAGTGGTAGCAAATGAAATAAAAATTCTAACCAGATGCCCCCAAGCTTCACTTCAAAAATGAAGATATTTTTAGAACTTCAACAACAATAACAACGGGTGTGTTACGTTTCTTAAAACGACACAAAAACAGGTGTGTGATATCCAAGAGTTTAATACGAGAAGACTTTCCAATTAAAAAACATTTAAAATAATAAAAATAGTAAAACAGAAAACCATTCCATGCAAAAAACTTTAAAATCTAAATATTCATTTCCATTTCTGTTGCTTTTATTCACCTCATAACTGCATAACGCAAACATTTTAATATTGTGTACTGCTCATGTATTCTCTAAGGAGTTAGAAAGAACAAAAGTTCATCGTATTTTTAAACGATGTTAAGTGCTCCCTGGTTAGCAGTTTACCCGGTTCAAACTCAAGTGCTCCCTTTTTTTATGAGACTGGGGGACTCTTTTGCTATTTAGTGTAGCAAAATCAAAAAACAAACAAAACAAAATAACAAAAAGTGGGTGCTCTTCAGAGAGTTAAAACATTTTGAGTACCAAACTACCTTTTTAGTTTGGTTAATTTTTCAGTGACTTAAATGAGAGGCACTTGATTTTATTGAATACGAGTATTTAACAAAACACGCACCATTTTCATCTGAAGCATCAAATTGCAAAATAATAAAAGCAAAACAAAAATAAGTCAGGAATTCCAATTAAGGAAATGAAAACAAAAGGTCATCGTTCGCCAAAAGGGGGTTTCTTTGATTCGTGTGATGTGCTACATTAAGACCGGTTAATCGAACGATTAAGAAGTATTATTGTTGTCTGTGCCAAGTGGTGTGATTTTTTTTTGCGTTCAGACAGTTTATTAGACCTGTCGGCGACGACGAATAAACATCTACACCGTATACCTACTTTCACTTTTAGTTCGCTTTGATTTAGTTTGGTTTCGATTTATGATTTTGTTTAAAGTGGGCCCACACTCTTCGTTCGACTACTTTACTTTGATTACTTTTATGTTAAGTGATAGTCTGATAATTCATTAGAATTTGATGATATCATAGCGCATGTTACATAACTTTTAATTAAGCATTCATATTGTTCTATTCCTAGAAGAGTTTGAAACTTTAATGAGTTCTTTTAAAAAATGGGTGGTTTTTTCCAAAGGGTTAAGGTTGTTTTTCGAATCAGTAATTAAAATTCAATTCATGAGAAGGACGACTGTTCCTACTAAACGGTTTCTCATTACGTCAGCTCAAACATTTACTGTGACGTCTTTATTAAAACCCAACAAATAATAACTTAAAAAAGAATTTTTTCAAAGGTGCTGTGATGATATAAAAAAATTAATGAATAATTTTTTTCTTAGAAAATGACTAAGAATCACATCACAAAGTATTTAACATGAATTACGGAACACCCTGTATTGTTTAATTTTACCATGCAGAAATGTGGCATTAGCCGGTAACAAAGGATTTCCCAGAAGAAGTGGAGAAAACATTTGGCAGTATTCACCTTGCCAGATTGCTAAACCATATAGAGAATGCAAACATATACCCTAGAGAGCAGTTTGGCTTCAGATCTGGTCACTCCACAAGTCACCGAATTTTAAGAAATAATAATCACGTCATTCAAAGATATCGACTGGTCTAGTACTTTTAGACATCGTTCCGCAAGGATCTGTGCTAGGACCCTTGCTTTTCAATGTTTACATGTCCGGCCTGCCATCATTGGATGAAAACACTAAACGGGCAATGTTTGCTGACGATACTGCTCTTTTTTCGTCTAGCTTATTAAGTGCTCTCGATAGCTTACAAAGTTCACTCAATATTCTCCAAACTTTTTTCCAGAAGTGGAAAATCAAAGCAAATGCTCAAAAATCACAGGCAATCTAGTTTTCGCGTCGTGGAAAAGTAGATTTTTTGCCTCAAACAATGTTACAGCTCAACTCTGTTGATATTGAATGGTCTGAAAATTGCAAGTACCTAGGACTAACACTGGCTTTTAATAAACATATTGCGAACACCATAAACAAAACTAATCTCGTATTGAGAATTGTATACCCTTTCATTAATCGCAAATCAGATCTTGGCTTCCATAATAAAATTTTGATTTTCAAAACTGTTTTCCAGCTAAAAGCTTTAAAAGCTCACTTATGGTGCCTCAGTGTGGTTTGACTGTGCTCAAAACAAAATATTAAAAATAATGCTTATTTTGCCATTAGTCATTATTCAACAATAAGGCTTCATGATAAAGCCAATGTTAAACAAATTAAGATTGTACTATATAACTTACAAGACAATTTTTTCAGAAAATGTTCATATTCCGAAAGTGAACTTGTTGTTAACCTCTTAAATTAGATATCCTATATATTGGATTTGGGTTTATGTGCCATTTTTAGTTTCTAAGTGTCATATAAGGGTTTTTTTCTTGTAGCTTTTCCCTAATATTAATAAATTTTTTTTTTATTTAATATACATTCATTCTAGTATTATTATTAATATTTAAGTTGTAAAGAATTTAATTTTCTGTAACTCTTAAACAAATTAATAAATGTAAATAGAAATATTATCACACTACAAAATAAATAAATAAATAAAATCGAATTGAACACAGGTCAGGGTACACCAAAGTTAGCTTTTTTTTAAATTGTCAAAAAGTGATTCCAAAATTGAGAAATGGACTTTACTGTAGAACAATTTTTTCTTAGAATATGACCAAGAATCACATCCCAAAGTATGTAACACGAATTACGGAACACCCTGTAGGTATTGTTTAATTTTACCAAGCAAAAATGGTGTGGCATTAGCCGGTAACGAAGGATTTCCCAGAACACCTTGTGGAGAAAACATTTGGCAGTTCACCTTGCCAGAAATTATGTGAAATGAAAAACAATTGAAACTTAGTCAAGTTTTTACCAAATCTCCCTCCCCACGTTTTTTTCTGATTTTGTCTTTAATTTTAAAGCTTTTAGTGTTCATGTAAAGTGTAAATTGTTATTTTTCATCGAAATTTCCACCATAATGTGGAAGCCTAAATGTAAAAATAAAATTAATTAATCGTTGAAGGATGGTATTTTGTACCTGGAAAATGTGAATCGATCAAGTAGTTTTCAAATGGCAGTGAACGATTTAAAGCTGCCAAGAAACAATCGGTAGGGAACTCTTGGGCGCAGCAAGTATCAAAATATTCAGAAAGTCGTCAATTTTGCTCCGAACGACTTGAAATTTTGATACAATATTCTTGGAATTTTATGATTAAATTAACAAAAGAAAATTAAAAAAAGGAAAACAGAAATGTATGACCCCACCTCGCCCTTAAAGTTTGAAGACTAAAATTAGTTTCTTTTTTTGTTTTTGTCTTAAAAATTACTATATTTTGGAACTTGTTTGTTGCATGAACCTGATGGAAAAGGCTTTTGAACAATCTACGAGTATGTTTAGCTTAAAGAAAAGTGCTGACCGACATTCTAAGCGTTGGTGTTGTTTTTTAATGTAGGTATACTTTAACACTAACAATACTTCGCAGAAACGCAGTAGGTTTTCATACTGTTTTTCTTAACTCATCCGACCAAATACTCCCATCATTTTTATTTCATGGGAGCTATTTTTGTAAATGCTAAGTCGTTGATTTTTACGCGAATTTAGTTTTTTTACTTCTGCATTTCAAAAGCTTCATCCGTTTTTTTTTGTTAAATTACTGTTAATTTAGGAAAAAAGAAAAAAAAAAATAAACTTACCAATTACAGACAGGCAAAACAATAGAATACTGGTTGTCATAGCAGAAGATAGGAAGTGTATAATTAAAAACTAATAAAAACAAACTAGATTATGTGTGATAAAGGAACTATTGTGGCGAGACTTTGTTTTTTTTTTTGTTGAATCTTTTCTGATTAATAAATATCATTTAATGCGGCATCACTATTCATTCACTAGCCTAAGCTGAAAGCGGCCATAAAACCCTGCGGGTCACTTTATTCGATTCTCAAACAGATAACGAAATCGATTTCGTATTTTTAAGTCTAACCTCTTAACCGGCAATTTCATGAGTGACAAGTCTCTTTCCATTGACTATTAAAACAATAATTAACTGTTTAATCACTTCACTTAATGTTCCACTTCCGATTTCCTCGGATTTAACCATGTAAACGCAATAGATAATGACATACTTAGTTTAACGTCGAGATTAGAAGCGAGAACTCGTAAACAAAATTTATTTTATGCCCTCAGGAGAAGGCTTTTCAGTCGTATATGTGTGTGTATGGGTATGTTTTCTTTTTTATTTGTTTTATTTTTGGCAAACAAATCAGTCCCAACAACCATCAGGTTCTGAAGTCGAGTGGCAACCATTTGGCTTAGACTTTTACGTTTATACCAACTTAACGATATTCAGCAAACATTTTATTTTCTGGTGTGTGGTTTTTTATTTTTTATTTTAGTTTGCCTCTTTTAGATACTCAGTAATCAATTAACGGCAGCAACAACAAAAACAACACGAAAAAAAAAATCCCAAAGCCGCGCAAAGAGAATCACCCTCTCTATACACCTCTTAACATGATTGAAAGCTATTCGATTTATTCACAATTTTGCTGCGATATTTTGTTTTTTTTTTTTTTTTTTTGTGAACGGATTAGGTAGAGATTGCGATGGCATTATTCAATTTGGGAAAAGTAATTTCAGGGAGAGTATTTTTATTTATGGCATGTTTTCATTTCCAATTTTCTCTTACACACGGAGGCATATTTTCAATGAAGGTTGAGGTTAAGTCTACGAGTATTGGGCTGTAAAAGAGGTTTTTGTTGTACTTCCTTTGTCTTTTTCCAGTGAACTGGAACATACAATAATTGAACTGATGGATAATAAAATAAAATTAATGGGAATCTACAAATCCTTCCAGGACCCGATCACTAAGGCTTTTTTTTTTAGATACATATGTACTTGTATACACCCACTTCAAAAATGAAATCGGATTGATATTTTTTATGGGTGGATTTATTTATTTCAAATCGTAATCTATTGAGGAATTGCCGGTTTGCTTTTAAGTCCTTTTATTCTAATTCATTCAACTGATGATGTATGTTTTCAGTTTCATCAAGTTCCGTTTTTTATTTTCTAGGGAAGCATCAAATTAATGATCTCTGAATGCAAAATAGCTTCTAAAAATGGGTGTATATATACATCTGCTTTGGAAAACTATGACTAGGCAATGTGCGCGGAGTTGATGATTATTTGTTTATTAAAAAAAATTTTTTTTTTTTAAAAACTTTAGAGGAATGCCTGTGTTATTTCGATAGCATGGATACAAGTGAAAAAGAGTACTACAAAGGAATGATTGGTATTTAAAAATGTTAGTCAAACACACTTTTACTGTTTTCTATATTAGAAAATCGGAATCCAGTATTATGTAAAAGGTATGTAGCTATTGTAGTCAGTTTTTTTTTTGCTTAAATCCGAACGCGTAAGTAATAAAGTCGGGGTTCAAAGCTCTAACTACCATTTAGTCATATCGTTATTGAAAATAACGTTTAATCTTTACGGAGCAGTTTTGTTTATATGCCACATAGCAATGGCGTAGATAGCTTTTGGCTAACCTTAATTCGCTCATTTTTTTTTAAAGCTTTAATAATTAAAAAAAAAAAAACAAATAATAAGACTTCTTTGAATTCATTGTGTATGCCAAAAGAAATTGGGTATTTTTTAAAGATAATATACTATGTGCATTAATTTGAATGTGAACTAGAATAAATATTGATGTAATAGGTGAAATAATATTAATTTAAAAAATTTATCATAGAATAAAATCCTTTTTATTTCTGGCCTTTTTAGATAAAACACTTATAACCTCGTCTGCTGCTATATAAGTATTTCGCGTTGAATAGCTAAAGCAGCCAAACCATTCAAACAATCTTGCAAATAAGTAAACACCCAAAGCTAATCACACTGTTATTAAAATTAACCTATTTTTAAGAATTTCACTTCGTTTGTCCTGCTTCTTTGTATTGTTTGTATTCTCTTTAAACTTTCGGGAGTTGAGGTTGAAACTGGCAGTGTGGCTTATAAAACTAAAGAGAATGTCAGAGTGATAAGACGTGTTTCTTGTATTCTCCGGTTAATCACCCATTTAAAGTTTTCTTTCGAATTAACCAATAAAAGGACAAATTAAAAAAGTGTATATCACCCTCATTGAACCTTTCTATACCAAAAACAGTGCAATTCCAATGAATTCTTAGAGGAAGTACCTAGGTATTATTCCTTCGGATCAAATATCTCTTCCAAGTTTTTAATTCTTCAAGAACAGAAGATGGTTCGGCAGCCAAATATGTTTGGTAAAACTCAATATGTTCATTAAATTTTTTGTATATTTCAGACGAAGAATCCTTGAAAAGAACCGAAAACCCTTCTAGTATGTTTTCATGGTTTGTAAATTTTTCTCCAAGGTTCCTTACATAGAATTCGAGAAAAGGATTGTTTTCATAACACGAAAATATTCTTCTGTACTTGGAACCGATGGGTTCGAACTATTCTTTTGTCGGTTTACTATTCTCTTATGTTTAACGTCAATATCAAGGACTTCAGCTATTTTTTTTTTTTTGCATCTTCAAACACTTTCGAATATGAGTCATCTTCTGCTCGTTTAATTTTTAGTTGATCCCTTAAATCTTTGGCGAGATTTATAGCTTGACCAAGTCTAAATTCACTCTTTGAATCTCAAGACTTATTGACAACGAGAGTTGGTAAACCATACTTTTAACCTTTAAGCAAATCAGAAACTCGAAATCCATAGCGTTTTTTAAGTTCCTTGCATCACTTTCCAAAGTTCTTATTTGGTCAAGAGTCTCGAACACAAACGGAATTAGCTTCTCAAAATCTTCAACTGCTTGATATTTTGAGATCCATCGCGTCAGATTCAGCCCCTTTAATGTATTTTTTTGTGGAGTCTCTTCGTTTTCGCTTATTGTTTTTTGGAGCATATCTTTTCTTTTTGGTGTATTGGAATAATTGTCAACTGCTTCAATTGTAGTTAGGCATATACAATGGACGTACAGAGCATCTGAAGTAAATTGTTTTCGAATAATTGCCTGAACACCATTGTATAGATCGAACATATTGCTTGCTCCGTCGTACCTTTCAAAAAAGAAATGGCCAGATCACAATTTTGAAGATCAAAAAAGAAATGGCCAGATCACAATTTTGACGATCAAAAAAGAAATGGCCAGATCACAATTTTGAAGATTTTACACTATAAGATTTGCAAGAACATCACCTGGATTGTTAATACAGTAATGTTTGATAAACTGCTGTATTAGAGATTTTAAGAGAAGAGATTTTATTCATACCAGTCGTGGAAAATAATAAAAAATTTAATTCAAAAGATTAGGTGATTTGCCGAAATAATAATTTCTATCAGATGAAATTGACTTTGTATTTTCCCTGTTGAATGAAAGTATAGAATGTACAATTCTGTGAGTACTAATAAGACTTAATTCACGATGGAGGTAGCTACTAAATTTCACATTGTGTTTCTTTAACTTTTTTGGTTCATGACTGGTTATGTTGAACAATTATCGATCTCAATGGGGGGGGGGGGGGGGGGGGGTGGGAGGGGCTGGGCATATATATATCCCCTGATCCCCCCCCCCCTATCTACGCCACTGCCACATAGTGACCTACGACTTTTAAAAATTTTCAAAAATTATCTAATTATCTAATATTTTTGAAAAAGTCGTTTTTGGGGTAAAAAGTGGTTGTTTTTTAATGCCAAATTGACAATTTTAAACTAATCAAAGAGAGCGTAGGTCATTGTATAGCAAATATATTCAAGAATACTCAGTTTTAATATGGAGTCGATCGCCAATTTCTCTTTGAGTTATGATTATGAAGTCAGTAACTTTGAAAAATGCCGTTTTGTAAAAAACGTGTTTAAGGTTTAAACTATTGTGGCTTATGTATATCTGAGAGCGATTGCTCTCAAGAGCCTCTTTACAGTACTCCCATTAAAAAACTATTCAAGAAACGGCCTTGCCTCTTTCACAGGACATTTTCGAAAACTATCGATTAAGCCACACTGGTGTAGCTTCCCTGTATCCCTGGTATAATCCCATGATTGATGGTGCTTCAAAACGTGTAGCGAAACAATTAAAAAAGTGCCATTCATAAAATAAGTCACGCTAACATTTGCTTCTTCTTACCCTCTCTCCGGGTGGTTTCGTTTAGTCACACTCACTTTGCACATCAATGAAAAAACAAGATGGAAACCAAAATGTCTGCTTCTGCATTTATATCTTTAATCGAACGTCATGAAATCTCCAGTAGTTTGCAATTTCAGTTGAATAGTTTTGTTTTTGAAAGAGAGAAAAGAAAACAAGAAAAAACACTCCAGAAAATGCGAGTGTCACCCTGCCTCCTTCTCGTCACATCTTCATCAACGTTTTTTTATAAATAGCCCCAAAATTGAGTTGTGAAAATGGTTGTTATAAAAGTAGAATGAAAATTAAAGTAAAATGAAAATTATAGTAAAAACTTAAATCCAAAAATGTTGTTTGTTTTCTAATAAACATTTTTGTTTATTAAACCACACAGGAAGAGACAAAAAGCAATCAAATTTCAATTCAAATTTGTTTCTTCTTGAATGAAATCGTTTAAAACATTGAATGTTTTTAGTATACACTGTCAGACAAAATAAAGTGCAAATTCACTTGACTAATTTTAAAAATGCAGAAAATGAACAATGAAAAAGATTTATCACTCTATTTCATGTTCCTAGTTCCTACGTTATGTTCTATCATTTTTCATCAAACCTTTATAAATACTCCGTTATTTTTGTTCTCTTTTAAACATGAACTGCATTAATTTTCAAGCAAATGACATTGAGCTTGGACAAAATAAAGTGCAATTTTTTAATACCTGTGCAAAGTATAGCTAATAATAATTCAAAATAAAAATATAAGCCAACAGGTGAGGTTATCTTATGCCCGTTTACAAAAATTTTGCTTCAAGTTGAATTTTATTTTCATAAGTTTTGACATGGAACAACTCTCACCTGAATTGAAAGAATTTTTATTTTCGGAACGTTGACGTGGGTTGACCTTTCGTAAAATAGGAGAAAAATATAGTCTGTCAATTTCTGAAACCAAGAAGGTTTACTTGAACTTCATTGGACGGGCATCTGCTGCCAGTTTTAGAAGTCAAAGTTGAAGAAAGAGGAAAACAACACCACCTGGTGACCGCAGAATCTAAATAGAGGCCAGAAAAAATCATTATCCACAGCTAGAAACATTAAAGAAGACCTACAGTTAGACGTAAGACCAAGGATAGTCCAGAGGTGACTTAATGAAAGTGGGCTACGAAACTATTTGCCAAAGAGAAAACTTTTGCTACGCCAAATAGATATAAAAAAAGACGCTTTCGCCAAAAAATATTTAACAAAACCACGATTGTTTTGGGAAAGCATATTTCACCCTATGTGTCTAAATTTGAGTTAACAAATTCCAAATCAAGGAAAAGAGTTTGGTGCAAACCCAAAGAAAGACTCGACCAAAGATGCATTAAAAAAATCGTCAAACATTGTAGTGGGTTAATTATGCGGTTTGGGGATGTTTTCCCTTTGATGGCGTTGGGAATATTGTCAAAATTGACACCAAAACGACGCCGACGGGTTCTCATTACGTCAACATTGTTAGAGAAAACTTAGCTTCTTCGGCATCAAAAATATCACTGGACAACTACATTTTCCAGCAAGATAATGATCCGAAGCATACTTGCAAAGTGGCAAAGCAGTTTTTTTTTTCTCAAAACAACGTGGAAGTATTGGAATGGCCACCTCAATCCCCATATCTCAATCCGATAGAGCATCTTTGCTCCATATTAGATGACAGAATTCCGTTAGATGGTCGGCGAAATATACCACCTTTTTGGGAAAGCCTCCAATTGGAATGTGAGAGGATTTCGTCTGAAATTTTGAGAATTCTGGTTCGCAGCATACCAAAGCGACTTGCAGCTGTTAATAAACAAAAGGGGGGTTACCAGTTACTGATTTTCTATGAAAATATATGTTTTTTTGTTGATATTTTGAATTTGCACTTTATTTTGTCTTCTCTTTTTTCATGATTTGTTGCAACACATATTTTTTGTTGTTTGAATTTTGGTTATATTTTGTTTATGAATACTGATATGTTTGTAAAACAACTTAAATAAATTAAAGAAAATAACTTTTTGAAATAAAGTTCATGAAAACAATACAAAATGAAATGAGTTAGTATCTTAATTCCGGTTTGCAATTTATTTTGTCTGACAGTGTAGGTGTCATACAACGCCGCCTGTCACTGTCTCTTACGGAAATCACAGAACACTTTGAAATTTTTGGTTACTAGGGAACACACCAGTAATGGTGAACGTTGGCTATCCCAACAGAAACCAAAAAAATCATCACCTTTCGCGAGGAATCTGCAAGTTCTCCAACAGTAAATTCATTGCCATGGAAAGGGCTTTCTCGTTTAGCCGTTCAAAACCGACAGAAAATTGTAGGGCACAGAGATATTCCGGGTAACTGCAAAGCCAATGAACTTAACAGGAAAGGAACTGTCATGCCAAGGTCTATCAACTTAATAAACATTGGCATGTCTATCGCTATGTGCAAAATCATGCTAAAGCTGGATTATATAGGGTAAAGTCGGGCGTAAGGCACCCATTATCGTTTTTCGTTATGACTAGAAAAATAAACAAGAATTCGATTTCAAACAAAAACAATTTTATTTTTGTATTTATTTATTTGTCATTTTTTCATAAATACTAAATGGAAACAGAAACATAACACACAAATTATTTCTTTTGTTTTCTGAAAAAAATAAAAAACTTTGAAAAATAATGGTAATAAAAAATGGAGGGTGATATGGCACCCTACTTCTTCTTGATAATTTTTTGCCACATTTGTTGCATTTGTTGTTGAAGGACGTACTCGAATCATGAGAATAAAAGTGACATATAACGCACTTAATCCAATCATCCGGTTTTGTTGTTTGATCATAATCTTCGCAAAAAGCAGCCCACACAAGTCTTTTTACGTATCTAACTGTTCGGGTTCATTCGTCATGCAATGACATTGCAATGGATGCTGATTCAAAAACAGAGTTAAATATTTTTTTCCAACTTTGCCTTTCCCCGCACTTTTCAGCTAATCCAAAAGCCATATGACAAACTTCCTTTCTGAAAGGAGCGAACCCGTGTGCCTGAAAATTTCTTCTCTTTGCTCTCCTTGACAATACACGGATCCCAGACTGAGTATTTTAGAGTCTTGTTGACTGAGAAACGTTCTAATTTAAGCAAAAGACTCACAAAATAAAGGGTGTTTTTTTTTTAGAGTTATAGAACTTCAAATTGAAATAAAACACAAGAAAATTGTTTTAATGTTCATCAATTTGGCTTTATTGGAAGGATAATTATGGAAATATATTTATATAAATTCCGGCCGCCGCGGCTGGCTTGAATAAAGCCAAGTCTAGAAATCCAATTTTCAACCACTTTTCGAGCATTTGAGGCCGTATGTCGGTAATAACGCCACGAATGTTGGCTTCCAAGCCCCCTAACATTTCTGGTATGTTGACGAAGACAAGCGACTTCACATACCCCCAGCAAAAATAATCCAATGATGTCAAATCACACGATCTTGGTGGCCAATTGACAGGTACATTCCGCGAAATAATGCGCTCTTCGAATGTTTTCTTCAATAAATTGATTGTGATCGGTTATTATGGCTCTATACCGGTCTTCATTAACGGTAACTGGCTCGCCAGCATCATTTCGGAAGAAGTATGTGCCAATGACTCCACCAGTCCATAGAGCACACCAAACAGTCAGTTTTTATGAATGTAAGGCGTCTAAAGATACACATGTGGATTCTCTTCACTCCAAATGCTTCCATTTTGCTTGTTGACGTAACCATTCAACCAAAAATGGGCCTCATCACAACAAAATTTTGCGATGAAAATCAGCATCGAGTTCAATCTCATTTTCGGCCCATATAAAATCACAATGCATTACATAGTCTCGCGGCCTTAATTCTTGCTCAAGCTGGATCTTGTAAGGTCGTAAGCCAAGATCTTTGCGCAAAATCTTCCATAAAGTTGATGGACAAAGCTCCAATTGTTGTGCATAATGGCGAATCTATTCATTCGGGTCCTCTTCAACACTTTGCTCTACAGCGGCAATTGTTTCTTCGGTGGGCTCTGTTCGACGTCTCTGCGGTTGCGTATTATCACATAAAGTAAACGTAGAGCGAAAACGATCCATGGTCAATCAAATTAATTGCTCTAATGGACTTTATGTCGACCATAAAATGGACGGAACTTGAGGTAAACTTTGCGAACTGAATCTTTATTTTCGAGTTAAATCTGCACGATTTGCGAGCGTTGTTCTTTTGGCAACCTGTTCATGGTGAAATGGCAAACTAAATTGAACATAAATGACATTAGAGTCGACCGATTCGACCACAAGAGGTCAGTTTTATCACTGTTCGAAAAACCAACCTAAAAAAAACACCCGATACTTTGCTGCAGCTTTATTGACATTTTACTGTCACACACAGCTTCAACGCCTGATGTGAGTTGAGCTTGAGTTTATTTGGCCCGGGGCGGCATGCTGAAGCTTTTTATATACTGTTAGCGTTTGTGAAAGAAAATAATAAGAGCTATTGTCACTTTGTCAGTTAAAAATAAACGGGCTCAAAAATTGAATTGGGGAAATGGCACCGGAGGGATACATCTCGATCTCCCCCTTTTGACTACACTTCTGTTCTTTTCTTAAGTAACCCAAATAGACACAAGCTAGGTTAGGTTGCATGGGGGGTGCAGCCACAAGTGACAGCACCTCACTCGGATCTCAAGGATCCATTGTGCTCCCCGGGAAAATCAGAGGATGAGGAGATGGGAGGATTGGAGAGGTAGAGGGTTGGGTTGGTAATTGGTTTATTGGGGTAGGGAACCCCCACTGAACAATTTGGAGCCCTGAGTAAATTTCAGGACGTTGCTCAATGGGAGGTTAGAGAGGGTATAGTCTGTTTGGATGTCATGATGGTTCTATGGCCTGATATGCCTGTTCTCCAATTGTTGCATTGTTTGAGTCGTAGTGCGCTTTTGGCCGCCATCTCCTTAGAGACACAAGCTAACACAAAAGCATAAGAGCTACGGGTCTTTTTGTGTTAAAATAAACACTTACACAAAAAACTTTTCGCTTCAAATGTACTAACTTTTCTGTATGTCCGTCTCAATGGCTACTGCGGACTGCGGATCCGAATGGCTTACGTCAGACTGAATTATCTTTTGCACTTTTTGTTTTAAAAAGAAGTCATCAAGTGGGAGATATTGAAAGGGTGCCATATCACACATAGTGCCATTTCACCCGTCTTTACCCTAAAGATTCACACTGGTGTAAAATTTAATTTTGGTGGGGGCAAAACCCCCATTTATTAGGCTAAATACAAGCTATTAACTTACAAACTTAGAAACTTAATAGCTAAGAAAGGAAGGAGAAAACAAAGGAGGAAACGGCGTTGTATGCTCTCAATTCTGGCAATGTGCACTTGCTGGAAAGGCGACCAGAATTGACAAGCGTATTCAAGAAGCGGACGAACAAATGAAATGTAAAGGGGTCGGGTTACGTAGTGGTTTGCAAATTCTTTGGACCATCTTTTCACGCAGCCGTGCTGAATTTGATGCGTTTACGTGAGATGGTCCAGGCAGTTTTTGGAGCACCATATTGAAAAATTGTCGAGATTCTGTTGGAAGTGGGAAGAGTCTTCAGAAGAGCAAATGACTCGGTAAAACTTAATATCGTCCGCATAGAGAGAGATAGAAGAGTGTTTGATGATCATTTCAATGTCGTTAATACTGAGAATGAAGAGGAGAGGACCTAAATGGCTGCCTTGGGGAACACCGAATGTAGCGTTAAAAGCGGCTGGATAAGGCGGATCTGAACCGAACGCTGTAAAAACGGTTCTATAAGAAGAAATCAATCTCAACAGAATGGGTTCAAAGCCGAGGGTGGAAAGTTTAAAGAGAATAAGTTTGTGGGAGATTTTATCGAAAGCTTTACTAAAGTCAGTTGAAATTACATCGACATCCATTCCATTCTCCAAGGTTGAGAGGGAGAAAGAGACAAAGTCAACGAAGTTTGTTGTTGTTGACATGCCTTTGAGGAACCCGTGTTGTCTAGGGGAAATTAGAGATTTGCAACGAAAACTTAAGTTTTCATTCAATATGCTTTCGAAAATTTTGGGTATATGCGATAGTTTAGCGATGGGACGATAATTTTTCACGTCGCACTTAGGACCTTTTTGTGTATAGGGGTTATAACATCACCATATGTCTGGTTATCAAAAAGATCTGGCCAAACCTCGGTCCAAAATGTTGTACATAGGTTTGTTATTTCTAAGCAGATTGTAAATTTGTTCCGTATTTCGTGTTATAACCGAACCGAACACTGTCCTCAATGTTCCATCAAACGACTTCTACATCCATAGTAATTTACTCATTCATAACTCTGCTGATGATTCATTGAATGTCCGGTGTAACACTTTAAAGTGATTTCCAGTGATGTTAGGTTCGACTTTGGAGTGATTGTAATTCTAATATTCACCGCTCTAGAACTGAGCTTAGGTGATGAGGGCTCTTGGTTTCAAAATTTCAATAATGAGTTTTGGAATTATAGTTTGGAAGATTATGATTCTTGGCTCTAGGCTCGATTTTAGGATCATGGTTTGAAAGATGTTTCTTGTTCTCGAAGCTCTCCTCTGGGCTGGTTTTCTCGAAAGTTAGAAAGATGGTACAGGCTATGAGACAGCACTGGATCCCCACTAAATCCCCATGGACACTACACACTAAACTGTCAGCTTGGGAGCACTGGACACTAAATTCTCAGTGAGATAGGACTGGGCAATAAGGTCCCATCGAGGTAGCACTGGACACTAAATACCCGCCGACGGAGCACTGAAGAAGTCTGGCCTGACGTCTTCTTCTTTCGGATTGTGCATAGAAAGTCAAAAGCAATAAACATTACGATAATTTTTCTTTTCACTTAAGACTCTAAATGTGTGTGGCCAAAAGGTCGCTTGAGAAACTTGTCAAAGTTTCAAACAATGTTGTCGCCCGTGGCGCTCCCTTGAGATTGTTAACCCAAACACTCGAAATATTCCTTGTGTTTTTGTCCCTTAAAGTTCAAAGGGGACACCACAAAAGATTTATGAGTTCGAGGTGTTTAAAGACATCTCCACAATGTGCCCCACCAGTCTCACATATATGTACATTAAAAAGAAGAAAACAAGCCTAGCATCCATTACTTTACCTTTTATTGTATTCGTATTTAAATTTGTATCCTGTCTTGTTCACCTAAGGAACACAATCAGACAAAGGCAGATATAACACCCGAACCCAAATTATCTCGCAGTTTCAAATTTGCTCAAATTTGAGTATGTTATCTGCAAAGGCTTTATTCACATTGTCACGCTGGCAACCTTCTAAGTATTTTTTCATTCACCTCTCTAAAGTCGAATCCCATTGCATTCTTGAGACGGAAAAGAATAAAAGTGTTTGTGATATCATGAGACGTAAAAAAAAGAAGAGAAACGTATCTACATTTTCGAGACTTCCTTTAATCTGATGCTTTATTTGTTCCTTTTATATGTTCAGATGTTCACCATGCTTGTCTGCACATTAGGGACAATCACTGAATCGTACATTTCAATGCGAACTTAATTGAGTCAATGGCTGTTAATTCTCCTTCCCCTGTATGGTGTATTTTCCTTAATCGAGTTTTCAAGAAGCTCGTGTTTCGTTTCATTTTCATTGTTGTTACTTAAGGTTGTAACTTAACATGAAATTGGCTTACATAAGATACACGGCCAATAAACAAATAGTCAATAAACTTTTAAAGCACCTACTTGTTGCCAGGAAGAAACGTTAAGACCATGAACTTTCGCGTTAAAATAACTTGCTGACGCATTTATCAACGTTTGTGCACAAACACGTGTGGGTTGTTCCCCTTAAGGTATAAGTCCTTTTCTTTTCGTAAACAACATTGAACCTAAACCAAAGTACTTTCTGTTACGACAAATGTACGAATATGTGATTTGGTGATTTGTTTTCCAGAAAAAAATACAAAAATAAAAATAAAATAAATAAAAAATAAAACCACCCGATAGATGAACAATAAGAAAATTAAATAAACCCCCAGATAACCTTTATGCCTCTATTGAATGAATTTGCAAGATACGCTGTATGTGTCCTGGCCTCTGAAAGTAAGCTAGGGGACTTTTGTTGTACCCTGAAGGCCTGTATAGTTGTAGCAGGCTTTGTCATCGAGTGATTTACGTGACGAGGAGAAGAAAAAAAGAAAAAAACCTTAACAGTTTGCGCCATTAGGCTCGTTTCAAATTTTTCTTTGAATTGTCGGGGTGAGTCGTTGGTTTTTTATGTTCTTTCAGGTAAGTAACGAAAACGATACACTTTAGAGGATTTACTCGAGATAAGGAAAACTTGATGGTTGGTTTTGCTGATAGGGGACGTAAAACACTTCGTAATATAAAGTGTCTGGACTTCTTCGTCAGTTGTTTACAAAAAAAAAAAAAAAATGTTGGTATGAAAAGAAATGTCGTTTGAGATTGCTCGAAGGACCAAATTGGGAAACTTCATTGAATCAGCACTTTGATTTGAGGCTTAATATTGTACCAAAAATCATTTGGTATCTCGTGTGGGTGGCTATGTTTTTTTCCTTCTTAAAAAGTCTCCCGAAAACTTCTGAGAAAGCACATCCGATGGTCCCAGAGTGCTATCGAGGAAACTGTTAACTGAAAACGGAAGGAATTGAAAATAACCCATCTTTTCAAAAACTGCAGAAAAGTTGCTGCAGCTGGGCTTGAAATTCCTTTCGTGCTAAATTCATATACAAATAAGAGTGGAACAGCAAAGCTTTGGAAACTAAGGAGCGATTCCGAATGGTTTAGTTAGACAACGCTTTTAATTGCAGTGTGTTACTCCTAGACGACTTGTTAATTCCTCCAACAGGCAGACATGCTAACCTCTACGACACGGGTACAACTTCGTACTAAAAAAAAAAAAAAGGGTGGCACAACAGAGCGAGGACCCCTGGGCCTAGCGCATTTCTCACAACCATGCCTTGTGAGGGAATGGAGGGACCTACAATTTTATGCATGTTCCGAACGGCTTATTGAGAAAGCGCTTTACTATTGGAGGACTTGCCAATTCCTCGCGAAAGGCGATACCCGTGGAAAAACATTGTAGCCTCTGCTGGGATTCGAACCTCGAACCTCTGGGTTGGCAGGTGGACATGCTAACCTCTACGACACGGGTACAACTTCGTACTACTGTGTGCTTGAAATTGAGTTCTTTTTTGCTTCTTCCGCAAAGAATAATTTTTAAATAAGAATGAATGTGCAAACTGCATCACTCATTACAAAGACTGTCAGCTTATGCAATCACAAGAGACACAACAGAACAATTCCGGGAAGACGATGTTCCATTTCGATACGTGTCATTTTTCTTACTAACCACACTTCATTGAATTCATTATTTCAATATCAAATTTCTTTGGCGTATTGGAATTGCTGTTTTTTATGTTAAACAAGCAGCCATTTGATTCTTGTTGAGCTAATCTGATGTACCCAGTTGATTTGTGCTTGGCCCACTTCATTCTGAACATTGTTGATGGTATTCGTATAACACAGATAGTTGTCTTCCTTCTTCTTCTTTTTTTTCGGCGTTATGAGCATTGTCATCGAAAGGGATCACAGCTCACCCACTTCTTTGCTTCACACTAGTGATCCGCCATTGCGGTACGCCGAAATGGTTTCACATAAACAAAATGAAATGCTCGTCTTTTTCTTTGTCCAAATTATACTAACAGCCTTTGTTTGGTTGCCTTCATTATATTCATTGAACATTTCTTCCATCAGTAGAAGGCGGTGGTGCCCATGGCGCAATGGCAATGGTTGCCGAGACTTGGAATCATTTTTCTGACATTTCTACTGAATGCATGTTTGAAATTGCAATACTTTTCTACTGTCTGGAAAACAGGTAAAGTTATACCAATTCTCAAAGCGGGTAAGAGTTCTGTTAGGACTGACAGTTATAGGCCAATTAGCTTACTCAGCAATATCAGCAAAGTCTGTACGAAAAAATAATAAAAGAGAAATTGCTTAAGATAATTACGGACAATAATTTATATCCAAATGTACAATTTGGCTTTAGGAAGCATCATAGTTCTTCGCATGAAGAGCGAATTCGTGATTCGAATATGCAACTTGATCAAACAAAATAGAGACCTAGGCTTGTCAACAGGAATGATCTTAATAGATATTGAAAAAGCATTCGATTCAGTTTGGCATGATGGCCTTACTTATAAAATTATTTCACTCAATATTCCTTCTTACCTGTGCAAAATTGTACAAAGTTTCTTGTCAAGTAGATGTTTTATGGTTTATGTTAAAAACAGTGCTTCAGAATTGATGCGTTTTGAATTTGGTGTCCCTCAAGGATCAATTTTGGGACCAATTTTATATAACTTATATACTTCTGACTTTCCTGAGTTACCAGACTGTGAAGCAGCAACTTTTGCTAAGTAATGCAATAAGAGTATTAGAGGAATATTATAACCGATGGAAAATAAAACTCACTGCTGAAAAGATACAAGCCATCTTTTTTACGAGAAAAAGAAAAGCTTGTTTTCTTCCCAGCAATCAACTTCAAATCCTTGGTACTCCGGTTTCTTGGGAAACCCAAGTTAAATACCTTGGCATCTATTTAGACCCAAAACTAACTTTTAACTGCCGACCACTCGAATAATCAAAAAATTCAGGAAAGCAACAAACCTCCTCTTCCTCTTTATTAACAGAAAGTCTTCACTTTCGCAGGAAAACAAAATAATAAATTTAAAAGTTGTATTTCAGGCCATTCTTTTGTATGTCGCTGCCCTATTTGGAAAAATGCCGCGCATAGTCATATAAAAAAATTGCGACTTAGTCAAAACAAGCTATTGAAATGATGCTAAATCTACCTTGGCACCATTCAACTGCTGTTCTCCACACAAGAACCAATGTTGAGATGATCGAAAATAGAATTAGCAAACTTACCATGAAATTCAATAACCGGCTTGAACTCGCCGAAAATAATTTAGTGAGTCAACTTATGATTGAAAATTGAATTATGTCTAGCTTAAATCGTTAACCGTGATATTATATTTATTTATACTTATTTATATTAAATTTTTTAACCTTTTGTTATTTATTTATTGAATTTAATTATTTACCGATTTTGTTTATTTTTTCATTTTAATTATTTATTCATTTATTTATTTATTTATTTATTTATTTATTTATTTATTTATTTATTTATTTATCTATTTATTTATTTATTTATTTATTTATTTATTTATTATTTACTCCTGGCGGCAAAATATCACCTGAAAAAAAAGTAGGTCTTAAAGGAGATCTTCGAAAGCTTTTTGCTTTGAATGGGAATTTCATTATTGGTGGAGACTTAAACTGCAAGCATAGAAGTTGGGGTTGTCTTCGGGCAAACACTTGGGGCAACATTTTGTCTGATCTCTTAGTTACTTTTCCAGTTAGTCACCTCTATCCACCTAGTCCGACCTACTACAGTTCGAGAACGTCCTTCTGTACTAGATTTCTATGTTACAAACGTGCCTTCTCTTGTAACTCAACCCCTATCGCTAAATAAACTTAGTTCCGATCATAACCCGGTATCTTGTCAATTACTTCGGTCAGGGACCGAAAAGACTCAGTATATTCTCGACTTCAAAAAAGCCAATTGGAATACTTTTCGGTTTGAGTTAAACGCCAAATTGCAAAGTTCTTCAACTAACCTAAATAATATATTGTGCAAGGAACATGTTGATGCTTCTATAGATACTTTTACAAAAAGTATACTAGAGGCTGTTGAAAAAAGTGTCCCAAAGATAACCAAAGATGTTCATACTGTAAAGCTTCCGTCAAATATTTTGCACCTCATTAAAGTAAGAAACTCATATAGGAGACATTGGCAAAAATACCGCCAAACAATTTTTAAGGATCAAGTTTCCTTCCTAAACAAAATGATTTCAAAAAATATATTTTTGCATCGAAATATGGAATGGAATAAGAAGCTAGAATCTCTCTACAAAAACTCAAAACCCTTCTGGAACATCTCTAAAGTTTTGAAAAATAAAAATAGACACCTGCCATTTCTGAAAGACGAGAGTAATTACTTTTTTACAGATCTAGAAAAAGCAAATGCTTTTGCTTCTTACTTTGCTAAAAACCATCAGCTATCTTCAAATCTTGGAGATAGAGACACAAATATATTAGTACACAACACAGTTAGTAGCTTGATAGAGTACAATAATGAACTCTCCGCTTCTGATTATGTTACTGTAGAGGACATAGAATTTATAATCAGTGAGCTCAAGTTACGAAAAGCAGCAGGGCTTGACACAATCCGAAATCAATTTCTTAAAGAATTACCTAAAAAAGCTCTATTGTTTCTAACTTTTGTAATCAACGCCTGCATTAAATTAGAGTTTTTCCCCGATGCATGGAAGGATGCCAAAGTCATTCCGATCGCTAAAGCCGGCAAACCTCCCGAAAATGTCAATAGCTACAGACCTATAAGTTTATTGAGTAGTTTAGGTAAAATATATGAAAAGGTTTTAAAGGAAAAAATTTCTAACATTAGATATCTGAGAATCGAATATATATCCCAATGAACAATTTAGTTTTAGACAGTATCATAGCACGTCCCACCAAGTTCTGAGAATATGTAACCACATCAAATCAAACCGTACGATGGGAAAATCTACAGGAATGATTCTGCTAGACATTGAAAAAGCTTTCGACATGGTTTGGCACGAAGGTCTTACTCACAAAATGAAAAACTTTAATTTTCCTGCTCATCTATGTAAAATTATCTACAGTTTTTTGTCGGGTCGCTCTTTCAAAGTACATGTTAATGATTGTGTTTCAAATGTTGTCAATTTTTGTGCAGGTGTTCCCCAAGGCTCGGTCCTTGGTCCTGTCCTATATAACTTGTTTACTTCAGATCTTCCTATTATTCCAAATTGTGACTTAGCAATATTTGCTGATGACACTGCAATATTTTCATCACATGAATTTGCTCTCGACATTGAGAGAAATCTATAAAATGCGATAAAAATATTAAATTCCTATTACACTAAATGGAAAATTAAACTGAACCATGAAAAAATTCAAGCCATCTTTTTTACTCGAAAAAGAAAATCTTGCTTCCTCCCAAGTAGTCAGTTAGAAGTGAACGGTTGTTATATTAACTGGGAGCCCTCTGTAAAATACTTAGGAATCACCCTAGACAAAAAACTAACCTTTAGTGAACACACTTCAAATACACTGAAAAAAGTCTCTATTGCGATCAGGATATTATACCCCCTTATAAATCGGAAATCTTGTCTTTCAAAAAATAATAAAATTATAATACTAAAAGTGATTTTCCAGGCTATTCTACTCTATGGATGCCAAGTATGGGGAAAATGTGCAATGTGTCACCTAAAAAAATTACAGGTGTCACAAAACAAAGTTCTTAAGATGATGCTAAGTTTACCTTGGCATCACTCTACCTTAGATGCGCATCAAAAAGCGAATGTCGAATTGATTTTGGATAGAATTGAAAATAGTCCAGTCAAAATAGAATAAAATATGACTCCAGTTTGCATTAATTCCCAACAAGCTGGATTTTTGTGCAGGGCTTGAATACGTCATTACAAATGATGTGTCAAAAGTCCCCATCGATCCCGCTTGTGCGTTGTTTTTTATTCCAGGTCAAAGCTCACAAATTTGCGTTTTTTCGTATATCTCTGAAACAACAAGAGCTATCGAAAAATAGTTCAGACAAAGTTTGTAGATCGTAAAATTGTCTACAAAAAGTATCTTAACTGTTTTCTTCTACAAAGCATCGCTTTTGAGATATCGTGACTTTAGATCGTAGGAAAATCGTATTTTCGACTATATGCACACATTTCCGCGCCACCTCTGTATTCATTGCTTGTATTCATTGCATGCATGCCATAAATCCATTTACTTATGACGCTCTCTTGCGTACTTCTTCCTCGAGCAACACCTCCATCTGTTTTCATTGACTTCATCATCGATTGCTCGATGACCATATCCGTTGAAGTTCCACAACTCAATTTATCTGAAGGTCTATTTGTGAGAAATCCCTGTGTCAATCTCTCGAAAACCTCAGGATCATCAATCAAGTTTGATGATTGTAGCATTTCTTGTAGATATAAATGTGCAGATTTGGCATGAGGAAAATGTCCTGATGCGTGGAAGTAAGGAAGCATTTCTCGAATGCTATTCAAATGAGCTTTCCTTTCTCCCATACGTTCAGCTCTTATAAACTCCTTAGCAATTGATACCATGTGAAAATATTGCGTCCACAATTTTGCAATTGGTCCACGTTGTTCATATTCCTTTAACTTTTGATTGAACTGCTCAAGTAATGCCTCAGCCATCTCATCGCCATTCTCAATATCAACGTACGAAATTGTGTTATTCATTATAAGGTCTACAGTATCTACTAGATTAGCATGCATCTCTTCATCGATGACAAGTTTTTCTGATATTATTGTTGCTAAAGTGAGATGGAGTAATGTGTGTGCTCTAACTGCCTTGCATAAGCATGGCCATTCAACATTTTGTCTAATGAATTAGTGGCATAAATCAAAGAGAGCATCTCTTGCATGCCACTTCCCTGCATAATTTGACCAAATGCTCCAGAAAAAGACATGAGTAAATGGAAACCTTCTATAGTCTTACTACGATCTTCGATACCTCAGATCCTACAGGTGCTGCTGATACGATTTCTCGAGCTTTTGCATACAAAGGCTGATCAAAAGTAATAATACATACATCGTGATTATAACGTTTTGCATTTTTCAAAGCGCAGAGTAAAGTTGGGTAGATAGTATTGTAGTTACTTGCTGGTTGATGAATGAATGGTAAAAAGAGAATTTGAGACTTTGAAAAATCCATGATATTACTAGTTAATCGTTTAATGTAACCGCTCCAACCAGGTAATAGTAAATATTTCTATTTCCCATACAACCACAAAATATCTTTTTTCAGTAAAGATACTGCTGTGCTACTTTCATATTCAAAATTTTGTGCAACTTTTTTACTTTACCCAACTTCACCATCATTTTGATTTGATATGATCGGTACATGAGCTTTTGCTGAAAAATCTTTCGCTGAAACGACTTTGTTTACTCGTAATATAGGTTTTTCGGCCATAACTGCTGCTTTTGGAGTTATAATTTGAATGATACCCATTATTTGTCTAGAGTATGTTCAAAACTGACTGCATTTACTCGAGCTATGTCCTTCGGAAAGCAAATATACGCAGGTTTCGACCCGAAAATTGGAGTGTTGCAGGCAGATGTTTCTCAAGGCCAACCGCCCAATAGAACTAGGGATGGACGATGACTCACTCAGAATTGTATATTTTTCACATACTTGTGTGCATGGGGCAAATAAAACTATGTTCTAATATTTTTTGTTTAAATGGTTAACCCGATGATGCATACTGGCAACGTATGAGTGCATATTCGTGTTTTCAATGTTTAAAATAGCCATAATTTGAGAACAGTGCACCGTAGAAGAAAAAGTGTTACAATATTTTTTGTAGACAATTTTACGATCTACAAACTTTGTCTGAACCATTTTTCGATAGCTCTTGTTGTTTCAGAGATATACGAAAAAACGCAAATTTGTGACCTTTGACCTGGAATAAAAAACAACGCACAAGCGGGATCGATGGGGACTTTTGACACATCATTTGTAATGACGTATTCAAGCCCTGCACAAAAATTTGACTGGACTAAAAGCTGAATAGACGCTTTATAGAACGCTGTACGTTTGCCGATAATACTCTGGTAAACGAAGTAAGGTTAGATTCCTGATCAATTACATACTAACTTAATTATTTACATTCTAATTTGTTGATTTCAATTCTTAATTCATTTATTCACTGCTTATCATTTCGTAAATTTTTTCGTTTGCTTATTTATTTCATTTGTTTACTCATTTGTAAAAGCATGTCTGTCTGTTAAGTAAAATACACTGCCGTGGAAAGCACTTTCTAACTTATCTCCTCGACATTGCCTTGGAAATCCGTTGGGCCGGAGGTTTCCTTAGCTTTCTTGTGTTACCCTATTTATTAACTTACTTTGAAGACGATATTCCTGAGTGACAGTCTCTGCTCAGTCTTTCATCCGATAACCTATAAAATTCCGTCTCTTATCTTTTTTCTCAGTAAATTTATAGCCTTGTTATGATAGGGAAGGCGTTCTTACGCCGACTTTTCGAAATTGACGACTCAAAACTGCCCACGCTATTTCAGCTCTTTTAGAAATCTGGTCGCAATTCTATGGAAAATATGTCAATTCATCAGACGCAGGCTCATAGCACGTCTTTTGAGGTAACGTTGTCTCTAAACAAGTCAAGGCAACTAATTTGTTTAAACAATGAAAAAATTAGTTGCCTTGACTTGTCGAAAATTAGAAAGTTGTGCTGCAAAAGTTCTTTTAAATCACTGTAAGATTTGCAGTAGTTTTGTTTAATGACTTTAATCATTGAAGAGACGAAGTTTAAGATATACTAAAGAGAATCCTGTAAGACATTTGATTTGTACAACAAATCAAAATACTTGTTAAGTTTCTGGCTTGCAAGTATGTCTCTTGTGGTGGATCAATCGATGGATGGTGCTGCAACGCCCTGGATCCCAGGTTGATCTATGGAGTAGCTATACCGCTATGCGATATAATGTAATGTAATATAATTTAGTGTTATGTAATCAATGTAGTGTAATTCCATTCAAAGCAATGTAATGTAATGTAGTGTAATGTAATGTAATGTAATGTAATGTAATCTAATGGAAAGAAAAGTAGTCCTTCGTGCCAGTACGGAGATTCGCTGACAGACGACGCTTATCATACAGTGTTCGAGTGTAGTAGATGGGAATCTCCCCGTCAGGAAATAAATAGAGTTATCGGAGAGCTCAGCCCGAATAATATCATCCAGGAGATGCTGAGAGACGAGGAGAGTTGGAGGCGAATCAGCCTGTATCTGAAGCAGATCCTGAAAACAAACAAACAAACAAGAGGTAGCTGAGGAACAAGAACCTGCCACCTAGACACGGATCCCCCCTCGAAGAAATGCGCAAGTGGTCCCGAGGGGAAGATCAGCGAGAAACTTTTGGAGTTTTAGTCGGTATGCCAAGCTTACACCTTGGAGAGTCCGACACACGGGGAAGTATGGATACTTCCTTACAAGCATTTCTCCAATAGTAAAATAAAAAAAAAAAAAAATGTAATGTAATGTAATGTAATGTAATGTAATGTAATGTATTGTAATGTATCATAATGTAATGCAATGTTATCAAAAACAAACAAATTTATAACGAATTGAAACTTTTTTCATTTCATAATTTAAAGCATGCTAAAATTTTGAAACAACTCAGAGCTGCGTTTTTTTCACTAAATTGAAAAAGTTTCTGAAAACTAACAAACTATCGATTCATTACCTCGTGTACTTGAATTACAGCTTCTTGTTCTGTATTGATGTTCGTGCTATGATATAACTCATCAAAAGGTATTTTATTATTCACCCTCTACTACATACATGAACACACAACACATGGCATTAGGGTAGAGGGGTATTTTCCTTTTTCGTTTATTGAAAACATCACAACGATAAAGTTTATAATGAATCTCCTTTGATTCATTTCTATTGAGCCAGAGGTGTTCAATAGAAGTATCTGAAAAAGTGCAACACACAACAATATTTTCTCTTGAAGTTTGAAGGTTCTGAGAAAAAAAGTATTGAATTTACGTAGTTTATGTTTTTATGGTATACGAACGTGTTTGAACTTGCTGTTATTGTCTTATCTTATCTGAAGTAAACAATAGACAAAAACAAAAGAGAATCAACATGAAGTTAAGAACATAGTATGAATGTATGTACTGATTTCCAAACAAAAGCTCAAAACAAAATCCTACAACAATACTAATTGGGAGGCTGCAATGCCACTAGCACTGGGAGTTACATGTACAACTGAACTCAGCCTAGTGACGTAGATGGAAGCACATTAAGAAACTCTACTATACTTATAAGCAACAGAATATCTGCATCATATTGAAAGATAGCTTGAAAGAATCAAAAACACGTTAATTATTCTTTCTGTCGAAAAGAGTGCCTACTCATTTAAGAAACATTATGTCGTTAATGTTGATGCTTAACGTTCTGTCAAAGTCCACACACAATGTTTTGAATAATATCTTTTTGTTTACATAAAAAAGTCCTCGAATGTTTCAAAGAGCGAAACCCGCACAGTTTTAAACGCTCAGTTTTTGAAGAAAAATTTGTTTCCAACTGGCAGTGTTTCAATTCGCATAATAATTAGCAAACTTAAGTAAATAAAGGGGTTTTCAACAGGGACGCTACAAAAGTAGAGCTACAGGGACAGCAAACGACGCCATATTTCTTGCCACTCTTTTGACATTTCTCTTTAGTAAGGTTTGCCATTTCATGATGGAAAGATATACGAGCCAACAACGAGTCGAAATTATTAAAATTTACTACCGAAATTCGGAGTCAGTGGCCTCAACGTTAAGAGCGCTACGTCCAATTTATGGTCGTCATAATCGTCCAAGCAGATCAACAATTGAGCGTCTAGTGGAAAAATTTGAATCCACAGGCATAGTACAAAATGTTCCCGTGCCAGTTAGACAAAGAAGTGCCCGTAGTGTCGAGAATATTACTGCCGCTGAGGCTTCAGTTGCAGAAAGCCCAAATGTTTCTCTCACACGTCATTCTCAAGCGTTGGGCATCTCTGTGATGTCGTTGTGGCGAATTTTGCGAAAAGATCTTGGCCTACATCCTAACAAAATTAAATTGACGCAAAAACTGAAGCCGCTTGACTATGCGGTATTGGTCAGGCACCAATCCAAACTTACTCCATGAGTCATCATTGTATCCCGAAAAATACGGTTTGGTGTGGTGTATGGGCCGGCGGCGTCATTGGGCCGTCGATGATCAAGACCGGCATGTTGCTGTGAATGGGGATCGCTACCGTTCAACGATAACCGAATATTTTTGGCCCAAATTGGATGATATGGACTTGGAGGACATGTGGTTCCAATAGGACGGCGCCACAAGCCACACAGCGTATGTCACAATCAATTTATTGGAGACCAAGTTTGGAGAACGTGTTATCTCACGAAATGGTCGAGTCGCTTGGCCGCCTCGGTCGTGCGATTTGACGCCGTTAGATTATTTGTGGGGCTACGTCAAGTCTATGGTCTATGCCAACAAGCCAGCTACGATTGATGAACTTTGTACGAATATCGAACGTGAAATTGCAGCAGTATCGGCCGATTTATGCTTGAAAACCGTCAAAAATTGAGTTCAGCGGCTGGACTTCTGCAAGGGTGCCCGTGGTGGCCATGCAAAAGAAATAGAGTTCCATACATAATGGCATCAAACGTACTTTCACAGGAATAAAGAATTTCATTGATATCCAAAACCGTTTTTGTTTTATTTAAAATTATTTTTATTATTTTGTAGCGCTCTAATTGAAAAACCCGACGTACACAATATTTTTGCTTTTACCAAGTACAAACTTAAGTTTTTCTTGCTTTTGTATAAAAATGGTCCTAATTACATATAAGCATTTCATAGTCTTCACATTCCGTCCCATAGAAGTTTCTAGGGCTTAAGTTTTCTTAAGTTTTTAAAAATAATTTGTTTTTGAAGTAAGTGAACAAAGCGGAGAAATATGTCAAGACGCTCTATTTTGGTAGGGTACTCTTTAACAGATCATTCGAAGATCGATTTAAGCTTTAAGTCATTTCAAAATTAGCTAAGGTTTCGCTTGACGTTAATGAGGTCAACCATAAGAAATCAGTACATCCTATCACAATGTTGCTTTGACTTCAATGTAAAGTTGGTTCGTGTACAGGACTTCGTAACGTGACTCCAATTCAAAGCAAAATGTTCGGTTTGGTTGAGCTTTGGTTCTTTGCATTTAGTCTATGTTTGGAATTTGAATACAGTAATGCCTAAACAGTGCTGTTTTATCCTCAGTTTCGCCTGAGGTTAATGTCTCTGACATCGATGTTACGTTGGTTCGTGTACAAGACAACGTAATGCGGTTTCAACTCAAGGCAAAAGGTTTAGTTTGGTTGAACTTTTGCTCGCTTTGACAGTAAAAAAATGCCAATTCAAAGCGAACACAAGTTGATCGCAAGTAACAGGGTGAAGGCCGAAGCGTGATTGTGATTTAGGCTTAGAGAACCTAAATGTTTGCAAACTTTTATATCGATCGTTTTTATATTGTGGAACCGTGACCGGCATTCATTTTTAACTCAGGGGTGCACAAACACTATGTTTCGTTTTAAAATTCATTGTTCAGTTGTATTTATATGGAACCGTCCTGCGTTACGTATTACGTTACGTCGCACAGTTCTTGAAAAGCATAAAATAAGTCAGATGTTGTTCAAATAATTGCCGTGTTTTATTGGGAATCTATACTCACTTTAGCAAAACATCACAAATGGGAAAACAAGAACGATAAGTGAATAACGATTAGTGAACAACGAATAGTGACCAAAAATAAGTCACTTTCAAAAGTGAACGACAGGGATGGTAAATGGGGTTTATGGAGTACAGCGTTTGTGAGTACAGCGTTTTATTGATGACTATAAAATTCCTAATAAAAAACGGCTAATATAACCAAGCCTTCCAAGTTGAAAAAACCGATATGTAATTTACGATTTCTTGACAGTCATCTTGTTCTTTTTCTTGTTCTTGTTCTTGTTCTTGTTCTTGTTCTTGTTCTTATTCTTATTCTTGTTCTTGTTCTTGTTCTTGTTCTTGTTCTTGTTCTTGTTCTTGTTCTTGTTCTTGTTCTTGTTCTTGTTCTTGTTCTTGTTCTTGTTCTTGTTCTTGTTCTTGTTCTTGTTCTTGTTCTTGTTCTTGTTCTTGTTCTTGTTCTTGTTCTTGTTCTTGTTCTTGTTCTTGTTCTTGTTCTTGTTCTTGTTCTTGTTCTTGTTCTTGTTCTTGTTCTTGTTCTTGTTCTTGTTCTTGTTCTTGTTCTTGTTCTTGTTCTGGTTCTTGTTCTTGTTCTTGTTCTTGTTCTTGTTCTTGTTCTTGTTCTTGTTCTTCTTCTTCTTCTTCTTCTTCTTCTTCTTCTTCTTCTTCTTCTTCTTCTTCTTGTTCTTGTTCTTGTTCTTGTTCTTGTTCTTGTTCTTGTTCTTGTTCTTGTTCTTGTTCCGTCACGAGACTTGTAATCTCGCCCTTGGGGTACGTGTGATGACCTCAGAATGCGTCTCTAAGTCTCCCAGCCAAATGCTGATGACGTTGTATTTGCAGAGTGTTTTGCTCTCCTCTTCTTCTTCTCTTCTTTCTTTTGTACCTGAACGTTTTATTATATTGACGGGTTGCTTCTGATTTGGTCTTTGAATATGGCAAACCAACAGGGCCGGTTGTGGTCTATTACTTTCAAGATGGTGTTTTTGACGTGAAAGCTTTGATAGATCTTGATACTTTTGTACGATCAAGCTACATTACATTTATTGTTTAGATTTTGCTGCTTGTTTACAGCTAGACACCTGATTTTCGTCATTGTTCCTTCATCAACATCCTTGATCATCCGAACATAAGCCTCTGCAACTTCTCGTTGACTGAAGGCTTTCCATTTTAGATGTCGTTCTTGTAGACTGAATGCCATTTTGAAGTCTTTTTTCATTTAGCATTTGAATTGTGTGTTTATTTGTTTCGGTTTGGAGAGAGCTGCAACCAATGAATCCAACTTTTCTCCTGTTGTTTTCCCGCTTTATCAGGGAAAACTTCAAAACTATTGCGAATGCTAGAATTACCTGAGCTGGATAAAATCGGCTCTACTAACATAAAACGCTCAGACGACTGCAAACATAAAAACAGTTTAGTTGAGCTTCCCAGGGTTAAAATAAAAATACGGGAGCCCCGGTTCCTAATGTACTTCTCTTAACCATATTCTTAAGAGAATGGAGGGGTCTTAAATTTTTTGCCTATTCCGAACGGGTAATCGAGAACGCGCTTTCCATGGCACGAACTTACTATTGGAGGACTTGCCAATTTCTCGCGAAAGGCAATACCCGCGGTAAAGCATTTTTAGTTTCTTGATGTTGCTGGGATTAGAACCTTCCACGTAACAGACATACACTCAAACCCGCTTACGATTACGTCACGGGCACTACTGAGCTTCACGGAATTGCTGATCAGAAAACAACAGACAACAGAAATTATAGAACAGAGAACTTTTGTTGTTGACCTTTTATTTTATTGGATTGTAAGAAGAAGACTTCAACTTCAATTGAATAGACGTCTTTCGTGCATTTCAAAGGATCTCTCCCAGCATACATCACCTACTTGCTTCAAGTCGATGTTTCTTTTTTTGTTCCTTTTAAAGAAGCCTTTTCCTGCAGCAAAGTACGAGTGCCTTGAACAGCTCTCACATTTTAAAAGTAAAAATGTTTATTCTGAAAAATCCCTAAAGCCCCTACATTCACTGAATCAATGAAAACCCACAGGCCACAGCCTTCCCATTTCTTACACATGCATAATATTTATGAAAGTATACACGCATAGCTCAACCGTTAAAAACGTTAAAGTGAGTCAATAAAAGAATTTTATTCATACCATTAACGATTGTGTTTATTTGGGATTGGGACTCTCCTTATAAGAAGACTGTGGTAAGCAATTTCACTGCTTTTAGTATATGGGTGGGGATATTTGCTTAAAATGCCATCACAAATGTTTCCAAATGAATGGTAAGAGTAATCGGTGAGTTCAGTTAAAGCTTGAAAAATGCCAGTTGCTTTCTTATACACTTTGTGATTTTAAGACATTTGTTTACATTATACGTTTTTGTACTCGTGCCGTGAAGGCGTTTTTGTTTTGCTGAGCCATTGTTTTTGCTCAATGTTCTTTATATCGATTAAGATTTGTTGACAGAGAGTGGGGGGCTTTTTTTTCTTTCAATATTGTGTACTTCAGAGATTAGTTGTGTAGTTTTTTGTTCATGTTTGTTTTTTCGTGGAATAGGATAGCATACAAGAGTAGAATTGTTGTCCTTCGTTACAAGTACCCGTGACGAAATGAATTGCTCTTTTGTTTTGTTGGTATAAGCTTTCGCAGAAGATTGGCTCCTTCATGAGTTGCTTGGAAGCCAATTCATAGCCATTCACAACCGGCGAAAATTGTAGATCCTTCCAATTCCATATCTTAGGCATTATTTCAAAAATAAGGAACATCAAACAAACAAGGTCTCCTATGAGAACTTAGTGTTCGACAAAGAAAAAGAAGGGCACTTTGTTTGTTTGTACAAAACTATAGTGTAACACCATCAAAACAATGAAGAATGAATTGACCACAGCACAAAGGATATGGAACTGCCTGGAACACACTTGGTGAAGCAGAGTCTAATCACTGAGAGGAGTTTCAAATAAGCAGTGTACCAATTTGAGCAATCTACTTGATGGTGGAATGATGAAGCTTTATCAGAGACAAACTGAAGCTGTTATGGCTTTCAAACAATTTACCTTGAAGGGAATTGAAAAGCTGCAAAGAAAAGAACAGGGTGTTTTCACAGCTAGGCAAATGGGACAGAGGAGCCAATTGCCAATCGTTGCTTCACTTAACTCAATGATGGCAATTGAAAAATAATACCGTCTCGAAAACAACAACTGCTATACGCATAAATATGAACCTTACCTATAAGGAGTGTCCTCATTGATTATTTCGAAAGGAAATGATCCTTGATCCCGTTTGTTAAGAAGATCAATGTGTTAAGAAAGAAATTAAACTATGGAATAAGCAGCTAAAAGTGTGGAAGAGATCCAAAAGAATTTTTAATCACTTCGAGTCCGTAAAAGCGAAAATTCTTCGTTAATTTTCTTAATTGCGGCAGGCTTAGAGATTCTGGAGGCTTCACTTTTGACACTAGCCCCGCTTTTATAGGCACTCTTGGTGGTCCACCCAGAACTCCGAAGAATGAGAAGGAAGATTTGGGATGCTGACTGGTCGGACTGACAAGAATTGACTGGCGTCAATTGATGATCCGGTTGCACCGGAAAACTGCTGAGTGAAATCGAACGGAAACTAAGAAACGCCACCACATGAGAAGCTTGTGATGGTCCTATCAGTAAACTAATGAATGAAATCTGACGGGGAACCGCATCCACAGATAAAAGGTCTGATCATTAAACCGAAATGCTGGTGAGTGGAGCCGTAGATGTGAGTTGCAAGGTCTTCAAACTTGGTTCTCAAACACTCTCCGGAGGGGGATTGATTTTCAACTAGACCAACCCAGGCCGCTTTCTTTGTAGCAGGCATTCCTTTTTGAGTACAAAACCATCTCAAAGCAACCCAATTCAATGGATCTACAAAGTTAAATTTCTTGGTCTGTGCTGTATACTCGGTCCCTTTGATGAGAGGCCCGGTTTACCTCATCTTTATCTTATGAAGCTTCATTTCTGCGACTAAACTCGATCATTTTTGCGGCGAGGACCTACTTTTGATGAAGATAAGCTATATGAAACTAGCCAATAGTGGCAATTTTTTGTCGTTGGCATACATCCCCTTGAAATCCATTTTCTCGTCCTTCTATCAAAAATGTTGTAGAGATGGTGGAGTTTTGTAAAAGCTGGAATACAAGTCTTATCATGTGCTGCGGTGCTAACATTTAAAACCTGGTTTGGGGCAGCGTCAAAAGCAACGTGCGAAGCACCAAACTTCATGGCTTCTTCCTGTTGTGATTTGGACATTAACAATGTTGACAACAGTCCAATCTTTGCCAGTACAACCGAAACAGAGTTTTTGGGACCAGATACAAAAGGCCGCAGAACGTTCATCCAAAGTCCAGGCTGATGGCAAATGTATGTGGCCCATCTGAGAGTAAATAAAAATTTCTTCTGGCAACAACACTTTCAATTCTACTGCACGGGAGTGAGATTGGAGCTGAAGCGCTTAAACATAAAAATGTTACGGAAGCAGGTGGCATCATTGCAAAGGTGCGGTGCCTTGCGAATAGCAAGTGGAATCGGCAAGTATGGAAGAAAAAGCGCTTACACAGTATAAGTGGCAGGAACGATGGTAGTCAGAAACCAGAGGGCTTTGAACTTCTAGGCTGATCGTAGACCTAGGCCAATAGAATAACCGGAAACACGGTAAGGTGCATTATTTTGTCACATATTCCTCACCGGAGAGGTGTACTTCAACAACGAAGTTGTTGGAAAGTTGGAAAAAAGAAGCCCTCTTTTCACACAGTGTTCGAGTGAAGTAGATGGGAATCTCTTGGTCAAGAAGTAAACAGAAGTGTCGAAGAAATCAGTCAAAATGTGGATATCATCCAGAAGATGCTGAGAGACGAAGAGCAATGAAAGAGTATACACACGTATCTCTATCTGACGCATATCCTGAAAACGAAAAGAAGTAGATGAGGAACAAGAACCTGCAACCTAGACACGGACCTCCTCTTGGAGAAATGCGCAAGTAGCTCCGAGTGGGGAGATCAGGCAGAACTTTTTGAAGTTTTAACCGCTAAGCCAAGGTTGGCATAACTTGGAGAGTACAGCACAACTGAAAATTTGTTTATATAACATTATATCTCAGGTATCCCTTAAACGTTAACTATCTAAAATAGCGATCTGATGAACACAGAAACCCTGCACCTCTACCGCCTTATCAGAGCTCCACATACTCAAGTTAATTTTTTACTCTCTCACATCTTTCATATTGCATCACACGGACATAATATCAGCCTAGTTATTTTCTTTACAACCATTTTATCCTTACATGTAAACGATATCATCAACTGGAAAGTTCCATGGGACGAACTTACTATCGGAGGACTTGTCAATTCCTCGCAATAGGCGGTACCAGTGGATAAACATTTTCGGTTTCTGTTGGGATTCGAACCACGAAACTTCCACGTAACAGGCAGGCATGATAACCATGATGCCACGGCCACCTGTATTCTTTATAAGAAGGAATTAAAAAAAAACCAACTGTTAATAATTCGGCAGTGTCGTCAAATCTTTACCCAATCTCTCAACAAAGTAGAACGTAGAGGACGGGGTTTTGGATGTAAGAAGCTTATATGGAGCTTTCCACTGCCGCATTCAGATGCCTGATGATCTGCGATTCCGTGGTGGAGCGGTGAAGTACAAAAACTTGGTGGGGAAGCCGCATATGTTGGTCGCTCAAGACTAAATTAGAGCCTGAAAACGGAGAGTATTGGCATACAAATCGTTCCATAAAAACTATTGCTCAAGTAGGACGCATACAAGAAAACTAATCTGAGATAGTCAAGCAGTTTAACGTGTAACGCAACGAAACAGATCAGGCCCAAGCTAGATCTTAAGCGGTCGAACGGCTTGATCTCTCTCAAAAGAAAACACATTAGTGTGACGAAAGGTGACATCACAGGACACTGTCTTATTGGAAGACATGCCGTAAGACTAGGTAGGAGTCTTAGCTAGGAGTAAACGATTTTTGCAGAAGCTGTATGGATGAGGAGAAGACTATTTTCAACCCTCTCTGTTCATGTCCAGCTTTAGCTCACAAACGTAGGATACACCTAGGTTCGTATTTCTTTGATGGCCTTAGTGATCTTACTCACATCGACGCCCTGCTTCTCTCCCGCTTCATTGTAAGATGGAAATGGTTCCATTAGGATAAGGATACATTAGATCCATTGTAGTATCACAATGGGCCCAACAGGCCTAAGTGTGTTAGCCGAGCTAACAGCCATTTTAACCTATCCTAACCTCCTTGTCCTTGTACTATCGCTACTTTTATTAGTAGTGTTCCAATGAAGTAGCCAGTTACATTCCTTCTCTTAAACAATTGAACCGTTATATTCGCCTATCCAGGAATGCCCATCAGTTTACCCTTGAGCCTTACTTCAGACGTACAACTATCTAGTATAGAGATCCTTTTATAATTTAAACAGCACGAATGTGGAATACCTTACCGAATTCAGTTTTTCCACGGCATAGGCATGGCATCTCCTTTCATTTCCTAACCTATCCTTCTAAACGCTCGTACTGTGTTAAAACATATTAAGGCATTCAATACCTCTTTAGGCATAAAATAGCGCTTGGTTTCATGCTTTAAACTCATTTCTTATAAAGCCAGGTAACAGTCGTCTCTCCACAATCTTTACTCCCATATTTTTGAGCCTACGAAAAATCGTCTCGACGTACGAGTTTATAAGGCTTAGTTTGTTGCATCTGATAAAGCCATCAAAATTCAGATATTTAGTACAGTCGTGATAATAAGATAAGGTGGTGACTTCGGTGGATAAAAGTCTTTGAACTAATTGTATCAGCTAAGAACGATTTCCTTATCAAAAAATTAAAGAAACACGTGTTCGCAACAAATAACTCGGTGATATACCAGTTGTCATTCTTAATGGCCCACAATTGCGCGGGGCTTTTTTTAAATTTTCTATGCCCACTCATCTATTTATCTTCGTGATAAACTAAGTCAATTGCACAGAACTAAATGGTGGGTTCAGAGAGAAAATATGTATTAAGCTAACCCTAGACGATAGAGATTCTCGCCGGGCACTGCACTGCCATGAATGACGCTTTCTTATTTAGCTCGGAATCGGCATTAAATTGTAGGTGTCTGAAATAAATTAAACAGGCCCAAAGCTCCCCATGCTTTATAGCGCCGCAGTATTTATTGAACTTAATCAATCAATTATTTTGTTAAGATTTACCAACTTTTCTTCTTTGCCATGCTTTCCACATCTACGAAATGGTTTCCCCGTTCAATGAATACCCACCCTCATTGATTTTCCCGAAACTCACTATTTATTGAGAAGCCCTTTTTGGCGAAGGAGGGTAGAGTACATTACTCGCTAGTTTAGCACAAAAAATTCTTTTAAAAATAACTCGCAATAGTCTTTCAATGTACTGACTTATATGTACGTCTTCTTTGTTGTTTTGTTTTTGTTTACTCTTAAAACAATTCCTTTAACTCCTTAGCTCTTGCCGATGATCCCACATCAATAAAAAGATCTTCTTTATTTATCCTCGTGTCATAAAAACCAATAAATAAATAAATTAGACTCGTTCATTTATGTGCACGACCATCAGAAATACTTCTTCACAATGTCCTGGACCTAGTCCAGCACAAATTGATTCTCCCACTCATATATTTATAAGAACAAACCAACAAAACATCCCCAGAGTTGAATTCTATAAGAAAAACCAACTCATTAATATAAATACAAGTTTGCTGTTAACAAAAGTTAAAATGTACAACCTTACTGCCCCCTAACGGGGTCCCATTCTCAAAATAATTTAGTGTCTGCTATGTGTGTTCTATGGGGATTCACCGTTAGCAATCAAGCTGACAACGACTTATCAATTTTGTTGTCACAGCAACTACGAGTAGGTATCGAGCATTGTTGAGTCGGTCGTATCTAATTCGATCAAATGAGTGACATTAAATGGACAGGTTTTTATGGCATTCGCCGAAAGTGTTATGTTATCACTTAAAAGAAAAAACTCAATTCATTGTTGCTCTTTTCTCGAATGTTTGTTTCATCGGAGAATTGGCTTAGCAAAACCGATAAGTGGCAAATAATAATGCACATTCATTTTGAGGGAGTTAACCATTTGGACACTATCGTTGAGCCAAAATGATTTCCCTTTTATTTTTTTTATTACTTTGTTGTTTACCGTTACGATGTTGTGGATCCCCTTTCGATATCAAAACGAGGAGTTATTGTTTGGATTTTGACCTTTCGAGTGTGCATAAGTAATATTTTCTATTAAATATTGATAGAAGAAACTGATCAAGTGGTAAACCTTATGTGGTTTATTTGTTTGTAAAAGTGGTGGCACACACGTGTTGACAGTGGTTTATTATATTTTGACAAACAATCTGCTGCATGGACCCTTTTTTGGGGGATGGATATGGATATACCTTTAAATTGAGTAAATAAGGAAGTATTTTGTGGTAGTGAACTAGACCGCAAAAAGGTTAAATTTCAATGCAATTAGACGCCATGATGTGGTATATTAAATCAGTTTATGTATTGTGGGCGGAATAATAAAATGTTTCAGGCTTATAACGGCTTAATGGTTTTCAATCTTTTAATAATGATCATTGTGGAGTCAGTATGTTAATCAAAGTCAAATTATGATTTATAGTTGATTTGAATATCAAAGGTTCAAGGGGTGGCTGACATTTATTGACAAAATCCTTGATTGGATGGATACACCCGCAAGAAACAATAGAGAGTTAATATAATTAGGTACTGCGTTGGCAATTTTGTAATTGTGGCTTGTCCTTGTTTTTTCTTTTTTAAATTAATTTTTGAACAATTGATCCTTATCAATCCTGTGCATACACTGTGGTTCTCATAAGTGGCGGCAAAAGCCCAAGATGGGAAGGTTGGGTCGAGAGCGAGGAAAGAAAAGTATGGGTGGGGGAGGCCTTTAGGTTTTATAAAATATTGAGTTGAAATGAATTTTTTTTTTTTCAAAATTAGTGTTTAGAGGGTGTTTTGCAGGCTACAAAAGTGTTGTAGGCCAAGAGCAAGACAAGAAAAAAATCGTTTGAGTTGGGGAGCTTGATGTATGTTTCCTTTCGTTTTGGCGCAAGGAGCATTAACTAAGCTTTCAAAAACACTAAAATACGTGGTGGTAGATAGCTTAGTTGATTTGAAATAATTTTTTTTTAACTCTTTTTAAGTAAATTTTTTATAAAACGATATTTTATAAAGCTGCCCTTCCCGCCTGAACTGAAGGAAACATACCCTCTCCCCATCGATTCGTTTTTTTCTTTTTTCTTACCCTCGACCCAACTTATCCATCCAGTTTTGTCGCACCTTATGTAAACCACTCTGTTTAGGGAGACCTTAATCCAACCTTGAAGTCTGAAACACAATTGCTTGTGATTTCAGTCATTGGAAATCCTATCGCAATCTCCTACTTGCTTCAACATTACGTTGGTTCACGTAAATTGTAAGGGATAACTTAACGTGACTACAACTCAAATAAAATTTGATCAGACTTGTTAAACTTTTGTTTACTACTCGTAAAAATGAAAATTAATAAAAAGAAGAAACATTAAAAAGCCTTCTCAATGCAAATAATCGCAACAAGACTGAAGCCAAATTCAAGCTGGGTTATGTGAGGGTAGGTGCTGTTCGGTTAGGTTAGGTTAGGTTAAAGGTCTCGGCTAGTTTCTCATTTTCAAAAAATCGATTTTTTTTTTCATTTTTCGATAGGTAAACATCTCAAAAATGATGTCCTAAAATATTGGAATGATATCTTGGATATTTTTGAAATGGCAGAGTATAGAAGAGAAGCATCTCAAGCGCTCGAACTCCTGCTCTGAAAACTTTAAACGCGTTTTTTTTAAAACTGCATTTTTCAAATTTGCCGCTGCTGTAACTCACGCAAATATTAACGAATCGTCTTGAAACTACATACATACTCTCCATATGTTTTTACATACAGCCATCTACAACTTTTACAGTCGGATGAAAATTGTAATTTTGGCAGCTATCGAAAGAAGATTTTTTTTTGGCGAAATTTGGACTTTTTTTTTTTTTAGATTGCTGCCTTTTTGTAAATTTTTAATTTTTAACTATAGTTATAGGTGGCTGTATGGGATAAAGGGTCTACTTTAATGCCATTTTTTTATTTTCCTGTTACAGGTACCAGAAAAATTGAAAAAAAATGTGGCAAATTGACGTCCTCTGATTTCAAGGAGTTCAAGAAATGGTCCATACCTTTCTTGGATTTTAATATTGTAGCTCGAAATTTCGTGACAATTTACATACATATATGTATAACAAACTCTTAAGATTACAAAAAATTTGAAGCTATGGTTTTTTTATTACACGCCTTCAAAAAATCACCTCCATTTGGCCTTGAGAAACTAGCCGAGCCCCTTAAGTTTGATTAGGTTAGGCTAGGTTAGGAAAGGTAAAGTTGATAAGTTAGTTGAGGTTAGTTTTGGTTTTGCAAAGTAAGATTAGGTTAGGTTACGCTAGTTTACGTTACGTTAGTTACGTTACGTTAGTTACGTTACGTTAGGTTTGGCAAGTTTAGGTTCGGTTTGTTTAGGTTAGGTCTAGTAAGCTACGTTACGTTAAGATACGTTAAGTAACTAAACGTTAGCCTAGCTTAGGGGACATAACTGTAGGTGTTTTTGGATTTTATTAGGTTGGGTTGGGTCAGGTGTTAGATTCCGTTTGATTATTTTATGTTTGGTAAGTTTTCAAACAGGCTAGGTAAGGTCAAGTACGTTGGGACTAAATTGCGCTAAGTTAGGTTCGGTTAAGTCGGGTTTTTTTCCATAATGTGACTTGCAGACTATAGTTGGAGATGCTTAAGTGAAGGATGCTCCTGTGTTGAGACATTTTTTGTAGTACAATCTTTGGAATTATTTCTTCTGCCTTGCGTCGACTAAGAAGTAACATTTCAGTTTGAAATTGATACTGCCGAAAATTTTTTTTTTTTATTAAGGGGGACGCTGGTCTAGAGCGTGAAAAAATGGGCATAATTTATGAATTTTTTGTGACTTAACAAAAAGGTCAATCGAAAATCTGTGAAATTTATGTTTTAATATAGAAATACAAATTTTTTCGTGTCAATTAAATTCAAAATGGCGGCTGTCCAGCATTTCTTCGGAGGCACATCATTTTTTAGATGGGTCCATGAACAAAAAACTAAAATTTGCACAAAAAAAAAAAAACGACAAAATTGTTGATTAAAAAAAAACTATGCAACATAAAAAAAAAAATCCTACGTACGTCTCTGGAGAAAGGTATTTCGAATGTACTGTCAAAATTTCGTATAGATCGGTGAAGATTTGCCCGAGTTATATTTTCGGCCAGTCCAAAAAAAGTGATTTCGAGAAAAACGAGTTTAAAGCTTTAAGTACTATAAAATCATATTAAATGCGTAAGTACCATTAGTCTGCGATTGGGCATTTAGACATTTTTGCCGGCATCCATCCTACAAAAATAGAGTCTACATAATGGCATCAAACGTATGTACTTTCACAGGAATAAAAAATTTCTTTCATATCCAAAACCGTTTTTGTAGCTTCTTATTGAAAAACCCGAGGAAGGAATGTGGTTACATTTATGCACCTAGAGAATGCTTGCCCGTGGTCTTGTCGATACGGGTATGTTGGTATGTTATTTTTAAGACCCTAAAATACCTTTTAAGACAAAAAAAATTTCGGTTTTTTCAAAATTCTAGACAAGCGTCCCCCCTTAACAAAACATCATTACTTTTGCTGCTTTGGCTGCCGCTTTGCTTTTATTGTGAAGATATTTTTGCTAAAACAGTGGATGAGTAACGAACTTGTAACACAAATCACACGTAAACGTTCATAAGTGACTTTTTTGGCCAAAGCCGAAGTTACGATGACAAATTCGTACTTGTAATCTTCAGTTACAAGTTTGTGTTTGTTCAACCAACTACAAACCTGTGATCAAGAAGGACAAAATTTTAAAATATATTGTGGATCACAAGTGTTTTAAGTTCCTGTTCCATCTGGATCCAGAATGACTTGTAATATTCAACTGCTCTTTTTTAATACTGTTGAAAGTTTTTCTTTATACCTTCGAAATGAACGAGGAAAGCATTGTAAAATTATGATCTCCTTGGCTGCTTCGTCTTCTTCGGTAAAACATTTTTGTTGAAAAAATGAAGGAGAAATAAAATTGTAAGCGAAATTACAAGCGCAAACATACGCATGTAGAGTACTTAAACAAGCTGAATAAATGTAAATTGACTGCCTTTTGATTGAGGTGGAAGCCTTAAGTTTGTTTTATTTTAACAAATTTGTAGTTTGTGAATTACAATTTTGTATAAGTGGAACAAAAAAGCAACTCTTCCCACAAAATTCTGCTTGTAAAATTTGTTCAACTGCAAAATTGTAAATAAAAACATTTGGTGAAGCAAAATCGGTGAACAAAACTAGATACTTAAAAAAAGAACGCTTGAAATTACAAATTACAAGTTGGCGAAATAGACTACAGACATTAAAAAAAAAAACAAAGTCCTTGGCTTTTAATCATTCCATTTAATTTCTTATCGCTGTGAGTTTTTCTTCTTTCATTTGAAAAAAAGCTCCTGTATGAAAAAAGATTCTTCATTCACAAAGTTGATTTTAGATGTACACAGCCAAACTCTTCCCATTGTGTCATATTTCTTGAAATCTCTAAAATATGTAAAATATGAATTTAAAATGTTTTTTTTTTTCGTAGAAACATTTAAACGTTTCTTTTCTAAACGGGGTTACTTTGAATATTTGCATTTTCTTTCTGATAAATTTCCCTAAAGTATTTTATAGTAACAGAATGCACTTGAAAATTGCTATGAAAAATTTCATTGGAAATGTAAATTGTGGACAGTTTTTCATATGTGCAGTTGTTTTAAATATCGGAGAGTTATGGCTAAAGAAGGAGCCTTGAAAAGGACTCGTTAATTTGTATCGCTACATTTGCCTGTTTAATATAAAAGAACAACTTAAATGATTGTCTACAGAACAATTCGTTTGGAATCGAAATTGAACATTGGATATGGATGTCTTTAGTAAAGGATCCAAACAAAATTGTCCTGCGAAAACAGGAGGAGAAATATTATATGAGAGGTAACTTTGTTAATTGTGGTACCCGTGGCGTGATGGTTAGCATGTCCACCTGTTAATCCAGAGGTTCGAGTTTCGAATCACAGCAGAGGCAAAAATGTTTTTCCACGGGTATCGCCTTTCGCGAGGAATTAGCAAGTCCTCCGTTAGTAAATTCATTGCCATGAAAAGTGCTTTCTCAATTAGCCGTTCGGAATCGGTAGAAAATTGTAGGCCCACCCACTCCCTCACAAGGCATGGTGGTGAGAAATGCGCTAGGCCCAGGGGCTCCTCGCTCTGTTGCGCCAACCTATTTATTCATTATATTTAACTTCGTTAATTTACGTAGATTCACATAAAATGTGTGCTCAAATTTTGTCTGTGGGAGTGAAATTATTCATGCGAAAATTTAATGCTGTTTGTCAATGAAAAAAATTGCTTCTTACAATACATAGGTGCCATAAAGCTCATACATTGCTACTTGACACACAGAGAACCAGCAGTTCCAGTTTGTGACAGGTTGTTCAATCTTTTACCAATTGCACCCGGTGTCCCTCAGAGATCCATACTGGGTCCTCTATTGTTCTCTATTTATATTAATTAGCTTCTGTCGTTGGTTGACAACTGCTCCTGTCATATGTAAGCCGATGACGTTCAACAGTGTCTCTTCTCTTCTTGGTGTCAATGAAGACCTTGAGAGAATTTTGAATTAGGCTCATTTAAACACCCGTCTATAACAGTGAATTTAGTCACTTAATGGAATATCACTGTTTTTGGTCGTATCACTAACGGAGGACTCTTGACTACCTCGAGGCAAGCCAAAGTGGAAACGTACTCTGGATGTAAGCGGTGGTGTGTTGCAACCACAGAGTGTAATAAAACAGTCTGACGGTCTATTAAAATTGGCTGCTGATAGCCGTTTCAGAAACAAAAACACGGTTATTCACTTCTGAGTTCTCTAGAAGCAAAGCCTTAAAGGTCCATTCATAGAATTATTTCGCGACAGCTGGTAACCGTATTATAACCCTACAGGAAAACCACTACACAGGGATAGTGAGTGCCTATTCTAATTATACTACACACAACGGACATTCCTGTTCTCTTAAACGCCCCTAAAACCCTCCCGGCGAATACTCCCGTTGCAAATAATGGCTGGTTTATAACATTGTATTTAAATTCCCTTTTAACAAAAAGTTCATTTTAAAACTGCTTGAAGCACTATCCCCTTTAACAACCGTAAAAAAAAAACAATCAATGTGTGCTTCAATCAAATTACTTCATTATCATAATTACCACAAATTCCACATCGAGCACGGAGGGATTTCATGTCCTGCAACGCTTGTTGGTCAACTTCATTGAATTTTTTCCCCCCAATGGCGTTTTCACAAATTACCATCAGTAAAATTTGCGCGCTAAGTGAGTGATTTGCTCTGGCTATATAAAACAATTCACCACCGCCACTAAAACAATAACCATTGCTGTCGCATCATGCAGTTTATGTCCGATCATAAACTGTCCGTTCGCAATGTGTTCTGCTGCAGCATATCACGCAATTAATCAAGCGAATATTCACTCTCGCCGTGAATACAACAAAACAAAAATTGTAAAAAAAAAGAAGAAACAGACGAACAAAACTGCTGCACCAAAAAAAGCACAAAAAGTTTTAATTAATGAAACCGAGTGATTCCCCGCGTTGTTTGGCACACACGTGGTGTAAAAATAAAAAATAAAAAAAAAAATTAAATTTTATCACGTTAATTGTATCACAAATTTGATTATGTTGATTATATTTAATTGTTGGTGTAATTAGCAGTAAATTTTTTCCCATCCCAGGGCTGTCTCTATGAGCCATTTTTGTTTACATTAATCTTATTTTTGGTGTGAATATTTTGGTGAGTTTTGTGCTTTATTTTGCTCCTTTGGAGTATACGACTGATGCGACGCATGCCACACCACGGCACACAGCACACGTATGAAAATAATTTTCAATTTCCTGAAATTCTCTTCGCATTATACTCGTATTTTACCTCAGGTATGCAGAAAGGATAATTAAAATGGTTGTGTAAAACGAATTACCGAATGGAATTAAATTGGATGAAAAAGAAATCGAACTTACTTACCTGGAACAAGCAAAATGAAAACGAGCGGGAAATCGCGTATTTATGTCCAACAAATTCGGTTAACACTTCAACTGATTACCGGCAAATGAATAGGTAAACACGTTTTTGTTGAATCTCAATAAACAGAGTGTGAGGTGGGTATAAAGATATTTTGGTGGTGACCAAGATAAGAAGTCACTCTTGGATTTTTTCGCGGAAATCGACTGCTTTTTCCAAGAAATGACTTCGCCAAGTTAGTAAAACCGGTATAAGTTGTTTTTGCATTAATCTGGCTGGTGTATGTTTTCGACACTTTTATGTAAAAGATTAAAAAGTCTCTGGCCTGGCATGACTTTTGTATCAAGTTGAAAAAGTTATCTGTTGACAAACACGATGGCTTATGGTCGGGGATGTACCGACACATTCCACAATCGCCACTAATTGGTTTCTTGATAATAATGAATTATTCTATTAAGCTCACGATTGATGCCTTCTCATTGATTATATTTGTGTGGTGATTATGAGTTTGATTTATTGTGAGATGTTGATAAGAACTACATTTAGATTGGCAACAGGTAGCGACATGGGAAATAATTTTTCAGTGTAACCAAGTTTCGCCCTTTGATTTTACTGTGGGAAAGAATTAAGTGCGTTTCGATTTAATGTTTCAGTGTGAGAGTCAACAAAAAGTCACAAAATACGAGAGCGGTTTGATGAGTTCGTGACTTTTTGAATAAGAGAAATATTTTTTTCTCAAATAAGAATTTTCTTTTAATCTTCTTCTAGCTCGAAATATTTAGTCAAACTTTTTTCCAATTTTTTTAATCCTTTTTAATATTTGGTTTTCTCAAGGACCTCAAAATAGTCATTTGTTTCAATGATGACCTCTCGATTCTACTCCAATATCTTATCACCCAGCCATTTCTTCAGATTTGGAAACAGGAAATAGTCGCAAGGGGCTAAATCTGGAGAATATGTTCGATGGTAAGGAGCTCGTAGCCCAATTTATGGATTTTTGCTATGGTGTTTACACACGTATGTAGGTACTCGTGCATTGTCTTGATAAAACAGTACTTTTTTCTTTACCAAATGCGGTCGTTTCTGCTTCAAATCGAGACCGAGTTTATCTAAATGCTCTGAAAAATACTCTCCATTTATCGTTTTATCCTTTTCAAGGTAATCGATGTAAATGACACCACGTCGTCGGCTGAGTTCTATCTTGTTCAATGTCCAATTTTCAAAATGTTGGGAAATCGATTTTTTAGGTTCAGGTCGAAATCTTTTTATTATATGCAAGCGTAGATAATTTTAGTTTTAAAACAAGTCACACTAGATGTTTTTCTTTTCTTTTAAAAAAGTTATAAATTAAAATCAATAAGGAAGTCGTTTTTTATATGGAATTTGTATTGTTCAACGTAATACAGAAAGTGGTTTATTGAACAAAAATAACACCCAAAACTGTTCGAAATGTGTCCTATTGAACAAAGCAGTTTTCAATAACTTGAAAACTAAAAGAGATAGAACATATGGTTTGCGCCAAACGAAAGAGCGCCCCCAAATTATGAAGACTGCATACCTAACTCAATTTCATGAAAAATGGCCTATTGAACAAGATAGAACTCAGCCGACGCGACGACGGGATACACTGTGGCCATAACCTTGTTTGCCGAAAAACCCACTTCCTTGGTCTGTATTGTATTTGTTATGAATCAAGGTTTCATCCACGGTAACAAAACGTCGAAACTCGTTCGGATTGCGGCTGAACATCAACAAACACTCCTTTGAAGTGGTCACACGGTTGCGCTTACTGTGGAGTGTTAGCAATGGCGGCACGGATAGCTTTTTCTTACCCAAATTTTCATATAAATAGTTGAAATGCATACAGTCGCAGCCACCTCACGCACTTTCATTCTCCGATCGTCCAATATCAATCCATGGATTTTGTCGATGATTTTTGGTGTGACGCCCTCTTTTGGGCGACCTTACTGACGTTTGGCATCACTTTTGTGATGCGACTACAACGGAACTCCTTAAATCATTTTTTAACCATGGAAATTGATGGGACAGAGACCCCATTATACATATCAGGGGTCGAATTACCGCATCAGTGATCGAATGAGTGAGTATTACTCTTCTGTCAAAAAACGATCTTTATTACAAAACAACAGTCTGTTCATTTATAGACCTCAACTCGTTCAAGTACTGATGAAAAAATGCCAAAATGTGGCACTAAAGTGCTCTATAACGTGAGAAATAAAGCCAAAAGTACATAATTCAGTCACGTAACATTCGATCACGTGTGGGGTAATTCGGCCTTAGGTCTTTCCTTGATTTCGGTGATGGTTTTTTTTGCACAAAAAGTAATTCTTAATTAGCACACGAAATGCAATTTTCTCTATTTTTATTGAATTTCACGAAATTACTGCTTTATATTTATGGCTGTAAAACATTAATAAAAAACATAGCTTGCCCTCTATAGTCTATAAACAGATGACAGTTTACGGGTTCAGTGTCACATTTAAAATAATTGCGCGGGAAAACCAAAAAGGTACGGAGTTATCAACTGCCCTCTAGGTATTCAAAATAAGAAGGTAGTTAAAAGACAACAGCAAGTATTACAACATCGCTTATTACTTTAAGAACAAAGAGTTAAAACAAAAAAACTGACTAAAAACCCATTCTTAAAGTTGTTTAATGACCAAGGCGATTTATAGTTGGTAGGAGAACAATTAGGTATGATTGTTTCTTATCGACTTTATTGTAACAATATTGTAAATGAAAAGAAACCTATTTCCTATTTCATATTGATGTCCCAACGTTTCGTTGGCATCTTCTTTAGGAGGAGTCTTTGTTTAAAAGTACGTTTAGTTTTTGCCTAAATGGAAACAATTCAGTACAAGGGTCAATTCAACTTGAATTTAAATTAACCCTTAACGGTCACATAAAAAGTGAAATTAGAGGTCTTAAAACTTTTAAATAAACACAACTAACGGCATCTGCCGGTGACAAACATGTGTGAGATTTGACTTTACTTCATTTTAGCTAAGAAAAGGTTGTGGCGTTGTGAGCGCTCGTTTTCTGGGCCTTGGGCCACTAGTTACTCCAGTGTGACCTTAAACGCAGCTCAATACAATTTTGCGAAATAAATATGATTTTTGAAAAATTGGTGTATACTATTATTTTTTTGTGGTAGTGGTTTGTATATATTGTACGGACCACGCAGAAATTTTAGTCGTTAATATTGCAAAATGGTGGACCAGTGGTTTTTTTTTTTGCAAAAAAGCCATTTTTCCAGAAAGTTCACTTATATGACAAGTTTTTAGAAGGCCACATATAAATTAACCAAGTTAAACCTTGAGAAATATTGAAAAACTTGTCGATGACCGTTAGGGGTTAAATTAATTTTAGATTATTTTCCATGAAAATTCAAGTTACATATCTATTACATCATTGTATCTTGTGTGTAATTTTTTTACCACGAATAACATCTATGTAGTTAAAGGTTCGTTCGTCGAAACCCTGGGGTTGCCCTGTGGTCGCCCCGTGATCGCCAGAAAGCGTTTTTTTTTAATAATATAATCTCGCCCTCAATATCAGGAGACCTGGGCGTTCCTCAACTGCCCCTCAAGTAGCCATAGGTTTTTGCTGGGGTGAGTTCAGCTAATGAACAGAACAGGGCTGTCAAATAGCATATATTTTTCTTTATGACAGGGATGTGTGGTAATTTTGTAGCTTAACAGTTTTTGAGAACTGAAAACCCAGGTTTTTTTGACAACTCATAGGCTCGTCAAAGAAACATTGGTCAGACTTAGGCAAAGTTCAATGAACGAACCTTATAACTTCTTTCGGTTCAAAACTTACTTTTAACTTTTTCTATTAATTGTTGGTATAACATAAAAAACAATGTAAAACATTTATAAAATCAAGTCAGCGGCGGCGCTGGAGGCCGAATTCAATAAGTTCCAACCGATAGACTAAATTGTCGACTATTTTTTTGCAGCAATTGAGAAATTAAATGTATGTTGCTGAGTGGTCCTAATGCTGAAATAATTTTGAAAATCTGTTTAGCTGTTTTCTAGTTCCCCTTTTCGTTGCCTTTGGGGATATGGAGATGAAGTGTAACCTATGTCGTTTTCAGGCTTTCGATCACTTCTGTTCCAAATTTCATTCTAATCGACTCAGTAGTTTTGCAGCTTATTCAATACGATTCAAACAAACAAGAAATTCTTTCCTCTTTACAATAGTGTGTAGATAAATGAAATGAAAAAAGAAAATGAGGGAGGGCGAAGTTATGTGCCAAGAAAGTTCCCCAACTCCAGGTGTAATAAATAATAAATAGGGTGGCGCTACAGAGCAAGGAGCCCCTGGGCCTAGCGTATTTCTCACAACCATGCCTTGTAGGGGAATGGAGGGGACCTACAATTTTCTGCCGGTTCCGAACGGCTAATCGAGAAAGCGCTTTTCATGGCAATGAATACTAACGGAGGACTTGCCAATTCCTCGCGAAAGGCGATACCCGTGGAAAAAACATTTTTGCCTCTGTTGGGATTCGAACTCGAACCTCTGGATTAACAGGCGGACATGCTATCCATCACACCACGGGTACCACAACTCCAGGTGTAGCTGAACCAAAAAAAAATTTAAAAGTTAGTTAAAGTTGACCTCAGACTTTTGGAAAATATCAAATATTAAAAAAGTGTCGTACATATAGTTCTTAATAAAGTTTATTTTTTTTGGGGGTACAAAATTTATGTTTTTCTGAATGGCAATATCCAACTACACAATAAGATCATAGGTCATTTTATGGTAAATATTTTCAAGAATACTCAGTTTTAATTCTTCGCTCAGCCAATTTCTATTTGAATTGTGATGTCATCATTTTTGAAAAATATCGTTTTGAGAAGAACGCGTAGTTTCAACTATGGCGGCGTATACCTACAAACGCTCTATAGGACAATACCATTCAAAAACTATTCCTAGATACTACCTTGCCGCTCCCACACGATATTTTGTTCAACTTTTTTTTCAACAACGACTCTGCAAAGTCAAACTTTATCGTTTTAACCTGACTTTTAAATTTTTCAAAAACATTTAAAATACTGTGCCGTAACCACAGTTGTGGTAATAGTTTAATCAACTGATACACATTTCTTTTTTTTAATTTCAGCGTCCCACATTCTTCATTTTTAAAAAGGTAAGTTTTGACTTTTTTGCCAATCTTTTTCTAAAGCAACGTAATAAAGTGAAACTGCTGAGATATGCTATCCGTTTTAGAATGACCTCTTGGCGGTAAGGTATTTTCTTTTATGATGCACTGTAAAACAGGGTTATGACCTGGGGGATAAGCTTTTGTATTACAGACGTAAAGGTCTTTGTATCATGACTACGTCTGAAACGTAACCGACTCTTTATAGAAATTTTTTATTTTTTATTTTTTTTATTTATTATTTTTTATTTTTTTTAAATTAATGTCTCAAAAATATTGTTTAGAGATTTAAAAACGATCGGAACAAATTTGATGACGTTTGAAAACTACTGAACCGATCCTTTTGGCATTTTGAATACTATTTTTATACATGATTTAGACAGAAGGTAACGCTGAAAGCTTGTTTTCAAATTTTGAATTTTGAATGATTTTGAATGATCCAGTACCGAGTTATGAAGGGCACAGTAAATCTTTTTTCGAATAATAAAGATGTGAACTGGGTGGGGGTGTCTTTTTATGAAACTTAAACTTGAACGTTTAACGTTCAGTTTTATTGTTTCCCCCAGCGATCGATGGGTGAATAAGCATATAAACTCTCTGTTTTCCGTTGACCCCTTTCATTTTTATGGGTAGCTTTGGTTTTTTGATATTTACTTTTTTTGTTTTATTTGTGGGCCGCAACAAGATCAAAACATAAATCAACCAATTGAGCCTTATCATTTTTTTAACGAAAACTTGTTAGACCTTCGGTCAATTTAGTGCCATTCGTCACAAAGTTATGGTTGAGAGAAGTGCGTTAGGTCTTAAGGATGTCCAAACCTTACCGTCCAATTGCACTTCCGTCCCTTCTTTCCAAGGTCATGGAAACGTTGATAAACCGTCAACTTATGAAAGATCTTGAAGAACGAAAGCTTCTTAATGACCGACAGTACGGCTTTCGTAGCAAACGGTAAACTGGTAATTTGATGGCTTATCTCACCGAAAAGTGGAACCAATCTCTACATTGTTTTGGAGAAATTAAGAATATTGCGCTTGATATTTCTGAGGCATTTGATAGAGTTTGGCATCAGGCTCTTTTATCGAAAATGTGTTCTTTCGGTATCGATGAGTCTCTTCTTAGTTGGATTAGAAACTACCTTTCCGACCGTTCAAAACAAATTGTATTGGATGGCTTCAAGTCTGATACCCATTTCATAAATGCTGGTGTGCCCCAGGGCTCCGTTTTGTCTCCGACTCTCTTCCTCATTTTCATTAATGATCTCTTGTCTGAAACTTCTAATCCACTTAACTGTTTTGCTGACGACTCGACCCTCAGCTTTTCATATTCGTTTCCAAATTCAGGTCCCTGCTCTTCGGATCGCAACACCCGCCTCGCTAGGAATGCTCATCAGTTATACCTTGAGCCCAACTTCGGGCGTACAGTCAAGTATAGAGATTCGTATTTTAGTCGCACCACCCGAATGTGGAATGCTCTACCCGGCTCTGTTTTTCCCCTACATTACGATTCACAAAAGTTCAAAAGCAACGTGCATCGGTGTCTCCTTTCAAATCCTCTCCTACTTTCTTAAATACTCTGTGTTCCATAACATTATAAGGGTAATCATAAAAAAAAACTCTGTTGTCTCATCTTATTTATTTTTTTGACTGTGCCATGTTTGTATCTAGTATCTACAGTTTCGATTAAACCAGTTGAATGCAATAAATTCTCCGTAAAATGCATATTGTTAATGTTCGCCGAGTTATGAAATTTTTAAGTCAAATAGTTAATTTTTATTTAATTCCAATCTATCCACAAATGTAAGCAGTGTGAGCACTGCAGCGTTATCCTTCATGTCCATACACCATACATGTTATTTTTGTGTTTCAATAAACTTGGTTTCATATCTGTGTACTTAATTAATTTCAATATGCCCAAACTAATTAACCGAATAAATTGATGTAATTTTTCAAAAGTGATGTATAGTTCTGGTTGTCTCGGTAATGTAATAAATTTGAAGTATGCATCTGCATACCTCATCGTAGTTATACATTTTTTTTTTTGATGCTCAACTTTTTGTTAATGTAACGGGGTAAAATTTACACACACTGTTAAAGTTTGTTATTGGCCGTAGTGAATTCTTGGATATGAACAAACGATCATAATGCTTGAATAACTACTCGTTTTCAATCAAATTGAATGGTTGATGGTAGGAATTGAATGGATTCGGTGCCCAAACCAATAAGAGTGAGTTACCCATCAATGAAATGGTACTGACATATAAAACAAAATTTCCTATCCTATGCCATTTGCTTTGATGGGAGTGAAATATTGTAACGGTCGTAGGGTTCGATAAGTAAAACTTTACTTTCAACGCTTATCTGTTCTTAAGTTACACCACTTTTATTATTGTAATACAATTCATTTAATAAACACACCCACACTTTGTTCTATCCAACCTTTACTACTTTACTTCATAATAAAAGTTAAGTCTCCCTGCGCTGCGCCAGCGTCCTCTTTATACAGGGTGTTCCGTACTTCGTGTATTATCCTTTGGGGTGTGATTCTTGGTCATATTCTAAGAAAAAAAATGTTTTACAGTAAAGCTCAATTCTCAACTTTGACATCACTTTTTGACAATTTAAGAAAAGGCTAACTTTGGTGTACTATGACCTATGTTAAATTCGATATCTCTGTCAATACTAATGGTAGAGACCTAATCATAGTCTTAATTTTTTGTAGAAATAACAACCTTTAAGACTGTATTTAAGTTTAGCTTTCACAGGTTAAGGGTTGCCAGATTTTCAATTTTAAAAGTGTATTTGTATAAAATACATAAAAAAACTACTAAAAGTGCCCATATTATTGTTTTATTTATTCAAACAAACAACAAATTTAAAAATCTTTTTTTTTTTTTTTTTTAATTTTACCCATTTTTTATTTTTTCAAATATCATAAAATGTATGGGTTTTTGAGTGCACTTAATGCTGAGTTTTTTTTTTTATTTTTGTTTAGTTCATCTGTTAAAATCAAAGAAATTCTATGTTTACCAGGCTTTTTCTGCAAAAAAATGACCTCAAAGTCAAAACTTTGTTTCGGGAAGAAAATTTGAACAGCACTTAAAATTGAAAATCTGGCAACCCTTAACCTGTGAAAGCTAAACTTAAATACAGTCTTAAAGGTTGTTATTTCTACAAAAAATTAAGACTATGATTAGGTCTCTACCATTAGTATTGACAGAGATATCGAGTTTAACATAGGTCATAGTACACCAAAGTTAGCCTTTTCTTAAATTGTCAAAAAGTGATGTCAAAGTTGAGAATTGAGCTTTACTGTAGAACATTTTTTTTCTTAGAATATGACCAAGAATCACATCCCAAAGGATAATACACGAAGTACGGAACACCCTGTATAGGAAAGCATACCACATTATCGTGGTACCCGTGGTGTGATGGATAGCATGTCCGCCTGTTAATCCAGAAGTTCGAGTTCGAATCCCAACAGAGGCAAAAATGTTTTTTCCACGGGTATCGCCTTTCGCGAGGAATTGGCAAGTCCTCCGTTAGTATTCATTGCCATGAATAGCGCTTTCTCGATTAGCCGTTCGGAACCGGCAGAAAATTGTAGGTCCCCTCCATTGCCTCACAAGGTATGGTTGTGAGAAATGCGCTAGGCCCAAGGGCTCCTCGCTCTGTTGCGCCACCCTATTTATTTATTTATACCACATTATCGAACTTTCTAGAAAAGGCGAGAACCATCAAGAACATTTCGAACAGTTTATGTTCTAGATCCTCTTTGTTTGTACCTATACAAACAATGAGGTGAAATTTATTTGTCATTGTGACTGCATATGAAGCTGGTTGTTCCATTTTTGTGCCACCAGTGCTTGAGATGAAATGATATCGCATATCTCTTATAGAGTTTCTGAAACTGGCAAATAATTGTGCAAAATACAGCGAATAGGTTTGGACTTCATATGTTTATACAACTGATAGCTGGACTTTTATAAGTATTCTCCAAGGTATGAGCGTAGGTGCCAAAGATAGTTTCATTTCTAATATACGAGGTTTGTTCTGAAAATAACGGAAATATCGCGGTCTTGTAATGCTCAATAGTCAAATTATGCTCCCTGAAGTATGAGAAGTTGTATTCATTGCTTATTTTGTCTGTGGCAGTCGCTAAGGTAAGACGTGTTTTTACTAGCTCGGTGATTTCGTTCGGCATGGACACCAACATCGTTTCGGTAAATTGTTTAAAAGACGAATGTGATAGCTTCATACAACTGGGCCTTAGTCTCCATGCTGCAAGGTCTGGTTATTTTGCTTAAAAGAAGTACAAAAAACCTGTGAACGGCACAGCGACACTTCCAAGAACCTTCTCTGTAACAGTTGCGGCTTTTTTAAGTTCTAATAAATCTAATATACCTAGCCTATTAATTGTTAAAACGACGACTAACTTTTCTAAGAAGCATTGAATGATATTCAGAAAATGTTAAACTGGTTGAACTTAACAGTCTCCATACATCAGATAAGACCAAGTTTCAATAAACTGCGAAAGCAACGCAAGTGAAGCCCTTTTCCAAGCTGGTAGTTTACCATAAGTGTATAAGTACTTTACCACTCCAACCTTCAAAAAATGTACGTTCATACAAATAGAGCGCCCGGTCTAAGACGTATGATCATTCAAGTTTGCACAAAGATAGTTTATCAGTATTCAGTAGTGAACACTGAAAATGACTTGTAAATGTTAGTGCAAAGGGTCATTTGTGCGCAATGGCTCGGTATGAACTATTGCCAAGTGCTTTTTATTCAACTTATAATTTTTCTGTTGCTGTTGAACTCCTAAGTGAGAAATCATTTTCTATGGCAGTATTGCAAACTAAGGGATTTAAAATTCCTTAGGAGAAAAAACACTAAGTGTTCTAAGTTGGCCCCTTAAGAAATCCTCTGGTTCCTGGGTTAGTCTTTCCCTTACAATAAAGAGAAGTCAAAGTTTTATTTGTCCTTAGTCCGACAAACCCTCCCACGGAAATCCCAAAGATCATAAACCGATCAGTCTATCATCACTTCTTCTTAAGAAGTTAGAACGACTACTTAATATCCACCTGCGTAATGCTATGTACATCCAGATCTTATCTGTACAGCACAACCCGCGTATTCCAAAAAAAATCGGTAGAAATGTCCCTAAACATCGTTATTATTTCTATCGAATATTCCCTTCATCACAAAGCACTTGTGGCGCTTTCATTGACATAGAGGGAGCCTTTAATAACGTCAGTAAAATGGCAATTACATCGCCACTCAAGAATCCTAAAGAGGATAGCTCACTGGCTGAGCTGATAAATCTCTAGGGGGCTTTTCTACGAAGAGATCTGTTAGCAGATGAACACCGCAAGGCTGTGTCCTATTGCCTCTTCTATTTTAACATACTCGTAAAATAAATTTTAGCTGGCTTGAAAGTTGTCGGATTTAAAATGATTGCATACGCCGATGACGTCGCCATTGTAGTATTAGGAAAATATGATCCTTATAGTACTATAGAGCTTTTAAAAAAGTATTGAACTGCGCGGATCAGACATACTTAGCAGTCTATAAAGACTTACATTGTAGAGTGATCCAAGCAGAAGTTCTGGCTATGAAAAATGTTATATAGATAGATAGATAGATAAATTCTTTATTTCATCAAAGAGTTTATAAATAGAGAACTTAAAATTAGAGATATGGCAATTTAGCTGTCTGCCTGCCAAATTCCAAAAGGTTATTTATGTTGTTATATCATTCGCGTCTTCTCAAACAACCAAGCCTCAAATCAATCGGCGCGGCGCGGACCAGTTTAACATTATCCTTTTTGGGTGCCAGGGTACAGAGATATGCTACGAAACTCCAAAGCCAAAGCGATGAGCTCGCCAGAAATGGAATCGAGAAACTATTCCCAAGCAGCAGGCTGAGCATTGGTATATCTGTCGCTAAATGCAAAACAGGATTTGAACCTTAGTGATGAAATTTGGAGCAAATTTAAGCAAAAGTGGAGTACCTAAATGCAAAACTTCCGGAGTAGATTTGAAAAAAAAAAAGAAAGTCTTTGAAATCTAATGGCTGTTTTTCGCATTACAGGATATTTTGACACTTAAAGCTGCTTTCCGTTATCAACTAATGACAGAAAGTCAGAATCTTACTTCCGCGGAACGAAATAAATCGTTCTACGGTTGAACAAAATTGGGAAATGTTTAGAACTTATTTCAAAAGTTAGTACTATGTGCCCAAGCAGAGCGTGTTTTGAAAGAAGTTTTGCCAGAAGATGTGACTGCTGTAGCCGAGGTAACCGAGAGTGAGTAACTCAATCAGCAAACACGTTCCTCTGCTTCGGTATCTGTGATGCCAACCAACTTTTTTTTTTATTGAGATTGATGACTCTGATTCATTCAGGATGTCCTGTAATGTCACACAGCCAATGCCCTAACCAATTTTCAAATCGCAATCACTCCAAATTGCCGAATCGTATGCAATCATTCATCTTGGTGCCCTGAAACTGTCAAAAGTATTCGGAAACCATTCAAACACATATCAAGCGAGGAAGTCAAAGTAAGTCAAGAGATAACACTGCCATGAAAAGCACCATCTCACTTAATCGTTCGAATTTGGCATTAAATTTTAGATACTTGAAGTGTGCTAGGCTCCAAGACCCCGAGCTCTATTGCATCCTGTATTGCTTTTTTATTTATTTATTTATAAATAATATCAATTTCAAATACATGGTTGTCTGGAGTTTAGGCAACCAAAATTTTCGATGTTGAAAAAAGTGGCTTCAGAGTAAATTTTATTTTTTCTTCAAAAGCGAAGCAAATTTTCTACGATTGGAGCAAAGTTTGAATGATGCTGTCATTTGTTATCCCTCAGCAGATTGCACATTGGATCCGTAATAGGTGTCATTACCGGACATTGGTTCAAAGGCAGACACGCCACAAGACATTATCAAAATGCGATCTGATGACGACAGATACCCTCGACCTCAATCGTTTTATTAAAAGATCTAAATGGTTTAGTTAAATGAGTCATTCCCTCACATTTTGTTTACGGTATCACTACGGACCTAGTATTAGTTTAAGTGTGTAATATGATTTCTTGACAGCCATTGATAACCTATTAGGTTAGCAAATGACTTAATACCAGGAATCAAAAGCCCTTAAAGTGAAATAGCATGGATATGAATTTAAAATAAATGAAAAATGAATGTAAATAAAACTCCCACAAGAATAAATGTAAATAAGTAATTTGATGTTTGGTGGTTTAGTTTTTATCTACGCTAAGCAATTTTCTCCTATGAGTTCGAATAGTTATACAAAGCTTTTACTTTCCTTGTGAAACAAAGTTCAGTGTTGTAAGTAATCTCCTGGTTTTGAGTCGAAAATGAATTACATCGCTTTGGGTCTCCTCGGTATTATTGCTTTTGGAGCAACTTACTCGTACTCCTGTAACAATATTTCTACTTTACTAAAAATCATTCACAAAAATGAAGAGTTTCAGAGTGTTTTTATTTTAAAAACTTTCCCGGAACATTCTGGTTTCGGAGAAAATTTCATCCGTGACATCGCAACAACATTACATGCTCCAATGATAATCTCAACCGGCGCAACTTCGTTCTTATTAAAAATGCAATACAATAAGAATTTACTTGCTATTGTTTTTGTTGATTTTAAAGAGCCCATCCTTCAAAGGCTTCCGGAGTACCTTCAAAACATTCGGTTTTGTAAAATTATATTTCTTATCAACACTCAACCAAAGGACAAATTTAAATTAAAAGATCTTTTCAAGTTTTGTTGGGAAAATCAAATGGTAAATGTGCTGGCCATCTTGAAGGATGACTCATCCGTGTTCTACAGGTACACAAAGATCCCGGTTTTCGCCATTGAAAAAGTGAAATTTTTTGGAAGTCGACGAACAAGTTCATATTTCCCGAATCGTTTGGGAGATCTCAAAGGAACGTACTTGCCTGTTAAGTTGGGAGGGCCAGAACCAGGATTCATTGTTTCAAAGAACAATCAAGGTGAAGATGTGATTGGGGGACATACGGGACACTTTTGGAACGCCTTCGCGAAAAAGCACAACGCCAGATTGAATAATTCGAACATATACTTTAAACTTTCTATTTACGAACTGAGAAATTTGGTGTTGAATGGAACTATTGAACTATCAGGTGCCGTAACTCCTACTTTCAACTTTTCCTTGGATTGGGTTTCCTATCCATGCGACATAATAGATTTCTGCACAATGATTCCAATTGAACCTAGGGTTTCCATATTCAAAGTATTCGGGATAGTTTTCCAATGGAATGCTCTTCTTTTAACCATCGTGCTGGTTGTAGGGCTAGCGGCGTTGCTGGAACTTTCTTCGTTTTTATGTGATGGAAAAAAATTCAATCTCTTCAATGACAACTGCTTACGTGGGATAATTGGTCAGGGCATGTTTGAAAGACCGAAAGCCTCCTTAAATTTAAAAATCACATACACACTGATCTTCTTTTTTGGAATCATGTTGGTGACTTCATATAATGCGTTTCTTAATACTCTAATGACAAGTCCACCATTTGAAAGGCGATTAAACACTTTTGATGATCTTCTCGAGTCCCCATTGAAAGTAGTAACTTTTAGTGATGAAATAAATCATATCTTCTTCTATCAGAAACCTGATTTTAAAAAAAAATACCTACAAGTTTTTCGGTTGGTAGAAGACCACAAAAACTTTGTTCGATTACGAAAAAGTCTGGATACAAAGTTTGCCTATACCACTAACAGCAACAACTGGAAAAATTTGCAAAATCAGCAAAATTTTTTTGGTCCTTCATTGTTTCGACTTCCTGAGGGAATGTGTTTATTCAATGGCGTTCGCTGGTCCTTTTTTTACAATGAGAATTGTATCTATAAGGAAATTATAAACTTTTTCATTTTAGAAACATACTCGTCAGGTTTGGTGGAGTTTTGGCACCGAAGATCCTTCTATGAATTGCTTGCAAATGGAAAGATTGTTGTGAAAAATGCGACTGGCGAATCGGAATTGGAATCCTTAAAGATTGTCGATTTGAAGTATGTTTTTTTATCATGGGGAATTGCCCTTGCCTTCGCTGCAATATGCTTTTTGGGAGAAATTTTTGTTTCCTGGTTAAATGGGAGAAAGAAGTAGGCTGGTTCGTTGGTATTGGAAGGCATAATAGAGTTTTATTGTTTTGTGTAGAAAATAAAAATGCAAATATCTAATCGATGTACACATATTGTTTTTCTTATTCCTTAATCCATCAGCCAGCTACATAAATCAAAATCAGTCCTGTTGTACGTTACGGCCTCACGACATTTATGGTGAGCGTTTGATCTAGAGTAAAACATTTTTTTGATTTATGGAATTTTATGGCCGGCAAATAGTTGAGAAAATAAAACAAAACAAAAAAAATTTTATTGTATTTTAAATTATTGTTGTATTTTAAGTTATCCTTTACATTCTTCTTCTTTTTTTCGAAGCAACGTGCGTCGTCTCGTACTCGAGCATCACAGCTCTGCCACTTAACTGCCTCTAACTAATGATCCGCTCGTTGGGAACGCCATCCATCCAAAAAAGGCAACCGTAAAGATGTTCAAAACTGCAGGCCTATTTCTCTACTTCCGACTTTCTCTAAGTTATTTGAAAAGCTTTTACAATCACGTATGGTTTCTTTTCTCAATAAGCATTTCTTCTCTAACAATTGGTCAGGAAAATCTACAGAAAATGAGATTCTCAGAATTAGCAGCCATCTTTATGAAGGATTTAATTCCTCTAAATTTACTATGGCTCTTTTCATTGACATGTTAAAAGCCTTTGACTTGGTAGACCACAAAATATTACTTGATAAACTATACCGGTCGTGTTTTAGAGGTAAAATGTGAATATTGATGGCAAACTAAGCAATTGCCTTACATTAAAGAATGGTGTCCCTCAAGAGTCTGTTCTTGGACCGATTTTATTTTTAATATATATTAATTCACTTTTCGACCAGAATTTGAATGGCTGAGCTACAGCTTTCGCTGACGACATTGCATTCTCTTATCATGAAACTTCTTTGCCTGGCTGTATTACAAAAATCGGGGAAGATTTAGAAAAAATAAGGCTGTGGTTTGCTTTTCATAAGCTGATCATCAGCGATAAAACTAAATTAATGTATTTTAAAATGAGTGGATCTATAAGTGATGAATTTAATCTATGTTTTCATTTTTTTGACAGCAAAAGGTTGAATGTACATTTACACAAATGTGGCAAAAACAACTTCAACGAATCAAATCAATGTTCCCCAAATTGTTTTAAAATAGAAACTGTCAATAAATACAAATATTTAGGTGTTGTAGTTGATACAAATTTAAGCTGGAAACCTCATATCAAAACAGTTGAATCTCACTTATTGCGAGTTACTCGAAAGCTGCATCTCCTTAAATCTTATTGCTCTCATCAATGATCCAGGCCATCTTCATCTAGGAGATTTCTTCTTTAATGATCAAAATGCGTACTGATGAACACACATACTGTGATGCTTCTTTTTCAAAGGCTGGGGTATGACTCAGGGTGTCCATGGTCTACCCAAGGAAGCTTCGTAAAACTTGGGTTTCGGCGGTCCAACTTCTCTAAAATGAATACCAAGAACGGCAGGTTTAATTTTAATTAACTCTAAATTTATTATAATATCTACTCTCAGGATCAGGTTTACAATTTTTAACAAATTTTATTTTTAGTTTTACAAAAAGCAAGTTTCAACGATTTCTTGAATAAAGTTTGTTTCTGGTGCTGGTCCACGGAACGGCTGATATCGATCCTCACTGGTAGTAGTGGCGATGGGATACGGTTGTAACCACGGCTGCTGTTTCCTCTGTTTGGCGGCCGGCGGCGTTAGGCAGGGCACTCTATCGGCAGCAACGGATTTCGTAGCAAGGGTCTGCGTTGCGTGAAAGGCAGAACAATTTATCGACGGCGGTGGACTGCGTAGGAAGTGCCTGCGTTGTATCAAACGGCAGAGCAATCTATCGGCGTTAGCGGACTTCGTAGAAAGTGCATGCGTTTACTTAGAGGCAAAACACTCTGTCGGCAGCGGCGGACTTCGTAGAAAAGGTCTGCGGTTGCGTATGGTGATGAAAACTCCCTGAATGGAGACGCAATGTCTAACTAGGGAAAATTTAATCGCCCGGCTCAACAAGCCACATCGAATAAACTCCCTACAAGGACTTTAGATTGATGCGGTGTCAAAGGAAAACCTCTTCAAAGAGAATTCACACGCCCGGCTCAACAAGCCACAACAATGGAATTTCCTTTACGGAAGCAAAATGTCTACAAGTAAAGAGAATCTAAACGCCCGGCTCAACAAGCCACAACGACTAGACCTGCTTCACGAAGACTAAACGTTAAGAAGAATTCACACGTCCGGCTCAACAAGCCACAACAAATGAATTTCCTATGAGGAGACTATCAAAGTCAAAAAAAGTAAAGAAGAATACGAACGCCCGGCTCAACAAGCCACAACGATCAAATCTCTTTTGCGGGGTAGGAGAAAAAGTATCAGATAAATTCTTATTTGCCCGGCTCAACAAGCCACAACAAGTAGAAACCTATACAAATCTTTTTCTGATCTATGGTGATTAATTCAACTCTATTCATAGATTTTGCCACTGAAAGCGAATGTGAGCTGTATCAGGTCAAAGACAATTTCGTATAGAAAAAATTGGATGGGGATTGCTTCTGTATTTTCCCATAAGGAAATGCACAAGAAGTGATAATGCACGGAAAAGTAAACAATGTTTGGCCTTGGCGTAGGCATTCACATTATAATTTTAATTGCGTGCGGGGGATTTTAAAGAAATGAATATTGCACTGTTTTGGTGCGGAATTTTGGGATGAGGTAGGAGAAAGAAATTGTGACGCTTCGTCACAATACCCTCGACCTCAATCGTTTTATTAAAAGATCCAATGGATTATTAGTTAAATGAGTCATTCCCTCACATTTTGTTTACGGTATCACTACGGACCTAATATTAGTTTAAGTGTGTAATTTGGTTTCTTGACAGCCATTGAAAACCTATTTGGTTAGCAAATGACTTAATACCAGGAATCAAAACCCCTTAAAGTGAAATAACATGGATATGAATTTAAATCAACAATCCGAATGAATGCAAATATAACTCCCACAAGAATGAATGTAAATAAGTAATTTGATGTTTGATGGTTGAATTTTTATCTAAGCTAAGTAATTTTCTCCCCAGGTTCGAATGCTTATACAAAGCTTTTATTTTCCTTGTGAAACAAAGGTCAGTGTTGTAAGTAATCTCCTGCTTTTGAGTCGAAAATGAATTACATCGCTTTGGGTCTCCTCGGTATTATTGTTCTTGGAGCAACTTACTCGTACTCCTGTAACAATATTTCTACTTTACTAAAAATCATTCACAAAAATGAAGAGTTTCAGAGTGTTTTTATTTTAAAAACTTTCCACGAACATTCTGGTTTTGAAGAAAATTTCATCCGTGACATCGCAACAACATTACATGCTCCAATGATAATCTCAACCGGCGCAACTTCGTTCTTATTAAAAATGCAATACAATAAGAATTTACTTGCTATTGTTTTTGTTGATTTTAAAGAGCCAATCCTTCAAAGGCTTCCGGAGTACCTTCAAAACATTCGGTTTTGTAAAATTATATTTCTTATCAACACTCAACCAAAGGACAAATTTAAATTAAAAGATCTTTTCAAGTTTTGTTGGGAAAATCAAATGGTAAATGTGCTGGCCATCTTGAAGGATGACTCATCCGTGTTCTACAGGTACACAAAAATCCCGGTTTTCGCCATTGAAAAAGTGAAATTTTTTGGAAGTCGACGAACAAGTTCATATTTCCCGAATCGTTTGGGAGATCTCAAAGGAACGTACTTGCCTGTTGGGAGGGAGGGCCAGAACCAGGATTCATTGTTTCAAAAAACAATCAAGATGAAGATGTGATTGGGGGACATATGGGACACTTTTGGAATGCCTTAGCGAAAAAGCACAACGCCAGATTGAATAATTCGAATATAAGCTTTAAACTTTCTGTTTACGAGCTGAGAAATTTGGTGTTGAATGGAACAACTGAGATATTAGGTGCCGCAACTCCTACTTTCAACTATACCTTCGAATTGACTTCCTTTCCGTACGACATATTAGATTTCTGCACAATGATTCCAATTGAACCTAGGGTTTCCATATTCAAAGTATTCGGGATAGTTTTCCAATGGAATGCTCTTCTTTTAACCATCGTGCTGGTTGTAGGGCTAGCGGCGTTGCTGGAACTTTCTTCGGTTTTATGTGATGGAAAAAAATTCAATCTCTTCAATGACAACTGCTTACGTGGGATAATTGGTCAGGGCATGTTTGAAAGACCGAAAGCCTCCTTAAATTTAAAAATCACATACACACTGATCTTCTTTTTTGGAATCATGTTGGTGACTTCATATAATGCGTTTCTTAATACTCTAATGACAAGTCCACCATTTGAAAGGCGATAAACACTTTTGATGATCTTCTCGAGTCCCCATTGAAAGTAGTAACTTTTAGTGATGAAATAAATCATATCTTCTTCTATCAGAAACCATACTTTAAAAACAAATACCTACAAGTCTTTCGGTTGGTAGAAGACTATAATAACTTCGTTCAATTACGAGAAAGTCTGGATACAAAGTTTGCCTATACCACTAACAGCAACAACTGGAAAAATTTGCAAAATCAGCAAAAATTTTTTGGTCCTTCATTGTTTCGACTACCTGAGGGAATGTGTTTATTCAATGGCGTTCGCTGGTCCTTTTTTTACAATGAGAATTGTATCTATAAGGAAATTATAAACTTTTTCATTTTAGAAACATACTCGTCAGGTTTGGTGGAGTTTTGGCACCGAAGATCCTTCTATGAATTGCTTGCAAATGGAAAGATAACTGTGAAAAATGGGACTGGCGAACCGGAATTGGAATCCTTAAAGATTGTCGATTTGAAGTGTGTTTTTTTATCATGGGGAATCGCTCTTGTCCTCGCTGGAATATGCTTTTTGGGAGAAATTTTTTTTTCCTGGATAAATTGGAGAAAGAAGTAGGCTGGTTCGTTGGTATTGGAAGGCATAATAGAGTTTTATTGTTTTGTGTAGAAAATAAAAATGCAAATATCTAATCGATGTACACATATTGTTTTTCTTATTCCTTAATCCATCAGCCAGCTACATAAATCAAAATCAGTCCTGTTGTAAGTTACGGCCTCACGACATTTATGGTGAGCGTTTGATCTAGAGTAAAACATTTTTTTGATTTATGGAATTTTATGGCCGGCAAATAGTTGAGAAAATAAAACAAAACAAAAAAAATTTTATTGTATTTTAAATTATTGTTGTATTTTAAGTTATCCTTTACATTCTTCTTTTTTTGCGTCGTGCGTCGTCTCGTACTCGAGCATCACAGCTCTGCCACTTAACTGCCTCTAAGCTCTAACTAATGATCCGCTCGTTGGGAACGCCATCCATCCAGAAAAGGCAACCGTAAAGATGTTCAAAACTGCAGGCGTATTTCTCTACTTCCGACTTTCTCTAAGTTATTTGAAAAGCTTTTACAATCACGTATGGTTTCTTTTCTCAATAAGCATTTCTTCTCTAACAATCAATTCGGTTTTTGGTCAGGAAAATCTACAGAAAATGCCATTCTCAGATTTAGCAGCCATCTTTATGAAGGATTTAATTCCTCTAAATTTACTATGGCTCTTTTCATTGACATGTTAAAAGCCTTTGACTTGGTAGACCACAAAATATTACTTGATAAACTATACCGGTCGTGTTTTAGAGGTAAAATGTGAATATTGATGGCAAACTAAGCAATTGCCTTACATTAAAGAATGGTGTCCCTCAAGAGTCTGTTCTTGGACCGATTTTATTTTTAATATATATTAATTCACTTTTCGACCAGAATTTGAATGGCTGAGCTACAGCTTTCGCTGACGACATTGCATTCTCTTATCATGAAACTTCTTTGCCTGGCTGTATTACAAAAATCGGGGAAGATTTAGAAAAAATATGGCTGTGGTTTGCTTTTCATAAGCTGATCATCAGCGATAAAACTAAATGAATGTATTTTAAAATGAGTGGATCTATAAGTGATGAATTTAATCTATGTTTTCATTTTTTTGACAGCAAAAGGTTGAATGTACATTTACACAAATGTGGCAAAAACAACTTCAACGAATCAAATCAATGTTCCCCAAATTGTTTTAAAATAGAAACTGTCAATAAACACAAATATTTAGGTGTTGTAGTTGATACAAATTTAAGCTGGAAACCTCATATCAAAACAGTTGAATCTCACTTATTGCGAGTTACTCGAAAGCTGCATCTCCTTAAATCTTATTGCTCTCATCAATGATCCAGGCCATCTTCATCTAGGAGATTTCTTCTTTAATGATCAAAATGCTTACTGATGAACACACATACTGTGATGCTTCTTTTTCAAAGGCTGGGGTATGACTCAGGGTGTCCATGGTCTACCCAAGGAAGCTTCGTAAGACTTGGGTTTCGGCGGTCCAACTTCTCTAAAATGAATACCAAGAACGGCAGGTTTAATTTTAATTAACTCTAAATTTATTATAATATCTACTCTCAGGATCAGTGCCCTATTTCACCAAAAGAAAGTTACAACCACAAATTTGTAATTGTAGTTTACAATTACAAATTTGTAAACCCATTTTTTGTTTCACCAAGTGCAAGATCTCAGTTCACAAAATTGTGATCGATCCTAATAAAATTGTAGAAAACAGAATTGTAGGTCACAAATGTGCAAAATTCCCGTTGCACCGGAATCAAGAATAACTTGTTATTTATAACAGTTTTTTCACAATATTGTTGAACGTTGTGCTGCGTTGACATCAAAATGAACAAGGAAAATAAAATTTTTACAGCCTCTTTGATAAGAGATAAAAAAGATATATTGTTTGGGAGGTTTTCGGAATCATTGACACATTTAGATAAAGTAAGAGAATGGAAAAATATTCTCAAATCTTTGCAGTCTCAAGGGCTTCTCATTAGTAAAGACTGGAAATATTTGCGAGATACAACGTGGCAAAACTTGAAGCGAGGAACCGTGGTAAGTAAATTCTTAATTTTGGCATTTGTTATTTATTAATTTATTACCAAATATGATATATTGATATTTTTAAAGGTTAAGATTGACAACTCCAAGCAGACCGGTTCTGCAGGTGGTACGTCTTGCATATTAACTGATCTGGATAATATCATAATTGATATTATCGGCAAGGAATCACCAACTCTGAGTGGAATTTCCGATGATTCCTCTCAAACAGAATTGAAAGGAAAACAACCATCTCCAGTTGTAATCAACTCAGAGGAAAATCTTAACACGTAAGCAAAACTTATTTTCCTTTTTGGTAGATTTTTTTGTAAAATGTGTTTTTTTGGTTCAGCCCATCTGTTCCAACTGTGCGGAATAAAAGGAAAACAACGAAAAATTCAGAACAGGACGAAATTGTTTCCCTGAAGAAAAAAAGGTTGCAACTAGAGATATACATTATACAACCTGCAATTGGATGCAAGGAAAAAGGAAAAGGAGCTAGGATTACCTCCAAACCGCCTAACAAAAGAATTAGATTGCTCAGAGGAAAATAATACAGACCCTAAATGTGCTGCATTAGAGGACACCTATATTGCACAGGAAGAGGAAAACACCATTAGTTTTTATAATTATTAAAAAACGTATGATTAAGAAAATGAGTTGATTATAATTTTTATTACACTAAAGTGAATAAATCAAGATTTATTGGATCAGTTTTCTCGAAAATAATTTAGAAAATATTCTAATGTAGCATTACCATTAGGGTTATCAGCTATTTCATTTGAGTTCTCTAAGCTCTCTTCCTCATCGTCATCAGTCAATGCTATCTCATTGTAGTCAGTTCCTAGTCGTGAAAAGTTTGTCAAAATAACGCAACATTTTATGACAGTTATGGCTTTTTTTGGTTGCAACCGTAAGTGTTTCAGGCATGGAAATTTCTCCTTCAAAATTCCAATTGCATTTTCAATTATCCTACGAGTTGATTTATGTGCTCTATTGTATCTTTCTATTTCAGGAGTAGAGCTTCTTAAAACAGGTGTCATTAACCAATCCAATAACGGATATCCTGTATCTCCGAGCAAAACTGCACGGGGAAATGGTCGAAAGCCATTTTCAAAATTAGAATAAAGTGGGCTTCTTCGAAGAACCCTCGAGTCATGCACACTTCCGGGGCAATTGACGTATGCGTTGTAAAAATTATAGTCAGGGCCGCATACCAACAAACTGATGGAATGCTTTCCATGTCTGTCAACATAAGCGGATTCAAACTCGTTGGGGGAATCTATGTTAATCAAAGTTCCGTCTATGCACCCGTAAACACATGGCATACCTTTAAAATAAAAGAGAAAGAGAAAGAAAAATGAAGGAGCTAGCCAAATTCTTCCAATTTATATTTACCTGCCACATTGAAAAATTGTTCACATATGTTTTGATGATCGTTCGGCCAGCATACAACGGTTTCGAACATCAAACTGACGACTGCGGTGCAAACTCTATGTACGCATCTGCAAACTGTTGACTTAGATATCCCATGCATGTCGGCAACTCCATGGTACTGTCCTCCATTCCCTAGCCAATGCAAATCTGTTAGAAACTGCTGCCGTGGTGTTAAAGCACAGTTTTTTTCACTGAAGTGGGCTATTTGCGGTCCAATAATTAAAATTATTTCCTCTGCCTTGCATCGACTGAGTCGAAATTTTTCATTAAAATGAAATAACTCAAGTATATCATAGTTTATACGAGGCCGATAAATTTTTTTTTTCACTATCATAATATCATCACTTTGGCTGCTATCGCTGCTGCTATGCCTTCGTCGCAAAGACATTTTTGCTATGAAAGTAAGGAATTACAAAATTGTAGCGAAAATTACACTTCTACTTTCACCTGTAGAATATTCTTACAAACTAAACAAATTTTGTAAGTCTATTTTCGTTGGTGAAATGAAAACTCACAAATTAGTGTTATATTAACAAGTTTGTTACTTGTAAAGTACAACTTTAATTTTGTGTTGGTGAAACCGAAAAGGAAGTTCTTCCACAAATTTCCGCTTGTAAAATACAACTACAATATTGTAATTAACAAAGTTTGGTGAAGCAACCTTTTTACAAAAACTCACAAACTTTGTTAAAAAACGCTTGTAATTACAAATTTGTAAGTTGGTGAAATAGGGCACAGGTTTACAATTTTTAACAAATTTTATTTTTAGTTTTACAAAAAGCAAGTTTCAACGATTTCTTGAATAAAGTTTGTTTCTGGTGCTGGTCCACGGAACGGCTGATATCGATCCTCACTGGTAGTAGTGGCGATGGGATACGGTTGTAACCACGGCTGCTGTTTCCTCTGTTTGGCGGCCGGCGGCGTTAGGCAGGGCACTCTTTCGGCAGCTACGGATTTCGTAGCAAGGGTCTGCGTTGCGTGAAAGGCAGAACAATTTATCGACGGCGGCGGACTGCGTAGGAAGTGCCTGCGTTGTATCAAACGGCAGAGCAATCTATCGGCGTTAGCGGACTTCGTAGAAAGTGCATGCGTTTACTTAGAGGCAAAACACTCTGTCGGCAGCGGCGGACTTCGTAGAAAAGGTCTGCGGTTGCGTATGGTGATGAAAACTCCCTGAATGGAGACGCAATGTCTAACTAGGGAAAATTTAATCGCCCGGCTCAACAAGCCACATCGAATAAACTCCCTACAAGGACTTTAGATTGATGCGGTGTCAAAGCAAAACCTCTTCAAAGAGAATTCACACGCCCGGCTCAACAAGCCACAACAATGGAATTTCCTTTACGGAAGCAAAATTTCTACAAGTAAAGAGAATATAAACGCCCGGCTCAACAAGCCACAACGACTAGACCTGCTTCACGAAGACTAAACGTTAAGAAGAATTCACACGTCCGGCTCAACAAGCCACAACAAATGAATTTCCTATGAGGAGACTATCAAAGTCAAAAAAAGTAAAGAAGAATACGAACGCCCGGCTCAACAAGCCACAACGATCAAATCTCTTTTGCGGGGTAGGAGAAAAAGTATCAGATAAATTCTTATTTGCCCGGCTCAACAAGCCACAACAAGTAGAAACCTATACAAATCTTTTTCTGATCTATGGTGATTAATTCAACTCTATTCATAGATTTTGCCACTGAAAGCGAATGTGAGCTGTATCAGGTCAAAGACAATTTCGTATAGAAAAAATTGGATGGGGATTGCCACTGTATTTTCCCATAAGGAAATGCACAAGAAGTGATAATGCTCGGAAAAGTAAACAATGTTTGGCCTTGGCGTAGGCATTCACATTATAATTTTAATTGCGTACGGGGGCATTTTTCTAAACACGAATAATCCTTATTTGCGATACGAACAAAAACATGATCAAGACACTTGCCCGATATAACCCGAGTGGGCTCATTTATCAAGGAAACTAGTCCATGCAAGGCTATAAGATCTAGAAAAGAAGAAACTACATCGTTTTTTTCCAGAATATTTAAGTTAAAATCACCTAGGACCAACAAATTCTTTGATTTTTCATCATCTAACAACTTTGAAAACTCTTCATAAAACACCGAAAAAACATATTTATGAAATCTGTATGGACATAAAAAGACAAAGTCCTCGCTATTTACTTTAAATTCAATTTTTAAAACATCAGCACTCACCAGATTAATAGCTGAAAAGTCATAACAAAAATCATTCCTAATAAAGCACCCAACACCACCAGCAGCATAATCTTCATTAGTATTAGCTATAAAATTATAACCAGGAAGCGAATAATCACTAGCTTCGAAATTGTAAATCCATATTTCGGAAATAAAAATAAGATCAGGCATGCAAAGAAAGGAATCTAAATGTGTAATTAGAGCGGAAAAGTTTTCTCTTAGGCTTCTGATGTTTTGATGCACAAAAAAGAGTTTGTTATTGCAATAGGATTCATTTAAAAATACATTTTCTCCATTCGAGTAATCATTAAAAGTGAAGGTAGGAACATCATTTTCGAGATCATAACGATTATCAAAATTCATTTTAAGTAAAAAAGAGATAAAAAGAATAGTAAATACAAAACTTTTTTTTTTGTTTTTTTTTTTTATATTTTTGACAAGTCTTCAAACGATTTGATCACAATGACGTTACTACCTTCTTCTTTTCTCATAAGAACATTATTATTTGAGTACCATACATATTTATAATTTTTTTCCTTCCTCATCCCTTTAGCTCGCATAAGAAGTGCTTGTGTGTACTTAGTTAATGCATCGTTGATGTAAACATTTCCCCCTTTGCCGCCAAGAATGCAAGAGTTGATGTTTTCCTTCTTCGTTTTCTTTTCCTTCAATATTCGTTGCTTGACTGCGTGGTCCAAGAAGCTTACGCATAAAATAGACTTGCGTTCGGTGGAGTTGTGCTCTCTGATATTTTGACTGTTTTTTTTTCTAGCTTGTTTAACAAAGCATTTGTCGATGTCTTTATCGGTAACATTCAAAGACAAAGCAGAGCTAAAAATTTGAAGTGCAACAGTTTGTGCATTGGTGTCATTGACATCGGGGACTCCAGTTATTTCAATGCATTTCTTTTTTTGATTCTGGTTTTGCCAATTCAATTTGCTCTCAAGAGTGTTCACTTTCGATTTGAGATCAGCATTTTCTTTACGAAGTTCTATGATTGTTTGCAAGAATTCCTTTTGTAGGGTTTCCATACATAAAAGTTTTTGATAAACCATTTGCAACGTCGGTTCACCATCAGCGCAACTAAGAGAAGATGTTTTTGGAGAAATCTGTTCACTAATGTTTTGATTTTTTGAAGGTGGTTGATTTGCAGTTTCTTCAGTTGGTTGTTGTGTTACTGGGTTAGGATGGTTTCTTCAGTTGGTTGTTGTGTTACTTGGTTAGGATTTGGTTTCTTGACAGCCATTGAAAACCTATTTGGTTAGCAAATGACTTAATACCAGGAATCAAAAGCCCTTAAAGTGAAATAACATGGATATGAATTTAAATCAACAATCCGAATGAATGCAAATAAAACTCCCACAAGAATGAATGTAAATAAGTAATTTGATGTTTGATGGTTGAATTTTTATCTAAGCTAAGTAATTTTCTCCCTAGGTTCGAATGCTTATACAAAGCTTTTACTTTCCTTGTGAAACAAAGTTCAGTGTTGTAAGTAATCTCCTGCTTTTGAGTCGAAAATGAATCACATCGCTTTGGGTCTCCTCGGTATTATTGTTCTTGGAGCAACTTACTCGTACTCCTGTAACAATATTTCTACTTTACTAAAAATCATTCACAAAAATGAAGAGTTTCAGAGTGTTTTTATTTTAAAAACTTTCCACGAACATTCTGGTTTTGAAGAAAATTTCATCCGTGACATCGCAACAACATTACATGCTCCAATGATAATCTCAACCGGCGCAACTTCGTTCTTATTAAAAATGCAATACAATAAGAATTTACTTGCTATTGTTTTTGTTGATTTTAAAGAGCCAATCCTTCAAAGGCTTCCGGAGTACCTTCAAAACATTCGGTTTTGTAAAATTATATTTCTTATCAACACTCAACCAAAGGACAAATTTAAATTAAAAGATCTTTTCAAGTTTTGTTGGGAAAATCAAATGGTAAATGTGCTGGCCATCTTGAAGGATGACTCATCCGTGTTCTACAGGTACACAAAGATCCCGGTTTTCGCCATTGAAAAAGTGAAATTTTTTGGAAGTCGACGAACAAGTTCATATTTCCCGAATCGTTTGGGAGATCTCAAAGGAACGTACTTGCCTGTTAAGTTGGGAGGGCCAGAACCAGGATTCATTGTTTCAAAAAACAATCAAGATGAAGATGTGATTGGGGGACATATGGGACACTTTTGGAATGCCTTAGCGAAAAAGCACAACGCCAGATTGAATAATTCGAATATAAGCTTTAAACTTTCTGTTTACGAGCTGAGAAATTTGGTGTTGAATGGAACAACTGAGATATTAGGTGCCGCAACTCCTACTTTCAACTATACCTTCGAATTGACTTCCTTTCCGTACGACATATTAGATTTCTGCACAATGATTCCAATTGAACCTAGGGTTTCCATATTCAAAGTATTCGGGATAGTTTTCCAATGGAATGCTCTTCTTTTAACCATCGTGCTGGTTGTAGGGCTAGCGGCGTTGCTGGAACTTTCTTCGGTTTTATGTGATGGAAAAAAATTCAATCTCTTCAATGACAACTGCTTACGTGGGATAATTGGTCAGGGCATGTTTGAAAGACCGAAAGCCTCCTTAAATTTAAAAATCACATACACACTGATCTTCTTTTTTGGAATCATGTTGGTGACTTCATATAATGCGTTTCTTAATACTCTAATGACAAGTCCACCATTTGAAAGGCGATAAACACTTTTGATGATCTTCTCGAGTCCCCATTGAAAGTAGTAACTTTTAGTGATGAAATAAATCATATCTTCTTCTATCAGAAACCATACTTTAAAAACAAATACCTACAAGTCTTTCGGTTGGTAGAAGACTATAATAACTTCGTTCAATTACGAGAAAGTCTGGATACAAAGTTTGCCTATACCACTAACAGCAACAACTGGAAAAATTTGCAAAATCAACAAATTTTTTTTGGTCGATCAATATTTCGCCTACCCGAGCGAATGTGTTTATTCAATGGCGTTCGCTGGTCCTTTTTTTACAATGAGAATTGTATCTATAAGGAAATTATAAACTTTTTAATCTTAGAAACATACTCGTCAGGTATGATGGAGTTTTGGCACAGAAGATCCTTCTATGAAATGCTTGCAAATGGAAAGATAACTGTGAAAAATGGGACTGGCGAACCGGAATTGGAACCCTTAAAGGCTGTCGATTTGAAGTATGTTTTTTTATCATGGGGAATTGCCCTTGTCATCGCTGCAATATGCTTTTTGGGAGAAATTTTTTTTTCCTGGATAAATGGGAGAAAGAAGTAGGCTGGTTCGTTGGTATTGGAAGGCATAATAGAGTTTTATTGTTTTGTGTAGAAAGTAAAAATACAAATATCTAATCGATGTACACATATTGTTTTTCTTATTCCTTAACTATCAGCTACATAAATCGTGCCTGGTGTAAGTTACGGCCTAACGACATTTATGGTGAGCGTTTGAACCAGAGTAAAACATTTTTTTGATTTCTGGAAGTTAATGGCCGGCAAATAGTTGAGAAAATAAAACAAAAATAAAAATTTGTGTTGTATTTTGAATTATTGTTTTATTTTAAATTATCTTTTACATCCTTCTTCTTCATTTTCTTTTTTTCAGAGCATCTTCATTTCGAAAGGATCAATTTTCTCCCACCTAATTTCCTCTAAACAGTGATCCGCTCGTTGGGAACGCCATCCATCCAATCCGTAAAAATTGACCCCGTCTCATAAAATTCATCATTAAAATTTATTAAGCTTATTTCTATTGAATTAATAAAAAGGAATTTAAGTTTAACACTACTATACAACATTAATGTACAAAACTTAATGCTAACTTGAAATTTGACAAAAAAAAAGTTTGAAAACTTAGAGACCGAAGGTGTGCATAATTTTTTCAAAGGAGGAAATTTGAGGAATTGCAGGTATTTCTTGCTGAACCTTGCATTCACTTCGTGGTTCGAATCCCAACAGAGGAAAAAATGTTTTTACACTGGTATCGCCTTTCGCGAGGAATTGGCAAGTCCTCCAATACTAAATTCATTGCCATGAAAAGTGCTTTCTCAAGTAGCCGTTATGAACCGGCAGAATATTGTAGGTTCCCTCCATTCCCTCACAAGGCATGGCTGTGAGAAATGCGCTAGGCCCTGGAACTCCTCGCTCTGTTGTGCCACCCTATCGCCAAGCGAATCTAAGACACCTTTGTTGCAGAGCTTCATGTTTAGACTAGCAATTCGCGGCCTAAGGTTTTTCTTTTTTTATCTGTCGGAGGCTTTTAAAATACTAACTTGAGTACTCAGGCCTAAATACCGGTCCATTGTGCTGACAACTTTATTTTGTTATTACTTCACAGAAGACGCTGCAATGATAAGGAGCCTAGCTTACCAACTCTCACCATGTTTGCGCCGAGTATCTAACTGGAGCCGAATTAGAGCACACGTTATCGAGTAATACGTGACGGAATTGTGATAGTTTGGCATTACAAATCACGTTTTCTAGCCTTCTAGTTCCAAAATTTGACATATTGTCATCATAAATTGAACGAATTTTGATTCGGTAGATGGGCAGCAGACTGATATTGTGTAATTTAGGGCGAATTTTCAGAGAACAATGTCGTTCACTGATGCCGTAATTAGGTTCATCTTCTCTTCTTTCCATTTCTGGCGTTACGAGTAGTGATCTTGAAGCGATCACAACTCTCCCACTTTTCTGCTTCACACTAGTGATCCGCCTGTGGGGTACGCCGCGTTGACCTCAGAAAGCGTCGGCAAGCCTCCCGGTTTTGGATTGTTCCATGTCTGAGGCCAACCAAATGCTGCTGTTTTTGCATTTGCTTGTACCAGGAGTGTTTTGGCCTGCCTTTTCTTTTTCGTCGCGTAATTAGGTTCATGATTCGAAAAAAAGCAGGACTTTCACAGAGGAAGTGCTTCACGGTGTCGTCATCTGGATGGCGTGGAACTCAAAAGAGACTCAAAAAATTTAGTCTTCCGACCGCGTACAGAGAGCTCTTGCACTTCCATCCATCACTTTCGAAGTAGATAGAGGGTTGAGTCTTAAGCACTACTTGGTTGTCGCTCTAGACTCAAATACTACTTCCCATCCAACCGTTCTACGTAACTTAGCGTATAGCCTATGGATAGCATACGTCTCGTATGAGACAATGATGCATTCCGAGTTCAGACGTTTGTCATCGCTCTCCACAAAGGCACCATCGCCAGGTCCATCATCAGTTTTGAAACCATCAGTGAAGATGCTATTACAATCTTTCCTGGTTCAGATTCTAGTGTGAACCAGTCCAGAACCGACGAAAATTTGACCATGTATTTTAGAAGCAGTTTGAACCTTATGAATCATCGTATCCAGATGAGAGATACGTGAGTCGAAAGATGTGATGCTTACGAGTTTTTCAAAGCTGCTGTGCGAATCGTGCCAGAGACCACATCTCCTTAAACGGAAAATAGTCTTGAGAGTACATCCCATGATGTAGATATCAAGGGGAGAAGAGAAGTGCTCTGAAAAGACTCAGTACAACCAAAACATTAATAGGGTGGCGCATCCAAGTGGGGTGCTCCGGGGCCTAGCGCATTTCTTACAAATATACCTTTTTTGTAGCTGTTTCAAAAGTTTTTGATATAGGAGAGATCTTTTTGAAAAGAGGTATAACGTGGGCACATTATGTTGAAGCATTTAAGCGTTAGTTGGATCCGACAAGTAAATTTTGTTAGAAAAGGGGTTAGAAAACTCTCTGAACCACGCGAATACAAAGGATGATATGGAAGTGAAAGTTTTGATTTTTTCACAAACTATCCCAAAATTTCGTATAGATAAACTTATAGCGATAGGCACGCAGCATTTATAAGTTCGAAGATTTTGGAGAAAGTTATGGATTGACATTCAATACCATTAAGTACCATTAGAAGCGAATAAGACGAGACTCGTCAATGTCGTCTGGGTAAAAAGGCAGATCAGAGACAGAAATGGTACCACCGACCGTCGTGATTTGATGGCAATCACAAACAGTAGTGAACCAAGATGGCTATCCTGAGGAATGCCAGAGAAGGCAACCATTGGGTCAAAAATCGAAATTCCGAAAGCAGCCTTATGCCCTATGCACTTTTCTCGATGTATGATTTGGCCTATTACATAATTTGAAGTGGGAAACCAAAGATTTGAGTTTGAGGTGATTGAATTTGTCAAATACTTTTAGAACATCGTTAGTAACAACATCGGCCTCGTTGCCTTTTTCTAGGGCCAAGAGTGTTGTTGATGTTAATAGGGTAGGGTAAATGACTTTCCCTTTTTTTTTTTCAAAACTTTTTGGGAGACTTAAGCAATCGGTCGATAATAAGACGCTGGGTTCTTTCAACTCATTTTGAATATTGAGAAAATAAATGAATTTTTCCAAAGAGAGGGCAAAACTGTCGGGGAAAGTGAAGGGACTCTCGAAGGACTTGCCGAACCCCCGCGAAAGACAATATCCGTGAAAAAACAATTGGATAATGTTGGGATTTGAACCTTGATCTCCCAGCTAAATGCTAACCATCTCGCCACGTGCACCATGTTGCTTCAGTAGAAGCTGTAGACAGTTTCATTAGTAGGAGAACCAATTCGATAAAAAATCGAAATGATTTCTATTTTGAGGTACCCTACTGTACCTACACATACACTCAAAGTCAAAGTGAATATCAAACGATAGAAAAAATTCTAGATCAAATTTACAATCAGTCCAATTACTGAGAACATGTCTCAAAGACAAAAGCACTTCAAACGAAAACACAACACAAAAACAACATAAAAGCCCAATTTTCCGACAGACAGTAGTCTCTTTACATGCAACTGATTATGTGCGTAGCGTGTTTGTGTACCTACTTAAAACTGTTTTATCAGCTGTGATTAGATATGATTAGAGTGTAAAATGGCACAAACCAATCCCATATACCGTCATCACCATCGCCAATACCAATCAACTTAATAAAGTAGCTTAAAACGGAACGGTCAGTAGTAGCAAAAGTTTCGTTTCGCAATGAACAAGTGTATTTACCTGCTGTCCTTCATCATCTTCATATCAACTGTAGGAACAAGTAACAAATTAAATACATACTGATAGTCACTGATAAACCACTAACCATGGTTGAAATTGATGATAGTTTGCTTTGTTGTTTATGTGGCATTCATAGAGAGTTCCTGGAAAATAATAAGCCGCGATGAGTGGGCGGCACGACCACCAAAAGGCCAAATACACATTCCGGATCCTGTGGGATATGTTGTTGTTCATCATTCTTACATACCGGACGTGTGCCTTACAACGGCTGCATGCAAGGGATCTATGAAATCAATGCAAAACTACCACATGGATGGACACGGCTGGGATGATATAGGATATAATTTTGCTGTTGGTGCCGATGGGAATGTGTATGTTGGTCGTGGATTTGGTGTTGTTGGCGCACATGCCCCGCGCTATAACGACAAAAGCATGGGATTACTGCTGATAGGAGATTTTATGGGTAAGATTGGGGAAGTGCAAATATTCGAGAGTCCGAATTGAATAAAAGAGCGTGTGCGATTATTGCTTGCAGAGAAATTACCACCAAAACCAATGATGGAAGTTGCACAGCAATTTATAGCGTACGCGGTAAAACACGGTCATGTGAGGGCAAATTACACGTTATATGGACATAGGCAAGTCAGAGACACGGAATGCCCAGGGAATGCTTTCTTTGTGGAACTCCAACGTTGGCCGCAGTGGAAGGCTAATTAAGTTAGTGCATTTCGCCCGCATATGCGAATGACTGAGCGTTCATGAATGTTTGTGTTTTTGTACAAAATTTTATGTTGTGTGTACTGCGTGATATTAATAAAGAAAAAAATGATAAAAATTGATGGACAGTAATAAAAACAGATAATGTGTACATTTGAGGATTAAACAGTTTTGAAATAAATCGTTTTGACTTGAAATTGGAAGTTGTGTCAATGCTTTAGACATTAGGTCAAAGGAAGCAAAGTCATTTCTATTTTATATATAGGTCAGTTTGTAAATAGTGTTTCCATCGCCAAAAATGTTATTTGTATACAGAATATGAAACTCGGAGCTGTGTAAAAGGAAAACAATATGCCCCTATGGTTGTGATGTACCTGTCGGTTTCAAGGATACAAGTGTAACTCGTGAAAATGGATTGTTCTAAAACGATGAACATTTTGAAAGCAAGCGCGAAGCTTACAAGGATAATCGAACATTCATATAAAACTGCTTCGTGGTTAGTTCATGTTCATACGAAGAAAAGTTAGGCTAGGTTAGGTAGAATGGGCTGACGGTTGATCGTATTTCCGTCACACTTAGATCAATGTAGAACCATAGTGATACCCTAAAGTGTTGTTACGTCCTAAAAACTTATGAGTTTATGGGTTTTTAAAACACTTCGTGGCCTTAGTGAAGTTTAACAGGCTGTTACCTGAAGTGTTCGTTGAAGAAGGAATTTTTTTCTTGGTATGGCAGACTGCTGGTCAGTGACAAAGGAAGTGAGTGGTATCCCCATGTTCGTCTTCGTCATTGCATGACAGCGTTTGTTGGGTATTAACATTGGTTTAACATGACGACCAAAATGAGGTTACTTATAAATTTTTAGAAAGAACGTGACTGGCAAAAGTAGAAGAGAGTAAACAGGGACACTCCCATATGACTAAAAAATCAAGTGAATTACTGGGGACGCTGACGACTGACATAACTTATCATTTACTGTAAGTTTTGATTGTAGAAACGCTGCTGAGTTTTGGAAAATTGTTAGGAAAATTAGTAAAAACAAAACAAACTAGTTATTCCACCCATTAAAATCGACGATCACTTTGAAATGTTAAAAAAAAACAGTCCTTCTTCAACTTTCCAATTTGCCAAACCATTTTATGAGAACGAAGAATTGGACGCAAGTTTTTCTTACGAAGAGGTTCAACTTGTATTGAAGGAACTCCAAAGCAACAAGTCTCCAGGAACAAATGGCATACCTCAAGAATTCTATAAAACGCTAACCCCAATTTTCATTGAAACTCTTAACAAAAGCCTTAAACCAAGCGTATGATTCAGCATATCTACCACACTACTTTAAAGAAGCCATAATTTGCCCAATTTTCAAAAAAGGTGACAAGGAAGTGGCCGCAAACTATAGAGGAATATCACTATTGAATTCGTTAATGAAAATTTTCACAAAACTTCTGTCCAAACGGCTCTATGATTGGGTTCATAATAACAACTTGCTGAGCGAGTCACAAGCTGGCTTTCGAAAGAATTACTCGACAAACGACCAAATCTATTCGCTTACCAATAAAGCTGAAATCTTCATTGGATCCAAAAGAAAACTCTACGGATTTTTCGTTGATTTCAAGTCGGCCTTCGACACTATAGATAGGAATGCACTTATGCTGAAACTGTGTAATAAAGGAGTATCGTCATCGTAGTAATAAAGGAGTTTTTAAACGTTTTGGAGCATCTTTATAGCTCAACAACTTCTGCAGTCGCTTTTGGAAGCAAAGTATCCGAGCAATTCGAAGTAGAAATAGGTCTGAGGCAGGGATGTAATTTGAGTCCCCTATTATTTGCCCTATTCATTGATGACTTAGAAGAGATACTGCAAGGTGGAGTTCGTGTTTCAGCAAATCTTTTAGTTAAGGTTCTTATGTTTGCGGACGACATTGTGGTGAGTCGCCTGGTAGGCTCCAACTAATGATCAATAGGTTGTTTGAGTACTGCAACAAGTGGAGGCTCCAGGTAAACCTAGACAAGTCCGAAACTGCCGCACTGAAACCTGGAAATTTGGAACCCAAAGCATTGAGGTTGTAAATGAACACAACTATCTTGGTATGCGGATATCTAGGAATTTGAACTGGAGAAGCCACATGCTTGATAAGTTGGCAAAATCTAAATACGCATTGAACGCCACATGGAGGACTGTGGTTCATTGTAAAGACGTTGAATACGAATACAAATATCGTATTTTTGAAACCACAGCTAAGGCAATCATTTGCTATGCAGCTCAAGTTTGGCGTTATTTCTTAAAAAGAAGTTTAAAGCTACCAAATAGTACTGCAAATATACTAATGTTAGAGACAGGTCTTCCAGCTTTATTCATCTCAACTCTAAAAACACAGGTGGACTACATTTTAAGAACTATTGCAATGGATGATAGGAGACTACCGAAGAAAATCACAATGCTTGTGTTGTTTCAAAAACAAATATCATGGCTCGAATCTTGGAGGGAGCTAGCCGAGTACTGTGGACATGCATACACTTCTACACTTCTACTCCGGAACGACAGAATGGACACTTGGAAAAGCGAACTCTATAGCCTAATAACGTTATTAGATGAAAGAAAGAGAGAGTACTACATTCTAAAAGCCAGAAGTTCATTTCACAGGGGCATATACGCAAGACTCAATTATAACCTGCTAACAAACAATTATTTCAGGGCGGAGTATCTACCGATCTCATGTCACTGGTTTTAAAAGCACGAGGGGAGATACTTCCCCTGAACTATATCCCTCACAGGAATGATTTGGAAGAAACATGTGGACTCTGTAATTTAAATGAACGTGAAAACGTGTTCCATTTCTTGGGAAAGTGTCCTGTTTTAGTGGAAACAAGAAGGAGTACACTTGGTGTAAACTACCTTAATGAAGAGGAAATCATAGGAGTTCTAAATAGAGCCATGGACTGGGAAGCCCTTTACAATTACATCAAGCTAGCACTTAACTACAGGAAACGAATCTTAGATGAACTTTTTTAAAGTAATATACCAATTTATGTACTCGTTTTAAACAAGTAAACTAAAAAAAAAAAAAATTATTAATAGTCAACTGACAGACGGAGTAAGCCATGTTAAAAAATGAAAGATAAACTAAATTATTGTAACTTTTATGAAATAAAAAATCATTTGAAACTTGAACTTGAACTGTAATTTGTTAATACTTTTTGATGAACTGCAAGCTCCTGGGAAAACAGTTTCCACATTATAGAACATCGACTAACTATTGTCCGCTTTGTTTGGTTGTTTGGCATCAAAGGATACGACGGGTACACATTCACACAGTTGACAAGCACATTTGCATTTCCTCAAATGAAATAGGAATGTCTAGATCAGAAATTGGGTCTTTTTTTAGACTGATTTGGCACGTACTACCTTTAAAAAATCTACTAATATACGTCCAATCGTTGTCGGAGTACTTAGAATCGCCTATCGTCAGCTAAGAATAGTTGATGCACTGTGGTGTATTTTATTTAAACTAAACTCAGGTTACTCAGGGCGCTTTCTTGGTGTAGAGTGTTTACTTTGTTTGGTTTGGAATTTTGTTGGTGACTTAAGCTGGACGTCTAATTTTTATCACTGCTCCTATATTTGTGTTCATGATCAGCTGCCACTGGTTTGTGGATTTACTATCAGCTCTCATGGTTGTCTATCGAATGCTTTTGCGAAGCCTATCAACACTAAATTTTTATTTTTTCTTGACCTAGCCTTGCCATGTAATTCCTCATTTCCGAGCGCTATATTCAAAATTTGATTAATAGAAAACTACAATTGATTTCGGAAAGCGCTTTTTTTTATGTTATTGAAATAAACATCGTTTCTTTTGGTTTTACATAAAAATGACGTATGTGACCGCTACACGTCCTTTATTGCTTCCTCGTCAAAAGTCAACAATACGCATGGGGTGAATGATTGACAACGTAACAAAATATTGTTGAAAACTCTTACGATTAATCTGCGATACCAGGTCCGTAGAGTTCACCTTCTTGTTCGAGGAGGAACTCGCGTTGAGTTGTCAGTGAAGCATTTGATTGAGTTCAATACTATAATTTGTTGAAGAAACTGAAATTGGTAGGCCTAGTTAGCAAAATGTAAAAATTGGAGCCGTATTTTCATAGGATATTCTAACTCATTCAGGTGTTCCTCAAGGAAGTCTTTTTGGACCTATTCTCTTTACATGGTGTCCCGTGATTCGTGTGCTATACTTGGTATGTGATTCTTGGTCATATTCTAAGAACAAAATTGTTATACCCAAAACTGATTTTTGTAAATGAGGAACAGGAAGATGACCAACTTGGCATAATTTATAGGGATGATAAATCCCTTCTTTTGAAAAATTGCATGATCGTCAATAAGCTTTGTTACCAATTGTTGAACCAGCGCCTTTTTCTTCAAGAATTGAAATTATGACGTCAGGGGCTTGTAACACAAAACACAAGTACTTTTAATACAAGTGAGTTATGACCAAAGGAAGAAATGTCTGTAGCACAGAGTGACAAGTTTGCTTCCTCTTCTACAAGTGTAATTGACATAGTCCTACAAATGGTTCTTGGTTTGTGAAATTGTAGCTTTGTTTTACAGTCTTCAGTTATCCTACGTAACTAGTTGATAGTATGTAGTAGTAGTAGTAGTAGAAGTAGTAGTAGTAGTAGTAGTAGTATGTGATTTTTATTTAATCAACTGGTTGATAGCGCACTGTTAACTGAAAGAAAAACACATTTCGATAGTGAACATTTCTGTTTATTTTGTTACCATATTTCAGCTCCTCATTTAAAATGCGCCATGCCATAGATTTCATACTGAAATTCAAAATATCAAATTTAAAATGACGTGTCTATATGCACCACCCACCCACCACAAGCCATTTTAGGGGTGAAAAAGGTTCGTTCAACACACCACCATCTTGACTTATTGAAGAGGGGAGAAAAAATCGTGTGACCGGTGTTGGTTCGTTTAATACGAAAACACTCAGTCATTTCTGATAAGAAAATGTTTTCTGTTGGCCAATCTAAAATGAGCCTATTGCAGTCGTTTGAGTTGAAAACCTCCTGGTGTGGTCAGAGTTCGTGCGAATTTGAAGATGTTATTAGTTTTGTCATTGAAATGCAAAGTTAAAACAAGGACGTGTTAATCAACCTAACAATAGCCGCATTGTGGGCGCATAAAGACACTTCCAATAAAAAAAAAACAAGTTACAAGTCCAATTTGTTCCTTCTTAAGTAAATAAATAAACAGGGTGGCGCAACTGAGCGAGGAGCCTCAGGGCCTGGTTCATTTCTCACAACCATGCTTTGTGAGGGAATGGAGGGGACCTTAAATTTTCTGCCGGTTCCGATTGGTAAATCGAGAAAGCGCTTTTCATATGGCAATGAATTTATTAACGGAGAACTTGCCAATTCCTCGCGAAAGGCGAATCAATAAAAATAGCGGATGAAATGCTTGATCACTCGACATGTCTTCTTTTTCTTCGTTTATAGCGTTGCGAGGATCTAGATTTCGAAGGCGTATCTTCACACATGCTTGTATCTTCCTTTCAATTGAAATTGAACTCTACTTTCTCCCTTCTGACTAAAATTTATTTTTCCTTAAACGTAAAGTACATTTCTATAGATTTTTACTTAGGGCCCTCCAATGCGGCCAGTTCTGAATTTCGCTGTACAACTTATTGCCTGGACATTGTGTGGCACTGACTTGTCTATGTCCATACAAAATATAGTCTGATGATAATTGTCCTTGGGAGACAGCATAATCAAGCAGTTCTTGTGCCTTAGAAATTTGAGTAGCTGTAGGTGTATAGTCTGAAAAAATAAGAAATGTTTTTTTTGTGTTTTCTCAAATCGAATGTAATGAAGTTCTGCATTGTGCCTTACCGTTGTAATTTCCAATGAACATCACTCCAATTGATTTGGTGTTCCAGCCGTAAGCATGAGCTCCCTGAATACCAAGACCTCGTCCTTCATAAATGTTACCATCACCACCGATCCCGAAATTATAGCCAATGTCATCCCAACCCAACGAATTCATGTGATAGTGTTGCATATTCCTCATTTGTGCTTTGCAGGTATCTGTAGTGTTGCAGTAGCTTCCAGCAGAGTGATGAATGACAGCACACTTTAAATTCATTTCAAGGGCGGTCTTTGAAACAGCAGTACGTCCTCCCCAGTCAGACTTTCCAACAATGGTGATGCCTAAGACTGCTTGAGTGACTGTAAGCAAAAAAAAAAAGCAAAAATAGGAGTGTTAGTTTAAAGCCTTCAAGGATTATACTCACAGCATATTACTGCGAAACAAACTAAGAGAGCGTTGTTAACCATTTTAATAATTTGAATAAACTGATGAAGTTTGAGAACTGTTGGCCTTTACTTTTACTTTGAAGGGTAAAGCATGAGTAACTATCTAATCAGTGCGAAATATGTGAGAAAATCAAGTAAACATTTTAGATTTACACTGAGATTTCTTTAGCGCACCACTTGAACACTTCTCGTACAGCGTAATCAAAAAACTTATCGCTGTGACAAAGATTTATGATTTCAATAACTTGAGTTTATTTGAAAGTAATCAATTGACTCAATTTGAAGTATCAATCAAAACTAAAAACTTTTGCTATTGACAGTTTTGTTTTGGGAGTCCCCCATCAGCTTGTGAATTTTTACATGTTTTTGTTCTTGTTGACAGTCGTTGGAAATGGCGTTTTTAGTTACAGTGTATTTTACATTCGCAAACTTCGTTTTACAACGAACAAGTTTTCAATGACGCAATTAATTTGATTCAAGGGAATTTGATTACGACATAAGTACAAGAATGTTGTTTAAAGAAATTGACAAATTAATGATGAATACTTAAGTTAGCTACTACTTGTGCCTGACCTGAAAGACAATTTATTGATGCAAATGGTGAACTGATTTTAATTTTTTCATTGTCAGATACTGAACAAGATTGAAAGAAACAAAGGCTTGACCACGTTTTAGGAACCACTCAAACTATGGAGTAGGGTTAATTTGAAAAAATGGAAGGAGGATGAACTGTTCATTCTAAAATTACTCAAATTTTCATTTCATTTTATATGCACGCTATATGAACCAGAATTCTGCGTATTGCCTTAATAGTAAGTCATTTGTTGCTAAAAATGAGGTTATCTACTTAGAAAGTTTTCCGGGAGTTTTGAAAATTGGTAGTTTTATAGATTTCGATGTACTCATTGCGAATTTAAACTTTGCCACCTCGTGTTTTCATCGCTCGCGCCGCCATATTGGCCAAATGGCGACTAAAAATAGTTTTTTTTTTCACAATACATATCTCCTTTCCGGCTCATTTTCTGATGAAAACTGCTCTTAAATAAATTTAACTATAGAGACAATTTCCTATAGTTTAGATAACAACCTTTTTTGTAAGATCTATAGTTTTTGTGTACGGGCTATGCGAAGACTTCTTTGTTGTTCTTGAATTGTGTTCGAGATAGAAAAAAATAGAGCCATTGCAGTATCGATCTCATTTGCATAAGGACCTTCTTTTTTTGATTTCTTCTGTCGGTGGTGCTTGATACAATTTTTTCATGCACGAGTTGTGATACTGTGCTTCGGCTGCGACCAAAATCATTAACAAGCTGGAGACAGTCGGAAATTGCTAGCCTCATTATCATCATTACGTGCTCTACCAAATTCTGAAGTAGTGTTTTTCATCGATAATTTTCGCTGAAAATTTCTGAAATATTTAATTTAATTTTAATTTTTAACAATGCATTTTGCGATTTTATTCAATTCACATAACCAATGTTCTGAGTTCCCATCGTGTTGCATATGTTTCTCAAGTCAAAAATTTAGGTGTAATCTTTAATAGTCGCCTAACATGGAATGATCACATTATAAGCGTTGTATCTAAGGTCTATGCGTCTATACGTGGTCTTTCTGTTTGTAAATCCTTTCTTCCAGTCAATGTTAAATTAAAACTAGCCAAATCTTTAATTATTCCAATCATATGCTATGGATGTGAACTATTCGTTAACCCCGATTCCAGTGCTATGTATATACTAAATGTTGCCTTTAACTCTGTTGCTCGTTATGTCTTCAACCTCATGTATCATCAGCATCCCGACAACTGCTTGACTGCAGTTTAGAAAACTTTTTCAAATATCGTTCCTTGACCTTATTATTTAAAATTATTTACAACAAAGAACCCGTTTATCTTCACCATAAATTAACTTTTTCTCACACTAACCGGTTCATTGGTTTAAGACAGTTGACACACTCCTCTCTTAATTCACGCAGACAATTTTTTATTCAAGTTGTAAGTCTTTGGCACAACCTACCTCGACACATAAAGTTTTCGATATTATACAGGCAGTTTACAACACAATGTCTTTCGCATTTTTCTAATTTAAATTGAAGTAATTTCTTTGTTTTCCTTTTTCTTTTAATATAAATATCTATAACTTTCTTTTATAATCTTTAATATTTATTCTGTATCTTGTTAAGTTCAAAAATGTATTTTAAACTTTTGTACTTAATTCTCCTATACTTATTAAAAGTCATTGTACTTACTAGTATAGCTTTTAAAATCAATAAATAAATTAAATTAAATTAAATGTGTTGTTGGCAACCCTGTAGCACAAAATATATAATTAAGATCGTGAAACCTTGTACTTAGCCTCAAGACTTTGATATTGTACTTAGCACAGAATCGCAAGTTCGTGCGACCCAATCGTACCCATTCTTTTCTTACACTTCAATCACTTCACTTTCTTGCAGTGGATTTCTACAAATAAAAAACTTTATTTTCATAATAGCTGAGCTTAAAAAATGCAAGCGACATTATAGAACGATACTGATGACTCAATCAAAATTTTTCTATTGCACTCGGCTGAAACAAGAGAGCGGGGGACCGACAGCAAGGCCATACGTTCCCTTAAACCTACGGAAAACCCTGCAATTTGTAGTAATCGGATTTCTTAATGCTTAGTGAAATATTTTTCATAACTAGAAAAATAAGTGTTCTATCTCCCTCCATTTAGGCAGGAGAGGCAATTTAAATATAAAATTGACTTAAAGGATCATCTCAGTGTAAAATTTTCAAAAAAATCGTTTTTTATTTTGATTATCGGATAGTATACAACACTGTTACAAACATGCTGTTAAATTTTTAAATCGAAATTCGAATTATTTTCGTCACTACAGCATTTCTTAGAAAAAGAAAACGGAGCCTCTCATATGCCGCGTCCGTTCTGTCGTTCAACCGTTATTCCTGTTGTTGTGCTCCTACATGCACGTTACCTTCTATCGGTATTCTGTTCATTAAAAAGGTATAGAACTGGTTTGTTGGGTAGTTTGTTTATTTTCGGCATTCACTATGGATGGACCTCGAAGTTTCTCGTTTTTCTCGGAAAAGTGTTTTTCAAAACGGAGTCCCCGCTGCCGAGGGAAAAGTTTTCAAGCTATCGATTTCAAATTTTAACAGAAAATTCTTCTTGTCATGCTCTATCTGTCCTATTGTTTTTTTTTTTTAAACTTTTTATATTTTTTCTCGAAAAAAAAGCCAAATTCACTACTTTTTGTTCAAATCGCCAACATTTTGTAAAATTTAAAGAAAGCTTCCATAGGACGATAGCTGCTTTCCCACAGATTGATAAATCCTTTTGAAGTTTTTGTTTCAGATCAAAATTGTGCCCGGAAAAGTGGACACCGATTGGGACTTTTTTTTTTAAACAACATTTTTGAAAATTAATAACAAACTAAAAAATCACCTCAACAAAAATAATTTTTTTATTTTTCATCGTTGCTTTAATTTATTCAAAAAAAACCCCGACCGATTAGGATATCCTAACCATGAAAAAACTGAGATGATCCCTTAATTTTCTAAAATTTAACTAAGCCAATTACAACCACATTCTATTGTTTTAAAAGCTTATACTTTGTTCTTCAATTGATATTTTACTTACTTACTTACTTGGGTGGGCATTACAGTTCGGGGTGAACCTGGGCCTCAACCAACATCCTTCTATAACGATTTCGATCTCGGGCGAGCTCTTTCCAGTTTCGCACTCCAAGTCGGTTGATGTCTTCATCCACTTGATTGCGCCACCTAAGACGAGGTCTTCCCCTTCCGCGATTTCCCTGCAATGTGCTTTCGAACACCCGACGAGCCGGAGCGTTTGGGTCCATCCGCTCTACATGGCCCAACCATCGTAGCCTCGCGATGCGTACTCTTCTGGCTATGCCCATGTCGCGGTACAGCTCATACAGCTCGTTGTTGTATCTTCTTCTCCACACATTGTCTTCGCATAAGGGACCAAAGATCATTCGGAGAATTTTTCTTTCGAAACGACCAAGAGTTTCCTCATCCGCTTTCGATAAGGTCGATGCTTCCGCGCCGTACAGCAGGACTGGGATGATTAAGGTCTTATACAAGGTTACCTTGGTTTTTCTAGAGAGGGTTTTGTTTCTCAATTGCCTTCTTAACCCAAAGAAGCAACGGTTGGCAAGAGTTATTCTCCGTTTGATCTCCGCACTGATGTTGTTGTCCGTGTCTACAGCGGATCCTAGGTAGACGAAGTCCTGTACTACCTCGAAGTTATGTCTGTCTATTGTGACGTTTTGTCCAATTCGTCGATGTTCTGTGTCCTTGTTTGATGACAGCATATACTTCGTTTTACCCTCATTAACCATCAAACCCATTTTCGCCGCTTCTGTTTCAATACTCGCAAATGCACCCATGACATCACTCTTTTTTCTTCCCAATTACGTCAATATCGTCTGCGTAGGCGAGCAATTGTACAGACTTTTGAAAGATTGTTCCTCTGGTGTTGACGTTTGAGTTTCTTACAATCTGTTCAAGTATGATGTTGAAGAAATCGCATGACAGTTTGTCGCCTTGCCTAAAGCCTTTTTCGACATCAAAGGTCTCGGTGAGTTCTTTTCCGACCTTGACGGAGAAGCGTGAATTCTCCAAAGTTATCCTGCATAGTCGTACGAGTTTTGCAGGGATGCCGAAACTAGACATGGCTCTGTACAGCTCGTCTCTGTAAATACTGTCATACGCGGCCTTGAAATCGATAAAGAGGTGGTGAATATCGATATTATGTTCTCGGGTTTTTTCCAAGATCTGCCGTAATGTGAAAATTTGGTCTATTGTGGACTTCTCTGGTCTAAAACCACATTGATAAGGACCTATCAAGCTGTTGACGTGGGGTTTCAGACGTTCACATATTACAGCAGACAAGATCTTATAAGCGACGTTAAGGAGGCTTATCCCTCTGTAATTGGCGCAATTGTGAGGGTCTCCCTTCTTTAGGATCGGGCATACGATACTGAGGTTCCATTCATCGGGCATGCTTTCTTTCGACCATATCATGCAGATCAGCTGGTGCATGCTCCTTTCCAACTGATCTCCAGCTGCCTTGAAAAGTTCGGCATCAAGGCCATCTGCACCTGCAGTCTTATTAGATTTAAGTTTGCATATGGCAAGCTTAACCTCTTCTAGGTCTGGAGGACGGCATTCTTGATCATCGTCCAAGCTGAATGGGGCAATCTGCCTGACAGCGGAATTTGTGTCTTCATCGCCGTTAAGTCTGCAGAAATGATCTTTCCAGATCCTCAGTAGCGACTGTGACTCTATAACTATGTTTCCCTGCTGGTCTTTACAGGCTTGAGTTCGGGGTTTGTCACCCTGGCATGATCTTTTTACCTTTTGGTAAAACTTCCGAATCTCGTTCCTGTCATGGCACCTCTCTATTTCCTCAAACGAGCGCTTCTCATGCTGCTTCTTTTTCTTTTTGAGAAGTCGGTGTTCTTCCCTCCTTCTCTCCTTGTAAATCTCGTTATACTGATCGTAAGCTCCTTGTTCGTGTTTGCATAAGCATTTGTCGTGCTCTTTGTTTGGCTGCATTTGCCTGCCTGCATTCTTCATCGAACCATGGGTTTCGTTTTGGTGGCCGAGTGAAACCCAGAATTGATATTTTAGTGTAAGTAATTTAGTGAATAGTTTTTAAGTAAGTAAGCCTCACAGTCAAAATTTAAGGCATTGATTTTTTAAGGAAAATGTGACATTTAATAAGACAAATTTTTGTAAAATTTTATTAAGGAAAAAGAAAGCTTGATTTTTTTTTTTTTAATTTGACTTTGGGACTTGATTTCTCAAAAACTATTCATTAAATTAGCTTGGACTAAAATGTATATTAAAGAACAAAGTCTTTGCTTTTAAAAACATGTGTATGTGCTAGTTAATTGAATTCAGCACCAAAAGATCTTTAAAGAATGTGATTTCTGGCTAAAATTTTCTTTCGAGACTAACGTTATCTTCCAAAAAAAAATGCATGACCGTGTATTACGCCTTTTGAAGCTAAAGAAATATCTCAGTTATTTGATGTAATAGAGCCACTTTGAGACCAAATCATCGGAAAAGCAGTGGTTTGTTTTTGAGTTAATATTTTTTTATGTTGAAACATAAGCTCAAAAGTAGCTAAAACTTTTTTTTCTTGATTTTGAAGGCTTTATGTCTCGAAAACGTGATGTGACAGGTAAATAAGCCCAGAATTGAGTTCAGCGAGCCAAAAACCAAAAAACAAGGTGTAAGCAGACTGAAAAATAAAAATTAAAAAGTAAAATAGTGCGCACTTTTTTACATTCTCAAAACATTTTTATTTTTCATACAGCATTTTGAAGTACAGAATTTTGAGATACAGTATTTTAAAAACAGTAGAATAACCCATTCAGTATTTTGTCCCTAACCCCTTGTAAACGTATCGTAAAATGAGTCCGAATTCCGAAAGGAGAGATTGTCATAAAACTGCATTTTTTTCCAATATGGCGGCATAGAGACGAGTTGAAATTCTGAAAGAGCAAATCAAAATCTATAAACTTACAAGTTTTCAAAAATCCGTGAAATTTTTCCAGATGAAACTACCAAATGATTGTACTATAGTATAGGCGTATTAATTTGGTACAACAGAATATAAATTGAGCCCAATCCCAACGTAAATACATAAAACGAAAAACTCCTTTGTAATTTTTGTTTTTTCATTCGAATTCAGCCGATGATAGCCATAATTTGCTCAGTAATAAAACAAAGCAATTTGAGTCATTCATTGAGAGCAAATATGTGTCGTAAGAGGCTTTCGTTGGCTTACAGAACAGTTCAATTGATCAGCGAATGCAGTTCTTTTATGATTAACAGTACCTACGTATGAACACTCATTGACTACCGATTACTGCGGTGAGGTACTTAACTTTTTTATTCATTTTTAAACTTAAAATGAATTTGTGGCTTTACGTGTTTTTTGTTTTCTTTCCTAACTTTTTTTTAATAATTGACTTAAAAGCACTCGTTTGTTTAAATTTTTTCGTTGAGAAATGGACTTTTTTATAATTCGTTGGCTTATGACTTATTTTGGTTCAGGGAATTCCATTTTTTTTATTGAAAAAGCAGAAACCTCTGAATGAAATACTGTAACATGATACAAGGACTGCGGATATTGAATGAGTGGATGGAGGTGAATCAGCTTCTGACAAACCAACGGCAGCTCTCAGGCCTAGGTGCAGTAGAGTACTGGCAGTGAGTTACCTAGATCTTTGTTTGCATTTGTACGTGCAAGGGTATTGCATATTGGGGTTGTGCGTAGGATAAACTACGCAAAAAATAACCGACAACACCAACAACCTTGCATAGCAATGATGGTTTCACCGTTGACGGACCTAGCAAATGAAAAAGAGACAACGACCTTCCCATGGAACGGATGATTCCTTAATGGACTGATATGGGCTCACGCACTCATAAAAGAGGACCCTCTCTAAAGAAACCAATGCCCCTGTTCTGTAACTATCGCCTTGGCGATAAACGGTGGAAAATGGAACGAAATTCTATGAATTTAGTAGGATGTCGTTCCATTTTCCACCGTTTATCGCCTGCTTTCATCGAGGCGATAGTTACAGAACAGGAGCACAAGGTAGCGAATACGGACACTGGTAATTTGAGTTTTAAGTTCATTTTTCGAATTCTTTGTTCTAATTCGTTAAAACACTTTAAAAGTATTCTAAATACATATTGACTTTATTGTGTTGCCTTCGTTTTTCTCTATCATTTTTCTTTTAAGTTTTTTAGAAAACTAAAGACCCAGCTAATGCCTGACTTTTTTTTTACTATTTTCTCTTTGGTAACACTGGTTTTGACAGCTCACGCACGTTTCGTGTTTTGTGTCACTCTCAATCAATTGATTTTGAGTTTTATTTTATTCATGTCTTACAAACACTTAACAGCACTTGCAAATTATTGAATTTTACTAACAAAATGCGTTAAGAAGGTTCATTGCGTGCTTCGTCTATTTTACGGTCAGCCTACTTTTATTATATTCGGGTTATTGTGACTAAATTTAAAACCAAATTTACATTGTTGGACATTACACCCCTATTACAGATGACAACCCAACTGAAAATTGGGTTGTGTGCCCGTGTTATATATATGAGAAGACAACCCAATTTCAGTTGAGTTGTCATCCATAATAGGGGTATAATCACCAAAAAGCCAACGTAGAGTGCGAACTAAGGAAAATATGGCAGTTGTAGTTGTTGGCCAGTCCTAGTGATGACCGTGAATTATGGATTTGGCAAATGGAAGAGTTTGACTTGCATGTCATGTGGTTCCAACAAGACGGTGCCACATGCCACACAGCCCTCTTAACAGCGGACAAAATAGAGATGCAAGTTCGTTGAACAGTTCACTTCGCTTCGATGAACGTACTGGAAGCCAACATTGATGAATTTATTCGTGAGATATTGGCCGAAATGCTAGAAAAAGTAAGCCCCAAAATAAGGCCCGTTTTAGACGGCCAGCTCGGCGCGACGCCGGCGCCGCCGCCGCCTCACTGTGGTCCCGATTGACCTTTTTCGTGACAAAAATCCTAACTTTTGAACGGATTAAGATATTAGCACAATTTTTTTCTCCTTAAATAAAATTTTCACGGTTATAAAAGTGGAGAGTTAAAAAAAAAATTAATTCTCAGGGTGCTTCATAATCTTTGACTGAAGTAAAATTTTTGGAAAAACAAATTTACGAAAAAAAAAATTAAAATAATCCTTTAAAACTAGTCCTGAATTCTGAGGAAAAAAGTCTGTGACTATTTAAGTATTCACAAGATATTCTAGAGTAAAATTGATAACAACAGTGGATGCTAAAAGTCAACCAACAAATTTCTCAAATGCTTTTAATAACTTAATATATAATATAAAACCTATAAAACCTATATCCTATAAAGCTATAAACTGTTTGTGTTACGTGTTATATATGAAATAAGAACTGAAAATATATATTTTTATAACTAAATAGAGTGTAAGCCTAACATTTTTTTTTAACAATTACTACATCTTAGTTTTCAGTTTTTAGTTCTAGACAATAACTCTTTTTCAGCTTTTTTTTGGATCGAACTTGCCTTGTAAATATTATGTCATAAAATAATAATCCATAGCTTAATAGGTTTCCCCACTTTTTGTGATGATTATAAAGCCATTAAACAATTACAGTGGTGGTCCAGTATAACGAATGCCGATATAACGAATGATCGATATTACGAACACTTTTTATAACTTATAACGAACAAATAACGAATTTCAGACAAAATGGAACTGAAAACTCTTAAGTCTTAGTTCTAATAAGTTTACGGGAAGAGGCATTTAACAATAACATTCAACCCCCGAAAAAACAAATGCATATTAACGATTCTTTTTTTAAGATTGAGTAAAAATTGAGTCTATTAACCTAAGGATGTATGACAAAAAGGTTTCGATAAAACGAATTTTCGATATAACGGATTGACTCTGGACATTAATTATATCGTTCGTTATACTGGACCACCACTGTAATACCTTTTTTTTGTCAAGTGCTTGTGTATAACAACAATTATCAGCAACTACTTAAGTAATTCGAGGAAACTTAGATACAGCAGTTCTCAGAGGCCTTTTTCAGATTTGTCATTTACATAAAAAGGGGCGTGTGAGTGGGTGGGTTTTCGAACAATCAAAATATTAACAAATTTTTTTTAAATTCATATAAGAAGCAAATTTCAAGCTCTCAGCTCTTTTACCTCACAAACAATTGAAATATTCATTAATGAAAATTGGCTTTTATACAAAACGACTTTTTTTTAAACAAATTGAAATATCTCCGAAGATTGCAAGTTATTGCAGCTACAATTTTTCATATGGTTTAACAAATAGTTAAGGTCAGCTATTATGCTCGGTTTTCCACAAGACTCAACGATACTTTTTTGTAGCTCAACTCAAACCCAACAAACTACTAAAAATTAAGTTGTTTTGTTTTATTTATTTAAATTACAATGTTTTTTTTGCAATAAAATTTTATTTCTCTTACTACATGAAAATTCTGAACTACATTTGAGAAAACTAAGATTGCTTGTATTTCATAATTGTAAAAAGAAAACAAGGAAATTAATTTTTGTTCTTTTTTCTTACCCTAGAAAAGAATTGAACAACTTTAGAAAACACTGTAAGTCAAAGTAAAAATCAGAAAATTATTTTGTATGTTGTTTTTGAAACTCTGTTTATATTTAAATAAGAAATAAAATACAAAACATTAAAGCCAAGACTTGGAATACTTCCACTTTTGTTGCATTTTGGGGCCACAGTGTGCCTCGGCCAACATTCACGTGAATTATTTTTTTCAATTTCCAATAGTTATTAAAAAATCATTCGTTATAATAAGAACGTAAGAAATTGAAAGCTTTAGTCAAAAATCATCCTTCCAACACCTCAAGCGTACAAGTTGATCTTAGCTCTTTCGGGACGCAATTAAGTTGAAAAAGTAACAGAATTTCTGCATTTTGGAATAAGTAAAAGAGGGTGAGCTCTTAAACGCAATTATTGCTAAGAAAGTATCATTCAAAGTAAAAAAAATCCAAAACCGCATGTGCATTGTGCAATGCAATTGAAAGTTCGCAAATGTTTTTGACAGTTGCTCAAATTCACTTACAATTGCGGAAAAAAGTCTCCTACAACTTTTTGGGACATTCTGCTTTGAAGAAATGTTTTTTTCGGCATTTAGGAATTGTTTGCTTACCATAATTTGTGCAAGGCTTGCGTTTAGGAATTCGCCCAGAGCTTTAAGTTTTAACATATAAAAAATATATAAAAAAATTGTATTCTATGGATATTTCAACTTTTGGTGGTATGTACCATCCGTCTTAAAAATGTTAAAGGTGCGTCCACACTATGGCGAACGGCCTAAGTCGGTACATGCCGAGGGCCATGATCGGCATTTCTATTCCTACCTATCGAAAGCTGACCAAGTCATAACACTATCCCTTTCTCAAGGAGTATTTCCTTAAGTTTCGTTGGAAAACATCAATTCATAAAAATGGCCCCATATGCAATGTTGAAAATTACCGTCCGAATGTAAAACTTCCTTGTTTACCCAATATCTTCGAAGACATTTTGTATGAAATTTAGAGCTTCCATTGCAAATCTCTCAATTCCATTCGACACCATGGCTTTTTTGAAGCCAGGTCAACAACCACTAATCTTGTTGAATTCGTCTCATTCCCCCTTTCTACCTTCGGATAAAAGAAAAGAAGTCGATGCTATTTCAACAGATTTTAGTAAAGCCTTTTATAAAATCTCTCATACATTTATTCTTTGAAACTATCCTCCCTCGGCTTCGAACATTTCTTATTGAAATGGATATCCTCTCATTTGGAGAACCACAGTGTTCGTTTTAGATCTTCCTTATTAAGTTCATTTTTAACTGCCTCCGACGCGGCTACCCGCAGGGTAGTCATTTTGGTCCTCTTCTTTTCATTCTTACTATTGAAAAAAGAGTGGCGCAACAGAGCGGGGTGACCCAGAGCCTAGCGCATTTCTCACAACCATGCCTTGTGAAGGAATGGAGGGGACACACGGTCTGCGGAATCCGAATGGCTAATGGAGAAAGCGCTTTGCATGACATTGAATTTCTTGTCGGAGGAAATGCGAATTCCTTGCGAAAGGCGATACCAGTGAAAAAATATTTATCCTTTTGTCGGGATTTTAACCACAAACCTTCCGCGTAACAGGTTTGCCTGTGTGCTAACCATCACGTCCACGGGTATCACACATTGTTACTATTAATGACCTCGGCCATTCATCATTACCTTATTTCTTTGTTCGCATATCATCATTTCTTCACCTACCGATTCTTTTCATTTTCTTTGGAATCTCAACAACTTTTCTATGTGATGCTCTAAAAACTGCTTTGAATTAAACATTTACAAGTATCAATCCATTACTTTCTCTTGTGAGATCTTCAAATCTCCTCTCTGTTGCTCTCTTCACAACCAAACCATTTCACTGGACGATTCGTGATCTCGGGATCATTTGTGACCAGGAACTCAATTTCATCTCACATATTGATGACATTATACTAAAAGCCAATCCCGCACTTGGCTTCATTGAGCAATGGTCAAAGGAATTCTTCGACCCATATGTATCCCGATCTCTGTATATTACAACTTCGTTGCTCGCGGCGTTTCCAAGGCCTTCCACCAAGTTCACATTTTTAGAATTGAAACATTCAGCGCCGTTTTCTTCGATTTGCTTTGAGAGGTCTTTCATTTAACAATTCCTTGATTCTACCTCCTTAATAAGATAGCATCAAGCTTCTCAACATTTATACGTTGAAATACAATTATTCGACATTCTCTTCATTCATCGAGTCTTTTCCTATAACCGTTGACTGCACAATTATTTACAACTCTACACTCTAAGAAAAAATAGTAATTTTACTACAATAAGTGTTTAAAGTTTTTCAACACCGGTTGAATTTTGCTACAATTATTGTAGCATCGAAATGAAATCGTAGTAATTTTAAACATTTGCTGAAAAATAAGCTTTTTTTTGTTGAAAATTAATCGAATTTAGAATTTTTGTTTAATTTTCAACTTATTTAAACATTTTTTGATGAAAATTAAGCATCGCTGTTGAAAATTCATATCTTTTTGTTGGGAAATCAATAGATTGCTTAAAATTAAGAGCGGTGTTAAATTTTCAACACCGTATTTTCTTACGAGAAATCATTTTTTTCTCTTAGTCAACAGATTTTTCTGAAAATTAAACATTCTTGTTTAAAAATCGTAAAAGTTTGTTTGATATTAATCAAATATCTGAAAAAAAAGAAGAGAATAGAAAAATTCAACATCCCAGATCGTTTTTTTTCAGATATCGTTTTTCTCTCTTTCAACTGTTTTAGTTTAATTTAATTTGATCGTATTCATAATCTCGTAATCATGTTGAATTTTCAATAGAACATACTATTTATTCAGCAAAAAATGTTTAATTATAGAAAATACGATATAATATTTATATATCAAACAAATATGAATTCATCGTATTTTCAATTATTAAACATTTTTTGCTGAATACAATTTTCTCTTCGTAATCGTAATCGTAATTCGTAATCCTTTGTTGAAAAAAGAGCGAAGAGGCAAATTTGCATCTCACTCTCCTACGGGATACGATTTCCCTTTCAACATTACTTGTTGTATTCTCAATTTCTAATCATTACTTGTGCGAAAACAATGTGCATTTCTTTCTTTTGTTCTTTCTTCTCTTTCGTGTACGTGATATGATAGGCACGTGCCCCGCATCACTACAAACAATATCAATCAGTCTCAGTCTCAGTCGTGAATTAGTGTTTTTAGAGCGCGGTCACGATTGTTAAAAAGAAAAAAGTGAAAATGTATCCGCGATTATTAAAAAAAAAAAGTGAAAATAGTGAGGTGAGTGAAATATTTGTTATTTCTATTCTGTTATTTATTATTAATATTATTACTAGGTATCTTATTTAGTTTTTTGTGTCACTTATTTCCACGATAAATGCAACAACCGCTTGGTTTAATTCCGTATTGTTGTTGTATTTAACATGGAATATCTTTTTCAATGTTAAATACAATAACAATAGGAATTAAACCAAGCAGTTGTTGTATTTATCGTGGAAATATGTGACAAATAAAAATTTGTGTTGAAAATTAAACATTTCTGTTGGAAATTAAACATTTCTGTTGGAAACTAAACATTTCTGTAGGAAATTCAACATTTGCGTTGAAAATTAAACCTTTTTTAGAAAAAATAATATTTTTATGTTGAATTATCACCTAAATTGTTTAATAATTCCAAGTTCTTTTTAATTTTCTACAATAATTGACATTTGTCTTTAAAATATATGTATGTATTCTCTTGTGAAAGGGAGAAAATTGCTACTAACCTTACAAAAATAAACACCCTCATTCGTAAACTTAACCAATACTAAAGGAAGGGTAAGTCACATCTTAGTTATTCTTATTATGATATTTTAGCTAAATAACCTTATATCGTATCCTAATGTAAATTTTATTTTAATTTTAATTGACTTAAACCATTGCTTTTTTTTTCTTTTATTTACAGACATGAAGCTCATCATTTTTTTTTTTTATTGAATTACTTTTTTTTTGTTTATTAAATAGTATTTATGTATTCTTAGTTATTAAGGAAATATTGAAAAAAAAAAACAAAAAAATAAAAATATATTACTTAAATATACATTATTTAGTCTTTCTTTTTTTATGATAGTTTTGAAGAATGAAATTCAATTTTGTGATTGTTTCGAAGAATGAAGTTTAATTTTCCAGGATTTCTAATGGTTTGTATTCAAATTCAACGGAGAGAAGTTATTCAATTGCTTTAACTTGTTCTTTTTTCTTTTTAATATAAGGATCAAGAAGTTTGCTTATATGACAGAAATCTGATTTTGATGAGAACTCAACCCGTATAAAATGGTAAGAACTCAACATATATTTTGAAAGATACTAGCAATTACTAGAATATGTTCCCAAAAAGGCTTAACTGTAGCTATAGATTTCTCAATACAAATTCTATTTTCAAATACAAATGCTCAAAAAATATGAAAACCTGAATATTCCATCTAAATAAGCTTTTTTTTACAAAAAAGATATTGGAAATTCAGAAAAATTAAACAAATTTATAGCAAAATTTAGTATTCAAAATAATCATTTAAATATGTAAAGAAAATTGTGAAATTCCAATAAAATTATTTGGATTTTGATAAAATATTATTTAAAAAACAGCATTTTAGTTTAGTAATACTATAGTAAATGCAGCTTTTTTCAATAAATTTTGTTTAATATCCAAATAACTAATCGGAAATTCAATTTTTTTTTTCACATGTTTTAAACGATTATGTTGAATACTTAATGTGGCTGTGAATAAATTTGTTTAATTTTCCTGAATTTTTTTGCTGAAAAAGCAGCTTTTTATGTTGAATATTCAGATTTTTTATTTTAATTTAAGCATTTGTGCTGAAAAATAGGGTTAATGTGTTGAAAAATCAACTACGGTTGATTAAATTGAAGCAAACTTTTGGGAATAAATTTTAGAATATGTTTATCTTTCAACAATTATGTTGAATTCTAATCATTTTATGTTGAATTTCTGATTTAATTTTGATTGGTATTAAACATTTATGTTAAATATTCAATAGATAATGTTGAATTTTAATAAATTAAAAATTAATTTTCAGCAAACTTCAATCAAAATTCAACAAGTATGCTTAAAAGCCGACAGTTACTTCCTGCATTTGGGGCGCAATAATGTTGAAAACTAAGTAAAGTTGTTGAAAAGTCAGATTTTTTTGTTGAAATATCAGCAAAACGAGCTGAATATTAAAAATAAAAGCTTAATTTTCTACAGATATTGTTTATTTTTAAACATATTTGTTGAAAAGGTACGATTTTTTCTTATTTTTGAAGAAAATTGGACATTTTTTGTTGATTTTTCAGCAAATCCGAAGTAAATTTTATATAAATATGTTTAATATTTAGCAAATATTGCCTAAAAACCGACGATCTGGGATTTACGAGCTACGATATACGATCTATGAAAATGCTTACTTTTTAGTGTGTTGAAAATTAAACAATTCCTTTTTTCGACCAAATGTTGAATAAAAAACATCGAAAATTCGTGTTGAAAATTACTACAATTATTGTAACGGAGCAGTTGCATACAATAATTGGAGTAATTTTCAACAAAAATTTCTTAGAGTGTAGCTTCCTTAAAGCTAATCCTCGCAACATTTGCGCAAAAGAAAAATTATATCCGAACCTTTCCAATACACTTGGTTCCTTATTTCGACCCGCTCAACCTTCACGCTCCCGCGTGTAGTCTTTGTCTTGTAAGTCATTGTATTGTGTATCAAAATGAGTTTTCATTCACTCTTACACCTAACAAAATAAATCAATGTTCATAAAATTACACCCACAGCAAACATTACAACTCAAAACTCAACTTTCTTCCGACAACAGCACGTACTAAGTTGATGTGGTCGACTGCTCAAACCTGCCATTTTCACTCAGACATAAGTCCGTGTTTTAATCTGAACGATAAAAATGTCCTCCTTCCAAAAATTTAATCTCACTTATTTTTAAGTAAGTCCATTGCTATCCGTCCAAACATTAATCAAACCTGCAATGAGATGACATTCCTGACAATTTGTCCGAACACATTTTTTCTCCTTTCTATCCTGCTAAGCACAATTTTTTTTTTAAGACAATTATTTGTCATAGACGACACGAAGCAATTAAATTAAAAGATTTTTTAGCTGACGCACCCTCTGTGACACGAACCCGTGTAACGGAGGAGGAATTAATAAGATACCTTCATCTCATTCTGAAATCAGAAAAAATTGAAAAGCCCTTCGGTCATCAATACTTTTCATCATTTAAACTGTCTGCTATAAAAAAAAGAAGAAAAAAAGCGTTGGGGAGTTCACAAAGTTTTTTTTTGTTTTTGTTTTTCAAATACGAGGTGTTGTAACGATGGCGATGCCAGGTTTAGCCAGTACCGAAATTTCTGAGAATTTCCCCAAAAGAATTCGTTGGCAATCATGACGATAAAACTCGTTTGAGGAAAATTGAAAACTTTTTTAATCTAAATTCCTTTCCGGAATGAATTAAGTCTCATAGGTTGGGGCTGTGCAATAAAGAAATCATCGTTATATGAGAGGGAGATGTTTTACAGGTTTATGATTTTTATGTAATTCTGACGGCTGTGGACCTTTTCTTGAAAATAATAAAAGAAACCATGCGAAAATTGTTTGCAAATGCTGTTTTATCATTGAAATATTTTATTGATTCGATTTAAGGTGGGATCAACTTCATGGATTGGACCCGGCCACGTACTGAGGCTATATGGAGCTTCAAAATTAGAATTTTAAAGCTGAGCGGCATAGCGATGTGGCTTAGTTTTCAATTTTGTTCTAATTTTACCGCTTTTTCGCTCAGTACGTGGCCATGCCCTTACACTCACATAAACAAACTTATTAAAAACATGTGGTTTCAATTTGATTGAGAAATCAACTTATCGGTGGCATTCTGTGTACCCAAAAACATATAAGAGTGGTCATGCAATGATCGGCGCGGCGTAGAACCTCCAGGTATTCCGTGCAGCCTGTGTAAGCTTTTTCATTCATCCGGTAGGTTGATGATTATTTGGTGGCAGTTTTATGGGTTTCCTTTTATGGGTTTCCTGAAGCATACTCGGTCTGGAGTTACAGACTCGTATACTCCCTAAAATGTCTTACGTGATCTATGATTTTTCGGGCTGATGAAAGTGGACAATCGACGATGCAAATCTGAGGGAATCATCCCCATAGAGGATAGAGCTAACTCTTGGCTTTGCCTTGCTGGGACTGATTTGAGGTGAAAATGTTCTGAAGATAAGGTTCAAGTATATCGAACTTTGTGCAACTCCTGCCCTTATGCTTTTGTTTGGTTTTTATTATTTTCTTTCTGGACAAAGAATAAAGAAAATTTGACTATTAATTGAAGTACATACTTGGAAAATTTAGGAGAAATAGCTCATCAATAAGGCCTTTTGACCAGATGCTATGCTAATTGCGTTCTCAATCTCGACTGTCGTGGTACTATTCAACGGAAACCAGGTAGTTATTAACATTGGGGCTCTCCTCAGCGACTCCGCGTGGTTCTGAAACCTTAGGTCATTCTGGCCAGACAACACCCGAAGGAAAGTGTGTTGAGATTTTTGCTGAATTAAATCTTTTAACTCAGCTTGTTGATGAGCCCACTCGGGTTCCGGATATTTCTGGCCATTCGGCCAACACATTAGATTTGTTTCTCACTTCTCATCCTGAAAAATATAGGGTCAAAGTGTCATCACCTCTAGGCACGTCGGACCATTGTGTCATATCGGTAGATTTTCCGGTTTCCGTCACAGTAAAAAGAGAAAAAGTCCCAAAAAGAACTGTATGGCAATATGAGAAAGCCAATTGGGACGGCCTGAATAATTTCTTTCGAAATTTCAACTGGTCTTTGTGCTTTCTCGACGGTAACGTGGATGCATCAGCTGATATGATATCTAACGTAATTCTCAACGGCATGACTAACTTTGTTCCGCATAGATCAAAGAGCATCATCCCCAAAGAAAATTCGTGGTTCTATTCGAGCTGTAGGGAGATGATTAGGGAAAGAGAAAAATGTTTTCGGATTTTTAAAAATGACCCTACCGAAGAATACAGAAATAAGTTTAAGTGCGCCAGGAACGCCTGCAATACTCATATACAGAAGACCAAGTTTTTATATGACCAAAAGGTAAGGCAAAAAATACTATTGTGTCCAAAAGGAAGTAAAAACTTTTGGTCTTTTGTTAAGAATATTAAGAACTCGACCACATCATCGGTCCCAACGCTCGTCTTCAATGACTCTCCGTATGTCAGCTCCATCGACAAAGCCAATTTGCTGGCAGCTCAATTTGCTGCCAACTCGACACTTCCTTATAGCATTTTGGCTCCACCTGAGCTCGAGTCTGCAAATTCTTTGATGAAGCAGATATTTTTTCGAACTCGCTCGGTTGCGAGAGTCCTTAAGGATCTCAACATACATAAATCCGCTGGTCCAGATGGTATCCCCGCCGTTATTCTGAAGAGGTGTTCTTCTACGCTGGCAAAACCACTGCGTAAACTTTTCCATCTTTCCTATTCTGCTGGGATTTTTCCGAGCAGATGGAAAACTGCATTTGTCCAGCCGGTCCCTAAAAAAGGCGAATCTTCCTCCCCTTCCAATTACCGTCCAATTGCACTAACGTCCCTTCTTTCCAAGGTCATGGAAACGTTGATAAACCGTCAACTTATGAAATATCTTGAAGAACGAAAGCTTCTTAATGACCGTCAGTACGGCTTTGGCTTTCGTAGCAAACGGTCCACTGGTGATTTGATGGCTTATCTCACCGAAAAGTGGAACCAATCTTTACATTGTTTTGGAGAAAGTAAGATTATTGCGCTTGATATTTCTAAAGCATTTGATAGAGTTTGGCATCAGGCTCTTTTATCGAAAATGCGTGCTTTTGGTATCGATGAGTCTCTTCTTCGTTGGATTAGAAATTACCTTTCCGACCGTTCAATACAAGTTGTGTTGGATGGCTTCAAGTCTGATACCCACATCATAAATGCTGGTGTGCCCCAGGGCTCCGTTTTGTCTCCGACTCTCTTCCTCATTTTCATTAATGATCTCTTGTCTGAAACTTCTAATCCGCTTAACTGTTTTGCTGACGACTCGACCCTCAGCTTTTCATATTCGTTTCCAAATTCACGTCCCTGCTCTTCGGATGTGGAACTGGAACGGTTGCGTATGATAAGCTCATTGAATTCTGACCTTGACAGCATTGTTTCATGGGGTCTTATGAACCGAGTAGAATTCAATGCTTCGAAAACTCAATGCTGTCTCTTGTCGTTGAAGCTTAACATTCCCCCATTGCCATTATCCATGAATGGTACCTGCATCGAAGAAACCGAAAAGCTGTCAGTACTTGGTATGTGTGTAAACGATGATCTTCGTTGGAATGACCACATATTTGAGGTCGCCAAAAATGCTGCAAAGTGCTTAGGTTTCCTAAAGCGATGCAGAAAATTTTTCACCCCCTCTGATCTGGCTATAATCTATAAGGCATACATCCGCCCAAAACTAGAGTATAATTCCCATATCTGGTCAGGTGCTTCTCAAACATCTTTGCACCTTCTTGATAGGATACAAAACAGAGCGTTGAGATTGATAGGTGATAGTTCAATTGTAGAATCGATTGATTCTCTTGAACATCGTCGAAATGTAACTTGCCTAACTCTTTTTTATCGCTTCTTTTACAAACAGTGCTCTAGTGAAATAGCCAGTTGCATTCCTCCCCTGAAACAATTTAACCGCAATACCCGCCTCGCAAGGAATGCTCATCAGTTCTCCCTTCAGCCCAACTTCGGGCGTACAGTCAAGTATAGAGATTCATATTTTAGCCGCTCAACCCGAATGTGGAATGCTTTACCCAACTCAATTTTCCCCACGCAATATAATGTACAGAAGTTCAAGAGTGATGTGCATCGGCATCTCCTTTCTTATCCTTTCCTAATTTCCTAACACCCGCACTGTGTTCTATAACATTATAAGGGTTAAAAAAAAAAAAAAAAAAAAAAGGTAACGACTTCGATTTCGGGCGAGCTCTCTCCAGTTTTGCACTCGTCGGTTGAGGTCTTCATCCACTTGATTGCGCCACCTAAGACGAGGTCTTCCCCTTCCGCGATTTCCCTGCAATGTGCTTTCGGAAACCTTACGAGCCGGAGTGTTTGGGTCCATCCGCTCTACATGGTCCAACCATCGTAGCCTGGCGATGCGTACTCTTCTGGCTATGCCCATGTCGTGGTACAGCTCATTGAGCTCGTTGTTGTATCTTCTTCTCCACACATTGTCTTCGCATACGGAGCCAAATATCATTCGGAGAATTTTTTCGAGACGACCAAGGGTTTCCTCATCCGCTTTCGATAAGGTTCATGCTTCCGTGCCGTAAAGCAGGACTGTGATGATTTAGGTCTTACACAAGGTTGCCTTGGTTTTTCTGGAGAGGGTTTTGTTTCTCAATTGCCTTCTTAACCCAAAGAAGCAACGGTTGGCAAGAGTTATTCTCCGTTTGATCTCCGCACTGATGTTGTTTTCCGTGTCTATAGCGGATCCTAGGTAGACGAAGTCCTGTTCTACCTCGAAGTTATGTCTGTCTATTGTGACGATTTGTCCAATTCGTCGATGTTCTGTGTCCCTGTTTGATGACAACATATACTTCGTTTTGCCCTCATTAGCAATCAAACTCATTTTTGCCGCTTCAGTTTCAATACTCACAAATGTACCTATGACATCACGCTTTTTTCTTCCCATTACGTCAATATCGTCTGCGTAGGCGAGTAATTGTACAGACTTTTGAAAGAATGTTCCCCTGGTGTTGACGTGAATGTTGAAGAAATCGCATGACAGTTTGTCGCCTTGCCTAAAGCCTTTTTCAACATCAAAGCTCTCGGTGAGTTCTTTACCGACCTTGACGGAGCAGCGTGAATTCTCCAAAGTCATCCTGCATAGTCGTGGCTCTGTACAGCTTGTCTCTGTAAATACTCTCATACGCGGCCTTGAAATCGATAAAGAGATGGTGAATATCGATATTATATTCTCGGGTTTTTTCCAAGATCTGCCGTAATGTGAAAATTTGGTCTATTGTGGACTTCTCTGGTCTAAAACCACATTGATAAGGACCTATCAAGTTGTTGACGTGGGGTGTCAGACGTTCGCATATTACAGCAGACAAGCTCTTATAAGCGACGTTAAGGAGGCTTATTCCTCTATAATTGGCGCAATTGTGAGGTTCTCTCTTTTTTAGGATCATACGATACTAAGCATACAATACAACGCAACGGTTCCATTAATAGGGCATGGTTTCTTTCGACCATATCATGCAAATCAGCATGCTCTTTTCCAACTGATCTCCTGCTGCCTTGAAGTTAGGTATCAAGGCCATCTGCACCTGCAGTCTTATTTGACTTAAGTTTTTTTTATGGTACTGTTGCCTATGATTGAAGGAGTGAACCTTTGAATCGAGGAAACTAATGAAGCCAAAAATTAAGTTCAGAAAAATCAATGCATTACACAAAAAGAGAGGCTTGAAGACAGATACCAGCATTTTAAAGAAGAGCGATGCACTATCGGGGGCTGCCTGTGGTGAGATGGTTAACATGTATACTGTTACGCTTGGAATCGGCAAAAATAATAGGTCCCTTCCATTTTCCGCTCAAGGTATAATTGAGAAAAATGCGCCATATTTAAGTATTAACTTCTTTATCTCAACCGAACCTAATGATACTTTCTCCTTTTTTAGTTCACCACATTGCTCGTGTGTCCTTTCCTTTCAATTTTTCTTCTTTTTCGGCACTACGAACATTGTGATCACACAACTCTCCGACTTATCTGCTTTACTTTCTTTTCTTTCCTTCCTCCTGAGTATTATAAATTATAGCAAGTTATTAACTGCTCGTAGTGCTCGTTAGTGAAGTGATTTGTTTATTAATCGTAGACGACATAAATGCCGTATTTTGTTGGAATACTTTCGATGGCATGTGTCTTCAAAAGTACTCCAAGAAAAATACTGTATTTATTTCGTCTACTATAATTTACCACCTATTGGCCTTGTTTTCAACGAAACAAAAACAATTTTGACTATCAATAACCACAACATTTTTTTACGTGACACTATACCCAAATGTGCTGTTAATCAATCCTAACAACTGGTTTCACCACAATCACGTAACGAATTCATTTAATTTGTCTACCTCAATCCTCAACACTAGAAGAGGTTTTATTAAAACCCAGAATGTTCTCCTGTCAATCATGCTATTATTTTCCACGCAGTAGTTAAAGAGTATTATAGAGATAAGCAAATGCCAATCACCGCTCCAACAAATGTTATCTACCACGTAGCTGTGCCTATGAAAGACAAACCACCACCCACAGTTAGGTGAATATTGAAGCTAACACATTACATTAAGGATGAAACTGATATTTCCCCTTAAATAAATAAATTCCTTATATCTGATATCATTTAATTAGAAGATACTGCTTTGAGCTGTTCGATTTCGAACGACGACGCAACGATGACGGCGACGCCGACAACGACGACGTTCATATCGACATTTATGTGATTATGGTAGACAAGGGGCATGGTTATGGGGTTTCGAACAGTGTTCAATGTCTTAGCTAATGGTGATGTAGGTATCGAAAAGAAACCAAGAATCTTATCAACGAATTAAATCATTTCTCTATTTTATATATGTATGTAGATATATTTATATTTGCTTTTAACTCTCTCCTTCTCCATGTGCCAATGCCAGAGCTATCTAATTGGCAGATCAGGAGTATATTTTTGTTTTGTGTGACAGAAATGTCGATGAAATTCAAGGATGAATTGTAATAAATCCTTCCTCGATTGTCATGTGGAGTTAATAAACCGTTGGAATAAGGAAAAAAATGGAGTTGGAAAGGTGTTTATCTCATGACAGTTGATAAAAAGCCAAAGAAATGTCACCTGACCTTTTCTCTTTGTGAAAAGGGTAAGGAACCTAAGTGCAGTTGATGTCATACTTAACGAAGGGCTCTTTTCTTTTTGTTTGGTTTTTGAAATGGATAAATTATAGATGTGTATTTCATATGAAATTATTAGCTAAAAGGTCATTAAGGAATTCAGTTGAGCTTGATGTGTTTCATTATTAATACATATTTTTGTGAGTACATAACTTGTTTGAACTTTGGCAAGTGAATTAATCGAAGTGAAAGGAAAGGAATTATTACATAAACATTCATGAAAAAACTTCCGAACGGATTTTTATTAAATTTTGAGGGTTATATTTCAGACTAGGTGTGCCAGCGACTTCGTCCGCAAGAATTGGCATAACTGCTTCATTTATCAACCGATTGACATGAAATAATAACTAAATGTTAAGTGAAGCTTACCACAATATATTACTGAAAACCCCATTTAGATAGGATAAGCCGTTTCTGAGATTAGCGTGCACAAACAAACACACTGTTACGTTTTTATTATATGTATAGAAGATATAGATTTTTTATATTAGATTTTTTTATGGCCGGTTGAGCTTATGCAGCTCTGGGCACTGAGTTGAAGTCTATTGTGCCAACCCATGAGTAGTTTTAGAACAGTTTTTTTTGTCCTGAATTAGACCAGAAGTTAATGAGAAGTTGGTACTTACTTACTTAAGGAGGCGCTACAGTCTGCGTCGGACCAGGGCCTCAACCAACATGCTTCTCCAGCCAGCTCGGTTCATAGCTAGCTGCCTCCAGTTTTGCACGTCAAGTTGTTTGAGGTCCTCTCCTACTTGCGTGTGCCACCTGAGTCGCGGTCTTCCTCTTCTGCGCCCGCCGTCCCTCGGGGTTAAATTCGAAGACTTTCCGAGCCGGAGCGTTGGTGTCGCTCTACATGACCCAGCCATCTAAGCCGCTGGACCTTGACTCGTTTGACCAGGTTAGTGTCGCTGTACCCGTACAGTTCGTGGTTAAATCTTCTTCTCCATTCTCCATCTATGCAGACGAAGAATTTTTCTTTCGAATATCCTAAAGCGTTCTCATCTACTTTTGACAGGGTGCGCCACATATAAGAACAGGGATGATAAGTGTGTGGTACCCGTGGCGTGATGGTTAGCATGTCCACCTGCTAACCCAGAGGTTCGAGGTTCGAATCTCAGAAGAGGCAAAAATGTATTTCCACGGGTATCGCCTTTCGCGAGTAATTGGCAAGTCCTCCGTTAGTAAATTCATTGCCATGAAAAGCGTTTTCTCAATTAGCCGTACTGAACCGGCAGAAAATTGTAGGTCCCCTCCATTTCCCTCACAAGGCATGGTTGTGAGAAATGCGCTAGGCCCAGCGGCTCCTCGCTCTGTTGCGCCACCCTATTTATTTATTTTTATTTGATGATAAGTGTCGATACAGGGACACTTAGTTGCTCGAGAGAAGACTTTACTACTCAATTGTCTTCTTAGTCCGAAGAAACAGCGATTGGCAAGAGTTATTCTTCGTTTGATTTCAGCGCTGGTGTCGTTGTCTGAATTAATAGCGGCGCCTAGGTAGACAAAGTCCTTAACTACCTCAGAGTTATAGCTGTCAATTGTGACGTTCTGTCCAAGACGTCGGTGTTGGGTGTCCTTTCTTGATGACAGCATATACTTGGTCTTGCGCTCATTGACCACTAAACCCATCTTCTTTGCTTCCGTCTCAATGCTCATAAACGCGCCGTTGACATCACGCTGCGTTCTTCCAATTTTGTCAATATCGTCGACATATCCGAGCAATTGGACGGATCTTTGAAAGATTGTGCCTCTTGTGTTGACGTGGGAGTTTTGCACTATTTTTTCAAGAACGATGTTGAACGATGTTGAATAAGTCGCATGACAGTGCATCGCCTTGCCTAAAACCTTTTTTGACATCGAATGTTTCGGTGAATTCTTTTCCGACCCTGATGGAGCAGCGTGCTTTCTCCATCGTCATCCTACACAATCGGACAAGTTTGGTAGGGATGCCAAAACTAGACATGGCTCCTCTCTATAGATGCTGTCATACGCGGCCTTAAAATCGATAAAAAGGTGGTAGGCATCGATTTGAAGCTCCTGAGTTTTTCGAAGACCTGCCGTAGTGTGAAGATTTGGTCTATGGTGGACTTTCCTGGTCTAAAGCCGCACTGATAAGGACCTATCAGGTTGTTGACGAATGGTTTCAGACGCTCACACAATACGGCAGAGAGGATCTTGTACGCGATGTTAAGAGGACTGATACCTCTGTAGTTGGCGCAGTTCAGAGGGTCGCCTTTCTTGAGGACCGGGGAAACAATGCTGAGGTTCCATTCATCGGACATGCTTTCTTCCGACCATATTTTGCAAATGAGCTGGTGCATACTCCTGACCAGGTCATCGCCTGCCGCTTTAAACAGTTCGGCAGTGAGGCCATCAGCTCCAGCAGCTTTGTTGGACTTTAGCTTGGATACTGCTGTCTTCACTTCGTTCAGGTCGGGTTGGCGGAATTGTTGGTCTATGTCGCCTAAATCGAATGGTTCTATCTCTCTAACAGCGGAATTTATCATCGCCGTTATAGAGCTTGGAGAAGTGGTATTTCCATATCCTCGGCATTGACTGCGGTTCCACCACAATGTTCCCTTGATCGTCTTTGCAGGCTTCGGCTCGGGGCTTATAGCCCGAGTCTGTTGTTTTTACCTTTTGGTAAAACTTCCAAATCTCATTCCTACTGTGGCACCCTTCTATCCCCTCGATCGCGCACTTCTCATGCTCTCCCTTTTTTCGTCTAAGAAACCGGTGTTCATCTCTCCTCTTCTGCTCGTAGAGCTCGCGAGCAGCTCTAGTCTTTTTGTGCAGCTCCGCTTTGTATGATTCCTCTTTAGCTGCATGTGCTTTCCGGCATTCGTCGTCAAACCAGGGGTTTCGTTGTGGTGGCCGTGTGAACCTCAGCACTTCAGAGGCGGCATCTCTGATGGCTGATTGGCAATGATGCCACTGGTTCTAATGAGGAAGTTGGTAAATGAGTTTAATTTGATGCAAGAGAATAATCTCGTAATCAAGGATCCGCTTTCTTTTAAGGTGGAGAAGTTCTAGACATTCTGTAATGAATGGTTTTATTGAGGAGATTGCCCATTTGATGGTATTTATGTTACGGATTTGTATGGCCGTTGACCAGTTCTCTTTGATGTCAACAGCAGCTGTTCCCTTAGGGGTGGTAGGTTTAAATCTTGCGGATCTATATAACAATAGGTTCTCGAAAGTGGGTATTTATGAGTAGTTCCCAGAGCGTATTTTTTTGTTCTTTATTTGAGAACCGTTCTCATTGGTAAGGCTACCTAGGTTGGCGGGTTTATCAGATGCGAGGACTTTGTGCAGTCGGCAGATAGAGGGGACATCGGAAATACCTTCAATGAAATGTATAGAGGAAACTTTTTTGGCCTTTTTAATTAACTATTGTAGCTGCTAAGAGCAGATAAGTATGTTGCCAGTCTCCATTGCGTTTAGCTTTTTGAAGAGATTCCTTACTTTCGATTTTATTTTCTGAGATCCTTGCTCCAACAAGAGGTTTGCCTTTTTGTTGCACTGACATAGTTCTACACCTTTCTTTGCTACACAAATTTACTATACATAGAACGACAACTTAGGCTTACAAATGGTCTATATGCTAAAAAACTGCGGTCATCGGCGCAAGGGAGACTCACTTCATTCTTACTCTGTTCCGGTAAAAGAACGTCGTGAAATCTTTGGTCTTAACATGTTTTTGGTGCTTCAACATTTTTGTTTTTGAATACACAAAATATCTGTTCCACTCTTTCTCATCATCACTTCAAATCATTCAAGAAGTCATATTTGCAATGTTTCAATTCGCGACTCACGCAGATTTAGTCCTTTGATTTACTAGCACCCGAAATGAGTGTAGCTCAAAACCGAACACTTCTGCTCGGTCCTTGATCAATATTATGTTTGTAAGTTGAAGCCCTTCGTTTGTTCAGTGGTCGTCACAAAGTTTTTTGAAAATCCTCATTTCGCCCTTAAAGTCAATTTAATTGTTTTTGAGCCTGGGTTTGTCCTCGACTCGCCCTTAAATTGCACTAAGCTTTTGCTGGGGCAAAAGAAGGTAACTAATAGGGTTTTCGAATCTTTTTTTTTCAATTTGCGAAATTTTTCATAGTGATCAAAAAATTGTGTGTAATAGGATTTTTTACCTAATTCGTGAGCCCAACGTCATAACTAGACTTACGCTAAACAACAACTTTACTACCGTAGAAGGATCCGTGAATGATAAGCAATACAAAATAGTATCTACAGAATTTAAAAGTTTCATACAGAAAAACACTAAAACAAAACTACTTGAACTGCTGCATTAAACTTCCCTTGTACCCACACTAAACCACTTACGCTAGTTCAATTAAAATGAAACACCTTCGAGAAAACAATTCAAATAGGAAAATCAATCATTTGGGATTTTCTTGAATATGACACTGTCTTTATTATTGATATGAAGATTTTCAACTACGATGCTTCGACATTTGATTGATTGATTTTTATTGAAGATATTTATCAAACACTTCCATAAACCAACCATCCACTAACATGACGTCCCTCTCGATTTTCTAACCTCAACGGACGAAGATAGTATAGATGTGAAGTGAACACAATTTTGAGCAAATCCCAAATGGTTATACGTAAACGCTTTAGTAAACAATTACAGTTTCTATCCTGTTGATTGTATAGAAATAGAATGTTCTTGTTAATTTGCTTGATGATAAACAGGTGTGCTGGGACTTGGGGTATGTTAAGCTGTTGTAATTCGGCTTTCACTTAACAGGAATGCCAATTACTGAGTTCACACACCTCTTCTCTTTAACTCACTTGTTACAAGGCTGAATAGTTTTCAAAGAGTTTTGAGGGGAGGTAGTGGTAAATTTCAAAAGGTGTGTTGTATACTTATACATTTATACAAACACACACCAGAGAGCTAGTGAAGAGCATGGCTGAAGAAACAGCGTAATTACTACTGAAACCAAACTGGAGACATGCCGGATGAAGCTGAATCCCTTTTGAAGTGTGAATCGAACAGGAGACACTTTAGTAACCTACTAATTGATTTTTGCAGAGGTTGAATTGAGGGGGAATGGATAAGAGCATTTTGCTTGCCGATTTGTTCAGACGTAATTATTCTGAGATAAAAAAAATCATTGAAATCTTTTCAACATGGAGCAATAACATTTTTATCACCATTATCACCATTTTGTAAATAGGCGCACATAAGCCTTATCGCATCGATAACGATTCACATACAAAGCAGTAGCCGAAGTGTTTTCGCCTGAATTACTTTAAGATGCAAAGCGAGCGAAAATCAGTTACTCATAAATCATAGCGTCATCAACTCCCCCTATAAATTTTGAAATGGCTACGTGTAGTTGGGAATCGTCATTATCAAGCTCTGTTTAGTATATGTATAATTAATTACGTTTTGGAGTTTACCGAAACTCAAAAATGTGGGCAGGGCTTTTTAATTGGCAAGGATAAGCCACGCTACAATCGCAAGAGATTGAAAGTACCTTTTCCGATCGAGTGTCCCTCCAACTATCTTTGAAATCCAATATGCCATCCCATCAGAACCGCTGCCTCTGAGGTTTTGGGTTTCACTCGGCCTCCAAAACGCAGCATAGTTCGATGAAGAATGCAGGCAGGCAAATGCAGCCAAATAAAAAGCACGACAAATGTTGATGCAAAAGAGAACAAGGGCTGCTTTCGACCAGAATAACGAGATTTACAAGGTTAATAGAAGGGAATAACACCAAATTCTCAAAAAGAAAAAGAAGCAGCATGAGAAGCGCTCGTTTGAGGAAATTGAGAGGTGCCATGTCATAAGCGGGATTCGAAAGTTTTGCCAACAGGTAAAAAGGTCATGCCAGGGTGGCAAACCCCGAACTCAAGCCTATATGTAGTAGTAGGAAAACATAGTAGTAGAGTCACAGTCGCTACCGAGGATCTGGAACGACCACTTCTGCAGACTGCTTAACGGCGATGAAGATACAAAATTCCGCTGTCAGGCAGATTGCCCCATTCAACTTGGACGATGATCAAGAATGCCCCGACCTAGAAGAAGTTAAGCTTGTCATATGCAAACTTAAAGTGAATAAGACTGCAGGTGCAGATGGCCTTGATGCCGAACTTTTTAAGGCAGCTGGAGATCAGTTGGAAAGGAAAGCATGCCCGATGAATGGAACCACAGCATCGTATGCCCGATCCTAAAAAAGGGAGACCCTCACAATTGCGCCAATTATAGAGGAATAAGCCTCCTTAACGTCGCTTATAAGATCTTGTCTGCTGTAATATGTGAACGTCTGAAACCCCACGTCAACAACTTGATAGGTTCTTGTCAATGTTGTCTTAGACCAGAAAAGTCCACAATAGACCAAATTTTCACATTACGGCAGAAAAAACCCGAGAATATGATATCGATATTCACCATCTTTTTATCGATTACAAGGCCGCGTATGACAGTATTTACAGAGACGAGCTGTACAGAGCCATGTCTAGTTTCGGCATCCCTGCAAAACTCGTACGACTATGCAGGATGACTTTAGAGAATTCACGCTGCTCCGTCAAGGTCGGTAGAGAACTCACCGAGACCTTTGATGTCGAAAAAGGCTTTAGGCAAGGTGACAAACTGTCATGCGATTTCTTCAACATCATACTTGAACAGATTGTAAGAAACTCAAACGTCAACACCAGAGGAACAATCTTTCAAAAGTCTGTACAATTACTCGCCTATGCAGACGATATTGACGTAATGGGAAGAAAAAAGCGTGATGTCATAGGTGCTTTTGCGAGTATTGAAACAGAAGCGGCAAAAATGGGTTTGATGGTTAATGAGGGCAAAACGAAGTATATGCTGTCATCAAACAGGGACACAGAACATCGACGAATTGAACAAATCGTCACAATAGACAGACATAACTTCGAGGTAGTACAGGACTTCGTCTACGAAGGATCCGCTATAGACACGGAAAACAACATCAGTGCGGAGATCAAACGGAGCATAACTCTTGCCAACCGTTGCTTTTTTGGGTTAAGAAGGCAATTGAGAAACAAAACCTTCTCCAGAAAAACCAAGGTAACCATGTTTAAGACCTTGATCATCCCAGTCCTGCTGTAGGGCGCGGAAGCATGGACCTTATTTAAAGCGGATGAGGAAAATCTTGGTCGTTTCGAAAGAAAAATTCTCCGAATGATCTTTGGTCCCGTATGCGAAAACAATGTGTGGAGAAGAAGATACATCAAAGAGCTGTATGAACTGTACCGAAATCGAAATTGTTGGAGTAAGATGTTGGTATAGGCTCAGCCTTACCCCGAACTGTAGTCCCCACCGCTCTGAAGTTGTTTTCCGTGTCTGTCGCGGATCATAGGTAGAAGAAGGTCTGTTATACCACGAAGTAATGTCTGCCTATTGTGACGTTTTGCTTTTCGTCGATGTTCTTTGTCCAGAGCCTTCCTCAATTGTCGTAGTACACTTCCAACGTTCCAACCACTTGTGTTCCAGCTTCCAGGTCACAAGCCATAACCAAATGAAGATTTTGTTGCAGTGCCATGAAAGTGAACGACTTTCACTTTCATGGCAAGAAATTTCTATCTTAGAAATTGTCAATCTCGCGAAAGTCGATTTCTATAAAAAAGTTTTTTTTTTTGTTAGTGTTACAAGGATTTGAACCTCGAACTACTCACGTAATAGACAGACACGCTAAACATTACGCCACGGACAACCCATAAGCTATCAGCAAATAATCAAAATATATTCTTCTCACTCTTCCGAGTTGTCTCACAACTAAATTCAATCCTATACAGTTGCATTTCCGTTTCACCAGAATTAACAATTTCCTCTCAACGCACGTCAACAAGTTGCACTTCATAAATCACCTCACGTCAAATCATATGTGTTGGAATGCCATTGATTGAATTTCGCCATAATCCACCTTTCCAAAAGGATTGCCCCAACAACGTTGCGAATCTCTAATAATATGCCTACATGAAGCAAATGCAGCTCATGCACGCCATTACGAAAGTCTCTTATTGGATAAAACGTTCGGATTTCGAACGAAATATTCGTTTCCAAGAAGCTTAGCTTAGTTCCGATATAAACAGCAGAAAAGATTAGTTGATGTTTTGCTATTCCGAGGAATCATTAAATCATCTGAATTAATTTTCAGTTGAATTTGGTGATTGTATTACGCCGCAAACACATCTGATCAAATTCGTAATATCTGCTGTGAGGATGCATATCGGTAGATGTCCGAGTGAACCCCCATTAACAGTCCCATTGATATAAACTGATTGGAATCGAATGATGGCCGGTTCTTGAAAATTAAAATTGCTTCTTTGAGTGGCAACTAAGCAATATATCACCTATTTCATTTCGAATTACAAATGTGATTGAATTGATTTAATCTGACGATGGAATGGACTTCTGTTTTCCCGGATTGGTAGATGCATTTGTGCTCCACGAAAGCAACAACCATGTATTTGCGTTTATCGATTGTATCGTTTTATTGGAGGCATGTCTGGTTATATTCAAATATCTGGATAGTGAATTAAAAGCTTTAGCTCATTTAGTAGCATATTGTGGAACAAAGTCTGGTACATTACGAATTGTTTAGCTTTGAAGGAGGACATATAAGATCAGACAATCAGGTTTAATTTTCAAATTAAAATGAGAGGATATGAATCCTTTGTCACGAAATTCATTTGTATATACGGTGGATTTTTGATACCGTGCTTGCCTCTGGTCCACAGCGCAAAAGAGTAACAAGTTTATTGGCGTTTTCGGTGATCCTTCTTATGTGGATTGTATTTTCTTTCCTGGAAAACTAAAAAGAAACATCACTGCTTTTGAGTGTGCATTCTTTCCAACATACAATTTGAACTATCCCTAACTTTATTTTTTTTTTCAGCATATTTTGTATGCCCTTGGAAATAAATTAGACTTGGAAACGACCATAATTGGAACAGATATTATTGGTTAAGTGTGATTCAAATATTGAATTATAACTTTTTGTTATGACCTTTATCATTCAAACCGTAGAGCTGCTTAGTTATATAAGATTTTTCATGGCTTCTTTTTTTATTGAATCGAAACTACCAGAGTAGGTTTTGCTTCTTCATATGCCTTGTTTTTTTGTGCTTGACATTTTTCATAGCCTTTTCCTTTCTTTTTATAGCTGACAACATAACTGTATATGATACGTTGTTCGTTCAATGTCATCGTAAATTCTCTATGAAAGAAGCAATAGGTCATAACAACAACAAACAAGAACACCAAACAAAATGGATAAAATGACGAAGTCTTAACAACCCACTTAAAGCAAAACTTTTACGATACACATGTTATACGATATTCATGTCGGAAGTACAGGATTGCTAATTGAATCAATTTTACTGATTGGTCTTCAGAAACTAATAGATAGCTTAACTCTCCATAAAAATACGCGCTTTTATATAAATATTTTGTAAATACGAACCTATATACACTCATGGTCACACAATTAAGTCATTTTTATAAAATGAAGTCTACATATCCATATATTAAATACAAATTACAACGAAAACAAAATTTGTTCAAATTCTAAATATTTACAATCACAATCGTTAAAAAAACGAAAGAAAATAAATTCCACTATAACAATAGTCATTTCTTTAACAAAAAATCAAAAGTATATAAAAGAAAATGTGGCGATTAGGGCGGTCCATTTTTTTTTTGTTTTTCCCGAATTTTTTTCCACGATAGTCCTAAATCGGTACTAAATCTATTAAAAAAATGGGCACGACTGGGTCGCACGAACTTGCGATTGTGTTCTAAATACGATATCAAAATCTAAAGGCTGAGTTAAAGGTTTTGGTATTAGCTCTTCATAATATATTTTGTGGTATAGGGTTGCCAACTACACATTAATTATGGAAATTGAATTAAATCACGCAAAATAATGAAAAAATTAAATTAAATATTCCAAAGGATTCAAGCAAAAATCTAAAAACGCCATTCTTTTGCAAACGCTAATACACATGAATGATGAAAATTTAATCAAAATCGTTGGAGCAGTTTTTCCAAAAAACGGTTTTTTATTTTTCACTTTTTTTTTAAAACTGTTTTTTAAAAGTCGAGTATGCAAAGTTCTAGATCTTAGCAGGAGTTATTTTGACAAAAAATTTAAAAAAAATCAAAGTTATAGTTTCGAAGTTACTTTCAAAAATCAAAATTTTTTAAAAAAATTTATAAAAATTTCCAAAACTAAATTTTTTTAAATATTGATATGCAGTCTTTCTTTAACAGCTTGCGACTTCTTAAATCCAAAATTTCGTCAAGATCGTGTCAGCCATTAACGAGAAAGTCGGTTTTAAAAAAAAACGGTACTATGGGAGGTACCGTTTTTAGGCCTTTTCCAAAAATTTTTTTTGCATCATTAGAAAAACAATCCTAAATTAGTCCTTCACACAAAATTTTATCGAAATCGTTGGAGCCGTTTTCGAGAAAAATAAGTATTATCATATCGGTTGTATGGCAGGTACCGTTATTTCAAGACCTAGAGACCCAATTCCAAAAACCCCTCTGTAGGATGCCAAACAAACCCTAACTGCAAATTTTGAAGAAAATCGGTCAAGCGGTTCAGGCTGTAGATCCATATACAGACAGACACACAGACACACAGACACACAGACAGACAGACAGACAGACAGACAGACACACAGACAGACAGACAGAATTGCAGGACCCACTTTTTTCGTATTCTCTATCATCGTAATGTTATGTTTAATTGTTATCTCAAAATTTTTTTTCTGCACGATTGCAAGACTTGCCTTATAGTACCTATAATCGCAAGTAAAAATGCATGCCAAGTTATAGCTCTTAATTAAGCAGCCAAAGTTTTAAATGGAAAGAACACGGGAAAGGTTCTGTTGATTATTTTAAATTTTTGTCATTATGAAATAATGAACAGATCATGTCAACTAATGATGGTTCTTATAGCAAATTTAACGTTCTACAAAAAATGTCTTTTATGATTTTTTGCTATCTCTAACGGTTTCTGAGTTATTTAAGGTCATAGTTGAAGCTCATATGGATATGTAAACCTCATTTTATAAAAATGACTTAATTGTGTGACCATAAGTGTATGTATAGGCTTTGTGCACACAAAGTAAAAATGAAACATCACTTTAACGAAATCCGATATGTGAAAGAAACAGGGCCTGCATTACGGCATTAGTGATCGAGTGAGTGATTGACATTGTTCTTTCAAAATTCGAGCTTAATTACACAATATCGATCGGCTTTCCATCTGTGTAATGAAATTCAACGCAGTAAACGATAGGAGAATATCAAAATTTGGAATTTAATTGCTCCATAAGGTGAATTGTAGTGCCAAAATGCCCTGATTCCGTCACGTATTACTCGATAACGTGTGCTGTTGTTCGAACCCAGATCTATTAGGCAGCCATCTTGACAACGAGGGAAAATTTTAAAGCAAAGGTTGAGAGATGGAGAGAGTGATTAAAAGCGTGACCAAGTTAGGTAAGGGAAAAGTCTCAGAACTTAAAATTTTAAATAAAGCATTTGGTTAGTTCTTAATAATCACCATTATCTCACTAAGTCCCTAAAAATTACCGGAAATTGTATCGACACTTTGAATCTGGATTTTTTTTTTGTCAAAACTCATCTTTTTAGTGAACACACCCAAGTTTTCAGTGTCAAGTAGTTTTGTTGTGGCAGCCATTTTGTTTACACGTGCTCTGAAGAGCTTTTTCGTTAAAATGAAAAGAAAAAAAACGTGAACTTCGAGTTCTCATTAAACCCTCTTTTTGCCAGAAAAACTGTCTCCGAAAACTAACAACAGCTTTACAAAATGGTGATTTTTCACCATCGATTGGAACCATTTACCGCTTGTTCACTCAAATTCGGTGCAGTCCTTCAAGCACTAGTGACGCCGCCGCCGATGGCTTTGATTTTGAAAATGGAATGATATTGAACGATTGGGGAGTGGAAGAGCGAGATCTTGAAGAGGTCTTAACTTTAGCACATGGTTCAGTTATTTCGATTTGACATAACATTTGGCATGAAAAACGCCGCGTTTGCTAACAATCGAACAAAAAACCCAATCGTTTAACAAAAAGGTGTGTTTGGCGATGTTCGGGAAAAATTTCGACTGAATTTTTGCGCCGTTTCGTAACCGTAGATGAAACTTCGATTCACTACAAAACAACGAAGTACTAAATAACAGTATGCTTCTCCTGTGTAAATCGAAGCCAAAGAAGTCCAACTTGTGCTTGTCAGCATTTCGATTATCCTGAAAAGGGTAAAACCATAACTGGCTGCATATTACGTTGGGCCCCTAAAGGGACTCCAAGCTGATCTGTGGCAAAAACGGCCTAAGTAAAATGTTACTTTTTCAACAAGAAGTAAAGTTTCCACTCTTTTTGACAATCCCCTTTGAACCGATGTTGTTCTCTTTGCGAACTCTTCACGAGACGTGGAAAATTGAATGGTTAAACTCTATTTAAACTGAAAGGCGTCAACATTCCTTTTTCAACGAAATCATTATCTTGAAGAGTCCTAGATAATAAGACAAGCTGCTTTGGACAAGCATGTCGAGTTAAAAATGTCCGTGTTCTGGCAATGTAAGGGAGCCTTTGGAAAGCACGGCTATGATAAGACCAATCATCACCATTTTGTCAGTTGTTTGGTGGAGCAAACTCTCACATAAATACGTTATTGCCTCGTTTTTTTTTAAGAACTATTTGTCTTGGCTGTTAGTATGTACTGGGGCCTTCCACAGAACTATGGTAGCTGCTCTCGACGGCGACGCGACGCTCTGTTGAATCTTTCTCCGCTTGTAAACTATATCATGGGATGAACTTTCAAGACTTTTCCTTTTAAAGAGATGTAGTCTCTGGCACAATTTGCAATGGAGCTTTGAGGATCTCGCAAGCAACATACGAGTATTGACTCGCATCTAGAATATGCCGTCTGATAGTTTGGCCCTAAGGCTCAAACTGTGTTAAAAATACGCGGCCAACTTTCCGTCATTTCTGAACTGGTTGACTATAGAATCTGAACCAGGAAAGAATTGTTATCGAACTTTTTCAGATGGTTCCAAAACCTATGATGAATATGGCGATGGGACTTTGAGGGTGAGTGTAGCCGTACGACAGCACGCTTCATTGTCACATATGTGTCATTCTTCCAAGCAGAGGCTTATGATATCCAAATGGCTATAGGTTACGTTACGAAAAATGGTTGGATGGGAAGATGTATTTGTGTCTGGAACGACAGCTAAGCTGTGCTTAAGGCTCTACTCAACCCTCCAACTATTTCGAAAGTGATCCCAGAATGCAAAGCCTTTCTGAATGTGGTCGGAAGACTAAATTCTTTGAGTCTCGTTTGGATTCCAAACTATCACGGCATAACTTGAAACAAGATCGCCGATGAAATTCCAAGGCAAGGATCTCACAGCCCTATTATGGTTGTCAACTTTCAATCAATTGATGCACGATAAGTTCTATCAATAAATTGATAAATCGGTATTATGCCAGTCAATTGACAAATTTTCTTCCATTGTGAACAGTGTGCTCGTACTAAGCGTTGACACACCCCACATATAGGTACAAAGCGACCATTTTAATTTCCTACATTCAATGAACCCTAAGCACATTTACCTTCAAAATTCAATTTGAAATGAATTTTTGCTATACGGCACAGAAAAAACACTTCACCATATAGCCCTTATGCTAGTCAAGCACGTAGGTACCTGTGTATTCGTTACACAATTCCAGTAAAATAAACCAAAAAAATGTTCATCAACGACGAATTTGCGATTGACTGAAAAATTGATAGATATCAAAAATGTTGATAACCGTAATACCGAACAAGCAACCAGAGACGTTCACAATAGATCGCATAAAAGCATTTCATTCACAACTCATCAAAAGTTGTTATCCGTAATACCTACCACTTAACCAATTTCATTGATAGACGAGTAAATTTATCAAGTATCGTATTGATATTTGACAACCGTAATAGGGCTGACAGACAAAATTCTCAGGACCTGAACCAGTGCTTGATATGTTAGGTCCTCAGTGAGAGCTTCAATCAGTAATTAGATCTGTCAAGAGTACAATAGTCGATGACATTCCTTCAGTTCACTGGATGCAGATAGACTTAACATATGCTGTCCAACGTTAATAAGAAAAATGCAACATTTGTGAGAGCACAGGTTAATATTTTTGGGTGTTATCTTCAGAAACACCGTATAATCTGATGCCAAAGTGACTGAAAATAACACCATTTTAGAATATAAAACAACAACATTCATTGGAAAAGGAGTTGCAAAGAGTTGCTCTATTCAAAAGACAAATTGCACTTGATTTCGCAGTTCCTAAAGATTTTCGAGAATCATCCTCTGCCGTGATCTTCAACAGACATTCGAATGATTGTTATATGAACAACGAAAAGACGTTTCGTTTCGTTGAAAGTTCTCTACGAATTGAAAAAATTACCACAGTTTCTCGTTTTCTTCTTACAAGTGAACGTCTTCAACTAACAGGAAGTATCTTAACATAACCGTCCACAAGCGAATAACGACCTTTATTTCGAAATACAGAACTTATTTGTATTTTTGGAAGTATGCCTGCATGTTTTTGGTTTAAAACTTTGAAAAATAGAATTAAGGTATTCGCCCTTTATTTCGGCAAATATATCATCGCAATAACAACTGACTCAGAGTGGAACAGAAAAAGTGGTTTTGTGTATAAGTTATTTTGATAAGTTCAAAGTGATTCTTTGTGCTTTAAGGCCTTGTATAAGAGGAAAAATGATTTTAAATGTAATTTGATTTAAATTAAGACGAATTTGAAGGGGTTGTTAACTTACGTGACACCATGAAAATTGTTGTTTTTCATTTTTAGGATAGTTACAATATAAAAATAAAAAGAAAATGTAAAATACAATTTTTCGATATTTAGCTTTGTTTTCGAGATATCATTACTTGAAGTCGAAAAAATAAAGCAACCAACTTTTCAGCTTCAAGCATCATTATCTCGAAAACGAAGCGAGATATCGAAAAACTTTACTTAACATTTTTGTTTTATTTTGGGCTAATTAAGCGAAATTTGATTGCAGTGCTAACCCAAAATTTACATATGCAAAGAAAAAATTAATTAGACTTCAAGAATCGATATCTCGAAAACTAAGCGAGATATCGAAAAATCAATTTTTCATTTTTGTTTTATTTTGGCATCCCTATTAAGCCAAATTCATTGTCAAATTCATAGATATATCCAAAAAAAAAAAAACAATTGGCACTCTTTCGAAATTGCAAAAGCTTAGCAGTTTTGCTCTCACTTAAAGGAACTATGAGCAATTTATCAGATCTGCTAAACTTTTGCCGGAACAGAAGATATCATTCAAACAAAGTTATAAAAAAAACACTCTGTTTTGAAACCACTTTTTTGCTGGAGGTTTTTAAAATACTAACTGGAGCACTCAGACCTAAATGTACCGGTCCATTGTATTACGAGATAGCAGCCTACTCCTTATTATAACTTTCCAAATGTTCGTAGAAAAGCCTAAAGACACTGACATAAAAAGGAGCATAAGTTACCAGCTCTCACAATGTCTGCGGCGAGTATCTGTGACATCATGCGAGAAAAAGCAGGATATTCACTGAGGAAATGTAAAAAAAACAAATACTGAACATATCTTCAACTTTTTCGGAGATATTTTGGTTTTTTGATCGCACAATAAATAACAAAGGTATTAAAAAAACAGTAGTAAGTTCTATTTCCGAATTACTAGTTTCGCACTAAATAAATAGTGGGGCACAACACAGTGCTCCACCGTCTAGCACATTTCTCACTACCATGCCTTGAATTTTAAATGGAGGGACCTACAATTTTCTGCCGATTCCGAACGGCCTATCCAGAAAGCGCTTTTCATGACAATGAATCTACAATCGGAAGACTTGCCAATTCCTCGCGAAAGGCGATACCAGTGGAAAATATTGTTGGCTTCTGCTGGGATTCGAACACGAACCTCCCACGTGCGTAACAGGCAGACATGCTAACCATCACGCCACGGTTACCACAATTTTGATCGCTTGACTAAAATGTCAAGTGCAAAACATTAAAACACAACTTGAATGCGTTTTTCTTATCAGAAATCCCGTATACTTTATGTTAAGTGACAGTTTTTTTTTTGTATACCCAAAATATCAATTTCATTTGCGCACTGATCTGTATGGAGTTTCCCAAGTGTGATCGTCGGATATCCTTAAAGCCGGTAGTTTGATATACCGGCATTTCTTTTCAAGGACATTGCTTTCAACTTGGTATATTTTTGTTGATCCTTTCAAAGCTGTTTTCTTTATTTTTAATTTCTATATATTCGGGATCCTACAATTGCCGGTACACGACAGATTGAAAATTCCTGGAAGCTCTCTCTCCCGTCATTTCAGATCGAGATACACGAAAGTCATCAATCGAACAGACATTTAAAAATGAAACATCCAGAAATTCATTCGATTCTCGAATTATCTTCAAAAACCAATCTCCGATATTTATTCTATTTCTCATTTTATCGGCGTTTAAGTTGTAGACGATGTTGTGTTTGTTATAGACAGATTTTCATTATGATGTAGACGATAGCTTTCCCATAAAACACGGCTGGTACCTACTTCTTTGAACGTTCTCATATTTTATTCTTTTCATTATAAACTTCTTTATATTTTATTTTAAAAATTGGAAACGAAATTACAAAAGCCTTTCTCTCCCTTCTGCTTATCAATGTCTAGCACATTTTTTCGTATGTTTTCATCTGCATCATTTATTCAAGAAAAAAAAACTGCCAGAAGCAAAAATTCTTTACTTAATCCTCAAGATTAAAGACTCGTCCAATTCAAATTATATTCACTCTCCCAATGTCCTTCCTGGTCATTTGCAAATTACAAAACTCGCTTCTCTTTAAAAAAGAGAAAGACCCACTCAAGTTTCGAGACGACGCCGACTGACAGACACTTATTGTAATTCAAAGATAATTTACAAATCCCACTGAGCCTCACTCACTCTCACCAAAATTCAAATGGAAACTTATTTTCGCAATTTCAAATCCATTTCATACAACGTTGCCTTTCAACAAAACAGAATGAAAATATTAATTGTAGATATTTAATTGCAATAACTTAACTCCAACCAAGCACAATAATTTTAAATAAACATTTTCCTATATCTCTTTTGAATAAAATACTTCAATTTAAATTCCAATTGCTAAGTAAAACGCCTGTTTACGCCAGAACTCCGTCTATCTTGCTGTGGCTCTACTGAAATGTTCCCATTTTTCAATTTCCGCTTGTAATGCCCTGCCAGGACATTCGGTAGCCCTAACTTGGCGATGTCCGAGCAGTCTATAATTCCTTTGGATGTGACCCTTCTCGACACCATAATTTATAAGCTGTTTCATTTTATCCAGCATCTCTTGGGGTGGCACCGACTCTGTTGGATGTTGAATGAAATTAAATTAATTTACAATGAAAAAAAAGTGCAGACAACAAAAAAGTACAAATTGTAAATAAAAAATGTTTTTGAGCTTAGTATAAATGGTGAGCAGGCATGTTACAAAACAAGCAAAGCAACAAAAGCAAAAAAGAAGAAGAAAACTGCGCAAACTGTGTTAAAAAATTCAAATAACAAAGTATGTACTTTCAAAATGAATTTCCACTTCGCCGAGCATCGCCATAGCACACAGCCAAAAGCAAAAGCATTCCTTTATTTTAGGGGCTCGCTTGTTTTACAAATTTCCTTTTCACTTAGCCGCTATTTTATGTTGTTTTCATTTTTATATATTTTTTTGCATTCAAATTGAGACTAACAAGCTACATTCCGGAAAAGGCGGAGTAGCGAACTTACTGAATTTACAGCCTAAAACTAAATAGGTACATTGCCTTACCTGACCAATTGCCAATTAGGGAGATTCCTACACTGCGATAATTATAACCGGGCGCATGAGCTCCTTGTACACCAAAGCCACGACCCTCGTAAATTTCACCGTCGGCTCCGATTAGGAAATTGTAACCAATGTCATCCCACCCATTAACCAGTTGATGAGTTCTCTGCATTGACCTTAATGCATTTTGGCAGGCTGTACGTGTGTAGCATGCGGGGGGACTGACTGTGTGATGTACGATCACATATGGCACCGAACTATTGATGGGTGATTTGTCTTTCGGTTTTGCTGCATTCCATTCGGTACGTTTGATGATTTTTAAATTGGCTTCCGGTTGCTGCTGTGGTGCGATGGGTTCTGCAAAACAAGTGAGAAATGGAAAGGCTTAGGAATATATTTTATGGTGATTTGGTATATCGAAGGATGTGTGGATTTTAGGTTTTTTTTTATTCGATTTTATGCGGGAGCGGATTTTTTTTCTGTCTGGAGGAAGAATGGTGAAAGAAAAAAACAAAACCAAGCAAATGCCTTTTTATTTATGGTTCCAACTGAACGAACGCCTTTCTCCCACCTTTTACATTTTGCAAAAAAAAAAAAAACAAATCTTGGTGATATGAAAAACCCGTTTGTTGGCCAGAATGGAATTGTCGTTGTCAACTGAAGTGTATTTTATGGGCCCTTATTGGTTTTGCTGGAATAAAAGATAACAAGTTGGCGTCGTCAATACACTTAAGCATTTCATCTCCTTCAAAAAAAAAAAAAAAAAACCGAATTCTGACTTTCATCGCCTAAATAGTTGGTACCGTTCTGGAAAACGCATTAGTAGGTAGTTTCGAGTTGCGTACATTCATAGGGTGGCCCAACAGAGCAGGGAGCCCGAGGCCTACCGTATTTCTCCCAACCATCCCTTATGAGGGAATGGAGGGGACCTGCAATTCTCTGCGGGCTCTAAACGGCTAATTGAGAAAGCACTTTTCATGGCAATGAATTTACTTGCCAATTTGTCGCAAAGACTATACCCGCAAAAACATTTTTTGGTTTAGTTGGGATTCGCACCAGTTAACCTCCCATATGTGGCAAGCAGACATGCTAACCATTACGCCACGGGTTTCGAGTTAATTGGATGAGAAAGTGGGGGTGAACGTCCGCCCAGAGTTAAAATCTAAATATCTGAAAACTGTTTATTATAATTCTTGAATTGTTTCATTTCAAAAACTACATCAAAAAAACCCGACGGAAAGCCGTAACTCAACTCTTCTTATTTAGAAATCTTAACTTTCATAGCTTGTCATTCGAAAAAGAATTCAATCCATGGCAAACCCTTAAAAAGAATTTGGGCGTCTGAAAACGGTAACGTAGTTTTTAAAATCTTATCTGCCATTTTGTAAGTCTTGATCGGAAAATATATGAAGTTCAAGTTCAAAATTTTGTCCAAAAATGTAGTTTTGTTGTTCAAAATTGATGCTTTTGTTCTTCTTCACCAAATTTGATACAATTGAACAATGTAACGTCTAAGGTCTGAGTGATAGATAGATAGATAAAATAATTTTATTTTTTCGCTGGTTTACAAAATTAATTTGAACCAGAACTTATTAAAGTTGTTTGCCTGGTTAAAAAATTTCAAGATTTAAATTATGACTTAGTTTGGATTTAAGGTTAGATTCAGTTCAATTATATTCATTTACAATTAAGTTTAGATAATTTAGAGCATGTTTTAAGAATTTGTATAGTATTAAATAACATTAAAAAAAAAAAAAAAACATTTGCCGTTCAGTGTATTCTGAAATTCTGAATGATCAATCGTTTCAGTTCCCAGATATATTCTGCGGTAAGTTTTGAAAATAGGACAAATAATAATGAAGTGGAACGTGTTCTCAGTTGAATCAAGGTTGCACATCGTGCAAAGTCCGACAGTATCGTTGCGAAACGCCCTTGCATTCAAATTCAGTAACCCGCATCGTGCTTTTATAATAAGGATTATCATTTCTCGTGAATTTGAGTTATCAAAGTAATTGGGTACATCTGTGAAGGATAAGTTACAGTATTTGTCATGGAATTGAGATAGAAGAGCACGATCGGTAAACGACTTCCATAGATTTTCCTTAAGCTTTTCCAAAAGCGTGTTGTCAACATTTTTCCATTCGTGGTTGTTGGCATTGACGGTGAAAGTCATTCCGTTTTCTTGGAAAAGGCTTGACCATTCTCGGGCCCAATAAATATTTGTTTGAAGTACTGCAACAGTGAGTATACGAGGCAATCTACTACGAGGAAGACATAAAGTTTTTCGTATGTATCCGAAATGAGCATTCAATGTTGTGACAAATGCTTTGGACAGACCAGTTTCGATATTTACTACATAGTTTGGTGTATTATCAGGCAGGTTGAAACACTTTTTAACGAAGAACCTTTGAAGTTTTTCAACTTGAGTGTACTCCTTGTACCCCCACACTTGTGCACAATAATACATTATCGATCTGGTGGCTGCGTCGTGTACTTTAAATTTGGCTGAGTGTGAGACGTATTTATTTTTTATGAATTTCGACCAAGTAGCGTTTATTGCATTTTTCGATGATGCCAGTCTTTTTGTCAGATGTTCAGACCATGACATATTGTAGGTAAATATTGTACTGGTTTATTATTTTAATTTCAGCTTCGTTAAAGTGCCATATTTCACTGGCTGCTCTGCGACCTCCATTTCTAAATATAACAATCTCAGACTTGTCTAGATTTACTTCGAGAACCCATTTTTGGCTATAGGTACTGAACTTATTGATGATAGTTTGCAGCTTGTTGGAACTATCGGCTAAGAGCACAATGTCATCAGCATACAAAAGAACGTTTATTCCAAGTCCTTCAAAAAATATTCCGTTGGGAAGTTCAGAGTAAAAAAAGGTAAACAATAATACACTTAATACACATCCTTGTTTAACACTTTTGCTCGTGCTGAAGAAAAATTTGATGCATTATGACCATCCCAAAATGCTGTACCTATCCTGATAGAGAAGTTTCATAATTGAAATCATTTTCGACGATATACCTAAAGCAGCTAGCTTGTGAAACAGGGTTTGACGGTTGATGCTGTCAAAGGCCGCTTTCAAATCTACAAAACATGCATACAGTTTTTTTTCTGACTTTTAGTTGTATTTGAATCAGGAAAGAAAGGTTGTAGATCTGATCGATGATGCTATAGTTGTTTCGATAAGCGGCTTGGTATTCGTTGAGTATATTATTGTTCTCGATCCAGGTTGTTAGGTGGTTTAGGATTAAAGCGGTGAATAACTTTTAGAGGGTATCTAAAAACGAAAGTCCTCGGTAGTTGAATACAATTTTTGCATCACCCCAAGCGGTTAAATAAATTGATTTTTTGAAAGACGAAGGTATCGTTTCAGTTTCAAAAATTTCGTTGAAAAAAGCATGTACTTCGGTAATAAGACTGTCACTAGCATATTTATAAAATTCTTAGGGTATACCATCTATATCCGGAGCTTTGTTATCCTTTGCAGAAGTTATAACCAAATTGAGTTCTTGTAGTTCAAATGAGCTATCAAGTTCGGCGATAAAAACAGAAGGCGTATTTTAGACTAAGGTCTGAGTGTAATTTAGTTATTTTTGTGCAATAAATTTTCATTTTCCATTTTTTCTAAATGTTGCTTTAAGACATGTTTTATTAATATTCTATTTATATTATAATATTCCAGAATAATAAAAGAAATAAAGCATAAAAATTTTTGAAGTGAAACTTATTTGCAATCGTTTTGATTTGAACCTCAATGAAACGAAAATGCGTCACGATAAGGAAACAAACTTGTTAATGAGAGATAACGATATGGAATACTTTGCCTACAAGGAGGAGACCAAGAATACTTCTTTGTACGATGCTTCGTATCGTCCATGCTGTCGTCTACTGGCACCTCTATTTAAAAACTCGATGAAACGACAAAGTGACACAAAATAATCCCTTGAATGTGCAAACATTGGAGAGGAGATAATATGTTCCTTTATTTCTATACCAGGTCTTTATCATGCGTGCAACCCGATTCAAGAAAATACTGACATTCGCAGAAGAAGTGTTCCACGGTGTCGTCATCTTCTTCACAGGAATCAGAGAAGAAGAAGCCCAACACGTTTAATTAATTGGCAAAAGAGAAGTGTCCTATGGCAAACTAGCAGGCATTCTACAATCAATTCTGCTACCAGATAGGAAAAATGTTCCAGTTTTCTTATCAACGTTGGGGAGCATACGTTTAGTCCGTCTTCATGAAAGCATGGCATCTACGGTTGCGATCTTGACAGATACAATCACCCAAAACCCAAAAGAGACCCAAAGAATTTAGTCCTCCGACCATAATCAGAGGCCTTGCATTTTAACTTTTAACACTTTCGAAGTAGTCGGAGGGTTGAGTAGACCTTAAGTACAGCTTAACTGTCGCTTCAGACGCAAGTACTTTTTCACATCAAGCCATTCTTCGCAACTTAGCTTATGGCTATTTGGATAGAATACATCTCCGCTTGGAAGACGGACACGTATGTGCCTATTGAGGTGTGCAGTCCTATGTGATCGTTCTCCACAAAGGCACCAGATCCATCATCGGGCTTAGAACCATCTAGTGATGATTCATAATAACAATCCGTTCCTGGTTCATATTCTAAAGATTCAGTTTCTGAAAGAATTTTGAAACTTGATCGTATATTTTTGACACAGTTTGAGCCTTTAAATCATAGTGTCATCCCGTATATTTATTAGAGTCAAAAGCTATGATCCTCAAAGCTCCAGTGGGAATTGTGCCAGAGACCACTTCCCTTAACCCTTTACCGCATACGAAGCCAAATATGGCTTTGGCTGTTTGTATCCTTTTTCCTGTTCTCTGTCACAAGGAAAAGATCGAAATACAACAAGATCCTCTTCTTTGTATTTCTAAGAAAGCTTAACGGTAGTTTCTTTGTGTGTGCGACAGCAAAGAAGTATGCATTTCGTGATCAAAGGTCAGTCGGTCGGTCCGGTGTATTGAAAACGGAAGTGTAGAATATATTAATATTTTGAGTGTTGATTATTGCTATTGCTTGGTAAGTAAAGTGAAATCAAAAATATATTTTTGATTAAGTGTCAAATTGCGCATGCAATGAACCAATTTTTTATTGAAAGAAATGATTGGGCTGGTCTTGGGAGAGCAAAAGGTACGGAAGCCATATTTGGCTTCGTATGCAGTAAGGGGTTGCAAATCTACATATTTTGTTAATTTTTTTTTTGTTTGGTTGGGAGATTTTGCTACTTTTTTCCTTTCTATTTGTTGTTTTGCTTGGAAGTTTTTGTTTACAAAGAAGTTTGTTATTATTGACACAACACTAATTTGTAATTAGTAGATAATCAAGCTGGGGAGCACTAAGAAGTAATTACCGTCTGATGTTTGCTACAATCCAGGTATATAAAGCAGTTTTAAAAAAAATTACTTCAATGACGTGTTTGATAATATACAGTGTTGAATATTTCAAATATAACTGGTTTTTACTCTTTATAAAAGAACAAAACAGCTATTTCTTACTTAAGAAATGGAGCCCCTTCGATTTTATGGACGTTCTCCACATGTAAACCCTATACCTGGCGATGGATCTCAAAGCGACGATGAATTGGCGGCTGAATCTGATGAAGAATTGAACACTGAAGAAACTCTTCATAACCAAAGCGCTAACCTAACTGTGAATGAAGCTGACGAAGAGTCTGAATCAGAGAGTGCACCAATTTCAGCAACTACATTGAAATCAAAAACCAAGAAAACGAAGCAAAAAGTTTTGTGGAAAAAGGGTAATCTTCCTGCCTACCACGAAGAACAGTTTGAATTCACATGATCTATCGAGCTCCCAGCATAATGTAAAAGAATTAAAGGAACCATCAGATTTTTTTAGATTTTTTCATACTGATGATCTGATGAATTTCATTGTGGAAGAGTCAAATAAGAAAGCCCTCCAGGATAATATAAACAAGCCGGTCAATATTTCAAAGAACGAGATGGAGCAGTTCACTGGGACAGTGTTATATATAATTATCTTGTTGTCACCTACCGGCTTCGAGACATTATTGGAGTAAGTTTTTGGACAATCCTTCGTTTATGAAACTATTATCTGCAACAAGTGGGAAACAATCAAAAGATTCCTTCACTTCAACGACAACACCAATTTCAAAAAATATGGGACTGAAGGATACGACAACTCTTCAAAATAAGACCACTCTTAGAAAAAATAAGGGAGTGGTTACTGGTGATTCCGAAAGAGGAGTTCCTCGCCGTAGATGAACAAATAATATGTACCTACAAAGTGTCGACATGAACTGAAGCAGTATAACCCAGCCAAACCTCACAAATGGGGTTACAAGAATTAAGTGCTAAGTGGAGTGTCTGGTTTCAGCTACGATTTCGATATTTTTGCTAGAGAACAAAGTAACAAAATACCTGACGGGTCACCTGATTTTGGGAGTGAGTGGAAATGTTGTAACAAGGCTTACATCGACAGTGTAAAAAAATGTGAACCACAAAATATTTTTTGACAACTGGTACAATAGCCCGAATTTGCATGTCCATTTATTCAAAAATGGACTCTTACCACTGGGTACCGTGAGGCTCAAAAGAGTTCCAAATTCAAGAATGCCGATTGAAGAGCTGAAAAAGGAGGATGTTTTTGAATGAAAAATATTTATTTCTTGCTATTTTCTTGAATTATGCTCGTAAAGTGAATAAATAAAATTTGTAAGATTTCTAACACCTTACTGCATACGAAGCCAAATTTGGCTTTTGTTCTTATTTTTTAAACAAATTAACTTTTTTGTGTTTTTTTAATGCAGGATGTTTTCAAACAGCACTAACAACCCATAAAAAAAGTTTTTTATTTTTTTTGACCGCTGAAATTAATTCATGCGGTAAAGGGTTAAAACTGAAAATGGTCTTGAGAGTACATCCCATGATGTAGGTATCAAGGGAAGGAAGATTAAGCAGTGCTTCGAGAGCAGCACCCGGAGTGCTGAAGCCCACCCCATTATAGCCAAGACAGATTGTTCTTTGAAATTTGGCAAATGAGGCAATAACGTGAGATTTTGATCCACCAAACAACTGACAAAAAGGAGATGATTGGTCTTATCACAGCATTACTTTCCAAAGGCTTCCTTACCTTGCCAAAAGGCTGAAAGTGCATTAGCTGTTTCCGACTCCACACCAAAGAAACTTGTTACCTAGGATTACTACAAGATGTTTGATTTCGTTTCGAAAGAAAATGTTGACAACTTTAAGCGTAAGTTGGGTTAAACTAGTCTATTTTCCACATTTCGTGGGGAGAAGGCTCGGCTTACTTCATACCAAACTTTGAAATTTCTTTTTACTGTAAGAACCGTAATTTTAAAAATACCAAAATAAAAGCAGCCCAAATTTTTACTTTTCTGAATGTTTTTTGACAAAATTGTTTACAAATACGTGTCATTCTATAATTTCAATTTTCTTGCAAAGTTTGTTTGCTCTGTACTTTAATTTTGAATTAATTCTTTTTTCTAAAAATTATAAAAGTAATCGCTCCCATACAGAAAATCCTTTTTGTGACCAACGTTCCGCAAAGAGGCACTGAACACATCACGTCTTCGTTGAGGTGCAACCACGCCGCTGACGCCGACGGTCGCGGTTAAAAAACACTGACTGCTGATGCCAAACACTACCCTCTGTTCAAGAAGCCAAGTTAAGTAGGAAACTGCTGCTGTGAAAGGAGTCCAGTCTCCATACCACGAGGAAGTCATAGTTTTACTTTAATCTTTTAACTTTTTACTCTTTAAACTTTATTCAATGCTCTGAACGAAATGAAAAGGATCAAAGATATGTATGTACTTCAAAAGGCTGAATGATTTCAAAGAATAGCGAAAGAGCGCCGATTCATGTTTCCATTATCATTTACCTTTAGGCGAAGGAGATATGGCCATTTACAATACTTACAAAATTGTTTACCTTAATCAAACTCTTTGAAGTTGCCAATCAGCTTGTACAAAATTTTCCAAGTCAGCCGAGAAGCAATTTGAGCAGCCATAGACTGCTTCATCAAATTACTCTCAAATGGAGAAAGTGAAGTGTCCTAAAGAAAACAATACTGCTTCAACAGCAAAAAGAGTGCTCAAAGAAAAACTTCTATTGTCATTTCTTTGGTGCCATCTTGGAAATAAATAATAACAAAATTGCCTGACAAATTGCAAGTCGCTCATGTCACAGCAAAACAAGAGATTGAAGGACTTTATATGTGTTGTGTAGGCTGATGGTCTGCCATATCCTTGCTCGTATAGCCGAAGTGTTGTTGATATCTGTTCTTAATTAAACTTGAAATTGAGTTCAAAGTTTCACATCGCTGTAGTCAGCAAAATCTCGTTGCAATATTGAATCGCAAGGAGTTGGAAACTTTTATAAAAGAGCGTTTCAATATTTCAAAGATTGATCTACAAGATTTTGTGAACAATTATTCACCAGACACTCCCTCCTCCTTCCAATTCCAAAAGCCATTCCCTATAATAGCTAGGTTCAATTTTTGAATTCACTTTCACTGAATAATAAAATAAAGAGAGAGGGAGAATAACGTTCGAAATTATATACCAAGAAAAGCAGTGTCTGAACGTTGTACCCATGGCGTCGATATTCCGTGAAACCGTTGTTATTAGTTTCAATTTACGTATTTTGTAGTTCCTTCTAAAGGCTTTAGTTAACCATAGCGAAACAAAGAAGCCATAGATACAGCTTCACATCCCCACAAAAACCATGTCCCTATGATTTATTCAAAATCCTCCAAAGGAGAAAACCCAGACAATGAGCTAATCCGATGAGAAGAGAAAGTATTTTCTTTTTTTTTTTTTAATTTATTCCTCTTTATACATTTAAGTTATGTATGTATGTTTGTACATCTTTAGAGAAATTAAGCTTCCATTTTATTAAAATTTTTGATGAATCCCAATTTTAATTTTAAAACAACATTTCAACGAAAAGCTGCTCTAGCAATTTAATTTATTATCCGTAACCTAGTTAAGATGGGCGCTAGTGCTGAAGTTTTGGGTTAAAATAAAATGAAAAACGACAAAGTTTTCGAATAATTTATTTCTCTTTTCAAAGAATCATTTTGAGCCCGGATATTCACAGTGGCGAATGAACTTTTCAAAGTGCAAGCAACCCTGTAATGTCTGTTTTTAAAGTTTTACTTATGTCTGTCTATGCGTTTACTGAATTCTATTTCATGTGTTTAAAACAACTTTGGGTAACCATAAGCACTTAGTCATGGTTTAAAAGATTTTCCATAAAAAAAAGTGATATTCACAGTTGTTGAAATCGAGAAGTTGTGATACAGGAAATGGGTTTAAATGAATTGAAACAAAACAGAACGGCAGAAAAGAAATAAAAATTGAGAACATCCATTTCAATGGGTTGAATAGTTTCGGAAAGTAGTGGAGCTTTTTCTGGTTCCCAGTTCTCCGTTCTTGAAGCAGGGGATCAAATGAAGGAAAATTTTTTTTTTTTAAGTTAGTCGTAGAGGCCAGCCCAACTAAAAGAGAACCGTGGTTGCTTTAACTACTACGTGAAAGGAGAAAAACTTATTTTCATCTCTCCTGGAGGAGGTGCAAGGATAAGCGTTTAAATTGCTTTTTGGTTAACGTAAAAAATTTAAGATTATGTTCATTGGCGTTGAATAAAGAATGCATTATTTTGCTGACGATCTAGTACTTCTGTCGCAGAATCACTGGAAAATTTGCAATTGATGATTAATCGCCTAGCTGAGTACTGCATAAAATGGAGTCTCATAATTAACACCAGTAAATCCAAAGTTATGATATTCACGAGATCTAATCGAAATCAGTCCACCTGGAATTGGACGTTTAATGGCATCCGCTTAGAAATTGTTGACCAATATAAGTATCTCGGAGTACAACTTAATAAGACCATGGATTTCTCAGAACACTTGATTGTAAAATCCAAAGCCTCACAATGCCTGCTTAATGTGTCTTGGAAAAATGTATTTGCAAACGAACGGATCATACTATCGGCAAAGTATAAAATATTTAATGCAGTTGTTGGATCTACACTTTGCTACGCATCACAAGTATGGGGAGTTGATGAGTACGAACCGATAGAAAAATTTCATCGTAATTTTTTGAAGAAACTGTTTAACCTGCCACTGAATACTCCAAATTATGCGCTTTACCTCGAAACTGGTCTTCCTAAGCTTTTTACAAGCACCCTGAAATCTCAAGCTGATTATTTAATTAAGGTACTGTCTAATCAGGACACCCGTCTTGGAAAACAAATGGCTCTTTATGAGATACGGAACGAGGATTGGTGGATGGCGAAGTGGAAAAGTCTAGGAGAAGCATGTGGAGAAGTGTTGGTGCTCGATTCTAACAACTTAAGAGATTCAAAAGGGCAGTTTTATCGCATAATTCAGGCACACGAAGATAGAATACGAGACGCATTTATAGAAGAAGCTTGCGATTCTGAAAGTAGAATCCTATACTCGCAACTCAATTATAATTTGATGGAAAGGAACTATTTCGACGATTCAATGAATTACAAAGAAATATCACTTATATTTAAAACCAGATGTGAACTCCTAAGTCTTAATGGGTGCCCGTATAACGGAAGTTTTAATCAGTTTTGTACACTTTGCAATTTAAAGGCCAAAGAGAATTGTTTTCACATCATTAGCATATGCCCCATCTATGTACAACAACGTCTTATGTACTTCAAGAAGAGAACTATGACGATCAACGAGACAGTAAAGGTGCTTAATGAGACAGAATGGAAAATACTATACCAATATTTGAAAAATATATATAAATATAGAATGTTATTATTAACAGAGTTTGAATAGTACAATTTTATATTTTAATTATTGTAAAATTATTTATAAAAAACAAAATGTAGGAAGTAATTTTGCCAACCGAGCTGACGGCAATGCCATATAGCTTTTCAAATTCATAAAAATGATTCAATGTATCTTTAATTCGAAAAAATAAAATGAATACTTTACTTACTTACTTACTTAAGAATGCATTTCTTCTGGTTGAAAATCAGTCAACAATAAAGTGTCCTCTCCTCAGCGCTTAAGAATCAATAGTGTAAATGAAGAATTAAGTTCATACATATAACAGACGTATCGATCTCACTGCCGAAGAACTAAGTAAGGCAGTCAATAACTTCCAAAAGGCGAAGCGATTGGACCAGACGAGATTCCTTACGTGTAAGGCTCCCGTTCTCGTTCCTGTTTCTGTTCCCGTGGCATTATAGGGGCGCTAAGTTACTGAGGACTTATGTGGCATTCCAGTGCCGAAAGAATTTTTGAAATCTGTCCAGTAGTTTCTAAGTTTCCATTTCCAACCCCGTTCCTGAGGGAACCTTCCGTTCCCTTGGAAATATGTTAATGAAATATAAGTCTATGTCACTCAGGGATAATGTAACATCCTAGATTTGAAAGAATTTTTGAAATCGGTCAAGTAACTTTAAGGTTCCCGCTCTCGTTCCTGTTTCTGTTCCCGTGGCATTAAATGGATGAAATATACGCTTTTAAACCTTCCGTAGACTAACACGAACATTTCAAGACCAAGATAAGATAAATCCGTTCAGTCGTTCTGGAGTTTTAGCGAGACTAACGAACAGTAGTTCATTTTTATATATAGAAGATAGATAGATAGAAGATAGATAGATAGAGAGATACAAAATAGGAACGGATTTACAAGTAACAAACTATTTCTTGTTTTTTTTAGCAAAACAAAAAAAAACATTAAAAAATAATGATTGAAAAAATAGATTGTGAAATGGCACCTGATCGAGGGTAATGTGGCACCCCACTTCTTCTTAATATTTTTTTTTTTAAATATTTGTTGCATGTGTTTGTGAGGACGTACATGAATCATGGGACTGAAAGTGACATATAAGGCTACACTTAAACCTTTCATCCGGTTTCATTGTTTGATCATAAACCTCGCCAAAGCCCACCCAAGCGTTTTCACTGAAGTCTTCGGATCCATCCGATACGCCATGCAATGACATGGCTATGGATAGCGACTCATAAACAGATTCCACCAGTATCTTCAAACTTTTTTTAAGACTGAATTGGTGCCTTTGGTGCGTTGGGTTTGAGTTCATTTGGCCCGGTTTGCTGAACCTTATTATATCTTGCCAGCATTTTTAACAGAAAATTATTAGAACAATGGCAAGTCAAAAAATGGGTTCAAAAGTAGAAACGGGGGAAATGGCACCGGTGACATCGAGGTTCTTGGTTACCATATCCTCCTGTTGACTACACTTCTTCTCGTCTTTGCGGGCACACGTTGACCTGTTTGGGCTTTCATTCCCTTATCCAATACATGTTTTTTTTTATGTCCGACGTTCGAATTCCCGAAACACCTACCAAATAAAAAAAATTTCACGCCTTTCGCGTTGTATTGGCAATTGACCTACCAATCGACTGTAATCTTCCGCTTGTCTGGTTTACACTAACAATCTTTCTTTTGATCGCGTTGATCGCCGGCAGGGCTCCCGATTACGGATTGTTCCATGTCATGTGGCTGGGACTTGTAAAGCTCGCGAAAAATCGCCCAAGTTCACCCCCAACTGTAATGTCCACCTACATAAGTAAGCTAGAAAGTATGTCTCAAGCCATTTTCAGGTAATCTTGTTGCATTTGCATTACGGTTTTTATTGGTACTGTTCTGCTTATATTTATGGGGCTGGGTATGGTACGTTTCGTCATTTTTATCTCGTTTATTGTTGTTTCGCCCAAGTTGTATCGCATTTTGTTGTTTCGCATTTTGTTGTTAAATTTTTCGTTTGTTTCGTTTATCTATATTTCGATATTTCCTGCTTCGCTTTGCATTCGTTTCGTTTAAAGATTATTTAGCCTTTGATTACTTCATATTTGGCTCGTTTCGCTTTCTATTGTTTCGTTTTTCGATCAGTTCGCTTTTGTTTATATAGATTTTGATTATTTCGCCATCGTTTGATTGGTATTTTGATTTTTGTGGATGAAAAAAGAGGCTAGAGGTGTCAAAATTCGCGCGAATTTTTACACCTCTAGCCTCTTTTTTCATCCACAAAAATCAAAATACCAATCAAACGATGGCGAAACAATCCAAAATTGAACTGTATATCGGTAGTTTTTTGTATTTTAACAGTTTGCTTAGCTTCTCATCAATCTTTATTGAAAATTTATTAGAATTTTCAAAGATATATCATATTTTAGAAGCATTTTCAGAACCAATTAGGCAGAAATAATATCAAATTTCGAAATATTTATTAAATTTCCGAAAAACCGAACCGCGCGATTTCAGAAGCAATAATAATCTGATAATGAGCGAATTAATTAAATGCCAAAACAATAGATTACCGTAGAGACAAAATGCGAAAAAACAGTTATCGAGATAAATAAAGTCTAAATAATCATTTGTAAGTTCAATGGAAATGCGAAAAAAATGGTAAACGAGATAAGAAATGCAAAGTAAGTGTGCAGCGAAATGATTGAAAATCCAAGTAACAGAAAAACAAAACAGGCAATGCGAAGTAAACAAAAATAGTTTTGTCAAAAACAAAATAATAGAATGCGTAATAAAATGTGCGAATCAATAGGCACCCTTATGGGGCTATATCAGTGTGACACAAAAAATGGCTGGGCGAATTCCTAAACGCAAACCTTGCACAAATTATGCAAAACAAGAAGTTCCTAAATGCTGACAGAAAAAACCCTTTAAAGCAGAATGTCCCAAACCGTAGTAGATTGCTTTTTTTCCGCAATTGTAAGTGAATTTGTGCAACTATCAATAAACACTTGCATACTTTTAATTGCATTGCAAATGTTATTTGGCATTTTTTTGCTTAGCATTAGACTTACTTAGCAAAGCTTGCGTGCAAAAATTCGTCCGCTTATTCGATAGTCTGTGCTTTCAAAAGGATCCTGTGAAAGCGAAAAGGTCATATCTTGAATAATTTTTGAAAGGCAGTGTTCTAAAGAGCCACCGCTCACAGCTGTAAGCCGCGATAGTTCAAACTTTAAACACGTTTTTCTCGAAACGACATTTTTCGAAATGGCCAACATCATAAGCCATAACTCAAAGAGAAATTAAACTATCGACGTCAAATTTAAACTGAGTATTCTTGAATATATTTACTATGCAATGAATAACCTACGATCTTTTTGATTGGTTAGAAATTGTCAATATGGCATGAAAACAACGACCGCTTTTTACTAAAAAAAAACGACCTTTTTTCAGAACGAAGCTATTTGGTTATTTCTTGAAACTATTTAAAAATCGTAGTTTGTTGTTTAGGAAATGACAACAACAAAAAGTGACTGGCAACTCTGTCGTAAAAGTGAGAAGTTGAACTTGAATGTCGCTCTTATAAAAATAATTTAAAAAGCAGTGTTAATCATAGTTTTTTTTAACTAAAAAGTGCCCCATTCGATTACCGAAAGTACACTCTACATATATCTACAACTGCCAAGGTAAAATTTACTAAATTCAACTAAATAAAATTAAAACAAAGTCGGTTGAGATCTGACCTTCAAGTAATCTGAGGTCACATGACTGACAAAAGAAAAATCAGCGAAACTTCACCTGAAGAAATTACCCACAACAAAACACCTTTAAGCAATAATTATAAAATTTTCAAACACAACATCATGTCCATGTCTGATTCAGATTTGCAAAAAAATTAAATCAATTGTTGACGCTTCACTTAAAACTGAGCTTGCATCGGCAATTGCAAACTTAGCCACCAAGCAAGACCTGATTAAGCTTAACAATGAATTGAGCGTCTTACGACTACAAAATGATGAATTGTCAACAAAAGTTAAGCAATTCGAAGAAAGATGCAGTTCATTGGAAGAAGAACTAGAATCACAAAGCCGCGAAATAAGAAACAAAAACATAATCATCTCAATTCCAAAGGAGAATCCCCATGCAGACCCCCAAGAGAGAATCCGCGCTGTCACCCGGCTTTTACTTGGCAATGATTGTGTGAACCAATTTACAGATTCCGTAAAAATAAGTGAAAATGAAAACACAACAAAAATGAAAATTAACACAGGTTCAAGCGAAACAACTTTGAAAATGTTCAAAAATGCACACAAACTCAAAAACACAGGTGTGTTTCTACAGCGTGATCTATCGAAAAGAATGCAAATCAAACATAGGATTCTACTTCACTACAGAAAAATACTTAAACAATATAAACCAAATATCTCAATTCATTTTTTATAAACTTTCTCAAATCGGAGTGTCATCAAAATTCATTAAAATAGTTCAATGTTTGTACGAAGACTCTGAAGCAACAGTTTGGGATGGTAAAACATATTCAAAACCATTTAAATCACATACCGGAGTTAAACAAGGATGTCTTCTGAGCGCTCTTCTGTTTGCTCTCTTTATAAATGATATCGCAACGTGCATCCCAGGAGGAGTTCGAATTGCAGGCATCACAATTAATGTTTTACTCTATGCTGATGACCTCCTCTTATTATCTGAATCAGCAGAAACTCTGCAACTAATGATAAACCGTCTTGTAGACTATTGCAATAAATGCGGTTTGTTAATCAACACTGACAAAACGAAAATCATGGTATTCTCACGTTCAACTCGAGGTGAAGGGAGAAACACTTGGACTCTGGATGGATGTCATTTAGAAGTATCTAAGGAATACAAATATTTAGGAGTACTGCTAAACCCAACTCTGGATTTCAGAAAACACCTTGCGGAAAAAGCGAAATCTTCACAAAGTCTGATTAATTTCACATGGAAAAAAATTTTCTCAAATGACCACATAAGCCTGTCAACAAAATATAAAATTTTCAATGCAGTCATAAAATCTACGCTTTGCTACGGTGCACAAATATGGGGAACGCAAGAATACGACGACATTGAAAAGCTTCAGAGAAATTTCATTAAGAAAATCTTTAACATCCCATTAACCACACCAAACTATGCAATTTATCTAGAAACAGGACTTCCAAAACTATTTACTTCAACTTTAAAGTTACAAGCTGACTATATAATAAAAGTACTTGGGCTTCGAAACTATCGTTTGTGCAAAATAATGTTACTTTACGAATCTCGAAACAAGGACTGGTGGTTGAGGGCATGGGATAACATCGCTGCTTCCTGTGGGGAACAAATGCCGTTGGATTATAGTAACACCAACGAGGTCAAACTAAAATTATACGAAATAATACAAAAAGTCGAAGACACTGATCGAGAGCAGATGATCGAAAAAGCAAATAATTCACAAAGCAGAATTCTATATAGCCAACTAAATTTCAACTTGTGTGTCAAAAATTATTTTCAAGATTGTTTCAGCTACAAAGATATTTCGCTTATTTTTAAAGTTAGATGCGAACTCATCTATTTAAATGGAACACCATTTAACGGAAGCTTCGTCCAGTTTTGTAATTTGTGCAACTTAAAAGCCAAGGAAGATTGTTTCCATTTCTTAAGTGTATGTCCGATCTTTAGAAGTCAACGAGAGTCACATTTTGGTAGAGCAACACTTTCAATGCAAGAGACAATTGAAATCTTAAACGGATCAGATTGGGTGAGACTTGTCAATTTTGTCAGAGTTTGCTACCGATACAGAATGCTTCTTATGTCAGAATATTCCTAACACATCATACCAAATAACTAAATATAAGTTAATTTACAAGACTACTAAGTATTTTATTATACCTACATTCATTTGTTCAATTTTTATTAGTTCAAAACTCTAAAGTTACCAGTCGAGCTGACGGCATAGCCAACGCTTTAAATTCATTAATACTCATATATGTACATGTAATTAAAAATCTGCAATAAATGAATCTTTGAATTGAATTGAAAAATTGAATTGTTTAGGAAATACCTTCAACTTTGACAACCTTTTTAAATTTTTTTGTTTATGAGTAGCTCATTTGGCTGGAATCGTGCCAGAAGTGGGAAAACCTTTTATTTGGCAACTCCGAAGACAGCACATAACTCCGTTGTTTCGCAATATTTTTGTAAAAAAAAATCTTTGAATGTTTCTGAAAAGAGAGCTATTTTGTCTACTGGTATAGCTCGTTAATTCAAATTTAATGGTGAGAAATAAAAGAAAATAAGTCACATTTCGAAGGCCTATGACCTGTTGCAACGCATTTCTTTTTTCCTTTTTTAATTTAAAGCTATTTTTCAACTCTGATATCCACTTAACTGATTTGAAAACAACAAACAAACAAACACTAATCTTCGAAATGATACAAAACGTTATACATTGCACATCAATAACACTTAAAACAACAAAGAGATTCCTTTTATTGTTGAAAATAGATATATTTTCATGGCTGATATAAAGGGAAGACTCCCATTTGTGCGAGACTTTGAGTGCACATTTGTCATCATTATTTGGGGTAAGGTCTTCAAAATATTTTTCTCCTGCAAAAGGCGTTGTAATGTTGCAGAGAAGTATTAAAAAGAACCATAACATTATGCTTGTATATGTATTCCGAAAAAGGCATTCACTATGGTTTTATGTGTGTTGCAACTCTTCTTTTAAAAACACCTCATAACTTATATTAATGACAATGAATTATTATTCGCTTCGGTGAAAATGTGAAGCTTCAGAGGGTGAATTTGTTTTTCGTCAGTTATAAAGTTGCCATGATTTTCTGAATATTTTGGATCATATTTTACATCACAAGTAAGACAATGTGAAAAGTTGAAAGTTATATTCAAACAGCTGCCGAAGTAAGCTGCTGAGATAGGTACACGCAGTTTTTTTTTTTGAAAAGTTTGTTTAAAATATCTTTTGAGTAAGGTAACAAAAAAAAAAAAAAAACATAAAAGGTTGAGCCTTTGCATAAAATTAGTAGAGGTCTTTGTTTCTATATTTTGGACTTGATTTCTCTTTAGTGTCAAAACTGGTGACCCCTTTTGAACCAAAATAATTTATTCTTAAATATTTTTGTAGGAAATTGAGTTTCCCTTAAAAAAAGTCTTTATAAAAATTTTCCACTGACTAACCGTTTCCGCTGAATTCGAATTTCTACTTTGCTTCATAACTAAAATAATAGAAAAACCTCATAATGTTCAATCGTTTTTCAGTTTTTTTCAAAAAGCCTTTGTTTTTCTTAAGATGGTTTTATTTCTCAATTGTCGTCTTAACGCAAAGTAGTAGCAATTTATTATCAACAGTGTTTCTCCATATGATCATAAATCATCTTGTCGGAAGCCTTTTTCGACATCACAGTTCTTTGCCGACCTTGGCGAAGCAGAAGAGTCCGCATAGCAAGACTACGATGGCGGCGACATGTAGAGCGGACGGACATCATCGCAATTAACTTCCAATCAAGTGGAAGAAAACCTCAACCGAGTTAGAGTGCAAAACTCTAGTGACTTCACTCGAAATCGAAATAGTTTGTGTAAGGTCTTGTTGGTTGAGGTCCAGGTTCGTTTCGGACTGTAATGTAAACAGCGTTCTCCAAATTAACCTGCAGATTCTTAGCAGATTAACAGAAATGCTGAAACTAGACATGGCTCTGTATAGCTCGCCTCCGCAGTCTTAAAATCGATACAAAGGTTATGTTTATCGATATTGTATTTGCTGATTTTTTCCAAAATCTGTCGTAGTGTGAAAAATTAAACGATTGTGTACTTTACCGGCATAGAACCTTATTGATAAGAACCTATCAAATTTGTTCACGCAGGTTTCCAGAGGTTAACAAATTCTACTCTATCAATTAGGCCCAAAGATGTTTGGAGAACACCTGAACATATATGATAACTATACACTAATTTAGGCCGGATGTAGTCCTTATAAATAGTGACCAGATCAAAAATAGTGAAAAACTTCCTAGGTCATTTAAAGGAACCTAATCATTTAGTAGCATTTATCGATACTTCAAATATGTGATGATTTCAACGAAGATCATCGTTTACACACATACCAAGAACTGACAGCTTTTCGATTTGTTGTTGCAGGTACAATTCATAGAAAATGGCAATAAGGAATGTTAAACTTTAGCGACAAGAGACAGCATTGAATAAATTATACTTCGTTTCTATTACCCCCTGCAACAATGCTGTCATAGTCAGAATTCAATGAGATAGCCATACGCAGCCGTTCCCATTCTACAATTAAAGAGACGATTGTGAGAAACTGAGGGTCGAGTCGTCAGCAAAACAGTTAAGAGGGTGTTTAGTTTCAGAAAAGAGATCGTTTATGAAAGCAAGGAACAGAACCGGAGACAAAACGGAACCCTGGGGTACACCAGCATTTATAAAGTGGGTATCGAACTTGAAGCCATCCAAAACGACAACAACATTCGGAAAGGTAGTTTCTAATGCAACGAAGAAGAGACTCATTAATATGATGATATGATTAATGATCATGATGATGTCAAACTCTATCAAATACTTGAAAAATATCATGTACAATAATCCTACTTTCTCCAAAACAGTGTCTTTTCGGTGAAATAAACCAGATCACCCACCAGTGGACCTTTTGCTACGAAAGACGTAGGTACTGTCGGTCATTAAGAAGCTTTCGTTCCTTAAGATATTTCATGAGTTGACGGTTTATCAACGTTTCCATGACGTTCGCAGGAAGGGGCGTCGCGTCAGTGCAATTTGACGTTAATTTGAAGGGGAACAATATTCGCCCTTTTAAGGGATAAGCTGGACAAATGCAGTCCAGCCATCTGCTCAGAAAGAGGCCAGAAGGATGGGATAGATAGAATAGCTTAGGCCCCGATTGCGGTTGTCGATTGACTAATCGATACTCGACTTTTGTCGATTTCGATCGACATCTTTCGTTCATAATTTTCTGGTCGACTGTTGCGTTAGGAAATCATTTTATGGGAAAATGTAAGTATTTTATTGAACAAATGCTCATATTTTGATATAATACGAGTATATAATAAGAGTATTATATCAAAATATGAATTTGTTCAATAAAATACTTACATTTTCCCACAAAATGATTTCCTAACGCAACAGTCGACCAGAAAATTATGAACGAAAGCTGTCGACCGTCAAATCGAAGAATGTCGATCGAAATCGACAAAAGTCGAGTATCGATTAGTCAATCGACAACCGCAATCGGGGCCTTACTTTGTATCTTTAGTTTACTTGCAGGTATCGCCTTGCTCAAGGAACTTGCACATTATCCAAAAGTTAATAGTTCTGCTTATTCTGCCATGTTAAGCGCTTCCCCACTTCGCTGTTCGGAATCGTCAAAAAATTATAAGATCCCTGAAGTGCGTTAGCCCCGAAGGACACCGAGCTTTGTTGTGACATCCTATTTTTTTGTTGTGACAACTTTTTTTTATGTAGAACATATTTTATGTTCACATACTCGAAAATACACATGAGGTCAATGGCTACCCGGATATTGTGGAAAAATGATTTGTATTTCAATAACTATTGATACGCCATTTCAAAAAGGACTTTTGAGCTATTTTATCTGAAGTCAAAATAATTGAAATCCCAAGAAGGACTGACCCTTTTGTATTTTTTTTTTTTTTTGTTTATTCAACGAATGTTGAAAATTCTGAACGGCAGTAGATGGCAAAGGAAAAAAAAGTGCTATTGCAACGAATATCGACGATACCCGCTTACCTGACCTGCTGCCTTTTAAATTCAAAAAGTTGCCTGGTCGATTGTACGAGTACATTCAACAATAAAGCACAAGGATTGTCGCTTGAAGTTTGTGAATTATAAAGTTCTTAGATGTTTTGTCCAAGGACAATGGTGGTATGTGACATTCTGACGCATTGGAAAACCAATAACTAAGCTTGTTTATGGTTTTTTATACACAACCATTCTTCTATTCTCTTTTTCTACAGAAATTTTTTGTTTCAATCACATAAAAGCATGTGAATCATCGTAATGATGATCTGAAATTGTAGTCCAAAGACATCATTCTGCCGTTCATTAAATTTCAGTGGAGCTCTATCTGCTAATTATTTTCATAAACTACAAATTGGTGACTTTTTGTGATAGTCTATTGGCCTTTGATGGTCGAAAATTAAAAAACCACTCCTCTCATCATTTCAAATTCTTATCGCCACAGTTAGCTTTGACATTTTGTAATTTATATCGTCTAATACGTATCACTCTATACCTACCTCCCTTGAGGTGAATGTATGAGTATGCTGATTAAATCTATTTAAGCGAGGGTATATAGTCCTACGAACTACGATTAACTGAACGATATGATAAATGAATTCCACATCAAAGCGGATCATCAGACTCTATAACATCAACATTATCTTGTTTGGTTTCATCCATTCACATGAATTCTGGCTTTGAATAGAACATAAACCACATAAGTGAGTGTTACAAAAAAACACTGAGTATGCCAATTAAAGGAAGTGCACTTATTCAAATGAGTGCACCCATGCAGTTAAGCTATTAATTCCTGAAGAAGGGTTATTTAGTTGTTGGGAACTTAGGTGTTAACTGCAAAAAAATGATTGATGTAAATATGTCTCTTAAAGAAGAAATTCATCTTTTTCTAAACATAATCAAGCAATCATAAAAAAAAACTTCTGAATTGGGTGTAGGTACTCCAATAATTGGACACATCCTTAAGATGCGTCCACACTATTCCAAACGGAACTAGTCAGGAGGTGCCGATCAGCAATCCCGAATTAGTGTGGACGTTTCAATCGGCTGTCTTACTTTCGGAAAGCAGACCCGAATTAAATGGATCCAATTACCGCCTGTCATAGTTTGAGCGTCTTGAAAGACAATATTCGGCGCGTTATTGCTGAAAAAGGACCCCAAATGCTTCCAAATGTGGTTGAAAATTAGAAAACTTGGCTAAATGTTATTCGAGAGCCAGCCGCGGTTAGATTCTTGATCAAAACCATATGTCTAAGAAACCACCCTTTGTTGAAAACATGAGAGATAAACGGGCGGAAGGAAGTAGGTGTGGAATATCTTTTTGGAAATTGCAATTGGGATTTAGTAGGATTAAGAGCTAAGCCATTACATAAAGCCCAACTGTAGATATTAGACAGATCTTCGTTTAATCTGCAGGCTAAGTCTTTGAGCTAGTTAAAAGGCCGGGATATATATATTTGGACATTATCTGCATAATGATGTAATGTAACATTTTGGCACGCTGTGGGAAGGTCATTGATGAACATGTAGAATAAAATAGGACCCAAAATTGAGCCCTGGGGGACACCAGCAAGGATTTTATTTGGCTCAGAAAATGAACTTACCAATTTAACTTCTTGATTACGTTATTGCAACAAGTTTTTGATTAAACCAACCGATCTACTTACTACTGAAGCCAAAATACAAGCTCAGCTTTTTACAAAGGATGTTGTGATTAACCCTGTTAAAAGCCTTAGAAAATTTAAGCAAACATAAAATCGTGAGTTGGTCTAAGATCTAGGTCATACTGAATTCTAACGTCATCGAGTACCTTGACAATAGCTGTAGAACAGCTATGACTCGTGCGGAAACCCGACTGTACTGGTGAAAGTAAATTATTTTGGCCAATATTGTTCGATATTTGATGATTCAAAGACTTTCGACAGGCAGGGCAGGATGCTTATTGGTCGGAAGTCTGAATAAGATGAGGGGTGAGATTTTTTGCGTACAGGGATGACCTTTGCAAGTTTCCAGCAATCAGAAAACGATGAACTAACAAGGCTATATCATAAATATTAAATCAAATGAATAAAGAAAGTCTAATTAATTCAAAAAAAAAAAAAAGGGAAATCCATCTTCCCCTACAGAGTTCGACTTTAAAGAGCGGATATCCATAATGCGGATTCTCATAATTAATTCAAATTTAGAAACGACCTCAAAGTCAAACTCATTTGAAAAGACGTGTAAGATGTCACTGTTGGGTGTAAGGTTCGATGCCTGCAAGCTGTCAGATGGGAACAAGTTATTAAGATCATTTGGATCAGGGTGATTATCAACAACAATCTTCCTACTGACCCCAATAGAACGTTAACCAGTCCAAAGCTTACGCGAAGTTTGGTTGATAGAAAGTTTGGACATAAAATTCCCTTTTTTTGCTCTACGGATTATGAAAGATGATTGATTACGAGCTTGGCAAAAGGCTTCTAAACTGATGGTAGTTGGGCTACGCTTCCATTTTGAATACAATTTTCGACGGGTTTAAATTGAACCAAGTACTTCAGAAGTGAACCGGGGACAATTCCTATTACGCACAGTAACTGTCTTCAAAGGAACATGTTTCTCGATTAAATCAAGAAGTAGGTATTGGAAGAAATTCACTTTTTCGTAGAGATTGTTCAAGCGATAACAAGAATGCCAAGGGTAACAACTGGCATCAAACTGCAACTCATTATTGTTTACAGATTTAAAATCGCGGAACTGGAAGGTAGATGGAGAAACGGACCGGGAAAAATCAATGTTGAATGTGCAAAAAATCAAATCATGATCAGAAATACCTTCAAGGAATAGTTGGTCCATTAGAAGGACATTCGACAAATCGGAAACAATCATCAAATCAAGGAGGCTCGGAACAGAATCGTACGTCGTAGGCAAGGGTCTCTTGAAATAGGCACTTTGTCTTAGAAAAAACTTGAACTCCATCTTGATATTAGACTACACCTTGAAAAGTATGTTATATCGTTACACTTCTAAATGATCCTGAGCTCGCCAACGAGTCCAACCTTCTGGTTACTCTAGGAAGAATCCATAACTGCCTCTCGAAAGGCGACACCCTTCAAAACAATTGCATGTTTCTGTAATTCGAACTTCAAACAACCCCCGCACACGTAACAACCAAAAATGCAAACCATTACACCACTGGCATTACTAGACTTTAGTGGAACAAGGAAAATAACTATTATACCTTGAAACTGATTACAAAACAGTCATTGCAGATTGCAAGTTCTTATATACGAATCGCCCCAATCCTCCCTTAATATCTTCATCACATACTTTGCTTCAAGAAAGACGTTAACACTTTATTCGCAACTTAAAAGCCAATTAAGAACAAACGAACGTTCACAGCACACTGCTAAACTACTGCTAAATCCTTCCGACTTCCGTCTCTGTTAATGATGTACTCGGATAAATTTTCACAATTGAATTTTAGCTCAAATTCGTGCTAACTGCATCTCCGGAAGCTAAATTCGATATACTCATGGCACAAATGTTACTTCAAATGAACATTTGCTCAGATGCAATAGAAGCAGCTTTCAAGTTAATCGAAGTTGGAACCTTTAAAAAACGAAAGACACAACAAATCAACGTTGTTGCCACCCAAAACTATAATGGCAAGATTTCTGTTTTCGAAATCCTTCGTGTTGACTTTTAACTAAAAGTCCCCTTTGATTTTGTAAAGATTTGACAAACGAAAATAAAAATAAGAAAAGAAACAAAAAAAAAAAAACTCACCAGCCATAATGACCATTGCAACGGTGACAAAAATCGCTCCCAACAAACGTTCTGAATCCATTTTTCTTTTCTGATTTCCTTGGTCGGTATTGTGCACAACGAAAAATAAAAAAATAAAAATCCTCTCGAAAATAACACTTGCGTTCTGTTACTCTTCTCCTTCAGTTTTTCAACAATTTCCCTTTTTTTCACTGTTGTTATTCTTTAAAAAAAAAAAAAAGGAGTCGAAAGCACCAAGGGACATAAAGACAAAACGAACACAGGAACTGGAAAATATTTTGTGTTGATACTGCAAGATGTTCTTGGAACGATGTCGTCGATAACTGACCTCCTTCGGAAGGGATTGAGCTCGTTTTATAGTGAAAATCGAGATGTGTTCGTAAGTAATGTCTGCTACACTACTTTGGGTTTGGGTTCTTTTTTTTTTTATTTTATTTCTTGAAACCCCCCCAATGCTGTTAAAAGAATCTTTGTGTACTTAAAGCACAAGGGGATGAGAGACTGAATTTGATTAGAGTAAAGACGACGACGACGATGACGACTGTGAAGACTACTACAACGACAACGACATCGACGACGACATTGATTCGAAAACAGCAAACGCAGAGATACATTTTCCGATCCGATTATAGATTTGTCGGTGTGGATTCCCATATAACATTCGGAATACAGAAAGAGAATTTGTCTTTGGAACACATTCCCTGGCGATGGAGATGATGTCGTCGTCGGATGGGTAAGGGTGGTAGGTATAGTGATGGGTGATGGTGGAGTCTTTCTTCATCTTTTTTCGCGGAACATCGCCCATCGGAAATGATCGCCATTTGGGGTTTTCGTCGATTTCCATTTTAGGGAGATTTTCGGGTCTCTGATTTCGGGTTTTGTTTTTATTTCATTTTCGTTTTGTATTGTGTAAGTTTTCTTTTTCTTCTTTTTTTTTCATCTGGGCGAGGGAGATAATGAGCAGCGTTTCTTTTTGCTTTAAATGAAAACAATATTGTTTCTGAAAAGGGGATTTTTGTAGCTGCTCCTTATCTTATAATGGCTATCAACAATTGGGGCTGATCGATTTTGGGGATTTCCTTCTTCTTTTTTTATTATTTAAAGTGTGATTTGTGCGGTGAAACCCATTTGCGAAGGAGAATCATAAAAATTTGTTTTATCGCTGAATTGCAGTGATTTGAGATGAGTGGGATTTTTCCGTCTTCTTCTTCTTCCTTCTCTTATTGTTTAGATAGCATTTGAAAAGAGAAGAAGAAGAAAACTGAGCACCTAAGTTCCAAAAGGAGTCGGTATACCTACATGCAAAAATAGTGGTTTGTGTTGGTATTGGTTAACAGAAACTTTCTCTGCGAACGGTCATAACACTTGTCTCAACAATTTTAAAGTTCATTTCAATGTTAGTTCACATGGTCACCAGTAGATACAGCTGTGTTGAGTTATTGTTGCACAACTTCATTGCGGTTGTTATGACTTTATAAAAGCCTCACAATCTTTGCTACCTATTCTAACAGTTTGTTGGCTAATTAGCTTGCCCATATGCGACCAAAGAACAACTGTGTTAATGTTCGGAATGTGTCTATTTATCTTTGAATTCTTTTAATGGACTTTATTAATTTTCAGAATGAAGTTCTACGTGGATTATGAAATATTCATCCACAGAAAACGTCAGTCTGGCTGCGCTAGCCTATTTAACATGTAAGTTCAGGTAGTGTGTGGGCTCCTATACAACGTAATAAAATGTATGTTTAACTAGCTGCATATTGCGTAACCTGCCTAAATGTCGTTCTAATTTTGTTTCACTTCGGGAAAGAGCGGTCAGATGAAGAAATAAACGATAAACGATTAACGTGCTGGTTAATAATAGCACCCTACCGTTGGTAGGGAGATAGTTTGTACAGATTGTGATAATGAGGTATCTTGTGATATCTGTTCAAGGGTCTTAAATGGAGGTAAAACCGATGTAGTAGCTTTTTAATTAAGCCAAGTTAACGGTTTGGATTCCATAATAAAACTGTTTTTTATTTATTTTACACATTTTGGGCAGTTTTTAATACGTTTCGCGTTCGGGGATTATTCGCGTAAACACGGTCTTTCGCATAGTCAGTAGTACTGAGAAAAAAATTTAAAGGTGCCAAATGTTGGTGCATGATCCTTTCAAAGAGTAGAGCTTGTTGCATGATTTTGACGTGATAAAGCCTTAATTGGTCGTGTTGTTTGGCTTGTTGCTCGTTTTGTTGGAACCAAGTTCAAATCATGATCTTCAATAGCCAACCAAAAGATCGTTGTCATTATCGCTCGGATTTGACTGTTAGTGTCTGTCCATTTATTGGACATCATTTATATATTATTACATTGGCAACATATTTTGTGTGTTAAGACTAAATCTTCCTAAAGGCTCTTCTACGAAACGGTACATCGGAGGATAGTGCTGGGTATTACCTCAAAACAAAAAAAACAGAAAGACTATTTAACATGAAATTTGAATATAAAGATGAAAAGTGGTAAAAGTCCAGCAACGGCTTCGAAATGAGATGTGATTTTATGCAGCTGCAGATGGTTCCTCGGTTGGTCGCAACCACCGCTCAACTTAAAGGTCACTTTAGGCTAACCTTCAAAAGTCAGTAGATTGGTTTAAATTCTGAAGGCTAGAAGTCGCTAGGAAAAAGTGCGAAGTAATGTACTTTTTATTAAAGAACAAAGGCTAAAAACAAAAATAAAATTCAGTCATTGGCTTGCAACGTTTTAGACGACTATCGTCTAAATTCTAAGTACTAAGAAAATCGTGTTTGAAAATCCGAACAGGTAACCAAAATTTATACGAAGCCAGTAAGATGTGGTACCCGTGGCGTGATGGCTACCATGTCCGCCTGTTAACCCAGAGGTTCATGGTTCGAATCTCAACAGGGGCAAACTGTCATACGTTCACTTTACGAGGAAATATGTAAGTACTAGGCTTTAAAATTGCCAGAAGTTGCTAGCGACAATCTCGTTCGAACGCAACAGTGATCGCTATTTCGTATATGAGGCATTTCTCAGTTACAACCACCGTTGTATTCTACATCTCACACTTATTAGGTTTGTTCGTTGAAGCCCTGGGGTCGCCAAAAGGCGTTTTTTGAGAAACCTAAAGTCGTCCTGAATATCAAACAGAGTGTTTTTTGAGCCCCGGTGTTACCCTCAACGCGCCCTAGGTTTTTGCTGGGGCGAGTTGAGGGCTTTCAAATGGAATGTATTTTTATTTAAATAACAGGGATGTGGTGATTTTGTGGCTCATTAGCAACCCGCCTCCCACATCTTCTTTCAGGCTCGTCTTCAGCTGCAACTATACCGAACTCGAACAAGTTTTGCTTCGGAGGCTCCCAACTCGTGGGCTTAGCTTAAGTCCGTCCTTTCCCCGAGGAACAGATGTTAAACTGCTATGTAGCCCTTCTTGATGGTTTACGATCGTCCTGATCTGGTCTTTATTAGCACCGGGCCAGCATAGTCAACTGCACTATTCTTAAATGGTCTTGTACGTTCTTTTGAAAGACGGCCTATTAGCTGTTCAGATGTTGCCCTGATCTGTCAGAACCACGTGTCTGATTCATTCCATTAACACCTGCACACCCTAATGAAGCATTTTCTGGTGTGCTTCTCTCGTTATTAGTTCACTTAGCCGGTTCTTTGTCTTTCTGATGGGGTGGACAAATTCGTAGGGCTTCTTTGAATTGTGACATCGAACCCCAACCCTCAGGATTCCTTGTGAGTGTAGAAATGGATATAGCGAAATTATGCTGCTGGAACTCACCAATGATGACTTTGGGGAAAGCTATTGAATCTCGTCCTGGTAAGCACAATGCTGTTTTGTCCTTGCCCATCAGGACAACACTACATTTTGTTTCTTCAGTGTCACTTTATTGCTTGACGATTCTTTTTGCGTGCCCTCGTAATCCTCATTACAATGGCTATCACTCTTAAAATGCGTTGACTTTCGTTCAAGAAGATTGTTGCCTTGATGCCGCGAAAGTGGTCATAGTTTCGATACCGTGACGTTAACAACGTCTAACGCTTTAGCTCCTCTTACACTTTGGTAACCGTGGTGCAGTGGTGGAGTGTTCAGTAGATTGGACGGACGCGTGGGCCGTGAGCCGGTGAGCCTCCCAGTTTTATCTCGATGCCTTTCTTGTAGTTTCTATTCTATGTGAAATTACAACCCCCTTTTCTCTTAGCCACCCCTTTTCCTTTTGCAAAAGCCATGTTGGTTCTTGCCACCACAGTTTGAACTGCACCAACTGCTTTTCGGGGATGCATCTGGATGTAAAATCAGCAGGATTGTCGCCGAACCGAATATATCTCCAACATCCATCACATCCACTCAGCTCTTGGATAGCACTCACTCTCACTCTGTTAGCCGCAAACGTCTTAAGCTCGCCTATCCATGGATCCAACATAAGGCAATCATGGAAACAGACCATTGATTTCTCTCCAAAAGTCTTGTATTGCGCAAGCATTGCTCACCTGCGTCATCAGTTTCACAAAAGCTCAACTGAACATAGCCCCAGTCTGGGTACAGGCATGGTTTTGATTGGAGTTACTCTGGATCTCGATGATTCTGTAAGTTGTCCTTTCAAGAAGTTGCAAGCACTTGTCGCAATAATATATATAATATTTTCGTTGAAGCGGGCATTGCGATAATGCACAAGCCTGACGACATCAATAACGACTTCGTTTTCTTCAAATTTCTTCACAACTTTGGCGAATACTTGCCTAAGTTAAAATGAGCAGGAAGAATTCTAGGTGCTCCATTGGTTTTTGAAATGAGTACTTCCCCGATTGAAACCGAGGGTAGCATTTTTGTGTACCTTTCAAGTTTAAAGAATGTCTTGTCATTTGTTCATTTTATTTTGCCATTTGCATCAATATTTTTGTGTGAGTAGCGAGGAAGTTTCAGTGACTGCTTCAAACAGTGAACTAAAAAATACTGCGCCTAAGCGCTGCGAGAAAAAAAACTGGTCCAAAACTGTGTTCCATCAAGGGTCTATTTGGCGACTTTCAGGTATTCACAGATAGATGCACCAATCTTAGCAAAAGATAATTGCAGTGCATAAGAAGCAAAGGTTTGATCCCCTTTTTCTTTTAATTTATACTCGACATCGTAATACGCATAGACAAAAAACTTTTGTTCCAAACTAAACTCGACAGCTTTGTAAAACACAAAGTGACACAATTAAGATCATTTTATGATGTTTCTTCTCATGGAGCCGTAGTAGAACTTTTCATATTTTCACTTCTTTTCTCCACAGCGCAGGTTTCCTAAGCAAACTTTTACACAATACCAATTTTCTATTCCATTTTCACTTCAATCTAATTTTTCATATTTTTTTTTTTTCAATTTATTTCCAGACTAATTAATTTTCCCTTCAAACTACAAAAAAAGTGAAAAAAAAATGAAAACCCATCGCCTTCAAGCAGCATTTGCACGTAAACGTGAAACTGACCACATTCGCACAGAACGTTCTGAGGCAGTGAGTGATTACTATACACATTGGGGGAAGCAAACGTCAAAGTTTGAAAGCTGGACAGCTCCTCAATACTATGAATTGGCAGAAGAAAATCTGAGGAAATCCAAGGAAAAGAAAGACAAAGAAGGTCGGCTGAATCAACGTCGACAAAAACTAAGAGAACTTTTGGAAAATGAGAAGCTTACTTACGAAGAACAACTGGAAGCTCTTCGGAGAAGACCAAAGTCTCGAAATTTAAGCAATGACGTCATGGAAAAAATTGATAAAAGTTTCAAAGCCAGACAAGATGAGAAGCGAAGACTAGAGCTCGAGGCTAAACTGTACGGTCGCTTGAGACACGGCGTCGAAGATGAAAGTCTGTTGTATGAGTCAAAATCTAACAACCAGGTGCTCGCCAAACTTAATTGGTTAGATAAGCAGGTAATTTGAAATATTTTTATTTACACAAACTGAAATATAAAAGAGAAATTCATTTACAGATAGAAGACCAAGTGCAACGAGAGCAGGAGGAGAAAGTTTCTCAAGAGAGGTGTCTTCGAATGCAGGAAGAGATACGCAGAACTGAGGAAAGCCACAAGGAGCGCCAAGAAATTCGTGAAAAAGAAATCAAAGAAATTCGGAGTCTACAAGAAAAACATTTGGCTGAACTTAAAGATCGCGAACAAGAATCTGAATATCTTAAATCAGAAGCATGTAGCCTCCAAGAAGCCCTCTCGACCATCAGTTCAGAGTTAAAGGCCGTAGAGGACAATCACACAACCTTTTTTGATAGCTCTCCGGTAACTCACAACTTGAATAGGATAAAAATGAATATACGCAAGCGGTCGGAGTACTTTCGCTCTCAACTGGATTCTGATATCAGTCTTCTTCGACGTGTGTTTTCGGTTTGCACCGACGAATCACCAATTAAAGCCCTCATCGATAAGTGGAATCTCCAACGTGAAGGAGAAATGCGAAACCTTTCAAACATCGAATGCATGTACGAATCAGAGGCAAAGATAAACCTACGACAGTGTGAAGAAACTTGGCGTCAGCTCAACTACGAACGTCACTTGGATCTGACCAACTTACTAAGGGACTTGAAAAGAAGCATCGGAAGTAAATTTTATGAAAATCAACAAAGACAAAAGGAACTCATTGAAATTCGTGCAACTCACCTATCGTCTATTGAAAACTCAAACGAGCGTTTGAAGCTGCTAATCAAGGAAAACGTTGAATCTCCCAGAGCACTTCTCATTGAAACTCCCAGAAGTGTCCTAACTTCACCTTTAAAGTCGTTTCAAAAAGTCAGCGACACATTTACAAATCTTAACCTGGATTGTCTAAGCGGTAGTGTTGGAGGAGGAAGTCAGCCAAACTCTGCACGATCCCAAATGGTTGCTACCCCAGATTCAGTTCAAGGACCAAAGTTCGGACGGAAAAAAGTAGCTTGGATGTGAGAAATTAACTATAATTGGATTTACAGCACATTTTTGTATTTTCAACTTTGTGAAATAAAATGGCCAACTACAACAAGCGGATTTTTCTTTCCATTGTTGACGGCTTCCGTTTCCTATGTCGAGTTTAAACAAAATTTGTCGCTTTTTATTTTTGTTGACTGCCTTTGAACAATTTTGCTGTTGACTACGTTTTGCGGCCGTTGTCTTCCACACAGAAAGCCATTTAATGCAATTTATTTTTAATGAGTGCAGCTTTGCTGAGGTCCTCTTAACTGGATACTGGATACTGGACTCGTTACTCACGCTGCTAAAATGCCATCAACACAATTGTGCACACTGCACATGCTTTAATGTGAAATTATAAACCAAGAACTAGTCGTTGTTTTCTCTAGCGTAACGATTGTGTGTTGGTTTTTTTTTTTTTTTTTTTTTTAGCCTGTTCATCCAACTGAAATGGATTCATAATTAAAAATCCAACAGTGAAAATTGTTGCTAACAGATTTGTTAATGTTTCCCCCAGCTGGTGGATGTTTGAGGCAATTCTTGTCGTCCTCGCTTGTAGAATTGAACGACGACCTTGAATGTTGGGTGTTAATACTACAGCAACTATTGTCAGTGCCATGGTTAAAAGCATGTGGACTATCTATATGCGAACGAAAAACATGGTGTCTCACTACGTGGTGCAGCGATCCGAACGCACTGCAAATTAATGATTGTGGTCAGGCACTGGCTGGCAGTATGTTCGTGTTGGGACAATTGTGACACCAAGCGCAATAATTGAGATTATTATTATATATAATTGTCGTTGGTTTTTATAATGCGCTCCATGGCAAAGATCAAGGACGAAGTTAAATAAATACGGAATACTCAGCTGTGGTGTTGTTTCATTATAATATGTAGTTTATGGTATGAGATTTCCAGTTCATGTTGATTGCATTATTAGGTTTATTTAAATATGTTGATATCGTAATTACAAAATTAATTAGTAAAATTATATCGCCACCCTTAACCTCAACTAGTCTACTATAAAGCTGTCAGGCAAACTAATGAAGTCCATAATTAGGGATATTCTGGCGGGCTTATCTTCTGTGGCATTTGAGTTGAAGTTGTTCTTCAAGATATGCAATTGAAGAGCTCGAGCGACAGGAACTTTGATGTCGAACTTAGTTTTGTTACAAGTCAACCTTTCGTTTTTATGGCGTAGACAGAAAATCAACGCTGTCTCACAAAGTAGTGAGGCTCCGTCTACTAAAGGCAGTTGCATTTGATTATGTTTGGCAATGAGAAAACAAGTATTTGTTTATTTATTCTAATACAAAGGATTTCATTGGGATAGTTGGACAGGCACTGTATCATTATCGAGTCATCTATTAACTAATTTGAAAATTATTTTAAAGAAGGTATAGCAAAAGGCTTATACTTTTCTGCAACAGCTGGACGACAAATACTGATGCAAAAACTATCGAGGGCTGCTTACGATCAGCATAACGAAATTTACAAGGAGAAAAGAAGGGAGGAACACCGAACTCTCAAAAAGAAAAAGAAGCAGCATGAGAAGCGCTCGTTTGAGGAAATTGAGAGGTGCCATGACAGGAAGAAGTTTTACCAAAAGGTAAAAAGATCCTGCCAGGGTGGCAAGCCGAACTCAAGCCTGTAAAGACCAGCAAGGAAACATAATTGTAGAGTCACAGTCACTACTGAGGATCTGGAAAGATCACTTCTGCAGACTGCTTAACGGCGATGAGGACACAAATTTCGCTGTCAGGCACACTGATTTATTCAGCTTGGACAATGATCAAGAATGCCTTCCTCCCGACCTAGAAGAAGTTAAGCTTGCCACATGCAAACTTAAATCAAATAAGACTGCAGGTGCAGATGGCCTTGATGCCGAACTTTTCAAGGCAGCTGGAGTTCAATTGGAAAGGAGCATGCACCAGCTGATCTGCATGATATGGTCGGAAGAAAGCATGCCCAATGAATGGAACCTCAGTATCGTATGCCCGATCCTAAAGAAGTGAGACCCTCACAATTGCGCCAATTACAGAGGGATAAGCCTCCTTAACGTCGCTTATAAGATCTTGTCTGCTGTAATATGTGAACGTCTGAAACCCCACGTCAACAACTTGATTGGTCCTTATCAATGTGGTTTTAGACCAGAGAAGTCCACAATAGACCAAATTTTCACATTACGGCCGATCTATGAAAAAACCCGAAAACGTAATATCGATATTCACCATCTTTTTATCGATTTCAAGGCCGCGTATGACAACATTTACAGAGACGAGCTGTACAGAGCCATGTCTAGTTTCGGCATCCCTTCAAAACTCGTACGACTATGCAGGATGACTTTAGAGAATTCACGCTGCTCCGTCAAGGTCGGTAAAGAACTCACCGAGAACTTTGATGTCGAAAATGGCTTTAGGCATGGCGACAAACTGTCATGTGATTTCTTTAACATCATACTGGAAAAGATTGTAAGAAACTCAAACGTCAACACCAGAGGAACAATCTTTCAAAAGTCTGTACAATTACTCGCCTACGCAGACGATATTGACGTAATGGTAAGAAAAAAGCGTGATGTCATAGGTGCTTTTGCGAGTATTTAAACAGAAACGGCAAAAATGGCTTTGATAGTTAATGAGGGCTAAACGAAGTATATGTTGTCATCAAACAAGGACACAGAACATCGACGAATTGGACAAAACGTCACAATAACGTCTAAGACAGACATAACTTTGAGGTAGTACAGGACTTCGTCTACCTAGGATCCGCTATAGACACAAACAACAACATCAGTGCGGAGATCAAACGGAGAATAACTCTTGCCAACCTTTGCTTCTAAGAAGACAATTGAGAAACAAAACCCTCTCCAGAAAAACCAAGGTGACCTTGTTTATAACCTTGATCATCCCAGTCCCGCTTTACGGTGCGGAAGCATGGACCTTATCGAAAGCGGATGAGAAAACTCTTGGTCGTTTCGAAAGAAAAATTCTCCGAATGATCTTTGGTCCCGTATGCGAAGACAATGTGTGGAGAAGAAGATACAACAACGAGCTGTATGAGCTGCACCGCGACATGTGCATGGGCAGAAGAGTACGCATCACGAGGCTGCGATGGTTGAGCCATGTAGAGCGGATGGACCTAAACGCTTCGGGTCGACGGGCTGTCGAAAGCACATTGCAGTGAAGTCATGGAAGGGGAAGTTAGTAACAGCTTCACAAATATCGGCAGCTGCCAAAAGTTCTTAAGCATATTTGATGGGTTCATTGGTAGCAACCAACGATGACGTGATGTACCAGCTACGTCGAGTCGATTTATCGGGTAGAAAGAGAGTTACCAACATTAGATTGAGTATCTCTGCTCTTGAACCGTTTGATTTTCTGAGTGTTTCCTGTCTGGTCTATTTACAGTGCTCGTCTTAAGGGGTTTGGCAAGCCGTCTAAGAATCCACTCCAATGTTCATACAGAATTCTTTCTATGATGCATTCTTCTGTTTTCATCGATAGAGGTTTTAATCGGCCTCTAATTTGGTCTTGAGAGACTTATACAGAAGACTTCTTATTTCGCTGCGAAGTTTCTGTAGTTCAGCGTTCCAACACAGAACCGTAAATCTACTTGGCTTTGGTCAATTACTTTCCGTCTTCTTGCCGTTACAAAGGTTGTTAATGTCTAAATCAGAGGACAAGATGAAGCTAAGAAGATGGCCATCTCGCATTCGGAGCCGCCCCAGATCAGGTTTTGAGCGTTCGCATCGCAGCATATGATACGTGCTTACATCTTTCACACAATTCCACCAGTTCCTCAGTGTATCTAGTAGGAGGGGGCACAATTTTATTCCAAGAGAACTAAACTGACGCAACGATGACAGCTTGCCACTGACCATTCGTTTGGGTGTTTACAGTCGTCGCAACCAAGTCTTGACTGAAAAATTGATTTGACCCATGGCTTTTGAATTTCTACGATGTACTCTATTTTGAACACAAGTATTGCTACAAGTATTCAAACTATACTATAGCCGCCGTATTAATAAACGCGGAATAGCTGGGTTAAGCTTTATTCCGTGGATTAAGTGGAAAATGGTATAATGGTAACTTAATCCATGGAATAAGGCTTAACCCAGCTATTCCGCGTTTATTAATACGGCGGTAGAAGTTTAAGAGTGCTAATTTTCGGAGGTTTTTTCCCTCTTGGTTAGTTCGCGTGGAGCAGACTGACTAGCGGAACCGGTGTCATTCGCCGACGTTCTGGTAGGATCTCCGGCAATTTTTAGCGTTTCTTATTTCTTATTCCGTCCTACCGGTGTCCATTTACCAAATTTGCGGTGTTTGTGACTTACGATTCCGGTTTCATTGATCAGTAGAAAAAAAGGGCAACTTCAGTTACAAGACATCGGGTAAGACCTCTTCCAAAATTCGCCACTACTACCAAATAGCTGCAGTTAAACTCAGCACTTTTGGTTAAGTTAGTAACAACCTGTTGAGCTTCACTCGATTCTGTGGTAGAACCACTCTGATCAACAGCTGAACATTAATACACACCTGAAGAGGCGGTAGTTTGTATGTAAGAGGGGCGTTTTAGAATCTGTACACCTGCATCCGGCCGTAATCGAAAAGACTACGGTTGGATTGTCGTTTGTCGCTTTAACGGAAAATTAAATTCCTTTCGGTTATCTTCCATACTTTTGTTGACCATTTCTTGGTTTCGTCTATTTTACCCACACTACGAAGACCTTTCGGCGTCGAATTCGGTTCAAAACCTACTCAAACCCCCCACCACGGCAAGGGTAATGATCGTCAAAGAGGAAGCTTTTATCATATTCAACACTGCTTTAGGTTCATCATTTAACCACCATGTTTCTTTGGCTTGTTTGATAATGTCCTTTTAAAACCTGTAGCAATAACAGCCAGAAAGTAATCGTTTTAAAAAATGGTTAGTTCTTAGGTGACATATCCCACCATCTTAAAAAAAATTTAAAAAACTAATTTTTAAATAAAAAAGACAACATACTGCAATTTTGAACTTTTTCTTTTTACTTCTACAAAAAGAAAAGTGAAAATAAAATTGTGTAACGATGACAAAACGTCCCGTTTGCAACACACCATCAATTACAATTGCCATTCATTAAAATCTGCGGCCTTGTTTGACCCAAAAGCGCATTCACAACAAAAACCGGCACTGTCTGTGAATAGTTCCGTTCCATGCACAGAACACAACCCATGACCCCATTCATCCTCGAATAATCGCAAAACAAAAAGAATATTAACTGTTGGATTATTACTTTTGTCTCACAACTGAATCAGTTATAAAGAATAAGGATTTAAGATTTTATAGAGGATTTTGTTCATTTTTCATTTAAAATTCCATGTTTTGCATTCTATATGCAAACGAGAAACAGAGAACGTCATGATAAAAAATGTGACATGGATAACAAGCATTTGTTTGAAGAAACGTATCCTGGTTTCGTGTGTTGTGTCTATATGCCGTGCTGTTTTGAATGTTAGTTAAATTCTAGACAAATTTCAAATTCTACCTTTTGTTTAAAGGTGTCGGTACTCGGTAGCATGTGGCACCGTCCTCGCGCCGCCGCCCCCCACCTACCAGCGCGGGGGTGGTAATAATAAATGATGCTTGGAAATTAAACGTTCGCTTGTGGGACGTTTGTGGGTTTTTGGCTTAGTGGATAGGTATATGTAGAAAGATACACCTTTAGCTGAATATATGTACATTTTAAGTGTAAAGGAAGAGAAGGGATTGGTGTGATTAATTGATGATGTTGGTGTAGGAACTAGGGAGTTACAAGTAGATTAAGGATACACTTATACAGTTTATGTTAATTCAGGAAAATGTAAGCCTCAAGAGCTTAAGGGTAGGGTTTTAAAAACCTGGTTTTTGGGCTGGACATATTAAATTTTAACTGAATGTGTGTGCTATTTGGTATTCTTGTGAGGGAAAGTCTGGTTTTTTGTTCTAATGAAAAAGGTACAAAATAGCGGATAGGCATTTATGTATTTACCTACATTTGAGGGAGAAGTTTGTACTTCTGTTAGAATGGAAGAACGAGTACATAATGTAAAGTTTAATTGAATCTAATTTCCTCCATTGCTAAAAAAACACCCGTGTTATTGTTTAAAGCACAGAAAATATTATCGTCAAGTAGAAGTTCAGGCTGTGTGAGTTTGACTAAATATGAGTCAATATAAGGGTTGTAAATTATCACTGAAATAGAAGATCCATGTAAAATTCCATTTTCCATTTTAAAGGACGATAAATTATGGCGGTCAATATTAACTTGGAAGATTCTTGAAGTCATGAAAATGATGAAATAAGTTTAATTATTTGAACGGGGACACCCCACTGTGATATTAGTGTGAGGACGGGATACATGGTGTCACGATCGAACGCTATTTAAAGTTCAGATAACATAACTATGGCATGTTTGGTTTCCGACAGATTTGCTGATAGTTTTCGTTCCAGTGAAAGAACCTTTCTTTGTTTCAGTGATTCGTTTTTCTGCAGTAGCTCTGACCTTTTTTATTTATTATGCCTCTTGAAGAGTGTTTTGAGGTGTTGAAGTAAATAGTGAATGGGTTTTTGTAGCTTTTTCAAATAACTTCCAGCTTGCGAGTTCTTCTTTAAAACTGCCTGTAAATTTTGTATTAGATCTCCGTGAATTATAATAGGGGTATGGTCCCTACATTCTCCTAGGGTATTTAACATCAGAATCAGGGAGGCAAGTTTGTGAGTCTATGATGTTGAAGCAGACCGTTGCTACTTCGAGCTTTTCTACAGGGTGTGGAAAATGGAACGTACTTTTCGCGGGAAAATCAGCAGGAAAAAGCAAATTACCTACTAGGCTATCGCATATTTTAACCCCTCCCATATTCACCACGTGGAGTCCGATTATAGCTACTATTACTACTACTACTACTACTACTACCACTACAACTACTACTACTATAAGTTAACACGTTCGCTGTTCAAGTAAGACTATCTTTATTTGGTGCATAAGAAATGAGTGTGAATTTATACAATTATCAAGAGTATAAATCTTTTTTTTTTTTTAATTTTTTTTTTAATTCAAGAATTTGAATATTCTATTCAGCGTAAAGTTGTAATTTTATAAAACAATATTTATTATTACGTTAAGTACAATTTGTATGATTCATCTTACAGGTTCATATTTAATGACTGGTTTAACCGTGCGACCGTATCTTGTGATGTATGTTGAGGCTTTGACATCGTTACTGATATCCCTAGTTCAAGATCCAGAATGAGGGTCTCCCCGTTCCTGAATGGAGGATCATAAGAAGAGAAGCCAAAGGTGCCGCCTCTGTTCTTACCTTTTCGGTGGACCACAAATCTGCGGCTCTACTAAAAACAAGAAAAAACATCATAGACTTTAGGTTTGGCGATGTTCAACTCCGCCATCCTAAAGCCCCTAAAAAAACTGGTGCCCCCAAACCCCCACCTAACTCCCCTGTCAAGACAGCCTGTACGACTCTGACGACAGGTAAAAGCGCTCCACAGCCTTCACCAACGTCAGATCTACAAAACAGGCTGACAGCTCCATTAAACCTAGTTCCTCCCCCCTCAGTTGCTAATGCCACACATACCTCACCAGAAGAGTCAGCCGTTAGGCCCTCCTCACCAAAAGGTACTTCTGGCAACGCAACAACAACTCCCCCCCCCCTCCCTGCTCAACAACCGTCACCAAAACAACACCAAAAGGCGTAAATGCTACACCAGCTGCAAGAAGCAGCTCAGCCTAATTTTGGGCTCCAAAACGGGACCCCAGGCCCAAAGGTAAAGCTCGGCAGAGGCTATTAAAAGCACCAGCGAGCTTTACCTCAACCCCAAAAACAAAATGAGTTACACCACCCTAAAATTCCTGCAGATAAATCTTATGCACGCCAAAGCTGCCTCAGCTGCGGCTAGTAGAGAATTTGTCAAGCAGGATCTGGACTGCTTACTAGTCCAGGAACCATGGGTGGTAAGAGGCCAAATAAAAGGCCTTCCAACACAATCGTGTAAGTTAATATACGACAACACGCAACTCCAACCACGAGCTGCGCTTCTTATCCATAAAAGAACTAACTTTCTTCCCATTCCAGAATTCATCACTAATGATCTCGTTGCGGTACTAGCTGAGATCCCCACGGCAAGAGGCTTACAAAATATTGTAATAGCCTCAGCCTACTACCCGGGGGATACTACCTCCGCACCACCTGAAGAGGCAAGAAAACTCGTTAGATACTGCAACGCAAGGGGAAGACAACTACTACTTGGTTGTGATGCCAACTCCCATCACACCATATGGGGTAGCACAGACATCAACAAAAGAGGTGAGTCACTTTTAGATTTTCTTATGCACTCAAACTTAGATATTCTAAATAAGGGAAATGAACCTACTTTTGTCACCTCCACTAGGAAAGAAGTGTTGGATATGACAGTGGCAAGTTTTGCCATAGCCAACAACATTCTCAATTGGCATGTCTCGAAAGAGATATCATTCTCGGACCACCGGCACATCAGATTTGATCTGTCAAGGCCGAATCCCAACAATATAGAAAACAATAGGGTACCAAGACACACGGACTGGAATCTCTACACAGAAACACTCCGTTGTGAATTTGAACCATCCTATCCAAACATTGACTCTCCTTATCAACTTGAAAGGGAAGCAACACGCTTAAGCTCACAAATCACAAGCGCATACGAGTCCAGCTGTCACATTAGACAGATAAACTCAAATCGCGATGTTCCCTGGTGGAACAGTGAGTTGGAGAAGTTAAAAAGAAAGCTTCGAAAGTTGTTCAACAAAGCTAAACGAACCAATTCGTGGAGCGAATATCGAACAACTCTAACGACTTACAATTCGATGATAAGAAGGCAAAAACGACTTACATGGAAAAACTTCTGTGAAAGTATCGATAACTTGCCTTCTTCAATTAGAGTTCAAAAAGCCTTAGCTAAAGATCATAACAATGGTATTGGTCTCTTAAAAAAATCGGATGGTAGTTTTACCCAAAGTTACAGTGAAACTCTGAGCCTACTTTTGGCCACTCATTTTCCTGACTGTATACATACCACTGATCAATCACTAACCACAAATGTGAGTTACACTACACCTAACAGCACAACAAGAAGTCTAGCTAGAAAAATTTTTAACGAAGACTCCATTAAATGGGCAATATCCTCCCAACAGCCTTTCAAGGCGCCCGGGGAAGATGGTATCTTTCCTGCTCTCTTGCAGTATGGAATTGATACCATAATCTGCTCACTTATACTTATCTATAGGTCCAGTTTTGAATTAAGCTACATCCCTCAAACTTGGAGAAAGGTGAGAGTTGTATTCATACCAAAAGCTGGCAATAGATCAAACTCAGACCCAAAATCCTTCAGACCAATCAGTCTCACATCTTTCTTTCTAAAGGTCATGGAAAAAGTGATTGATTTACACATTCGCAGTACGGCCTTAATAGCAAATCCTCTCAATGCTAACCAATTCGCTTACCAAACGGGTAAATCTACTGTTACAGCCCTCCATCAGCTTGTAAGCAAAATTGAGACTGCGTTTGCTAAGAAAGACATCATACTCTGCATACTCACATCATACTTTATGCCTAAACGCATAATGTTACACCACCCCTTTGAAGTAATCTTTCCAAACCGCTCAGCATGGAAGAACCCTGTAATTCTTACAAATAACTTCCAATACATCTGGTATACTGACGGTTCAAAAACAAACAACGGTGTAGGTGCAGGGATTTACGGTCCCAACTTTAAATCATCTACATCCCTTGGTAACACAACTACTATCTTTCAGGCAGAGGTAATGGCTATAGAATTCTGTATTAGAGAATGCATTAGAAGAAACCTCCGAAGATCAAGCATCCTAATCTGCTCTGACAGTCAGGCAGCACTAAAGGCGCTGTCCTCGAACAAAATCGAATCCAAACTAGTTTGGAACTGCCTGACTTGTTTACTTCAATTAGCTACTCACAATAAAATAACTCTTTCATGGGTGCCTGGTCATGAAGGCGTACCGGGTAACGAAGAGGCTGACCGACTTGCTAGACTTGGCTCTCAGTCTCAATTCAAAGGCCCTGAACCCTACTGTGGTCTCCCAATAAGTAGCCTAAAAAACGAATTAGCTACCTGGGAACGACAGAACATGATCAGCACCTGGAACAACTCAAATGGCCATCGTCAGTCAAAACTATTCATTGACTTATCCCACAAACGTATGAAAGAAATTCTTGACATGAGCAAACGTGACGCAAAGTTACTTACGGACTTCTTCACTGGACACTGCTCTCTCAAGTATCATCTTAAAAACATGGGCATCAGCCAAGACGACACCTGTCGTCTCTGTCTTGAAGACATAGAAACAGCTGAACACATTTTATGCGAATGCCCTGCCTTAGCTAGATCCAGGCTTAAAATATTCAATAAAGGGTTCCCCTGTCCCCTTGATATCAGAAACACCTCTTCCTCGAAGATTCTTAGGTTCTTACATGACCTCAGCTTCGAATGAACAAACCTATACACTACGTGTAATTAAACCTAAGGGAACAGCACAAAAGATCTTTCAGGTCGACGTGCTTGCAAAGGTAATTTTTCACCTTCACCCTATAAATTAAAAAAAAAAAAAAAAAAGATATCCCTAGTTGGTTCTGGGTTGGAAGCGTTTTTTTATATCTGTTGTTGTTGATCGTTTCGCTTCTTTTCTTTGAATTTTCAGTCACTGCCTCGTTTGGTGATTGATTGTGCGGATTAACTGCAATACTTTTTTCTGAAAATATATGAGTGTTAGTTTTGTTTAAGTGAATTGAATTTCGACGAATGGTTTTTCCGTCATCAGTACGATTTCTGTATGAACGAGGTGTGTCAGCTGTTAATTGGATTTCTCCAGAAGTCCAGTTACGTACACGTACACCTCTTTGAATACAGACTCTATCTCCTGGATTCAAAGATTTTGAAGGCTTCGTGTTGACATCGGCATAATATTTACCGACAAGTCTGGAATGTAACATGTTTTGTTTGATGTAGTTGACTATGTTTGGTTTAACGTTGATCGTGTACATCGGCTCATTAATCTCTGATTTGGAGACCGCATTTCATTGTCCCTTGAGGTATTTCTCCAGTTCAGTAAGGCCAAGTCCACATCCGATCCAAGAAAATCTTTTTTGCTTCTTGAACATACCTCTCAGCGAGACCATTTGAGCGAGGATAGTATGAGCTGGAGGTTTGATGAACGAATTCCCAAGACTTCACAAAGTCATTAAATTCCTTCGAGGAAAATTGAGGCCCATTATCGCTTTCAAGTTTCATTGGAATGCCAAAAGTTCGAAACCAGAGTTTAAGTAAGCGAATGACTTCAGAAGAAGTGGATTTTTGTAGACTCTGAAAATCAAAAAAACTTGAATAACTACCCACAACAAGCAGATATTCAGCGCCTTTAAATGTAAAAATGTCTGTTGCAACAATTTCCCACGGAAGGTCTGGTACAACTTTTCGATAGTTGGCTCTTTTGTTTTAGATGATTGGTTGGCCTGACAAATATTGCAATTTTTTACAAAGTTTGTTACGTCATCTACCATCCCGAGCCAGAAAAGAGCACCTCTTGCACGACTAAGAGATCTCTGAATACCTTGATGTCCAGCGTGGACTTTTTCCATCATTGACTTTTTCATAGCTGTGGGTATTACTATCTTCTCACCCTTCATCACGATATCTCTGTCGAGTCCAAGTTCATCTCTAAAGGTCCAAAATTTCTTTGCAGTATCTGAAACCTGTGTTACGTTTTGTGGCCACCCAGTCGAAACGTATCTTGTAACTTGTTTAAGGCACTCATCATTTTTAGTCTCCTGTGCTAAGATGTTACAAGTTTGATCGATACTTGAACTAAGCAGTTTATTTGTAACTAGGTGTGCCAGCGACTTCGTTCGCAAGAATTAGCATAACTTATTTATTTATCAACCGATTGACATGAAATAAAAACTAAATGTTAAGTGAAGCTTACCACAATATATTACTGAAAACCCCATCTAGATAGGAAAGCCTTTTTCTGAGATTAGCGTGCACAAACAAACAAACTGTTACGTTTTTATTATATGTATAGAAGATAGATAGAAGATTCAACGTCCGAATCAGTCTCTTGCTTTGATGTCGGCACAGTACAATCGCGACTTAGTGCGTCAGCGACTGCAATTTCCGTCCCCTTTCTATAAGTGATATTCGGTGCATAGAGTATCACTTCGAATAATATTCTTTGTAATCTGTTTGGTGCGCAATGTAGAGGTTTTTTGAATATGGCCTCTTGGGGCTTGTGGTCGGTTTCCACTAAGAGACGCTTACCGAAAACGTATTCATGAAATTTCTTACATGCGAAGTGAATGGCCGGTGCTTCTTTCTCTATCTGTTGATAGTTCTGTTGAGCTGCTGTTAGAGGTTTTGATGCGTATGCAATCGGCTGATCTTTTTGCATCAGCACCGTACCCAAACTATGCTTACTCGCATCTACTTGTAGTTTGACATCTAATTGTGTGTCGTAATAACGTAAAACTGGGGTGGTTGAAAGGCTTGCTTTGAGTGTGTGGAATGATTTGTCGTGATGCTGATTCCAATCCCATGCTACGTCTTTTTTAATCAAATCTCTAAGAGGTTGTGTGATTTCAGACAAATTTTCTATGAATTTGCCAAGATACGTGACCATTCCTAAAAATCTTTGAAGCTCCAGTATATTGGTTGGTTTCTTAATTATTTGTATTGCTTCTACCTTGTCTTTGTCCACCTGAATGCCATTCGAAGTTAAGATATGTCCAAGGAATTTCACGGACGTGGAAATGCATTTCTCCTTGTTTAATTTCAAACCCTTAGCTAGTAATTTTGATATGACTTTATCTGTTAACGATTAAGCTCTTTCTTTGAGGATGCGTGAATGAGTATATCATCTATAGATACCTCAACGTTTTCATCATCTTCTAACAGATTGGACATTATATCTTGAAAAATCTCTGATGCCAATTCAAGTCCAAAAGGAAGACGAGTGTAAGAAAAACGACCCCATGACGTTGCCATCGTGAGTAACTTCTGTGTACGCTTTGGTGCCTTTATTTGGTGCATAAGAAAATGAGTGTGAATTTGTACATAGGTACAATTATCAAGAGTAAATCTTATGTAAACCAAACAGGGTGTTCATGCCTCTTGACAGACTACTCTTTGGGAAGTCGTTTGTCTACGCAACTAAGCCCGAGACGAATAATGCCTTGGAAGAGAAGTTTTAGCGCGTTATTGTTGCCATACGGCCCTAAATGCTAGAAAAGTGATCGAAAATTGGGCCTTTCGGAATTTATTACCGATATTTTACTGCCTGTAATAATTTTTAAAACATAATGGCAAACCGTTATCTTTAAAGCTAAATTTTTGTATATAACATTGAACTATATTCGTTTTATTTCTTCTTGAAAAACACGCGTCCAAAAAAAACACCCTTCATATCTGTCTTTGTACATTAAAAGTTGGTGAAAATCCGGGCTTTCTGATTACTTTATCCACTCCACAGTATGTCATTTGAGACCAGGAGTTAAACCTTCTGCTTTTGATTCGAAATTTCTCCCACTCATTTGTAACACTTAGCTAGAGCTATATTGTTTCTAATGGCTCTTCCGCACTTCCGGTTCGTCAAGTAATGGGAGTGAAACTTTACCACTGCAACAGCATATTCTAGCAGTTTCTTCTTTCCCTTTCATAGCATAGCAACACTGATATTTTTAATGGAGTGATCCAACAGTTAATTAAGTAAATATGATCACGATATTCGATTGAAGGATCATATTGAACTCCATAAGAACATACCAATCACCAATGCTTAATTACATTTCGTTGAAGACTTTTTCTTTCTACTGAATAAACCATTTTTTCTTTCATTGCAAATGCGCTCCTATAATCTGAGCAAAGTCCAACGAACAGCCTGTTTATGTATAAGCGGAGCACTGAGATCAACACCCTCAGCTGCCCTAAATATACTCCTTAATCTCATACCACTAGATATCTTCAGTAAACAAATGGCCGCAAGTACGGCCACTCGTATCAGAGCTATCTCCCAATGGACCGATAACAACATCGGTTATGCCACAATCCTGAATACATTCAGATCAATCCCTTGCCACTCTGACTACACCATCCCCCAATTGGTTTTTGATAATAAGTTCCATGTCTCAATCCCAACGAGAACGACCTGGGAAGACGAAGAATTTTTGAGAGATGATTCAATTCATTTCTATACAGATGGGTCAAAAACCGAGGAAGGGGTTGGCTGCGGGGTGTACTCAAAACGACTTAACGTAAGTCTCTCTTTCCGCCTCCCAAACCATTGTAGCGTGTTCCAAGCGGAAATTCTGGCGATCAAAGAGGTCCTATCATGGCTAAAAGAAAACGTGATATCCTCAGCGAATATCCGGATTTTCTCAGACAGTCAGGCAGCCCTCAAATCACTCGGCGCCGTTTCCACGAACTCAGTAACCGCCCTTAACTGTCGCCTGTCTCTTAAGGAGATGGCTGAACAGTTCAATATTCACCTTATTTGGGTGCCGGGGCACAGAGATATCGCGGGCAACTGTAAGGCCGATGAACTCGCCAGAAAAGGAACCGTTCTACCGATATCAACCAGCAGGTTGAATATCGGTATACCAATCGCTACATGTAAACTTATGCTAAAGCAAGAGGCAATGGATAGAACAAATCATTGGTGGAACAGTATCACCACATGTGTGGCAACAAAACAGCTATGGCCAGGACTTGATCCAAAACGCACAAGGCATTTGCTATCCATAACCAGATTGCGCTTTAGCTCCGTAATCAATGTCATTACAGGACATTGTCTGATAGGCAGACACGCCATAAGACTTGGTGTTCCCTCAAATGACTTCTGTAGAAGTTGCTTAGATGAGGAGGAGGAAGAAACTATTCCACACCTCCTCTGCTCATGTCCTGCACTCTCCATTAAAAGAAAACGGCATCTTGGAAAAGATTTCCTCGATGATCTAAACGATCTGGCGAACACAGATATCCTTCATCTCTTTCGCTTCATAAAAAGCTCCAAATGGTTTTGTTAAGTGGGGTTCTTCCTCACTTAAATCTTATGGTATCACAACGGATCAAATACTGGTCTAAGTGTGTCAGTTGGTTTTCCTGACAGCCATTTCAACCTAACCTAACCTAAATGCGCTCCTGTATTCTTCCCTAAAGCACAACCATCACAATCCTCATTCGACTGGTAATGATCATCATACTCACCGGCATCGTCATTATTGTCATAACCATCATCACAAAAGAAAAGCAGCACATAGTTACCGGAATAGTCAATTGCATTTCCAGTAGGTATTCCCGATTCCTTCTTCAGCGTTCAGCAGCAGGAAGCCTTTTGCAGCTTGCATTTATATTTCGGCTCGTTAGTCCTTAAAGGAGATTTGATGCTATATTGTTGCAGTTGTACAGTGGTTATGTATGAGAAATCACACTTTACATTATAGTAATACCATGATACTCTTAACAAATAAATATATCCATATCCAAGCAGAGTGTGGGGCTTTCGCGCGTGTTGGGATTGGGAGTGTTATGTTGTTGTTGTTCTAAAGTAGTCTAGCAACGAAGGAGAATAGAAAAGGTTTCGGTGGTGAAGTGTAGTCGTGTTTACCCTGTTTTTATCTAAGCTTCTGCGAGTTACTTTTGCCCGTAAGCACCCAATTCCAGGAAATGACTGTAATTGCTTCTTGGGTCTTATCGTGAAGTGTTTTCTTCATTTTTGTTTTCTGTACCTACGAGTAGGTATCCTACCTATACTCACAGCACAGCTAGAAACCACGGAGAATTTAAGCTCATTTTCTCTCACCGACACCGTTTCGACAGAAAAATGGAGGTGTGTATCTCCTATAAAGTTTTTTTTTTTTGTTCTTGCACGTGAATCTATGAGGTTGAAAATGCATTATTTTGTTTCAACTTCATGTAAATTCGATTTAATGTATTGTAAAGGAAGGACTTGAGGAGAAGACATTTCGCAGTGCAATTCCATCTTCTTGGCAGGGGGTATACTTGAGTCCACTTGGGTGTGACCGGTTTGGGAAATTATGAGTTTGCTACCCCCGCAGGTGTGGTGTGAAATGTTTATACTTAAAAGAGGAAAAAAATGTAAATGCGCTTTATACGCACGGAAGGAGTTTTCAGTTTGTTACTCGTTTAATCAAAAGAAAAACACACAAAATTAAAGGTTGTGTTCAGGAAAAGGCAATAGAAATGGAAACATTGAGAAAAAGCAAATTGCATTTTGGTGCCATCATCAGCATTTAAATGTATTTTTATCTTTTTACTTTGTTTCAGCTTGACTTGGTTTTTGGTTATCTCTCTCTTTGTGTATGAGTATGATGGGCAAATGAGGGAAATAGTTTTGAGATGTGAGAGTTAATGGAAAATTGTCAGCTCAGTGGTCAGTGGGAACGAAGAGCTTTTTGGTCCTGTGCCTCATCATTTTTTGGCGGATGTTTAAAAATTTGAAGAGTATTTTTGTTAACATTGAAGGCTTAAATGTCATTTAAAACTAACCGTCGCGTCGGCGTCGAAACGAAACAAGGTTGATGGGTTGGAGTTTCAAAGGGAAAAGCAAGCCAAAGAAACATGGTGGTGGAATGATAAAAGCAGTACGTTAAAAGCTTCTTCCTCGACGATCGGTGGGGATGGGATTGAATTGTTTTTTGAACCGAATCCGTAGGTCTTCGTAGAGACTGGAAAATAGACGAAACCAAAAAATGGTCAGCAAATATATGGAAAATGACCGAAAGTAATCTTATTTTTAGTGGATGGGCGTTGTACTATTCGGGTAGGCTATGACTGGCGCCCAGATGCTGCAACTTAAAGTACACGTCAATTGTGCTTACTATACCTCCAACCGGTATCCACTGGGACCTGGGCTGCTCTGTCCAGAGCTGACCTGCTAAACTAGTAAGTGCGAGTGTTGTCAAAGGAATGCGGAACAAAAGAATTGTGATCAACACTATAATTGCTCTGCGAACAATGACTGACTGCACGAATCTCAGTGGTCTACGAGAGCTTTCGTGTAAATGTCCCAGCGGATGAATTCGTCGTCAGAATCAACGGTGGACTTCAGCAGCCAAAAAAGCAGAAACCCCTGAAGGAGCTACTCCAACATATTTGGTTTAAAGGTCTTTCAGGGTCTTTCAATACTTGGACAGGGTATTGAAGTAGAGATGGTGGCGGATGAGCTCCTGGTGAGCCAACGGCAGCACTCACACCCCTGCAGCAGGGTACTGACACTGGATATTCCAGCCCTTTGTGTCCGAAGGGATCCAAAAGGACCTGGCCCTCCAGGTTGGGGGTTGTGCATAGGGTTAACTACCCAACCACGAAAAAAAAAATATGGTTCCGAAACAACCAAAAGCCTCGGATAACGATAATGATTTCAAAGTTGACGACCTAAGCAAACGAAAAAAGGACAACGACCTCCGGATCTGCACGTGGAACGTAAGATCTCTTAACGGACTACGTGCAGCTGGAGAATTAGCGGACGCCCTGGACTGCTGCAAAGCAGACATAACCGCCATCCAAGAAGTGCGATGGAGTGGACCGGGCATAAAGAAGATGAAAAACTGTGACATCTACTATGGCGACTGCTATACAGACAACAGAAACAACGGGTGCGGATTTGTAGTTAGAGGATGACTCAGGGATAAGGTGATTAGCTAAAATCCAGTTAATGAGCGTATAATGACCATCCGCATCAGGGCTCAATTCGCCAACATTAGCCTAATATGCGCCCATCCATGAAAATCTTTCTTGCCGATTTTAACGCAAAACTAGGGAAGGAGGACATCTTTGGAAATACAATCGGTGAGCATAGCCTCCATGACAACACCTCCGAAAACGGACTGAGGCTAATCGATTTTGCTGCGGGGCTAAATCTTGTTGTAAGTAGCACACGCTTCCCGCATCTCAAAATTCATAGAGGTACATGGCGATCCCCAGATCAATTAACCGTCAACCAAATTGACCATGTTGCGATCGACGCAAAGCACTCTTCCAGTGTGTTAGATGTCCAAGCTTTCCGAGGGGCCTACTTTGACTCGGACCACTACCTTGTTGTAGCCAAGGCACGAATGAGGATATCTTGTTCACGACCAGCACGAACTAACGCTGTGAAGAGATATGACGTCGGAAAGATACAATCGCAAGAGATTGCCAATGCCTTTTCCAATCGAGTGTCCCTTCAATTATCCTTGAATCCCATGCCGCCAGCATTAAGCATTGAAGACCAGTGGCAGCAATGCCAAGAAGCCATCAGAACCGCTGCCTCTGAGGTTCTGGGTTTCACTCGGCCACCAAAACGAAACCGATGGTTCGATGAAGAATGCAGGCAGGCAAATGCAGCCAAACAAAAAGCACGACAAATGCTGATGCAAAAGAGAATAAGGTTGCTTTCGACCAGAATAACGAGATTTACAAGGTTAATAGAAGGGAATAACACCAAATTCTCAAAAAGAAAAAGAAGCAGCATGAGAAGCGCTCTTTGAGGAAATTGAGAGGTGCCATGACAGGAACGAGATTCGGAAGTTTTACGAAAAGGAAAAAAGATCTTGCCAGGGTGGCAAACCCCGAACTCAAGCATGTAAAGACCAGCAGGGAAACATAATTGTAGAGTCACAGTCGCTACTGAGGATCTGGAAAGATTACTTCTGCAGACTGCTTAACGGCGATGAGGACACAAATTCCGCTGTCAGGCAGATTGCCCCATTCAGCTTGGACGATGATCAAGAATGCCGTCCTCCCGACCTAGAAGAGGTTAAGCTTGCCAAATGCAAACTTAAATCAAGTAAGACTGCAGGTGCAGATGGCCTTGATGCCGAACTTTTCAAGGCAGCTGGAGATCAATTGGAAAGGAGCATGCACCAGCTGATCTGCATGATATGGTCGGAAGAAAGCATGCCCGATGAATGGAACCTCAGTATCGTATGCCCGATCCTAAAGAATTGAGACCCTCACAATTGCGCCAATTATAGAGGAATAAGCCTCCTTAACGTCGCTTACAAGATCTTGTCTGCTGTAATATGTGAACGTCTGAAACCCCACGTCAACAACTTGATAACTCTTTATCAATGTGGTTTTAGACCAGAGAAGTCCACAATAGACCAAATTTTCACATTACGGCAGATCTTGGAAAAAACCCGAGAATATAATATCGATATTCACCATCTCTTTATCGATTTCAAGGCCGCGTATGAGAGTATTTACAGAGACAAGCTGTACAGAGCCACGACTATGCAGGATGACTTTGGAGAATTCACGCTGCTCCGTCAAGGTCGGTAAAGAACTCACCGAGACCTTTGATGTCGAAAAAGGCTATAGGCAAGGCGACAAACTGTCATGCGATTTCTTCAACATCATACTTGAAAAGATTGTAGGAAACTCAAACGTCAACACCAGAAGAACAATCTTTCAAAAGTCTGTACAATTACTCGCCTACGCAGACGATATTGACGTAATGGGATGAAAAAAGCGTGATGTCATAGGTGCTTTTGCGAGTATTGAAACAGAAGCGGCAAAAATGGGTTTGATGGTTAATGAGGGCAAAACGAAGTATATGTTGTCATCAAACAAGGACACCAAACATCAAGGGATTGGACAAAACGTCACAATAGACATACAAAGCTTCGACGTAGTTCAGGATTTCATCAACCTAGGATCCGGCATGGAAAACAATATCAGTGCGGAGATCAAACGGAGAATAACTCTTGCCAACCGTTGCTTCTTTGGGTTAAGAAGGCAATTGAGAAACAAAACTATCTCCAGAAAAACCAAGGTAACCTTGTATAAGACCTTAATCATCCCAGTCCTGCTTTACGGCGCGGAAGCATGGATCTTATCGAAAGCGGATGAGGAAACCCTTGGTCGTTTCGAAAGAAGAATTCTCCGAATGATCTTTGGTCCCGTATGCGAAGACAATGTGTGGAGGAGAAGATACAACAACGTGTTTTATGAGCTGTACCGCAACATGTGCATAGCCAGAAGAGTCCGCTTCGCGAGGCTACGATGGTTGGGCCATGTAGAGCGGATGGACCCAAATGCTTCGAAAGCACATTGCAGGAAAATCGTGGAAGCGGAAGACCTCGTCTTAGGTGGTGCAATTAAGTGGAAAAAGACTTCAACCGACTTAGAGTGCAAAACTGGATAGAACTCGCCCGAAATCGAAGTCGTTATAGAAGGATGTTGGTTGAGGCCCAGGTTCACCCCGAACTGTAATGCCCGCCTAAGTAAGTAAGTAAGTAAGTAAGAATTAGAGAACTTAGAGATAAGTCGATGAGTCAACTGAAACTTGCGATGCGTGAGCTTTTTGTTCAACACTTGGAGTTCTTTTGAAGTGATGTATATAGCACTTTGTAAGGTTTTTGTCAAAGTAACTCCCAAGTCCCAAAGAACGGCGGATTAAAAATTTGTGAGTACCAACTACAAAGTATAAAAGTATGGACTTTCATTGTAAGGAGTATTTTTCGGAGTGACTCTCTATTAGACCATATAACGTGTTTTTGAGTAATAGTACTTTTATTGGTAAAAAAAAATTAAATTAAAATATATAAATACACATATGTCGCATACATATGTGTATGTTTAGATTCGTATGCAGTTGCATGTACATATGTGTTATATATTTCTTCATTAAAAGTTGGACAAAAAACGATTTAGACAATTTTTGAAAACTTGCCTCAATCAAAATTATTAAATGCAACATTCTTGTGAACATTATACTGAGCTCAGAAAGCCTTCATTCATATCAGTATCAACATTATTAACAAATTGCCAACAGATTCAGTTTTCACTTTTTTTTGCGTTAAGAAAAAAAGAAAACTGAATCTTAACTTAATAGTTTTAAAGATCTAAGTATTCCCCACAGACAGCGGAAAACGACTTTGTTTTAAGAATCATGCACAAGTTTCCTGAATGTAATCCAAAATTTTGCCATTGGAGATGTCTACTTGAACAGTGTCGTTAGTCTTCTCCAATGGATCGGGAGAGAAGATGGTCCTTCCGTCGAGTGTGACCAAGAATGGGAGTTCCTTGGAACCGAGTTTGGTCTTGCGAACCTTGTAGACTGTACAGCTACTTGTACTTGGCTTCCTTAGCACAAATGCGATGGATGGTGAAGCGTCCCTTGACATCATAGATCATACGAAAATATATTCACCAGTCTTCTCGATGGGGATGACATCCATGAATTAAGCTGGGAATGTAGGATCAGGGAGTACCTACCTTGCCGTCAATCAAACGCTGCATGACAATCTTAGTACCTAGTAAGGCGTAGACGATACGAGACAATTTCTTAAAAAAATCATAAAGGGAAGTGATTGGTGGTTCCCTCAACTTGTGTGGGTCTGTTGATGGACGAGGGGCAATAACTCCTCCGAGTTTCATGCTTTTGGTGCTGCTAAACGCTCCAAATGTTTTTTGGGTCATCGCGCCATCTTGCAAGACAATAAAAAACAATCGAAATATAAATAGTTGAAAAATTAATTTCATTGTATTCATGGAAAATTTAAGTTTAAAATAAATTTTCCTCACATTTTTTCGGATTTAAAATTATGACTACCTCAGCACGGCTCTAACCTAAACCAGTCACTGACCAGTACATATAGCTGGCTCTCTGAAGAGCAACCTTAAGGCAACCTGCCTCTCCAGCCTCTCTGAAAAACGACGTTTAAAATTTGATGTCTTGAAAACACGAATACAATATTTTTCGTGATTTGCTACAAAATCGCCTTTCATTTTATCGCAAAAGGGATGGCTCTCATTACTTCTACTGTGAACTATGCTGAACAGTACCTCTAATCAAGTGCCCTTATGACGCTTGCTGTGGTTCTCAAGTACTTACCTATGCCAGCACCATTGAAAAGCGTGAATGGAACAGTGTTTAAAATTCAGTTACATATTCATCAGTATCTATTTTCTTTTTCAATATTTAGTTTCAAAGTTTTTGTATGAAAAACCTTCACTACTGCGTTGATACTCCTCAAACTCAAACACTTTAATTGGCATTTCAAATAACAAAATCCCCTGCAACAAATTGTTGCCAACTTCTGACTTCATGAAATATTGAATTTTATCCCTGGCCTTTCGTGGTCTCTAGCGATTTTACGTGCCATAATTTAACCAACTGCCATCACTGTAGTTCGTTTCCTTGCTTGAAATTGATTCTTTTATCCTCGCTTCATGTCTTCCATGCACTGTTTTGCTCAGAAGATCCTTCTATACAGTTCTCTGTGCTCTGTGTGTACACAACCCCCGAATAGCTGGGTGCTTCATCCACCTTCCACCTTCGCCCAAACCAAGCGCTTATCTAAAATATAGCCTTTCAAGGAAACAAATGAAAAATTATTCCCTTATAGTTTGTTCGACCGAGACTAAGGAGCATGCACCGAATAGGTTCATCACCACAACAAGCAAGGGCACTACTTGTGTATCCACTTCCCATGCACTCAATCTATACCATCGTCTATACATCTTGATTCTAGAGTAGGTATCATCGGTTGGCGATGCAATATGACTTCAGGGAAGGGTGGCTTTGTTGCTGCAATTTCGGATCATAAATTCTACCCGAAAGCAATTAATTCGACTGGGGGTGAAAATAGCTTTTCACTGTGTGGCACAACTGACGCGCGTCTAACTATACCCTAAAATTCATTCCCCCACCGCCGCCGCGCCGCGCCGCGCCGCGCCGCAGGGCCATCCAACGGTTTTCCTAAGGAAACATATTTTTACAGTCAGTTAGGCGCGATAGACGTGCGAATGAGAGTGATAAACTCAAGAAGAATATATAATGCTCGTGAATTACCACCACCCTCCCCCATTTATACCACCCTTAGCAATGTCTAGCGTTCGTTTGGCGCCACTTTATTTATGGCAAGTGGCGTTTAAGGAAAGGATTTGTGCTCCCAAACAAAAGCTTATCTTATATTGTTTTATAGGTTTTTTCCTCTGTTGTATCTTTTTCATTTTTGCCTGTCTTTCAATTTGTGCCAATTTCATTGAACTCAAACTCTTTCATTGAGTTTCATGGGATTCGGCTGTATTGAGTGATAAATTTGATGGTTTTATCTACTTATTTACAATTGACTGGAGTTAAAAGCGATCGTGTTGAAATGATTTGTCATGTTTGCTGTGTGTGTGACGCTCGTTATTTTTGTTTGACGAATCACGGATAAAAGCGATTAATAGAACATAACATTATTGCGAATACAGTTATTCTGCAAATGCGTTTCTTATTTCGTTTACCCATGAAGACAGTAAAATATTATAGCGTCACATGTTGTAACCTACTTCGCCTTCAACAAAAATCGATTGGAAAAATTTCAGCTAAGTTCAAGGAATATACAGGTTCCTTGCTATCATTTTATGTGTGTTCAATGTGAAAGTGCTTTAATTTTTTGTAAGTTCATAGAGAGAGTGGTCGTTTAAACATTTACCTAAGTTTGCTATAAGACACAGTATCCTTCCGTCTAGAGTCAAAACTAATTTCTCAGAACATTTCTTTCTTCTTTAAATTACAGCTGCAAGGTAATGTAGTCTGCCGCAAAATGTTCTAAAAAATGTGTTGGTAAACTGGTTAAATTCAGTGAAATAAGTAACAGCACCGTTAAATGGTGATAATCCGCATTTATGAAATGTAATCAAAGTCCTCTTCAATCGAACTTTTATTCACATGGCATTTCAAAACCGAGTTTGAGTTTAAACTGAAGTTAAAATCCAGTTTAACTTGAGTTCCAACCTTGTGTGAAACTGTCTTATAAATGACAACTAATTAAACGACAGAACGTGAGAAATGACGCATTTGAAAGACTTCTTCTTCCAGGCAATCCACGCGTTGGTTCAGGCAGTAAGAAACTTAGAGACCACGGCTTTAAAGTTCATCGCTCTCGTTAAGATTTAAACTTTAAGTTTGAACTGAAGCTCAGTTTAAGTTTAACTTAACTTGAAACCTTGTGTGGAACTGGCCTTCAAATGAAAAAAAAATTTGACGACGGAACGCGAAAAATAGCGCATTTCGGGTTTTCCTCTTCAAGGCAAACCAAGCGTCGATTTAGGTACTAAAAATAATTGAGGTATTTGCCTTACAAGTTCAACGGTGACTTTTTTTTAAAGGATTGTGCTTTAAGTTTGAACTGAGGTTAAGTTCCAGTTTTACTTCAGTAGAAGCTTTGGGTAGAACTGGTTTTCATATGACAATAAACTAGACGGCAGAACACGTAAAGTAACGGATTTCAAGAATCATTTCTTTACATCTAAAATAGGTATGACACTTATCAGAGGTTTTTTAAATACTATCTGGAGCACTAAGACCAAAATACTGGTTTATTGTAGTTCCAAGTAGCAACCTCTTAATGTTATAGCCATACAGATGTTCGCAGAGCAATAAAACAGCGCTGCCCCATAACGAAACTAAAAAAGCATTTCTCGTAATGTTAGCGCTGAGTTTTTATTATCTGAATCCAGAAAATTCAAAGACATTCGCGGAGGAAGTGCTTCTCGATTTTCACAGAGTGTTATGTCATTGAGGCTTAGTGGCTTAGCTAGTTCAGATGATGTAAGATGTAAGAGAGAAGTGCCTCGTGGTAACGCCAACAAGTTCTCTACAGTCTTTTCTGCTAGGAGACTGCAAAAATATTGCGGGTTTTATCAACGTTGGGCAGTTCATTCTGTCTGCATTCAATGGAGTTTTGAAATCTGCAGTTGTGTTCTTGCCCGATCTAGATTGGAGCCCCCACTGAGTAGCCCGCCAGAGCCAAGACTGGTACAGGTATAGCTATAAAGTTTGAGATCCTTGTCTTGTGCCTTACACTTAAGACTGCGAATGGCCCGAATAACATTTGAATTTAATTAAGTCTTTCGATCGCATTCGGAAAGATCTTGCAGACCTGAATCTCTTTCTTAGCAGTAAAAGGTTGAGTGCAGCCTGTAGGCTGTATTACCTCTTTGCTGTCGCTGCAGACACCAACATCCAACACTTCTCCCCGTGGCGTGATGGTTAGCGTGTCCGCCTGTTAACCCAGAGGTTCGTAGTTCGAATCCCAACAGAGGCAAAAATTTTATTCCACGGGTTTTACCTTTCGCGAGGAATTGGCAAGCCCTCCGTTAGTAAATTCATTACCATGAAAAGGCATTCTTCATAACTTTGCTTATTTGGATAGCAACATTTTACAATTGGAAGACGGACGGCGTTTGAAGCCAGTTCGGAGTGTAGTCCTATGCCATCGCTCACTACGAAGGCATCATTGATTCTGGAACTATATAAATATATAAAAATGCAAAAAAAAATCTTTCCTGATTCCGGTTCTAAAGAGTGAACCAATTTCGAACCGACAGAAGGCTGACCATGTATTTTTTTAATGCAATTTGAGCCTTGGAATCATTGTATCGCATTGCGTGTTCATTAGACGGTATTATGGTTTGGACCAGCAGTTAGGTATATGCTTTATTACATTATTCTTTCATAAGCTTCTTTGAATGCTCATCGACGAGCTTGAGTAGTGCTGTAAGTACATCTTGGGTATAGCTGTAGACACAAACAATTCTCTACACCCAGCCATTCTTACGTAGCTTATAGTCATTTGTATAGAGTACGACTTCTCCGTTCATAAGATTGATGCTTAATGAGACGTGCAGTCATATGTCATCACTCTCCACCAAGGCACCAGGCCATGATTGGTCTTGGAACCATCCGTGAAGATCGATAAATATCGAGAGCTGATCGTGTGTAATATAGACTCAGTTTGGGTCTTGGGATCATGCTATCGGATGGCGTAGTAATTAGAGGTGAGTAAAAACAGTAGCGTAGCTAGCATGGGTGGCACCTGGGGCGGCAATTATGGTGTCACCACCAGAATGTTGAACAGTAAAATAAATGAAATCCCGCTAATCCATATATTGCGATTTCTTTATTTAAATTCGAATAAGAAATTTCAAAAAGGAGAACAAAAACTAATGTACGAGTACATATCTACATATTCACATTGTTTAAAAAAAAAGAACAGTAAACATTAATAAAACTTCTTCTTTCTAGCTTTTAAAGCAGAAGATTCGCTAATAGCGTCATCGCTTCATGTTCAATTGTTAAAATTCCCAGATTGTTAAGCCTCTTTTCCGTCACTGTTGCCCGCAAGTACTTTTTAATTAATTTAAGCTTACTAAAACTTCACATGACGCAACTGATTGTCATAAACATTTTTAATGCGACAATGACATTTGGAAAAGATTCCGCAAAATCCCATTCAAGGATTAATTTCATAAAGTCTAAAGATAACCAATTAGATGCTGTCACTTTAGCCGCTTTCAAATGACTTCTTAACCGTGGTATCTCTGATAGAAGTTCTGACTCTGACACCTCATCATAAGCAAATTTTGAAAATCATTAATGTTCGCTAAAAGTAAAGTATTCGCCTGTACAATTTTAAACAATGAAGCCACCTCCTTAATAGACTCTGTTCTTGTTCGAAGTTCAGTTAAGAATCGATCAAGGCACTCGAACATGTCTTTCCGTAGTTCAGCGCTCAGAGGAAGTTCTGCATCAGTTGCCAACTCACCATTTCATTCGCCATTCGCTTTCTACGACGAATTCTTCTTTCTGTTGGAATATTGTATTTCTCCGATATTTTTATACCAAGGTTAATTGCGTTTTCTACGATCTATAACGCCATAGTATATTACTCCTTGGTAGCTTTTGGGTGTCACCCCTAAATGAGTGATATCCGGGACAGTCCGCCCCCACGCCCCCCTTCGCTACGCCACTGAGTAAAAAGACAAACATACGAAATTGAACGGGCCATCTGTTGTATGTGTTTATCCAATATTCTTTCAAGGACTTCCTTAAAATCCTAAACGTGGCATCAAGGCCATATGTACCTACCATATATCTGATTTGAGTTTAGTTATAGCAAACTCAATCTTGGTTTTCCTAATCCTCTGTAGTGAATCCGTTGCTGCAACTACGTCTCCCCTACAGGTCTTTAAAGGCTTGGTTTCTTAATTTTCCACCCTGCAAGAGGTCCTTTTACCTTTTGCAAAAGCTTTTGAGTCTCATTCCTATCATGACTTCTTTCAATTTCTTCAAACGAACGCTCTTACTTGCTTTTCATGCTCAGATTTTGGTGTTCTTCACAATTTTAAACCTAGTAGATCTCCTTGTATAGTTGACACACTTGTTAGACATTGAAATACAACGCTGGCTCTTGGACTACAAAACAAACCTACGATGGCCTAAATTTATAATGACAATGATAAAAAGTAAGTAAAATGAGAGATATGGCGGTGGTGTTCAATCAAACTGAACATCCAAATGGTCAAAATTTTTGGTGGGATTTAAAATTGAAGCCCCACTTAAAAAAGAATGTGCATTTGGTATACAACACAAAAACCGTTTTAAAGTTGTGAAATGAATGTTTTTTCTAATAACATAAAATTTTGTTAAGAACACTCGGACTGAGCTATCCCAAAAACATAAAAATAATCGAAGACATCAAACCCATTCCACAACTTTCCATCGAAGTGTCCTTTTACGCTCCAACAGACTGAACTACAAGCAACTCTAACTAAAAATTAATGGAGCAGTCTCCTCGGCCATAAGTGGTTACTCTTAAACTAACACCTTACACAGAAAGACCTCATCTACGGCCCTCAAATATAAATATGCTTTACTAAGTATATAGCATTGCTGACAGCAATTGCTGTCCAAAACACTATAAACACATTATTTAATTTCAGGAAACTACCTCGAAACAATTTTGCTAACCGGAATTCGGTTGGATTAAATAGGAAAACTTCAAATGAGAAGAAGAAAAAAAGTATATTTCAACACAAATCCCTCTGAATACAAGTAACGTTAGCTCGCATCCTACATTTGTGCCACAATTACTGGTGTATGCGATTCCATAAAAAAAAACGCATATAAAATCCGCCCGAAGCTTACATTTCCGCAACAGAAACATTTAACCAACGACCGACGCTCAATGCCCGTGCTAACAAGGACGAAAGAACTAAATGAGAACAATCTGTAGAATATAAAACATACCTAAATTTGCTTCGTTTACAATTAAAATTTTGTTTGTGATAATAATTTCTGGGAACGCTTACAGGCACCTCCACCAGCTAAACCAGGATTAAACGCAATTTTGCATCGTCCACAACAAAGGCCACACGGATTCCATTCCTTTTGGCGGCGCGCAAGAAACTACAGTGCTGTAATTAAATGGAGGGACATAAATAGTGCCTTCGGTGGTACACACAAAAAGGCAGGATTTTTGTTAGACATTACCGCGGCAACGGTCTCTTGGAAATGAGTAGGTAGTTAGCAAGGGTAAACGTTATTTTAATGCATCTTTTGTATAATAATAACCTCAATCCGAGTGCAAATTTATGGCATGCACGAGCTTGTTTTGTCGAAGCTTTTTTAAGACAACGGGAACGACGCAAAGTGCCGATTAAATTTATGGAAAACCTCTGCAGAACATTTTATTGCTTGTACTTTATTTTCCGGTGTGTATAAGGTAGCACAGGCTTCAACAAATGTCGCGCGGCCATCATAAGAAATTTTAGCAAGGTTTTTTCCCTAAAGGATTACGTTCTTCTTTGACTTAAGTATACACTCTGGTTAACAAGACAGTGAGACACTTCGGTTGACGTTTAGTTTTTTGTTTTGTTATGTGTCGGCGCGGCGTTTTCCCAACAGTAGATAGAAGAACCTTTCATTTGGCAAGTTCATTTCGTCTTCTATTCTTGTGATAACATTTAACCCTTTAATTTTTAATAGTTTTCCAGGATAGCTTTTAATCAAAAACTGTACCTAGATATTTAGCCCTTTACACCTTTTAAAACAGGAGGTCTGAAATCTGGGATCTTGTATTTACCCTTGGAGAGAACAATCTCCGTTTTAAGAGTGTTGATATTCCTTGTACATCAGCACCGTAATTGAGTTTATTTAGAGCCGATTGCAACAGCTCTGCTAGTTTGTGGGTGTTTCCTTAAGCCAGCAATTTGCGACTCGTAAGTCTGGCTAAAACTCGAGAACGGCTGAACGGATTTAACAGCACGGATTTTAGCAGTCAATCAAATGTGCAAAGAGCTACCTCACGTGCTAACCGCACTGATGAACAGAGAGAGACCGATCAAGAAAGTAGTCTACAGTACGACATTGAAGCATTGGCCGAAATAGTTCGTACAAATGTTCCACAATTAAATCAACAACAAAGAATTGCGTACAACACTTTGATTGAAGCTGTGAACAATGGGTCCGGTGGAACTTATTTCCTTGATGCTCCCGGAGGAACCGGCAAAACGTTCTTAATTTCATTGCAATTGGCGAGGATAAGATCTAGTGTTGGCCTCATCTGGAATAGCTGCGATTCTGTTTGAAGGCGGGAGAACTGCGCATTCTACTCTAAAAATTACCATTAAAAATGCAAATCACGAAAACACCAATTTGCAACATCGCCAAAAACAGCGCAATTTCCAAGATACTACAGGGATGAATGCATATTGGCCCATAAGAAGTCACTGGAGGCACTGGACAGAACGTTGAAAGATCTTCGTGACAGCCAAAATATTTTTGGTGGGACCATGATTCTATTGTCAGGCGATTTTCGTCAGGCTCTTCCAGTTATTCCCCGATCAACTGTTGCTGATGAACTAAATGCATGCCTAAAATCATAGAATTTGTGGCGGTACGTAAAGACACTCCAATCCAATAAATTAACAACTAACATGCGAGTATTTTTGCAACATGATGAAACTGCAAATGTGTTTGCTAAGCAGTTGTTAGACATTGGAAATAATAAACTTGCAGTTTACACTTCGACCGGATTCATCACATTATCCACAGATTTCTGTCACATCACAGATTCTAAAGAGGAGCTTATTCAGCGTGTTCTCCCGGATATAGCGCAAAAGTTTAATAACCATAATTGGCTATGTGAACGAGTAATATTTGCGGCGAAAAATAAAGATGTCAAGGATCTCAATGTGACCATTCAGAATTTTCTTCCAGGACAGTTGGTTTAATTCAAATCAGTCATCTTGGTTCATAACGGTGTTTATGAACCAGGATGACGTAGTCAACTATCCCACGGAGTTTTTGAATTCGCTGGAATTGCCTGGGTTACCACCTCACAATTTGAGGTAGGATCAGTTGTCATCATGCTGCGTAACATTAATCAACCTTGACTATGCAATGGAACAAGACTGGTTGTGAAAAAGCTTATGAATTACATCATTGAAGCAACAATCATAAAAGGAAATTGCAAAGGAGAGGATGTCTTGATCCCGCGAATACCGATAATTCCAGCGGATCTACCATTCGATTTAAACACTTGCAATTTCCAGTACGTCTGGCCTTTGCGATAACCATAAATAAATCGCAAGGACAGTCGTTAGAAGTTTGCGGAATCAACTTAGAGTTTCCCTGTTTCGCGAATGGACAACTATACGTCACGTGCTCGCGCGTCGGAAAACCAAACCAAAAACAAAACGAAAAATATAGTTTATGAGAAAGCTTTAAATTGATTAACAGACTGTATCATAACAGTGTGTGGCTGTCAATATCTAATTTGAACCTTATAAATAGCCAGTCTTTCGAGAAAACTCTGTTTTGTAAATTGTAAGTAAGCAACATGATGTGCCGAAAGTAATAATAATATTTCATGCTTCATTAATAAAATGGTTTTTATTAAATACGGATTCGTTTTGTTTGTTTTAAAATTAATTTATACAAAAGTTTAGGTCTTTTATTTATCAGAACACAAAAAACACATTTTCGATACATTTTCTTAAGTGTATACCATTGACTCTGGCGTATACGTACTTTTTTTTTTTTTTAATTTTAATCTGATAATAAATTGTAGCTACTTTCAACGTTTCACGCTTAAGAGTTCATTAAGAAAAATTGTAGTTGCTGATTGTTGCTGAATTAATTTCGTCCGTGAGTTTATCAATTCAAATTCATTGAACTTATCCCTCTGTAACGTAGACTTATATTTCATTCCCATATTTCCACGGGAACAGAAGATACCTTCAGGAACGGGGTTGGAAATGGAAACTTAGAAACTACTAGACAGATTTCGAAAATTCTTTCATCACTGGGATGCCACAAAATCCCTCAGTAACTTAACGATGATTTCATCCCAAGGGAACAGAAACAGGAACGAGAACGGGAGCATTAAAACTACAGACCCGAACAACGCCGGGACCGGGTGGCTCAGCTAGTAAATAAATAAATATTTTCAAATTTTTTAAACAATTCCGCCATTGGGGTTGCTTAGCATCAATAAAAGAATTGACTTGAATACTTACATGTCTACTTTAATTGAAATCTATCACATCGAATATTGTATTTGTTTCTCTTAAACGCCTGGATAATGGTTAGTTGGCTGCATACACAGTTCTGTGGATTCGATATTAAAAAGTAAATTGTTTATAAGCAATCTAGCAGGCGCATCGATACCGATTAACGATAGAATGGGAGGACAATCAATATGATCAGCCATTACGTCGCGAACAAACATAACTGCGAAGTATTTCTTAGCGTGTGAAGAGGCAATATTCCGATTAACTTGCATCTTGTATCATAAGAAGGCATATCATCATAAGAAGGTATATCTATTCTATATTCCATCCAAGTCTTTTAACAACGACGTCTTTGGATGTTTTCTAATCTTAAAAAGTGAATTGAGAATGAAGGGTTTCATATGGTATTGCAATATTCTAATGTTGACCTATCAAATGCAAAATAAAAACTTTTTAAAGTATGATGATCTTTGAAATCCTTTGAATTTCGTAAAACAAAGCCCAGTATTGAGCTGCTTTTACCAACTAAAAAATCAAAATGTCTTAAAATGCTAAGTTTTTGATCAAAAATTACACCAAGATCTTTTTTAAAAGTTATAATAGAAAGATCCTTAGTATCAATTTTATATGTGAAATTAACAGACTATCGTTTGCGACAAAAAGTCAATTGGATCAAAACTTGTGGTCCAATCTTTGATTAACCCTTAAACCCTACCCATCCCGGGAGAAGCACTATTGCTACCCTGGGGTCTTAGGGACCCCAAAAAGTTTTTGCCTCAATTTAATAAAAAAAAACAAATTTAATCAAAAATTTTATTTACTAAGATAAAAGATAGGAATGTTTAATTATGAAAAATGTTTTAAAAGCTTACATCAAGACAATTATGACACACTGAGCGGCTATGTTCGCCACAAAGTGGATTTCGGCAACTGCTGCATCGTGTTTTGGTCTTGCGGTCTTTGTCTCATGGACACACGGCACATCTAATTTTTGTAGTGACTGAAGATGTTGACTCAGCCACAGGTCGCTTCTTTTTTAAAATATTTCCAATGAGGACCTGGAGATTGGATGGCAAAGTTGGCCAAGTAAACCTCTCCTCCATTTGGGGTTTAATGAGTTCCCAGGCTAAGTTTTTTAAGAAATTTCGACATATTTGGGTTTTATTGGACGCTATTTTGAGGAGGACATACGAATTCACACCAACAATATTTAAGATCCCATAAAAAAAAGCCGATGGCCATCGTTTCGCTCGTTTGAAACACTGTCAAACTGTTCAAAATCTTTAATTATCACTACCCTGGGGTCTATGGGACCCTGAAGCTCAAATATTTTCAACTGCACCACTCGAAAATTAATAAATGACTGATTTTTAGACGTCTGCTGCGATAATATGAGAATTCCATGAGTGGCACTGGTGCGAGTTGCTTAGTTTTTAAAAAATTCAAGAAAATATATGTTTGCAAGGTAGCCAGGGTAGGGTTAAAGGGTTAATACTGAGCTATAAGAAAAATTATAGTCGAGTACTAGGCTAAGTGATTCTTAAAATGATTTGGTTCAAACCCATCAATTTTATGGAGCTGGGCACGTTTGGACTAGTTGACAGGATTTTTCTGAGTCTAGATGCCTCGAAGGAGTCTTCAATTTTGATACAGAAGTTTCTCCAGGAGGATTTTTTGTTTATCGTTGGATGTTTTTTGTAGATCCTGAAGGAATCTTTGCAAAGACCTCCGTCTTTTGGGTTACTACTGTATTAAGCTCTGTTAAAAAGTTTTCCACAATTTTTCTTGAGCTTTTCTAATACTTTATTTCCCCGGTGCGGTTTCTCTTTCCTCTTTTATTGTGGTGAGAGAGAGAGAGAGAGCAGGAATGGTTAGCATGTATGTCTGTTGGCCTCGAGTTTAGTGGTTCGAATCCCAACAGAGGCAAAAAATATTCTTCCACTGGTATCGCCTTTCGCGAGGAATTGACAGGTCTCCGTTAGTAAATTCGTTGCCATGAAAAGTGCTTTATCGATTAGCCGCTCGGACTCGGTAGACAATTGTAGGTCCGCTTCATTCTCTGACAAGGCATGGTTGAAGAAGTACAGCAGAAGAAGGCCGGCATCAAAATACATCGATGCGATGACCTTAATGGACGAAGACAATATCAACAACAAAGGAGCAATGAACTTTTACCCTGAGGCAGCGTCATCCCACCACCGTGGCTTGTTGCATGGGTGTCACCTTTCGTGAGGGATTGACAAGTCCTCAGATAGTAAATGCATTAGCCTGAAAAGTGCGTTATCAATAATTAGCATTTCAAAATCGGAAGAAAATTGTAGGTCCCCTTCATAGTTCGTAGTTCTAAGAAATGTTGGGTGTCCTAATCTGTTGCGCCACCCTATGTGTGTATGTAGGCTGTGTCATAGCAAAACCTCTAATCAACGTTCTAATATCATTTCATGAGGAATCACCACACCAGGAGAGATTTTTCAAAAGCCTTGCCTTACAATAGAAGTCCAACGTCACCACAGCTCGATTCCGAAAGCCGAAGACCGAAGACCTACTAACACCCACAGCCACTATGAGTTTTCAAAAAAGTTACCCGAACAAGTTCGTCAAACCGAGAATCACCTTCACAACCAGTCGAGACCAGAATCATACTCATCCCAGCGAGACGTCAGATTCCAACCATTCCTCATTGGAAGAGGCTTTTTCAGAAGCTACCAGAACTATGTAGTAAGCCGGAATTGTAAAACTCATTTAAATATGAGCATACCATTAAATCACTATATGAATTTGTAGAGCCTTTCTTAAACCTTCAAAAATAAACTAACTTCAAGATAGTAAAGTTTATCAGCTTCTTTAGTAAGCCTTTATCCGATAAGCTTACCTGAGTATTCTCACAACTTGTATTAGGGCTCAAATCCACGAAGCGTCCAATTTTTATCCGCGTATATTACTTTTAACGGCATCACCGTCATTACAAGCGCTTCCTCACTTAGTTTATCGGAATCGGCAGTCATTTCTGAATTCCTGGAAAGAGAAATCCTTCACATACTTGCACAGAACATAGTGTCCTTCCTTCTCTTATTGTTTTTTGCATGGTGCGAGTAAATCTCCACACTTCTGTGATTTTTCGCTCCTAGCATTGCGTGCTCCAACTGTCACGCACCGGAGTTAGTCTGTTTTCATTGAAAACAATTAGTCAGGCACACTATGGAAGCCCCTTAAAACTTTCCCAGAAAAGACAGTTTATTTAAGTCTTTTACAGTCAGAGCCATTTGGGGCTTACAGTTCCTTGAACTAGGTGCGGGCGGGCCCGAGGCTCCCCGAGTTGTGTTGCGTCACCCTATTTGCAGTTCGAATGAAAAACAAATATCCAATTTACGTTATCCTGTTACTGACATTGTCTTTTGGACAGAAAATAGCGATGATTTCAGTTCACTTCGCCAAGAAAGGTTATTTTCTTTATAGTGATAGTGTTCGGTTCATTCTATTTTGTGACATCAATCAGTGTTGTAATCTGGACTTTTGTGGCAACACCCAAGACAACATACGTTATTTACACTCAACGAGTATCACCAAAAAAGGGGGGTTAGGTGTGAATTGCCATTCAAGGTGTTCTTATATAGTTTTTAGAGAGCCCATCCCAAGTACGTGCCTAGAAGGTCTTGTTAAGTTTTCGGTATACTGGCCTGGCACACTGGTCATATGAAAACACGATTGGCTAAAATGTTCCATCTCTCCATAGACGTTCCTCTCTCTGGCCTAAAAGACATTTTCCTCTTGGAAAAATAGTGGTGGCACATATATCGCATGCTGAAATGTTGTAAATTTTATGTTTAAGTCCTTTCGAAGACGTGTAACATGCTTTATTTTGCATGGAAATAAATTAAACTATCGTCTTAGTGGTAAGTGAGCGTCGAGAGCTAAAGTGCGAACATGGAAAGTGGGTGCTGGATGGAGCGAGGTTTACAGGTCTTGTGTTTTTTTTTTTTTTCTTTCTTAGAATCAACGTTTTCTGTAATGGTTTGGTACATTTTAATTAAAGGAACATAAAGTGTTTAGTAGATGGTTGTGTGTGCATTGAAGGATCCCATGAAACACAGACGGAGAAAAGACACAAAGTGCATGTAGGTTATTGCTGTTGTTCTTCCGAAGATATAGTGTTGATGTTGGGGTTTGTGGTACACTTGGCCAAAGCTATTAGCAAAATTAATTTTCTCTGCAGGTCTTCATTCTTGGGTGTTGAATTTTTGTATAGGACTTATGTATATGATGGGTGTGGCAGTTAAGTGATAAGAATAATTTAGTGTTATTTTCTTGATATCGACAGCACGTAAGGAATTAAGTCATTATAAAGTATGAATTATGAATACGTTTTATGAAGTGGTATTTTCAGTCATTTTGTTGAAAATGATATGACTTTTCTAACTTCGGAAACTGTTTTGGAATGAATTTAATGAAGGTATAGGTACGTGTTGAGAAAGTGATGGGTTTTAAAGCAAAGGATGATAAGAAATCCTTTTTATAACACAAAATGAGAATCTACAAAGTAAAGAGAGAAGTTGGCAGAAACGTGACTTTGGCTTTTGACTTAAACACAACAAAATTATGTTCTGTTTTCTCCTCCTTCTGTTCCTTTGACTGGTGCCATCTGAAATAGATTATCTTTCTGCCTCGGATGAATTGGGTTTGTGTATCTATTTGACAAACTCTTAATTGCGTTACCTCTCATCAAAAAAACCTCAAAGGAATTGTGAACCGTGTCATTCTTACCCTATAACTAATAGTTACCTCAAATTAGATGTAGGCATTAGCGCCTATGGTGAGAACTTTTGGCTAAGAGAGATTTATGTATATGTTGTTCGAATTTGATCAAAATGTAAACTTACACAGCTCAGACACTGTTTACTGTACCTTCTCAAGTAAGATTCAAGAGTAGGTTTCGAGCTTTAGCAAGTAGATAACTTTGTTTTAAAGTGGACGATTCATACTCGAATAATCGCTTTTCGAGGTTAAAGAATGCTAAGAGATTTTTCTAAATTCTGAAAGCAAAGTCAGCTGGTTTCATATATAATATGAAAAGGCACAACAATTTCTTGGCAGACGCTGAAGCCTTCACAAGCGATAAAGACACATCTGTTCAACGAACACGAGCACTTGACGTCTATGTTTAAGAAGGAAATGCGTACAGTTCTGGCCCAAAAGAATGAATACCTTTACTCCCTGTATTCTGATTAAAGCGAAAGCTCCGGGGCCTAGCGCGTTTCCCACAACCATAACTTGCGGGGAGTGCAGGGGATCTAAAATGTTAAATTTTGTGGGGGTAAAAGAAACAACCGAATTTAATGCAGTGTACTAGAAAACTGTGAAGCCATATTATCAAAAGATAACTAAGCCATCTAATCAAAAGATAATCTCACAAACCTGTCAAAAGGAAAGTTTTTTTTTTACAAAAGGATTCTAAAAACGTTTGAACGAAAAAAGCAAAGGAGTTGCCGGACTAAGAGTAAACTTTAAATCTAAATTTCTCTTAACATTTGTCTATGCTGAACGGCTGGTCGAGAAAGCGTTTTTAAAATAACAAATTATGAGAAACCCCTCAGAGCTGCGGATCACTAGTGTGAAGCAGCTAAGAGGACGAGCTGTGATCTCTTCGAAATCATGATGCTCGTGAAGGCGGAAAAAGGGAGAAGATGACGTAGGAAACATTTTTTTCGCAAGGCTTAGACGCTATTTTAAAGCATAAGAAACAGACTGCTTCAAAAACTAGCTTTTTAAAGTATATCACAAAACTTGGCAATGATCAATGAAAAACAGTAACCGACACCTTCAGTAAACAAACCACGTGTGGAAACTAGATTCTGGAAAACAAAAAGTGGAACTTTTTCGCAATATAGATTGTTGTCGTAAGCCTTACAAAGAAGTTAAATTTCCACTTCGCAAAAAAATTCATTAAAACTTAAGCCAGAATAATGCATTTTGTTTCATTTCATTGGAAATTAGCTTTGATCCTGACAGCCTGCTAACTTTTTAAACTTTCACCCAAAAGAACTTGATCACCATCAGAAAAAAAAATAGCTTTTTAAGAAGTAAGGAATTTAAAGTGGTAGCACTGTTTTTATTGACAGCCATTTTGTCACTTGTCAAGTAATTTATCTGTAAACAGCTATCAATTTCTTTTCTTTTTTCCTTCGAATTCCATAGTCTTGTTCATGATAGCCTGATTTTCTACTGAACTTTTAGCCAAAAGTAATTGACCACCGTCAGGAAAATAGGTGCTCTCCTCATGGTATAGAGATATGAAATATCTTGAAGAACGAAAACTTCTTAATGACCGACAGTACGGCTTTCGTAGCAAAAAAGCCAATGTTGATTTGATTGCTTATTTGACTGAAAAGTGAAACAATTCTTCACATTGTTTTGGAGAAAGTAAGATTATTGCTCTTGATACTTCTAAGGCATTTGGTGGGCATCGAGCTCCCTTATCGAAAATGCGGGCATTTGGTATCGACGAGTTTCTTCTTCGTTGGATTAAACTACCAGTCCGACCGTTCACTACTAGTTGTATTTGATGGTTCTTAAGTCTGATACCCACCTAGCAAATGCTAGTTTACCTCAGGGCTCCATTTTGTCTCCTCAGTTTCATAAACGATCTCCTGTCTAAAATCTCAAACCATGATTGATTTGCTGACGACTCAACCCTTAGCTTTACATATTCGTTTCCAACTACACCTGGAAAATGTGATTAGCTCATTTAATTCTGACCTTGACAGCATTTTACAAGGGGAAATATTAATCTTGTGGAAATCAATTCAATGCTGTCAGTACGCGTGACGTGATTAAACGACGATCTTCGTAGGAACAACCACATATTTGAAATCGCCAAAAATACTGCAAAACGTTTATTTATTGATACATACACTGCCGCTCATCTGAATAGGTTCACTGTTTATCGTACCTTACTGTAAAACTCTTTACATACATATGGCAATGACAGGTCTGTGCTATGTATGTAATGAAAGAGCATTATTATGCGCTTACTTTGGGAAAAAAAAATTCTCTTAATACTTACCGTTGCTCTCACACGCCTACTAAACTTAATTTATTAAAAAAAAATCAAGGGTTTTTTGGCTCATCTGAATAGGTTCGTAAGTCAATTACATATTACCTAATCAATTATAAAAAAATAAAAGTACTAGCTACCAGGGCTTTCGTATAAACCGATGCTATTCCTACAAACAGTGCTCTACCGAAATAGCCAGTTGCATTCCTCCCCTGAAACAATTTGGTCGCAATATCCGCCTTACAAGGAATGCGCATCAGTTCTTCCTTCATTCCAATTTTGGTCGTACAGTTAAGTACAGAGATTCATATTTTAGCCGCTCAACACGTACATTTTAAAAACAAATGAAGCAAATGCAAAACTTTTGGAGTAGATTTGGAAAAACCAACAAAAAAAAAATTGCTTTTTCTTAACAAAAAAATTTGTTTAACTTAAGAGTGGGTCATTTAATGGTTTCATTTTTAATTATAGAATATTCAAACAATGGCAGCTGGTTTCCGTTTGCGCTTTCGACAGAAAGTCAGTATTACACCTCCGCGGAACGAAGTAAGTCGCTCTCCACCTGATAAAAGTTAGGAAATGTTGTGAATTTGTTTCCAAAGTGCTCTAATTGTGAAAGAAGTTTTGTCCAAAATAACCCCACTAGCGCAATTTTTCCAAATATGTAATGCTAATGGACAAATACTAAAGTCCCCCTCGCACGCTCCGCACATACGAGTATGTGGCTGCTGAGGCCGAGAGTGTGAGACATAATCTACGAACACTTTTCTGTCGTTTGGCGTTTCAGAATATAAACAAGTTTATTTAATGAGATTGCTGACATGGACTAAGGTGACCTCTGGATCATGCAGCCTATGTTACAATCAATCTTTTGCACTCTAAATCGTGTAATCAGATAAGACAGTGTAAATTGTGAATTTGAAGAGGAACAAGAAAGTCAATAGAATAACACTGCCACGAAATGCACCATCTCATTTACCCGTTCGGCTTCGGCATAAAATTGTAGATCCTTTAAATGCGCAAGGCTTCGAAACTTTTCTAGTTCTACAGTTGTCTGGAATTTAGGTAGCCGAAGCTTTTATAAAGAGTAAGTCTCGAAGAATTTTTTAAATTTTTCTTCAAAAGTGGATCAAATTCGTTATGATCGGAGCAAGGTTAGAACGCCGCAATTAGTTGTACATGATATTCAAGCTGTGAGAGTAGAGAGAGTTGTTCAACTACTCTCAGCTCTCAACGCGCTAAAAAAACTTTCTTTTTATTCGAATTTCGTTGTTGAGCACGAGGAACACTTCCTTGTCCCTACACAATTACTACATGGGTTGGGGTCAAAATTCTGCCGGGTTCAAAATTCTTTTTTTCAAAATTCTGCTTTTAGAACTCTGCTTTTCAAAATTCTGCTTTTCAAAATTCTGCTCATCATAATTCTGCCAATTATAAAGAAAAAGAAGGTTTGGAAAATGTTAAAAAGCGCGGCTTAAAGTAATAGTTGCCCTTGCCCGTAGCCACGCAGCTGTCTAAAAAATAAATTGGAAACCTACGAATGGAGCTTATCAGTGCCAAAACAGAAATTGAGCGCACGAAGCATGGGAGAGGATAAAGGAAAAAAGAAAGTGTATAAAGCGCGCGCTTAACATTTTCTACACCATCTTTTTCTTTATAATTGGCAGAATATTGATAATAATTGCAAACTCTTACTTTCTTGTCGCTCTCCTACTTTGTTTTGTTCTTCTGCAAATAAAAAAGAATGTGAATAAAATCAGAATTTTTCCTTTTAAAGAAAGCCAGAATTTTGGAAAGCAGAATTTTGTCAGCCAGAATGAAAAAAAAAACAGAATTTTGAAAAGCAGAATTTTTGGTTTAAAAGCAGAATTTTGAAAAGCAGAATTTTGAAGCCAGAATTTTGACCCGCTCCCTTACTACATCTAACGTCGACATATTGCTGCGATGGACTTAAGATCTGATCTGATAAGGAAGATATTTATACTATATTATCACCAGCTATAAAAGCTTAAATTTAACTGGCACGCAGGTCAGAAATACTATACGTATGTACGTATACGTACAAACCTACAAAGTAATATAAATAAATAAAATAAATAGGGTGGCGCAACAGAGCGAGGAGCCCCTGGGCCTAGCGCATTTCTCACAACCATGCCTTGTGAGGGAATGGAGGGGACCTACAATTTTCTGCCGGTTCCGAACGGCTAATTGAGAAAGCGCTTTTCATGGCAATGAATACTAACGGAGGACTTGCCAATTCCTCGCGAAAGGCAATACCCGTGGAAAAAACATTTTTGCCTCTGTTGGGATTCGAACTCGAACCTCTGGATTAACAGGCGGACATGCTAACCATCACACCACGGGTACAAAGTAATATAAATACAATAATTAATTTAAAACACATAACAGCTCTGTCAATCTGTTTCTCTGATGCATACGCACATTATACGGAACTTTAAATCCGGAGATTAAATTACGACGTAAGTATACTGAGAAAATTGAAGCAAAAAAGTTCTAATATATTAATTTATCTTTGTGAATCCCCCAAACTTTTATTAAGCACGACTTCCGAAAGAATTCCCACTCATTTTGCTTATGGGTTTACTTCTTATATGAACAAACAATGGCATTTGCTTTGCGATATCCTAAACTCTTCCCTAACCACTTTGCTTAGCAAAGCAAAAAGTCCTTTCGTTTCAACTTTCAACACGACTTGCTGTCTATCTAATGTTTCATACTTTACAATTTGGGAGAGACTGTAATGAGTCTTCACCATTAATTTAGAAAATACTGAAAGTACATATTGATACTTTGTTGTACGTTTTTCATGGGAAATCAAAAATTGATATTTGTCCAATGTCACTCCCTTTGGGCCTTCCTTACATATTCCGAAGAAAAGTCAATTGTATTAAACTTAAATTATAGAAAAAGAATCTTGAGTTTAGTTTGTAGGGTAGGTTTCTGTTGTTTGAGATTGTAGGTGTCAATCTTCAGTTATAAGATCTCCTAAGAGTCGCTACTATTTCATGCCAACTGTTCCCTTTTGTTCCCAATAATTTAAGGATTTCAGACTGATGAGAAACTTTTACAAGATTCACTCTTAAGCAAACGTTTAAGATTTACACCGATATTGGCTTTTTTTAGAATACCCATATAATTCTTGTTCTAACACAATGGAGCTTACAATCCTTAATATAACAGCTGAGCTGTCCAGCCAACTACCCCTTACCTAAGGTAAGGTTCTTGCTCTCTTTTTGTTTATGAAACTAAAATTGAAACCTTCTTTTGGGGAGTCCTTGGCAAAGTTTTAATTTGTCTAAGTTTATTTAAATTTTTTTCCTTTTGTATACATTAGACTGGGCCAAAAAAAAATTTTTATTTTTGATTCAAAATCCATATTGAAAATATTGTTAAGGATAGCTAAAAAAAAATTCCATAAAAATTTGAGCTAAAAAAAAAATTATTTAGAGGTCTATCAATCGTGTTTTATATTTCTTAGACCTAACTTTACTTGAGCGTCAGAACTGTTTAATTATTTTGAGCGCAACGAATTTAACGACAAATGTTTTTGTAGAAAATTAAATTTTCTTTAAAAAAAGTCTTTATAAAATTTTTTCTCAGACTAACCGTTTCCGAGTAATCAAACTTTGAAAAATGGTATGTTTTTTCGATTTTGCCCTTTTATTTTGGAGTTTCTTAACTCACGTACAAATCAATATGTGAAAAATTGCAAGCATGATCCTTAAAGAAAATTAAATTTTCTAAAAAAAGGCCTTTTTGCACTTTTTCACAAAGTGCTTCCTTCAGAAGTTATTCACGATTATAGTTGAAAAAAATAAAACGTTCTCGTTTTTTTTCGTTGTTGATTCTTTTTTTTTACTTAATGTAGCAAACTGATAGTCGAGATCATGGAAAATCATTATTTTATTTATTATTACTATTAAAGAAAAAAATTGTTCATAGATTCTTAAATCATACTAGTATTAATGAAACAAGATAAACAACGTTTAAATGATTAACAGCTTAAGAACTCAATTTCATTCACAAATCAATAACTTGTTCTGCATCAAAGTTTTTTTGTTACAACTAGGAAATTTTTTTCTACATTCACTAATAGCCAATAGTAAGAACTGAAGTTGCTCTTCGTTTTTCGCCCGACATTTATTATACTCTTCAATCAACGCAACACCACGTTCAGCTACATCTACAACTATCAATGCTGAACCACGTGTGTACTTCTTCATTGATAAAATCATGTGGTAAATCGAAAACTTTTAATTAGTTAGTGATTCTGTTGAAACGAAGTCAAAAATATCTTTTTTCAAAACGTCATTCAAATTTTCTGATTTTAACTCATATTTTCTGGTTGATTTTGGTGTTTAGCTCCGATTTCTTAAATTATTTACCACTTTTTTTTACATCTATTGGTACTGAACCGTCAAATAAAGACATAAATGCTGATTTTCCATGATCTCGACTATCAGTTTGCTACATTAAGTAAAAAAAAAGAATCAACAACGAAAAAAAACGAGAACGTTTTATTTTTTTCAAGTATAATCGTGAATAACTTCTGAAGGAAGCACTTTGTGAAAAAGTGTAAGAAGGCTTTTTTTTTAGAAAATTTAATTTTTTTTAAGGATCATGCTTGCAATTTTTCACATATTGATTTGTACGTGAGTTAAGAAACTCCAAAATAAAAGGGCAAAATCGAAAAAACATACCATTTTTCAAAGCTTGATTACACGGAAACGGTTAGTCTGAGAAAAAATTTTATAAAGACCCTTTTTAAAGGAAATTTAATTTTCTACAAAAACATTTGTCGTTAAATTCGTTGCGCTCAAAATAATTAAACAGTTCTGACGCTCAAGTAAAGTTAGGTCTAAGAAATATAAAACACGATTGATAGACCTCTAAATAATTTTTTTTTGAGCTAAAATTTTTTTGGAATTTTTTTTTAGCTATCCTTAACAATATTTTCATTATGGATTTTGAATAAAAAATAAAAAATTTTTTTTGGCCCAGTCTAGTATACATATATGCTTCGTATTGAGCGTAACTCAAACGTCTTGCTTGCGTGAATTGGCTAAATTGGGCAAAATATTTGATAAGGGCAAAACCAGCTGGTTATTCAACTAATAGTGGGCTCTAGTCCTCACTCCATATCTTCCTAATTTAAAAAACACGTACTACATGACATTCATTTCGATGTTAGCCGAAAGGAAAGGAAAAGACTGTCTTTTATAAATTAAAGGACCTCTTAAACTAAAGCGTTCTTGCAGTTGCGGCAGCGATAGTTGCAGATATCAAAATTAAGTTATACAACGACATATGAGAATACCAACACCAACCCGAAAAAACGCGGCGTTTTCTAAAAAAAATGTTGACAACAGCGATTCTGCCGCTGCCGCAGCTGCTAAAACGCTTTGGTTTGGGGAAACCTTTAGAGCTTCCTTCAAGTCTTAAAAAAACACTGAGAAGTTTACAAAAAATATAATTTGAAGCTTCCGTTTCTCCCTTCTTGCGATGAGTTTGAATATGCTTTCATTCGAATTCGCCCTGAATGTTAAACTGAGTGTTTATTGAGCCCTGATTTTCCCCTCAACTCGCCCTTGATTTTGTCGGGGCAAGTTCAGAAAATGAACAGGTCTTTCAAATTGCATGTGTTTTTTTCAAGTGACAGAGATGAGTGGAGATTTTTGGGTTTAGCATTTTTTGAGAATTGAAAACCCATGTTTGTTTTTGACAATTCATTTGAAGGAAGCCTTGGTCAACCCTTTGTTAAGGTCAACGAACGAACCTAGTAGTGCCTTACATTTTTAATAATTTTTTTCTAGGTGAGCTTAAACTTACTGTCACTCGATGAAAAAAGATTTCCTCCATGATGTGGATCCTCCAATTACTGATTGGAATGGATATTAATATAATTTAACTGCCACTACAAAAGTGATCCGCAAGTGGGGTACGCCGCACCAACCCACGTTGACCTCAGAATGCGTCGACAAACCTCCCGGTTTTCAATTCTTTCATGTCTGAGGCCTACCAAACACAAATTTCGTTGCATTTGTCTGTACCAGGAGTGTTTTGGTCTCCCTTTATTTTTCTTCCTTCGTGTTCGTGTCTGAACGTTGTATGACAATGTGTTTTTGACGGAGTTCCTATGGATCTCTCCTTTGAACACAATAATTCAAACTGAGACGGTCGTGGAACAGTTTTCTGAAATGGTATTTTTGACGTGCTGGCGTCCAAGGATCTTCGGACTTCTAATACACGCACGATCAAGCTTTGTTACTCCTGCTGCCATACGCAACATTTTCATCTCAGTTTCTGTCAACCTGCTCATATATTTTTTGTACATTCTCCTGAACGGTCTGTAAGTGAGTGCTGGAGACACAACCGCATTGTAGAGTGTTCTCTATCCCTTTAACTAAAGTGGCATTTTTCTATCAGAGAAGGTGGCGGAGTTTTTCTCCACTTCATCTACCCTACGCTCGAAGATTGATGATGTAGTCAGAAGTGGCTTCACTATTGATCTTTGATCCCAGGTATTTTTATCCCAAGTATTTGTAGTAGTTTTTTTCACTTATGACAAGAAAGTGTCTAGAACTTGCAAGCTAGCTTGTTCTTCTACAAGTGTAATGGACACTATTCTCCAAGTGGCACTTGACTTGCAGTCTTGTAGCTTTGTGTTACAGGCCAAAGATATTTAAAATCTTCACTTTTGGGAAGCACTCCTCCATTCCAATTGCGGCTCAGAAAAAACACCATTCTCAGTCTTTTTGGACCGATACGGTGGTGGGTACCTTCCTAGAATCGCGTCCATATATTAAGTGCTTCTTGCTGCGATGTAGGATGCTCACATTATGATGGGGTCCATCGTCAGCAAAGAATAGTTCATGTACTTTGATGTTTCGTACTTTACCTTGCGGCGAATAATCAAAGACTGTAATAAAGAGCAGAGGACTCAAGATGTGTCCTTGATGTACACCTACTGCTACTATGACTTTCTTGGAATGCTTTGGTGACTCCAGCTGGACACCTAAGCATCGACAATGCTCCTAAATCATCCATGTAAACCCTATGAAAGTCCTCGTTGTCTAAGGGCCACCTAAATTAGATCTAGTAGTTGTCGATCGTACGCTTTTTCGAAGTCAACCACCACAACATGCAAATCTTCTAAGGATGATTTTTTATGAGGATCCTTATACTTTGAATCGCATCTGTTGTTGACTTGCTCTTGACAAACTCACATTGATTATCAGATAGCTTTATTATTTCCACAGTCGGGTACTTAAAATCCTCTCAACGATTTTCAAAGTGTAGGACATCAGCTAGACCGAAGGGTATAGCTATCGTAATTCGTGTATCTCCTCAATAAAAAGTATATCTTCTCTATGTACGCATAAGTCAGAAAATCACTATCACTATATCACTATGACGACTTAGCTTTTAGATGAGAACTTCGATCCATCTATGCCCGAAGTCCCCCATACCGCTAAGAACCTTAGCCATTTTTGAAGTTCTTAGCTGACAACCTACTTCGGCTGTACGGTATTTCCGTTTAGTTTAGTTAGATTTTGAGAAAACTGTTCTGAATGCTCGGAACTGAAATAGGCCATCACTGTCACCCATGTGCAGAACTGTGCCATCATCCGCAATAAGCTGTCCTTCAGCATCGTTAATGAGCTTTGACAAAATAATTTTTGGGCGTTTGACCATCTTTGAGCGGTTTTTTGATTTTTCGTATTTCTGCCTCCGCTAGGATTGCATCAGCAGCGGAGGCAGACATTATTTCCAGCTCCAATATATGCCCTCCGTTGCTCTTTGCTTTTAGTTGAGCGAACTTTTTCTTCTGCATTCCACTTCGAGGTGAGATAGTGAAATAATCTCTATTATTTGAGGTGCTTTGCTTTGAAAACCTTATTCCGCTAATTTATCACTACTTGAGCTTTATTATTTCACTATCCTGTTTCTTTGGTTTATTGGTAGTGTTCCTTTGAAGCCCTAAACAATTATTTGGCTCTCTTTAAGCCACCTTTAGCAGACAATTTCATATTCTTTGTAGTTTCCTATATATTGGACTTTGTTGATGGTGTTACCAAATACGAATGTCTGCTAATTAAAAATTGCGTGGCTTTTTCCCTGTCTAATTTACACCACATGATTCTCATCGTAGTCCTTTTTGTTTGCTTTCCTTCATAAAAAATTATGTCACCCATCGCATCTTGGAAACCGAAACCTTATCGAAGCAACTCTACAAAATAAAAATCTTCATCGAACTTAATTCAAGCAACGCCAATTGCATGACAGCCTTTGAAACTACTTGATATTACTTCCCCAAGGCGAACTAGGAATAGATTTAGTCCCATATAGTTAATTCTTCTCCATGTTCAGGAAATACCTAATTCTGTTTCATTTCACCCTAAAAAGCCCCTTTCAATCAAATCTTAGTCTCACTCAGATAGAGGCCGATAGAAATGAATCCAGAGGAATTACTTATAAATAATAATTTTCCTTAATCCGAGATGTTCTGTTCATAAATTTGTGATAATCAATCATGACACGAACAATTTAACGCTGCTTTAATGGAATTTCTGATCAAATCAAAATGGCCGACCGTTTACTTCCCATTGACACTGGCCAAGAGCAAAATGAATTCCTTCTCAAATCGAAAACAACGTTCTACCAAATAGAAGATGTGTACCAATATGTTTGAACGTGACGACATCCATTCATTATGACCAACTACGCCTTCCTCAAATGCTCATCGGCACCTAATAGAGTGCAAATAATAGCAAGAAACTCCCGTTGTGCGTTGTCACCAATGCCTCCAACATGTACAAATTATCTCCTTCTATATTACGCACATTATTCAGATGATAACAATAATCATCATCGTACGTTTCTACTTCAGGGCATATCCCTTTCTTTTTGGGTTAAGTCAACGCATGAATATAATGCCTTTCATTCCCAGTTGTCCAGGATTTAATTGTGCTCACATTCGCAGATAGGCCACAGCCACATACATGAATTTGTTGTACGCTAACGCTTGTGAAATCTATCGAACTTCATTTGCCCCCCAAAACAGCCTCTCTTTGCCTTTCTTTTGCCTTTCCCGCACTTCTAAACGGCCATGACTCATGAACATTAATTTCTATTGTTTTGGCGATGGTGTTGTTGTTTTCATATACTCGTACCTCTATAGTGATTGCATCTCGGGAGTACCTACTACCTACCTACTACTAGACAAAAGAAAGTCGAAATCGTGTCGACTATAATGAAGCCTGCCATATATTTCCGCCAGACGACGACGTTGAATACAGTTCTGGTCATATCGATCTATTCCAGAAGGAAAGGAACGGAAGTGCTTGAAATTTAAGGAACAATCGTTTATGGCTTTGATATCTAGATTCAACATATCGGTCGGTCAGCAGCGCAATAAATGTTCATCCCATTGACTTTTCTTTCTTTGATTTGTTCCTTTTTTTTTTTTTTTGCTTTTGTTGGTCGAAGCAAACAAACTTCTTCAATTTAACTAACACACATGTTCCATTGGATGTTCTTCTAAATGTCAAAATGGAATACAGTCTATCGGGAGAATATTCATCCAATTAACACAGTACTTTGTCCTTCACACAGAGCAAATCGTTTTGTGTAAGGGTTGCCAAAGCAAAACTTTTACTTGCTTAAAATGACTTTTTTTTTGCAAAATTCATAAAATTTTTCCAGCCCCCCACCAATGTTAATTTTTCTTTAAATTTTTCTTATCGTCTTCGAAATCTTATGAGACATCTCATAGATCTCATGGTGCACGTGTCGTAATGGTAAGCATGTCCACCGGTTGCGAGGGAGGTTCGTGATTCGAATCCCAACAGAAAAACTAAAAATGTTTCCCACAAGTATCGCCTTTCGCGAGGAATTGGCAACCCTTCCGATAGTAAATTCGTTGCCATGAAAACCCCTTTCTCGATTAGCCATTCAGAGCCGGCAAAAAATTGTAGGTCCCTTTCGATCCCTGGAACACCTGGACATCAAACAATGCGTCCCCAATTGGAAAAACCATAAAGAGAAATATTTCATCATCACAGTCCCGCTAAACCGCGCAGAAGTGTGGACCTTATCCAAAGGGGATGCGGAGGCTTTTGGTGGTTTCGAAATAAAAATAATCCGAATAATCTTTGGTCTGTTTGAACTGTACCGCGACATTGGCATAGCCAGAATTGTACGCATCGTGAGGCTACGATGGTTGGGCTATGGAGAGCGGATGAACTCAAATGCTCCGGCTCGTCGGGTTTTCATAACCATATTGCAGGAAACAGCGGAAGGGGAGGACCTCGTCTTAGGTGGCGCAATCAAGTGGACCTCAATCGACTTAGAATGCAAAACTAGATAGAGCTCGTCTGAAATCGAAATTATTGGCGTAAGATGGTGACTGAGGCTCAGGTTCACCCCGAACTGTAATTCTCACCCAAGAAAGTAAGTGTAGGTCTCTGTAACAGTCCCCAGATGAAATCACGTAGCTGGTGTAGTTACAGTCACAAGTAAGAAGGAGTGGCTTTCAAAGCATAGTGAAAGCACCCCTCATTTAATAAAAACGAAAAGACTCTCCTCGAAGCGAAGGGCAGGAGCTGCAAAAAAGAAGCGTTTAAGAAGTGCACGCAACTGAAAACAAAAAGCACGGAGCAGATGTGTCGTTATCGTTTCCTTGAAAGGATCTCCAAACAGCTGCGTCTATTTTTGCTGAAAACTGCGACATCGCAGACGAAGAGCTTAAACGTCTGTCCCCGGAGATAATTTTTTTACAATTTTTGTATTAAAGTTTGAAAAAATTGTGTAAAGAGAAAAATATGACCTGTGCTAAACCACTGCCAAGCAAAGGGTTAAGTTAGTGAAACGTTTGAGAAAATGGCAAAAGTGAAAGTGCTGCGTTAGACGAGATATTTTATATGCTTTGGAAAAAACCGAGGAATTGTGATTTTATGGCTCACGTTCACGATCCTCATCTCTAAGCTTATAAATCGCTTACCAAAAGTTGCCCGAAAAATAATTGAGATATTTGATAACAAGTGTGGATTTGTTGCTAGTAAATGAACAGCAGATGCAGTTCAAAGTTTAAGGATCCTAAATCCTGGAAAAGTATCTTTAGGTACTCCATAGAGGTCTTTCGTGTTATGATCGATAGATTAAAAAAAAAAAACACTCTTTCAAGAGGCAAAAGATCTACTGTGCGTGGCCCACAGACAAGGAGAAATACCGGAGGCCTATGCGCGAGTTATTGGTGATGTGTAGCAGAAACGAAGATTATATTTTTAGCTGGAGTCACCGAAAAATTCTAAGTCGCAGTAGGTATGCGCTAAGACACAGTATTGAGACATATGCTCTTTATTACAGTTTTTGAACACTTTCTCGATTCCGTAACGTCGTAAACGACTGACGTCTAAATGTAAGGAACTAAAAAACGTGTTTCAGGATTTTAGCCTGAAAAAGTTACCAACATTTGTTAGACGACTGCTTAATAGCCATCAACCGATGAAAATGAAATTACATGAAACAAGCTTTTGGTGATACAATCGACGATAGACAATTGAACGACAATCGTTTAATAAGTTACGGAAACCGATCACAAACGCACATTTAATATTCTTCACTGACGACGTCGAAAATATACATCACTGCAACGAGCACTCGACGGATGGGTAAACGTATATGAGAAAGTTGATAGTATGGAAGCTTAACTAAAGCTTTTTTGTTGCGCCAGCCTATTGAATGAAGTTTGCTTTTTTCTTTTACGCTCATTTCACATTATGTATCTCATTACTCAGAATGATTAAACGATCGATGGCATAAAATCCTAACTCGCTGAAATGAAGTAAATAAATGAGATGTGTAAAAAATTTCAAAGTAATAAATAGTGCGGCATATTGTCTATTCTCTTTACTCTTTTTAACAGATTTTATCAACAATGTTAGATGTAACACCGTTGTTATCTTTTTTTTTTACAAATGTGTGTCATAGATATCTCCAACCAAATGGCAACTCTGTATGGTCGTCACTATCTCCATTCCAATTATTATGCTTTTTTTTTTAACAAGTTCAGTTCTTTGTCAATTTGATTATTTGGTTCTCCTATGACCCATCATAAGCACGCATACTCGTTTGAGAAAGAATGTGAGGAAAAGGATATTGGTCACGTATTTTGGTCTGACGCATAGAAAATTTCCTAAAATTGTTTTACTGCGAATTCGATGTTCAAATAGGGAGCACTTCGGATTCGAAGTTCCAAAGTGCACGTCGAATAGTCCTTTTTCTGTGTATACGTCTGCCATTTGTGTGTTTGTAAAGATTTTGTTTCGTTTTGATTTTGGTTTTATAATCGAAGAACATTTTAAGATTTTTGTAGGGGAAGGGCTTGAACGTGTGTAGGTGTAAGTCGTCCAATTAGTTGAGTTGTTCTACAAATCAATAATTATTCTCACACATCTTTTTGTATCTTTTTATCACAGATGCGAATGAAATGCCAGTGGGCTATTGGAGTTCCTTTTCTAAAATAAAATTTTTAAGTCAGACCGAAGATTTGGGTATGAGCGTTCAATGGTAACTAGGTAGTTAAGGTAGTTAAGCTGATAAAAAGATAACATAAAATTCATAGAAATAATAATTTAAAAATTCAAACCGAAACAGAAGTCTTAACTTTATGCAACTTGTGATACAATAGGTTTGTTCGTTGAAGCCCTAGGGTCGCCCTGAGGTCGCCATAAAGTGTTTTTTGAGAAACCCAAAGTCACCCTGAATGTCAAATTGAGTGTTTTTTGAGCTTTAGTGTTGACCTAGGTTTTCCATCAACTCGCCCTAGCTTTTTGTGGCGAGTTGAGAGCTGTCAAATGGCATGTATTTTTTTTTTAATGACAGAATGTTTGAATTAACGGCTAATCCGGCTAGTATAGTTTTTACTTCGATGGTATATTATGGTCGACGCTTCCAAAGACTGTTTCTACGAGCTCCTCGAAGAAACGTATGAGCAGTGCCCTAGACACGACGTGAAAATCGTTCTTTGCGATTTTAACGCAAAGCTAGGGAAGGAGGACATCTTTGGAAACACAATCGGTAAGCATAGCCTCCATGACAAAACCTCCGAAAACGGACTGAGGCTAATCGATTTAGCTGCGGGGCTAAATCTTGTTGTAAGTAGCACACGCTTCCCGCATCTCAAAATTCATAAAGGTACATGGCGATCACCAGATCAATTAACCGTCAACCAAATTGACCATGTTGCGATCGACGCAAGGCACTCTTCCAGTGTGTTAGATGTCCGAACTTTCCGAGGGGCCAACTTTGACTCGGACCACTACCTTGTTGTAGCCAAGGTACGAATGAGGATATCTTGTTCACGACCAGCACGAACTAACGCTGTGAAGAGATATGACTCCGGAAAGCTACAATCGCAAGAGATTGCCAGTGCCTTTTCCAATCGAGTGTCCCTTCAATTATCCTTGAATCCCATGCCGCCAGCATTAAGCATTGAAGACCAGTGGCAGCAATGCCAAGAAGCCATCAGAACCGCTGCTTCTGAGGTTCTGGGTTTCACTCGGCCTCCAAAACGAAACCCATAGTTTGATGAAGAATGCAGGCAGGCAAATACAGCCAAACAAAAAGCACGTCAAATGCTGATGCAACAACGAACAACGACAGGAACGAGATTCGGAAGTTTTACCAAAAGGTAAAAAGATCCTGCCAGGGTTGCAAACCCCGAACTCAAGTCTGTAAAGACCAGCAGGGAAACATAGTTATAGAGTCACAGTCGCTACTGAGGATCTGGAAAGATCATTTCTGCAGACTGCTTAACGGCGATGAGGACACAAATTCCGCTGTCAGGCAGATTGCCGCATTCAGCTTGGACGATGATCAAGAATGCCGTCCTCCCGACCTAGAAGAGGTTAAGCTTGCCATATGCAAACTTAAATCAAATAAGACTGCAGGTGCAGATGGCCTTGATGCCGAACTTTTCAAGGCAGCTGGAGATCAGTTGGAAAGGAGCATGCACCAGCTGATCTGCATGATATGGTCGGAAGAAAGCATGCAAGATGAATGGAACCTCAGTATCGTATGCCCGATCCTAAAGAAAGGAGACCCTCACAATTGCGCCAATTATAGAGGGATAAGCCTCCTTAACTTCACTTATAAGATCTTGTCTGCTGTAATATGTGAACGTCTGAAACCCCACGTCAACAACTTGATAGGTCCTTATCAATGTGGTTTTAGACCAGAGAAGTCCACAATAGACCAAATTTTCACATTACGGCAGATCTTGGAAAAAACCCGAGAATATAATATCGATATTCACCATCTTTTTATCGATTTCAAGGCCGCATATGACAGCATTTACAGAGACGAGCTGTACAGAGCCATGTCTAGTTTCGGCATCCCTGCAAAACTCGTACGGCTATGCAGGATGACTTTGGAAAATTCACGCTGCTCCGTCAAGGTCGGTAAAGAACTCACCGAGACCTTTGATGTCGAAAAAGGCTTTAGGCAAGGCGACAAACCGTCATGCGATTTCTTCAACATCATACTTGAACAGATTGTAAGAAACTCAAACGTCAACACCAGAGGAACAATCCTTCAAAAGTCTGTACAATTACTCGCCTATGCAGACGATATGTCATAGGTAGCGTGATGTCATAGGTGCTTTTGCGAGTATTGAAACAGAAGCGGCAAAAATGGGTTTGATGGTTAATGAGGGCAAACCGAAGAATATGTTGTCATCAAACAAGGACACAAAACATCGACGAATTGGACAAAACGTCAAAAAAGACAGACATAACTTCGACGTAGTACAGGACTTCGTCAACCTAGGATCCGCTGTAGACACGGACAACAACATCAGTGCGGAGATCAAACGGAGAATAACTCTTGCCAACCGTTGCTTCTTTGGGTTAAGAAGGCAATTGAGAAACAAAACCCTCTCCAGAAAAACCAAGGTAACCTTGTATAATACCTTAATCATCCCAGTCCTGCTGTACGGCGCGGAAGCATGGACCTTATCGAAAGCGGATGAGGAAACTCTTGGTCGTTTCGAAAGAAAAATTCTCCGAATGATCTTTGGCCCCGTATGCAAAGACAATGTGTGGAGAAGAAGATACAACAACGAGCTGTATGAGCTGTATGAGCTGTACCGCGACATGGGCATAGCCAGAAGAGTACGCATCGCGAGGCTACGAGGGTTATCGCTCGAAGTTAGCTTATGGGCAAAGTAAGTAAGTAATTTTATTGAGATTTTTTTTTTGTTGATTTACATTGGTATCTTATTAATAAATATTATAGCAACTTATGACTTAGATTGCCGACTTAGAATTGGCCTGGCTATACTATGTACACTAAAATATCTTTTCATTTCAGACTTAAGAGCTATTTACGAATATAAAAGTAAGAAAACTACAGTAACATAAATATGTGTCCACTCAAAAAAGACCATAACTAGAACTTAATGACTAAAGAAACCTTATGGGCAAAATGACACTATATCTTGACGTTGTTGAATCTCTGGATTTGCTCTCATTTTCATTCATTTTATTCTCAATTAATATTTTAATTATTTTCAGTACAGTCGTTTTAGTTTTTTTAGATCCTAATATGCGTAAAAAAACTACTTGCAAATATTAAAAAAAACTTATATATTAACTTAATTAACTTTCTGAGACTTAGCGAGTGCTGTTAACACTAACTCAAGAGTTTAATGTTAATGCTTTCGGCCTAAAGATAGCATAGGAATTTCTAAATAGAGCTAAAATTAAAACTTAGAAATATTTAAAAACTAAATTTTCTGGACCATATAACAATCTACTGGCTGTGTTGATCTTTTCTTCTGGTGCACCGAGCAGATGATACAGAGAGTCAATGTTCAAAGACCAAATTTTTTGGGGTTTAATCTCGAATAGAGAATTTGTGGAGGAATAAACACGTTTGTGGATTTGTTCCACACCGGAAGCTTTCTTCTATTCCAATGTAAAACGACTGATTCAAAACAGTTTTGTAGTACCGCTTATTTGCCACATCTGTAGAAAGCACAAAGGAAGCGGCTCCCTTACAATAAAATAAATAGATAGGGTGGCGCAACAGAGCGAGGAGCCCCTGGGCCTAGCGTATTTCTCACAACCATGCCTTGTGAGGGAATGGAGGGGACCTACAATTTTCTGCCGGTTCCGAACGGCTTTTTTGAGAAAGCGCTTTCCATGGCAATGATTTACTAACGAATGGAATTTTAAATGTTGCTGGTAGTAAGCATAGCACAGCAATATCATTGATGAATGGTGTTCACTCACACCGGTGGTGGTTGTGGTTCCAGTTTCCATTCCATCATTTAGTAATTGTAGCAGTATGTAATTAATTCAATTCAATATTCAATTGTTGAAGGTGTGAAGAAAAAGCATGGTGCCGGCATGCGTTCTTCGATATTTTAATCGTGAATTTTATTAAATGAGTTTTGTTTTAAATAGTGATAGTAATAAGTTCAGTGCGTTGAATTTATGGTTGCGGTGATATATTGGAGTTGCTGCGTACTGTTGCTGGGAGTTTTGGATAAGTTGCATAGGATTTCCCGCAACTTTCATCTTGGGTTTATAAGTGGTGTTTGTATATGTGTGCCTACCCACATAATTCAGGATGAGTTCCCTTCCTTTAATATTGGACTGAAATATATTTTATTAAATTTATTCGTTTTTTGTTTGTGATCTTGTTGTTGTTGATGTTTAATTTCGTGCAGGTTCAATTTTTTATTTTTATTTTAATTGCAAATTTTGTAGCGTGCGTAGAATTGTGTGTATGTGTGTGTGGTCTTGTGCAAGAGCAAGTTTTACCATTTAATTCGCGGATTTCGGGGTTCGCGCGTAGGTTATTTAATTTCAATATATGGAAATATGTGTGTGTATGTATGTACTTATAATGTACTTAATAGCAATGGCAAATTTGGCGTGACCAAGTGCTATCTTGTTCTAATTGGAAGAGTTCGACTTTCAATTGGAATTGTTGTTTACATTTCGTTTGTAAACAACTCGCGATTATATCTCGGAAATGTTTCGCGAATTTTATAAGTTTAATTAAGTCTTAGGTGTGTTTTGAATTATGAGAACTATAAAGTGATTTTGTATTCAGTGGACTGTATATTTGGTCTGACAATTAATCAGACCTGTGTACAAAATGGTCAAATGCATTTGCCGACGGCATTTGACATTTCTCGTTTTTCATTTTCTATGTGATGTGGATCGTGTTCTATATTTTTTTTTTTTTTTTTTGTGTGTTTAAAATGGCAAGTGCATTTTGTGTTTTGTTAATTTATTATTTTAATAAATTTGTGCATTGCTTCAGCGGTTTATTATTAATTAATATTGCGTATGCGGTGTTGCAGTGCACAAATAACTTTAGTAAAAATGTGTCTTGTCGACGACGATTTTTTTTTTTTTGTTTTGTTTTGTTTTGCCGACGGGAATTCGATATTCTCTTGCAAATAAAAATGTGTCTTGTCGACGGGAATTCGATATTCTCTTTGCCAAGATTTTTAAAAATACATAATGTGTTTTATTTGTGTTGTAGATTAAGTGATTTAGAATAAGTTGTTTTAGTTCCTTTTATATTTTAAAGTTTGAGTTTGTGTGTGCGTTGTAGCAGCACAGCGTTAAAGATGAAGTGCATTGATTGCCTTTCATGCAACTTTTGTAAATTGTTATAGCTTTAAATAAAGATGATTTCTAAAAAGTTCTTGTTTGATTTATTCTTCTTCTTCAGCCTTCCAGGTGGTTTGAACAGCTTGCGAATTTTTAAAGATGAGTTGATTGATGTTGTTTTAACAGCTTTGCAGATGGGTTTAAAGATGTGTTGATTGGTGTTTTTTGAACGATGATGTGTTTTAACTTTTCGCAAATGTTTTAAAGATGTGTTGATTGTTGTATTGACTGATGAGTTGTATCAAATTTTAATTAGAGTTTAAATTGAAAACCAGCGTATACTCCTTTTGTTTACAGGTTTAGAGTTTTATGCTTTTGAAAACAGCATAGGTACTCCGTTTGTTTACAGGTTTAGAGTTTTATGCTTTTGAAAACAGCATAGGTACTCCTTTTGTTTGTCGATGTTTCAGTGAGCAACAGATGTTTAAGTGATTCATCTTCTAGACTCGCGCAGATTGTTCCGGGTGTTTGTTTGACGGTAAAGAACAAATCTTCGCGATAGGTCGTTTGAATTTTCCATTTTGTGTCTTCACTGTGACAACACGTATAAGACCATCCGTTCCCGCGTGAGTGTCCTCGATTCGGGCAAGGCTCCAATACGTCGGTGCTAGTCGCTCATCCTTGAGCAAGACTAGGTCTCCTATTTTGGGAGCTTCTTGAACTTGAGTCCATTTCGGACGTTGCTGCAACCGTGCAAGGTATTCGGAATTCCACTTTTTCCAAAATCCTTCCGCCAGCGCTTGTACCTTTTTCCATCGGTCGATATACGTGATGTCGTTGTTGAGTTCGCCTTGTGGCACAGCATGCAAAGATTCGCCTACGAGAAAATGCGCAGGTGTTAGCGCATTCAAATCATCTAAGCTGTCGGAGAGTGGGCATAAGGGTCTCGAATTCAGACACGCTTCTATCTGAGTTAGAAGCGTTGTGAGCTCCTCAAAAGTAAGCCTTTCGGTTCCAACAACTCGTTTTAAATGGTATTTCACCGATTTCACTCCCGCTTCCCATAATCCACCAAAGTGTGGAGAAGCTGGGGGAATAAAGTGCCAATTCGTTCCATGATTTGAGAGATTTTCGGCAATTTCTTTAAAATCGTGCTTCGCGTCCTTCAACATTTTGGCTAATTCGTTATTAGCGCCGACGAAATTTGTTCCACAATCGCTGTAGATTTGTTTGCAGCTACCTCTCCTGGCCGTAAACCGTCGAAATGCTGCTAAAAATGCTTGGGTGGTCAGGTCAGACACGACTTCCAAGTGAATGGCCTTTGTTGCCAAACAGATAAATACTGCAAAATAGCCTTTTAGTATTTTGGCACCTCGAGCTTTCCAGCTTTTCATTTCGATGGGTCCTGCGTAGTCAACTCCAGTATGACTGAACGGTCGTGACATCTGGACTCTAGGTGCAGGTAGATTCGCCATCAACTGCTGCATTTCCGATGCCTTTTGCCGGTAGCAAGAAGTGCATCTATGAAGCTGGTATTTCACGCTTCTTCGTATCTGGCCAATCCAGTACATTTGACGGATGTAACTGATCATCTGTTGGATGCCGCCATGCAAGGTGTTCTTATGGGCATCTCTGACAACCAGGTTCGTAAAATGGTGACTATTTTGAAGTAGTATCGGATGTTGCGCGTCGTAGGGGAGGAGAGAATTCTCCAAGCGTCCTCCAACTCTCAAAAGTCCATCAGCATCAACGAATGCGTTCAAAGTCTTGAGTGACTTGGGTATCTTCGAGGTTTCCACGATTTGTTGAAGCTCTGATTTGAACATCTCCTTCTGTGCGGCCTTCACGACGATGATACGCGCTGCTTTTAATTCGCTTGGGCTAAGCGGGCCATCAAAAACTGCTTTTCGTCGACATTTTGTTGCGAAACGGCAACATGTGGCGATAACTCGAATCACCTTCAACAAACTCGAACAGTCGCAGATGGTTTGAAGTATACGATCATCCTGATTGACTTGAGCACTTAGTACCTTAACCGTACGTCGTTCCTCGTCAGTTTCGATGTCAACAGGTTGATGCGGAACATCGAAAGTCCATTGACTGCGTAAAAATTCAGGACCAATCCACCAAGTTTGCAGTGACGTCAGTTCTGCTGGATACACACCTCTAGACGCCAGATCGGCTGGGTTATGAAGCGTTGCAACATGTCCCCAGCAATCGATCCCCACTAACCGCTGAATTTCGGACACTCTGTTGGCCACGAAAGTAGTCCATTTGGCGGGAGTAGCTCGTATCCACGCGAGCGCGATGGTTGAGTCGGTCCATGTGAACATCTTGATGTCGGGAACAGCCAAAACGTCCTTCGTATACTGCATCAGCTGCGCTAACACTACTGCTCCGCAAAGTTCCAAACGTGGAAGCGTGATCGTACGCTGACTTGGAGCTACCTTCGTCTTTGCCAGGAGCAAGTTGACCTGTATACTCCCATCACTGTCAAGCACACGAACGTATACTACCGCACCGTATGCTTTCATCGACGCATCACAGAATCCATGTAGCTCGATATCCTTGTTGGTTTTGCTTATCTGAGTCCAGCGTGGTATTCGAAGCGTCTCGATCATAGGAAGTTCTCCATGAAAAGCATCCCAATCCTTCTTCAAAGTAGCTGGAACCGGATCATCCCAATCACAACTTAGTTCCCAAAGCCGCTGCATCATTAACTTTGCCGTGATGACGCATGGTGATATCCAGCCAAGGGGGTCGAACAGTTTGGCTATGGTGGACAACATTGACCTTTTTGTTGTGGCTTCTGATGACTGTTGCACATTTTGGTAAGAAAAGTAGTCGTCTACCGGGAACCATTTTATGCCAAGGGTTTTGACATGATTTGACATGTTGAACGGCACCTCAAAATCTAACTCTCGATCTGCTACAGGTATGTCTTCGACGAGTTCCTTCACGTTGCTTGTCCATTTTCTTAAATTGAAGCCCGCGGACGCCAGAAGTTGATTCGCTTGGTCGCGTTTTGTTCGTGCTTCTTCCACAGTATCGGCACCACTGATGAGATCGTCCACATACATGTCCTCTCGGACAACCTTTGCGCCTTCCGGCAGGTGCGATTCTTCCTCTTCGGCTACACGCTTCAAAATTTTGATGGCAAGATACGGTGCACTTGCTGTGCCAAACGTTACCGTTTTAAGCCGATACATTTTGATTGGAGATAACCGATCGTTTCTCCACAGGATCAACTGATAGTAAGTATCCGGTGTATCCACTAACACCTGCCTATACATCTTCTCGATGTCAGCCGTAAACGTGATTCTGTGGGTTCGCCATCGAAGAACCAGATCAATAATGCTCGACTGTAATTTTGGGCCCACCAAAAGTCGATCATTGAGCGAACTTCCATCCAAAGTCTTCGCTGTTGCGTCGAACACGACCCTCAGTTTCGTGGTGGAACTCGATTCCTTGAAAACTGCATGGTGAGGCAAAAAATAGTGGTATGGGGTTGCCAACACCGAGTCGCCGACGTGAATTTCTTCCATATGCCCTAGGGTTGCATATTCCTGTATGCATTTGGCATAGTCTGCCCGAAGAGTTGGGTTTGCCTCCAGCCTCTTCTCCAAGTGCAGGAATCGTCGGACCGCGCTCTGCTTACTGGATCCCATCGCTGGAAGACATCCACCCTTAAACGGCAGCTTCACTTCATAACGCCCGTCAGGAAAGCGTATCGTGTGTTCGTTGAAATGCGCGTCGCATGCGATGTTCTCCTCAGTTTCATGTGTCTGGAACGGCAATTCTTCCATCTCCCAGAATCTCTGCAGCTGAGAATTCAGGTCAGCAGTCTGCACAAAACTGCGTATTTGCCGGGGATGTTCCGCTTGAACTTTCCCTAACACAATCCACCCTAACTGCGTCTTCTGAGCGGTTGGTCCGACTCCATCTGCAGGTCTTCTCACTTCTGGAAGGAGTATATCAGCATATACTTCGCTGCCGAGAAGTAAATTAATAGGTCCAGGAACGTGGAGATTTGGATCTGCCAACGTTAACCCTTTAAGATGTTGCCATTTGTCAGGTATCATTTGTTGGGCCGGGAGATGGCCAGTCAGCGACTTGAAGACCAGTGCCCGCACCGCGCCTCCATAGGTTGAGTTGCATGACGCAAGCTCAATATCCACGCATGTTTGCGTTGTGCCACTGCTGACCAACCCTAACCCTGACACCTCGACAAAGGTACGTTGCTTTTTCAGCTTCAACTGTTGTGCGGCATCTTCCGTAATGAAACATGCTTCCGATCCTGGGTCGATCAAAGCTCGGAGATGGTGTTGACGACCATCGGCTGCTCGCACCTTAACAATTGCTGTCGCTAAAAGTACCTGGTGAGTTCTGCTACCATGCGACGTGTGGTAATTTAAAACTTGACCACTTGTAGAAGCTTGTTGCACCTCTCGTGGTTCAAACTCCAGCGCGTTTGCATTGAACGAATGAGAAATTGCATTGTTACCTCTAGAAGTTGTTGTTGACCTCGACGGTGTAATGCTATTTGCGCGCACAGTTGCGTGTTGGGCCACGTTTGCATGCAAAAGCGTGTGGTGACGCTGTTGGCAGAAGTAGCAGCAGCCAGGTGATGGGCAATCCTGTGCGAAATGTCCTGAAGAAAGGCAGTTGTCGCAAACTCTCATGCGTCGAGCAGTCTGCTTCCTTTCCGCTGTGTCCATGTTCAGGAACCGCTGACACTTCCTTATGGAATGCTGTTGCAGATTGCACAAACTGCACATTCCCGACTCCCTGTTAAAAGTTGGCCGAACTGCTGGCCTACCTACTTGCCTACTGGCTGGCTTACCTGTTGGCTTAGATGCTGGCGTCGCAAACATCACTTTAGTGCTCTGAAAGCGAGAACGATTGGTAGCGAATGTCTCAGCTTTCATTTTTGACGCGGAGCACATCTCTTGCTGGTCAACAACCTCCAAAGTGCGGAAACGAGTATCTAAAAAGTCCGAAAACTCCACGAATTTCGGCAAATCTTTCCTGTTTCCCATCTTCTCTTCCCACAGCTTCTGCGTTGATGACGGCAACTTCTGGTGCAGGAACCAAATGAGCACCGTATCCCACTGATCGACCGGAACGTCCATGTTCTCCAGCGCTGACATACACTCCCGTGTAGTGAACAACAACTCCTTCAAACCTGTTGCAGTTTCCCGGGCCATAGGAGACTGCCCAAACAGAGCCTGCATCTGTAAATGCACCAGGATGCGTTTATGATCGTAGCGCTCCTTCAACAACTCCCACGCCTTTTCATAATTGGCCGCCTCGACCGACAAGTTTTGCAGGAAACGCTCGGCGTCACCAACCAAGCACGACTGTAGAAAGTGCAGCTTATCTATGTCGGCCAGACTACTGTTGTTGTGCACCAACGCACCAAAACGATCGTGGAATGTTCGCCAACTGGTGTACGCGCCATCAAATTTGGGCAAGTCGATGCGGGGGAGCCGTATCTCCGACCGAGATGACGACTGTTGCGATGTTGCGTCCGAACATGCTGCATTGACGTCTGCTGTGGGCACAGGTTTGTGTCTTTCCGACGCCTCCATGAGCTCCACACGATAATCCATGGAAATGTCCAAAATCTGGTCGTATACATCCAGAAGATCTTCCTTCTTCATTGTCGTCTCCAGATGGTTTCCTCCTATGATGGCCTCATTATACACCTTTGACGTGGCGATGTCTTGCTCCAACTTAGCCAACCTTGCAGCCACATATGAGCGGGTCAGACGCTCTTTTGGAGACTTTTTAAAGTTGACTAGGTCTCTCTTTATGGTCGTAAGTAAACCACTTTGAAGTTCCCCATATTTATACGACATTTTAACCAATATATTTGTTTTTCAGAATACAACAGAGATTAAAAAGAATATGTGCAAACTCACGTTTAAAATCAGCTGCAGCTGCCGTCAGTTTCTGTATCTTCTTGAAGATGATAATTTTGTTGCGCGACGCGACGTTGTTTCGGTTTAGGTAACGCGAAATCAGATTTAACTTACAAAAGTTAGTTATTAAATCACTAAAATGATTTTGTACAATGCACTTTCGTGTATATATATATGTATTAGACTGTTTCAGAAAAAAAAAATTTTTCTCCCAAACAGGTTTAAAAGTTTCTTTTAGGTATATAAAGACTCCAGTTAAAATTTAAAATTTTAATAAAAATATTTAGGGGTGGCGCATCGCACATTTCGTTTTCCCATAAGATTAACATAGGGAACATTGTTTTTTCTGCTTCTGATTTTTATAACTAGCCAACGAAGCATCGTAACGAAAATGTAAATACATGTTCTTGTAGGAAATTGAATGCTCTACAAAAAGTTCTTTAGACAAAATTTTGTAAAACTAACTGTAACAAAGTTACAGCCTGTCAAAGTTGATTTACCTATAATTCGACCTTTTTTTTTGAATATTCCAGCGAATGCAGGTCTTATAAATAAAGTGGACATGAGTTTCGTTGTAAAACATGCATTTTACTTTAACTAGATGATAACTAATGATTACAGCAACAATAAAATAATTTTCCAATAGAAATTTGGTCGGAAATTTTTTTTATCGTTTTATTTATTTATTTTTAATGGTAAATTTTTTTTTCACCACTGTAACTAACGGAAAACACAAATAAAGAGACAAGTGATTTTCTTTGATAAATCTATAAATTATATTTATTTGAATTGCTATATGCCCTCTAATATTTATGGAAATTTACATTAATTTGTTATACGAGACTTTTTTTGTAACAATTTGGATAACATCGCTGATGCTTGCGGACTACTTGTAGAAGGTATTGCAGCTGTTCTTCATCCTTAGTTAGGCTGCTTGAATATTCTCCAATTAATGCAATACCTCTTTCCGCTACATCGTTAGTGACGCTTAATTTTTTTAAAAATTTGACATTTTCCTTATAACTATCATCCCTGGACCATTTTGAGATATCTTTTTCCAAAAAATCGTATGATAAATCGAATTTCTTAAACAGTTCCAACGAATTTTTTGAGACGAAATCGCTTAAATCTTTTTCTAATAATGAGTCCAATTCGTTATCGGTTATATTGTACCGCGAATTCGTTTCTGTTAATCCTTCTCGACTCGAAATTGCGACTACAATTTTTTTTTTAATATTGATGGGAACATCGTCGTTAAATAATGAGATCGTAGCTAATTCTTCATTGAGGTACCACAAATGCTCCATCATTTTTTTACAAGCTTGACGTGAGACCGCTGGATTCACTTTTTTATATAGAATCAATTTTTTCATGAATTCCAAATCATTGTTTGGCGCCGAAATTGCAGAAGTCGAAGTGTACCAAGCTTTTATATAAAATAAAATAACAAAAATACAAACTTGTCTCAAGCTTTTTTTTTCGTAGACCGCAAGATTAAATTCGTCTCGAAATAAAAACATCTTCAAGCTGTAGATGGCTTTTGACATCCATCGAGCATGATGCATGGCACCGGGACGTTTGAACGAAGCTGTGTCTGTTGGACAACTATCAAGAAAACTAAGCGATAGTTTTAGAAGTTCTCGATAATCATTGCGAGGCTGAGACATCTAAGGGGGAAAAAAATTAACAGTTGAAATTTATAGTCTTGATTTTAACAAACAAATTAAAAATATTGTTTACCAGCAAACAATTATTGATGAAAATTACGACTTCAGAACGTTCTTTTTCTAAAACTTTTGCTACAGCTTCATCCTCCATTCCGCTTTTATATTTAGATTGATCAATGTTGTCCCAATTGTTTTTGAAGCGAACGAACATTGGTACATTAGGACCAGATGTCGTATTCCAAAATGTTTCGAAAACTCCTCTTAGAACAATTTCCATTATATGATGGCGACAGGGAAGCCATACTAGTTTTCTGTTCAATGCTTTTTCGATCAAAGCACATGTACCTACCTTTGTGCATACCTACAATATGAATTTTTTATACAGCACAAATCAATCAAAGAAATAAACCAATAATCGTAGTAAACCAATTTAAACATCGTAGTTAAACAGAATAATTTGAGAAATCGCTTGAAGGAATATTTATCTAACCAATTTTTAATCAAATGTAATTGAAATAGAATTTTACCAGTATTGACAGCTGGCGTATCAAAACACATCGCTTTGACGTAAGATCCAACTCGCCACTGATTTAACGTCGTAACAACAGCTTCAGCTTGTTGATGTGCAGTTCCGTTATCAGCTTTTGGAACTCCGAGGAGTTGATCAACTCCAGAGACAGATAAAATAATTGCGATACGATCTAGAGATTTGGTACCAGCAATATCACGGAGTATTTTTCCGTCCCAATGCACAACATAACGGTCTTCAATTTTAAATTCTTTTTTCAAATCTTTTGCGATATCTGCTCTGAATTGAATACGCCCCCGATGAATCGTACTATGACTGAGATTGACAGTAGAGAGATCAATCCCTACACTCTTATAAGCAGCAGCTAAAATAAAAGTAGCATTCCTGCTACTAATTTTTGCTCGATCAAGTACGGCAGAGAGCTCAGGTGTCATGACATCAATTTTATCTTTTGGAATTGCTTGCCTCAGCTGCTTCTCAAAGTCAGAAATAATAGTCGATGTTTGACTAGATGTTGCGGCTGATAATTCTGATATTGCTGATTTTTGAGACATCGTACTGCTACCAGGCTCATTTATATCTATAAATGTTAGTATTGATTAAGTAATAATCATTCAATTTAATCATCAATCAATAATCAAATCAATTTTTTTCTTCGAATTCATAGCATGGCCACAGCTCGAACTCAGATATCGAAGCATTAATTCTGAGCATTAATGGGTTAAATTTAAACAGCGAAAGTAATAAAAAAAAATTCTTACCAACAGAATCCACATCCATGACATCTTCATTTTCCTTTATTGATTCTGTTAGAGTGGTTTTATTCATCAATCCATATCGATGTTTTGCTCTTTGACCCTCCAAGAATAATTTTGTCAAATGTCAAATAATTTGTTCAATTTTTGAATGAAAATTGCCTCATTCCTTTTTTGTGTGGCAGAATTTTTGCGCTTATGACTTTTTCGTATTTTTTTTCCATCTTCCAATATTTTTTTGAGTTTTTTAACCGCGTAATCTTTTCCACACGTTGGAATGCCAGCTTCAAACCACACTTGCTCAACTTTTTTGATTGTGATGATAAAACTGAGTTTATACTGTTGTTTGAGAACCGTTGTTTGATATAGGAATGCCGACATAACCTCTTTTATACAAGGCAATTTACGTCCAACGAAGTTTTCTACTGGATCACCAGTAAGACGCATCAGGTTGTTCATGGTTAACGTAAACTCAGAGTTACTAGAAAAAGATAAATGTTTTAAGATTAATTATAATATATACGAATAATTAGTAATGAAAATAGTCATCACTAACGCAGGAGCATTTACCAGTTTTGTGGCCAACAAATGTGACTTCATAGTCACGCCTCCACTGACTGACTAACGAACTAACTATACTAGTAGTCATATATCTCCATCGCCATAATAATAGATTTATCAAAGAAAATCACTTGTCTCTTTATTTGTGTTTTCCGTTAGTTACAGTGGTGAAAAAAAAATTTACCATTAAAAATAAATAAATAAAACGATAAAAAAAATTTCCGACCAAATTTCTATTGGAAAATTATTTTATTGTTGCTGTAATCATTAGTTATCATCTAGTTAAAGTAAAATGCATGTTTTACAACGAAACTCATGTCCACTTTATTTATAAGACCTGCATTCGCTGGAATATTCAAAAAAAAAGGTCGAATTATAGGTAAATCAACTTTGACAGGCTGTAACTTTGTTACAGTTAGTTTTACAAAATTTTGTCTAAAGAACTTTTTGTAGAGCATTCAATTTCCTACAAGAACATGTATTTACATTTTCGTTACGATGCTTCGTTGGCTAGTTATAAAAATCAGAAGCAGAAAAAACAATGTTCCCTATGTTAATCTTATGGGAAAACGAAATGTGCGATGCGCCACCCCTAAATATTTTTATTAAAATTTTAAATTTTAACTGGAGTCTTTATATACCTAAAAGAAACTTTTAAACCTGTTTGGGAGAAAATTAGAAAAAAAAAAAAAAATTTGAAACAGTCTAATATGTATATATATGTTTTAACTATTTAAGTTCTCACTTTATTGTCTAAAGTTATTGTTCTAACACACACACACTGTTTGTTAAAAGTTCAATAGTTGTTTTTGAAAAAGACGGATCGATAGGACCAAATGTTTCTGACTAGGTTTATTTATTGTAAAAAAACTAGGGAAAAAAATAACTTGTAAAAACTTTCAAGAAAAAGTAAAACACGTCCACTTGCAATCGTTATAAATCGGTTGTATTTTACTTATGTGTTTTATATGCCATTAGAGGTCATCAAGAACAAATTCTATGTTTTATGTTTACATTTTGTTTGACACTAATTGTTTGTGGATTGTATTTGAAATTTAAGTATTGTTCGATTAATTAATCTGATTAATATTTCATTTAAACATTTCTAATTTAAACATATATAATACATTGTACATTCGTACAAACGGAGGACTTGCCAATTCCTCGTGAAAGACGATACCCGTGGAAAACATTTTTGCCTCTGCTGGGATTCGAACCTCAAACATCTGGATTAACAGGCGGACATGCTATCCATCACAATACGGGTACCACAGTACTTTAGGTACCTTAGATTCTTAAAAATAACATAACCAAAGGATGGATGCCGGCAAAAATGTCTAAATGCCCAAACGCAGGCATCGCAGAACTGGCCGTATAGACATAACTCGAGATAATCTTCACCGATCTATACGAAATTTTGACAGTACATTCAAAATACCTTACTCCAGAGACGTACGTAGGATTTTTTTATATTGCATAGTTTTTTTTAATCAACAATTTTTTCGTTTTTTTAGTTAAAATTTTAATTTTTTGTTCACACGTGAACCACTTCGCAAAAAAAACAAAATATCGAAAAAATCCTACGTACGGCTCTTGCTGTTATATAAAAACTAAAAAATTTCGGGATTTTGTTCCAGGACCAAAATGAAGGAGGTTACATCTTCGGCCATGGACCCGTCTAAGAAATGAGGTGCTTCCGAAGAAATGCTTAACAGCCGCCATTTTGAATTTAATTGACATGAATTTGTATTTGTATATTAAAACCTAAATTATAAAACCTTTTCCTCAGATAATCGATTGATCTTTTTGTTTGAGTCAAAAATTTTCAGCAACTTCACCAGCGTCCCCCCTTGAGAGGTTAGGTGAGCTCCACGACATTTAGTGTCTTTCTAAATTCTAAAATATCTCTAGAATAATGTCTTAAATTCTCAAGCTTATCCGAGTAATATTTTTGGAGATACAGCCATGAGAAGTCACAAACTAGAGGTGAGCTAGGCTTAGCGCTCAAAATTTTTTAACTAATTTTTCTCGAAATTACGTTTTAAAAATCGATGCACAAGTTTTTTCAAGAACTAGTACTCAACCGATCTTTGCGTGTTTGAAATAATTTCAGAAGTGAACAACCAGAGGTTCGAGGTTCGAATCCCAGCAGAGGCAACAATGTTCTTCCACGGGTATCGCCTTTCGTGAGGTATTGGCAAGTCCCTCGTTACTGCCGTTCGGAACCGGCAGAAAATTGTAGGTCCCCTCCATTCCCTCACAAGGCATGGTTGTGAGAAATGCGCTAGGCCCAGGGACTCCTCGCTCTGTTGCGCCACCCTAATTATTTTTATTTTTTACTTGAATGAAATTTTTGGGTTCCAAATTTTTTTTACAGAAAAAAGAGTATATATTTGACCGAAATTTAAATTTTTTTAAAAACATTGCCAAAAAACAAAGTTAAATTCTTTTGTTGATTTTATTTTGTCCATATTCAGTCGTTCTTAGCTTGAACAAGACCATTTCCACGCGGACGCACTCTTTTTTTTAAGTGTTGCTGTAATTGAAGTATTTTATACTTATAAGACTAAAAAGTTTAAATAAAATATTTATTTTTTTGTGTAGATATTTCTTTTTTTTCGGAAACAAGCCGTTTCTTAAACATTGAAACCCACCTGCTGTCTTAGTTAAGATTACTTGTCAAGGTTCAAAACGTTTGTTAAGTTATTTTTTGAGCTAGAACTATGCAGTTTTGCTATTATTTTGGATATATTTTTTACTTGAAAAATGAATTTAAATTGGCAAAAAATAGAAAGCCTATTGCGACACGGAAGTGCTATTTTATAAGCATTTTCTTAAATAAATTAGTTTAAAAAGTGAACGTTTTTTATTTGATTACAATAAAGTCTACACTAGCTTTCCACTTCGATCCTAATTGAGAAAAGTTGACTAAAGTTTTTTATTTTTGCTTTGGGGCCTACCATTTAGATCCCACTCTGATCTAAATTGAGAAATTTGACTAAAATTTTTTATATTTATTGGAATTTCCTTATTGGGCGTTCTCTTTCAGGACCTAATTGAGTCAAGGTCTGGGTAATCCCAGTGATTATAGAGAAAAATAAAAAGCAAAATTTGGCATAATAACAGCAAGTCAATTAAGTTATTTTAATGTTTCCATTTCAAATCACATGAGAAAAAGATTATTCAACAAATGGAATGGATTTTGGAATAAAATATTACGTTTTCATCGAGTAACATAAGCAACTAGAAACACTCATTGCTGTATTTACAAAGAAGTTTTAGTGGCAAAGGTGATTAGTTAATGTTATGTATCCACTTGAAGGTAAACTAGGTTTCACTCCAGGAAAGATTGAGCTAACCTAGAAATGTTTCACTTGAATAGTGGAAACAATGCGGTTCGCGCAGTTGGTTTCAAGTAGGTTGAGTTGAAAGCAAGTAACTGAGGTTTCATTCTGTATAACAATTCGCGTAGTTTTCAGTGTCAGTTTCAGATGAAAACATAGTATAACACTTTTCCAAGTGTCACTTTTCATATGGCTTTATTGTCACTTCAAGGTGTGTTACCCTATTAGTTCTTAAATTTTCTTTATTAATACAGCTGTTAATGTGCAGCAAAGTTCACAAAAGTCTGTAAATCTACTCGAAAGTGCGCAAGGAAACGCAATTTTTGAAATACAGTGGTGGTCCAGTATAACGAATGCCGATACTGCGAATGATCGATATTAAGAACACTTTTTCAAGTCCATTAGGTATTCCATATAACGAACAAATAACGAATATCAGAACAAAATGGCATTGAAAACTCTATATTCTTAGTATTCGTAAACTTCTTACGGGAAGAGGCATTCAACAAGAACATTCAACACCCAGAAGTCATTTCAGGTCGAGGAGTTACTGGTACTAAACATTTTATGGTGCCAGAACTGCCTATAAAAAGTGTCATTTTGATTTTAATCCACTGAGTGCCATAAATAAAATTGAAAAGTAGATAATAAAGGGTTTTCCTATAAGTGTGATATGATTTCTTTTTTTTTTTTAAACACACTTGTTGAATTTTTTAATGTGCAGTTCAATCAATACAATTAAGTTTTAAATAAAACGTCATTCAAATGGCCACCACGACTCCTTCTGCAGCAACAAATTCGATGAAGCCAATTTTCGAGCGCTTTTTCCACTAAATCAAGTCGTGCATCATGAATGGCACGTTCAATATTGACTTGTAAAGCTTGAAGAGAATCTGGTTTATTTTGAAAGATCAATGACTTCAAATAACCCTACAAGAAATAGTCTTCTTCTTTCCATTTCTGGCGTTACGAGTAGTGATCTTGAAGCGATCACAACTCTCCCACTTTTCTGCTTCACACTAGTGATCCGCCTGTGGGGTACGCCGCGCCTACAAGAAATAGTCTAATGGTGTTAAATCACGACTTCTTGGAGGCCATTCCATATCACCATTTCTTGAAATAATCGGATCACAAAATTTTTCTCGCAATAATTCAGTTGTTGCATTTGCTGTGCGACACGTAGCCTCGTCTTGTTGAAACCAAATGTTGTCAAGATCAACTTCTTCCAATTTCGGCCATAAATAGTTGGTCATCATCGATCTATACCGTTCTCCATTGACAGTAATGGTATTACCAGCTTCATTTTGAAAGAAGTACGGACCGATGATTCCACCAGCCCAAAAACCACACCAAACTATCAATTTAGGTGAATGTAATGGTTTTTCATGAATATTTTGTGGATTTCCATCGCCAGTTTTGTTTATTTACCGCACCAGTCAAATGAAAGTAAGCCTCATCGGTGAAGGTGATTTTCTTAAAAAAATCGTTATCGATTTAAAGTTGTTCCAAGACAAAATCAGAAACTTCACGACGTTTACGGTGGTCCAATGTTGAAATTGTAAACACTTTTGAATGCAATAAATACAAATGACAGATCATACAAATGGCCGAAACTCCACTGCAAAATCATATCATACCTATTGGGAAATCTTTTATAAAAAGAATTAAAAGTTCTAACTTCATCACATTGAAAAGAAAGCGTTAAATGATCAGAATATCTCAAAATGTAGTTGAGAAATATAAAATACGTTTTAAGTTTTGGTTTGGTCAGCTAATTGAAAAGTTGGAATTACTTTGACAGACTACTCATCTGTTAGTTCAAAAACTTTATAGTATGTGGTAAGTAGCTTGGTTGTTTTTAATAATTTTTTTTTTTGTAGAAAATTAAATCAATTTTTATAATACTGCCCCTCCCGCCTAAGAACTTATCCGTCCTTTAAGCAAAACACCTTGTATTATATAAAATTGAATAAGTTGCTAATAAAAACAAATTGCAAAATAGGAAAAAATGATTTTTTGTGGGAACGGGAATGACAAGCGTTTTTTATTGTAGCCGGATATGGACGTTAATTCAAATAGGATGCTGTCTTTGACTTCCCCTGAGATAAAATTTACAGGGTCTTAGTGTTGACCACTTTCATTACCTACTCTGTGTGTATAGTCTGTTTTTTTTGTCTATTTATATAAACCAGAATTGATTAACGTCTCAGCACAACTCAAGAAGAGTGTTATTATTCAATTAGCCAGCCTAAAAAAAAAAAACAAAATATGTTCAAAACCTTACGAAAAGCAATCTTTGCCAAGAACAAGCTAGTGGAAAGACTGCATTTTCCTTTGATTAAAACATTTACTTTGCATCAATTGAATGGAAAAAAGAAAGTGACCAGAGACGTGCTTACAAGAAACTCAAGGCGTAGCAGCTACAACTAACAATAGCCATTAAGTGCTCTTCTTATTCCTCAGCTGAGGATTGTTATTCGTCGGTTAAATAATTTAAACCAAATGAAAAACACAAGTCTCTATAGAACCAAAGACTAGACCATATTGGTCGAAACAATGCTCACACAAAAACACTATCAGATGCAAGACCACATGAAACAGATTTGTTTAAGGGACAATATGTAGATACAAATAAAACATGCCCATGCCCATGCTTATAGTGGTTTATGTTAGCCAAAGAATGCCACTGACTACACATTGACTTCTCCCGATTGGTTGCGCTTACAATTACCTATAACCCAAAGGCATTGTGGAACACAGAATAAGTTAAATGAGCAAGCATACAACACAACAAATGCATATTAGCTGTGTAATTGCGATAAATTGTGTAATTATACGAGTAAGCCCGACCTCAGTTGTTGGCATTCCCACAATAACGAAGTTAAATCGTTCAATAAAAAGTAAAAAAAAGGAGGCATATGCTGCCGAAGTTACATTTGAATGTTTTATAACCTTTTGTTCAAATGTTTCGTTCAATTTACGAATATGAATCCTGTAAAAGTTGTTTGTTGTTTTTTTAATTGTTTGTGGTGTGCTTTTGGAACTCTCAATAAAACCCAATTACCTCCGATTAAGCCTTTGAAAAGTAAAGCCTTACAAAATGAAATAATTGTTTTCATTGTTATATTACCTAACACCGATTCCTCAATTTGTTTCTGTGTACTAAAACATAAACAAGGACGTCTGATAGGTAAAGGTTTGAGCCTGAAAGATTGAGGATACTCACTTTACTAAAGCATCAAGTCGTCCTTGTTTAAATCTTTTGAAAAGTCCTTAATTTTTTACTTTTAGTGAGCAGTTCATCCTTTTCTTTTGGACACATTGCTGCTTTAACATTCTTCTTTGGTATCAATACACAACATGAGATGCATAAAAAATAAAATGGCGAGCAATTATACATCGGGTAGCCCCGGCGGACGCTTGGCGCATTTAATTCAACTATAAATTAGAGAATTATCTGATTTGTAACTTCGCAATTTCAATAGGTTGTATTGCCTGTCGCTTATTGGTAGCATGTGGGCCGTCAGAAACATGACATTCTCTTTCCACTCGTATAGCCTTTCTCGAGGAGTAAGAAATTACTGCGAGAACATCAATACTGCCATTAAAGTTGCTTTCTCTTATAGTCGAATCGGAATAAAATTTTAGGTTCTTGAAATGCGTTAGGCCCCGACGCGACGTATCTGAAATTGGAGCTCCTTAAAGGAATTTTCACAGTAACTTTGTAATGATATTTTGAAAACCTGTAGGTAACTGATTACTTTGTGAATTGTGAGAATTTTTCCAATCTCATAAACCTTTTTTTTATAATTTGACTTGGGGTTTTTTTCTGTTGGAGGTTTTTAAAATACCAGCTGGAGCACTCAGACCTAAATACCGGTCCATTGTACTACCAGTTAGGAACCTTCTATTTGTTATAGCTTTCCAGATGTTCCGAGAAAACCAAAAGACGCTGACATGACAAGGAGCCTAAGTTACCAGCTCTCACCATGTCTGCGCCGAGTATATGTAAGTTCATGCGAGAAAAAGCAGGACATTCACAGAGGAAGTGCTCTGCGGTGTCCTCATCTTCTCCACAAGATTCACAGAGCGCGGTATTACTTAAGCCTAACACGTTTAAATGCTTGGCAAGAGAGAAGTGCGAGCTGGCAACGCCAATAAGCTTTCTACAGTCTTTTCTGCTACGGGATAGCAAAAATGTTGCAGTCTTCTTATTAACGTTGGGGAGCATACGTTTGGTCTGCCTGCATCCAATGGAGGCATGCCATCTACGGTTGTGATCTTCACAGATCCAATCGTTGATTGAAGAATTTGATTAGGGTTCAATTGAAAGCAATTTGTCTGTATTTGGATATTGGAGAAGAATATAAACAATGCAAAAATTAATATTTGAAAATATTATGCTTTTTCCCATTATTTTGCTGGCATTTCAGTGCAGCAGTGATCGAGTGAGTGGGTGGCATCAGTGATCGAGTGAATGAGTTGCATCAGAAATAGAGTGTGTAACCATTTTGAGATCAGAGCACACGTGATTTCACTTATCGTATAGGTATTTAAAATTGCAACATCCAATACTCACTATATATTTATATTTCGTGTCCCTATCAAATCAAAGATGTCGCTGATGTTTCCTTAGACTAGTTTCATGCTTTTGTTTTGAGTTAGCAAAATTAATTTTTTTGCAAGTGTACCAGTTACTGTGAGGATTTCAAAACGTTAAATCATTAAATTTTCTCGGGTGGTGTTGTTAAGAGAAATCTGGATAATTGATCGGTTGTTAATAAAGGGTGATTTATTAAGAGCTAAGTTTTTCAAGTTAGTCGCACTGGAGTCCAAACATCATCTGTAAAAGTAAAAAGTGTTCAGTATACTCAGCCATTTCATCATGAAAAGACTTACAAACGAGCAACTATAGCAAATTATTCATTATCAAAATTTCAAATTGCTCTGTGAAAATGTTCATGTGCATCGTTTGTTACGACAATACTATCGTAGTCATAATTGACCCCGTGAATCAAAAGTTCGTGCTGTGATCAACAACCTTACTTTATTGGACATTAAACCATCAACTCGCAGGCGTACACTGCGTAGAGGACATTGCAGTCGTAGCGTTTAGTGATGAAGATCGTGACATGTCGGGCACGTGTTAGATTTGGGTTTGAAAGCCTAAAAGCAATTCAACTTCTGCAAGAATTGAAGTCGAATGATCTACTACAACGTCCAATTTCTGGAGAATGAACGTTAGAACAGCTTCATGATAATCCGCTGTTTTATCGAGAAATTGTGTTCAGCGATGAGGCTCAGTTCTGGCTCAACATGTCATATAACGGAACAATTTGGTGTGGCTTATGGGCTGGAAGAATCATCTGTCCACGTTACCGTAAACGGAGAACGATATCAAGCGATGATAAGCGACTTTTCTTTGTCCCAGTTGGCTGAGTTTAACTTGGTTCACATGTGGTTTCATCAACACGCTACCACATATGCCACACAGCTCGGGAAACAATGGACATGTTGAAGCTTGAAGGATGATTTTGGAGAGCAGCTTATCTCACAAAATGGCCCTGTGAGGTGGCCACCAAGATCATGCGATTTAACACCTCTATATTATTTCTTGTTAATTTCAGTCGTTAGTCTATGTTGACAAGCCTAACAACATTTAACGGAAGTCTTACAGGATAAAATAACAAGCGTAGTTTGTGGAATACAGGCCGAAACGGTCGAAAAGTGATACGTAATGGGACTTTCCGAAGGGACAATTTGAAAAGGAACAGAATATTTTTACATAGAGTTATCCTTAAAATGGGAACAAAATATTCCATAGGAAACAAAATTCCTCGGGTGTTTGTCGATAGGGTTCTTTAACAAATTTTTGACAGGAATATTCTGATATACCTTCGCAATAAATACAAGAAAAGCTTACACAAACCTTTTAAGTTTTCATTTCAGGAATATTCTCGATTCCTTTTGTAACGTTTAAAATCTTATAGCAGGTTTTTAAAAAAATAAAACCCAACATGGCTGTAGTATTTTCATACATACAAGACTTCCTTTAATTCCCCCTACGACTTCTCCCCCACCTTTAGGACCAACGTTTACAGATCCATTGGCCCGTCCAGGCAGGTGTCGAAAGGGTAGTCCCAATGTGTGAGCAACTGAAGGCCTGATAGTTGCCATGCTTAGCTCGCCGATGGGGGGGATCTTGTTACTCCCATTAGGACCGTGTTACTTTTTTTCAGACCTAAGTCTCTGGTGGAATTCGACTAAAACTTATTTTTTTCCATCTTTAAATGGCAGGACCCGAAATTATCGACCTTTCTTTCTTTTTTTTCGTATACATACCGCAGGGGAGGGCATAGCTGGTCTTGCCCTCGGAGCTGTCTTTACCCGCCCTTTACTAAAAACCCCCAAAAAACAAAGAAAACTAATTCCTCATGTGGGAAGGTTTTCCAAAACCGTTGCATCAGCTCCCAAATAAAAATGTGTTGAAGCAACAGCCCTCAATGGAAGAGGAGAAAGTATGTAACTTCCCCCTAAGGTTCTAACAAGACTCTTATACCACCTTCATCTTCCTTCCTTTACTCCCCAATATTACTTCCCTAAAACTCCATAACCCGATGGATCTTCATTGTAAAAAAAAAGAAAAAAAAATCCTCTACTCTTAGAAACAGGTAAGGTGCATCCTTCAGACGACCCGAAAAAAAAATGGATTTCCTCCACCACTTCTTTTGTCTACCTCACCTCTCCAAAGCAAGCTTGACTTCAACGGCCCCCAATACTTCAAAAAAAAAAATTCCAGATTTACTCGAGAGTTGATCTGATTACATTTATTTCAGACTAAAAAAAAATATAAATCACAAGAAAAATTTATCTTAAATTATCTTAGAATACTCAGCATTTTGTTATTCATACTTTTCTATTCCCTATTTCTCATCTGCATTCATTGTATAAAGCGACAAGTGTACGACCTTTTTGTTTGATCTACCGTTCTCTGACATTACTGTAGCTTCCCACCTTACAAAAGAAAAACTTGTACTAGGCTTAACTAGTCGTTGATGCTATAACAAAATCTCCGAATGAAGATTTTTTAATTTTTTTTTTTTTTTCTTACTTTCTCATTTTTGGTTAAACCGAATTCCTTTGATTTTCACCTTCTCCCAAATCTCATAAATATCCCCTCAGTTACCGATTAGTAAATCTCCACAAATTTTGATAAAAATACCGAAATAACAAAGAATAAAACTTTTTAAAGTGACTTACCCGCAATCCTTGGTGTGCACAACAAGTTGAGGCGGCGAATCTGTTTTGGATAATGTTAATAGGCATGGATGATATTTAATGGGATGAGACCAAGGTATACGGTCATTCGTTACTGTGCTGTTCCTGTTTTCTTTGGTAAAACAAAAATGAACTTGATGCCACTCAGTGGCGGTGGTTGCTATTACTTCTTTAAAAAAAATTATTTAACTTCTCTTACTCTCACAATGAACGAGATGTCACAACACATTTATCTAACTATTCACAGTACTACCCCTTATTTCGCTGAACCAAAAAATAAAACTATCCACTTATCCCTAACTAATAGCTGTTAGTACTTCTCAGGCCTATCACCACTGCTTCCTTATATATTTTTTTTTCTTTTACACTTCAGTTTAACTTTCTGTTTTCTTCCTGGATCCGATCCTCCGGATTATTACTACCTAGCAATAGTGTCTCCAAAAGTACACAATCTATCCTTAGCAAAAAAAAAACTCATTCTCGGCATATATTTTTTTATTTTGTAAACGAATTCTTTTGATTCCCTGAAATCTACCTCTTTTCAGTTTCTCAGTTTCTCCTTTCTTTACGTGTCTCTATAGCTACTATTTTTTTCCAGTTTTTTTTTCTTTTCTATTGTAACTTTGTGATTACTTTCTTATTTCAACTTTTTCTTTTCTATCGTAATTTTGTTCTTACTATCTTTTTTTTTTTTTGCTTTTTCGTTTAAATCGTAACCTTGTGATTACTTTCTTGTTTCCTACGTACGCCCCCTCGATCTATTCTAATCTCCTTTTCACCCCCACAACAAAAAAAAGAAACAAAACCATAATCCTTATTCTGCCGTAACGATCACTGGTATGCCTCCTTCTCCCAAATCTCGCAAAACCGGTTGGATACACGGACGGGGTTACTTCTTGTATGTCGAATCTTTTTTCTTCCTTTTCCTTTTTCCACCACTCGCCGATTACTCAACCACTTCTTTTCCTAAGTTTTCTTGTTACTTTCGGAAAGTGCTAAGACCTGGGGAGGCAACGGCTGGAGTGGTTTTACGTCTTTTTCTCCCTGTGGGGAGCGCCAACGATCTTACTGAGTCGAGGAGGCGGACGTATCTCTTCACGACTAAGATCGAGCACCCTGTCGTATGGCTGCCTCTAATTATCTTAGAGATACTGTGGTACTACTGACACCGGCGCGATATTCTTGTCTGGATTTTCTTTCCCTTTAGGGGATGATCGCCGCCGTCGTTGCGCAACCACCACAGCAGGTAAAGATACCTTTTCGTGGATGGACAATGTCTGACCAAGATTTCCTTTAGAATCACTAGGCTTTTCACAGAAAAAAAAACTTCAACCACTTGGTTGGATATTAAAAATTTTATTTCGCCCGACTGATAGAAATGTATCTTGTGACTAGTTACAATGGCGGTTCGATGAAAAAAAGAAGGAGAACACGTACACGACGACGATGATGTCACTTCTTTTTCGAATGGAATGCAAGGGAATGAATCAAAAGAGGAAATGCGAAAAATTTCAACGTGTTCTTTTCGAAACCCAGGGGTGTTTGTTTTTACGACATTTACTCACAGAACTTTTAGGTTTAATGCAGAATGTCACTATGAAGTACAGCGGTGCGTTTTGGCTGTTTTTATTCGTGGTGATTTGTACCTTTTGCTTCATTTTCTCTCTCGTTTTCTTGAACTATTTCTTGACAAAAAAAAGTTTTATCTATTGATAACCAATATGTTTGAAGAAGTCTGTTATACGAAACGGTTAGGTGAGGAACCACGAATTACTTTCGGATCGAAAGGCGCTTCCTCGGACAAATTTTCGACATTATTTTTTTTCTGTTATGTTGTAGTTTCTTTTCTTTTTTCTTGTTTCTGAAAGGCTAGTCGGTCGTTTCCCTACACATCATGTTCTTTTTATATAAGGTCTCCCTTTTACAAAGAACATGAAAAAGAAGAAACCCTTTTTGCTAATAAATTTCACTCTTCCCGCGGAGTCTCATGCACAGCTGATTCAGCCGGGCACTGGATTTAGTGAGTTACTAAAGCATATTTTTATTTCTTCAGGTCTTTGGAATGCGTTACGGCCTTGTGACCTTTGTCGTCCACAACTTCATATAGGTTGTTCCCTATCTTTTTGCTAACTGTTACTTTAATGAATTTTGGGCAAAGTTTTGCGTTGAAATGTTTAGCCGCATTGCTCAAAACAAAGTTTCTTTTGTACAAGACATCCCCTACCTCGTATGATACCAGCCTACTTCTCAAGTTATAGCCTTGTCTATACGATTCATGAGTCTGTTCTAGGGCTGTTTTTAGATAGTTATGCAACACATTCATTTTAGCACTTTTAGGGAGCCAATCAATCTCTGAGTGATTCAACCCTCCTAAACCACGAAGTAATTTATAATCTGCGCCGTGTTCGATGATACGATGGCCGAACAGAGCTTCGAAAGGTGACATTCCGATAGCGGAATGTACTGTCGAACGTAATGCGCTTCCTATCGCCGGTAAGTGAAGGTCCCAATTGGATTGCTTCGGATCTATATAAGCTCGTATGGCTGCGAGAATTGAGCGGTTTACTCGTTCGCTTGCATTAGCTTGCGGGGAGTATACTGCCGTCCGGTAGTGAGTAATGCCGAAGTTTTTTATCATTTTGGCGAATTCGTGACTCACAAATTGACTGCCATTATCAGATAGAAGGCTCTCCGGTACTCCAAACACAAAAAAGATATCTTCTTCTAAAAATTGAATTACTGTTTGAGCAGTAGCTTTACGAAGTGGTTTGAACAACACGAATTTGGTCAATTGGTCAAGGGCTATGACGATCTGAGTATTTCCCTTTTTTGAAGCTGGATAAGGCCCCAAAAAATCTATATAAATATGTTGAAATGGTCTTTCCACGGAAAAAGATTTTCCCATCTCGGTTCTGAGTATGCTATTAGAGGGCTTAGTTGTTTTGCAAATTTCACATTTTTCGATGAAGGTTTTCACGTGGGTCGCCATATTTGGCCAAAAGAATTGTTGTTGTAATTTGTAGAGAGTTTTAGCAACTCCTCCATGTGAAGCTCTGGGCGGGCAATGAGCCAATGAGACCAAACGATCAGTCAGCGCGGCTGGAACCCACAACCTCCAGACTAAATCGTCTTGGAGCGGATTTCCCCTACAATGTCTGACTTTCTTGTATACATAACCTTCCGAGATTTGTAGATCAGGAAGTTGGTCTTCATTTTGTCTGATATGCTCAATAATTTGGAGATATTCCTCTGAGTTAAAACTCTGATCCTCCCAATCGATGTGAAGTACGTCAGGGTTCGTTAACATCGTCTTCGGTGGACATACCGTTGAATGTAGTCCCTCCACCTCATAAACTCGGGATAGAGCATCTGGTACTACATTCAAGGTACCCTTCCGATGTTCGATGCCAAAGTCGAAACCTTGCAGTTTGAGACTCCAGCGCGCTAATCTTCCCGTTGGGTCTCGCAGACTCATTAACCACTTCAGACTCGAGTGGTCCGTTATTATGGTGAACCTATACCCTTCGACGTAAGGTCGAAACTTTTGTACTCCTTTTACCGCAGCTAAGCATTCCCGTTCTGTAACTGTATAGTTACGTTGGGCAGCATTCAATTTTTGGGAAAAATAATAAATGGGGCGCTCCGCTCCAGTTTCATCTCTCTGACACAACACGCACCCAATTCCAGTCGCTGACGCATCGCACAAGATAATAAATTCTTTGCCAAAATCCGGATTGACTAGAACTAAATCCGATGTCAAGGCCGCTTTAATCGCCTCGAAAGCTTCTTTGGCTTCTTTACCGAAATCAAACTTTTTATTTTTCTTTAACGTGTCTGTCATTGGGCTGGCAAGGGTGGAAAAATTTCCTACAAATCTGCGGTACCACCCCGCCATACCGAGAAATCTTCTCACCTGTTTAGGCGTTTTAGGAGTAGGGAACTCCAGAATGGCCGTGACTTTAGCCGGATCGGGCATTAAACAGCCTTGCCCCACCACATAACCGAGGTACTGGAGTTCCTTGAAGCAGAACTTCGACTTCTCGACGTTTATCGTCAAGCCTGCTTCAAGTAACCTCTTACCGATAATGTCCAGAATTCGTATATGCTCCTCAAAATTTCGAGATATAACCAGTAAATCGTCTAAGTAGACGAAAACCTGTTCCCGTAGTTCCGAAGGTACTACTAAGTTCATCAGATACGTTAGACTTTGGGCCGCATTAGATAAACCAAAAGGCATCACTTTGAACTGGTAAAGTGGCCTACCCGGGACCGTGAAAGCCGTCTTCTCCCTCGAGCTTTTCTCCAGCGGTATCTGCCAGTACGCATCTTTCAGATCCACACTTGAAATAAAGTGTGTTTCCGAAAGTCGTGCTAACAGTCCCTCTATATGAGCAATCGGGCTCGCATTTTTCTTTGTTACTTGGTTCACCTTTCGAAAGTCCAAGCACAGGCGATTCTTCCCAGGTTTTCGTACGAGTACGACTGGAGAGGACCATGCGCTCGAACTTTCTTCGATGACCCCCAAAGCAAGCATGCGATCCAATTCCTCGTACACCAGGGCCTGTATCGCCGGAGAAATGGGATAGTGACGCTGCTTTATGGGTTGCGCCTCTCCCGTATCAATTATGTGTTCTATCAGATGAGTTTTTCCTAAACCTTTCTTTGCAAACGACGGAAATTGGTCAATTATTTTTAAAAGTGTCTCTCGCTGTTGATCATTTAGGTCACATTCAATTGCGCTCTTTATTTGGTTAGATGATTCACTAACTGGTGATATCTCCGATATGATATGTGGTGCTAACTGGAATATCCTCCAGAAATCTACACCTAAATACAATTGTTGGGTCAGGGATGGTACTATGAACAAATTCAGCTCATTGACTTTGCCCTTGTACTTAATTTGGGCAGTAATCATCCCGACTATAGATTGTTTCTGACCGTCCGCGGTTGTAACTGAAGATGAAAAATGTTTATATTGAATTTTACTTTCCTCCAAGAATTCAAGAGCTCCAGTTCCCAAGCAACTAATGCTTGCCCCTGAGTCAAGTAACCCCCGGATCTTTCTATCGAAAACTTCGACTGTTAAATACGGTCGAGGATCGTCCTCTGAACAATTCAATGTCGTGGACGCTACCGACCTATGCAAAACTTTCTTTTCCCTCATTCTCTCTCGTAACTTTAAAACTTTTTCTGATGTCGACGGATATGTCAAAATTCTTTTTCTTGCCTCATAATACTCTTTGATGCGTTGGTGAATCGGCTTATTCGAAACGTTAGGTTTATTTTTGTTTATATTATTGGGTTTATTCTGCAGATCTTGTCTACATTTTATCTCTTCTGGAGATGGTCTTAGTATTGTAACTCTAGGTGTACTTAGTTTTGGATCGGTTAATTTTCCGGGTTCGTTACCCTCGGACGAATCTCCCCGGTCGAAGGATTGCCCGCTGACCGGTTTCCCGAACATCTTTCACACCGAGGTGTTATGACGTTTTCACGACCGCATCTGTAGCAAAACAGGTTCCGTTTAGGACTATCGCACTCTCTGAATGTATGCCCCTCTGCCTTGCAATTCCAACATTTTAGTATATTGGCTTCCCTTTGGTAGGCCTCAACTATCGCGGGAATTACCTGGTCAGAGTCTTCTAAAGAGTTCTCAATTTCACTTACTTGTCGTCGAGAAGGTTGTGGCGCGTTATTAGTAAATGGGTACTTAGGTTTAGGAGGTTCATTCCCGTTTAAAAATTTTTCGATTGTACGGCAAACGTATACCATCTCCGGTAAACTGTGGGTACTGAAAGTTACTAATAATTCGCCCATCCTTCGTCGCACATTCTGTTTGATTAGCTCTATTATCTCTTTTACCGGTTTCGGTACTCTTAACCTTGAATTGAACTTTATAAGATCGTCATAAAAATCGTCGAAACTTTCATTTGGCAGATGTTTCCGATCGATCATTTTCCGCGACAGTTCGCTATCTGTCTCTAAACTGCGGTATTGCTCAATAAGAGCTAAACGTAACGTTGACCAATTAGTACGAGGATTGTTCTTCAAGAACATCCAGTACCACGTTTCCACACGTCCAGTTACGAAATGGTGAAAATTTTGTACCACTTCGACCCAAGTTACATTGTAACTGTCCTTAACTCTTTCCAACCGAAATAGGAAGTCGTCGATGGACATATTTTTGTGATCAAATTTGATACCCCATTTGTGATAATGTGGGAAACGCAATACTGAACCCGATGGAGAAGGTGCCGATACGGGCGGCTGGTTGGTTTGGTTTGAATCTAGAGGTGAAACGTTCAAATTCAGATTGCTCAATTGAGCCAAAAAGTTGTCGACATTTGAGCCGCGAGCCATATTTACTGGATGAACTTCTAGCTCATCTCTTACGTAAGCTGGGTTGGAAGCCGGGTTATATGTATTTTGTTGTTCGGACTGACCTCTAATGGGTTGCCCTATGGGCGTGGTCGCCTCACACAAATTCCTAGGGTTTAAAGTGCTAGGCGGAGGAGCGGGACCCATATTACCCAAAGTTTCCCTTACTACCGCCTGTATTAACTCCCTATTAGCTCTGTTCAACTCTTCTCGTATAAAACGTAGGTCCTCAGTACGATTCAGACCTACCGTAGCTGTAACTACTTCCTGTATGTATGCCTCAAAATGCTCGCCATCCTTAGAAGTATTCCCGTTTTTGGGACTAGAAGCTGTCCCGTTATTAGTCGTACCTTGGTTAAGAGACCTGTTTTGGACTCCAGAGGCATTAGTGCCTGAACCTGTCGGTAACTCTTCCTCTACTACTATGTTTTCTCTCTCACCGTTATTCGAGAGTGATCTCCCCCTCGCTCCTTTCTCACGAACGTTCTTGCGACGTCCTCTACCCTCCATGGTAACCAAAAAACTTTTAAAACTCTTTAAAGGATCTCAACCTAACCTCCTATGTAATTGTCTTACTTATAAATGTTTGTTTCTACGGGTGATCGCTAAACACGTAGTTTCTCCTCGTGTTTTCAAAAAGATACTCGTATCCTGTACTACTTTTAGCTTTTAAATATATAATTAAATTCGAAAAAAAATCTTTGATCAGAACTGATCCCTAAAAAAAAATTTTTCCGCTGGAAAAAAAAACGTACTTGGACGTAACTAAATAAAAAACTTAAACTCAAAAAAAAATAAAAACTTCCTATCTTCTCATTTTGCTTAAAACAACCAAAAGATTATATCGGCTGATAATCAAAATCGTTTCTAACTTTATTTCATTAACTCATTTGGGGAGTGAAGTCAGGGAGTGAAGTGAGTCTCAATCCAAAAAAAATTTTCATTACAATTCTTCCTTAAAAAAAAATGTTAAGATTAAAAACCGACAATCATATCTGATCACGATTCTCTCCTTATAACTTCCAGCATGTATACCTCTCACAATCAAATCCTCGTTCCAAAAAAAATCATCGACTCTATCTTAACGATACAACTAGTTAAAGCCAGAATCTCGTTATGTCCTTAGCTCACTGGATAACGAAAAGATTTCGTCTATGACTTTGAAAGAGATTTAAATACAAAAATGTTAGATCTTAGTAAAAGAAAATGTTAATACTTGAAATGAAATTGAGAAAGTATAGTTCTCATTCAATAAGTTTCAAGCTCTTGCAACGGCCACAGATCAGATAACTTCTCACACTTAATCTGCCGGACAAAAATCTTGATCCCTAATGAGAAAACGAGATACTTTTCTCAAAAATCGCGTTCCTACCCTCTTGCAATTCTTCACTGCTATCAGCTACTCAAAAAAAATCCTACCACTCTAAGTACGGACACTGACGAATGCAAGAATTAGGTGTTAGACATAAACGTCCACCGTGTTGCAACTGACAAGCATCTGGAAATACTACTCCTAATACTCCGGACAACACTGGCTACTTGTTATGACTAGGTGACCCTAACACCAGGAACAAAACTTTTACTTTCAAAAAAAATTATCTTTTTCTCAAAAAAAAATTTTTTTTTTTTTTTTTTTTTTTATATCAACTTTCTCTAACAAACAAAAAGGTTGGTCGATAACTTCGGGCCCCACGTTGGGCGCCATCTGTAACGTTTTAAAAATCTTATAGCAGGTTTTAAAAAAAATAAAACCCAACATGGCTGTAGTATTTTCATACATACAAGACTTCCTTTATTTCCCCCTACGACTTTCTCCCCCACCTTTAGGACCAACGTTTACAGATCCATTGGCCCGTCCAGGCAGGTGTCGAAAGGGTAGTCCCAATGTGTGAGCAACTGAAGGCCTGATAGTTGCCATGCTTAGCTCGCCGATGGGGGGGATCTTGTTACTCCCATTAGGACCGTGTTACTTTTTTTCAGACCTAAGTCTCTGGTGGAATTCGACTAAAACTTATTTTTTTCCATCTTTAAATGGCAGGACCCGAAATTATCGACCTTTCTTTCTTTTTTTTCGTATACATACCGCAGGGGAGGGCATAGCTGGTCTTGCCCTCGGAGCTGTCTTTACCCGCCCTTTACTAAAAACCCCCAAAAAACAAAGAAAACTAATTCCTCATGTGGGAAGGTTTTCCAAAACCGTTGCATCAGCTCCCAAATAAAAATGTGTTGAAGCAACAGCCCTCAATGGAAGAGGAGAAAGTATGTAACTTCCCCCTAAGGTTCTAACAAGACTCTTATACCACCTTCATCTTCCTTCCTTTACTCCCCAATATTACTTCCCTAAAACTCCATAACCCGATGGATCTTCATTGTAAAAAAAAAGAAAAAAAAATCCTCTACTCTTAGAAACAGGTAAGGTGCATCCTTCAGACGACCCGAAAAAAAATGGATTTCCTCCACCACTTCTTTTGTCTACCTCACCTCTCCAAAGCAAGCTTGACTTCAACGGCCCCCAATACTTCAAAAAAAAAAAATTCCAGATTTACTCGAGAGTTGATCTGATTACATTTATTTCAGACTAAAAAAAAATATAAATCACAAGAAAAATTTATCTTAAATTATCTTAGAATACTCAGCATTTTGTTATTCATACTTTTCTATTCCCTATTTCTCATCTGCATTCATTGTATAAAGCGACAAGTGTACGACCTTTTTGTTTGATCTACCGTTCTCTGACATTACTGTAGCTTCCCACCTTACAAAAGAAAAACTTGTACTAGGCTTAACTAGTCGTTGATGCTATAACAAAATCTCCGAATGAAGATTTTTTAATTTTTTTTTTTTTTTCTTACTTTCTCATTTTTGGTTAAACCGAATTCCTTTGATTTTCACCTTCTCCCAAATCTCATAAATATCCCCTCAGTTACCGATTAGTAAATCTCCACAAATTTTGATAAAAATACCGAAATAACAAAGAATAAAACTTTTTAAAGTGACTTACCCGCAATCCTTGGTGTGCACAACAAGTTGAGGCGGCGAATCTGTTTTGGATAATGTTAATAGGCATGGATGATATTTAATGGGATGAGACCAAGGTATACGGTCATTCGTTACTGTGCTGTTCCTGTTTTCTTTGGTAAAACAAAAATGAACTTGATGCCACTCAGTGGCGGTGGTTGCTATTCCTTCTTTAAAAAAAATTATTTAACTTCTCTTACTCTCACAATGAACGAGATGTCACAACACATTTATCTAACTATTCACAGTACTACCCCTTATTTCGCTGAACCAAAAAATAAAACTATCCACTTATCCCTAACTAATAGCTGTTAGTACTTCTCAGGCCTATCACCACTGCTTCCTTATATATTTTTTTTTCTTTTACACTTCAGTTTAACTTTCTGTTTTCTTCCTGGATCCGATCCTCCGGATTATTACTACCTAGCAATAGTGTCTCCAAAAGTACACAATCTATCCTTAGCAAAAAAAAAACTCATTCTCGGCATATATTTTTTTATTTTGTAAACGAATTCTTTTGATTCCCTGAAATCTACCTCTTTTCAGTTTCTCAGTTTCTCCTTTCTTTACGTGTCTCTATAGCTACTATTTTTTTCCAGTTTTTTTTTCTTTTCTATTGTAACTTTGTGATTACTTTCTTATTTCAACTTTTTCTTTTCTATCGTAATTTTGTTCTTACTATCTTTTTTTTTTTTTGCTTTTTCGTTTAAATCGTAACCTTGTGATTACTTTCTTGTTTCCTACGTACGCCCCCTCGATCTATTCTAATCTCCTTTTCACCCCCACAACAAAAAAAAGAAACAAAACCATAATCCTTATTCTGCCGTAACGATCACTGGTATGCCTCCTTCTCCCAAATCTCGCAAAACCGGTTGGATACACGGACGGGGTTACTTCTTGTATGTCGAATCTTTTTTCTTCCTTTTCCTTTTTCCACCACTCGCCGATTACTCAACCACTTCTTTTCCTAAGTTTTCTTGTTACTTTCGGAAAGTGCTAAGACCTGGGGAGGCAACGGCTGGAGTGGTTTTACGTCTTTTTCTCCCTGTGGGGAGCGCCAACGATCTTACTGAGTCGAGGAGGCGGACGTATCTCTTCACGACTAAGATCGAGCACCCTGTCGTATGGCTGCCTCTAATTATCTTAGAGATACTGTGGTACTACTGACACCGGCGCGATATTCTTGTCTGGATTTTCTTTCCCTTTAGGGGATGATCGCCGCCGTCGTTGCGCAACCACCACAGCAGGTAAAGATACCTTTTCGTGGATGGACAATGTCTGACCAAGATTTCCTTTAGAATCACTAGGCTTTTCACAGAAAAAAAAACTTCAACCACTTGGTTGGATATTAAAAATTTTATTTCGCCCGACTGATAGAAATGTATCTTGTGACTAGTTACAATGGCGGTTCGATGAAAAAAAGAAGGAGAACACGTACACGACGACGATGATGTCACTTCTTTTTCGAATGGAATGCAAGGGAATGAATCAAAAGAGGAAATGCGAAAAATTTCAACGTGTTCTTTTCGAAACCCAGGGGTGTTTGTTTTTACGACATTTACTCACAGAACTTTTAGGTTTAATGCAGAATGTCACTATGAAGTACAGCGGTGCGTTTTGGCTGTTTTTATTCGTGGTGATTTGTACCTTTTGCTTCATTTTCTCTCTCGTTTTCTTGAACTATTTCTTGACAAAAAAAAGTTTTATCTATTGATAACCAATATGTTTGAAGAAGTCTGTTATACGAAACGGTTAGGTGAGGAACCACGAATTACTTTCGGATCGAAAGGCGCTTCCTCGGACAAATTTTCGACATTATTTTTTTTCTGTTTTGTTGTAGTTTCTTTTCTTTTTTCTTGTTTCTGAAAGGCTAGTCGGTCGTTTCCCTACACTTTGGTGAAGTCAGTCGCTCGTTGAAATTGCTGCTTGAATATGTATATATAACATCTGACTTTTTTTTGGAACTTCAAGCTCATTATGACACCGAAATGCTACGTCAAACACCGACACCAAAAAATGCTTTTTAGTTGTGTTCGACAAGACTAATTTTCACTTGACAGAGGAGACTTTGTTGCAAGTTACAATAAAAGATGTTCAACAAGATGGTCCACAGGATCTGTGGGCAAAATGACGAAAAAAGCTTTGGACTGATTCAGGTATTCCTGCCTCAGCTTTTAATGACCTTTAGCTTTCTATACACCTGACAAAAATGTCTAAATCTAAATTAAGGAGAGTAGAAAAGGACTTAGTAGAAGTCACCTATGCACTTTGCTTTTAAACTTTTGTTGATCGTATTGGAAGAGAAAAACAGGGTTTGGTAGATCATTCGGAAAATGAAGTAAATTTTGAATCCATATACTTGACTGTGCGTCTGAAGTTGGGCTCAAGGCTCAAGGTAAAACTGATGAGCGTTGAGGCTAAATTGTTTTTGGGAAGGACTTCAACTGGCTATTTCACTAGAACACAGAATCAAACGATTGTACTATTGAAATCTATCTAAAAATGGGAAATATGTTTGAGGAGCACCTGACCAAGTCTGAAAATTATACTCTAGTTTTGGACGGATCTAGGCTTTATAAATTGTGGCCAAATAAGAAGCAGGACAACATTTCCTGCATCGAAACTTTTGCACATTGCAGCAATTCTGGCAACTTTAAATGTGTGGTTTTTTGGAAGCACAAGGTTTTCATTCGCCTCTCCCTCGTCATGTCATCCAGTGCACAAGTTCAATCAGTCGTGCTTTTGCCGTTGAGCTTCAACTTAATTCGTCATTTTACTTCACTATACGCAGGTTTTTAAGAGAAATAGCCCCGCAATGGCTTTGCGAAGGTATGCTTATGTAAACCCACCACACAGTTACGTACACATGGAAGTCGAAATCTACTAGAGAATGCCTAAAAGTGCGTCCACACTATGCCGAGCGGCATCAATCGGCACATGCCGATCGTGTGGACGTCCCGATCGGTCTTCCTCCTTACCGAAAGCCGAACCGAATTTGAACCGCATGAAATGGATCCGTATGTGTGGACGCACCTTAAGAATCTTAGCAGATAACTGCGAATTAGTGCATATTTATAAATATGTTTCCACACGTGATTTGTCGAAGGCAGTGAAGACTGCCCTTACAACAGATCACCTGCAATAATAAGGCTTGATTTTGAAACCCCGATCCTGCTCATTAAATAATTTGGAAACTAAGAGCCAGATACTGCTTTTTGACTATTTTGATTATTTTGATAATCTTGGCCGGAAGTCAGTATCATACCTGCGTGAACCTATTTTCAAAGCTGGTTTAGCCCGAATAATGCGATTTTTTAAGTTTTGGTCGAATTGAAATATCCACCTAACATAGTTAGGTATCAAGCTTGGGATAAGAGTTAGTGAGACAGGTGTGTTTCAAGATAACGCTCATGTTGTCCCTCTTTATACGGAGAGTACAGACGTGAATTTATGGTAGCTGTATTCGAGATTCAACTTCCGATTGATTTCAAAATTCAGAATCCACATAAGGATCTATAGGAATGATCGCTTATGAGGTTTAATTGACTCAATAAATTATGGCTCACGACCATTAATTTTGTCATATGTTTGGGCCATAAAGCAGCTCGAATTGAACTAAAATTTTCGGCGAAATATCATATTTTTGGATAAAACGTATATTCATCTCTGCAAGCAAATATCCGGATCTGGGGTTTGAAAAAAATCGTTTTTGCCGAGAAGCCAATGCGTCCACAGTGATTGACGGTTTGGTACAAATTGTGGTGGCATCACTAAACCTGGATACAACGTTTCAGTCAACGGTTAAAGGATTTTTTTTTCCTGAAATTGATCTGGACGACCACTGGCTCATGCAGATTGTGCGCTATGTTACACAGCCCATGTCCCAATCGATCTTTGGTTTACAAAATTCTCAAAAAACTGGAGTGACAGAAAACAGAATTCGTTAGTGCGAAGCCATCAGGACATTTGAACGAAGTTGTGTTCATATCGATACTGGAAGTGAATGTTCTTATAAATAAAACCATAATGTATGGAAAATTTAATTGTGTATCCTTTACTGTATTCTCTAAAATAAAACTTCTACCTATTTGGGTGTATATTCGAGATCTAGACATTACACCGAGATCTAGACCCACTCGACCGGGATCTAGACCAACTCGATCGAGATATAAACCAACTCGACCGAGATCTAGACTAACTCGAATGATATCTAGACCAACTCGACCGTGATCTTGACTAACTCGACCGAGATATAGTAATAGTTTTAATATCTATGACTTATGATCAATAAAAAGCATGCGACAACCACAACAAATTGCGACAGGATTAGAAGATAAGACGCCTTTGCAAATCTACACGTCAAAAAATTGTCTTGAGGAACTGCAAAACGTTTAAAATAGCATGTGGTGTCAAAAAATCAATACTGCTGCTGGTTTCGAGAAATTCATTTTTAACTTAAAATCTGGAAAGTTTACAAGGACCGGTGTTAGGTACAGATTTCAATACAGCGATGAGGACACATTTTGCACAGTACTGATTGTTAAACTACGAATTCATCTTTAAACAAAATTTAAAGTTATTTCAGAGAACACCATGGGTTGTGTGGGTTTAAGGAATTTTTGCACGCCCCAAGGTAAAATTATATCGGAAATACTCTGCAAACCCATACCTACCACAAAATTGCATAATTATTACCCTTAATTAAGTTAAATTAATGAAGATGTGTCTGTCATGCCTACCTACTCTTTACTTTCCCGTATAAAAACAACCGTGGTTAACATTTTCTTCTCTCGTATCCCTCCGCTCTGTTCTATCACATTGAATGTTATGAAAGCAAAAATATCGTAATCAATAGCGACACCCTGGTTGGTTATCTGTCTATAGTATTGAGTTTCTTGGGGGAGTAATACAGCTCTTCAAACGACTTAAGAAAGTCGTAAGCTGTTATCACTCAGTAATTGAGAATCTTCAATGATAACGGTATCCACAATCGAGCAGACAGACATTTCTCTAATACTTACCTCCCTAATCCTTAAATTTTTGATGACACCGATTAGCGCAAGTGATGCCGTCAGATGTCAATGGGCCGAGTGAGGTCTACACTTTTTTTCTCGTTTCTTTTTTTTTCAAACGATAATTCCACTTAACACTTTGCGATCTGTTTTCTGATAAATTGTTACACTAATGGTCGTTTAAAAGAAATGAGTTTAATTTTAAAGCAAATTAATGCTGACAGCTTTAAATGTTATCCCAGATGAAACACACCGATTAAGGTTTTGTAAATACCAAGTGAAAGAAAGGATGTTATCAAATATTTAATTTGTATCACTTTGCCCACAAAGTGCTATTTTACGATTTAAAATGCCATAATGTCATTAAAATGAAAACCAGAGCAGCTATTCATTTTATTTATTTGTTTTCATAACATTCAATGTGATAGAACAGAGCGAAGGAATACGAGGGAAGAAAATGCTAACAATGGCTGTTTTAGTATGAAAAACCAAATAGTAGGTATGGCAGACACATCTTCATTAATTAAACCAAATTAAGGGTGATAATTATGCAATTTTGTGGTAGGAATGGTCCTGAGAGTATTTCCGATATAATTCTTCCTTGGGGCGTGCAAAAATTCTTTGAACCCACAACCCAGGGTCTTCTCTTCATCATTATTTATTGCTTTATTAAGAGAGAGAGAGATAAGAATAAAAGAACAGAAGTTGGTGAAATCCGTGCTCGGGAATAAATTTGTTGGGCTTACTGTCACGAACTCTGGATAGGATTATTTGAATGGATAATAAATAAAACAGAAGAGCGACTCCACCACATTTCGAAAATTACTTACTAATGAGCTAAGAAAAATAATACGTATACTAACAAACAAAACACAGATACTTAATCACGAAAAGAGAAGCTATTGCTATAAATTCTTAAAAGAATCAATAAGCAAGTGAGTATATGCACAGTCGTAGTCCTTGCTAAAGCATACGGCATTACGGATTCACCTTTATTTGTAATTCTATTAAAGTGGAAGGTAAATTGGAGTTGTTTTGTTTCATTACTGATTCTAAATGCAGGAGCTTAATCAAAGATTTAATTTTTATCTATAAATTTGTAACGTACAAGGAAGGCCAAATAAGCGAGAAGTGTGAAACAGACAAGTGGCAAAATTGTGATCCTTTTGAGATTGCTATACTCGAAGAGCGGTATAAGTGGAAACAAATTAAGATGAAGTGCAACCTTAAATTTTAATTCAAATACATTTTGAAGTCGTAAATACCGCTTCTTTTGTTTGTGTTTACTGTTTGAATGCCTAAATCAGAGTTGTACAGTACTACAGACAGAGATAACCGCATATTGAATAAGATAATTGAACAAAAAATAGAACTTGGCAACACTAACAGAAAAACGCACTTGAATTTGCTGAAATGGTAACTGCTAGATCGGCGCTGCGAAACCATAAAAAAAAATTTCGAAGGCTTTGTATAAGTTTTTATATGGATGCTATTATTCCCATGTATAACTTCAAACTCTACTTCTCCATTGTCATCCCCACTAGGGAAGACTGGCAGAACACAAAGCCTCATCCTTCAAGGCAAGATATGGTCTGGTATACGGACGACTCAAAAATGGAAACTGGTACAGGCTCCGGCATTGTCAGCGACTGTCCCAGAACGAATTTCTCAGTAAGTCTGGGTAGTCACTCGTCCATTTTCCAGGCTGAAGTCTTTGCCATTAACGAATGTTCGAGAATAATATGTTCATCGAACACGAAAAACAAAACAATATTCATTTTCTCAGACAGCAAAACTGCACTAAAAGCGTTAAGCTCACCTGTCATCAGATCCACACTAGTCCAAGAGACAGTCATGTCTTTCTCTGAACTAGCAAGGAAAAACACTGTAATCCTCCACTGGATCCCAGCAAACAATGGCTATGATGGTAATGAGATGGCAGACATCTTAGCTAAAGACATCTAAGCCATTCGTCGTACCTGAACCCTTCTGCGGTGTAAATAAAAGCACCTTCAAACACACTGCCAAGAACATCCTAGTCTTCCACTATCAAATAAAGCTTGGAGTAAATCATCTGGCCAAACCTGTTCAAAACTCTTTTTGCCAGAATATACTGCAAAAACTTCAAAATTCCTACTGAACTTCAATGGGAAAACCCTAAAAATTTGCAGAGGACTACTAACCGGTCACTGTTCTTTAAAGAAGAAACATCTTCACCAAATGAGGTTAGCAGCAGATCTCATTTGTAGACTATGCCTCGAAAAAGAAGAAACTTCTCTGCACATTATTACAGAATGTCTAGCACTTTTCCGCCTTAGAAAGCAAATACTTGACTATGAGATCATTCCATTAGATAAACTCAAACTCATTCACGCACAGAAGATTACTAACTTCTGGTTCAATTCAGGAGCAGGAGAACTGCCCTGAAACCTCACATGGGCTGGCACAATAGGTTTCATTCAGACACCGCAGTGCCCAGAGCTGAGCAAGCTCTACCCGTCCCCCTTAATCTAATCTAATCTAAATCTAATCTAATCTAATCTAAAGTGCAAAATCGGAGAGAGTTCTCCCGAAATTAAAATTGTTGAGTAATATTTTGGTTGGGGCTCAGGTTCACCCTTAACAGTAATGCCCACCTATAAGTAAGTAAGTATATAAGTAAGCTCACTTGCATCTGCTCTTGGTCAGCAAATTTCGAACGAAGTTAATCAGTTAAAATCTATCTCAAAATACAAGAAAGTGAAAGAATTCACCGATGAAATCTACCCATAATTTGTTTTTAAGCAAGGTCGAAGTCAAACTTACCATTTGTTTGTTTCTCAGACATGGCGGGTAACATAACTTGTCTGAGAGATGCTAGACTTAGTCCGGTGCAGCGTTACCGCTGTGCCACTTTAGTGTCAAATTGCCACTTTTTTTCAGGCTGTGCCACCGAGCCACCACCTTTTAGTCTGTGCCACTTTTTTAGCATTGTTTCTGTTTTTAGTAATTTTACCAAAAGTCCCGAAAAGGTAATCGAACAATATAAATTTTTAGAAATAAAATCCGTCCACTCAGATTTTAAACCAATTTTTGAAATTGACAAATATCGAATTGTTTTGGTTTGAAGTGGGTTACAATAAAAATAGTTTGAATGAATACCTATTTTCCGACTAATATGTAATTGTTGCCTCATATCTGAGAGGTTTTTTTCCAAGCTAACTTTGGTGAAAAATAAACTCACCAACCGGCTAAAAACTGAAACTTGTGAAAATATGTTGGCTTCCTTATAGTAGGGGAGCCCGGGATGCTAAATTTGTAGTTACTAAAGCGTCATGGGGACTTATTGGACTGTGAAGTTTAGGTTCTAAAACGATAAAAAGTGTATGACAGTTTTCCATTTTAGTGGGGCGATGGGCGTGTATGAGCTTTTTAAAATGTAAAAAAAAAAAAAACAGGCGAATTGAAATACTCGAGCGCGTCAGATTTTTATACAGAGTGATCAACTTGATGTCTTCGTCCTCCAGGATGATAATCTGACAATTATATGGGGGCGTACTTTTAGTCTGACAATTTTAGCAGATTTTTTATTTTTAAATTTCTATAGCTCAGCGGCATTTCATGGGATCGCTTTAACCGAAGATGTTTTTTCTCGAAATTGAACGTTCTACAAAAATGTTCTTTGTGGCGAAGTCGTTACTCATACCGGCCAGGTGGTACGGACCACTAAACCAGATTTTTCCATAAAATTCACGTTTTGTCGCAGTTGTCTCGTAAATAACAAAAGCTACAGAAAAATTGAAAGTTACAAACTTGTAGAGAATTTAGTTTTCTACAAAAAAGGTCTTTTGGATCAATTGCTTATATCAATATTAACCGAGATATTAGCCATCATATATTTTACATTTTACTGACGATTTTACCTTACCTTTACCTTTTTAAATTACCTTCAAAATAAAAAAAAAATTAATCGCGCTCGAGTATTTCAAAACATCGATTTTTTTTTACATCTTTGTGACTCGCCTACTTACTAAGGTCCCGCTCAAATTGTCAGATTATTGAAATATACACTCTTCTGGATGTAATCAACCTACCATCTCTTAATCTGACGCGCTCGAGTATTTCCGAAGATCGACTTTTTTTTACTAATCTAACGGGCTGCCCTCAACGAACGCCTCAACATTAAGGTTTAATACATTGTAGGAGTACATTACAGGGTGCAAGGTTTCTCCCCATATGATTTTCTGACGCGCTCGAGTAACGCGCAAAATCCCTTCCTGGGCTCCCCTACTATTAAATTTAGTAAGCAAATATGACATGAACATGATGAGCTGAGTGGAGTCCTGATGAGCTCCTTACAAAAAAACATAGGTAAACCATCACAAGAAAGAGAAATGTGATACGAATTCTTTTTTAAATGAATTATTATTTATCTCTTATTTATTATTTATTCATACTTTTATTTATTTATTTATGTTGAGTTACCAATACAAAATGAACTGTTAAATTTTTAGTTTTTATCTTACACACATACCTAATCTTATGATGGTTAAGATTAGGCATGTGTTTTCTTCAACTCCAATGAATTCGTTGGGACGTGTGAAATTTTTTCCATTAAGTCAATTTTGGTGTTGTTTCGATTTTAATTTCAAGTGCCACCTTTTTTTCTCGAGTGCCACTTTTTTTGCAACTTTTCCAAAATATCCAACGGTAACGCTGGTCCGGTGGATGTTGAACGGTCGAATGTTGTTTACACTCTTATACTTCTCGTCTTACTTTAATTGTCATTAAAGTTATTTTAAATCACGATTGACGTATGAGTAGCAGAAGTTGCTATCTTATTCACAACCTCACAACTAAAGAGCAAGTAACACTGTACAACAGACTGGCAGCCCTATTATGGTTGTCAAATATCAATACGATACTTGATAAATTTTGTTCGTTTATCAATGAAATTGGTTAAGTGGTATTACGGATAACAACCATCAGAACTTTTGATCAGTTGTGAATGAAATGCTTTTTTGCGATCCATTGTGAACGTCTCTGGTTGCTTGTTCGGTATTATGGTTATAAACATTTTTGATATCTATAAGTTTTTCAGTCAATCGCAAATTCGTCGTTGATGAACATTTTTTCGGTTTATTTTACTGGAAATGTGTAGCCAAATCATAGCTTGACTAGCATAAGAACTATATCGTGAAAAGTTTTTTCTGTGCCCCATAGCAAAAATTCATTTCAAATTGAATTTTGAAGTAAAATGTGATTAGGATTCATTGAATGTAGGAAATTAAAATGGTCGCTTTGTACCTATATGTGGGGTGTGTCAACGATTAGTACGAGCACATTGTTCGCAATGGAGTATTGATTGATTGATAGTTGACAACCATAATATGGCTGTTAGTCTGATCGATACTGGATGTGTCGGATGTGAGATGTTCGGGTGCTCTGGGCATGTACACTATCAGACTTGTCCAAGAAATTATGATATTACCACAAAGAAGAAAATGGTACCTCGAGGGTAACCTTACACACGTATTGAAATCCCTCTACAAGCTGCTTAAAGCATACGTTAACCAAAAATTACCTCTATTACTCTAAGTAAAGCTTTCACCACTGTCTTTAACCAAAATCTCATTACACCACACATCCCTGTCATTTTAACAAAAATAAATGCCATTTGACAGCCCTGTTCATTACCTAAACTCGCCCCAGGAAAATCCGAGGGCGAGATGAGGGAAATCCCAGGGTAAACCCTAGGCTCAAAAAACACTGAGTTTGACATTCAGGGTGAGTTTAGGTTTTTCAAATAACACTTTGTGGCGACCACAAGGCGACCCCAGGGCTTCATCAAACGAACCTACAAAAACACAGCTTCAAATGTCATTCACCTTAAAGCCACGTTTGGCTGATTTTCTGAAATTTGAAAGGCTATAAACCTTTCAAACCTATTTTTTTTTTTTCATTTTGGCACTTGGCATTTGGAGTACAGTTTTATATATTTTTTTCTTTAAGTTCGTCTAAGATTTTTTGATAGATTAAAAAACGTTTGGAGAGTCAATAACAGTAAGGGAGTTTCTTTTGGTGCTTTCAGTTTTCATTAGTCTTTAATGTTTTTTGTTGCAAATAGTCAGCCTGTGAGAGCGAGCAAATTAAACTTACACTTTTCTATTGGAATTGTGTTCAGTGAGTTAAGAGAACTAAGAATTTTTATTATAAAATTTTTTTTTTCTGAAGCAGTTCTCGTGCTAAATACAACAAAAATTTTGGATCACAGTTCTCTCATTTAATTAATTTAGACGATAGTCGTTAAGGAATCCAGGCTCAGAAGTGAATCTTGCGAGAATTGTGATATCGAAGGGATCACAGTTCTCCTACTGACTCAATTATATCGATGCTTCGTACTAGTGAAGCATACGCAGTATACCTAGTTTTTCTTTCAGTTATTCTGTACTTACTTACTTACTTAGGTGGGCATTACAGTTCGGGGTGAACCTGGGCCTCAACCAACATCCTTCTATAACGATTTCGATCTCGGGCGAGCTCTCTCCAGTTTCGCACTCCAAGTCGGTTGAGGTCTTCATCCACTTGATTGCGCCACCTAAGACGAGGTCTTCCCCTTCCGCGATTTCCCTGCAATGTGCTTTCGAACACCCGACGAGCCGGAGCGTTTGGGTCCATCCGCTCTACATGGCCCAACCATCGTAGCCTCGCGATGCGTACTCTTCTGGCTATGCCCATGTCGCGGTACAGCTCATACAGCTCGTTGTTGTATCTTCTTCTCCACACATTGTCTTCGCATACGGGACCAAAGATCATTCGGAGAATTTTTCTTTCGAAACGACCAAGAGTTTCCTCATCCGCTTTCGATAAGGTCCATGCTTCCGCGCCGTACAGCAGGACTGGGATGATTAAGGTCTAGTTATTCTGTACTGCTCATGCTTTAAAGCATGATTCGTCCGGCCCAATTCGGCCACTGCACCACTGACTAGCCCTGTACTTTAAATGTACTACGTATGTACTTCACTACAGAAAAGAAATATGATAATTTTAATTAACGTAACATAAAACCAAAACACAATATCCCTTCCAACTCAAAGCATTCAGGCTATTTTAAAACTGATAATGGAAAACTTTAAGGTCACCAACAATATTCAGTGCTGTCAATAAACTTTGACAAACCGAACTTCTGACCTTTTTCTCTTCCAGGCAAACATTTTCAGGACGAATTTTTGAATACGATTTGAATTCTCTTTCCAGGGTAGGTAAATTACCATTTTCGCTGTGGTACTGAGCTTCATATAGCACACCGGTTGTTTTGTTTACCTAATTTCAAATAGAAAAGCCCGATTACAACACAGTTTTCGGCAAGACCTATAGAATGAGTCTAAAGATAACTTCCAATCCACCTTAATCTGTCTAAGTTATGTTGAGGTACATCTCAAGTAAATCTTGTATGAAAACACTTTTGTATTCGTAGGATATTGGCATCATTCTGCGATTTGGTCCACAAAATCTAATGCGAAATAAAATGTTAAACAAACCCTTAATCTTTGCTTTCGAAATTGCTTATTATAAATATTTCTTTGTCTTGTAGACGTATACACTATACATACTCGTATAATTGAACTAACCTACTAAATTGTTTGCATAATGCCATGCTTACTTTACAACCCTCTTCTAACTTTAAACAAACAGAGAAGATATTCATGCCATCAGCATTGTGGTCCCATTGGTTTAATACCATCATAACAAACAGAGAATATTTTCATTTCTAAACTTGTGCCATAAGAAGCCTCTTAATTGAGCAATAAATTTTCAAAACAATGAATCTTCTCCGGGCCTTCTTCTAAGCATAGTCCGTCAAGAAATAAAAACACACACAAAAAAGAAACATTTCCTAATGTCCTTCGCATCTTAAGTATTCTGGATGAAGAAAGAAATGTATGGTTTCTATTCATCGATAACAGTTCACATTTGAATATACAAAAAGAGACAGCACACCAATAACAATCATAAATAATTTCGCAATGAATAAAATATACATTTTACAATCGATTTCACTAATAGGCAAATTATACACATTGACCCGTTGAGTCCTTTCGCTCCATATGTGGATGAACTTGACCCGAGATATGCTCGAGGCTGGCAGAACTCGTGCGAGACACAAGTTTTCAGTCGATTCGTTTCATTTGAATCTGGCTACGTATTGAGGATACCGAGGCTCTCGTTCATATCTACTGCCTCCTTCATGGTGGCAGAAAATATTTTCATCTCTAAAAAAAAGCGCAATCAATAAATCAAAAGAGTTGACAATGAAAATAGGACATGGACGGTTCTATATTTGTAGCAGCAGTTGCAGCTTTTTTGTGTGCTAAGGTCGCAGAGCCAATGGGAAACTAGAATTGGACTTTTTGAATTTTATTTTGAGACGTCTATGAGATTTTTTTCGCTACAAACACCAACACCAAGTCTAAGGTTGCTCATTAAAACGAAATTGAGTTGAATCCGTCGTCGTCGCTGGTCGAGAAAATTCTTTAGACGAGAGAGGAAATGAAACTGGATTATTATTATTATTATAACGGAAAGCCACAAAGCACACAATTGCAAATCCTTATGGACAAATCGCAGACAATTTTTGGATCTGTACCAAAAGGCATGAAGTGGCAGGAAGCAGTTGTGGCTCTTGGGCTATTTGCTTTTATCAGCTTTTCCATTTTTGAAATCTCATATTTTGAAGATTTTAAGGACCACTTAATTAAAATTATCGGTTGTTTGAGACATAAAGTCCTAGATGAGAGACAATGAGGGGATTATGAGAGATATAAGAGGATTATATGCTATCGTTCCGTTTCCGGGTTGCGTATCAATTCACATCGGTCTAAGGAAGTCGAATGATCTGCTGTATGAATATAAAAAAAACGATATGTTACGTTCATACATTGCGATCTGAGGGCCAATTGAATGAGGCACTTTGTTTTTAGAACCAGATTAAGTAAAAAATTAAAATAAAATTCCATTGCAAACTTACGCAAAAAATTCCAGCAAAGATAAATGGGATACTTCATTAAAAAAGTGTGCGCAGCACACATAAAATTGTGTTGAACTAAGGTCCGTGTACATTTGAGAGTTCTTCCGTTAGTAAACTCTCGAGAGGTACATTCGGGTCCCTGTCCAGAGAGCAAACTTTTCGAGATTTTATGATTATCACGAGTTAATTTAGTTCAGGTTTGGGCGATGATTTTCTGAGAGTACTTTCAGAGCCGTGTTGATATATTTAATTTATGATAATTTATTGTAATACAAACTGACCCGTAGACCGGGGCCAACGGTGATCGAATCGAGTAAGATAACGAGGATTAAACATAATATTCTATGTCATTCAAGGACAATGAAGCATTCTCACGACGAAAGAATTTTTTAAATCAGTCAAGTATTTTCCGTGTTCCTGATATCGGTCTGATTCCGCTAGAATGTAGGGTGTTATCTGGTAAGTTACTCGGCGCTATCGCCGCATTGTCGTAGTAAAAAAAATTCGAGAGGTCTTGAAATTCCGTTCCCGTTTGATATGATGTTTGTTTGTATTGAATAGACTGTAGGCTCCCAAACAACTGTACCGATTTGAATGAATTTTAGAACAGAGATGGTCTGTAGCCTAGGAAGTAACACTGGCCATACTTCATCCCCTTAATTCTTCGGAAACGGAAACGGGAACGTAAACAAGGACTTAGAGTTTGTATTGAATAGGCTCCAAATTTACTAAGCCGAATTGAATAATATTTGGAACAGGGATGGTACAAGGCCTGAGAAATGACAAAGGCTATATTTCATTCCCATATTCTTACGGGAAAGGAACGAAGCGACTTTAACTTCCTTTGTTCGAGAACAATAATTTCCTCCAGAAATGATTCAGTTAATGTAATTAATGACATCATGTTAAAGCAAGTAAAATGGACATTAAGGGCCCCCGCAAACCACAAACTTTCTATCGGCCGATAGTTTGGTCGGGGGTATCCAAGTTCATATACTACAACGATCTGGTATTGTAACTTATGAATAAGTTTCATGGGATTCACGATTACCTTCAAACTCAACCAACCCGACTATTTAGATGGCGTAGTGTAAGCGCTAACAGCCCAACCCGACCGTACTATCGGCTGATAGAAAGTTTGTGATTTGCGGGGCCTATAAGTATTACAAGTCCTTTGACACAGTATGCAGCATCAAAGACTCTGTACATTATCCCAAAACAATCGTCAAATTTTCTTACCCAAAAAACAAAAAAGGTTTCTTCCGTTGAAATCCGATGCATATCAACTACATTTCATTTTCAAAAAACTTTAATTTGTATTTAAAAAGTCGTCACGTTTGATTAACTTTAAATTTAGAATTTTGTTTTTTTTTTTTAAGAAAAAAATTTAATGTGTTGATGGAAAGCATCTCGAAATAATGATGACGAACAATGTACGAATTTGAGTAGCATACGCAGAGGCACATCACATTGGTGTTTGTAGCGCCCAATGATTGTTGTTGGCAATCCAATTCAACAGCTTACAGGCCTCTCTAAACGTGCGAAAATAACAATAGTCCCAATTATTGTTTCTGAAGAGCAAATTCATCAACTTACGAACTACTTCAAACGTTTGATTAGAACAATAGCTTGTGCACTACACCTAGACGGAACCGGTTTGTACTGGGGGGATGCTCACTGTGGCTTGGCTTTGAAACCCTCGCCTAACTACGCCGCAATTTGATTTAATTTTAGCTGGTATAACAAATTGATAGTATTTTGGTCTTGGCCAACAAAGGAGAATTGACGAGTTCAGTGAGGCTCTCGATTTAACTTAACGTCAGCATCAGGTATTTGAAGAAATTCTTTTCGACACCCACGGGATACCGATTCCAGAGCACCCAAACATCCAACATCCAACCAAGTCTGTTCAACAAGTTGAAGAGTGTTACTCGCCCTAAGTATATATGTAGTTGTTTCTGCCGATTCCGAATGGCTGATCGAGAAATGGCAATGAATTTACCATTGGAGGACTTGTCAATTCTTCGCAAAAGGTAATACAAGATAATGTGTGGAGAAGAAGATACAAAAACGAGCTGTATGAGATGTACCGCGACAGCGACTAGAGGAGTGCGCATCGCGAGACTACGATGGCTGGGACATGTAGACCTCATGAAGATCTTTTTGACAGCACATCAACGCAGAGAAATTGGACAAAAAGATGACCTCGTCTTAGGTAGAGCAATCAAGTGGAAGGAGACCTCAACCGACTTAGAGTGCAAAACTGAAGAGAGCTCGCCCGAAACCCAAATTGTTGGCGTAAGATGTTGGCTGAGGCTCAGGTTCACCCCGAACTCCAATGCCCACGTAAGTAGGTTGCGCTGTGGTCATGTACTTAAGAAACTTTTGGTTTGTTTTGTTTCTCAGGCTTAAAAAAAGCATCCTTCCGTAATTTGGCGGTTGTTTGCACTAGGCATTTACAAATGAGAATAAGAAACTTCTTTCAACAACTACCACGAGTTCAGGAGCTTTGATGCGCTCATATATTTTAAGAATTTTCGTATGATCTGCCACCTAGCCTACACAATCCCAGCGAGGACCAATTTACCATAGAAAACCGCCTACAAATGTCCCATTCTCCTGTGCTTTTGTGTGAGCAAAGGTGGTAATTGAAATAGCCGCTAGGTATGCTGCAACGAAAAAAGCTCCCCTGCTTTTCTGTCTTAGACTCTGGTTTACATTTGGAGGATTCCTTGGGGCTGTGTTTTTTCTCCAATGCACATGGAAACACATTTTTCTTTAATAGGCTTCCGCCCAACTCTCTGAACACGTTATTTGGTCTAATTAAATTTTGTAGTTGGTTATGATAATCTTGACCACTTGGCTAGGAACTATCCTCGAATACCACCGAGTCAACAAGCGCATTGGGAACCATAGAGTTTCCGTTAGCCTGGCCGTTCTTTGATCTGCTGGTAGCATTTATTATTTCGTCCACAAACTCCTTGATGGTCAATTTTCTCTTTGTTCCCTTTGGGTCCCTTTGTATACCACTGTTTTCATGCAGGGTTTACTTTATTCACACCACACTTTCAACAACCTTCAGGGCTCTTCTTCAAGTAGTTTTGCATCAGACTCATCACAAAAATCCTCCTCAGCACATTTCTATCAACAAAAATTAAACTGTTCAATGTACAGAATCAACCTTACATAAATCAAGACAGCTCGTTAATTACTCCCAAAGTCCTTAAACCATACAACGCTAATCCTTTATAACTAGGTCGCCCACTCTTCAACATAAAATATATTTTTCGAGAAGCTCTAGAAGAGCATATGGATACAACTTCAAAATCAGATTTCAGATTTTCAATCATGTGCGCTCTAATTTTCTTGCTAAGACTATCCTTGGATTCTTGAATGAATAATTCATGATATATTGGCATAATCCAGTGGCGCAGTAGGATGATACAGTTGCCACTAACTCAATGTTTAGAGGGCGAAAACCAGAATAACGTTATTCAAACACAATGTCTTACAAGCATTAAATAGAAAAGACTTTCTATCACTCTTGTTTTTTCATGAATAAAGGAGCGACGACAAAAGCAGATCCTGAACAAAGAAAATCTCCTATTTCATGAACGTAAAAAAAATATGCCCGAAAAAGCCGACTTCGCTGGGAGCGGCTCTGCACATTTCTTACCTCCTGATGTCTACAGATTTAATTGCTGTAGTGGGTTGCACTATTCTATTCAACATGATATTCATTCATGGAGCAGAGAGTAGGTATGTGTATGTTAATTTTCATGAATCTTGCTCGACGTTTCTTTGTATCTGGTGCATGTCAAGAGCTATTCAAATTTCGTGCCATTGAATTTAAACCAAATAGAAGCAACAAGCTATTTCAGTTCTGGCAGCAGGTGGTAAAAAAGATGTCGACAGAACTTGAAAAATGTCGACACGATTGTATGAAAGATAAAATGTTAAAAATATAAATTTCAAATGGTTTTGAAAGAAGTGGCGGAAATAAGTAGAATAAATTGACGTCTGTTTTTTGTGTTATTTATGTTGACTCAAGAAGCAATATAACACAGAAAAAAAGAGCCTTTAGAGGAAAGTTATGCGGAAACGGTTTTTCTTTTTTGTAATTTTTTTTTTTGAGTAGCTAAAAGGCACATCGAGAAAAGGTAAATGTCTGCGACAAACATAATTTAATGCTTTTCATTTATAAGATTAATTTTGGCTGTCAAATAAAAGTTTCGAGCTTCTGTTTATTTTTAGAATTGTTTTTGAGCTCATGTATTTTAAATTAATCAAAATATTTGGCTATTTAACGAGGTGAAAGGGCAAATGCAGCTACTCATAAACTACAGAGACAAAACTTATGAAATTCTTTATTGCATTTTTCGACTTCCTTGGAAACAAAAGAAATCTCGCCTCATTGAAAGTTTTCTTCAAAGGATGATTTTATTACGTTCACAATAGAACTGGAACAGGAACAGGAGTTACTTCGAAATGTCCGGACAATGGATAGTCTTCCTCTGACTTTAAGGTGGCTTTAAGCTTCAAGACCATTTCATAGAATCATACTTTGTAGAAGCTGTTAAGAAGGTTGAAATTGAGACCATATCATATGCACAACATAGAAAATATTTTCTGAAAAGGGCAGAGGTACATCAAAAAATGTATCAAGTGATAACAAAGATCCGAAGTTGGTTCAACAATCCTTGAATAAATTCATCGGTCTCTAATTTTCGCTATCAGTGGTAGGAGATATTAAGAATAGAAGTAGACTCCCCTCACCAGGGGTAAGGAGTCATAGAATTTAAAAATTCACTGTGTACAATCACAGAATGTTGCGAGGACTCAGTAGCGGTTCCGTATCAGTTGCAATTCCGTTCCTTACCACAAGTTCTAGGGAAGTTATATTTGCTGCTATAATTTGAATACTTCAATATTTGTACATCAAATAATATTGGAAGCGTCCAATCTTTTTCACTTGAGTGAATACAATCTCATATCTCCAAAATGAACCTACCTTTTTGAAGCCCTGGCCATTTTTTCTAGCAAACGAAAAGTGAATTGCGAAGAGGCGATTAGGGATAGAGAAAGGAGTTTTCGAACATATAAATAAACTAGGGTTACAGTAGAGAACCGATAACCCTAAAGTAGAAAACTGGGCAAGAAATATATTATGTAATGCCAAAAAGTAAGGCAAAAAACATTATTGCTCAGTTAGCAGTTCCGATTTAAGGGAAAGTAGGTCACCTCCATTTCCCCGTCAAGGCATAATTGTGAGAAATGCGCTGGGCCACAGAGATCCTCGCTCTGTTACACCGCCCTACTTAATCATTTATTTATCCTAAAGAAGGCTTTTTTGATCTTTTGATCTTTTGCTAACAACATTAAGAGCTGCACCAAGTCATCAGTTTTTCATTTTCAATGACTCTCCGTATGTCAGCTTTATCGATAAAGCCAAACTACAGGCAGCTCAATTTGCTGCTAATTCGGCAGCTGCTGATAGCATTTTGGCTACACATGAGATTGAGTCTGTAAATTCTGTAAAGAAGCAGGTATTCGCTCGCACGGTTGGGAGAGTCCTCAAAGATGTCAATATACACAAACCCGTTGGTCCAGATGGTATCCACTGTTGCTCTGAATTGGTGTTCTTCTACGCTGGAAAGACCGCCGCTTTTTTGTCTACTCGCATCCTACTCTTCTAAACTCTACCCAAACAGATGGAAAACTGCATTTATCCAGCCCGTCCCTAAAAAAGACGAATCTTCACTGCACTAACGTCCCATCTTTTCAAGGTCATGGAAACGTTGACAAATTGGTAGCTTATGAAATATCTTGAAGGACGAAAGCTTCTTAATGACCGACCGTAGAACCTTCGTACCAAAGGTCCACTGGTGGTTTGATGGCATATCTTACCGAAAAGTGAAGCCAATCCTTACACTGTCTTGGAGAAAATAAGATTTTTGTGCTTGATATTTCTAAGGCATTTGATAGAGTTTGGATAAAGCTCTCTTATCGAAATTGTGTGCTTTTGGTATCGATGAGTCTCTTCTTCGTTTTATTAGAAATTACTTTTTCGGCTTTTCAACACAAGTTGTGTCGGATGGTTTTAAGTCTGATGCTCACCATTTAAATGCTCTCTTCCTTATTTTCATAAATGATCTCTTATTATCTGAAACTTCTTATCCTCTTACCTGTTTCGCTGACGACCCAACTTTCAGCTTTTAACATTTGTTTCCAAATTTACATCCGTGCTCTTCGGATGTGGAACTGTAACGGTGGGGTATGATAAGCTCATCAAATTCTGACTTTGACAGCAATGTTATATGGGGTGATAAAAACCGAGTAAGACTCTATGCTTCGAAAACACAGTGATGCCTTTTTTCATTAAGGATCAACGATCCCCAATTCCCTTTATCCATGAATGGTACTTGAATTCTAGAAGCCGAACAACTGTCTGTACTTGGTTTATGTGGAAACGATGATCTTCGTTGGAATGACCTTATTTGTGTATCGATATTAGTACCTAAAAAAACAAAGTATGTCTGATTTTCATTGCCAAATCATTGCCTGGTAAAGGAACTCTCGCCATAGAAACCAGGTGGTGAAATGATTAATCTAATGAGGTGACCAACAGCGAAAATCAATAATGATGACTAATGACCAACACCGTCGGGTTTTTCTAGTTTAAGTCAAAAATAGAAGTCAATTAAAGTAAGTATCTCGAAGCATTGTGATTCCGTAGAAGATTTGCATATTGTGCTGGACTTCTTCGAAAAGGCATTTGATCGACAACCACGAGACGAGACAATGTGGTTGGCCTCAAACAAGGAGTGGTTCCAGTGACTTATGTGGGGATGAGCAGAGATATAAAAGGAACAGAGACGGAGGTAATATCTCCAATATAGTTCACAAATGAGACTTAAGTCGCTGTAGAAGTACAACAAGGTGCCGTGTTGAGTCTTCTACTTTTCATCAGAAAGGAATACCGACCCACATGCATCAATTGTCCTATGATGACGATGAAATCTTCACATGGGTTAGTCTTTTTATGGTTATACGTTTTCGAAAGAAGTGGATACTACAGTCCAAGAAAGGTGGAGTTCTGGATTGCCGTTTTCTGATCCAGACATACTTATTTCATGCATTTACTCGTATTCACAAATGTGATCTATGATTAATAGTGAATCAACTTGCTATGGCGACATTTTAATCACTTCGGGAAAACTCTTTCATTTTCTGTGATTGAAAAATGCCACCTAAGTTAAGAAGAAGGCTCTACACCGCGGTTACGCGTCCTGCACTCATATACGATTAATAAGCGCATGGAATGGTAGTGATGGAAATATTGAATATGCTTCGTATGAAAGTAGTAATAGCAAAGATATCTTCGTATTAGGTTAGATGCGGCTGTCATTAAACATGACCGACACACTCAGACCACAGAGGGTCCATTCGTCTTAGAAATACCACCATCCGTCTAAGCCTTTACATCAGAAATAGCAGATTGCCAAGAGTGGAACTCGATCGACTTAATTGGTAATGTAAAAAGAGATAGGTATCGTGACACAAAAGCTATTTCATACAAATTTCCGGCACAGTTGATCAGGAAGAACGAAGAAAAGCAGCCCAAAAACACACCTGTAACATAAATCTACAAGTACTTGTAATACAAGTGATATCAAATAAGTGTTGGAAATTTCTGTAACACAAATCTACAAGTTTGCTTGACTTTCAACAAGTGTAATGTACATAATTCTAGAAGTGGCTATTGCCTTCTAGACTTGTAGCTCTGTGTTTGTGTTACAGATGTGTTAAAGGCCCCTGGTACAAACAAACGCAACATCGCCATTTGGTAGGCCTTCAACATAATAACGATTCGAGTCCTTAAGGCACGCCGACACTTTATAGTCCAAGTGCCTTACCTTACTGGCGAAACACTGGTATGAAGAAACTATGAAGCAGACAAGTGGGATGTCTCTGATCCATTCGAGTTGACAATATCCATAGCCATTGTTGCGTTAAAGGACAAAGAAGAAGCAGCAGAAGAAGAATAATATCATCGTGTTGGTCGGTCGTTACAGTTGATTTCTTTGTATTTGGTTAATCCCTTTCTTTTCATATGACGAGTCCAAACTTTGACGCCTTATTCTGGACGTATTCATCACTGCGATTCGATATCATGAATGAGTGTTACTCTTCCATGTGGCTTATCAGAAATCTGGCTGCTAGGGTGCTTTCGACGACGTTAATAGTTCGTTTCGAACCACATTAAAGAAGGTTTCTGTTCGGTGCAGTTATAATGGATGGATTGCAAAAGTGCTTAGGTACCCCATTAGCGAATCAATTGTGTGTAGCAGATAAGTGGGAGAGCTGTGACCTGTTATCCCTTTGAGATCACGATGCTCGCAATTTTGAAAAAGAAAATAGAAGAAGAGGAAGAAGAAGAAGTAAAGGGTGCATTTTGAAAAATAATTATGTCCTAATAGACTCTACCTTCACACTAATGTATTATTGTTCGTTGATCAAGAAGCCCAAAAGAACCTGAGTGTTCGCAAGTAGGAAGGAGTCGTTGCTTTTTTATTTAGTCTTGAATATGACAAAAGCTAATTTGGCCGTAACTATAAAAGAGACAGAGTGGCGTTCTGTGTTAGCAAATGGACACAGTGAGCTTACATTCTTTTTTATTTTTTTTTTGTATAGAAATATGAATCCCGTTGTCAATTTGTCTTACTTCGCTTTATTGAAAAGAACCAAAAGACTGCTTTAATATCCGATAGCCAAAAATAAAGGATTCACAATACTTTATTGAGGTAATTTTAAATGTAGATGGCTAATACAACCAAGGACAAAAGAAAAACTGAAAACATCCTCCGAAACCTAAAAATAATATTGCCTTTTATAAATTTCCATAGAAACAGCTCCGGATATGATGAAACAACAAACGAGAACGAAAAACGATATCCAAAGAAAGGTATTCAGCCTGAAAAAAAGAATATCCATAGCCAAATGGAAATGGTTAAAGTGTGAGTAAAACTGGCCAAAGGCTGGATGAATTATTCACATATAAGAAGCAATCAAACGAAATTGATCCTTGTAGCTAGCAAAGGAGTAGCGTTATCCTCTATCTACACCTTTCTCATGTGGATTCTCTTTTCTGTAGCATGCATAGCACATATTATGTAGGTATGAAGGCATAATATGGGAGGTAGGTTTGTGTTTTTTATAGTTTCACTTCAAATCATAGTCGCCGGTGCTTTTTCACGCATGTGAGTCATCTCACACTCACAGTGCTATACATCTCGATTTTTTTTTTTATTATTTGTTTACTATACACAGGACCTCCATGCTCCATGGCAAATATTCGTTCAAAAAAGTGTGTAAACATAAAGAAGCAATCGCTATGCATATGTCTGTTTTTCGTTTGCCTTATTGAAGTTGAGGATTGAGCAATCGATATGTTTTGTAGGTAAAGTGGAGATTGAGTGTGAAAGTGTGAGATGAGAGGACGAATGGGGAATAACTCTGAATAAAACATTCATTGTCAAACAAAACTTGAGGTTCCGTAAGCCAATGACTGCAAACTTTTATTCGTTTTACTGTCGCATAACACATAAAAGGACTTGAAGTGAATATTGCAATATTGGTGAAGTGCCGTTATATTCAAATGAGAAAATGTGTAACTGTGCTAAAAAATGTTTTCGTTGAATCTATTCCAAGAGAAAAAGATTTTTTTTTTTGTCGAATGTGTGTCAAAATAGTTTTATATTTTTTTCTGAGGAAGGTTGAATGTCTCGATAGTTATAGAAGTAAAGCGTGAATTTATTTCGAAGAACACAATATTGTTTTTCATAATAAAATACAGCTTTAAGGACCGCAGGGTTCTTGAGGAAGAGAGACAAAACGTCGGTATAGAGGGCCTTAAGGTTCCTGAGGAATCAATCTGACAAAACTTAGAGAGTTTGTCCCCTTTCAGTAGGCTTTGAAGCTAATATATACAGCACAGTCGAAAAGTATGAGTGCCACGAAAATGTGTGGTGTTGGTGATCTACATCATGTATGAAGGCGCAGTGATCAAGGTAAGACGCCCAGTTGGACTCACCGATAAATTCCTAGCCACAGTAAGGCTACATACAGGTACCAGCAACCCTCCTGGGCAAGATATCGTATATATGTGCATGTCACACGGTCTCTTCGTATGAAATACCATGTTGATAAAACATGACCGACATCGTATCACTTACTGAATGGAAACTAAGCCCAAATCGATTACCTTTTGGTAGATAAATTTATGAAGTCCCTTGTAGGAATGATAAAGCACAAGCAAATAGAAGAAATAAAGAAAAGAAGAATGTTTCTTAAGGTATGGTTAAAGTGAACCTCAAATATTAGAGATGATTCCTTTCGAAGTGGAATGCGAAAACTGCAAGAAAGAAGCAAAGAAGAACTGCACCCAACTCCAAGAAAAGGCCATGGAGGACCTGTATCTGGAGCCTTAAGAAATTTGTGACCCAGCCGTTGCTGCCAACCAAACTATTCAAGAGATACGACAAAAGAAAACTGAACTTGAACCATCTTCAAAATAGCAGCTGTTTAAAGAAGGAGAAGTACCCAGGAGATTAGTACACCAAAGTTCGTCCGATACGCTCAAACAGCTTCTTGTTAATGAAGACAAAGTTCTGCGCAGATGGCGAAATTATTTTGAAAGCCTACTGAACGAACTGTTTCCTCGGAAGTACTTTTCACAAGCTGAACCTTACTAAATGAGGTTACGCGACTTCACAGTCAAATAAGTCATTGGGCGGTTAAGAACTATAAAAAGGCAAAAGTGTTGGGCCAAACGAGATACCATGTGCATAGATAAGGAGGCGTAACAGAGCAAAGAGCCCTAGGGCCAAACGCATTTCTCACAGCCATTCCTTGTGAGGGAATGAAGAGGACCCACAATTTTTTGCAGATTGCGAACGGCTAATCAAAAAAGCGATCGTTATGGCAATGAATCTTCTATCGGAGAACTTTCCAACTCCTCGTGAAAGACGATACCCGTGGAAAACCTTTTTTTGTTGGGATTTGAACCACGAACATCCCTTGTAACAAGCAGACATATGCTGGCCAATACGCCACAAGCACCACTTAGATAAGTCACATCACGATTTTCATTTTCAAGGTGTAGGACGTTAAATTCTGCTATTGTTGTATTTATAAACGAGACGGAAATAGACGAAGCTGCGATTATTACTATTCGATTAAGTTTCTTTGTCACACTTTGAATTAATAGTGGGGAAGAACAGAGCGACCTTATGAGCAATACGGGTTTGTCGATGGTAGGCCTTCATAAAATGAAAATCAAAGTTACAAGGTCCTAATGGAAGACCAAAGTAATTGCTCAGAGAATTTGCACGTTGTGCTGTTTGAAATTGAAAAGCATTCGAACGACAACCGCACGACGGGGAGTTCCAGAGTGTTTATGATAGAGGATATGTTTGATTAAAGTAACGAAGTCGCAGTAGGTTTATCCCAAAACCCGATTTGAGTTTTCTAAGCGAAGGATGGTTGAAGTGTCGAGAAAGTTCTGCCACCTTCTGTGATAGAAAAATGCCCCTTAAGATGAAGTGAAGACTCTACACAACGGTTGTGCGTCCAGCACTCATGCGGTTCACAGTGTTTGAAAACGTACAAAAAACGTGTGGAATAACAAAATTATAATAACCAAGATCCTTGTCTTAAAAATACCATCGTGAGGTTGTTGGCTGTGGCGTAATTGTAAGCATATCAACCTGTTAGGTGTAAATTCAAGGTTTGAGTCCCAAAAACATGAAATCGTTTTACTACGCTGGTATTGGCTTTACATCCCGGGAACCAGACCTATCCTCACTTGTGGTGTTACAGTTTGGTGGACTGCACTAGATAAAGCAATTTATTGTGATAGTCTCATCAAAGTCCAACGTTCAGCATTCGTATGTACCTACATATGAGCGGTGCCTTACCCACCGCTCATTCAGCGACACTGAACTTCTTGTTTCACCTAGTCCCACTTGAAATCTATATAGTAAACAAACAGTTGCGAGTTCGGCTATTCGATTACAAGAAGTCTCAAAATGGGCATGAAGGAGTGGGTTGTTTTGTCAATTCAGACGAAATGAAATTGAACATCTCGCTTCGTCTTCCAGATAATTGTATCGTGTTCCAAGCGGAGGTGATGACAATTAGCGAAGCTCTATATTGGCTCAGAGAAAACATGATTTCCAAAATGGATACATGCATCTTCACAGAGAGTCAAGCGGCCATCAAATTCTTGGTGTCAAATTCCTTCAACTCTATTCTTGCCCTTAAATGCCGATCAACTCCCAACTCTCAGGGAGATGTCAGAGCACTCACCTATGCTGGGTGCCGGGACATAGAGACATACCAGGAAACTGCAAAGCAGATGAACTCGCCAGAAACGGAACACTTCTGCCCTTCTAACCGAAAACGGAGAGTATCGGCATACCAATCGCTACTTACAAACTCTTGTTCAAGCAGGACGCATATAAGAAAACTTATTTGAGATGGTCAAGCAGTTTAACGTGTTTTACGCAACGAAACAGATTTGGCGCATCCATCATCCTTGGTCTTATGCAGTCGGACGGCTTGATCTTTCTCGAAAGTAAACTCATTTTTGCGAAAATAGGTGTCATCGCAGGACACTGTCTTATTGAAAGACATGCCGCAAGGCTATAGGAGTAGTCTCAAACGATTTTTGCAGTAGCTCTATGAATGAGGAGGAAGAGAATACTATTTCCCACCTTCTCTGTTCATGGTCAGCCTTAGCTCACAAACGTAAGATACATCTAGGTTCGAACTTCTTTGATGACCCTAGTGATCTCATTCACATCGACGCCCCGTCTCTCTCGCTTCATGTAAGCTCAAAATGGCTTCATTCGGATAAGGATTCATTAGATCCACTGTGGTATCACAATGGGCCCAACGGGCCTAAGTGTGTTAGCCTAGCTAACAGCCACCTTAACCTAACCTAACTACGCTAGTATCTCCTTTCACGAGGAACTAATTGCAAGTTGTCTGAATGACAACACTGTCGGCAAAAAATTATTGATCCATGTTAAAAGTTAGACCCTGAAGCTCCCCGAGTTACCAACTTAAACTTTACCTCAGACATTCAATAACTCAAAACCCGAAGGCTTGCTGATGTACTGTATGAGCCCAACGTGTGAAGCAGACAACACAGAGAGCTGTGATCCCTTGGAGATCACAATGCTCATGTCGTTAAAGTGCCAAAATGCATTGTACCGGTCAGGTAATGGTCAATGGGTCTGCCTATTACGTGGGAGGTTCGAGGCTCGAGTCCGGGAACATAAAAAAAAAAAATTTGCTAGAGTATCGCCTTTTGCGAGAAATTGGCAGTTTCTCCGAAAGTAATTTCATGCCATGAAAAGCGCTTTCTCGATTAGCCGTTCGGAATCGGCAAAAAATTCAAGTTCCCATTCATCCCCCCGTACGGTAAGGTTGAAAGAAATGCGCTAGGCCCCGGAGTTCTACACTCTGTTGCGTCAACCCATTTATTTATTTTATGCATTTTATTCAAACGGTACGCATTAGAAAGGCACCTCATGCTTGTCTTTTTCTTGATTCAACTTTGGAGGGGTATAAAAATGCTTAAAAACAAAAATAGATCAAAAACTATGGCTGCAAAGTCTCATTCAACGAATACTCCACTTTTCTTGAGATAGGGTAGGCCAAAGAACATTGCAAAAAGCAAAGAGGATATTCAAAATTCACTTAAAGTAAAGTTAATTGTAAAGCTAACAAATTAAGCCTCATGTTTGCTAACACAAAAATGTATTCTCTCCTAACCCCAATCTTAGTCATCAAAATTAATGAAATTGTGCAATAGATGCACTCGACATTTTATTAGTTTACCATCCCAACACACAAAGTCCTTGTCACATGTAAAACTATTCGATTTATTGTTTGAACCCGAAAACCGAATTCTTAAACAAAATGTCAATAAAATTAAATTCCTTGACCATTGGTTTAGACAACAGTTATTCTTTGAATCAGCCCCATTGAGTTTACAATACTTCTTCAAGATATCGATTTCATCTTAAAGGCCCAAAGGACCATTCTGTCAAAAAACATAATTTGCTCAACAGTGTTTGCATCATGTTGTCTATACTTTATGTCCACTTTTGATTGTAACACAAATAAAAGCCCTTTTCTATCCCAAATCCCAAAGGGACTCAGCAAAATAAGAGTTCCTCCTTCAATATTGAAGCCAAGTCCTAAAATCACTTTCAACCTTTTGAACAAAAATTTACAATTTTGAGGAAATTCAAATTCCCTTTTGTGTGGATCGTTGGTTCTATCATATAATATTCCTTTTATATTATCTCACCTAATGGAAATTAAGGACATGGTTGAATCAACTCACTCGTATCGAGTCTGAGGTTTGGCATACATTTAAGTGCCTCATATGTGATTCCTTTGAATATGGGTAAAGGGGGACCTAATGGTATTTCTTGTTCAAATATATCAGTCATTCTGGATTTGGCAATACTTTTGGGAACAAAGGTACAACTGTTCTATGTATGTGTGACACACAACTATCGCACTGAAATACTGAGTCTATCAAAAACGATATCTCAAGGTGATGATGAACCGTCAATATTGTTTTCTTCTTAAGTAACACAGGATTTTCAGTATGAACATTTTAAGAATCGTCCTCATTACGACGCTATGCATCGGTATATGGCAAATGGGAAGCTTGGAATCTTAAAGCAGGTTGCTGTTGCAGCTTGCGATAGTAAAGAAGTGGAAGAATTCAAAAACGCAGCATAAGAAAAGGACTGGAGATTAGAGAATCTTAAAACGGATATATTTACTTCTGAAAGTGATTGACTAGATTGGAAAGGATGGATCTTCAATGAACCCATGACCCAAGACCCTTCAAGAATATTAATTCTTTTTTTTTTTTTTTTTGTGAAAACCTTTCTTAGTAGAGAAAAAAAAGCAGTACCAACGAGTGTTAACAAAAAGAAGGATATACCGCTGTTCATTCACCTTACATTTTTTTAAAATTTTTTTCTGTGGAGGAAACGGGGTGGATCTTTCTTTACTAGACAATACGCCTGAAGTTGGGAAGTCAATGTAAAGCTGAAAAGCAACCCTAGTAAGACTATTATTGCGGCTACATTGCCCAACAAGAGTGAGCCAAATGACTTCTTCATCAAAGCAGAAAGAAAAACTGAAGCGGACTAATTCGACTCACAGAATTTAAGATGAACTTCAGCAGTCTTAAAAACAGAAACCCCTGAATGTGCTATTTCGTCATATTAGGTTCAAAGGTCTTTAAGGGTATTTCAATACTAGGAAAGCGTATTGAAGTGACGATGGTGGCAGATGAGCTCCTGGCGAGCAAAGGGCAGTTCTCGCACCCCTGCAGCAGGGTACTGAACACGGAGTATCCGGCTCTTTACGTTCAAGTTATCCCAAAGAAGACCTGACCCTGAGCTTTTTAAGGCCGCTGGAGATCAATTTTTTATATGTAGAATCATGCACCAGCTGATCGAATGAAATTATGCCCGGTGAATAGAACCTCAGTATTGTTTGTCCGATCCTAAGAAATGCTATCCTCACAATTAGGTAAAGATCCGCAATGTAGCGTATAAGCTTTTGTCTGTTGTAATAAGTGAACCTTATCCATTTGGTTTTAGACTAGAAAAGTCCACCAAATTTATACATTACGGAAGATCTTGGAAAAACCCGGGAACACAATATCGAGTTACTGTTAACAATTTATGGGTTTTTCCTTCCTAGCTATGTCATCCAAGGAAACCCTTGGTCGCTTTGAAAGAAAAATACTGCGAATGAGCTTTGCTTTGGTCCCGTTAACGAAGACAATGTGTCGAGAGAACAACTAGCTGTACCGCGACATGAGCATATCCAGATGAGTACGAGGCTACGATGGTTGGGCCATGTAGAGCGGATGAACCCAAACGCTCCAGCTCGACGGGTTTTCGAAATCACATTGCAGAGGGGAATCATAGTGGAACGGGAAGGGTTTGTCTTAGGTGGCGCAATCAAGTGAAAGAAGACCTCAATCGACTTAGAGAGCAAAACTGGAGAGAGCTCGCCCAAAATCGAAATTTTTTGCGTAAGATGTTGGTTGAGGCTGAGATTCACCCCGAACTGTAATGCCCACCTAAGTAAGTAAGATTTCTCAGTTTCTCCCAAATGGTGGTTCTGTTAGCAGCCGAAATACCAACCTCCCACTTGAAGGTTGAAGGGCAGATATGCTTTCCATTACGACATGGGCAGGGCACCACACCTAGTTATCAGAACTTAAACATCGAACCCCAAGCTATTTATGAACTACAGACTTTGCAGCTCTTTGTTCTGGAATGGAAAACGGAAAATGGAAGATTATGTGAGCTACACCGTACACCCGTGTTTCTTTAAAAATAAATAGAACTTTGATGGGACGCAATCTATTCAAAGATTCCATCCACAGAGTAATGAAAAGGACTTATCATCCAATTTACTCCTTTTCGCCCGAAGATAAAAACACTTATTTACCTCTTTTTGCGATGAAACTCCCGCAGATCAAAAGGAAGAAGGGCTCATTAAGTACCTACCAACAAACATGACAAACTTATTTATCGCCAGGGCACACTAAAGATGAATCTCTTCTAATTAGAAATGATTACCACAAACAAAATGCTGCTACGAATACATTTTCATTGAAAGAGAGCCTGAGGTAAACAGAGTGAAGAAATACCAATGTACTGCTCCTCTTTTGGATTGTCCGAACTTCGAAGCAAAAAGGAAGAACCTACACACACAGTAAGCAGTGCGAGGAAAATCTTTTGAAAAAATTTTATCTTAAAACGATTAAATACAAAAGTTTGTATATGTATAAAGCAATGTCTGTATGTATGTTTATATTCGTATACAAACATCAGATAGAGGTGCTTTCACTCTGAGGGTAGATATCAAAAATAAATTGTATTTGCTATGTGCTTAATCCTCTTAGTGGTTGGTTGCCTTCATAAAAAGAAAACCAAAAGACCGCCTGGTCTTTGGTTATGCCAATTGAATCCTATCGAGGCAAAGAATGATGTGGTAAAACGTAAAAGGCCGTAAATTAAGTGTTGATTTCTTTTAGCACATTTTCTTTTTGGGGGCAAACTGTTATTTATTGGTAAAATGATATTATAGTTCAAGTCAGTAAGCTCAGGTCATTGACTTCGGCAGAGAGGTGATTAAGCTTCAAATTGTCTATCAATGAAAGTAGGATAACTACAGCGAGTTGTTGAAGAAATTTTCGATGAAAGTTTGGTGAGCTAGCAGCAAAGTCTAAAATCGCAATTCTATCACTGGTAGAAAACTTAAAACAGTTTCTAATCTTAGAAGAACAGAAAGTAAGTATACATATCAGTGAGTTGACCAGCGATCAAATGTATATAAGGTGGCGGAACAGAGTGGTAGACTCCGAGGCCTATCGTATTTCTCGCTACCATGCTTGGGGATTGGAGGGAACCTGCAATTTTCTGCAGATTGCGAACGGCTAATCGACAAAGGGGTGTAAATAAATTTAACGACGAAGGAAGTCCTCGCGAGAGGTGATAGACGTGGAAAAACATTTTTAGTTTTCTCTTGGGACATGCTTATTATTATGCTACGGGCACCACATGAACTGCAATCAGAATACATAAATATTTATGAACTTGATTAAATGCTCTCCCAAACTGAAGCGATGAATCTACGATACCGACAAATTCAACTGCCATCATATGTTTATATATAAGTTTGGGATAATCTTTACCAGTGTAATGTTTGAAAGTTGAGCATATGGCAGTCAGTCGTCTTCTTTTCAACATCATAGGTATCTTTGAGTTCTTTACCGGCCTTGACGGAGCAAACTGCATACTTCCTCAAAACAAGCCTGCATAGTTCTACTAGTTTTGCAGGAATGTCAAAAATAGACTTAACTCCTTACAGCTCGGATCTGTCATATGCGGCCTTGAAATCGCCAAAATGATGGTGAGTATCGATATTATATTCCCGGCTTTTTTAAGATATTCTTCCGAAACGTGAAAGTTGAGTCTATTGTTTACTTTTCTGGGTTTTTTTTTCTGTTAGCGGTTTTTAAAGTACCAGCTGGAGCACTTAGACCAAAATACCGGTCCATTGTACTACATTGGATCCATTCTGGGTCTAGAAACATAATGAAAAGGACAAATTGCTGAAGTATTGTTTAAAACGTTCACATATTACAGCAGTCAAGATCTTATACGAAGATAAGGAGGCTTAAGACATTAAGAAAATCTGACGGGTACCCATCCTCCTTATCTTTCAATAACGAGATATCAGTTGATGATCCCCTTTTTATTACCAACTTTTTCACTTCCTTCTTAAAACAATCTTTCGCCAAGGAATCTTTTGTGAAAGGTGATACTTATTTTGAGTATTTGCTAAATTTCTCTGTAGGTCTATTTCTTTTTCGGACTATCAAACAATCTCTTAACAAATGAAATGAACTTAATGATGATTTCATATCTGGTCCTAGTCAAATCCCCTTCATACTTCTATAGATGTGTTCTTCCTCACTTTCTCCTTCTCTCTCGAAAGTCTTCATCTTATCCATTTTTAAATTGATATATCCTCAAGTATGAAAAACTCTATTCACAAAAAGAATCAAAAGCGCGAAGTTGAAAACTATCGTCCGATAGCAAAACTTTCGCGTGTACCCAAAATCTTGGAAAGTCTTTTTTGTATGAAATTTTTAGCTTTATTTACAAGTCTCTTATTTCTATTCGACAACATGACTGTCTCAAAGGCAGGTCAACAATCACTAATCTCGTTGAATTCGTCTCATTCACCCTTTTCTTGCCTTGGCAAAAGGAAAAATTATTTAGACCGATTTTGGTAAAGCCTTTTTGATAAAACTTCCAAAGACAAATTCTTTTTAAATTATCCACACTCGGCTCCGAACCCATTTTATTGAAATGGATTTGCTCTTACATATTTGGAAAACCTTTATTACAGTTGTCGTTTTAGATATTTCCTATCAAGTCCTTTCATAGCTACCTCCGGTGATCCGCACTCCGCAGGTTAGTCATGTAGGTCCTCATTTTTTCATTCTTACTGTTTATGACCTCAAATTGGTCATTTACCATTCCTATATTTCGCTGTACGCAGGTTTAACGAACTTATTTCTTCACCTACCAATTTGTTTCATTTTCAACAGGATCTCGACATCATTTCTATATGGTGCTTTAAAAACTGCTTGGAATTTGAAATTTCCAAGCATCAATCCATTACTTTCTCTCATAAGGTCTTCAAGTCTCCTCTCCGTTGCTATCTTCATCACAACCATTTCACCAGCCAAGGCGATTTGTGATCTAGGGATCATTTCATATACTCAATAACATCACACATGTTGATGGTATTATACTAACAGGCAATTCAACACTTGGCTTCATTAAGCGACGTTAAAAGCAATATCCCGACCCATACGCAACCTGATCTGCGTACATTGCCTTTGTTCCCCCGCTCCTTGAATACGCCTGCTAAATGCAAGTTCACATTTCTAGAATTGAAAATATTCAGCGCCGATTTGTTCGATTTGCTCTAAGGGGTCTTTCGTCGAATAATCCTTTGATTCTACCTCCTTTCCAAGATCGCATCAAGCTTCTCAGCATATATACCTACGTTGTAAGATCGAAGAGAATGATTCGACATCCTTCACAACTCTATATGTTTCTTAACACTAATCATCGCAAACTTCCGAATCCTCGCTTCCTTAACCTACCCCTTTCCCCCCACCGAACGTCTTAATATGGTTCAAATGAACCCATCTCCCGAATGTTGATAATGTCATTTCGACTTCTTCAATTCTTTGACTTCTACCACAGTTGCCCATTTTCCATGTGATGGCTAGCATGTTAGTGGTTCGGATCCCAACAAAGGCAAAAATGTTTTTCCACGGGTATCGCCTTTAGCGAGAAATTGGCAAGTGCTCCGTTAGTAGATTCATTGCCATGAAAAACGCCCACATCCTAATGAAACCTAGCATAGAGTCTGCTTTTCTTACAGTTGAGTTTATGTGCTCACTAGATTCGAGGTTAACATTGAAGTTGACAGCAAGTTCACGATAACTTGAGACATTGCATAATGAATAACCAGACATCAAATACACAGCTCTATTTGGTTCCCGTTTTTCGAGAAAGTCATACTTTGACACTTCGAGAGGTTGAGACTAAGGCCATTTTCATTATACCATGTTCTAAAGCTATCGACATCTTATAAAGAAGTTCCCAATCAGATGTGTTTTGAATCGATTAGAAAATGTTCATATCGTCTGCCAAAATCAGAATTTCACTATACAAAATACACGAAACAACGTCATAGTTTAGTTTAGTTTAGTTTAGCATAGAATAAGGCAAGGCATTCGAATACAAGTTACGAAATTTTACGCTCTACTTTCAAAATATAGGAGCAAATCCATACAGTACATACTGTAGGAAAACCTAAGGCCTTGAGCTTATATACAACACCAATAACATCATAAGAAAAATCAGTGTTGTTATGTTAATACAGTCAAGCTCATACCTTTGCTTTGGCTTTGACGGAACAATTCAACAAAATTTACGAAACTAGCAATATACCAATGAGCCAGCTTCAGGAAAGCTATAATATTTCCTCTGCACAAGAAAGGAGACTTGAGCAATCCACAAAATTATAGAGGAATATCATTCAAACACGTCGGCTAAATTATTTGGAGCCCTACTATTCAATAGACTTACACTATGGGTTAAAGAAAAGGGAGTTCTAAATGAATTCCAAGCAGGGTTTAGAGAAGGTTACTCCACTATAGACAAGATTTTTACCCTTGTTAATATTGCCGAAATATATATGAAAAAAAAAAAAAGAGTTATATACTCTATTTGTGGACTTTCGTGCCGCTTCCGATTCTATACCTCGCGAACCACTGATTTATAAGCTTTACACTCTCGGAATTTCAAGCAAAATGGTAAACAATTTAAAAGCCTTGCATGCAAATAATTTGGCTGAGGTTTGGGATGGAAATCACGTTTCAGAGGAATTCTCAACAACGATGGGAGTAAAACAGGGCTGTATCCTGAGTTCGCTACTTTTTGTTCTGTTCATCAATGATATAACAGATAACATTGGAGGAGGTATTAAAATAAATACAACTTATATCCCTGCACTACTGTTTGCGGATAATTTTACTATCTTTGCGGAAACAATCAATAGTATGCAGTTAATGATCAATAGATTATCAAATTATTGCAACAAATGGAATTTAAGTGTAAACTTAGAGAAAACAAAAATTATGATTTTTCGGAACGGCCGGCGCGCGGCGGTGGGAGATATGCAAGAAAATGAGCAATGGAATTACAACGATGAGCGAATAGAAATTGTAAGAGTATAAATACTTAGGAGTTTTAATTACAGCTAATTTAAATATGAAAAAGCATTTTGAAGCCAAATTAGCAGAAGCGAAACGAGCCATATCGGTTCAATATGGGGAAGGTGCATGGGAAGTAAATATCTTAACCACTGTTCGAAACAAAAAGTTATATGTGCGACTGCGACTTCAATTGTATTATATGGAGCTCAAGTATTTGGCTACCTCTCTTTTGTTCCTGTTGAAATGTTTCTTCGATACTGCATAAAACGAGTATTTAAATTACCAAACAGCACTCCAAGCTACATAATTCATCTGGAGCCAGGAGTAGCACCACTTTTTTTAGAAACACTTAAACTGCACTTTGAATACGTGATTAAAGTGATGAAGATGGAAGAAAGAAGACTGCCAAAAATAATTCTCTATCAATTGGTTTCAACTAAAAGTAATTGTGTACAAGAATGGAATAACTTAGCAAGCAATTGTGGATTAACTGCAATAACAAACTTTGAGCAAACCCCTATTTTAAGAAGTAATTTCTACGAGATCCTAAAGAAAATGGGCAACCTACTTTATGACTCATATATCGATATAGAGCATATTACAGCAAACTAAACCACAGTTTACAAAAAAAAACATATTTTTTGAACAAAAACTCGACTGAAAAAATTAATGTCATATTCAAAATTAGAGGAGAACTACCAAACTTGAACTACATCCCGCATCGTCCAGATCTTCAAATCGAATGTGGTCTCTGCAACCTTCGAGATAGAGAAGATGTCTTTCATTTTCTCGCAAAATGTCCTGTTTTGTACGAATTAAGAAGGATTTACTTTGGAGCAAATATACTGGATATTGATGAAGCATTGTCAATTTTAAATGGCAACAGAGGCTGGGATGTGTTATACAAATACACCGTTAGTGCATTACGCTACAGAACATGCATTATTGAAGGCGACTTTAGATAAAATAATCTATAGTTATATTATTGTTTTTATATAAAAATAGTAAAATTATTTAATAAATAAAAAGATTAATATAATTTTTTATTTATTAGATTAAAAAACACGTGGAATATCTTTACTACAAAACTCATAAATTATTTAAATTAAACTCTCTAATCGAATTCAGAAAATAAAATGTCAATCTGATAGACGGCTTATCGCCAAACCATCTAGACCAGGGGTTCCCAAACTATTTTGAGCAAGAGACCCCTTTTCCGAAACGAACTGATACCATAGACCCCCACAGCCAAATTACATTGAAAATCATGTCTCAACTTTTTTACTTGCTCTTATGTACTAGTTATAAGGCAAGTGTTGCAGTCCTGCAGAAAGAAAACTTTGGGATAGCAATAAAACATGACATTACGATGATAGAGAATACAAAAAATGTGGAGACTCCAATTCTGTCTGTCTAACTATCTGATTTCCGGATTTTTTTCAGTTGTGTTAGAATTGCGTTTCTAGATTTACATATTTAAAAAAAAACTTGAGAGGTGTCAAGGGACAAAGTTCCTTTCGAAGTTCCTTTCGATCGACACCACACTGTTCAATGCGAAATAGAAATGAAAATATCTGGCTTGATATCTATAAGAAAGAGAGAGAGAGAGAGAGACAGAGAGAGACAGAGAGACAGACAGACAGAGAAACATGCGACGCCGCACAGCTTACAATAGCTTACTATAGTAAAAAGTGTCGTGACAACTTTTCGTAAGAATTTTTTCCCTCTAGTCCCCTTTCACAACGCGCGATAAGGAACTTCGTTCCAATAATATAATACTTATTTTTCTCAAAAGCGGCTCCAATGATTTTAATAAAATTTTGTGTGAGGGATTAGTTTTTCCTATTGATATATGAAACTAACCAACTTTAAGAATTTGCAGTTGGTTAAGTCAGTAAGCTTTATTATAATTGAAAGTTTTTTAAAAACGTGCTATTAAATGAGAAAAAACGGTTACTTTTTTCGTCAACATGCTTGCAATCCCACTGAAGCATTTTTCAACCAAATATGATGATGGAAAAGCAATGAGAATTTTTTTTTCAGCAATGTTTCCTTCAACCTCAACTCATGCAGTATATCGAGTTTCAATGCTGCGCTGCTACCATAACTTCTGATAGACTTCATTGAACTTTTGCTTAAGCTCTTCGTCAGTTTTGGGAGTGAGTGACTCTTCTTGCATAATCACATTGGCTTCTTCCATGGGTGTCATACCGTGTCGTCTTGAAAGTTTCTGATGATTTTGACAAATGTGGAAGCTGGAAGTATTTTTCCCGCTTAAATTTTGTTTATAAAGAATAAATTTTCCCACAAACGCCGATTGTTTTTATCAAGTTCAGATCATCACCCTGCAGCTGCAAGTTGACTTTGTTGATATTTACTAAATGACTGATAGTAAACATCGGTCTTTCATTTCTTCAGATTTTCTTCCCAATTTCTCCCTCTCTTCAGTACATTCTTCGGCAATTCCTGACAGTACTTTGTTATAAAAGTCCTGGGCATCTTTTGGAACAGTAAATAATTTCATGAGTTTCTTGACATCAGCTAGCTTTTTAGGGGACACTATGTTTTATGATGTAGCTTCGTCAAGTAAGCAATTCTCATAAATAGTTGAAAATTTCTTTTTAAAATAACTTGACCATAGTGGGGAGGCCGCTGAAGGCTTTCTTCGCAGATTTGGTAATTTTTTGTTTTTGTTTTTCGTAGCTTATTACCCATGTCTGAATTATTCTGAAGCTTTGACTTAATGAGTTCCTTAGCGTCTTCTTATAGTTCACGACAGCCCAGCCCTTTCCGAAAATGACTGTGCCATGATTTTTAAGAACAATGCTGTATTGATTTCGTTCTCCTTATATACCGGTTGTCATAAAGACAGCGCCATCTAAGAGATCAAAACGACAACAACGAAAACACCATAACTGAAATAGAGTTGCCGTCTGTCAAGCAAGCAGAAAAGTGGGAGAGTTGTGATCGCTTCAAGATCACTACTCGTAACGCCAGAAATGGAAAGAAGAAGAAGAAGAAGACTCTCCTGATATTGCACAAATATCTATCACTGATTTACCCGCTCCTCCAATAAACGTGAAATCGCCATTCGCATCCCCTCTGCTGCATCCATTAAGGATGTAAAGATTGTAATTTTGACACATTTCTAGAAAGAGGCGACCATTACGATTTACTATTTTGTCTTTTGAAATACGTTTCCCAATATGTTCCACACCAATCAGGTGAGTTGCATTAGGCACTATCTGATTTTCCCCAATTCTAGAATTAACATCACCAATGAGCATAATATTTTCTGAATCAACCGAGTTTAGCAAATCGTTAAGTGCATAAAAATCGTTATCCCAAAAGTTGCAATTGATATAGACGGGCAAGATATAAAACTTTGAATTTAGATTATTAAGAGTTAAATAAACATTATTATTAGCATCACAAAAGCTACCATTAACGTTTTTTCTAAAACCAAACAAACATCCTCCTATAGCTCTACAAATAGTAGTAATAGTATCAATAGTAGTCAAAATTTAAATATCAAAGAATTCGAAACAAAAAACATAAGCGTTCTTTCACAAAATATTGCAGGTTTAGCAAACAAAATATTTAACGTTGATTTTTTTAAGTTTGTAAGAAATCATGACATATTTTTTTATATGAAACTTTTATTACAAATGAACATTTTGAAAACTTTAACAAGTATTTTCAAGATTTCAAATTACATTGGATATCAGCACATCATGATCATAAATTTGGTAGAGCTATAGGAGGATGTTTGTTTGGTTTTAGAAAAAACGTTAATGGTAGCTTTTGTGATGCTAATAATAATGTTTATTTAACTCTTAATAATCTAAATTCAAAGTTTTATATCTTGCCCGTCTATATCAATTGCAACTTTTGGGATAACGATTTTTATGCACTTAACGATTTGCTAAACTCGGTTGATTCAGAAAATATTATGCTCATTGGTGATGTTAATTCTAGAATTGGGGAAAATCAGATAGTGCCTAATGCAACTCACCTGATTGGTGTGGAACATATTGGGAAACGTATTTCAAAAGACAAAATAGTAAATCGTAATGGTCGCCTCTTTCTAGAAATGTGTCAAAATTACAATCTTTACATCCTTAATGGATGCAGCAGAGGGGATGCGAATGGCGATTTCACGTTTATTGGAGGAGCGGGTAAATCAGTGATAGATATTTGTGCAATATCAGGAGAGTCTTCTTCTTCTTCTTCTTTCCATTTCTGGCGTTACGAGTAGTGATCTTGAAGCGATCACAACTCTCCCACTTTTCTGCTTCACACTAGTGATCCGCCTGTGGGGTACGCCGCGTTGACCTCAGAAAGCGTCGGCAAGCCTCCCGGTTTTGGATTGTTCCATGTCTGAGGCCAACCAAATGCTGCTGTTTTTGCATTTGCTTGTACCAGGAGTGTTTTGGCCTGCCTTTTCTTTTTCGTCGCGAATTTGTTGAAACGTTGTACGATATTGCCTTTTGGACGGGGTTCTGCGGATCTCTCCTTTGAACATGACAATACCAACTGAGCCGGTCGTGCTGAGTTTTGTCCAAGATGGTACTTTTGACATGAAGGCTTCTACGGATCTTAGTACTTCTAATTCGATCAAGCTTTGTTACTCCTGCTGTCATCCGAAGCATCTTCATTTCGGCTGCCGTCAATTTGCTCTCATACTTTTTGTACATTGCCCAACATTGTGAACCGTATGTCAGAGCTGGACGGACAGCTGCTGTGTAGAGTCTTCCCTTCAGCTTAGGGGGCATTTTTCGATCACAGAAGATAGCGGAGTTTTCTCGCCACTTCATCCACCCTACGCTTACTCGATGATTGATGTCGTCATCACAAGTTGCTTCACTATTGATCATAGATCCCAGATATTTAAACTTTTCACACTTTGGAAGCACATTTCCATTTAAATAAATGTCTGGCTTGTCTGGATCAGAAAATGGGCAGCACAGGTGTTCAGTCTTTTTTGCGCTAATACGGTACCCATTTCTTTCCAGAACATCAATCCAAACTTCAAGTGCTCGTTGCAGGGATGTAGGATCCTCGCTTATGATGGCTCCATCGTCAGCAAAGAATAATTGTTGTACTTTATTGTACGTTACTTTTCCTTCGAGCAAATAATCCAGAACAGCAATAAAGATCAGTGAACTCAAGACACTTCCCTGATGTACACCTACTGTTATTTGGAATTCTTCGGTGAATCCAGCTGGGCATCTCACTTTTGTAACTGCTCCCTCGTACATGTCCATAATTATTCGCACATAGGCTTCAGGAACTCCTCGGTGTCTGAGGGCCACCCATATCAGATCTCGTGGTTGTCGATCGAATGCTTTTTCGAAGTCAACCAACACAATATGCAAATCCTCTAAGGCATCTCGGTGTTTTTCCATAATGATCCTTATACTTTGGATTGCGTCTGTAGTTGACTTACCCGCGACAAACCCGCATTGGTCATCTGAAAGCCTTATTATTTTCCGCAGTCGGCTATCCAAGACCCGCTCAACGATCTTCATAGTGTGGGACATCAACTTGATCGAACGATAGTTGTCACAGCTTCTGGTATCTCCCTTTCCCTTGTACATTGGAAGGAGAAAACTTTCCCTCCATTGATTAGGCAAACTGTCACCTCTTATAAGTTTGAAGATGAGAATCGTGAGCCATCTCAACCCGATGTCTCCCATATTTTTCCAAAACTCATATGGTACCTCGTCTGGCCCAATCGCTTTGCCTTTTTTAGAGTTCTTAACTGCCTCCCTAACTTCTTCGACTGTGACGTCGGATACTTCCGTAAAGTTAGGTGCAGCTGTTGGAAAGTGGCGCCGAGGAAACTGTTCATTCAAAAGATCATCGCAATACTGTCGCCACCTGTGAAGAATTTTGTCGTCATCCACAAGTAGCAGTCCTTGAGCATCATTTATGAACTTTGGCGAACGAATCTCCTGCGCATTTCTCCTTCTCTGAGCGGCTATTTTGAAAATGGTTGCTCCCTTATTCAAGTTGCTTTGTCTTAGCTCTTGGATTGCCTGATTTGCTTCAGCAGCTGGGGCAGAAATCTCTTCCAGCTCTCGATACAGGCCCTCCGTGCTTTTTGCTTGAAGTTGGGCGCACTTTTTCTTCGCTTCTTTTCTGCAGCTCTTGTATTCCATTTTGAGACGCGCTTTTTCATTTGTATTTCTTGAGGGGCACTTCGACCAAGCTTGGAAAGCTGCTTTCTTCTTTCTAATCACTGCTTTAGCTTCATCATCCCACCACCAGGTTTCTTTAGCTTGTTGGTAGTGTCCTTTTGAGACTCCTAGCAGTGATTTGGCTCTCTCTAAGCAGGTTCGTTGTAGGCGATCCCACATATTTTGTGCCGTGATTGCATTCAAATATCAGGAGAGTGGCATGCGTTAATAACCTTCTTTAAGGTAGGAACGCAAATCTTTTCGGATCATATGCCGCTGACAATAGATTTTGACTTCAATTTCAAATCAAATTTCTGTACGCTTACCCTACCCCCAAAATTGGTTTGGAGAAAAGTACAGAGTAATGATTACGCAATCAAAGTAACAAGTCAGATAGAAAATTCATGTCCAACCGCTATCCAAGAAACCGCAACAGAAAAGATACTACTTCTGAGTAATTGCATTAAAAAAGTTGTTCCTTTTAATGCAGGATCAGTTAAAAATAAATATAGACAAAAATGGTATGATCAGGAATGTTTTGCCGCAAGAAAACAATCTTTTTCACTTTTAAGAGCCCTCAAAGTTTCCGCAAGTCCAAATAAAAACCTGTCTCAACAGTATTTCGATGCAAACAAAAAATATAAAGCGCTGTGCAAAGTAAAACAGGAAAACTTTTATAGATCTTTAGCTGAGGAACTAGCAAGCACCACCAACAGTAAAAGCTTTTGGGTAAAAATCAAAGAACTTAAAGGTGTAGATTATGTAAAAGGAATTCATGTATCCGCACAGGAGTTAGCTGAGTACTTCAAGCTTCTACTCAATCCCACAGGAATCAGTGAAAATGTTCAATTTGCCGAACCATTTATAATCAATAGCGCTCTCGATTCTAAAATTCAAACTAGCGAACTCGAGCAGTGCCTATACAATGCAAAAAATAATAAAGCTCCTGGCCCTGATCGGATAGGGAATGAATTTTATAAACATGCGCCGACCGTCTTTTTAGAAAAAATGTTAGATGCATTTAATTACATTTTTAGAACAGGTGAGGTACCCCAGGAGTTCAAAGATGCTATTGTGTATCCAATATACAAAAAGGGTGATGTCAATACGCCGAGCAATTATCGAGGAATCTCCTTTATGAACTCCATTGCCAAAATATTCTGCGCTATTCTTCAGTTGAGAATAAATACATGGGTAGAAAAAAACTGTATAATTAGCAAATACCAAGCAGGTTTTCGCAAAGCATATTCTACTGTTGACAACATTTTTACGCTAACAACCATCGCACAATTCTTCCTTAGGCAAAATAGGAGACTGTATGTGTTTTTTATAGACTTTAGAGCAGCATTTGATTCGATAGACCGCAATGCTCTTTTTTATAAATTATCGCAAAAAGGAATGTCAACTAAAATGCTTAATGTCTTAAAAAACATGTATACTAACACACGGCAAAAAGTTTGGGATGGCAATAATGTGTCAAACTGGTTTGAAACTAAGTCTGGAGTAAAACAAGGATGTCTCCTTAGTGCAACCCTATTTGCAATATTTATAGACGATATAGCAGACCATCTACCCGCAGGAATAAGAATAGCAGGACAAACTTGAACACAGCAAAAACCTAGGGCGAGTTGAGGGTCAGCCCTAGGGCTCAAAAAACACTAAATTTGACCTTCAGGGCGACTTTAGGTTTATCAAAAAACGCTTTGTGGTGACCCCAGGTCTTCAACGAACAAACCTATAGTGACGTCCAATGAAATAAGAAAATTATATTTCAGTTCAGTTTGATTTTCAACTTTTGAACTATTTTGAAATTTGGGTTGGAAATAAGATTTTTATGTAATTAATTGTTTGTTAGACTTTCAACTTTTTTGTTGTTGCTAATCATTTAGAAAATTAAGGTTTGTTGGCTAAACTTAAGCTTTGGTGTTGGTCGTGTAATCGAAGAAACAGTAAAACAAGTTTAATTTACTACGCATTTAATTTAAATTCTTGTGGTGGCTTTGTAGAGCGTATACCCTCTCCATTCTAAAGACTTTTTTTCCATTTTAAATGAAAATTCTCAAAGGACACTGTATCTCATATCTAGACTAACAGGCACACACTTACAAAAATAAATCCATTGGCGTTTTATGCTTGAACTAGAGGAAGGGATGGAAGTTTTATATATGGTATTAGAAAGACAACCCACAAACTTATGCGAACTATCCCAAGCTATAGCTCTTTCCGGATTTAACGGATTGTGCGGTGCCTCTCTGACTCTGAAACTCACTTTGTCAAGTAACTTGCTTTCAAATTAACATGCATTGCGTCCATTTGCGAATCTTCTTCTTATAGAAGATTTCTGTTTACTTCTCAGATTAGGGACAAGCATGGATAAAATCAAATCTGCTTTAGAAATATACGGATGTTAAAAATTTAATGCAAACATAATCTACAGTCATCTATTTGGGACTGCTTTGTAATTCAGGCTTTCCATTTTGCAGACTTTTTCACTTTACAAATTGAAAACACATGGGTTATGGTGATGGCGGTGGTGGTGGTGCTGCTGCTCTCGGTGTTGCGTACATTTCAAATTAAATCGCTCACATAACATATGAACGTATATAATGGAATATGCTAGATTGTGTGTACATGTACATATATATATGCAAACATACGCAACATACGAGCCAGCTTGCCCCGAGTCCCCCAGCAGAAATCCTAATTTTGTAATGGCTTTCACGTAATATTCAAACCAACATCCGTGGAGGATATTTTTAGCATTTCTTTCTTTTTTTTCCAGAGCAAAACTTTTGCGGGACATCAAGTTATTATTGTTTGCTTTTAGGTTATGTTTTGTGAGTGTTTTTTTTCTTTAATATGATTTTATTTTGTACTTATTTTTTTCTTTTTCATTTTTTCCATTTTGCGGACAACCGAGTTTATTCAAACGTTTTATTACTCTCTGAAGCTTAGCGTTTGGAGAGATATAACGAATTGTTTTCCGCATGTACTTTTGAGATATGGCGCACAGATTTGATTGCATAAATATTTATTTAATCTGCAAGATTTTCTTTTATCCATAAAACATATGTTCTTAGACAATAAAGAGTGTGATAATTGTTTTATTAAAAAGTGAATCACACAGAAGTCAGAGAAGTGCTTTACCGGATTTGAGATGTATTAAGTGATTTTGCTTACGGTGTTTTTATATGGTGATTGTGTAGCCAAAAGAGCATTATAACACTTTGTTGGGAATACGAATACGATTTATTAGTTTATTTATATTTAAATTTAGTTTAGACTTTTCACGGTTTAATTAAAGTAATTATAAAGAATTCCTCCAGTAAGGGAACAACTCAACACTTAGTAGTAAGTAAGTAAGTTAATAGTAAGCGCTTGGATGCTTGTTGTGACAACAAATGCAAACGACCGAATTCTACACTACAAACCAAGTAAACAACAGCAGGTGAATGACCAACAGGTTAATGAACGTCACCACCAGTTGGCGAATAAATATGACACCTCCTGCAACTATCAGCGTTCTCGTGCTCGGAGCCGTTGCAGTGCATTGCATTGTATTGCTTGCATTGCATTTCTTTCCATTTCAATTATGTATATATTGTTTGTCTGTATCTCGAATTATTTATTGCCTAGTTAGCAGTTAAGTTGTATAAATATCTTGAATAGGAAATAAATAATTCACTTGCTAGTAAACCAGCGAGCCAAAAGACATTTAAGTTTTCTCTTCATTGACTTCCTCCCACCAGCGGCAAGGAGTTAATTAACAACTTAATCTGTCAACTATTCATGGTCCTTCGAGGAAATGAACAAGAAAGCGTAACCAGGGCTCAAACATTGGTTAGTGAAAAGCGTAGCCAGGGCTTCAAACATTGGCTAGTAAAAAGTGAGCGAATAAGCGTAACCAGGGCTTAGACATTGGTTAGTGAAAAGCGTAGCCAAGGCTTCAAACATTGGCTAGTGAAAAGTGAGCAAATAAGCGTAACCAGGGCTTAGACATTGGTTAGTGAAAAGCGTAGCCAGGGCTTCAAACATTGGCTAGTGAAAAGTAAAGTTACAAAAACAACGCAATCAAAGTACGAAAAAACTACTGTCGCTATCTATAAGATTATCTACAATATAGAACAAGACAATTCAAACAAAAAACTAAGATGTTGGACGAAACAGATGTGTTTATTATAAGCTCGAAGCAAAAGGCCTTGAGAGAAGAAATCGAAAAGCAATGTCGAAACTTCGGCAAGGATAGTGCCTCCAGAAAAACACAGAAATACAAAGAAGAAAGGCTAGAACGCCTCGAAAAATGTTGGTCTGAATTTCACGCAAACCATATTCAAATAGTTCCCTTTGTAAAATTTGATACACCCTACATACAAAGGGATACGTACAACAGAGTAAAATCATTGTACGAAAGTTTCAAACGAGAATTGGAAAATATAGATCCAAGTGTCGCACAAGCTTCGAAGGAAATGGAAAAGCCTGAAGTCCCTCACGATGCTCCCACTGCAGAAACTTCAAAGAACATCGCACAAGCTTCGAAGGAAATGGAAAGGCCTAAAGTCCCTCAAGATGCTACCACTGCAGAAACTTCAAAGAAAATTGAAAAGACATCTAATGCTTCTGCCTACAAAGCCGACACCGCAAAGCCGGACAAGAATTCAACTACCGTACAAGGTCAACGGTTGACAAAGTTAAAGCTGAGGATAACGGCCATTATCGAGAACATAGAAGAATTTGAACAAACATTCGATGAATATTCCAAGGACATTTACGACTTTCAACAAAAAATACTGCTGGAGCAGTTGCGAACATTCACTGAATTACATGAAGACTTCATCTGCAATTCATCTGAAGAAGACCTTGAGAAACCTTATGTAACGAATAAGGAATATAAAAATGTCAAACAAGAGGTCAACAGATTTCTCAATACAATGGCATCAAAACTCTCCAGTAGTAACAACAAGCCGAAGGAACATAAGACTGAATCAATGCTTCCAAGACTTAAAATACCGACATTTAAGGGTAATTATTTGGAGTGGCAGCAGTTTTATGACCTGTTCCTCAATATAATACACGCCAAGGCCAATTTAACAACGACTGAAAAAATGGAGTATTTAAAAACTCATTTGGAAGGAGAGCCCCTGCAACTCATAAAGCATCTAACGTTTTCAAGTGAAAACTATAATAGCGCTTGGGAGATCTTAAAAAGTAGATACAACAATGAGCGAAAAATAGTGTCTATGCATATAGAGAAGATGCTCAAATCTGGACACAATAGCGCTCCAACAGCGTCTTCCATTAAAAACAGCTTGGATGCCATTAAAGAGGGACTAGCGGCACTAAAAAATTTGGGCTACGACACTTCTTCATGGGGTCCTATGATTGTTCATATGACTACAAAGTCACTTGACACAGAATCAAGAAATTTGTTTGAACAAGGTTTAGAGGAGCCAAATAAAATGCCGAAAATGAAGACTCTCCTCGACTTTCTGGAAAGACGTTACCAAGCTCTTGAAGTAATGTCAACAAACAAAAAACAAAAGAACTCATTTGAGGAACCAAGATCTGGAGTCCGTAACTTCATCATAGATGCAAAAGTTATTCAGTGTCCAATATGCAAAGGAGACCATAAAATATACGCATGTCAAAAGTTTTTAAAATTATCGCCAAAAGAAAGATGGACACAGTGCAAGCAGGCAAAGCTTTGCCTGAACTGTTTGAGGCATAACAAACAGATCCAATGTTTTAGCAAGAAAAATTGCCAACATTGCAACAAGAAACATCATTCACTTCTTCACATGGAATGGACTGATAAGCCAAAACAAACAGAATTGATAGAAGCTGCAAGATCATCCGCACAAATAAATCAAAGCGAACAGAACCAGAATGTTTTAATCGCAACGGCAATTCTAAAAGTTAATAATGACAAGGGACAGTACGTTACAGTCAGAGCACTTATCGATCCTGGATCCCAAGCCTCGCTAATCACCGAGTCGGTTGTACAGACACTGAAACTTAAGAGACAGGACGTTTGTGTTGAAGTCAGCGGACTAGGAGCAACAAAAGCAGGAATTGCCACCAATAAGGTAGATGTGACCATAATGCCACATTTTGCTTCGAGTTTTAAGCTAAAAATAGAAGCTCTGGTGCTGTCAAAATTGACAAGGCAGTTACCTTCGAAGCAAACAAACACTAAACAAGTTGAAAAGTTCGATCGTCTAGAGCTTGCTGATCCAACATTCAATATTCCTGGGCCAATTGATATGATAATTGGAGCTGATACATATGGCGACATCATGTTAAGTGGTATTAAACGAGTCGCTGCTAGATCACTAATCGCTCAAAGATCACAGTTAGGTTGGCTGATTTCTGGACGAACATCAAACGACATTCCCGACACATACAGGGTTACTGGACTAGTAGCACTTACATCAATTGATCAACAACTAGAAAAATTTTGGGAGATAGAAGAGGTTAATCAACCAAAATTCCAAAAGCCGGAAGATAAACGGTGCGAACAAATCTATAAGGATACACACTACCGAAAGGACAATGGGAGATATGTTGTGAAGATCCCATTCGACGAAGAATTAATCCAAACAAATCCACTTGGTGAATCAAGAAATAGAGCTACAGCTAGATTTCGACAGCTGGAGTTGCAGCTTAACAGGAATCCTACACTAAAAAACGATTATACACAAGTTATAAACGAGTTTCTCAACCTGGGGCACATGGTAGAAGTCAGTAACAACTCATCCAACAAAAACAATATTTTCTATATGCCACATCATGCCGTTATTAAACCTACAAGTACAACAACCAAACTTCGTGTTGTTTTTGACGGGTCAGCAAAATCAACGACTGGAGTAAGCTTAAATCAATTAATGCTGATAGGCCCTAAGCTCCAAGACGACATAACTACAATTTTGACGCGTTGGAGAAAATATAAATATGTTTTTTCTTCGGACATTGAAAAAATGTACCGCCAAATTGAATTACACGAAGAACACCAAGATTACCAGAGGATATTATGGCGCAGTTCTAACAACCAACCTATTAAAGAGTACAAACTAACGACTGTCACGTATGGTACAGCATCAGCACCTTATCTGGCTATTAGGACTCTTCAACAACTAGCTAAGGACGAACAATCCAACTATCCGACCGCTGCAGAAATAATTAACAATGACTTCTATGTTGATGATGTTATGTCTGGAGGAGATACCATCGCGGAGTGCAGGGCAGCTCAGAAAGAACTTGACGAGATGCTTAAGGGAGCAGGCTTTCAGCTTCGAAAATGGGCTGCAAACAACAGAAAACTACTACAACATATACCGATTGAGTTACGAAATCAACAAAACAAAGACGTGATGAAAGACGAAACTATAAAAACTTTGGGTATACACTGGAATCCTTTAAGTGACACATTTCAATTCAAGGTGAACGTCGATACAAAAATAACTAAGGAAATACTTACCAAACGCAAAACATTGTCCGAAATAGCCAAGTTATTCGATCCTCTTGGATGGTTGGCTCCAGTAACTGTCAGTGCCAAAATTTTAATGCAACGTATTTGGCAAGCAGAGCTTCAATGGGACGAACCACTTCCAACCGAACTGCAAAAACAGTGGAACAAACTAAGGATAAACCTGATTGCAGTGGAAGACATTCGAATTCCAAGGTGGATAAACTCCACAAAGGTTCAAGAATTTGAGCTTCACGGATTTTGTGATGCTTCAGAGGAAGCATATGCAGCAGTAGTTTATGCCAGGATAGCTCTACCAACGGGTTTCTTTGCTACAACAATTGTAGCTGCAAAAACAAAGGTGGCCCCAATCCGAAAAAAAATATCTCTTCCGAAATTGGAACTATGTGGTGCTCACCTGTTATCAAAGCTGCTGGCAGAAACAATGAAGACATTTGGGTGCCAAGTTAAAAACATATTTGCTTGGACAGATTCGAGAATAACGTTGGCCTGGCTACAAAAATGTCCGTCGACCTGGAAAACATTTGTTGCGAACCGAGTCTCAGAAATACAAGAGGCAGTAAACGTTAGCTGCTGGAGACATGTTCGGTCAACTGATAATCCAGCTGATGATGGTTCAAGAGGATGCCTTCCAGAACAGATGGCAACCAATGATTTATGGTGGAATGGACCTTATTGGCTGAAATTCGATTCTGAACAATGGCCGTTAAATAACCAACAGCCAATCGCAGTGATCGATATACCCGAAGCAAAAAGGGTTTTAACAATTAGAGCTGAAGAAATTGACGACCTGACTAAGAGATTTTCTTCATACACAAAACTAATAAGAGTCGCTGCTTATTGCAGACGATTCATATCGAACTGCAAAAACAAACTAAAGAAGAAACCATCGGAAACGGGTAACCTAACAACAAGGGAATTGAGCGATGGAAGTAAAGGAATCATACGGTATCTACAAGAGAAGGTGTATTCCAAGGAACTAGAATCTTTACGAGATGGGAAGGCGATCAACAAAAAGAGTAAGGTACTATCTCTGAACCCGTTTCTGAACAACGAGAACATCCTTGTTGTGGGCGGGCGGCTACAAAACGCGGATCTGTCTAGCTCAGAGAAACATCCTATCATTTTACCACATCAAGAGTGGTTCACAAAACTATTAGTAGAAGATGCCCATGAACGCACACTGCATGGTGGTATTCGACTTACAATGGCTAAATTGAGACAACGCTACTGGATTATACAAGCAAAAAGATGTGTCCGACAAGTAATAAATAAATGTATAAGATGCTTTAGATTTGCTGCTCAACCAAATACTCAACAAATGGGGCTACTTCCAGCAGCAAGAGTGACACAATCAAGACCCTTTACACATACGGGTGTTGACTATGCTGGACCAATTCAAATACTGATCTCAAAAGGACGAGGAAACCGGTCAACTAAGGGCTACATCGCTATATTTGTCTGCTTTGCTACAAAAGCAGTTCACATCGAGCTTGTGAGTGACCTCACTTCAGCAGCATTCATAGCAGCATTGAAGCGGTTCACATCAAGAAGAGGGATATGTTCACATTTCTACAGTGACAATGGAACTACATTCATTGGAGCTAACAAGGAAATCCAACAACAAGTGAGAGCAGCCATTAAGTACGGTGTAGTAGACGCATCATCAATGCTTACGAAACATGAAATGCAATGGCATTTCATACCACCAGCAGCACCGCACTTTGGCGGTTTGTGGGAGTCAAGCGTTAAATCCACAAAATTTCACCTAAAACGAATAATTGGAGACACCATGTTAACATTTGAGGAACTTTCGACATTGTTGACTCAAATAGAAGCATGCCTAAACTCTCGACCACTTACGGCAATCGAAAACGATATTGACAACACTACGATACTTACTCCGGGACATTTTCTAATCGGAAGTTCTCTGAATGCTGTACCCGAACAACCCATTGATGAAAAGAAAACGTTCCGCTCACGCTGGCAACTAATACAAAAAATGACTCAAGACTTTTGGAAAATCTGGTCATCAGAATATTTGTCACAGCTTCAACAATTGCCTAAATGGAAACAAAAAGAAGACAACATTCAAACTGGCGATATAGTTCTTATCAAGGAAGACCGGCTACCACCGACCACCTGGATGATGGGAAGGATATCAGAAGTTCATCCTGGGAGTGACAACGGTGTTCGGGCTGCAACTGTATTTAGTAACAATAAACAGTTCAAGCGACCCATAACAAAGTTATGTAAATTACCAATAGAAAATGATGAGGAAGATAGGGAAGTGAGACAAGTCAATACATCCACAAATCGCTCACATAAAATTCTTTCTTTATGCACTTTGTTTGCCTTTCTCAACATAGTCGGCTCCACTCCAGTCCCCTACGATGTCGAGATAGTTCCATTTCAAACACACCCTGGAATATACTTCGAAGATGTGGGACAGGCAAATTTGATTTCAAGCTCATGGAAGACAATTGTTTTCTTTAATTTGACGAACTATTGGCAGGAATACGAAGCATACAAGGAAATTGTTTCAAAAATGGAGAGAGTATGTTCGTCATCGGGAATGGAAGAACTAGATTCTATTAAGTGCGAAGGAATACTGAACCAATTTGAATATCAACTTCAACAAATAGAGCTCAACAATGAAATTCTCTTACACGCAAACGACGATTCATTAAAAAGGCAAAGACGATCACCATTTGACTTTATTGGAACAGTCACTAATGAATTGTTCGGAATACTTGATCAAAGATTTGCTGAGAAATATGAGCAAACAATAGAAGCTGTTCAAGAAAATGAAAAACACTTGCTACAACTCATGAAAAATCAAACAACTATTGTTGATTCCACGGTCAATATTTTCAAGAAAGAACAATCGAAAAATTCTAATCAAATTATGTTACTAAGTTCTATTGTCACGAATTTGGAAAACGAAACAAGTAAATTCGAGTACATGGAGAGATTTTCAGCAACTGCTCTTAACGGGATACTTATTATGATCAATTATAAAGCAACCCAGAGCATATTGCTTGATATTCTGCTATCAACGCATGCTGGAAGAATACACCCTCTTATCCTTTCAGTCCGACAATTCAAAAATGAGTTGACTAAGATTCATGAGAATATCCCTAAGTCTTTAATGATTCCTGGCGAAAGACATCACGAATCCATACTGCAGCTGTATAAAATTGTAAGCCCAAGAGCTAGAGTGACGAACAACAATATCATAATTGAGATCAGTCTCCCGTTGTTGTATAATGAAGAATTCAAGCTATACAAAGTATTGTCAGTTCCAACAAATCACAATGAACGCTTTACACGAATTGTTCCATCATCGGACTATTTAATGGTAAACTTACAAGGCAACCATGTTTATCCAATCAACAAAGATGAATTCCTACTTTGTAAAATAAGGCCTTCCGACATCTTCTGGTGCCCACTTCAGCATCCTCTGTATACAACCGGAGCGTCAACTAGTGTTTGTGAAACAAACATTATACAACACAAGAAAATTATGGACTCATGCACGATTGAGGACATATCACCAAGGCTGTACTGGATTGAGATGCATCAACCAAACGCATGGATATACAGCACTCCAAATTCAACCACAGTTAATATTAACTGTGATTACAATACTGAGCCCTTTACACTGCGAGGGAGTGGGCTGATTAAGCTACCAGCAAAATGTATAATTCATGACCAAACCACGACAATTGTTGGAAAGCAAACAATGTCAAGCCGACTAAAATCATCATTTCTACCGTCATTCAATCTTTCTGAGACGTTAACTTCGTTTAACTTCAAAAGAGAGAAACAGTCGATGCTGCCATCAAACACTTCGATAGAGTTTGCTACATTGGAAAATGCAATAAACCTTCAAAAAAATCAGGAATATATATTGAATGAATTCAGTACCCATCGAGTTCACCAATATTCACTGTTTGGAGTCACTGGCTGTCTTACTATAATAGTTATCGTAGCTGTTATCATCTTCATCATCTTTCGAAAAAGAGATCAGCCACTTGCACCACCAACCATCACCACTATTCCAATGCGAAGTCTCAACAAGACGAAGTCTCAACAACGACGTAACACACAAACATCCTTTGACGACATCGACTTCTGTGTATCTTCATTTTGAGGGGCCCAGCATGTTGTGACAACAAATGCAAACGACCGAATTCTACACTACAAACCAAGTAAACAACAGCAGGTGAATGACCAACAGGTTAATGAACGTCACCACCAGTTGGCGAATAAATATGACACCTCCTGCAACTATCAGCGTTCTCGTGCTCGGAGCCGTTGCAGTGCATTGCATTGTATTGCTTGCATTGCATTTCTTTCCATTTCAATTATGTATATATTGTTTGTCTGTATCTCGAATTATTTATTGCCTAGTTAGCAGTTAAGTTGTATAAATATCTTGAATAGGAAATAAATAATTCACTTGCTAGTAAACCAGCGAGCCAAAAGACATTTAAGTTTTCTCTTCATTGACTTCCTCCCACCAGCGGCAAGGAGTTAATTAACAACTTAATCTGTCAACTATTCACGATGTTCGTCCAGAGATCAGCCAACTTAAGAAATTCTTTCCTAAGATCATGCAATCTGACATCCATTCATCTGGAACGATATGGAATCGAATTGAATAACAATCTTCTCCGATGAAAACATCAAGTACGCACGACCCATGCGTACGCTTTGCATTACCATCACCAAATCCGAACAAACTTTCTCCTAGCCCATCGATTTCAACAGCACCATTCCTCCTCCAAACGCTTTTTTGTACCAACGACACATCCGCTCCCGTATCCACCAAAACATCGTACATTTCTCCAGCTAACTTTACCTTTACACAACAGTCTAGTCTGTTAATTCTTTTAACATTTTGGTTCGAGTTTTTGACTTCTTTCTTTGGACAAGATGTAGAAATATGCCCAAATTCGCTACATGCAAAACATCTGGCTCCTTTACTTTTGTTTGGACAAACATCTTGGCTATGTGAAAAAGAACCGCAGTTTGTACAACGTCTTTGACTCACGTTTTTTGTATTATTTGAAAAATTTGTCTTAGAATTTTGAGAATAGTTTTGATTTTGGTTTCTATAACCACTTGTTGTCGCTATCTGACTTTTAATAGTTTCATAAACTAAAAACTTTTTCTTAAGCTCCTCCAAGCTCGTTGCTTCATACAACACGGTTTTATTTAAAGGGCTATCTGAAATGCCTTCAATAATATAGGCTATTAAAGATGTGTCATCGAAATTTCCCTTCATCGCTATATGTTTCATTGTATACATATACTCTAAAAAGGTTTCATTAGATTTCTTCTTCCTAGACTGGAGCTCTTTATGAATACTTATACAAGATGGTACATCATTAAACTCTTGCAACAAAAATTTCTTTAAATCCTCCCAACTGCAAATACCACTCTTCGCTTCAACTGCCAGTTTAGCAGCTCCTTTTAACAAACGCCTGGCATAGAGATATCTTTGAATAGGATTCCATTTACATACATTTGAAATGTCTTCAAAATCTTTTAACCAAAGCACAACGTTTTTTCCAGCTTCACCAGAAAATCTCTCCAACGATTCCTCGACATCTTTAAAGACAAAATTATTATTCTCCGACATCTTTGCTACTTCTTTTAAATTTTCTTCAACTTCCTCTTTATTAATGTCACCAGTTAGTTTATTATTACTTGTATCGTCGATTTTTTTTTCCGTTTCTTTTTTGGCCAATTCTTCCATAAAATTGTTAACTTGCATACCTTCTTCTAATATAGCATTATGTAACCTCTGGACTAACTCGATTTTCAAATTATATCGATATGATAAATTCTTTTCTTTTAAAATAAACTGTAGCTGTTTCGTAGTTAAGTTATTTAACTCATCCATTCGGAATTCTAAAATTTCCATTCCATCCTTACATTACACTCGCGTTATCATAGCAAAAAAAAATTATTGAAATAAAAAGCTTTTGTCTTAGTAATTTGTTTTGATATTTCTCCAACAAACAAAATTATTCGCATGCGATAAATAGCTTTTTTTTTAAAAAGCTTTCCAAATATTTATATAGCATGCAATAGTCTTAGCTTAAGCACATGCAAAATAATTTTCGAACCAAATTTCACTCAATGTAAGTATGGCTCAAAGCTTTAAGTGCAATTAATCTCGATAGAGAAAAAAAAAAATGTTCTAAACATGCAAGAGAAAAGTAAAAGTATGAAACGATCTCACCAATTTGAATACTATGCACGCATAAGACGACTGTGTGCATTTCATTTGCAATTTCTGATGTAATTTCTCTTATGTCGCTCTCTTATTTTTTCCTATTCTTTATTTTCTGTTCTTAGCTTTGCACTTTTTTTTTTTTCTCATTAATTCATATGTACCACAATCTCACTTGGTTGAATTTAATGCATGCACTTTTCAGATTTTTGTTTCAATATTATTTCTTAGCTTTTAAATCTTTTAAACTTTTCACTTTGTCACTTTGTACAGGTTTATTTTCGCTTTATTTTTTTTCTACTTTACGCGGCACTTGTCCAGCAACACTTCTGACACCAATTGTAGGGGGAGGGAAAGGATTAAATTAACTATTCCCATGTACGTTTTTAAACTTTTCAGCTTCTCTATTGATTATTACAACCCCTTTTATTGGAAAAACCCACCCTTCAAAGAAAGACATGGTGACGGACAAAAATTTAAACTGGCACAGGTTCCGACATTTTAAGAGCCTCTCCTAGAACGAACTCTTCAGTAAGTCTTGGTAGTCATTCGTCCATTTTCCAAACTGAAATCTTTGCCATTAACACGAAAAACAAAACAGCCGTTCGTCGATTCTGATCTTTTCTGCGGTGTAAATAAGACCACACTAAAACACACAGCCAAGAACATCCTACTGGGAGAACCAGATCAAAACTTTTTGTGCAAGATTATTTTTAAAAAACATCAACGTTCCTCCTGAACTTCAGTAGGAAAACCCTCAAAACTTTCAAGGGGCTTATAACCGGCCTCTGTTCTCTAAAGGATCATATTCACCAAATGCGGTTGTTTGAAGATCATATCTGCAAATGAAGAAATAGAATGAGAATGAACATCTTTGCACATTATAAAGGAATGACCAGGACTTTTCCGCTTTTGAAAGCAAATAGTTGCCAGCTCATTTAAACAACTGCTGGAAAAGTAGAAATGACACGTAGTTGGCTAAGACTTGTCCAACTTTTTAGACACATTCTAGCTACAAAGCTGCATAAGAGTGTTTTAATACATTTTTTTCCTAAACACGGCTGAGCATTGGACGCGTCCATTTAAACACTCGTCTGCTCTTGTTGATCTGCAGCAATACCCTTCATTGCGCTCTACGCGCTCCTGTTAGCACAGCAGGTAACTTGCTCAATCGAGTGCAGTCGCTTCAATCGAGGATTTTTGTATGGTAGATTTTCGATTGAACCCATCTTATTTGATTGAAAAAAGGTACGTACTGCCAACCACTTCGCTTGTTATAGTCTTTAGACAACCAAAAAATAGTTCACGTGGACGAAATTTCTGGCTCTTAGTTCTTGAACTTTGTTTTAGTTTATGGTGTCCTCCTTGTTTTTGACGATCGACCTGTGGTGGTACTTGTGGCGCAAATGTTACCATGTCTGCTGAACTGGCGAAAGCTGGTGATCGTTGATCTACACGGCCACCCACTGTAAAGCAAAGTAGTAGTCAAGTACTTCAGCCTCAGGCTAGATCAGAGTCTATATTTTAACACACATATGGATGTGGCTCTGGCCAGGGCTAGAGGAGCTTTTGCTCTGACAAGGTAATTGTTTCACAACAGTCAACTTGATAGTAGAGTGAAAGTGATTTACTACATGGCCCTTATAAAGCCAATGATTGTCTATGGGTGCCCTGTGTGATTCAATGCTACAGCGTCTCAAATGGAAAAGATTCGGGTGTTTGAGAGACAGTGTCTGCGTACCTGTTTTGGATTGCACAGAACACCAGAGTCGGAGTACAGAAAATATTATCCTAATGGGGTCCTTTACAACGGGGCTCAAATAAACAGAATCGACAACTTCATGATAAAACTGACTCGGGGTCACACTGCAAGAGCGATGTCTTCGAATAATGGCCTGATATTTGGGGCTTACTTTCCCAACATAGAATATAATGGAGGGAATACGTTTCAGTGTATTTGTCCCACCGGAGGCTTTCCTCTATTTTGACATGATAGGTTTGATTCAGGATAGATTTGCGTTTCCGCTGATCTACCACGTCTGCCATAAGCCCGTAGAACGGTGGCTCCTTTATAACCGAGACAACACCGCAGTAGGTGGATACCTTGAAGAGCTCCTCCTACCGTTATGTTACTGATAGCGAGTCGCCAATGGCTGGCTTGCAAAGGCTTAGACGTTTAGAGTGTAAGTCATAGGGTAAAGGGATTTTTTTTTTAAGCGGCTGAGTAGGTGCATTGGACGCGTCTATTTCGACGTTCGTCTGTTCATGCTGATTTGCAGCAATACCCACCCTTCATCGCGTTCTTCAAGGCTGGTTGTTTTAATCGAGTTCTGTGGTATCAATAGAGGGTTTTTGTTTAGTAGATGCACAGGGTTTCTGTGATGTGGTGCCGTTGTCGTGCTGGTTAGCATCTCTATCATGTCGAATTCCAACATAAGCTAAAAATATTTTGCATTGTTATCGCCATTCGAGGAAAATTGGAAAATCCTACGAAGTTCATTGCCATCAAAAGAGCTTTCTCGATTAGCCGTCTGGAATCTTCAGAAAATTGTTTAGGTCTCCTCCATTCCCTCATAAAAGCAATGGTTATGAGAAATGCGCTAGGAATAGAAGACGCGACGAACACCAAAGCGCGAATTACGTTTTAGGTGTCCACTAGAGATAAAAAAAACAACTTTTCTTTTTAAACAATGGGCCACCGGCCAATTATACTTTATTTCTATCTAAACAAATGTTACTTTCACAATAGTTTACAAATGAGAACCTTTACAATCCGCCGTCCAAAGCGTCGCTGCAATTGTATCAGTTATAGAAGTATTACTGGGCGTTTTGCTTGCTTCGTTAGTTGGCTTTTATAACCTGTTATTGCTGAAGCTGCGATTATCGATTTGGTGTCATTCGTTGATTGACCCTTTATTGATGATGTTGCACTTTCATAATTGTCAGCCGTTGATTGACCTGCTACTGTTGACTGTGCAATTTCATATGTAACTCCTCCTCGGTTTGAAAAAGAATTCTCCTGAATTCTATTATTTGCTTGTTTTACATTGTATGCTTTATTATACATTTTATTGCAAAAATAGGTTATGCTTATTGTTGTACAAATAATTATTATAATCATGCTAACATTTATTACATATGAAATATTTTTATGCAATTTTAACTCTTTTATTTCTTTAATGTTTTCAAAATTACTTACAATAGCCGCGTTTTATTGAAAATTTTCTATATGCAGTTATGTTCATTTAGAATAAAACGATTTTTGGTTTATATTCATTTAGCACGTCACTTTCAATTTTAACTTTCAGAGTTGGTACCCTTGGCACTTGTTCTAAAGATAAGAAACATTAAAAATTAGCATTCAGAAGAATATAAATGCATACCTTTTATTTTCCATTTCTATTTTTCTCTATTTAATTCTCGATTCTCAATTTATTTGCCGCATTCCAACTTTTTTACTTTCGAGGTAAACAAACAAATGTCACTTTAATTTTTTTTTCGCAATGGCTGTGTTCAATTAGATTCATTTTGTGACTCATGTTTTTGGTTGCCTTGGTTCTGATGTTCTTATGTGTTCTGTCTGATGTTCTTTTTTTCTGACCGATTGCGAAGCTTTCCTTGTGTGTGCGTGTGTGTGTGTGTTAGTAACTGCGTGTCTATTTATGTCCCCACCAAGTCACCACCTGACTCTTCTATTAGCTATTAGGTGTGTTTCTTTACTGAAAATTCGCACGAAATGCACCGAAATTCGGCGAAAGTCAGTCTAATCCCGTTCCAATTTTTCGTAGCAGTGCACAAAAAAGAGAGTGCTCTCGAGAGAATAAAAAAATTTCCCCGTCCTGCGAATTTCCGCCACCAAAATTTCTGTGGACAGAAATCATGCACAGCCAAAACAAATACCACAACTGTCAAACAGACGTTTTTCCAAGCGTTGCGTTGCTGCGAATTTTTTGTTCAAGGCATTTCTTTACTTTTAAGACAATTACGCTCTTTCAGAGAGTTTCTGAAAAAATTTTACAACCACTTCTTAAAAAAAAAATTTCTGTGCACAAAAAGTAAAGAAACAGACTTATTCAATCTGTTGTCGAAAATCAGAAAATATGAACGAACACAACCCAAAGACTGCCAACCTCTGGGTGCCAAAAAAGAAATTTAACCAACCATCCCTGTTGTGCAGTTAGCTAACTGCGATATTTATGTTCATTTAGGCTATTGACATTGTTACGTTCTGCCGTGCTTCAAAAGGAAGAGCAGGTGACGGAGAGTCGAAACAAAAGATAATACTTTGTTTAATTTCTTTTTATTTGAATATATTTGAATGTAGTAGAAGGCCCGCTGTCTCAATGCATTTGGCTGCAACCTTTACTATATAAACTCAAATTTCAACTCTGCCCTTCTTCCCATTCGCTTCTCTATTTATTGGTTTTTATTCATTACTATTACTTAGCTAGCCGTTTACCATCGTCAGAACCATGTTACCTCATTCAGTTCATCCGAACTAGGCCACACACCATGGTTACTTCATTGGTCATTATGTAGAACACGCTTAAACCTTTATGCCGATCGTATGGTGACCCACTCAAGTACTTCTGGGTGTGTCTTCATCGATCGCAGTTTATAGGTTTCGTATTACACATTGCACTTGACATACTCTATTGCATTGCAGTTGTTTACTCATCTGTTTTCGTTGCAATAGAGGCGCGCATATGGCGAGCATATGGCTTGAGTCATAGTGACGTGCATACGTGAAGTGCTGTTCTACATTAAGAACGAAAATGAAAATTATGCCCGGTTGGTGTTTTTATGAATGAAGTTGGTTCTGAATGAAGGAGGTTGGAAATAGTTGTGGTTCTCGGATCACAACATCCTCCCCCTCTTGAAAAAAGAAAATTCGTAGCCAATAAAAAGGTTAGGAATTTTCGCAAAAACGTGTAGAGTTGAAGCAAATGCGAAGAAGTCAGAGTTTTACAAAAAACTTTTGTTTTTATTACTAGGTTATATAATATGTAGATAATAATTTGGTATATGTTGGTAATACATAGATATATTTAATAAATCAGTGAATTTTTGTTTCAAATTTTGTTTTCAAATTATTATTAGTGTTACTAATTCGTTTATTTAGTAAATCAGTAAAAAATTTTATTATTTGTTTATTTTATTGTTCTTTACTGTTTTATGATTTATAGTAGTACATTTTCTAAACAGATTTAGCTTTTTATTAGATTATAAGTTGTAAAAATTTTCTAAATAGATTTACATGTCTTACAGGTATTATATATGTATTATATGTGTACAAACATCTTTGAAAAAAGAATTTTTTTTTTTTTTCATAATTTTATATAGTTTTATATAGTATTAAATAGTAATGATTTTTTTTGTTTTTTTTTTTTTTCTTACATAATTTTATATCGTATTAATTAATAGTGACTTATGGTTAATAATGGTATAATGACATACTATATTTTTTTTAATTGCTTAGCACAAAAATTGGTACTTCGTTTTCTTTCTTGTTCATCTGGACAACATTACCTTTTCCCAAACTATTTGTTTTCTCTTGTTTGACTTTATACGTATTGTATCGTCTATAGCAAAGTGATATTAAGAGAATTGTGAAGATTATATATATGACAGTATAGTGGTGCATGTCATGCTTGTCTATTGTTAAAAAGGGTGTTAATTCTTTAGTCTTTTGCAATTGTAAACTTTTTGATAGAAGTTTTAGTTCGTTTTGACTAGAATATTTAATGAATGTAACCTCTGGTTTTGCTTCGTTTTTCGGATAGTTGTTCTTAATTTCGGAAATATTTAAAGCGGGGATGAAGGAATTATAAACAAAGGAAGATTTTTCGTTTTTAGACCGTATAGTGATATCTTTTGATTTTAGGAGGCAGTTTCCAGTGAGTGTAGTGTTTTTTTTTTTTTTTTTTTTTTGTGCGTGTAAAACGTTTTGTATGTGTTTAGTTGTGTGTAGTTATTCGTAAAAAGGTTGTAAATTGTTGTTGTGAATTAATTTTGATTTCTTACCTACTCTTACTACAGTATTTTCATCCGAATGGATTCTTATGACTTCGTATGGTCCGTCCCACAGAGTCGAAAGCTTATTCTGTCTGGTTTGATTTTTTATTAGGACTTTATCTCCTACGTTAAATATTTTTGGTCTAGCATTCTTGTCGTAAAGAGTTTTTGATTTTTCCTTTTTTTCTTTGAGGATTGAGTTTGCTGTCTCATATCCGTGTTGTAATCTAGCCTTAAGTTCGTTAACGTAGTTATCATAGTTATAAGAAATCTTGGGTTTTTGTGACAGAACGCTTGGAATATTAGCAGGGAATCCGTATAGGAGTTCATAGGGTGAAAATCCAGTACTACTGTGTGGTGTTGTATTGTATACAAACATAGAATATGGGATCCATGTATCCCATGACAAAGGATCTTGGTTCACATAGTGTCGTAGATATTCGGCTAATGTTCTATGGCTCCGTTCTAATGCTCCATTTGTCTGAGGATGGTAGGGCGTTGTATTCAACTTTTTTATCTTCAATAGGCTACACATTTCTTTGAAAAGGATACTTAAGAAATTTGTCCCTTGGTCAGTTAAAAAGAGATAGAGGGATTCCGTGGCGACATACTATGATTTCCACGAATGTTCTAGCTACAGTTGAAGCTTCAGCGTTTTGTATTGGCATAGCTTCCGAAAACTTTGTCAAGTCGTCCTGGAAGGTGAGTAGATATTTGTTTCCACCATAGCTAACAGGAAGTGGTCCAACTATGTCTAGAGCGACTCTTTCAAATGGTCTAACACTAGTAGTTGTAATTTTCATGGGGACTGGTGGATTTTTTCTACTTTTATTTCGTTGACAAGACGTGCATATGCTCACATGCTTTTGTACATCAGCTTTCATGTTTGGCCAGAAGTATTTCGCCTTTATTCGGTTATACATCCGTGAAATACCTTGGTGGCCTCCGAATGGGGAATCATGATATTCTGACAGAATCTTAGAAATTATCTCTGGGTCAGTCAAGGAAATCCTTTCATCAATGTGAAGGTATATGTCTAATGTCAAATCTCCGAAAACTTCATTCAATATTCTTTTGAAAGTATGTCTAACTTGGTTATCTGGGACAGGTAGTGAAAAAGAAATAGTTTTTTCAAACTTAGTTTGTTCCTTAATTGTTCGGAGACTCTTTTCGGTTATCTCTTCGTCCTTTGTCGTACGGAACGGTAAGGGTAGTGTAACGACAATCAAAGAATCATGTACATTAAATTTACCTATAGTGGGTTTTGTAAAGTTTTGAATTCTTTTTACTAAGGATTGCTCGTCTGTTGAGTCTATTAGTGGTAATATTACGATTTTATAGTTGGAATTTTTATTTATAAAGATAGATTCGAATTTTTCGATAACATTGCATTTGGGTCCTGTTTTAGAGTCTTGTGATGACTTCGGTTTGAATTCTAGGTCTCCCGAATCGGTAACGTTAAGGGCTTTAAGTCCCGATTGAAATATCTTTCGGCATTTTTCATAGTCTGGTGTCTCATTGTATTCTAGAGCAGCGACGTATTTCATGAACTCCATTATTGGATTTGGCACTCTTCTGGGGTATAGTTTTTCCAAACCAGTACTTACATCTCTCATAAAAGTTTCCTTAGACTTCTGGACTTTAATGGGAACTTTAAGTAGGTTTTCTTGTTCCCAAGGCAGCATCACGCCTAACCACTTGATTAGATTATACCCAAGGATCTCAAAGTCTCCTCGCATTGTTGCTACACCGAGATGTGCATCTCTAGATGTGTATTCGATTGTACCATTGTGCATTTTCTTTGGATCTGGCTCGAAATCTTTTTGGGTGTAGTGACTAGCTAAACCAAAGTCTACCAGATATGCTTGAGAAGCACCACCTTTTCCATAACCTAATAAGATGTTGGCTCCTTTCAAATCGGCATGGACATACGTTCGGCCGTGGATATACTTATACACATCCAACATCTGTAAGGCAAGACGATAAATTGTGTGTTCTGGAATCTTTCTTCCGTTTTCCAAGAAAAGCTTCCAAATATCTTCTCCATAACGTGGCATTACAACAAAGCGATATTTCACATCGTTAATGTCGTGTGATCCACTACCAACTAGATAAGGCATCCCAAAAGATTTAAGTCCGCGCTGCTGTTTGAACTGTGTAATGTCTTCAAGACGAGCATTGTGCATACAAAAATGCATTTCAACAAACAAAGTTCCATTGTCGTGTGGTTCAATTTTGACGACGTATTCATAGTCGGACGGATTCTTTGGTGAACTTGAAGCTTTACACGCTGAATATATTTGACCATGACTTCCCTTGCCTATAGAGGGTCCGATTTTCCATGATGTTTTGGACAAATCAGTTATTATCTCACCTTCAGGAATTTGTTCTGATATGGCATGGTCGTTCTTCCTTTCCTTAGAGGTTGGCTTTCTTTTAGGAGCAACAGTCGCATTTGCTTGAATATTATCTTCGATCTGTTTTTGCTTTTGCCCTCGTGTTACAACCAATATATTATTTTCTCCTATATATCGACTTAAAGCATCAGCATTTAAGTTGATTTTCCCTGGTTTATGCTTAATGGTATATTCATATTCGGATAATAAAATTTTCCATCTTGCTAGTCTAGACATAGGATCGGTACGAGAAAATAACCATTGCAAAGGTTGATGGTCAGTACAAATAGTGAAGGGTTTGCCATAAAGGTAGGGACGAAATTGTTGTATGGCATAGACAATTGCAAGTAGTTCTTTTTCGGTCGTGTTATACCTGACTTCGGAGTCATTCAACGTTCTGCTTGCGAAGGATATGGGTTTGTCTTTTCCAATAAGACCTTGTGACAAAACAGCTCCAATTCCGACATCGCTTGCATCTGTGGTCACAATAAATTCTTCTTTGAAATTGGGGTAAGCTAAGACTGGGGGGTTTATTAATTTATTTTTTAGATCTCTAAAAGCTTCATCGCAGAAGGCATCCCATTTGAAAACACAGTTTTTCTTTAGTAACTTTGTAAGAGGTTTTGCTATCGTAGAAAAATTTTCTATAAATTTTCTATAATAGCCAACGAAGCCTAGAAAAGATTTTATACCTTTAGCATTTTTAGGTGTAGGGTACGTTTTAACAGCTTTGATCTTTTCGGGGTCTGGTTTAAGTCCATCTTCCGAAATAAGATGACCTAGATACATGAGTTCGTGTTTTAGAAAATTACATTTCTCTGGTTGTAATTTCAGATTGTGGATGCTTAGTTGGTTGAGAACTTTTAATAATTTGGAGTTATGATCTTTAAGGTCGTATCCGTATAGAACTATATCGTCCATATAAACGAAACAATCAAAACCTTGTAAGCCAGTGAGAACAGTGTTCATTAGGCGTTGGAAGGTTGCAGGAGCGTTTTTTAAACCGAATGGCATTCGATTATATTCGTAATGGCCAAAGGGAGTGCTGAATGCGGTCTTGCATCGATCTTTTTCATTCATTAAGATTTGATGGAATCCTTTAGCCAAATCCAAGGTGCTGAAATATTTAGCTCTACCCAATTGATCAAATATGTCACTGATATTTGGTAATGGGTATGCATCGCCGACGGTTAAATCGTTTAGTTTCCTGAAATCTACAACTACCCTCCAACGTTTGCTTCCATCGTTTCCAGGTTTTTTGGGAACGAGTAGCAGGGGTGAGTTCCAGGGACTCGAGCTTGGTCGTACGATGTCGTCGTCTAACATCTCTTGAACTTGTTTATGGATTTCTTCTTTTTGGCTTTCAGGGAGTCGATAAGGTTTTACGTAAAGTGCGGGTTTACTCTCATCAGTACCGATCTTGTGAGTCATGGAATCGGTGTTGGTGAGATGATCACCCTCAAGATAAAATAATTCGTTGTATTCTCTACAAATCTTAAGGATAGAATCCTTTTCTTCAGCGTTGCAATGGTCTAATATCAACATGGACTCTAGTTTTTCCATTCGTTTTTCTACTTTGCTACTAAAATTTTTCATATTGTACTGCTCGTACTGATCTAAACTATCAAAATTTAAATTAAGATTATTTGTATGGAGTATTTTCTCTGTTTCTAAAGCATTCATAGTTAGAACTCTGATTTTATTGTTTATAGGCCTTACTATGGATTCACCAACATAAACTCCTGGACAAATCTGTTTCTTTTTGATCAAAATGTCTACAGATTTTTTGTTAGCTTTTTTAAAGGGAATTTCGATCATTTGTTGACTCCTAGGTGGAAGGATAAAACATAAATTTGTTTTGAAAGGGCTTGTTTCTGATGTAGTCTTACGTATTGCTGTATCTTTATCAGTAGACGCTTTAGTTTCTTTGCTCTTTTGGCTATTGTTTTCTAAAGTCTTATTTTTATTCATAGCTGCTATACCACTGTTTAATGTAGTCTTATGTATTGCTGCATCATTATCAACAGACGCTTTAGTTTCTTTGCTCTTTTGGCTGTTGTTTTCTAAAGTCTTATTTTTATTTGTAGCTGCTACACCACTGTTTAATGTAGTCTTATGTATTGCTGCTTTAGTTTCCTTGCTCTTTTCTCTTTTCTTCGGATCACAACAACATAAGGAGTTGTTGTTTTTCCATGAGCGATGTTTTACTGAAATGAACATAACTTCACATAGAATTTCGATAAAACGCGCCTAATAATGTCATCAAAAGTAATAGTTTTTTCGAAAGAGGAATTAAGTTTATTTTCTGGGTAAAAATATTTTTCATTTACAATTTTCTGATTATTATAAAAGCTTTCTTTTAACAAAGATATTTGACAATTAAAAAAATTTATGAGATGATTATTGTTTAATATAATTTTCCTGTCATCACAATTATGTTTTAGTTCTTCGTTGTATGCATTTTTTACAATTAGCGTTTCATCATCTATTATTTGAATTTGGGTTTTATTGTTATGTCTCAATTTACAATCTTTAGTTAGAATACAATGTTTGCTTGGTTTTAATTGTTGTAAAGCTACATCATTTTGGTATACAAATGTTTTATTATTTATTTCTATAACATATTCATTTTCGTAATCAATTTCAAAATGTTTATCATTGGGTAAAGGTAAAATTAACTTTTGTTCTACTGTTACATAATTTCTAGGAATCTTAATGGCAATAATAAGAAATTTATTTTTGTATTCTAGTATACCCATTTTAATTAATTTAAGCTTGTGTAAATCGATTTCATATTCATTGAGTTCTTCTAATGTTAATATACTAGGGTGTATTATATTATATTTTGCTGATACAACGTTATCTTGAATTTGATTAATTTTATTTTCTATAAATCTTAGTTTAGTTATTTGATCTAGGAATAATTGTTGTTGTAAGATTTTTGAAATTGAGTTTTCTACTTTATTATATGTATTGAGTATAGTTCTTCTATCGTTTAAAATTATTGTATTTAGTGCTTCTATTGATTCATTGAAATGTGTATTAATTTTGATCTGTTGGTTAATTGTTTCTATAGCATTGTGACTATTTTCTACTGCTGTGCTTAAGTAGTTCCAAATTTCTTCTCTTTCTTCATTGTCCATGGTTCCAAAGAGCCATTTTTCTGTGTTTCCTACTAAGTTAATCAATCCTCTCTTTGATCTTGTCTGTTCTCTAGGCATGATTGATCTAATTTTCGCTATTAGTGTTCCTACTTCTTTAGTAATTATTTCTTTGTTTTCACTGTTTAAATGTTTTATATTCGTTTGTATGAATGAAACTGTTTTCATTATTTCTTGTGGGTTAATTATGTGTAGAATAGTGTTTGTTTGGTTAGTTATTTCAACATCCTTAATTTTTATTTTTTAAGAATCCCGTTTGTTCATTGATCTGTGTTGTGTGAAGTGTACTGTGTGTTGTTTGTGTTACTAATAGTATTAGGAAGATTATTACCTGAAAATTTAAAAGGTCTTTTTATATTGCTAATGTGTACGTTATCAAGATTTTTAATTTTATATCTGGGTTGTTCTTTGTGTCGAACATTTTTGTAATTTTTTATAGGTCCTATGTCTCTTTTTTCTGAGTAAGTTTCGCGCTTTTCATTAAGTTTGTTAATTTTTTTAAGTTTCATTTGTTCGATTCTTTCACTAAGTATTAATTCTTCGATTTCTTCTTTAGCTATCCTAGGTGTGGTTTTTATCGTGGAATGATATCTGTTATTATAATTATCTAGAACTAATTGTAGTTTCATTTCTATTGATAAATCTTTTTCTTCAATGCCTGTTATTTTTTCTAAAATTGTTGAATGCAATCTTTCAATATCTGAGTTTCCTGTGTGACTATTGGGTTTTGTGAAATGTATTTCAACCTCACTTCTATTAAGAAAATCTAAAATATGTTCTGATTTAAATTCGTTATCTGATATTATTTTTTTTTGGTTTACCGAATTTCGAGAAATGTTCTATAATAATTGCTTTTTTACTTCTCCAATTTCTATCAGTTATTACATACCCTACTGCAAATTTTGTAAGTTTATCAATTATAGTTAGGAATGCCTTTTTCTCAATATGAAATATATCTAAATGTATTATTTCATTTTTATGTTTTGGGGTTTCAGTTAAGTTATACTTTGGTTTAATGGGGTTCCTATCGTATTTAATTTCTTGGCACTTTTTGCAATTGTTAATTACTAATTGTACTTGTTCTTGAAGTTTGGGGAAAAAAATTTTATTTTTTAAGTTATAATATGTTTCATTTATTCCGCTGTGCATAGATTCTTTAGTATGGTATAAGGAAATTTGTTTATGGATTTCCTCCTCGGTTTTGATTTCGGTTGCCCTATTGGTGCATTTTATAAATTTTATTTTATCGTTCATAGAAAATAATTGAATTATGACTTGTTGAACTTTATTATAATCATGGTCTTCTACTTCTGAATATATTCCTGTTGTACCTTTCTTAACAAATCTAATAAGAACATCCTTTATTTTATCTACTCCTTCAAGAGGATTGAGATGTATGATTCTTCGTTCGTGTAATATTTCTATTTCCTTAGTTATTGTACCGTATGTTAAAATTAGTTGCGTTTTATATTTGTTAACTATCTCTTCTTTTATCCCTATGTGATCCAGTTGTTGTTAATGAACTGTGTTTGTAAGTTCCATGTTCGATTCTGAGTTATTATCTTCATTGATTTTAGCTGTGTTTTCTAATCTGCTGAGAAAGTCTGCAACTTTATTTTCCCTACCTTTCAAATACTCTATTTCAAAGTTATACTCTTGAAGTTTCAAGAGCCATCTTTGGTTTCGCTGTGAAAATTCCTTACCTTTATATTTGCTGTTGAGATATTTGATGGGAATATGATCTGTTATAATTTTGAAATGGTTTCCATACAAGTATGGTCTAAAATAATTAACCGAATATACTATAGCAAGAAATTCCTTATCCGTTACGCTATACTTTTGCTCGTGTTTATTAAGCGTTCTTGATACAAAGCATATCGGGTGCCCATTTTGGGAGAGAACAGCGCCAATTGCGTAATTGCTTGCGTCTGTTGTGACTACGAATGCTTTGTCATATTCAGGGTATTTTAAAACTGGGTGTGAGATAATTAATTCTTTAAGATTCTCAAACGCTGAAATATATTGGGGATCTTTGGTATTGATTGTTTCACCTTTTTTTAAGTATTTTATCAATGGATATGCGATCTTAGCGTAATCCCTAATGAATTTCCTATAATACCCTGTCATTCCTAAGAAGCCCTTGAGTTGTTTTTCTGTTTTTGGTATTTGTAAATTGTCGATTTCATTTATTTTATTAGGATTTGGTTTAATCCCTTCTTTAGTTAGAATGTGACCCAGAAATTCAGTATTCTGTTTCATGAAACTACACTTGTCTGCTTGTATTTTCAGATTATTTTCTTGTAATTTTTTAAATATTTTCTCTAATGACTGTATATGTTCTTCTAGTGTTGTGGAGAAAATTAATATGTCATCTAAGTAAACTACACATATTTTATTTATATAGTCACGTAATATGTCGTTCATTAATCTTTGAAACGTTGCAGGTGCATTCTTTAACCCGAATGGCATCCTGACGTATTCATATAAGCCTGCAGGAGTTACAAAAGCAGTTTTCTCAATGTCTTTTTCTGCTAATAATATCTGGTGATAACCTTTGGCAAGGTCTAATGTGCTGAAATATTGTGATTTACCCAATTTATCTAATATACTCTCGATATTAGGAATTGGATATTTATCGTCTACTGTTACTTGGTTCAACTTACGATAATCTACTACTATTCTATATTTTTGGATTCCTGAGCTATCTATTTTTTTTGGAATCACTATTATAGGTGAACTGTACCGACTATTGCTTTTTCTAATAATTCCCTGTTTCTCCATTTCTTTCATTTGCTTACGCACTTCTAGATCATGTTTTGGAGGATACCTATATAGTTTAGAGTTTATTTGCTGGTCTGTTGTTGTATTAATTTCGTGAACAACAGTACTAGTATTTGTTAATTGGTCTCCTTCTGTAAAAATTAGTTTCCTATATTTGTGTAGGAGTTTTTCTATAGAACCTTTTTCTAATTCATTTAAATGATCAGTTTGAATGTTACAAACTTCGCTTACTTCCAACACGTTTACTTCTTCAAGTAAAATGGTTAAGAATGGAAGGTGTATATCATTCTTCAAAATAATCTTTTCATTTATTAAATCTATGGTTTTTGCATTTTTCTTTATCCAGTCCATGCCAATAAGAAAGTCGTAAGGTTTATTTAATGCAACTTTTGTCCATTTGATTCTTGCATTGCAAGGCTGTTCAAATTGTGTTGGACATTTAGTTTTAACTTGCATAGTACCGTTAACCGTCCCCTTAATGGTATTTATTTGAATAGGTGTGTCGTTGATTTGTTCGTAAAGTTTTGCAGGAACTCTAGATGAGTTCAAAAGACTTATAGTTGATCCTGTATCAATTAATGCAATGTAGTCTATGTTTTCTAAAGTTACTTGAATACAAATTTTTCTTTCATCCGAGGCTAGTTGGTAAAAAACTCGTGGTTTTCTATTTGGTTAGTCTCATTAGTTCGGCTTAAATTATCTACTTCCATTGGTTCAATTCTCTGTTGCCCTGATCTATATTCTAATCTTTGTTGCCCTGATTGCCCTGGATTTCTAAAATTGTTATTGTAAGGTCTGTTAAAGGGATTTTGTCTTATTTGCCCTGAAAAATTATTATTTCTTATTTGTCTTGATGGGGTTCTCCCATTAGGTTGGTTTTGATAATTGTTAATATTTCTATTAGCTTGATTTTGATTCGGATAGTTATTGTTTCTATAAAAAGGGTTTTGATTAGTGTAATCATTGTTTCTGTTAAAATTATTTTGATTAGTGTAATTGTTGTTTTTGTTAAAATTTTGATTAGTGTAATTGTTGTTTTTGTTAAAATTTTGATTAGTGTAATATGTATTTTCTAAACGTAAATTGAATTCATCCTGACCTATGTATTTATATAATATGGTTCTTATTTCTGCTAGATTATATTCATTGCAAATTTCCCTAGCTAATGCTCCTGCCGTTACTTCTTTAATTTTTGACACTAAAGCACTGTATAAACTATTTGCTACTTCTAATCCTTGCTCATTAAACGTTGCACATTCTGTTATATAATTTATTATATTTTGCACCTTATCTGCTAGTTGACTAATACTATTTACCTTTAAATTGTAGATCTGCCTTAAAATTGTTCCCTGGTCCCTCGATGGTCTAAAGTGAGTTTTTAACTTCTGTTTACATTCTTCCCACGTTGTTGGTGTGTCGACTGCTAAGTAGTTCTTCGCTGCTCCTTGTATTTTTTCGTTGTAAATAATGGCGAACACCAGATTTCGGTTCTCCTCTCCGAATTCTTGAAATATATGCTCCGTGCTGGCGATGAACGAGGGTAATGTGCCCTGTTTTCCCGTGAAGTTTTCCACAAACTTTAGTCTTTTTTCGATTGTTAACCTTGTGTTTTGAACCGTGTTTTGTCGGTTTAAAATTTCTGTTAAGGTTAACAGACACTGCTCCATGATTTGAGCCATTTTTTTTTTTTTCTTTCTCCACAGTCACTTTATCACACTTTGATCGATTTATGTATATCGATTTTCACTTGGAACCAGATCCTTTAGCAAAAGTTACTTTATTTTACTCACACTATGATCGATTTGTGTATATTGATTTTCACTTGGATTACTAGATCCTTTAGCAAAAGTTACTTTATTATAATCACACTTAGATCGATTTGTGTATATCGATTTTCACTTGGATTACTAGATCCTTTAGCAAAAGTCACTTTATTGTAATCACACCTATGTATATTGATTCGTACTTCGATTATTAGTAATTTTTTTGTTTTTTCTTGAAAAGTCACTTTATTATAATACCGATTTAATTATCTCGATTATTAGCTCCTTTCTAAAACAAAAACACTTTATTATAATCTTAGGTTTTTCGTTCGTATCACTATCCTCTAACGTTAAAATAAGAGGACGACCGACTGCGCCAATTACGTTTTAGGTGTCCACTAGAGATAAAAAAAACAACTTTTCTTTTTAAACTATGGGCCACCGGCCAATTATACTTTATTTCTATCTAAACAAATGTTACTTTCACAATAGTTTACAAATGAGAACCTTTACAATCCGCCGTCCAAAGCGTCGCTGCAATTGTATCAGTTATAGAAGTATTACTGGGCGTTTTGCTTGCTTCGTTAGTTGGCTTTTATAACCTGTTATTGCTGAAGCTGCGATTATCGATTTGGTGTCATTCGTTGATTGACCCTTTATTGATGATGTTGCACTTTCATAATTGTCAGCCGTTGATTGACCTGCTACTGTTGACTGTGCAATTTCATATGTAACTCGCGCGAACTCAATCTTGCTCCTTATTTTGTCTTCTAGATCTATCTGTAGATACAACGATATTTTGAGTACAGTTCGTTGTACGAGCTAAAAAATGCACAATATTGTTGTATTGAACATTCATTCATTTTTCATTTACTTAAGTTTCCATTTGCTGTTGAAGTTATATATACTTCTTTTGGCACATTTGGAAAGAAATTTTTGAAATACGCGCGCTCACTAACGATCAAAAACCACATGATGGAGGCACACCGACAGCAAAACAATGGACATGACAAAGTTAACTGTTGCTTTTAAGCTCTACCGTCAGCTAAAACACGACTAAATGAAGGTACACCATTCCCCCTGTTCTGTTACTATCGCATCGATTACATTGATCGAGAAGTAATGAGAATCGGAACGAAGTTTTCTACTACATTCAGAAAATTTCGTTCCATTTTCCACCGTTTATCGCCGACTTTTATCGAGGTGATAATTACAGAACAGGGGTACAGGACCAAAAAAAAAAAAACCATGATGAAACATCGACGCGACGCACATTGGGGACAGAATGTTCAAAACCCCCTAGAGACCTCATATTAACCAAATTAAACCATTTTTGCACAGAAATGTTTGAAATTAAATTATAAAGACACTTACGAAGCCCGGTTTTCTATATAAGGTTGTAAATTTTTTTATGTAAAATGCGTATGAAATAAATATAAAAACATGACATGTTTAGCGACATGATGCAATTATTTGTCGTTTGAAAATATAACGACAGCTGAAAAGCGACGTTATGAAGGCACAAGTCAAAAAGATTCCCAATGGAGTCATATCGATACCTAAAAAAATCTTGATGAAGGCAGACAGGCAGCCAAAAGCGACACAGCGAAGGCACACTGATACCCAAAATTGATGAAATCAGCAATTGTTTAGAATTATGAAGGACTTTACGAAAAAGAATTGACAACTGTGAGTTTGATTTGTGAATCCTTTCACTGGGTTGACGCAAAATAGCGGGAAGCTCTGGGACCTAGCGTATTTCTCTCAGCAATACCTTGTGAGGGAATGGAAGGGATCTTAAATTTTTAACCGATTCCGGTAAAATCAGAGGAACTGCCAATTCTACGCGAAAGGCGATGCTTGTACAAGAATATATTTTTGGTTCTTGGTTTCGAATCGTCGCGTTGTCAGCGTAACAGACAGACATGCTAACCATTACGCCATGACAGGCAGTAAAGATTTTAGCGCCAAAATTTATGGCTACATATTCGTTCTGTTATTTTGACTTGTATACAACGGGTTGGTCAATGTTGTCGAAAACATTGCTGCCATTCAGGCGTCCATAGTAAACGATTCAATTTAGTCAATTCTACGGTGCGGCGCGCGCCCGCAATTGGGTTCAACGAATCGGCAGCGGTAAAACGTGGATGCGGTGGCCGTATGAACCAAGCCGAGTTCAATCAATAAATAATGATGATTGTTCTTCAAGCCGATCATATAGTTTTTAAAAATATCTCAAATTATTTGTGTTCTAAGAAAAAAAATTCTCAAGTCCTTATTAGCGGAGTTCATACTGTAGAATATGTTGGACTGAACCCTCAGACGACTGCTTGTCCAACTTGTTGGAAGGTTTTCAAACATTTTTGAAAATTTTGAAGTTAGACGGAGTGGAGGATTGTTTGTCATAATGTTGGCCGACAAGTCTGATAAGTCTAAACGAAAACTACATCCTACCATCCAACATCCATCAAACGAAGTCTGTCCAACTAATGGTATGGTGTGAACCCCGCTATGGAAAACCCTATATATGGTAGTGAATGATTTGAACAAACATTTTACCCAAACTTGAAAATCGAAACAACGACGACGACGTGAGTACAGTTGAGTACAGTAGAGAAAGAGATTGTGACAGCTGGATAATTTATTTCTGAGCCACAGCTGTTGGATGGGATCACTTTGTAAGCAGCGAGGTAAGAAAATCAAAATATTATGGGTTTTTGAACTGAATGAAAGGTTACAATACGCACATACGTTGCGATTTTCATTTTGGCATAAAGGATACCAAATTGAATATTCACCTCTGTTAAGCCCAGGACTAATAACGTGCGTAAATAGGTTCACCAGTTCACCCATACATACGCTTTTTCGCACACAGCAATAACGTTTTTGACAGCACTAATAATCACCATCATTATTGCCTGCTTCCAATCAGGCAGCCCATCAGTACACCGACAGATTCCATTAACAAAATTCCTCTTTTTCTGAACGCATTAAAGGCACGGGAGCACTAAGCTCCGAACCAAAAAACAATCAGAAACAGAAAATTTAAGAGAAAAAGAAATCAATGACTTATGTTCCGTCAATGAAATAAGTTCGCAATGAGCTCACCAATCAATATTTGATTTCACATTACACCGACATGACACCCCGTAAAGTTGCACGACTTTAGCTTTTCGTATTCCCCGCCAGAGGAACTTCAACCCAAAACAAAACCGAAATTAAAAATTGACACCAAAGAGCTTGAGAGGACTGCATGCGGTCTTACTTACAAACGAAACCACAACGAATAGTGTTAGGATCTCATCTTAATTTTATTGAGTTAAAACATGTATAGGTAGTCCTCTTACGCTTGTGTTTCTAAATCAAATTACGCACGGAAGAAAGGAAGTTGTGTATATCACGCATATTTGTGTGCCCACAAATGAACGTACCGCATGTTGGTGTTGTGCATATATACATATATGCAAATTGCCGCATCCGACATCCGTTTCCGTATCCGAAATATCAACCAACAACATGAAACTAAGCACATGTATGTATATTAACAGTTACTCTGGTCACGTAAGCAATAGGAAAGTTAACTAAACTCTCTGCTCTGTCATATCGATATTTTATTTATAGATATGGCATGAGCAACTATTTAAATACGTTTTGGTGTGTCGTTGTGCACAGCACACATTATGTTAAAACGTAAAAGGTTCGAAGATTTTGTTTTCATAAGTTGCGGAAGTATTTGGCTTAAACGAAAATACCTCACGTATACCTATATGTATTGTAAGACGTCGGCGTCGCGTCGGGACTTTTGCTTCGTGCTTTGCTTATGTTGTTTTTGGATCGGTTTTGTGAAATTTATTTTGAAGTTTTGCTTTGCATACAAGTCACTGTACTATACGCTGCGAGGCGAGTTTAATGGTTCAGTTTATGAAATTACGCTAGCTGGCAAGTTTCACATCAGATTACATAGACTAATTTGCCAATATTTATACTTTTCCAGGAGGTTAACCATCAAAGGAGAAAACGTTAACGTAATTTATTAACGTGAGGATATTGTCAAGTTAAACAGTTTATGTGAAGAGTGCGGTTAAGTGAGTGCTTTCATTGCAGTGTAATTATTCAAAAGTCGAAACCTATGAAAAACCATTGCAACGTTTTTAGGACTCGAACCTTGAACTCAAACGTAGCAAGGAGATATACTAACCGTTACGTCAGGGGCATCGTATTATTGATGTAAATCTTTTTTTCTAACTTTATCAAGGCTTAAAAATAGGGCTCCACAGTGTCTGGCAACTCTCAGAGTTTTATGTTTCCTTTATTTAATGTAACAAAGTCATATTCTGGAAGCAATATCAGCGCCTAAGAAATCACCAGAAAAGTAATTTTAAACATTGAGTCGGAGATAGTAACAAAATTATTTTGTTTTTATTTCAAGGGATCAGGATCTCAAAAACTAGGGCTTTTGTACCTAATCAGTGCGAAAAAAATTTCGGGGTGGGGCAACAGCCCCGGGCATTCCTCACAACTATGCCTTGTTAGGAATGGAGGGGACCTACAATTCTTTTGCCGATTTCTAACAGCTAATCGCGAATGAAATTAGTATCGAAGTCAATGAAATTTGTATCAATTTCTTGCCAAAAGGGATGTTTCTGCATTCGAACCTCGAAACTCTAACGCAACACATAAACATCACGGAAGTCAAAAAGACTTGTTAAAGTATAAATATTTTTGCTGTACCTGTCTTTAAAAACGGACTCACCGCATTGAGTTTTTTAATAATCCAATTGAATTCGGCCTCAGAAAGTTCAGCTCAGCTGTTCAGTGGATTTCTGACCGATCATAGGCACATTTCAGCTATGTTTTAGCACTTTTCCCGACGAACATACGACTAATGAATCCACGAGTTGGTTTAAAGAGTATCTACTGATTAGTTAATTAGTTTAACTGTTTATTCAGAAAACAAGCATCGATTTGCCGCGGCAATGCCTATCGAATTTCATTATACGAAAACTTTCATATGACAGCTTGATGCGTTTAAGTAGGAAAAAGGTGTAACAGGCATCCAAAATAATGCTGTCAATTCCAGCTGCTCAGCCTTTTTAAGGAGTCAACCAAGGTATGCCATCTCTGTGTTCATCGGCGCATATAGCACTTTCCACTCAACATCGATTAATCAGAGTTGCGAAGGTTCATTGAATGCAATACATTTTCATTGAATGAAATCTAGTGCTCGGTCCACACCTGAAGATATTATAGGTTTCGTTCCAGGATGGTTTGCGGTATGCTATGTCCGCACCTGAGAGTTAAACTTGTTTAACTCAAAACAATCCCAAACCAACATGATAACCAAGTGGTTTGCCATACAAAATGAAACCTATTTAGTCACTGGGTTTCGTGATAACCTACTCGAAACCAAGTGCGTTGAATGCACTATTTCCAATATTCCAGTGAATTTGACGTTTAAGTGAGTGGAAGTGAGCGGAGAGAGAATGAATTCTCTCATACGTCGTTGACATTCTGCTCACACTTTATGTCTGTCTCTTTTTAACTTAAGACAAAAAGAAAAACTCAAAACTTTTTTTCATATGCGGACACCAGTTTAACTTCATAGCATTAACCACATACGAAAAAAAGTTTTGAGTTGATGTTTTGTCTTAAGTTAAAAAGAGACAGACATAAATTGTGAGCAGAACGTCAACGAAGTATGAGAAATTCCATTCTCTTTCCACTCACTTCCACTCTCTTAAACGTCAAATTCACTGGAATATTGGAAACAGTGCGTTCAACGCACTTGGTTTCAAATAGGTTGAGATGAAACCCAGTGACTAAAAAGGTTTCATTTTGTATGGCAAAGCACTTAGTTATCATGTTGGTTTGGGATAGTTTTGAGTGAAACAAGTTTAAGTGTCAGGTGTGGACATAGCATAAGGTTAAAATTAAAATAATTTTATTTTTTCCAATAGGAAACTTTTTCCTATCAGAAGTGTCTGATGGGTCTCGTTTTAAACGAACCAATGCCATACAACTTCCTTATTCCCTCTTGAATAACTCAAAACGGTTGTGTTAAAAGAACATCGTGTTATCTCGTGTTGGCTGCATATGGATACGTCCGCCAAGATAAGGCACTTCAGTTAAGTCACTCGGCCTTTATGGTGGGCGCTCAGCCCTTACTTGGTTCTTGTCCGTTTATAAATAGAAAAGCTTCGCCAATTTTTTGTTGATGTTGTAATCTAACAAACTTGCCGTAATTCTATACCTATTTGAAGCCACAACGAAAGTAGAGATAGAAAGAGGAAATTGAAATAAAAAAGATAAAGGTCTAATTTGCTGTGGTAGTATTTAAAGCGACGCAACTAGAGATATCTGAAAAATTTCATTGATTTCATCCTTTGAGTACTGATTAGTAAGAAGTTTACATTTTTTTAGTGAACCATCGGGCCGTTTTTTTTTTATCAAAATCTTTAGGGGAGCCAACAGAGTAGTTTTCAAAATTGGGTCTCAAGGTTTGGAAATAAGAGTACCAGCCATACAACCTATACCTACGATGAAAATTTCGATAAAATTTTGTGTGAGAGATAAGCTTTTGATTGTTTTTCTTATGATGCAGAAGAAATTTTTGGAAAAAGTCAAAAATTCTAGTTCCTTTGGTACCATTTTTTTCAAAACCGACTTTCTCGATAGTGGCTGATACGATTTTGACCATATTTTTTATTTTAGAAGATCTGGGTTGTCTTAAAAAAAGATTGCGCATCAACATTTGAAAAGTTTAAATTTTTCATATTTTTACTATCTAAAGAAAAAAAATTACATTACAATTTTTTATCGAAACATTTACTAGCAAGATCTTAAGACTCGCATACTTGATTTGTTTAGCACTTGCTTTAAAAAAAGTGATAAAGTTAAAACAACGGTTTTCACAAAGAAACTAATCTATCGATTTTGATTAAATACTGATTATGAACTGTAAGAAAGTGACAACTTTAGATTTTTGCTGGAAACCTCTGGAATATTTAAATTAATTATTTTCAATGCGAATTTTACGAGCTTTAATTTAATTCGCATAGTAAATGTGTAGTTGGCAACTCTGTTCCACTAAATATAATATTTAGACCGAATACTTAAACCATTGACTCAGCCTCAAGTGTTGATATTGTACTATTTTTTTTTTTAAGTAGAAGGTAGATTCCCTTTACTAGCTCGTCGACATGAAAGTTGTTTTGTGCTGTTCTTTAAGGTTTAAACACGTGAATTGTAAGGTTGTTCATTCGAAGTTGAGGTCGTGTAAAGCGGAGAATACACGATGCAATCGTCGCAAGCGAATTGGATCGCATACAATCGAATTTGGTTTTCACTTCAAACCATTCGACATTGTGACATCGGTACAGCGGTTCACTTCATATACACACACAATACAATCATGCGATGTACGTGTATTCCCCGCTTAAGGACCTAAGAATATTCGAAGAAGAAGTGTTTCTGATGCCAAGGGGACTAGTGAATCCATTTTTTTTTTTTTTTATAATTAGCGCGCACATCAAGGGGTTATGACTACCCTTATAATGTTATAGAACACAGTGCGAGCATTTAGGAAAGTAGGAGAGGATTTAATAGGAGACACCGATGCACGTTGCTTTTGAATCATTGTGAATCGTAATGCAGGGGAAACACAGAGCCAGGTAAAGCATTCCACATACAAGTGGTGCGACTAAAGTATGAATCTCTATACTTGACTGTACGTCCGAAGTTGGGTTCAAGGTAAAACTGATGAGCATTCCTAGCGAGGCGTGTGTTGCGGCTAAATTGTTTCAGGGGAGGAATGCAACTGGCTATTTAACTAGAGCACTGTTTATGAAAAAAGAGATAAAAAAGAGAGAGGCAGGTGACGTTTCGACGATGTTCAAGAGAATCAATCGATTCTACGATTGAACTATCACCTATCAATTTTAACGCTCTATTTTGTACCCTATCAAGTAGGCGCAAAAATGTTTGAGATGCACCTGACCAGATATGGGAGTTATACTCCAGTTTTGGGCGGATGAAGGCCTTATAAATTGTAGCCAGATCAGAAGGGGTGAAGAATTTCCTGCATCGTCTCAAGAAACCTAAGCATCTAGCAGCGTTTTTGGCGACTTCAAATATGTGGTCATTCCAACGAAGATCATCGTTTACACACATACCAAGTACTGACAGCTTTTCGGTTTCTTCGATGCAGGTACCAATTATGGATAATGGCAATGGGGGAATGTTAAGCTTCAACGACAAGAGACAGCATTGAGTTTTCGAAGCATTGAATTCTACGCGGTTTTTATGACCCCATGTAACAAAGCTGACAAGGTCAGAATTCAATGAGCTTATCATACGCAACCGTTCCAGTTCCACATCCGAAGAGCAGGGACGTGAATTTGGAAACGAATATGAAAAGCTGAGGGTCGAGTCGTCAGCAAAACAGTTAAGCGGATTAGAAGTTTCAGACAAGAGATCATTAGTGAAAATGAGGAAGAGAGTCGGAGACAAAACGGAGCCCTGGGGCACACCAGCATTTATGAAGTGGGTATCAGACTTGAAGCCATCCAACACAACTTGTATTGAACGGTCGGAAAGGTAATTTCTAATCCAACGAAGAAGAGACTCATCGATACCAAAAGCACGCATTTTCGATAAAAGAGCTTGATGCCAAACTCTATCAAATGCCTTAGAAATATCAAGCGCAATAATCTTACTTTCTCCGAAACAATGTAAAGATTGGTTCCACTTTTCGGTGAAATATGCCATCAAATCACCAGTGGACCGTTTGCTACGAAAGCCATACTGACGGTCATTAAGAAGCTTTCGTTCTTCAAAATATTTCATAAGTTGACGGTTTATCAACGTTTCCATGACCTTGGAAAGAAGGGACGTGCAGTTTTCCATCTGCTCGGAAAAATCCCAGCAGAATAGGAAAGATGGAAAAGTTACGCAGTGGTTTTGCCAGCGTAGAAGAACACCTCTTCAGAATAACGGCGGGGATACCATCTGGACCAGCGGATTTATGTATGTTGAGATCTTTAAGGACTCTCGCAACCAAGCGAGTTCGGAAAAATATCTGCTTCATCAAAGAATTTGCAGACTCGAGCTCGGGTGGAGCCAATATGCTGTAAGGAAGTGTCGAGTTAGCAGCAAATTGAGCTGCCAGCAAATTGGCTTTGTCGATGGAGCTGACATACGGAGAGTCATTGAAGACGAGCGTTGGGACCGATGACGTGGTCGAGTTCTTAAAGTTCTTGACAAAAAACCAAAAGTTTTTACTTCCATTTGGACACTATTTGGAAACGATTTAGCCTGGATCTGGCTATGGCTGGGCATTCACATAAAATGTGTTCAGCTCTTTCTCTCTGAGCTCTGATGCCCATGTTTTTAAGGTGATATTTGAAAAAGCAGTGACCAGTGATCAGTAAAGAAGTCCGTATACCGTATGTAACTTTGCGTCACGTTTGCTCTTGTCAAGAATTTCTTTCATTCGTTTTTCAGATTATTTTTTTAATAGTTTTTACTGGCGGTGGTCAGTAGAGTTGTTGCAGGTGTGGATCATGTTCTGCCGTTCTCAAGTAACAAGAAACCAGTTCATGTTTAATTCGGAGACCGCATTAGGGTTCCGGGACAGTGAGCCAAGTCTAGCTAGGCAGTCAGTCTCTTCGTTACCCTGTACACCTTCATGTCCAAGCACCAGAGCTGTATAAGAATTCATTCTTTTTTGTATTGCAGTCAAATAATGAAAAAGACTTATGTTTTGAATATTTTGACTTGAAGCTGTCAGAAGACTACACGCAGTTAAAAGACTGCAAGCAGTAAAAAAGAATTCAAGCAGTCAAAAGACTCTAAAAAGCATCCAAAATACTACGTTGTTTTCAATGCAATGAAAAGACTTCATGATTGCAAAGAATGCAAAAGATTTTTAAGAGACTTTCAAGACTGCAACCAGTTAAAAAGTATTGCATTCTTCTGACTTCAAGTCTCTTGACAGTTCTAGACGATTGGTTCACTAAAGACTTCAAAATTAGTTATTTTTTTTAGGGAATGCATTCCAAATAACCATTGAAATGGATGGAACTTTTTGCAATGCATTACCAAATGAATGCATTCTTTTACAGCTTTGCCAGGCACCCAGCAAGGAGTAATTTTATTGTGGGTGGCTAATTGAGATAAGCCCTGTTCACACTGTGCAATTAGTTGGACAGACTTAGGTTTGAACGATAAATGCTTGATAGTGTGAACCCTTCCGCTTGTCCAACTTGTTGGATGGTTTTCAAAAATTTTTGAAAATCTAGAAGTTTGACGGATTGTAAGGGTATGTGACATAAAGTTGGACGACAAGCTTGATAAGTGTGAACGAAAACTACATCAGACCATCCAACTTCCATCAAACGAAGTCTGTCCAACTAATTGTACAGTGTGAACAGGGCTATAGGCAAATCAGGCAGTTTCAAACTAGTTTGGATTCGATTTTGATTTAGGACAGGACCTTTAAAGCTGCCCAACTGCCATAGCAAATTATATTGCGTGATCTTCGGAGGAAATTCCCTAACACAGAATTCTATAGCTATTATCTCTTATTGAAATATAGTTGTTGTGCTACCAAGGCATATAGATGATTTGAAGTTGGGACCGAAAATCTCTGCACCTACACCGTTGTTAGTTTTTGAGCCGTCCGTCGGTGTACAAAATGTATTAAAAGTTGCTTGTAAGAAATACAGGGTTCTTCCATGCTGAGCGGTCGGGAAAGTTTACTTCGAAGGGATGGTGTAACACTATACGTCTAGACATAAAGAGTGAGCTGTAGGCGATACCAGTATTGGGAGCACCTGCAGAATGCTCATATGTCCCTGTAAGTTTACTTCACTTAAGTTGTTTGTGAGATGAAGATTTAGTCCGCTTAGTGAGTGCGGCAGTCATCTTTATACTCTTTAGTGTAGCGGAGGAAAATTTAATAAACTTTCTAGGGCTAAAGTTGGACAGGTGCGCATTGCTCCTGTGATACCTACACAGGCTAATCTTTGTAGCTTTTGCAAAGCTTTGTGGGTATAAACTAGAATTGTTTTTTTTTTTACCAGCAGACCAGTGAAGCATAGGTCAAGTCCCCATTTTTTACCAAAGAGTCTAGAACAAGCCCAAAAAGCATTATTGCTTTGCTATGGTTTTGTCTGGATGTGGTTTCCAATTGAGTTTGCTATCCAGGGTTACCCTTAGATATTTAACCTAAGTATAAGGAAAAATAAATTTTTGTATAAAGAAAACCGCAAACACAACTTGAACAAATTAAATAAATTTTTCTTATTTTCATTCTCTCTCGAAATCCTCATTTACTCTTAACTAACTGAAATTATTATTTTGGATTTATTTATTGTTGCTTTACCTTCTTCTTCTTTCCGTTTCCTGGCAATACGATACGAGGGTGATTGCCTATTGTGTACGTCCCCAGAATGCATCGGTTAGCATCAAGGCCTTGGATCGATTCGAGTTGAGGCCTAACAAATAAACCGAAACTATTGTGGTTTACCTCAGAAACAAATATACACCAACAGTTCTTCTTATCTTTTCCTTGAGAAGATTGGAAATGACTTTGATTGTTCAAACTTTCCATCACCTGACGACTCATCCATTGTCGTATTCTCAGAAAACATTGAAAAATCATTAAAACGTCAAAATCGAAAAGACAAAACCTTTACCAATGTTTCAAGGAAACCGGAAAATGAGAAACCTTATCAAGACATCTTCGAAAATGGGGAATGTAGGGAATTTAATAATTGGGTATCTCAATTTTCTCATTGTCCAGGTGGTGGGTTTTCTCATCAACCCACATATTCGTGTCTTGTCTTCCTTTCCTCTTTTCATATAGACGCAAGGAGATAAGGACTCAATAGAAATCAATCTAATTTAACTTTTATTTATTACTTACAAACCCAGATGCTGATTTTCTAAAAAGCAAAGCAAAAAAAAACCCTACGTCCTACCTCATTTCTCCATTAGGTTTATAAAGGAAATACAAACCATATTATAAACAGTCTTATCCTTACACCAATTTGTCATAAAGCCTTGCAGTGATAAGAGTTCAAATGGATTGAGTCGAACCCTTCCAAGAAAACCCTTATTCATTGTCTCTATAAACACAAAATGCTTTCTTGTGTATTCTTTACTGCGTCGCGTCGTCGGTCGCCTCTCCTGTTAATAGAATTCTATAAGCCCATAGGATATTTTTGTCCAAATCTATCAATTTACTTGCGTAATTCTTTTGACTTGGATTCATATCACTCTTTAAGTAACATTATTTGATCTCTTCATTCCTCAATACAATTAGACTCAACCCCTTTAAGCTAGTCCTAAACGACGAACATGCTCGCCGAGCATGCTCGCGCTCGCCGTATTTTCATCGTCTAGGGGTTGGTTGGCGAGTAGTTGGCGAGCCGCTCGCTGTTGGCGAAAATTTTCGATTTTCTTATGTTCGTTGGTTTCTATGTTTGCCATGTAGGGCCATGCTCGCGAGCAAACCGGTTTTTTATTATGAAGCAAACTCATTTCTGCTGTGGACGTCGTCGTGTGCATATCGCGGATAAAGTAAAAAGGCAACAGACAGCCACAATTTAATAGAAGAATACACACATTTACGCTGTGGGGAATCTACATGAAAGGAATGCTCGGCAAATGCGTTCGTCGTCTATGGGATAATGCAAACGAGCATGCTCGGCGAGCATGTTCGTCGTTTAGGACTAGCTTTAGCGATGTTTCTATGGCTTCCATCAAAAATTTATTCAATTAGTACCTACTGCAATGGGATTATATCCTTTCCTGATACAACATACCTAAGAGCTAAGACATACCATCTTTAAAACCTTATCGAGCTTATCAAAACAAATAGTAAGGTGACCAACCTCGAGGATTAGAATATACGCATAAGTATGTCCCAACAAAATACCTTCAAGCGCACATCACTCGCACATAGTTGCTGGCTGGTTGTTTTTGTTTCTTTTCCTCTTCGATCATTGATTTTTTATCGTCTACTGAATAAGCTAACTAATCGTCCGTGACACGTGTTCCAGAAAAGTTGCCTCGCTCGTATACCACCTACCTACCTTCGCCATCGAACTTTCATCATAAAAGACCAAATTGTGTAAACACAGGGAAAAGTTTACTTCTTTCGTCTTTTTTTTTACTTCTTCCGTAAATCCACTTAATTGACTTTTAATAAAGACACGTTAGAGCTGGGTGTACTAGACGATGGTGATGGTGGGGGAGGTGCTAGGTAATAGGTATCCCTTGGACTTCTTCGTCTTGTGTTGAAACTTTTTTCTATGTTTATCTGGAATCTTTCAATCCCCATGAAACTGTAATGAGGCACTTCCAATTTCTTGGTGCCTTATCGTTACAAAAAAAAGTAGAGAAGGAGTCTCATAAATCATCGTTTATCTAAGTTATGTCTGAACCTTTCATCACACAAGTACATGTAATTCCAGAAATAACCTCAACTGATTACATTCTTTTTTATGGATATTCTTTTTTGTGCGCTACATTCTTCACCCCAGAGAGAAAGTTAGTATATTACAAGTTTTTTTTTTTTAAGAATATAATAGGCTTAAGGACGTGTAGAGCCAAGACAAGGCACACTAAAGACTGCTCTTGCGAATACACCACTTCACAGCGTGATATTTTTATTTCGTATTTAACTTCTCACTTTTTGACATACGTGCAGAAGCAAAATCTTGTGTTGTAAATTTTTGCACGATAACAAGCCTAGAAACACTAAGAACGAGAGGAAGCAAAAGAGGCTGACACGGCAAGAACAACACGACCGACACGAAGTACGAGTAGGTATACAAAGGCAAGACGGTGCGGCGCGGCGCTGAATGGCGGCCGAGGCAGTTTTCCTTAAGCGATGGAAATTCTTGTTGAAATATTTACACTTTATTATGATGCGCGCGAAAAAGAAAAGTTTTTATTTCGCTGTTTCGCACGCTTCAGCCTGACAAATTCTCAAAGTTTTTGACAGTTTTATGCGTTGGATGTGTGTGATTCTAGGAAAACATTGCCTTAACTTTATCAGTATGTATGTTAGTTTAAGTGTGCCATCTGGTGGTGCCCTAGTGGGGATGCCAATAAATTTGTGTTGCTAGCTGTAGTGTTGACAAGATTTTAGTGCTCGCTCAGGGTACAAAGTCATAAATATATTTGAAAACAAAACGTAGAAGGTAGTAAAGTGTATTATTTAAGATATGTATCATAAAAACCGAAGACTTGACTGGGGAAATAGTTAAGATTTCACAAAACATGCCATTGTGAAGCTTTAAATAGTCGTCGCGATGTAGTGTTCCAGTGCCACCCTTTTCAATAAGGCCTTGAGTTTTGACAAGTTCGAAATTCGAGAAAGTCTAGTCGCATTGCGATTTCCTTTTTGGGGGAAATTAAATGAGTGAAAAAGAAGATGTATTTTGATATAAATTTGCTTATAGTTCTATTTTTTGGACAAACTTTTAGATTCACGCTAAGCGTTCCATGGACGCTGTTTTAAGACTAATTGTGTAAAGGTGTTTGTGATACGTCAAACTGTTCAAAATGTATCTAATTACCTATTAACTTATGTGCATAAATAGGATGGCACTATAGAGTTCGAGGAGCCCTGGCGACCTAGCGCATCTTCCTCAACCAACCATACCTTGGTGAGGAACGAAGAAGACCTTCAAAAGTTTTGCCTACTCCAAAATGCTGAGTGAGAAAGCGCTATTCGAAGCAATATTATTACTTCCAGAGGAATCGTCAACTTTTAGCGAAAGTCGATACCCGTGAATAACTTGTGCAAATTCTGATTCAAAGCTTATTTAGAAAAAATGTGTTTCTGTTCGTGAAACATATCGTCCACCTCATCCATTTTATGAAACGTTTTCGCTCTGCGTTCATTCTAGAAGACAATATTCAACATTTGAGACGTCATGGCGTGCGTGATGAAATCCTAGTTGGTTTAGCGTAGAACGCAGAATCGAGGAGAACTCCCATGATAGTTCATCTGTTGTTGTGCACAACAATTGCATCACTCACCATCCATTTTATGTAAAGTTTTGCGGAAAGATTTGGGTTGGCTGGCTTACAATATTCCGGTTGCACCACCACCGTGCATGGCGTACATTCGGTGATTAGCACCGAAGTCAGGGGTCGAATTACCGCATGTGATCGAGTTAGTGAGTACTATTTTACTGTCAATATATTCGCTCCACACACAACATCAGTCAGCTGTAAATTTATCGACTTCAATTCGTTCAAATATTGATGAAAGGATGTCAAATTGTGGAACTCTTGAAAACGCGAAAAATAAAGCCAAAAGCACATAATTCAGTCACTTATCACTTGATCACGAGTGCGGTAATGCGGCCCCAGACAACTGTTGATCGAGATTCTCACAAGTAGATTTTGTTCAGCGACGAAGTTCATTTTTAGTTGAATGGTTACGCCGATCTTCATTCAGAAAATAGGACAGCTTGTACTTTGCGAGCTAGTGGCATATTTGGTCCTCACTTTAAAAACGATGTCGACCAGAGCGTTACAGTAAGTGCGGAGGCTTTTATAGACTCATGATCAATTACTTTTACATCCCCGAGTTTTATGAACGTATAATACCGCTTTTTGAACCTGTTAGATGGCATCCAATGTATGTGATCTCGAGTGTGGTTACACACTAAACACCTTCGACATCAATGTCTTCAAATCAAAAGTCAATCCATTCACTGTAACAGTTTCTACAGCCTCATTTTCTAAAAAGTAAGGTTCAATAACCCCACTAGTCCAAAAACCTCACCAAAATGTTCAACAGAAGTTTTTCCACACTAACTCTTGCATTTCCGTTTCCCTATTACGCTTGTTTCACTTCTTATCTTTGCCTTAGAGGCGAAAACAGGCCTTATCTCTCGATGATCTGACGATTATATCTCGGATGCATTTAAAATACTCAATAAGAAGTTTTTGGTGGTCGTTAGGCTTAAATTCTGCAACATTTGGTGTAATGTCGCTAGTGGAATAACCAAATCCAAAGACCTACGAGAAATTGACAAACCTCAACATTACATTATGTATACATGCATAGGGTGCCGCCACAAAGCGAGGAGCCCCAGGGCGTAGCGCAGTTCTCACAGCCATGCTTTGCCAGCAAATGGAAGGGACCTAAAATTTTCTGCCGTTTCCGAACGCCTTATCGTGGAAACATTTCTGCTTCTGTTGGGAATTTGAATCATGAACCTCTAGGCTTACAGGATGCTAACCATCACGCCACGGGTACCACAAACCTTAACGCAAAGGGAGAATTTATGCTTTATACTTCAAGGAGACTTGGCTCGAAAAAGGGGATCTCTGAGCATACACGTACCCTTTTTTTCTTTTCGTTAGAAGCCTGTAAGCTTAATTCACCATACCATTTCACCTCGTGCTGACTCCTAACTTCTTCTATTTCTCGGTATGTTTTACAGAATTACATACATCTAGTGCGTGTGAGGTATATGAAAGTAAGTGAAAAAATATTTAGTGAGTAGTGACACCAGTATGCGCACCCGATGGCAGCATCGAATTGTTTTTGATCCGCAGTGTTGTTCCTTGATTGGTGCCTGGGATAGGGTGCTTCGACTTCCCGATTTCTCTCGAAAGGCAATACCCGTGGAAAACACTTTTGCTTTCTGTTGAAATTTGAACCACGAATCTAACACGTAACAAGCAGACATGCTAACATTTCTGGTGCCCGTGGCAAACCTTATGGTTACAAGAGAGCTCTGAAGCGCAAACCCCAACGGTAAATAAAAAAATTGTTTTTCCGGTCATCGCCCTTGGACAGGATTTGCCTAGTCCTTCGATAATAAATTCAGTGCCATGAAAAGTGCTTTCTGGATTAACCATTTGGAAGCAGCAGAGAATTGTTAGTCCTCTCCATTCACTCACAAGGCATGGTTGTGAGAAATAAACTAGGCCCCGCGCTGCTCCCGTTCTGTTGCGTCACCCTATTTCTATTTTTTTTTTTTTTAACTTGCTCTTAGTGTCAAGCTGAGTGGTTTTTGAACCCTGCTCTCAAATCGTCAAAAGTTAGATAATGAACAGGATCGAATGTATTTTATTAAATGACAGCTATGTGTCGTGATTTCCTGTTACACTAAACCAGATTTGAGAACCGAATACCAAAATTTTTTTCAACGAAAGCAAATCTTAGAATATCCACGTCAGCTAAAGGAATTATAAGGATTAGAATGCTTAAATTCCACTTCAGAATGCATCTGGAAAATCTCAGACGTACATAACTTTACCCGCTTTCTCAAAGGCGTGTTGGAAAGGCGTTCGTCTGCTTGCTTTCATATTATTTGTGTTATGTATTCTATTCAATAGTTGACTATAGCATAACCAGAAATTTTTCATATACCTTAGCAACCATACGGAAAAACGTTTTTGTAGTCTGACGATGACGTTAGTTTCATTGCAGCATAAGAGGATGCGAGTACCTACTTTGGTCTATTTTGTAGCAACTGGTTAAAAACCACAACATTTTTTCTTTCTTTTCCTTATTTTTATATTGACTTCTGCGTCTTCTATATTTTGCTCCACTATCAACCTGGTAAAGTTTAACTTGCTATATTGAAAAAAAAAAAACACAAACAAGTAAAGAGAGCTGTGCAACAAAGCAACGGAAACCTCAGGCCTTACACATTTTAAGGACCTACAGTTTTATGCCGATTTAGAACGTTTGAGCTAAAAATTTCATTTCACAAAAATCAATGCCTGTGAAAAATATTTTTTCTGAAGTTTCTGTTATTTAAACCACGAACCTCCCACGCAACAGCCAGGCATGCCAACCATTATGCCACGGGCACCGCTCTTGGCGTAAAGGCATCCAGTGAATTTGCTTAACATCAGCAAACTGATGTTTCCACCGTTCTTTTGTTCAAACCGTGATATCGTTTGTCGAACCACGAGTCACAGTGTAGGGTTTGTGTTTAAAGGTCTTCGACATAACGTCATGAAAAGTCGTCGAGTGGTATGCTCTCAGTTGATGGCGATTATTCGAACTTTTTGCCCGAAATCCACAAAAACAGCTTAATACTAACAACTCATATTTTAGCGTTCGCTATATCAGCAGACCTTTGTTGAGCACTTCAGCTTTTATTATGGAAAGGCGAAAGTGTTGACTTAACAAAAAATAAGCACCACCGTTAGAAGTAAAATTCCATTTCATTCTTCTGATCTCTTATCGAAAACCAAATTATGTCACGTCCAAATGCAACACAATTCCCAGCACAATGAGTTCAAAATGTCTGAGAAAAAGAAGTCTGTCCTATTGCATTTCGAAAAACAGCTTTCAAAAGCAAACTGATGCCAGTTAAGTTCATCTCCCGAAGCCCATCCGGGGCCAAGTTGCTTTTAACTTATTTATAAGGGCTTTTCAGTTTGTTCTTTCATCCAAATCTTCTCACGCTCTGGGACATATTAGTTTTCTTTGAGGCACCAAGTATTTAAATTCCCATTGTCATAGTCCCATCTCAACAATGACAACAGCCAGCCAGGCACATCCGGAAATGTCATACAAACTTCTTCTCCATAAAAAATAAACAAAAAATTTCTCTCGCTTTTCCGAATCACGAAAATTCTTAGATCTCATCCTTTCGTGCGGAAAATAACACAGAATAGGACCAGGAAAAGCTGTCCTATTTCCTCTTTTTTTTGTTAAAGTTAAACTTTCTGTTATTCTTCTAAAACAATTTTTGAGCCTGTATCAAAAAGCACAAAAAAAAAACTTTTTAAATTCCTTGTCGAATTTGAATTGTCTTACTGCCAAAATTCATCCTAATCTACATATTCAGCAAAGCAGACAATAATGCGAAGTAGTGTTTTGGGGGGTTTAAGACAAACCCCCTTGGGTCCGTTCTTGTGTTAAACAATGTACCTAACCTACCAACATACCAACTTCTGCTGGGAAAAGTTTACCCTCGCACCCAATGGAACTACAACTTTATTTTTTATTCCCTCAAATAAAATTTTCCATAGAATAATAGAACAGAACATAAGTCATTTTATTCATTCCTTTCATGGCTCACTCTAAATTCATGAATCATAAATGAAATGAGGTCTATCAACTTAATGTAAGATGGCGCTCATAAAATAAATTGCTGCAGCATGAAGAGGACAGCCTTTTTGAAATTGTTTTTTTTTTGCTTTTTTAATTTTCATTCTCAAAAAAAGAAGATGAAAAGGTCGTCGTAGATCCGTCAGATGTTTCTAAAGTAAACCGTCACAAAATTTAATCCAAAGTGTAATTTTTCATTTTCTTCCTGGAGCAAAATTACTCTGTCACACTATACACAGTGCCTACCTACCTACGTTGCCAAATCATGTTCATATAGAAAATTCAAACCGAACCGAATGTCATATGTCTCCGAAACAGGTAGGCCTGCAGGCTTAACCTTCATACAGGAATAGGCCTGGTTTCGTCCTTAAGAATCGAATGGATTCCTAACCACAATGCATGGCTGGCTTTGACCCACTGACTCAGTAACTGATATATTGAATTTGAACGACCGACGCAATGGCACCGTTTTGTTTTGTACCCAGTTCAAGATTCAAGTGGAAAACTCAACTCCGAATAGTCCGAAAGTGTCCAAAGGCTCTCGCACTTCTCTGCTCTCTGAAAGTTTTCCCCAATTTCGAAAGCTTTTTGCGAATAAAGTAATGTATAAATGATGTAGCAACATTTCCTTAAGAACAATGTTGAGTGCCTACCTCTGATTGAGGGAAGGTAGGTCATGAACATGATAATACGTGTGTTTACACTGTTTTCAAGGATATTTCGACGTAGAGGCTGTTCTTCCGCTACGTTGAATGGGGGCCCAATTGAATTAACACACATTTTGTTGGGGTTGAAGTTGAAGATGGAAGGATTCAAGGTAAACGTATATTATACATCACACTGATTACTTTTAGAATTGAACTGGTAAAGTAATGTGATGAGCAGACTAGTTTTTAATGAAATGATACTGTCGTAAGTATATGCAAAAAGATGTAACCCTATATGCTTCAGAAATCACATGTCAAAGCATTAATGCTATGAAGAATAACAGGGGGAAAGAAATTTAAGCTCGAGGTTGTCGATGACTATTGTATTACCCAGGAATGCAAATGCAGAGCGCTGTGTGTTGTCTTCTGAGCCCTGTTACACAAAAGCACTTGTCTTTGAAGGTAATAATAATATTTTAAATAAGACTTTAGTCAAAACTTTTGAGAGTTCGAACAAAATCAATCATGAAACAAACCTAAAAAATTAGTTGTCATGAGGTTTGTTCGTTGAAGCCGTGGAGTTGGGGTTGTCCCACAAAGCCATTTTTGAAAAACCTTAACTCGCCCTGAATATTAAACTGAGTGAGCTTTAAGACCTCGGTTTGCCCTCAAATCGCCCCAAACTGGCACTAGGTTTTTGCTGGGGCGAGTTTAAGTAATGAACAAAGCGGTCAAATTGCATGTATTTTTCTTCGAATAAGAAGGATTATAGTGATTTTGTGGTTTAATGTTTTTTGAGGACTGAACACCCTGTTTTTTTTTTTTGAAACTCATTAACCCTATGAAACCTGGTCAGCCTTAGGTAACTTTCAACGAACGAACCTGTAGTGACATTAAAAAGAAATAAAAGTCAATAGCCCAGAATGTTAACGATTTTTTTTCTTTTTTGAAAATAGAAATTTGAATTTGATTACCAAAAAAAGAAAAAAAAAAGAGCAAGCAGCCCTGGGGCCTAGCGCATTCCTCCCAACGTACGCTATACTCTCTGAGAAATAGAATTGACCTTTTGTGCCAATTTCGAACGGTTAAGCGAGAATTACTATAGCAGGAGGAGGACTTGTCAATTCCTCAAGAAAAACCTTTTTTTTCTGTTGGGAAGGGATTCGAACCTCGAGGATCTCTTGTATCAGGTAGAATTTTAAAATTAAATTTGGTGGGGCTTACGCCCCAATTATTAGCCTACTGCAAGTTTAAAGTTACTTAGACATTACTTAATTTAAACTAATCAAAACTTAGAGAATCATTCTTGCTGCTTAAAAGGAGGACTTTTAGACATCGACTTCCAAGTTGAGGTCGAGAAGAAAAGGGACAGAATAAATCTCAATTAGCAGACTTGCTAACCATTACGCTACGGGCACCACAGTGATCAGTATTTAGAATTTGAATAATGGTTGAGGTTTGTTTCTCGAAAAAATAAACTCAAAACTAAGATAAGGTACAAAAGTAAGTTAGTTAATAAAAATATAATAAATGAAAATATTAGTAAAGTTTTTAACAGTTAAGTTAAGTGTTTTAACTGTTAAAAACTTTACTAATCTTTTCATTTATTAGATTAAAAAACACGTGGAATATCTCAACTAAAAAACTCATCAAAAATATAATATATAATATAAAGAAATAAGGGGTGTACGATCTACGATGTACTACACGTGAAATTAAAAATTACTTCAATTAGGTCAAATGAAAGAAAGAAAGTACATCTTGTGACTCTCGTGTTGGTTCGTTCAAAACGAAATCCCCCACTCGTTTTTGATGAGGGCTGTTTCATAGTGCTTAATAGTACATGAACTTATACTAATTTTTGTGTTGTCAGATTCAGCATCAATATTAAAATAATTTTAATAATTTTATTTTTCTACCCGCAAGCAAGTTGCACAGTAGAAGGACCTCCCAATCAATCGTTTTTGCAGTTGCGGCAGCAGCAATTGCAGTTATCGACATCATGTTACACAACGAAGTAAGAGAATACCCAAGCCGTAGCGCCAAAAAGACGCAGCATCTTCGTACACTTGTATTAGAGCAACGGGAAAACTGATGACAACAGAGTTTCTGGCATTGTCGTGTTGGTTTGGAAAAAGCTTCAAAAATAGAATTACATTAAGCAACTTTGCATTTCAGAGCCAAAACTAGTAGCAACTTAATATTCGGGCGAACTCTGGTAGCACCATGAGATAATAATTCAATTGGCTGCAATGAGCTCATCATAGAACAATAAGAAAAAAACTTTTTTCATCATAAATGACTGAATGATTTCGTTTTAAACAATCGCACACGAGTTACACGAGCGAAAGAGAATTATATCAATTGCCTTTGTAAGGTCACCTCCATTCCGTCACAAGGCAATATCTGTGAGAAATGCGCTAGGCCCCGGCCGCCCCCCGGGGCTCCTTGCTCTGTTGCGCTAACAAACTTATTTATTTATTTTTATGTCTGGATGCAACGGCAACCCTTCGATCATTTCTGTGTTTTTAGCGATCTCTTTCCAAAATGAGCACACTTTACTTTCGTCAGTAAAGGACGGACACATAAAAAAGAAATGTAGGACATTTTCCCTCCGCCGCAGATTACAGAGCGTGCAGCTATTAGAATCGTTGTTACGAAATAAAGGGTCCGCCAAATAACTTTATTTTTTTTGGAAAATGCTATAAAAAAAAAAACGAATGAATATTTTCTCAAACTTCTTTTTTTAATTGAAAGTACAATCCTTCCGGTTAATAATAAAAAAAAATTTAATTCAAATGGCGGCCTCGCCCGGCCATGCATTAGCCTACACGATCGATCAAATTTTTAAGCACATTATCGATTGTGTGCAGATGTATTTCACCAATGGCTTCACGAATATAGTATTTTAAAGTGTCAATTGTCTCTGGCTTGTCGGCGTAACACTTATCTTATACGGCACCCCACAAATAATAGTCCAACGGTGTCAAATCGCAGCTCCGAGGAGGCCAAATGACATCAGCTCTGCGGCTGATAATGCGATATTCAAAAACAGGGCGCAACACATCGAGTGTAGCTTCGGCTGTGTGGCACGTAGAGCGCCGCCGCGCCGGCCGTCCTGTTGAAACCGAATGAAATGAAAAATTCGTTCAACATGGCCCGATAACGATCGCCATTGACTGTTACGGACATTCCTTGCTCATTTTCGAAGAATGCATCTGAACCAAAATCCGCACCAAACAGTGACTCGTTTTGGGTGTATCGGCTTTTCAATGTATGCAAATGCGTGCCCCAAATGGTGGATGCGCCTGCTTTTGCAATAAAGGTATATCTTTCAATTTTACTGTTATTGCCATGACTTAGTGACGCGCTTTTTCAACTGAATATCAGTCCTATTTTAAAGGTAAGTCACAGTATGCGGCCAATAAGTTTCAGTTATTTATTACAAGCGTTTTTTGACGAATAGCGAACTATATTTACAATGCTCATCATCTTGAAAAAAAAAATCACTTTAAATTTTTCTGCATTAACATTTTAGTTTCAGACATTGCAATAGTTTTCCTGCTTATATTAGTAACTCCGCGAGGATTAAAATGTCGTCTTCATACATAACTACTTTGACTCATAATTGTCGAACTTCACTCCAAAGGTCAGGCACTCTACCACAACATCTGAAAAAAGAGCAAACAGCAGAGGACTAAGTTAACAGCCTTGGCTGACTCCTTAATTATCTGGAACGTTCTGTGATCCTTCCCTGCCTTTGTAAAAGTTACGTCTGAGACGTCACCCCAAACCTGTATCCCGTTACCCCACACAATCCCCTTTGCCTAACGGCTTTTCCCAGTTACACAACGGCTTCCCACGCCATTTTTGCTGAACATGCAAAACGTGTCGAGAACACCTTTATTTTGCTGTTCATCCCAACGCACAACAAAATACTCATATTTCACTAACGACAACGAAATATGAATATTTTGTCAACAAGTGCATTCCTTTCCCTTTCCCAAATACACTAAAACGGAGGTTACCTCAGATGCAATATAATTTGTAAAAGTTAGTTCTAGTTCTAATATTCACTCATCTGGTTCAAGAAGTGCAGCCTCGCTTTGGACAGCGGCTTCTCGTTCCAGTTTGATAAAACTACCTGTAATATACATATTAAGTGCTGAACGAATAAACAATAAAAAAAGAAATAAAAGAAAAGAAAAACAGTTATGTTTTTTTTTAATCAAACCGCACAACCACGAACGTAAATTAAATAAATGCTTTTGATGTTGGTACAATTCTTCAATGACTCGAACGAACTTACTTTATTACCCCTAAGTTGAGGAGCTTATAAAACAATGCGTTTCTATTGTTGGAGTCAAAATCATATGGTTTCTTATTTTGGTTTATCTTCCATTGCTCTAAGCGATCGCTGGACGAAAATGTTATCACGGTGGAGTATTCTTTGCGAAATCCTTTTAGTTATTAACTCAATTTGTTTTCTTCTTGCACCTTCCTGTTTAATCGTTCGTTCAGAAAAACAATTGTTAACATTTTGGATGCTGCATTAAGGAAAGACATTACTCTTCTTAGGATCTTCTGTGCTTCCTCTCTTAAGGTTTGGCATTATAAGTGCTTGATAGAAGTGGTCTGTTAAAGTTTCGAATCTAGACAGTACCTATGTATTGAGGGATTGAGGCTCTGGTTGTAGTCTCTGGTTGTAAAGCCAGAGAGTCAACTGCGGCAAGGTAGTGCCAAAAGCGGATACCCTCGTCACTATATTTTACCACTGGAAAACTTTTAGGGTGTTTCAAGCAAAGGGGTTTCGAGTTGGTTGACTCTATCCTCTCTGTATTATCTACTCTGTGATTGTGGCACAATGATTAATGTTTTCATTGGAGACAGAGTGATACTGAACTGGTTATCTGTCAGAGTGATAAGCGGGGCTTACGTGGTCCAACATGGAATATGGTTGGACAACATGGTATGACAACAGCAATGTTGGATCATCTAAACGCTAAAACAACCGCTGGACAAACCATGTTGGATGGTTTTTAACATTTTTTTAACAACTTCATCTAACCATGCTGGACCATGTAAACCCCGCTATAGTGATCACGATGTGAGCTAAGAAATTATTGTTTTTTAAAGACATAGTTAAACTGGCCGCGTTGTCAGTTGTGGCACAACGTTAGTTTAGTAGTTGTGGAACACTATTTTTTGTTTTCTTTGAAGAAAGAGTGATACAAGGAAAGACAGTAAGGCTTGACTCTCTGTGTTATCTACTCTGTGGTTGTATCATAAAAATGCTTATTATTTTCATTAAAGACAGAGTAAAAACATTATGCTGCAACTCATTGTCAGTTGCAGCATAATGTTCAATGTTTTCAGTATCGATAATAGTTATACCGATCAAACTGTGAGTTGTGGCACAGTATTTCATGATCTCTTTAAAGACAGAGTGATACTGATCATGTTGTCCAGATGCACAGAGTGATATGTGATACACATCAAGTTTTCAGTTGTGATAGAGTGTTTAAGTGCCTGTCCAGACGGGTTATGCTGTTAACGTTATGCTGATAACACCAGTGTCCAGACGTTGTTATAATTCCTCGCACAAGTTCTCCATTTTGTGTTAGAAATTGTATTGAAAAAAGCATAACGCTATGAGCATAACCCGTCTGGACACGCCAAGTGTACTGCTTAGGCAGATAAATCAGATTTCATTTTGCGCATCGAGTCCCTTTCTTCCTCACCCCTTTTGCCTAGAAACGACCGATATAACGTTATGGGCATAACACGTATGGACACGGACTAATGCATTGTTTTTTAAAGGGCAGAGTGATGCTAATCAAGTTGCAAGTTAAGGCAAACTGTTCAATGATATTTTAAGTGACACGATGTGTAATTGAGTTCCTTGTATAGCGTCTATAGTCAAAATTTAAACTTTTAAGATCTAAAAGATCTAATGTCCAAACAAGTTTTGAATTCTCACACTGAATAACCATTTGAGTCGCTAGAGCGTGATAGCGAATAGTTCTTTTTAGTTTCTGTGCCGTATGTGTAAAAATGAGTTAAATCTCTTGTAAAAAATCCGTATCGTTGCAAAAAATGGTTCTATGTGGGATGAGGAGTTGGAGGTTCTTATCGAAAACCAGTTGAGAAGTGGTGAAGTCGAAGTGACTTGGTATTGATCCGAAAAGGTTCAGAAAGGTGTTTAGAATGACCTATTGAGTTCTTCGTCCATTGAGAGGTGGTCTTTCGATGAATTGCCGTGTTCGCCGCCGATTGTTTGTTGTAAATGTCGAGGGGTAAGAGATGTAGATGTATGTCTAATGCAGTCGAGGGTGTTCAGCAAAAATCTCTGTTGACACATAGTATGCTGGGTGATCTTTGGACTTTGCTTATAACCTTTGCGTCTCCAAATTCAAATATTATGGTATCTTTGACAATTTTCAGTTCACCCAGGAACATTTCCTTCTCTTGTTTTGTGTTATTAAATTGGTAGACGATGCCAATTCTTTAAGACTTATGAGGGTCTGTCGACATAAATCTGGTGATAAAAAGTAATTAAGAAGCGTTAAGTCGTGTGAACCTAGGAGAGAGTTTACAGGACCACTTTCATAAAATTAAAGTTGTAACCAAATCAATGTTTAATTGATTGGGTTTCGAAAACAAAATATCAGTGGGCATGGGTCGGTATAGAGTTTCACCATCTCCTTCCTCATTTCGATCCTTATTAAGCCCACTATTTAAGTGAGAGGAATATTGGTTCGATTTCATTGAAAATGGCTACGATGGTGTCAATAGACTGACCCTCCATAGGATTTTTTCACTTCGCTGCGCTGTGTAATTTAAGTTTTGATATCGAAGAAGACGCTAAGTGAGCAACTCATGCCTAAAACACGTCTCAGTCTTCCTTCAAATGCCTACATCCATTGAAAAAAAAAAACATCCATGTTTCTTAGCACTCAATGTACCTACCGACTCTCCACTTAATGGATTGGACCTTTGAAAACCCTGTAGTCCATGAAGGTCCTCCAGCGACCAAAATAGAATCCCATGAATCTTAAAGGTTTAAGAAAATTCTATAGACTTTTCTCAGGTGTCCTTTTGTATTTTATTGAAAGCAATTCCGTCGCACTGCCCTTATACTGTCAACAGTGTATACAAACGTAAGTATGTGTAACAATGTGACACACACAAAAGAAAAACAAACAATAGCACGGTGTGCGGACAACGACGACGTGGAATTTCAAAACAAAATTTCCAAATGTACATGTTGACATTCTTCCAAATTACTTGTTATTCATCCACTTCATGGGCTTTTTCCGCATCGTCGTCCATAACTGAACTGAACGAAAAAAAAAGAATGATATTTTCCTTAAATTCAATAAATCATCTGGGCGTGAAAAATATCCACCCTGATTACATCTTTCAGAGCCAATGAAGCACACAAACGAATTTTACGTAATAAATCATAGCACCTATTAATAAAAGCCAAAACACGAGGGCTTTTCTCGTCCCTTTTGTCCAAATAAGTAGATTCATTCATAAGCTATTAAACTCAACAACCAAAGAGTAAGTAATCTCTATTACATTCTGCGAGCCAGTCAGGCAATCAGCTTCACTCATCATAAACAGCTTATGTCGAGAGTAAAAATAGAACAGAAAAAAAATATCATAAAATCATCCAGTACCCAAATACATCAAACCCAGAGCCAGAAATAGGATGTGATACGATCTGACATGTGAAAATTTTCTTTTTCTACTATATATTGATTGCTGGGAACACACCTTTCTTATCCATGTGGCCTGAGTTGAGTAAGAGCGCTTCCTACATGCTGTGAATAATGGTTATGTTGGGGCGAAGCTTCCTCCTTTCGCCATGTCATCCAATAAATAATCGGATTTTCCCTATTGCCATGAGCCACCAACAGGAAAAGTGGAATAGCGTGCAGTGTGATTTCACAGTGAGATGAGAGAGTGATATTGACGGAATCCTTGACCTCGGATATGATTCTCTGTGTGTCTTTCTCTCTCAAAAAAAAAAAAGCATCCACTAGAAAACTATACTAAACCAGACCCGCCAGCAAATCGGTTTTATCACCAGAAATCTGACACGAGTTAGAGCCATAGGCTTCGCACGAAGTACTCTCAAAACTTATGTCTCTCAATCAAAAACAAACTAAACCTTTCTTGAGCCAAGGTGTGGGAAAAATAAATTTTTGTGTCGTGACAAATTGAAGACGGAAGGCCAATTGGATGTATGCAACTAGGAATTTTCACAACATGCTTTTTATGAACACGTGCCTAAATAGAACGAGGCAAGGCGTGAGTATAGCTCTGACACTAGAACAAGCTGTGAAACAAGAGCACAAAATGAGTCAAAAAGGATTGGGGTTAGAGTTGGTGGATAACATAAGTTAAATGCTAGAATAAATCTGCCAAAAAACCATTGCATTGCTATCTCATATGGTTGCTTTCTGGGATAACATGGCATGACAGTGTCAGTTTAGATTTCATGACATCATGTCCTGGAGCCAAGAGCAAAACAAAATTATTTCTTAAGAGAGTTCTAGGATACACTTTTTTTACTGTCTCTGAGCAAGTTTTGTTGTTGACCCCGATTCTAGAGAAAAGAGCTTTTGATCTGTATGAGAATAAGTTTCAACTTGAATCTTAAAAGCAGATTGCCATATTGTTATGTGGGAAATACTTTCTTATGATTGTTGTTTTTGCTAAATATCGTTTGATATACTTTCTTCTCCTCCCAAACTTCCACGAAAGGGTTAACCTTGCTGCTATCAGAGCGTGCTCGCCAGGCCATGATAATAGGAGCTTCATACGAGGATGTATAAGGCCATTCATATCATTCATAAATGCGCTGAAATGGGACACCTGTCAAACTCAGCTATGATAAGAGGTAAATGCTTGTAGTTACGACAATGGATCGCTTAAGTCGTTGAGAATTCATTGCGGTTATTTTGCTAAAGTCAAAAGTACACATTTCGTGGATCATTAGCGTAGCCGTATGTTTTGGGTTGAAAAACTGGATAAGGATATTTCAGAAAATGTTGCTACTGTGTATAAAAGACGGTAAAGTGGCCGGATCAAATGGTATACCCAATGAAATCAAATCTTTAATTATACAATACAGGCTCGTAGCAAAACAAACAGCCGCAACTGACAAAGTGAGAAGTCTAAATCTGTCTCCAAAGAAAACATTAAACACTGTGGACTGAGCCACAAGTGACAGAATATAAATTTTTTTTCTGTCTGAAGAAGATTTTTTAAATACCAAACTGGAACACTCAGACCTAAATACCGGTCCATTGTACTACCAGATAGCAACTTTCTATGTTATAGGTTTCGAGATGTTCGGAGAAAAGCTAAAAGACCCTGCCATGATAAGGAGCCTAAGTTACCAGCTCTCACCGCGCCGAGTATCTGTAACCTCATGCAAGAAAAGCAGGACATTCACAGAGGAAGTGCTCTTCGGTGTCCTCATTTTCTCCACAAGATTCACAGAGCGTGGTATCACTTAAGCCTAACACGTTTAAATGCTTGGCAAAAGAGAAGTGCCCGTTGGCAACGCCAATAAGCTTTCTACAGTCTTTCTCTAGCTACGGGATAGCAAGCGTGTAGCAGTCTTCTTATTTACTTTGAGGAGCATACGTTTGGTCTGCCTGCATCCAATGGAGACATGCCATCTACAGTTGTGCTCTTTGCAGATACAATCGTTGATTGAAACCTTCACTGAGGATCCCGGCAGACTTAACGACGGTTCAGGTCCTGAGAATGATGTCTGAGATCCTTGGGTAGCAAATTCATCGGCGATCTCATTTCCAGTTATGACGTGATGGCCTGGAACCCAAATGAGACTCAAAGAATTCAATCTTCCAAACGCATTCAGAGAGCTCTTGCATTCCTGGATCACTTTCGAAGTAGTTAAAGGGTTAAGCACAGCTTGGCTGTCGCTGCAAAAACACAGATACTTCTCCCCATCCAGCCATTGTTTGTAACGTATGGCTTAAAGCCATTAGAATAGCATACCCCTCCGCTTGGAAAACGGATTCCTATGTTCCTAAGAAGATGCGTGCAGTCATATGTCGTCGTTCTCCACAAAAGCACCATCGCCAGACCCCTCGTCGGTTTTGGAACCATCTGTGTAGATTCGATAACAGATCTTTCTAGGCTCAGATTCTGGAGCGAACCAATCCTGAACCGAAGTAAAGTTGACTGAGTGTTTTTGACGCAGTCTTAGCCTTGGGATCATCGTGTCAACCATTAGACGTGAGTCAAAAGATATGCTCCTTGCGAGTTCCTCCTCAAAGCTCCAATGCGAATTGTCCCAGAGACCACATCTTTGTTTGCTGGGGATGGCCCCAGTAACACCAAGACAAATTGTTCTTTGAAACTAGCCCGTGTTCAGAAAACTTTACTCTGAGGCAAATAAAGAGTACAAAAGGATTTGCCTTGCGAAAAAACAAATTTTTGAGCATTAAACTGTTTCTGATATCAACCACACACGCAGTTCCGCTGAATTTCGGAAGGCTGTTAAATTTCAAAATGGATCCACAAAAATAATTGCTCTAGGAATACAAGCAACAAGCCTAAGTAACCACTTCAAAAGTATCCTTAATATAGAGATTAACTCTGCACCAAAGCAGTACGCAGTCCCGTTAATTTTTAACGATTATTTAGATGCACAATTTTCAATTCATGAAGTCAAGGAGGTTATTGAAAAAACTAAATTAAATAAGGCACCTGGAGATGACCGCATTCCTTTTCAACACTACAAGCACGCTACAGAGAATTTCTTATCCCTGCTTACAGATGAATTCAACCGAATTTTCCAAAGTCGATAGTCCCCGATAGTTTTAGGAAAGCAATAATTTTTTCACTTTTCAAAATGGGTAGCCACGATGAAGCCTCAAACTATAGAGGAATATCTTTCCTTAATACATGTGCTAAGTTGTTCGCAAGACTTATTGAGAACAGACTGTCCGAATGGGTAAGGGAAAAGGGCATACTAACAGAGTTTCAAGCCGGTTTAGGAAAAATTATTCCACTATAGATCACATATTTTCGTTGTACAATATTGCTGATGCTTATATAAGGAAAAAGAAAAAAATATATGTGTTTTTTGTTGATTTCCGTGCTGCTTTCGACTCTATTGTTCGTGAAGCGCTCTTCTATAAGTTGCATACTATCGGTTTTTCCAACAAAATTATAGAAATCCTAAGATATTTGTACGCAAATAACGCAGCTTACGTATGGGATGGAACGACAGTCTCCGAAGAATTTCACACTAAAATGGGTCTCAAGCAAGGATGCATCTTGAGTGCGCTGCTATTTATATAATTCATTAACGACATAACGGATGTAGTCAAATGAGGTATAAAGTTCGGAGGTGCAACGATACCCAGCGCTCATGTACGCAGACGTCATAGTTTTCTTTGCAGAGACGGTTGAAGGGTTGCAGCTCGCGATGAATAGGATTGAGGAGTATTGTGAAAGCTGGAATCTTAGCGTCAACCTTTCAAAATCGAAGATAATGGTGTTCAGAGGAGGAGGTGGCAAGCATGCAAATAACGAGAAATGGACCTTTAATGGCGAAACTGTTGAAATTGTTCGTGAATACAAATATCTTGGTGTTTTATTGACGTCAAACCTTAACATGAATAAGCATTTTGAACAAAAATTGGTAGAGTCAAAAAAAACAATCTCGTCCGTATAGGAACGTTGCTTCAAGAATGATGCCATAAAACTAAGTTCCAAACTAAAGCTCTTCCAATCAACGGCAGCCCCCATTTTTTTTTATGGATCACAGGTTTGGGGATACAGCTCTTTTGATGCAATTGAAAAGCTCCTTCGGTACTTCATCAAGAGAATTTTCCATCTTCCACGGAACACTCCAAACTATATGTTGCACCTGGAAACAGGTCTGCCACCAATGACATTGGAAACACTTCAAATTCATTTTAACTACATAATCAAGGTTTTTCAAATGAACAACGAAAGAATACCTAAAATTGTATTAAAAAGCGCGATCCAGGCAAAAGGACACATTTGGCAGCAGAATGGCAAAATCTGGTGAATACATGCAGCGATTTAAGATTTTATAATCACAGATAATGAGCAGCCTGGTATACTAAGAGCAAAATTAAATGTTCTTTTAATGAAGTTTGGGCATTTCCTGTACGAAAAAAATGTAGCAGAAGCCCGTTCATCAATTTTTAGAAGTTTCTATAGCCGTCTAGTCTTCTACCTCGGTGACAATACTTAATTACATAACTTCAATTCGCTAAAGAAAATCAGCGTCATCCTTAGGACGAGAGGTGAATTACTAAATCTTAACTTCATTCCCCACCGTCCCGATTTACCACTACTATGTAGCCTGTGTAATTAAAACGTCTGTGAAGATATATTTCACTTTATTGCAGTTTGTCCAATTATGAAGGAGTTCAGAGTGAGATATTTTGGAAAACAAAATCTTAATGAAGTCGAGATGTTTGATATACTTAACGGAAATTTTGGTTGGACTGTACTTTATAATTTTATCAATGCTGCTCTTAACTATAGTAACTGTATAATAAATGAGAATTTTTAAGTCGAACACAAGGGATTAGCTTTATTTTATCATGTTACAATTACTAGTATATGAAAAATGTATTTTTGTGTTTTTGAAACTATAAATTGTTATCTGGTATACGGCCATAGGCCAAACCGAAAAAGACTTGAGTTTGTATAAGTATAGTATATGTTATTATGAAATGAATAAAAAGTCAACTAAAACTAAAACTAAACTAATAGCCGTATAGATCCAAAAGACCCTTTTCGGTGAAAGACCCCATGTCTTTGGCAAAGGTGCCTTTGCATTGCCAGAAGACTGACAGTGCTTTAGTAGTTTTAGACTCGACATGTTTAGACCAAGGAAGCTTGTTGTCTAAAATAACTCCGCGATGTTTGACTTCTTTAAAAAAGGGATGTTGACGCTTTTAAGTGTAAGTTAGGTCAGCCCATTCAATTTTCTACGTCTCGTGAAGAGGACAACCTCGGTTTTAAGAGGATTGACGGAGAGACCTTTTCTAACACACCAGGTGTCAATCATATAAAGCGCAGCCTGTGTTCTGGAACAGACAGCTTGGAGGCTGGAACCAAACAAGAGCACGGCGACGTTGCGTAGTGATAGTATAACTCTGTCCTTAAAGAAAATATTGAGTACTGTGCCTCAGGCTACAACTTGATCAATATCGTAATAAACTAGGTATTATATCACAAGAGACAATGTGATCAGCTGAACTCTATCTCCAAAGAAAACAACTTAGCCACCACCGATAACTTGATCAGTTTAACTCTGTCTTCAAGCAACGTGGTCAGTATCACTCTGTCTTTTATGAAAACAATAAACACTATGCAACAATTGACACTAGTGGGGTACGCCGTGAGAAATTGCAAACGAAGATATTCCAGAGTTAAATAATTAGATTCGAGAAATAGTTTGAAAAAGTATTTTATTTAAGTAAAAGAAAAATAATATTATTTGATGTTATCAGAACGGCTTCTTAAGAACGAGTGAAAAATAAAGTAAAATATATTTACTTAAGTCTCAAAACAAGTTTTGATCAAAAAGTTTGAAATTAGTTTAAAAGTAGTTATATACATGTTAAATTACAGTAACCAACACCGCCTCTTAATTTAATATGGATATAAAATTACTTAAATGATTAACAAATTTAAAATTTAACACAAAAATCAAATTGGATCAACACATAATGAACAAAGAAATCATAACAGAAATAAAAAATAAATAAATCATATTTAAACAATTACGTAGTTTTTCAAATTGAATTCTACCAAGTCCTTTTGTCATTATATCAGCGATTTATTCACTAGTTGGAATATATTTAAGTTCAACAAGTCCTTTTTCAATAATATCGCGAACAACGTTGTATTTAACAGCTACGTGTTTTAGTCTCTTATGATTCTTTGGTTTTTCAGCAGCGCTTATGCATGATTGATTGTCTTCATATAAAGTGGTTGGCTCATTTGGTTCAGTGCCCAATTCTCGAAGTAGCTGCTTGATCCATTCGGCTTCATTCATTGCTTCAACCAGAGCTTCATACTCGGCTTCTGTAGATGATTGACTGATGGTATTTTGCTTGTGCGTAGACCATGTCACCGTATTTCCAAAGAGCTTGAATACGAAGCCTGATGTTGATTTGCAATCGTTCTTATCTCCTGCCCAATCGGAATCAGCATAACCAACCAAAATATCATCTTTTTGTCCCTTCCAGTATTCTAGTTTAAGATTCAAAGTTCCTTGAATGTAGCGTAGGATTCGTTTCGCATGAGTAAAATGCTCATGTGTGTAGCAACTTTGAAATCGACTAAAATAGTTTGTTGCTGCACATAAGTCCGGTCTTGTGGTTAACGTTGCATATGTAAGGCATCCGATTAGTTCTCGATAAGGAATATTCGAATCACAGGTTTTGTCACCGAAATTTAACTGTATACCCTTTTCGATTGGTGTCGCGACTGGTTTGCATTCTTTCATACCAAACTTTTGCACCATATTCTTCAAATATTCAGTCTGGCTTAATTTGATTATTCCTTTTTCGTGATCCTGTTCAATATGCATACCAAGAAAAGATTCTGCCTTACCAATATCGGTCATTTCAAACTCTTGGGAAAGTAGTTTCTTGACGATATTAATCATTTCGATGTCCCAAATTCGATAACAAGTATCCGACATGTAACCCATCATCAAACATTTCCTTGCTTTTGGTTCCAATTTTCGTCGTTTTTCGGAAGGTACGTGGTTGTAACAAATTGAACCAAATATTCTTAAATTGGAAATAATCGGTCGCTTGTTGTACCACATCTCAGCGGGTGTCTTGTCAATGAATTGTTTGCCTGTTGCACTTGTCGGACATCTGTTCTTGATGTAATTTGCTGTCATTATGGCTTCATTCCAAAATTTTCGGTCCATACCACTAGCTGATAGCATTGCTAAAGCTTTTTCTTGCAGATTTCTATTTAGACGTTCAGCTATGCCATTCATTTCCGGGTTGTACGGAACTGTATACGAAATTTGGATTCCTTTAGTCTTACAAAAATTCTTGAAATCATTGGATACGTATTCGCCACCGTTGTCAGCACGTACTTTCATAACTTTGCAGTTGTGCATTGTTTCAGTCATCGACACGTATTCTTGAAACTTACTGAATACGTCACTTTTCTGTCTCATGCAATAAATCATAGATGCTCGCGTGTAATCATCTATAAATGATACGAAGTACAGAGATCCATCATAAGCTGGTTTCGAGATCGGCCCACAGACATCGGTATGAATCAATTCAAGGATTCGTGATGATCGAATGTTGCCACATTTGTTGAACGGTAGTCTTGTTTGTTTGCTTAAAACACATGACTCACAAAATTTCTCGTCAGTATTAACTTTCACGTCATCAATACCATCGACCATTGAATGTTTAAGTAATTTGTTCATGTCAAAAACATTCAAATGGCTAAGTCTGTAATGCCATAAATCTTGTGAAAAACTTTTTAAGTTGTCTTCACCTGTCAACCCAGCAAAAAAATTACGCTCTACATAAAATGTTACCTCGTATAATTGTCCTCTTGCATACGCGATGAATTTCGTTTCACCACCTTTGATAGCATAGGCATAATCATCTTCAAAAACAATCTTGTACACCCTCTTCACCAGTTTTCTAATTGAAAGTAGGTTGCATTTTAAATCTTCAACATATAATACGTTCGGAATTATCTTGATTGATGCGTCATTATTGTGCATAGTCCTGATATGAATGTCACCTTGTTGAGTGGTAGATATTTTTTCATTTTTCTTCGCAACAGAAATATGCAATTCTTCAATGTCAACCAATTTTTAAAAAAATTTCTTATCATTGCATAGGTCATCAGTTGCACCAGAATCCAATGTAAACGTTATTTGAAGCGGTTCACATATGTTTGCTAATAAACCATCCTTTTCCAATTCATCATTGCTTGCATCTGTTATAAGAGCTTCATTTTCAACATCTCTGATCGCACATAAGATTGAAGAGTTACTTGCAGCATTTTTGACATCTTCTTCGTCCTGTTCAGCTTTTGCGATATATGCTTTTGGATTCTTGACCTTAACTCTGCATTTAGACTTGATGTGTCCATTCTTTCCACACTTGTAACAAACGATATTATTAGGATTTTTCACCTTCATATGCATTGCATATGCCTCATTTGAATTAGAAGGTCTTGTGTTATTATTTTGCTTAGCAAAAACATCTAACAAACGAGATTTGGCATAATCTAATGTAAGCCTCGATTCATCCATGCCATTGAGTGATTCAATTAAAGCGTCGTATTTCTCATTTAATGTTAGAAATAAACTTACGATTAGATCCTGTTCCTCAGGTTTGGCACCAGCCAAACGCAAATCACGTACGATGTTGTCGAACTTCACAAAATGCTTCTGCATATCGACTCCATCAAACCTCATCACCATAAGTTGCTTCCACAAAACCAATTGACTAGTTATGCTTTTTCTTTGAAACATATTCAAAAGTCCAACATACATGTCTCTTGCACTCGTTTTGTCCATGATGTATGTGAGTTGTTCATCGTCGATAGTTTGCGCGATCAGACTTCTACATCTTGCATCTTTCGCTTGCAATATCTTCCTCTCCGCATCATCCTTAGCCGTTTCTTGCAAGGATACCAATGGATTTTCAATAAATTTCATCATATCCTTTTCTTCCAGGAGTAAGTCCAAACGAAATTTCCATTGCGTGAAATTCGTACCATCGAATTTCGGGATAACGACTCTTTCGCTGTCTGCCATTTTTCTTTACAAAAATTCAAAACAATTCAAAAACCAAATTTAACGAAATCTAATTTATAATGGCTCTGGGCCCATAACCTGAGAAATTGCAAACGAATATATTCCAGAGTTAAATAATTAGATTCGAGAAATAGTTTGAAAAAGTATTTTATTTAAGTAAAAGAAAAATAATATTATTTGATGTTATCAGAACAGCTTCTTAAGAACGAGTGAAAAATAAAGTAAAATATATTTACTTAAGTCTCAAAACAAGTTTTGATCAAAAAGTTTGAAATTAGTTTAAAAGTAGTTATATACATGTTAAATTACAGTAACCAACACGCCGTCCGTTAACTGATACTCCCCATACTATAGGAACAACAATCAAAGTAAACGTATGTCAAATGACCCAGTTGAAACGACGCATAGTGTTAACTTCAATACCAAATATTTCGCACTGTCAGTGACAAACTAATTAGTTCTCATTGTAAAAAAAAGTTTATCCATTGCAAAACCTTGCGCTTCTTCCAAACTTTTAAATAGTATATCATATTAACAGTTCGTTGAACTTTCAATTTTAATTATACGATCATAACTAAAATTGCCTCCGTTGGGTGTTTTATTTCGCTTGAATTCACCATTCACCTAACACTCCAATTTAAAACTTTATAATTATAAAATTTAATTAACCGATTTCATAACCCTCAGTCAAACCAATTTCATGCACTTTGTTCGCCTCTTTATATTTATAATCTGCTCAGCAAAATAATTAAAGGCCATGTCTATCTATAGCCCAATAATTGTCTTCGGATCAGGTTTCGGCATTGGGGTCGAGAATCAAAAATGAAGTTGTTACGGTCGAATGTCATGATTTTATCAATGACATCGTGGCCACATCATGGGATATTGTTATATCTATTGGCCACAAAAGATAGTAGCAATTTTCTATTGAAAATTGCCAATCTGCCACCCAACCAATCGGTCGGACCCATACACAGGGTTTATGCGGAAGTTACGTGTCTACTTCGATTTTTTGTTCATTCGAAAATGAAAACTGAAGGGCGTAGAAGGTTGTGGGTTGTTCTCTTTGAACGCCCACTACTTGACAACGATTTTCCTTTTCGGAAATTGCTCGTTCGATGGCGAAAAAAAAGGAGCGAGGTTATTTAGCTTGAAAGAGAAGATAGGTAACTAACCATTAAAGAAGCAAGTAATTGCCATAAAAGGAGCAACATGACCATATGGAATGCTGTCCGCAACAGCAATTGTTTTTGATCTTTAAGGGCCATGACGGTGTTTCACAGGACTTACTTTTTCGCAATCGATTTTTTGTGTCTATGATAGGGATTTGGGATTCTTTCAAGTGGAAAATTGATATGGCACACATGCTCGCAGCAGTCCTGCCGCAGAGTATAATCTCGTGATAGAGGAGCCGCTAAACAAAACAAGGAATTATAAATATAAGAAAGAAGAACTAGGACTCCGTCGTTGTATTCGTGTTTATCTTCTTTTGTTAATATTTCAGTTGAACAGTTTCATGTTTGTTGCACCCTTAGGTTGCCGTGTCTGCCTCTTACGTGGGAGGTTCGTGGTTCGAATCTCAGAAATATCAGAGACAAAATAATGTTTTCCACGGGTCTCACCTTTCGCAGGGAATGCGCTGGTCCTCTGAGCGTAATTACACCACTGAAACGAAGAACGCTTTCTAAATTAGCTGTTCTGCATAAAATTGTAGGTCCTTGAAATGCGCTAGGCCCCGAGGTTTCCATAGCTTTGTTATGCGCAGCCCTACTTATTTATTTATTTTAGTCTAATGCATAAAAATTTTCTAGGTGCGTACAAAAACTCGGAGACAGCAACGCACTTTTAAGCGCTGGTGTTCCTTGGAGTCTTTGATAATTCACTTACATTCTTCGCAGCCCTAAAGTAATTTGATTTGTCTTGACAGCTTTTACTGCTATGTTTTCCGGATGTAGATATAATTATTACTCCACGCGATAGATGGACTATCCATACCTACGAGCTTGGAAGAATTCTTACCTATGCTTCGTACCGCTAAAGAAGTCTCGGGTATTCTGAAAGTCTTCCGCTGAGGTGTAAGGCTTTATCCATCAGTTGAGCTACCAGTTCTAAAACCGCATAGGTATAAGGTCCATTCAGGTCAATGAGATAAGCTAAAGCTATAAAAACGTTAATTCATATTGTGTAAGGTCATATTGAAAGTCTTCAGCAATGAGGTCGAATATCATCCAAAGGATAGAGATAGCATGGTTCCATTAATTCTTCTTCTTCTTTTAAGGTGCTAAGAGTATCGTTATCTTATTAATCAGCATTTTTATATCACAGAAGATGGCGAAGTTTTCTCGTTCATCCACCATATACCTACTCGTCACCACAAGCTGCTCGAGTATTGATCATAGATCCCAGACAGTTAAGATTTTCAGATTTTGAATGTTCATTGACGGTTCAAGTGCGGTACCCCATCACCATCGAGAACTGATATCCTCACGTCAAGTACAGAAATGTATGATCTTTACTTATGATGGACAGGAAAGAGTGGTTGATGTACTTTGTTGCTTTGTACTTTATTTTCCAGCAGGCAGGTACAGTCAAGGACTGTATATAATAATAACTGTAAGTGATTCCACACGCTTCCTTGGTGTCCATCTGCTGTACTTTGACTTGAGTCGTTCGGGACTACAGCTGGACATCTTACTTTCGACTTCAACTGGTATATTCGGACCATTTTCCAATTATAATAACGTGCAACTTCAATCAAGTCTCAGAGCTATCAAATGAAAGTTTTGGATTGTTACCAAAACTCCAATGGAAGGATTCATTCTTGGCTCCATATTTAGTCAACCTCGAGCAGAGGCTGGATCTTGTAAGCGACGTTCAAATTAGTTCTCTCGAGGGTGTTGAGCTCTTAGTGTCATGTATAAAAAATGCTGCCCAGCCTTTTCAATCCAATCACAGGCGAAAGAACTGGAAATCCCCATGGTTTGATGATGAGTGTGCTACAGCGAGGAATAAATCGTTCAGTTTCCTAAAGCTAGTCAGAGAGACAAACTCAGTCGTCTCTAAATCAATGTATCGAGAGGCAAACAAGACCTTTAAGAGCCTCTGCAAGGGAAAGCAATTGCAGTATTCACGATCACTAATGGAAAGACTGGTAGAGGTCAGGGACAGTCGTTCTTACTGGAAAATAGCACGTGAGCTAAATGGCATACCGTTCGCGAAAAAAACCGAAATAAGCACTTCGCTGCTAGCAAACCATTTTAAACGGCTTCTTTCAAATCAAGAAAATCTAAACCAATTTCAATTTGCGTACCCATTGACCGAAAATGAGATCCTTGATCGAGCTATTTCAACTCAAGAGGTGAGGATTGTGTTACAAAGATGCAAGAACAACAAGGCTCCAGGTGACGATAGAGTCCCATACGAATTCTATAAGTTTTCTTCGGAACTCTTTGTAGAGAAATTAACGAAGGCCTACAACTACATTTTCGCAAATGAAAACTTCCCTGAAAGCTTAAAAAGAAATATCATCTTCCCACTTTTTAAAAAAGGTGATGTATATGACCCAGGTAATTACAGAGGAATTTCGTTCATGAACTGTGTCATGAAGGTTTTTACTGGCGTGCTCCTAGACAGACTTACGATATGGACCCAAGAAAATAACACTTTAAGTGAATTCCAAGCCGGATTTAGAAAAGGATACTCTACAGTAGATCACATTTTTTCCCTCACCTGTATCGCTCGTTCATACCAAATGTAAAAAACTATACGCCTTCTTCATTGATTTCAACGCTGCCTTCGACTCAATTGATCGTTAGGCTCTGTTCTATAAGCTAAGCTGCTTAGGCATATCAACCAAAATGATAGCAATGCTAAGAGGGCTGTATGAAAATAACTTAACGGCAATATGGGATGGAAACGAAGTATCAGATTGGTTTTCATCGACTTCAATAGTTAAAGAAGGTTGCCTCTTGAGCCCGCTTCTTTTCTCACTTTTCCTGGATGACCTCACAAGCTACCTTCCCGGTGGTATTTGTTTTGCTGGTACTAAAATAAAAGCACTTTTATACGCTGACGATATTGCCATGTTCGCAAGTTGTTGTTTCAAGAATATAAATACTTGGGTGTTATCATTACGCCATCGCTATCGTTCAAAAAGCATTTGCAAGAGAAGCTGTCAGAATCAAAAAAGGCTATCTACTGCAATTGGAACGGAGTTCTCAGCAAAAAAAATATTGCTCCCAGCGTCAAATTCAAACTTTTTGAAGCAGTTATGAGATCGATCCTCTGCTATGCTGCTCAAGTATAGGGATTCGTGCAGTACGAAGAATTCGAAAAACTACTAATGTACTTTATCAAGAAGATGTTTTGGCTCCCTATGAACACGCCAAATTATATGATTCATTTTGAAACAAGAGTTGTACCGATATTCATTTTCACGCTTAAAATGCACTTCCAGTACATTGCAAAGGTAATGGCACTCCCAAGTCATCGGCTCCCAAATGTTATCGCAAGATCTTTACTTGCGGAAAGAACACAATTTTTCGAAGAATGGACCCTCATTGATCGGGAACATGGCATTCGATTACTAGAGATGGATACAGAAACCTGGGAAAATGTTTTCCCACCGTCATTGGAGAAAATAGAAGAGCAAATGTTTGTTAATTTCGCTGAGTCAGCTCGTCAAAGTGAATCCCGAGTTCTATACAAAGAACTACAATTAACTATGGGTTCCAACAATTATTTCAACGATCAAATAACGATTAAGTTTATATCCCTTATCTTTAAGACTATAGAGGAGAACTGCTTCGTTTAAATTACCAACCACAATGGCGCCAAAGAACAAACCCAATGCAACTTATGTAACCTCCAGGCAACCGAAGTTGTTTTCCATTTTCTAGGAGTTTGCCCTATATTAAAATCGATCCTCCGCTTTTATTTAAGCAAAAGTATTTTGAACGTAGAGGAAGTCAAAGAAATCCTAAATGGACTGAACTGGACCGCACTAGCCAAATTCGTCACTTCAGCTCTAAGCTACCGAAGCCAAACAATGAACGAAGCATTCTAATCAACAACAAAATTACATACAAAATTCACAATTGCAATTTTAACAATCTAAATAATTTGAATTTATATAAAGCTTTAAAAATTATATGTTTAACTTTCTTTTTCTGGCTGACGGCAAAAGCCAGCGCTATAATTAGTGATATCCCAAAATAATTATAATTGTAATTATGCTCATCAATTTTATAAATATTGCTGAATAACTTAACTATACTACTACTACTACTACTACTACTACTACTCTTGCTTTCGACTTTCTATTCCTTCACACACACCAGCTGCTCGTTATTTAAGGCTAACCATATCAGATCTCCTAACTACTGTCGATCGAAAGATTTTTCGAACTCAACCAGCCCTTATGACGTTAATAAAACGATTTTCTAATAAGATCTGTTGATTTGGACTGCGTTTGGGTCATCCCATGGTGTAACACCCGAAACGCACACTTTTCGACTCATAAAACTGTTAATCCCATTTGTTGATGACTAACCCGCGATAAACTTATAATTGGTCATCATTTTAAGCTTAACTATTTTCCGCAGGCGAGTGTAACGATCTGAAAAGTGTTGGCCATCAGTTTGATCGAATTGTATATTGGTAGAAAGTGACTTTCCATTCTGGCTGTCATCTCCGACCTATAACAAAAACCTACAGCTCTCAAGAGTCACTTGTAGGACTATATCCATTACACTTATAGGGATCAAGCAAACTTGTAGCTTTGTGTTACAGAAATTTTCTTACACTTGTAACAGTTCGCTTATATTGAAAGTATGTAGGTACTTGAACTTTTGTGTTAAAGAGCCCTGCTGTCGCGTCCGTGGCGTGTCTACCTGTTACGTGGGAGGTTCAGCGTTCACAGAAACATCAAAGAAAAGGAAAATGTTTCTCACTTGTATCACCAGTCATGAAAAACGATTTCTAACTTAGCCGATCAGAAATACCGATTGTAGGTCCTGAAAATGCGTTAGGCCCCAAGGCTGCCATAGCTTGGTGGCGAAAAACTATTTTATTATCAGATGCCTGTAACATCTATAAGTAGGTACGTGTAATACAAGTGGATTATGAAATGACTAGTGTAAGAAATTTCTGTAACACATAGCTGCAAATTTGCAAGCTCTTTTACAATTGTAATGGACATACTTATACAAGTGGCTTTTAACTTGTTGTTTTGTGTTTCAGGCTCAGTTGTAAGCATTTAAATAAAAACCATGAGGCACCGATGAGTTTTTTTTTTCATTTCTCAAATTCTATCTCACCTGGCCGAGCACCTTTTCCTTTTTTGCAGTTCTAAACTGCTTCATTAACTTCTTCAACTGTATATCCGTTATGTAAAGCTTAGCTTTTAGAAAGTCCTTTCTAGAAAAATGTTTGTTCAGCCATCACAAGGTGTTTGTGGTTCCTCTTCCTTAACAAAAGTTTTCCTGAAACTGTATACTAAATGAGAAACAAAATAATTAATGGTTCTTCTAAAGAGGCATTAGAAAAAACGCAAGATGACATAATCAAAATAAGTTAGTCTTGGTGCACTACAAGCTTGGGAACTTTCGGAGCGTAAGGAGTTCTTCTCTATTGGGTGAGGAGTAAAGGAGGACCAACAATTTTGCATTTATTGCATTGCTTTTGCCCTAACAGGCCAGGCAAATATCAGAAGAAGGGCGAAGAAAAACATGGGATGTGCCTGTGATTCGAACTTCGAAAACTCACGTAAAATAGAAGTACTATTCTGCTTTCTTGAAGACAGAACACATTCCAAAATGGAATTGAGAAACTAGTTCTCATATTTTGAGAACTTAACAGTTTTCGGAGTTGAACACTCTGGTATCAAATGTGACAACGGTCTTGTCGCTCGGAAAAGCATCGTTTTCACTTTACGCGTGGTGTTCACGTTCTTTAAATCAAACGCAGTACTCCAAAATGGAGTTGAGAAATTATTTTTTATATTTTGAGGACTTAAAGGCCTCGACCCATAGAACCCGTTGCGTCCGTTCGCTGCCGGATTCAACTGACAGCAGTGAGTTTTACCGGACACAACGGATTGGGGTGACCCATAGAATCCGTTGCGGTGTGAAGAGAAAACTTCAAATTGGTTTTGAATGCGCATGTCATCAGTTCTGCCGAACGCAAAAGTTAAAAGTTGGGCTACTTTTTCCGTTGCGTCCGTTGCATCCGATGCTTATGGGTTACCTCTCATAAGATCGTGTGTATTTAATCGAACTGTCAGTTGAATCCGGCAGCGAACGGACGCAACGTATTCTATGGGTCGGGGCCTTAAGAGTTTTGGAAGTTGAACCCACTGGTATCAAATGTGACAACTGACAACATTCTTGTCGCTCGGAAAAGCATCGTTTTCCCTTTACGCGTGGTGTTCACTTTCGTTAAATCATACGCAGTTATTTTAGCAGCTAACATTTTAGGTCCACTCCGTTCCTTCACAAGGCATGGTTGTGAGAAATGCGATAGGCAATCGGGGCTCCCCGCTCTGTAACGCAACCCTATGTATTTATATATTTTTCTACGGAAAAATTTCTGTAAATGTAAATGTAAATGGTATCAAATGCCAGCATGTCAAAGAAATTAAAACGCAGTCAGTCGATTCTAAATTCAACTCCCTCGTCTAGATAAACATTGTTTGTGAAATTGTTTTCGAATACTGTACTCCTCCTTTAGAAGAAGTTTGTCCACAAAAGAAAGAGCAATGCATAACATAATAGTTGAGCATGCACTGCACTGCACAATCAAAACATATTGAAGGTGGGTATAAACATTAAACAAAAGTGGCAAAGCAACGAACGAACGAGCGAAAGGAGTAAATAGGATTCAAGAGCCGATAAAACCTGGCAACTTTCCAGAATTCATTTTTGTGGTAAACGCTCCTAAACGTAATGCTCGATTATTTGGAAAGAGTATCCCAAACCATCCCCCAGATTTCATTTTGTTGTTCATTTTATTTTTTCTTATTTGAATTTAGATTGAATGGAGGCGTCCTTCCTTGTTATCTTCCACTCTCTTTGGTGTTATGAAAAGTAAAGTTTTTGTTACTAAACGTCTGTGAACATATTATTCTGCACGAATACACAACAATACAGATTTTGGTTGACAAAAAATTCAATTTGCCTCAATCGTTTCAGTTGACGTGAAAACAACATTGAACGTCTTTTGAATTTGAATATTTTCCTGAGGGATGGATGATATGCAAAAAGAAGAAGTAGCAAATATGGTGTACGCAAATATCGATATATTCGCAAAGCTAAGCACAGTGGTAACAGATGTTTAAGGTTGGGAAATTCTAATGGGAGTTGGATAAGCAAGCACCTGATGAGTGATATTCGCAAATATGAGGTGTTAACATAATGCAGTTCATTATATTATGTGGAAAACAATGTTGGATGTCAATTTTGGTCTCTGGTTTGCTGATTAAGCATGAAAGACAATTGCAAACTTCTGATTATTATTCACCAAACTAGGTAGAGAAACCGCACGGCCATTGAAACACTTTGTACGTTTGATAAATTGTCCCGTAATGAAATCGGTGTTAACGTCGTTTTTGCATAATTTCGACCGGTGAGTTGCCTCCACTACTACTACTTAACACCGCTGGGCTATAAGCCGAAAACCATTGACTCCTTGAAAGACAATAATATTCGGTGCATTTTTGCTGAAACTCGCCTCTAAATGCTCCAAAAAGTGGTCCAAAATTGAGAATCTCGGTTGGAATTTATTCGAACGGTGGCCAATTACATTGAAAAAATATAATGGAAGAACCTTTTCGACAACATTGAATTTTGTGCATTTTATTTCTTCTTAAAAACCACATCTCTTAGAAAACTACCTTTATATGTGATGGCTCAATCCTCAATGCAGAAAGAGCCAAAAAGTAAACCACAAAATTATTTTAAAGCAAGGTTTTCGATTTCGTATGAGGGTCAATCAACAAGTGCTTTGCCTCATTGTCCGACGGCGCTGTTACCATCGTGCTGTTCATTCTTTTAGTAGCCCTTTTTTCTGTAGGAGGTTTTTGAAAATTTTAGCTTTTAGAGACCTAAGTACCGATCCGTTGTACTATCAGATAGCAACCTTCTTTTAGTAGCCTACTGTCAAAGTTTTAGTCAATTCCCTTCATTATTTTTGTTTTGACAGCTTTGTAAGCGAGCGTGCCAGTCGGTTGTACACCGAATGAAAAAACCTTGGTTGTTTTTTAGATTTAGATTTATTTTATTTCAGTATCTTTTACAATAGACTTAAGTTCTTTAAAAGCAAAAGTTAATGTATAATAATTAAAAAGTTATTTTAACTATAAACAAACTAATATAATCTTGCAGTAATCTAATTTACATAAATGGAAATGAATTCAATTATTTAACTATAATTAAATTAAAAGGATTGTTAGCCAAATACCTAAAAAGTATTGTATCAAAATTTAAAGTACCTCTTAGTTTTCTAATGTCTATTGGTAGAGAATTCCATAGTCTGACAGTATACACAAAGAATTGGCGTTTAGTGGCTAAACATGTATATGTTGGTTGCATAAAAGTAAACGTTCTATTTGAATTAGAGAAAATCAACTTGTTATATAAGTAAAGCGGGTCTTTTTTAGTCACTACATTATTAAGAGATTTTAAGGCAATGTAATTCAAGTATGCGTTCAGAGTACATCGTAGTAAATTTTTCTTATATCGAGAAACATGATCAAAACATTTGAGATGGTAAACGTAACGTATGCAGTTGTTAAAAGCGACGATAAAGCATCTTTTCTTTTCAGAGCTTAAGCAACAGAAAATTTGAGCACCGTATGTGATTATCGGAATAATCAGAGTTTTTACTAGCCGAAATCTTATGTTCTGTGGAGTAAATTGTTTCGAATAAGACAAACTCCTAAGGCGACCGTATATTTTACCAATAATACTTTGGATGTGGTAATCCCAGCTTAATGTGGAATTGAACCAGATCCCCAAGTTTTTTACTCTATTTACGTATTCAATATTTGTACAGCCGATGCGTATAGAAGGGAAATAACTAAAATCGAGTTCATTTTTATAAATAATTAGACATTTGGATTTGGATGGGTTCAGTTTTAAACAGTTTTTTTCCGACCAAGACATGATTTTACTAAGATCGCTGTTAAGTAATTCACCACCATTTTCAATTAGTCCTAACTTGCAACTTAATCGAATCTGTACATCGTCAGCATATAAGTCAATAGAACTATGCTCGACTTGAGAGGGCAAATCATTAATGTACATCGAAAATAGTAATGGGCCAATAATCGATCCTTGGGGGACTCCTGTGAAAAGGTTTACAAAACTTGAAACTCGATTGCCCACAACTACAGCTTGTCGCCTTTCAGAGAGGTAGGAAAATATGAGCTCAGCTGCCGAAGGTGAAAAATTAAAAAATTGTTTTAGTTTAGATATTAGTATTTTGTGGTTCACCGTATCAAAAGCTTTCGAGAAGTGAAGTAATCCCAAGAAGGATACATAGTCCTCATCAATAGCGCACCGCAGATCATCAGTAACTTTGAGTAAAGCAGACACGCAACTATGGTTGTTTCTATAGCCAGATTGGTTAATACATAAAAGATTGTTTTGTTTTAGAAAGGATAAGATTTGTATATGTAGTACTTATCTTTTCTAAAACTTTAGATAAAAAAGGTAGAATGGAAATAGGCCTATACTCAGGGGGAGATCGAGTGTTTTGTTTTTTAGGAATAGGAATTACCTTGGCATCTTTCCATTTATAAGGAAAGGTTGACGTCATTATAATGGTGTTGAAAACATATGTAACACAGGGTAGTATGTGTGGCAAAATTATTTTTATGAACACATTATGCATTTCATCGAAACCACAAGCTTAGACTTAATTTTAAGAATATTTGAAACTACGTCTGCTTCATCAATACCTTGAAAATAAAAGCAATGGCTTAAGTTATTTGGCTTTCGGATATCTCCAGGGTTTTCAACGCAATATTGTGAACCAGTTTGAATTTTAGCAAAATTGGTGTTAAGCTCATCTGGGTTCGATTCAATAGGGCAGACATCTTTTTGACGTCCAATGCCAAGTTCCCGAATATTTTTCCAAAGAGCTTTGGATGGAAGATCTGCACTCAGAAAGTTAGAGTAAGTTTTTATCTTCGCTTCCCTAATTTTTGAACGAACTTTATTACGAAGGATTCGAAAAGAATTTCGCAGTTCGGAAAGCGCTTCCATTTCATATAGGCATCATCCCTTTTTTTTTATCAACTCCATAATTTCTGATGTAAACAATGAACTGTTTTCATTGATTGAATTCATTTTTTTGAGTTTTACATGTTTATCAAACAAGTTTTGAATTGAATTTTGCAAAAAATCAATTTGTTCATTGACTGAGCTCATCAAATATATTTGTTGCCATTGTATTCGGAAAATATCATATTCAAGTTGTTCATATAAAATATTTTTGAAATCTCGGTATTCAAATTGAATTTTTTGAGTTTTTGGAACAATATTAAACGTTGCAAATATTAAATCGTGTTTCGAGTAGGCAGGAGCCGAAATTTGATCATAGAATAAGATGTTTTCAATATTATTTGTTAAAAACAAATCTAAAAGTGTAGCACTATTATTTGAGAAATGTGTGGGAGTGCTAAAATTGTTTGGAGTAAGGCCCAAACTGTTCATTCCCTCAATAAATAGTTTTGACGATTCTTTATTGAGTAAATCGCAGTTGAAGTCACCACATAAAATAATCTGTGAATAGTCAGACGAAATACTTTCCAGGGTATTAAATAAACATGAAACTGTGTAACAATTCATCTAAAATTGTGAAAGTAACCAAGTTTCGTGATGAATACAAATAAGAACGCATTTTCAAATCAATGCCGTGATCAATTTATTTTCAGGTAACTATGTATCATAAAAATATTTTAAGTATGTTCGAAGTTGATTTGAATATTTTCTTATTTTTAACCAACAACGTGATTGTTGATTTCATACTTGATCAAGAACAATCATATTTAACTAACAATAAAAGCTGAAATTATAAAAACCATCACTTTGGTGATTGAAATACAAATACACTGTTGAACTATTACCAATATGTGTGATCAACAATGTTCATACTTCTTTAATCAATAATATAGTTAAAATATCAGTAACATTTTGAATTTCAATAATTTTCATACTTAAACCCCACAGAAAACGTGATGTCCCACAACGCAACTTCAATTCATTATGATAAGTTTCGTGACCTTTTTATCTTAAGGGATAATTAATTATTTTTTATGTGTGCTTCAGATCAAACTATAATTCAGGCATTTATCATAGAAATATTAAATTAAAACTGTTGAGCAAATAAAAACGTGGCTTAATTCTCACGAACATACTTGATCAACAAGGTTCATATTTTATCAACAATTCAGAATTGTAGAAGAAACACAAACGTTGTTAAAGTATCATCTACATGTATGTTTTTAGTATGTAATGTTTTTGCTCAATGTTTAAACACGAAATTGAAAATGGCGTTGTTGATTTAAGCAATGAAAATTGTAGCATTTCAATAAATACAATGAAAATGCCAGCTTGTTTAGTTTAAGTATGTTTACATCGGCATCGTATCCCTCAACTACTGAAGGGATAGGGACGCTCACAGTTGCACTTGTTGGAACAGTCAAGGTCTACGTCATCACTTCTTTGAATGTCCGCAGCTCCTCGGAGAACCTTTTTCTATTTACGGTGTAAGATGGGAAAGCATCTAAGTTAAACTTGGAAATTTGATCAGAGACCCTTGCCCAGCCGAAGTAGTCCTGTCGCCAAATTACTCACCGAACAGCAAGGAAATCTGGAAAGGATAAAATAGGAGATGCCGTTGCAAATTATTCTTTAATTTCTGTGGATTGTAATGCGTGGGAGAAATAGAGTTGGGTAAAACATTACACTTCAAGGTTGAGCGACTAAAATAAGACTCTCTGTAATCAACTGTGCGAACGAATTTGGGCTGAAGGGGAGAACTGATTCTTATTCCTAGCGTGGCGGGTGTTGCGGCTATATTCTTTCAGTAGAGAAATGCACGAGCTACTCCTTTAGAGCACTGTCTGTAAAAATAGCGATAAGGAAGAGAGAGAGAGAGAGAGAGAGAGAGAGAGAGAGAGAGAGAGAGAGAGAGAGAGAGAGAGAGAGAGAGAGAGAGAGAGAGAGAGAGGAGAGAGAGAGAGAGAGAGAGAGAGAGAGAGAGAGAGAGAGAGAGAGAGAGAGAGAGAGAGAGAGAGAGAGAGAGAGATGAAACCTTACGAGTTACGACGATGTTTCAGAAAGATACAGGCTTTATAAATCTGGCATCGTTTTCAGAATCCTAAGCATTTTGAAGCATTTTCCCACGAAGATCGTAGTTTACATACCGAGTAATGACAGCTTTTCGGTTTTCGGAAAACATTCTCCTCCTCCTGTGAGTTCAATCACATCACATCTAAACTAAAGCGTATGCTTTTGTGTAATTTGTCCAGAAAAATGAAACTTAAACGTCCATGCCTTGAACACGTGAAAGAGAATTTTTTGCCTGGCATTTTGTTTCTCATGAGTTTCATTATTCTGTTCTTATTAAAGTCTATTAATTGTTTCTATTGCCTAATCCTGCTTTGGGTGTTCTATTATATCCCTCTAGTTACATTTGTGTGTATTTATATTTTAAACGTGTTTTTGGCTTTAGGTTGCATAAATTCAACTTGTCCTTGCTCGCTCTAATATTATATTATGAATTTCATTCATTGAATAACATCACAAAATTGTGCATACTCCACACAACAAAGTTATCTCATAATAATTCCAAAATATAAAAAGAAGCTCCCTGTTATATGAGCTTTGCTTTTCAAGTAAATAAAAAACAAACTCTTTTAAAATATTTATTCAAATTGGTGTACTCATGCATTCTTGTATCATCATACCGAGTAAAATATGAAAATCCTTGCTCAGGTAAGAGAGAGACGAAAAAATTGCAAGCTAAGAAATAAATTCAAAAATGGAAAATGCATGACTGATTTAGCTGACACATTATGCAAAATGTTGTTTATCCAAAACATTGTGCTTCGTCATCTCTCTGTTTACATAAAACCCACAAGATAAAATAAAAACCTCCATACGTTTCGCATTTCAATTAATTTTGTACCAGGTATGTTGTCGATGTTTCGTGATATCATTCTGGCTGACGTGACTAATTAATGTGCTAAAATGTTCATCTCTAGTAAATATTCAAACGCTCCGCTGATATTTGCTGCACCATGTAAAATTTTTGAGAGTAGAGCTTTAACAATCCGACAGCCAATCAACCGACAGTTGAAAAGCCACATGATGAAGTTCATTAGGGATTTTAACAACAGGTCTCAAAAACGTGTTCACCGAATATCACATTGTTTTTATTTGTATAAAATAGCCCCAATAGTTCCTTTACCATTGAACGAGAAACACAATTTCTGACTTATCAGAGGCCGATCTCTTAATTTGATGCCGTAAGTATCAAGAATCCGCAAAAGCTTCACAGTCGTTATTAGTAATTTTTCATTGAAGGAATAATTCAATGTATTTCAGTAAAAAAGGAAAGTAAAAAACCCTAAGTTAAGGATGAAATGAGTTCAAATTTCTTTTTACTGCATATTTGTGCATATATCATCAACTTCAGCATAGTTGGATGGCTATTCACGTTTGAACCGATAGAAAGTTTGGCATTTGACCTCTGCAGAGAAAATTCCGAGGTCCATACCTCGGTACCTACTTCGAACGATGAGAGGATTTTGAGCTTTCTTTTCACTATCAAATATGTAAAGTGAAGGTGAAAATACACGATGATGAGATATCAGACATTCGAAAACGCAACATGTTGCAGTTCTCTCTGAAGTGTCGTGGGGTGCGCAACTCATAGAAAACTTCTCTCCAAAATAAAGACTTTTTTTTCTATAATTTTCATAACAAGATGATTTGTTTCGTGTGTTCTCAAAACTTTGATCGAAACTCATCTTGAAAAATTGAGTGCAGCGACTGCAATTATTTATTTCATCTTCAATGTGCTCGTCTAACTAAGGATAATGTCGCTTATATGCAATCAACTGGATCGTCTTTTCGTTGTGACAAATGTTCTGTACTTAAACGCCGTTCACTACGTTTGCCCTCACAGACTGTTTCTACATTGGACAACAACAAATCATCTCCCACTTTCGCCAACAACTATACATAGCTGGGAGTGTTGCACCCAATATTAAAATTATTTATTTAATTATTTGATTTAAACAAAAATTTAATAAACAAAAATGTTTCTTATTAGTTTTTTGACAAATAATTTAATTTAATTTAATTTTATAAATCTCACTGACGATGGAAGCATTGCTTCTGAAATGTACATCTGAGGAAATAAAATAAGTGTTTTAACTGTTAAAAACTTTACTAATCTTTTCATTTATTAGATTAAAAAACACGTGGAATATCTCAACTAAAAAACTCATCAAATAATGACTAATCTTGATAAGAAAAAGTTTACTGCTGGATTATTTATAGATATTACCAAAGCTTTTGATATGGTAAATCACAACTTTTTATTGAGAAAATTGGAAAAAGCTGGCTTTCGTGGTTTTGTACTTAATTAGTTTAAGTCATATCTTGAGAACAGATGTCAAAGAGTAAAACTGCAAAAGACTAGGAGCCAAATTGGTTACCTCAATCTGGGTGTACCTCAAGGATCTGTTTTAGGACCTATTCTGTTTCTAGTATATATAAATTCACTTTTTTCACTGGATTTTAAAGCCAAACCAACTGCTTTCGCTGATGATGTTGCTTTTTCTTACGGTACAAAAAATAGTCGTTTGAATTTAGTGTCTGACATAAACTGGGATCTGTTATTGAGGGTGTGGTTTGCTGAACATAATTTGGTTATTAGCCCAAAAACTAAAATAATGTTTTTCAGTCTTTCTTCAGTGATTAACTTAGATTTTGATTTTTACTTTCATGCCTCTGAATGCAAAAGCTTTAAGTTACCTGACTTTAATTTTTCATCTGGGACTTCTTCCGATATTACTTATTCATGTGACCAAAACTGTAGCGCTAATTGTTTGTTAGTGGAAAAGGTTACCGAATTTAAATACTTAGGTCTTATTATAGACTCCAATATGAAATTTTCAAATCATACAGATAATCTGGGAAAATATTTTCGTTGTACAATACGTCATTTTTATTACTTACAAAATATTGTTTCAGCTGATCTTTTAAAAACTATTTACTTTGGTATTTTTCATTCCAAGCTTCAATATGGCATTGTTTGTTGGGGCGGAACATACTTCAACAAAATCCAACCCTTATTGATCTTACAAAAATACGCTGTAAGAAAAGTTTGTCGTAAGCCTAGAAGACATCCTAGTTTACCTTTGTTTCGCGAGCTAAAAATTCTTCCCGTGCGACATTTGTATTGTTTTAAAGTGCTAAAATCTTTTTTCATGAAATCTGGTAATCGTAATTTTCGAATTATTTCTAATTATAACTTACGAGGAAGCTCTTCGAACATTTTGACAGTTCCTTCATTTCGGACAACGGCGTTTCGTAATTTTTATACCATCTCATCGCATCGTCTTTTTAACAAGCTTCCATTTTCTTTGAGAATAATTACATCTCCTGGTATGTTTACTAGTCAGTTAAAACTATGGTTTTCAGAATTGGATTATTCAAACATGGCATCTTTTGTTTCTGATACTCTGGTTTGAGAATTTGTAGTTTTTCTGCGAGTTTTATATATTATTGTTTCATATTCCTTATTTTGTTTTCTTTTTTTGTACTTTGTACTTTGCTTGAAGTTTTTGTCTTTGTACTTTCATAACTTTAAATTAATATTGTTTTAATTAGATGTTCTTATATTAAAGTGGCATTCAATACTATTTAAATTACATTGTAATTTGAATACAGAATGTTACATTTTTCTTTTATATTTTTGTATTTATTAATATTGCTTAAATTATTGTTATCATATCAACTTTATAAGAGAAAAAATAAACTGTATCTATCTATCTATCTATCTATCTATGTTTCTAGCGAAATGGATGAAACGCACAGGGTCTCAAAATGGAATTTTTTTTCTCGTAGGTGACATTCAAATAAGAGCAATTTTCTCTACAACAAATGTAGTTATTACTATGTTCAGGACTTTGACTCTGAAGATTTTGGAGAATTTGTGCTGCTCCGTTGAGGTCGACAATGATCTACCTAAGGCCTTTGATGTCGAAGATTTTGCAAAGGCAATCATCATAGTTGGAAATATTTTGTGTAACTACTCAAAATTTGTTTCTTCTTATCTAAAAAAAGATAAGGCTTATGCTTATCTGGAGCACTCAAAGCTAATTGCCGTTACATTGTTCTTCCAGGGTAGCAGGTTTTCAATTTTTGTTGTGCAATTAGATGAAAATAAAGTGATTGTTATTTCACCTAAACCTAAAGGGCGGCGCGGTAGCGGCCTCCAAAAGAAACTGGGAGGCTGAAAAAAAGTGAATGCCCAGAGCGAGATTTAAACCCAAGCATAACCAGTCTACCTACTGAACACTCTACAACCGCCGCTCTCTTACACAAGATGCCTCAATAATAACTCCACTACGCAAAAGATATTGAGAAGAATCAATCCTGACTTCATAGGTTCACTTGCGAGAAACCGAAGCGGCTAAAAAGGGTTGAATGGTTAAATTAAGCAAAACAACGTACTCGTATGGGTATGGACGGTTTCAAGCCGCGGTGTTAAGCTGAGGCTGCTTCCTCGTAAAATGTTATCACCTCTTCGTCATTGAATGATATGACACCTTTTCCAGTAGTACCATCAACCATCATATCTATGTATTGCAGGTCCGGATGTGTCTCTTCGCTCGTCATTCTTCTCACCAGTCAGTGGATTCGCATAGTTGCTCAGTTTGTTTGTTAATTTACTTGCAGCGTTCTGATTTCAGAAGGATGGATTCCTGGTGCTTCGAGCTTTTTGTTGCTGTAGTACTCCTGTCGTTGACCGTCAAAGTTGAGTCTTGTGCAGATCCTCAGAATTTTCCTCTCAAATACTCATAGCTTTTTCATGTTGGTTTTGGTTAAAGTAAACCAAGGAGGGAAGCAGCAAGAGATGATTGGTCTGAGGAGCTGCTCGTAGAATAGCAACTTTGTCTTCTGGATAAGTCCGTTCCTTCTGCGCATCAGGGGGTGAATGAGGTGGAAAGCATAGTTTACTTTTTTGAGAACTGTTGTATAGCGTGTAGGTTGAACCGAAATCTGACTTCGAAGTTTATGCCGAGGTACGTGATGTTAGTTTTTTTTTTTTTCAACTTGCTTCCATTGGATAGTTCGATGGTTGTTCTGTGGCAGTTTGAGGCTGATCTTGTGCTGCGAAGTCTTTTGGGTCTCCTGAACCAGGCTAATTTGAATTTTGACGAATTTACAAATTACTTGTTAGTCGCCCTCCACCGTTTAAGTTCAGTCAGCTCAACAGCCCTTCGCTTTTTCATTAGTCTTACAATTTATCGTGGCAACTTATCCCCTTTCAAGGCCAAACCGTTGTCGGCGGTCCTCTCGACTTCTGAACGTGTATAACCGTTCGTTTATGTTTTTATTTTGTAAGATTTTTCCATTGCCTCATTTACGTTTCCCAATAGTGAGGTTTGGTTTAAGTTAGTTGGTTAGGTTCTGCAGGTGGGTTGCTGGAAAAGATCGCCTTAAGAACCCTCCCCACGATAACGGGCTTGAAGGTAGTCACTTAAGATTTTGATTATCGCAGCCCTGCTATATGGCGTGGAAGCGGATGAGAAAACCTGGGTCGATTCGAAATTACATCGAATGATTTATTATTGTTCCCGTATGTGAGGACGATTTGTGTAAAAAAAGATTCAACCATCCATCTGTAAAAGCTGTACCGTGACATGAACACAGCTAGAAACGCATCACGAGACTACGATGGCTGAGACATGTTGAGAGGATGGACGTCAAAACACCCCGGTTTGACGGGTTTCGGAAGTATGCTGCAGGAATGTCCCTTAAAGAGAGAACGTTGTCTTACAAGTTGCAATCAAGTAGAAGATGAACTCAACCGACTTTGAATGCACGGCTGCAGAGAGCTCGCCCGAAGCAAAAATTTTGGGTGAAAGATGTTGGTTGAAGTCCAGGCTTACCCCGAACACTTTGACTTTGAAACGTCGAAGTCTACTTATAAAATGATGTGCAAGACATAAAAAAGTTTTGATATTGTCAGTTAAAAAGTATAATATGTAATAATTTTCTCGAAAGGTTAAATACTCTCGAGATATTTAACGAAAATCGTTCCTTAAAATGGCATATCTCTTGCAATCTGCTGAAATTTACTCATTTAATTACTTACTTAGCTACTTGCTTATGCTGCTTTAAACGCGCTTATCCACATCAAAATTCGGAACAGACTTTGATTTTGTTGGCCCCTCTATTCATCAAAAGGCATAGCTGTCGTTGAAGGACAATCACTAGGCCCCTTGAATCCTGGAGCTCTCCTGAGACATGCTTTATCTTTTCTTTCATTTATTTTGTTAATTTTTTTTTTATGTATTTTATTTTATTTGTTTTTCTTATTTACTTTGCTTATCACAAAATGTATCTTATTTCTCCCTAACTTCGTAAAACTTTTGAATCGGATCACAGTTTACTTCATTCACGAAAAGTCAGCAATTTCCTTGAAATTACTCACATTTGACATCACCAACAATTTTATTTCACTACAAACGAAACGTCTACGGTTATGTTCAATGCCCAAATTCGAAAATTATAATACCTGCAGTTCGTAAAACGTGAGGAAAATGGAAAATCATAGCCCATTCCTTTCAATGTCTTAGACATATACTCTCCTTGTGTTGTCTTCTTTTGAGTTTTGGTTGCCTTTATATTAAAAATTGTTTCACAAGCAATGTTTTCAAGGCAGCCGAAGCTAAATTTACTATGGAATAGCGTGCAACATGACGGTTGCACCTGTTATGTCTGTTAAACTTGTGAAATATTTGGAAAGGTATTGAACGTGATGTTAACAAAGTGCCCAACTTTCTTACTGTTCCGCAATAGTGTTTTTAGAAGTTGTGTGGATTAAGCAAGAACTTTAAGCATTATCTTGGAGTATACAAGAAACATGAATATCGCATTACGAAAGAAGCACAAATTGGTTTTATATAGTCGCTCGACTTTTGTTCTTGTGGTTGTGGTTAATGGTTAAAGTTCGCACTATGTAAGTAAGCAACTAATGTGTGCCTATGTTTGCTTTTTTTTGTTATGACCGAACTTTAATTAATTTTGTGCATCGCACAGAAGCGATGAGGCATTTTTTATTGCAAGCCAAGTACAACATTCATTTTGAACTAGCTATTCGTTATAAGGGAAAGAAGAAATGAAGTTAAGTTACTATGAATCTTTTTTCCTATGAAACTTCTGTTAAAAGAGGATCTTAGTGCACACTTGCACATAAAGCCGAATAGATGGAAGGAGGTCTTTAACCCTCCTTTACGATTACGAACCGGCAAAAGTCGTGTCCACCCGAACTGGGGTCCAAATGGACCCCACGATTTTTTCTTCGAATTTTTTTGATTTCTGACTAATATTGTTCAGTTATAGTTCTTCTGGCTATTGTATGAATTGTTTCTAAGTATTTTATATAGAAGTGATAAAGAAATTTAAGCAGAGATATCATTGTGCAGGTATTTAAGAGGTCAGCAATAAAATTTTTCAATTTCAAAGTCAATGGAAATTTGCTTATTTTTGCAAATCTGGGATTCCCTCCTATCCCTTTCGATGTCTGTTTTACGTAATTACTGATTGTAATATTCATCCATATCAATGTTCTTGTCAGGTATTCCTATCAAAAAAAAAAATAGTCATTGTTTCAGTTTGTTCAGGTCTTCAAACCATTTTATGACCTCAAAAAGGATTGAATTTCCCCAATACATGCCAAGCAAACCTGCCACACATGGCTTGAAGTTTAGGTGGCTGAATGAAAGCTCAATGGTCTATCCACTGAAGTTTTCTATCTACACTAATTGCTCTGACCAAAGTACAGTCCTGGATATGATGTTGTGATGTCGTTGATGCCATCATATTTCAATTCTGGACGCAACCTCACTACTGATAATTTCTTTAAGTCGGTGGATTTGGCATTGAGGTTGCTGGATAAGAAGATCACTATTCTTGGCACGATTCGGAAAAACAAAAGAGATTTGATTAAACCTTTCGTATCGAAGGACGTTCTTGATGACCAGAATGAGCCTGTAAAGGTCATTAACAAAAAGCAGTATCGTCCAGTCCACTTATTCATCTTTGAATTTTCTGGAAAAATGGAGTTGGTGAGTTATACTCCGAAACCAAACAAACGAGTGGTATTGCTATCAGCACAACATAACTGCGAGAAAGCCACTTCTGGTCATCAAAGTAGGCCTGCAATGATACTGGATTATAACCGCACCAAAGGTGGAGTTGATGTATTCGATTAAGTGGTCTCAATATATTCATGTACACGTCAAACAAATCGCTGGCCGATGGTTGTATTCTACAACTGGACGTAGCAGCCCTAGCAACTTTCATCATTTTCCGACACTTCAATCCACCTAGAAAAAAGAAAAATTTGTTCGGAAGTGATAAACTCATCGAACTAGCGGAGGAACTGGTTGAGTCAGAAGTCAGAACTGAATAACCGTTCACAACCTGCAACACAATCTGTCTTGGAAAATCTGCATTGAATGCTCTCTGTGTTTTGGGGAGAGTTCAGGAAGTATTACCCGAACAGTCCCCGAAAGGCTCTCTTGTAAAAAGAGTAGATGTCACCTTTGCCCAAGAGCAGACGTCAAGAAAACCAGAACCACCTGCGATGGATGTGGCAGATGTTGTTGCCCTTGCCACACTAGAACCTTATGTGTTAAATGTCTCACGAAACTGCCCACAACTTCAAGTTAAATTCTTCTAAACATAAACTAGGCTGCTTTTAAAATAAAATAATTATTTATTAGAAAAAATATGATTTTTCATAGAATTTCAGTACTGGGGTTCAAATGGACCCCAGTTCGGGTGGACGGGTTCTTTTCACAAAAAAATCGCAGAAAAATCTGTAAACATCTGATAATCGTTTCAACTTAAGAAATAAATAAGAAATTGAATTATGTTCACTGAGTAAAAATCCCATTTAAAAAAAATTAAAAACAAAAAAGTTATTAGTGTTCAAACATGCTCTGGGGTCCAAATAGACCCCAGTTTGTAAAGGAGGGTTAAATCACAGTCTCAATGTAATACAACTGTGAAGTGTACATTATTTTACAAGGATCCCTTCGAAATGCTAAAATAGCTTTATTGTGTCGTAGAAATTACCTGGCTCTTTGTAGAGCGTGGTCGATCGATACTTGCAAAATTCGCAAAAAACCATTTACATGGCAATGAATGAATGAAAAACTATCGGAGGACTTGACTATTCCTTGCAAAAGGCGATACTAGTGGTAAAAAATATTTGGTTTGTGTTGGGACTCGAACCACGAACCGCCCGCTAAAATAAACTCAAACTACGGCAGTGCTACTGCTCCGAATTCATTAAATAGTAAATGAGAGAAATCTGGTCCTATGACATGTGACCACTAGGACAGATCTGATTTTTATAAGGATTTCATCCACCTCAAAATTTATTCTCATAAAGAGATGAATGAAAAAGCTAGGTACTTGAGTACTTACTCGCTAGCACTCAAATAAGTTTTTTCTTCTTGTTAACACTAAAAAGTTTTTACGAAACTAAAACACTGCCATGTGAAAGCATTCTCTCACCAGAGCTCGTGGTTCCAGGTTCGATAAATAAGACTTTACTTGCAACTTCTTATCTTTACTTTGATTACACCACTTTTCTATTCGTTATTTTACAATAAAAACTAGATCTGCCTGAGCCAGCGGCCTATTTATATAGAAAAGCATACCGCATTATCGAACTTTCTAGATAAGACGAGAACCATCAGTGAAATTTCGACCAGTTTGGATTCTAGATCCTCGCCAACAATAATTATATGTATGTACTTTGTACATACCTATAGAAACAACCCCTATTCCCCTTTTTGTGAAATGTTCATTATATTGCTTAAATTGATAGCGTATGGCTCGATTGGATCAGATTCTTCTTCGCTAAAAAATCTTATAAGATTAAATTTCGAAATCTTCTTTTAAATACCTTTAAAACTCGTTCAGGTGTACCACAGGGCAGCCAACTTGGCCCTATCCTTTTCATTCTAGCTATAAATGATGTTACTATTAGTTTTAGTAATTCAGTGGAATTTCGATCTTCGCAGATATGAAAACTTTCATGAAAATAGACCTACCTGCTTAGTTAAGCGCCTTATTTTACAATCCGACATTGAAAGCAAATGTCAAACTGTAACTTTTCACACCTATACTTTATTCAATTACTCGCTTTCTGAGCAAATATTATGCAAAGGTTTCCAGTATTATGAACCTTGGTTTTTATTATAGCGCTTATTTAAACTTTAACACTACGCATATAAACTTCATTGTTAGCAAACGAAGCTCAATTTTAGGCTTCATTGAAAGATGCGCTAAGGAGTTTACGGACCCTTTCTCTGTATAATGGTCATTTTCGACCCCATCTTGGATATGCTTTTGAAATATCGTCTCATTATTAAAGGTACAGTTAACAATTCAATGATAGAATCTATCGATAGAAATATCTGAAGTGACTTCCTTGGATTGATCCTTATGGCCTTCTATCGTATGATCAGCTTTAGCATCAGATGCAACAATTTACGCATCGGCGAATGAATTATGATAAGGTTCTTCTTCACCAGCTTATTTCATTACAACTTGATGCTCCTGTTTTGCTGTCCTTCATAGGCTTTAACTACCGAGGAGACTGACACCAACTGCTCTATTTGGGGTTAGATTATTTTGAATTGAGGAGACCTATTTCATCAGTGATGACTCGACTAAGGTCATGCTACACAACCTTACACGCATTTAGACACTTTATTAAAAAAGCGTCCAATTCAAAATGAGATTAGATGGTGAAAGAACCTTAAAGTACCTACGTGTTGTGGCCAATAATGCCCTCAATAGAAACCAGATTTCTTACACCGGCTGAAAACAAGTTCTTCAGACTTTCATTATCAGTCCGAAATCAGTGACGTCTTGGAAGAGAATTAGACTCAATCGACTGAACTGACTTTTTATTTGTGTATTAATTGCTTTCCAATTAAAACAATTCAACCCCGCGATATAATTCAAAATAACAGAACAGTTATCTACAATTCAATACAGAAAAAGAAATTTTCAAAGGCATGGCATTGACCGAAAGTCATGTCATAGTTCAACCAAGTAATAAAAAAAAAACAAATTCAACCATCTTCAAAGAGAAATAATTTTCTTCTTTTGTCGATATTGGTTCAGTTGCACTAAAACTTGTGTAAATTATGCCAGAAAATTTGCATAGTCTATTGAATTAAAATATCTTGGCTCCATATGGAAGCTATTAATTGAAAGAGTTGCACTATTGTATCACGACATAGCAGAAGTTGGAGTTGGGAACTTGCCAATTCAGCCCAAACAGTAAGGCTGTCTAAAGTGGAAAATATCCATGGAATATTTTTTTTTGTCTCTAGAAAATAATATTGCAATTTATTGTGATAAAGTAAATCGATAAATTAAGAAAATAAAACAACTTTTTAAGGGGAATTCAAATATTTGATTGCTGTGTGGTTGCAAGAGTGACTTGTAGAAAGAATGCTCTCCGAGTAATTTTAAAAATGTTGTAAAAGTCTCACGAATAAATTGTTGACAAGGAATGCCAACGAACATTCAGTTGAATGGCAGTTGGTATTGGCAGGTACCAGGTACTACTTTTACGAGCTAGTATAGCTTAGGAGCTTTAATGAAGGCATGGCATCAAATCAACTTTTTTTAAAGAGTGTCTTTCGCATCTTTCTTTCTTGTTTCCTATTTTCAAATTTTCACCCCCTCATAGCTCATAGCGTGTGTCGTTATGGAATTAAAAAAAGAACGAATCCTTTACTTGGCCGTTGGAATTATCGAGGTAGTCCTCTACCGCAAGTGTAGCCTTTCGTGATTATCTGGCAGGTCCTGCTAGAGTAGTTGCACTGCCATTACCTCATTTAGCCTTTCCGAATCGGCAAAAAGTTTAAGGACCCCTTGATTCTTCGTCGATCTATGGTTGAGTGAAGTGAACTACATTGCAGGGCTTCCCGAGCTCGATAGCGTATCGAAATCCTTCATTTTTAGAGTTGAATTTTTGAAAATATTAAATAAAAATCACGCTTCGCTTATAACTTTAAGACTATTTGCAGACACCGAGTATTAGTCCCCATAAACAAAAAACCGATTGAAGAGTGAAAACAACTTTGTTTATTGGTAGGGAAACTTTACCAACTTGGCGTTGTTGTGATACCAAAAAAGTTATTCAAAAACAAAAGAGACACAAAGAAGTCACTCCAACAGATTGGGAGTTCTTGCTTCACTTAAAAACTTTTTAAAATGTTCCCTCTTCAGAGTCATGAGTATCTTTGTACGGAGTACATTGCAGTAACAAACGAATTCCTCATTAAAATTGCAACTTAAACAATTCGAAAGTTTGGCTAAAGTCCAACAATACTTACCTACAACCTTACCTCTCTTAACTTAAGAGCCATGAGATTGTTAAATCCACTGATAAACATAAGTAGAAAGAAAAAAAAGTGAACTGGAAGTTACTTTGAACGAGAACAACAAACAACTAAGTCGACAAACATCTAAATAAAAAATGAAAGTTTTAGAATGAACTTTATCTGTAAACTGGATTTCAATCTTGAAAATACACCAAGCATCTCCTTCTCCGTGATAATTCGTTCATCGGAGATTGAATTTGATTTAAAAAGTTTTCACCTTCGTTCATGTTGTAGTAGTTTAGTAGAGAAAACTTTTTACCTGCTAAAAGTGAGTGAATTTTATCGCCATTTTTTTTACTTTATTAAGTAGTGAACAGGGAGTAATGCTTCAAATGAAAACGCTTCTATAAAATTAGCCTATACAAATTATGAGTAAAAAAAGAAAAGTTGTGTAAAAGTCTTAATATTGATTTAACGATTGGATTTCAAGTTCGTCTGAGATTAGTGTAATTAAAAAGAAACGTATTTAATATGTAAAAGTGTTGTTTTTTTTAAGACTTGTGGCTTTCAAGAAGTAATAAAACTAGTGTTATTTAATGTTATAGACGAGCAGCACAATTTTCGCAAGTCATGCACCACACCTTAACATCTACCCGTTCGACCCACGCAAAAGAAACATTGTTTCACTTTGGATAAAGTTTTCTTTTGGCCTTAATGGACACCGGAGGGTCTGTCGTGCAGCGATGTGAGAATTTGAGTAACACATGCTTTCGGAAAGACGTTGAGTTTCCTAGTTTTAACCTGGATCTCTTCCCAAAGTCGAACTAAGATTCTATCCTCTACTAGGCTCAGTACTAATCTACTTACAGACTCATCACAATACCTTGCTATCCAAGTGTTCAACTGATAGAAAATTTGACATTCGTTAAAATTAATGTTGGATTTTCATTTCTCATGCAATTAAATTGCAAGAAAAGTCGAAAAAAAACAGTAAATTCGAATCGTTTTGCAACGATGTTTAGTTATAAAAAGTTGAACTTTCCCAGCTCACAGCTGTTTTCGGACTCAGATACCGTTGGAAAAGGAATCCATGATACGAGTACCTAAAGATGTGTCCACACATCAGACAATGTCATCAATCAGCTCATTCATCGGCAATACTGAGTTCTCTATCGGCCTTATCCTTACCGAAAGCCGACCCGGATTCGAACCGAATGAATTGGATCCGGGTAAGCATAGTGTGAACGTACCTAAACATTTCATAAATCTTGTTAACCATCTTTTAAATTTTTGAATTTTCTTTAAAAGTCTTATTTATCGGGTATTGTTGTGGTGTGAAGTCGATATACTCCTTAAAAAATTATTTGTATTATTCTGGGAACGCCTTGTCGATCACTGTCCGTTTTCGTTTACCTTCCTTACTCACTGCATTAATATCTACAGCATCTCTTAAAACACATATTCGCCTAAGGTTCCTTCTTACAAAATTCATTCAAGATAGGTACACTTGAGAGTTGTGTTTGAAATTCTATAGTATTTCTGCATTTTCTCGAGTATGACCTTTAAGCCTCTGGAAAATTATTTTAGGAATTATTGTTAAACTCCTTAATCATTTATCATCTTCAGTTTTGTGTTGGAAACTTTCGAAATGCACCAAGTTATTTCAAAAGATTAATGTCGGAACAAACTAACAATTCCTTTTACAAGTAGAGTTACTTCAAACAGCTCAACCCATCATGTTGTTGTTCAATGTTCGTTGCACTGAGTGCAAACGGAATGCTCACGAACAAGGGAACGGAAACACTCGTCCGAAAGAACCATCAAAAGCACAAATGATTGAAATAATTTATTTATATAAAGCGAATCCGAAACAAGGATTTCAGCATAAATTCAACTTACGTAGACTATAGCTATTTTGAAACCCTTTTTCTGTCTGCACGCTTCACTCTGTCTAAACGCACTTGAATAAAATCCCTGCCTGTAGGCAGAAGTGCACTTTTGCTGCTTCTGCTTTAACTGTATATAAACTGCTGTTCTAGATTCCAATGTTAGTCATGAGATGACGTAAGGACAAATTTACATTGTGCTCAGGTACTATAAAGGTAGGCACTAGAAACCTCAAGATTTTCAAATGCTCACCAATTGAAGGGACATCTACTGCTCTTCATTTATCTTTGTCTTTCTTTTGCAGAGAATATGAAAGGACGAAGTTACCTACTTGAGTAGTTCTCAGACAAAGACATCAGAGAAGCAGTATTTGATAAGGACAACTGCAGAGCGTAATAGAACACACGTATACAGCTGTTCACGTCTAATTATTTCTGTATAAATGTAACTGTTTACTTTAATGGAGTTACCGAGTTAATGTCCTTTTTGGGCTTAATTTGATGGAGTGGTGTTTTAACGTCTGTTCTGGAGCACAAACATTTCGAATGGTAGCCAAACACATCAATCATGCCAAAGATCCTTAAACAAAAAACAAAAAAAAAAATCCCTTTGTTCTAAACACAAAGTCTGATTCTGAGTAAAGCGTCATGCTTTAAGGTCTGCAATTGGATTGTGTTACAGCAAATACATTAAATATATGTAGTTGCTTTTTGAGCTGTCATAAGGTTAAGTCATTAATTAATTGCCATGTTTGTAGCCATATGATTTGTCATGCAGACGCAGCATTCAGATTGTAGGAGGTTGTACGACCAACCGACGACGTACGTATGTATTTTGCATGAATGAAACTCTCAGTTGTTTTTGCAAAAGGCCCACCCACACTTGTACACATATAAAATTCTGTGGTGACAGCATCGCTAAAATAAAAAAAATAAAAAAAATAAGAAATTTTTATGTGCTCTGGAATTGCGGAAAGAACAAGAAAAAGGATATGGAGTAGTTATCATGAAAAGTGTCACACTTTAAGGATAATAAATTGCCTATTCTGTCAGAAACAAATTATCTCCGCAATGCTAAAAGAAAGCAAGTGAATATTTCATGAAACGTCTAACAAAGTTATTCAAAGTGGAGTGTATGTATTTACATCACATTTTTGTTGACGTGTTTTCTGGTTTCTTCTTGTAAGGGTTTTTTTTTGGGGGAAATGCTTCTTCAAACTTCCAATTCATTTGACAATTTTCATCGGAATCAGTTGTTTGATTTTGGTCCTAATTGTACCTAGAACACAATAACCTCGACAAGAACATGTCGAAAATTCGTTCCGATTGCTGATTTACTTGAAACTTAGTAACGAGAAATATCGGGTAGATTGAAACCATTAGCTAAATCGACAATGAAATGAAATATCGTCCTGGAGCATGAGTCCTTGTTCCTTTCATCATTAATAATAAATTTTAAGAAACAAAAGAAAAGACATATCACAAGGCAGTTAAAAGGGAGTTGAACGAATATTTTTATGAGAATGGTAGGGGAAGTTGGGGCAATATATTGACAGTAATACCGAAGTTCACAGTTTGATGTGGGTAGCTATGCTTTTACGTTCATTAGGATGTAGAATTTGATGCAAATAGACCATCTCTCTGGGTTCTCATAGGAACTGCGCCAGCAAAGAATCACAAACTTACTCCAATGAATGAGCTTAGCCAAATGGCCCGAAATGGAAATGGTTTTGTAACCTGGTACATCTGGCATCTGGGCATCTGTAGATGGATAGCTTGAAAAATAACCTGATTCCGTAGGCAATACAACCACACTGGAGACAAATGATATAAAAAATACATCGAGCAGTTCGTGTTTGTTCGTTTAGCAATAAGATTCGTTCAACTTGCAAGAATGCAAGGGCTCAGCAATTTGATATGCAGAAGCTCATTGTGTTAGGTGTTGGTTTACCTTAGGTTAGGTTAGGTTAGGTTTAAAATTGCTGTCGGGAAAACAAACTGACACACTTAGACCAATATTATGTCCATTGTGAAACCATATAAATTATGCGAGGGAGTACCTCACTTAACAAAACCATTTGGAGCTTTTAATAAAGCGAAGGAGATGCAGGGGATCTGTGTTCGCCAGATCGCTTGGATCATCAAGAAAATATTTTCCGAGATGCCGTTTTCTTTTAAAAGAGAGTACAGGACATGAGCAGAGGAGGTGTGGGATTGTCTCCTCCTTCTCTTCATCTAAGCAACTTCTGTAGAAGTCATTAGAGGAAATGCCAAGTCTTATGGCGTGTCTTCCTATCAGACAATGTCCGGTGATGACATTGATTACGGAGCTAACTTGCAAGCTGAGGGTGCTTGATTTTTGCACCTCAGGCCTTTTGGCGTTCGGGGTTGACTGATCGAACGAACGTTGGTGCTTAGACGTTGAGTCTTCGCAGTTTTTTTCATTTATTGCAATGATTTTCATTGCCCATTCAAGCTTGGCAGATTGCGTTGAATCAAGCTTAGGTTTAGGTACCGCACCTAACACCTTCGCAATTTTCTCCGCGTTCTGCCTCACTTTGTGGTTTGGGAAGGTAGGGAGGTTGGGATCCCCTTCGTTGTCCGTTCCACTGTTAGACACAGTTTCACGTTCAACTTGGGGGTAGAAGGATTGGAAACCCCTTCGTTTTCAGTTCCACAGTAAGTCACAGTTGGGGGATAAGGGGATTGGCGACCCAATTGGGGGATTGGACACTCTTTCGTTATTTGTCTCACTGTTAGTCACAGTTTCACCTACAACTTGGGGGAGGGAAGGTGTGTTTCCGGAGCTCGAAGGAGGTCCTCCCCTTTCAGCCACGGAGCCGATAGTTTCGGCACCCATACCGTCCGGGTTGGTCGACCTTGAATCCTTTGACATTGGACGGGATGAGGTGGGAGGTTGGAGCAGTGCTTTTGATGAGGGTAGCCCCTTTGTCAACATATCACAGTTCGCGTTAGAACCGAATGTCTCGGCCCCTCTACTTTCTGCAATAGCGGGGTCCCTTCAATACGGGCAGTATGAGTGGAAGTGCTACAGAGAGTCACTGCAACCCTTCCACTTGTGTGGGCATCCTCCTTAGGAGGGGCTTTAAAACCAGAGGGCTCTCCACATTTCTTGGTTAGCTTGTGAGGCCTTCCTCCAACTGCAGTCGGCTCCCTAGCCCTTCCGCAAATCGCTTTTTCTTCCTTCTTCGTAAATAAATTTGTCACTGGCGACTTATCCTCTATCGATTTCAAGCAATCGCCGGCAGTCACGACACCTGCCGACTTTTGAACGTATATCCCCCTTCGTTTTTTATTCCGTTTATTTACTTTTTCCATTATTTTCAGTTTCCAAGTTTTCTAACATTGAGGTTTTGTTTTGAGTTATGTTGGTTGATCAGGTTCTGCAGCTGGATTGCTGGAGATGATGTCCTTAAGCACCCCCACCACGACAAGGTCAACTCATAGGGGGTGGTTTACCTTATACGAATTTGTTTTACACTCAAATAACTGGAGTCTTCATCGCTTTTGAACTATCGTCATTGTTCGGGATTCGGGTAAACGGCTGACTTTATCGAAGCTTCCCATCTCCTTTTTGTGCTGTCAGTGATCTCAATAAGTTTATGAAGCAATCGGAGCCGGTTTCGTGACATAACAAATAGGATCAAACAATAAAAGTTGTTTGAACTCCAGTGTTTGTAAAGAAGTTAACGAGAACTTCACTATTCTCATAAAAAAGCACTAGGCCCAGATACATTTTTTTACGTAACGTCTTATTTATTTGTTTGAGAATTAAGATAAGTTGTAGTCAGTCTGTTTTGAATTTGATTGGTATCTACATTTATTCTATGGCAACTTATTAAAAGTCATTTGAGCGGATGTAGGATCCCCGATTGTGATGGCATAATCGTAAGCAGAAGAAAATTGGAGTATATTAACGTCCGGTACCTACTCTATATTCTAATAGGTAGTCAAGAACTACGATAAAGGCAGAACTGCTGCGATCTGGAATATTGCGGTGTCTCCAGCTGGACATCCTACCTTCGTCACTGCCCCTTGCTCCGTATCCTTGATCATTAGTACATGATGACCTCCTGCTCCTAGGAACTGTTGTGTCCAAAAGGAAGCAAAAGCTTTTGGTAAGAACACTAAGAACTCTATCACATTGTGGCTCCCAACTCCCAGCTTCAATGACTCTCCACATATCAACTCCATGGACAAAGCCAATTTACCTTCAACTCGATTTACTGCCTTGCAATTGCGGATAGCATATTGGCTCCGCCTGAGCTTGAGACTGTAAAATCTTTGATGAAGCACATACTTTTTAAGTACTTGTTCGGTTACGTCAGTCCTCAAAGACCTCAATGTACATAAATCAGCTGGTCCATCCGATGTCATTCTGAAGAGGAGTTCTTCTAAGCTGACAAAACCAGTGAGCAAACTTTTCTCCCTTCTGGACTCTTCTTAAACAGATGGAGCAGGAACAGCCTGTCCATAAAAGGGCGAATCTTTCTACCCTTCAAATTGCTCTAGCATCCTTTCTTTCCAAGGACGTTGATATGCCGTCTACTAATGAACTGTCCTTACGTTGGATTAAGTCTGATTCCCACTTTATAAAAGCTGGTGTGCCCCAGGGCTCCGTTTTGTTTCCGACTCTTTTCCTTTTTTTATAAATGATCTCTTGTCTAAAACTTCTAATTCTTTTACGGTTTTGCTGACGAATCAACCTCAGCTTTTCATATTCGTTTCCAAATTCGGATGAACTGGAACGGTTTCGTATGATAAGCACAGTGAATTCTGACCTCGTAACAGAGGGAAATAAAACTAGAGTATAACCCTTAAATATGGTCAGTTACTCCGAAACGATCTTAGCGCCTTCTTGATAGGGTACGAAACAGGACTCTTGAATTGATAGATGATAGTTCAATCGCAGGATCTTTTGACTCTCTTGAACGTCTTCGAAACCAAGCTGCACCATCCACTTTAGCCTCAACAACCGACTCGCTGGGAATGCTCGTCCGTTTTCGTCTCCTATCTAGTCCTCTCCTATTAATCTATTATAGTGTATTCATAAACCCTTAATGTGTGCGCTGATGATGAAAAAAAAACTCGCTGTCTGATGACCACCAATTTTAGATCCATATGGAATGTTCTTTCGAAGTCAGAAAGCACAAAATGCAAGTCCTCTAAGAAAGTACCTACTATGACTTGAGATGAAGATTCATTAACCATGAACATTTGTTAATCAAGCATTGGTTATCGGATAGCCCGACTTTCTTTGGCAGAACAGCTGTTCAGCGACCTTCAAAGTATAGGAAATGAGCGTCATTGAGTATTAGTTGTCGCTACTCTTCCTGCCCTTCTTATGTTGATGGATTTCGATTTTGTTTATATATCCCCTCGTATAAACTTAGAAATCGGAATCTTGATCATGTAATTAATCCATTTTTCCAAAACTCATAAATTGTATCTCACCTGAAACAGAACCTTTGCTTCATTTTGACTTCCTCACTAACTACTTAGACTCCGATGTTGGTTATTTCCTTTAACATGTCGATGACATGACATGAAAAATCAACAGCAAATTGGGGCAAGTTTACTGTAGTCTGGCCTAATACAGCCTGTTGATGGTGACTTATTCGAAACTGCTTTGATGACACATTGGTAGTTTTCCTGTGTTCAGTTAATGATACTCGATTCTTCTTGTTGCACTTGAGTGTTTAAGTTCCATCGCATATCCTTCAAAATGTCTGTCATCAGACGACGCATAATGTAACTGGCGGAAATATAATCCCAGAAACGCTTTACAGTCTTCCATACGAAACTCAATAAAATGGGCTATCAAATAGTTAACTGTTTGGGACTCATTTTCACCAATGATGTGAGTGATATTGGATAGTCTTGCGAACATTGTGTTCATAGCAAATTAAGTCCGCATGAGGCATGACTAGGACATGCTAAGGATGTGTTTACTAGGAGAGATTCTGCTACCATATGCCTTATCCCATAGCTCCTCTTGCAGGACTGTTCTGGTCAATGTTAGCAAAAAGTAAAATTTTAAATAATTGGGAAACATTGATACGAGACAACGACGGCAACTGCTCAAGCAGTTTTGATCCTTGGTTCTCATATGTTGCTCAAATTCGGAGTAGCTTTTTTTAAAAGTAAAAGAACACAAACAAAATGTACACTCCACAACCGCCTCTAATCTCAGTTGATTTGTACTTTCCATGTTTCAAAAACTCCTACCTTTTCTTTACCTAACGACCTACCAAAGGACTCAGCTCCATACACAAGTTGTAGGAGTTGGAGGAGTTAGTACACATAATTGAATTGGAAACCTTGGAGCTCAAAACCTGAGGAACACAAATTTACTTTCGAATCCGAAACAGAATTCACAAAATTCACTTACACTCTTTCGAGAGCAAAACGATGTATCATTGTTTGTTTGTTTCCACTTTATAAAGTGATATGCCAACTTTTGAAGTGGCTAAAGTTACACTTTCATAGATGTACAAAATTTAATTTCAATCGAAAGTGAAGCATGCACAGCACAGCACTCAAACAGCCCGTAATGCACAGGAAGTCAAAAAAAGAAAAAAAAAAAAAAAAACACACACAAAATTTGCATCAGGAGGCTAAAGGTAGATTCATCCTTCAGCATCCACAGCATATAACCTTAACAGCTTCCATCGTCGTATCCTTGCCCTTAGTATGTTACTCGTACATGAATGCGACTCATGTTGGAATTGATTGGCGATTGATTGAAATTGAAGTTCGAATATTGCTTGGAGTGATGTAAGGCTAAAGATGCTTACTACATATATACGAACAGCTCATTCGTCTACAAGTATTCAATAAAATTTTTTCTTTGATCAATCGCTGACGAAAGGATATATGGAGACGATGCAATATTATTGAGAAGTGTACTTCGTACGGAGTGCACAGCTCGTAGCTCGTATGTATGTTTGTTGTTCTGTACATGGAATTGCAAATATTAGCTTTAAGTGCATCAGGAAAAGAATAAATTATTTGTTAGTTCAAGGAATTCAAATAACTGGAGTTGCCTTGAACTGAGATCACACTTAAAAGTTGACACAGGAAATTGAGTCAAAGCTGTCAATGTCTGTTAAAATTTTTGAATTGAGTCCTTGAACTATTGACTGTGCTGAATTTTTATAGAAAAGGTTTGAAATTTGCTATTGTATTTTCCGTTTGTTTGGATCAAAGGGTCTATAGAAAAGTTTTATCTCTAAAAGATTCATTAGAAGTGAAGATGGGAGCACTAGAGGAACATGGATTTAAGTATGTATATGAATTTTTGTTGAAGAATACAATGAAATTGATAAAGGAATTGAATTTTATTGGTTGGGGAGGTACCCCACAGGGGAATTTTTAGCGTGAAGCAGATAAGTCGGGGAGCTGCGCTGTGTACCTGTGTGTACCTCCGAGATCGCGATGCTCGTAACTCCGGTAAAGGAAGACGAAGGTGAGGCACATAACTTGTTCAGTGTCGTTTGAGTATGTTTCTTTTTAGTGTGGAAGACTAGCGGCACTTTTTGCTATTCAGCTTTTATTACTATTTGCTAACTTATTCACCTGGCAAGGAGTAGTTTTCATAGACATCATCGGTTCTAATTTTAAAGATAGTTGAGAAGACTACGACAAGCCAGAAAAGTATTGTACCATACGGTAACATCATCGTGAAATATTTTTTAAGTGGCGCCCAATGTACGCTCCGTCACAAAAAGTCTTGGCTTCAAAAGGATAATACCTGCCCCGTAAGCGAAAGGAATTGCAAATCAAATCATCAAAATAAGTTCCTCGAGATTTTAAGCCGCCAGGTACTACCACTGCTACCCATAGGTACGTACTAATCTCTGACCGAACAGAAATACAAAAAATTAGGTGAATTTAAGGAGAAGGGAGTCAGAACAATTGGAAATATGAGTCGCAATACGAGAGGGTACGCTATCGTTTGGTAAACCGTCTTTTGTTGAACAAATTTTTTTTGAAGGCGCTGTAAGACATCAACCTAACAAGTGAGAGAATCAGATGGAATTTGAGCAAAGAAAACGGTGATCAATTCATCTAGATTAATTAAGCAGAGCCATCTGCATCAACACTGTTGTGGGGAATGCAGAACAAGGTATGTGGAAAAAAATTGCTCAAAGAGAGCCAGACCATTTCTACAAACACTACCAAAAAGCTAAGCAAACATGGTTGTAAAATGCTGCAGCTTAATTAGTAAATAGTTAGAAGAAATCATGTTCGAATTGACCTTCAAGCTACAGAGATGAAGAGAATTGCCTCGAAATGGAATACTGAAGTTTTTAGAAAGAAGCGAAGAAGAAGTTTGCCAAACTTCTAACATATCGTGGAGTGGAAGAATTGTCTTCCCTTGCAAATAGACACTAAGCTTTATTCGAGAAATTGAAAGAACTTGAACCAGAAGACAATTTGCTTGAAATATCCGATTAAAGAATCACAAATGCTCACGACATTAGTTCGCCCCAACGACGCATAAGGACAGCTTCTTGTGGATGACGAAAATATTCTGCACCAGGTGGCGACAATATTGTAATGGTCTATTGAACGATCGGTTTTCTCGAAAGCACTTTTCAGATGCTGAAACTATGTTAAGATTTTAGTTACTTAACTTGAAAAGAGTTAACTAAGCCCTGTGGTTTAGAGTGAGAGAGGAGGAGCCTGCCTAAGGAAAGCCAGACAGACTGACTTAACGCGGTACGTTACAAATCGGCTGACCTATACTCATAAGAAATTATCATTTCAGAAGTTAGATAAATAAAAACTGAGTCCCTGTCTGTTTCGTATTCTCCAATCTATCGACGTATACGTTACAATGAGATTTCAAAAACGAAAAAGAATAATAGGCCCAGAGAGCTCGTAGTGTATGCCAACACAACAAGTCCATCATTGAGAAAAGCAATAAAAATAGATAAGATATCCATGGGGTGTATTTCACTCATCGGAGAAATTGACAATTCCTCGCAAAAGCTATAAGAAAATTAATGTTCCTAATCTCAGTTTCATTGTACTACAACCAGTTCCTTTAAACCTAGAAAGAGCTATAAACCACTTTGTTTAGCAATTTATTTGAAACTTCATAGTATAAATAGCTTTATGGGCGAACCTCCTTAACCCTCGAAAATTCCTCAGAACAACCTGAATCTCCATAAATAATTTATTCTCACTGGCACACTTATGGGGTTTTAGCTAATGGCACTCTGTAGTGAATATTTAATATAAGGTGGTGAACAGAGACATAACATGAGAAATACCTGGATGGGTCTTACAACGCTTTAATTCAAAATTGGTTAAATCAAAGCCTCGTTAAAATTTTATTCCACAGAGCTTCACTAAACAGACCCATTAATGTAATAACAGATAAGTATTAAGGTTTAAAGGCATTTGAAAATGTCTTGTAGCACGCAGTTCCTGGGTTCAGAGGGCTCATAGCTAAACAAAGTTTATTGCGTCAGGGTAAAGCATGAAAAGGTCAATGCTTCCAGGCCACGGGGTTGTTTTTATTTGCCCAAACAATAAGCCTTTGGTGTTGATGTTTAAACACTCGACGCTTTGAAAAGCCAATGCAGAAATATGACAACACAGCCTCAAATCACCGATACAACAACACAAATAATGGCCTGCAAAAAACATAATAACGAAATGCATGTTATCAAGGTCAACATAACAGCAACACAACCTGTTATGAAATAGCACTCCAGCTAAATATCAATGAAATTTTCCGCACTGAATGTCATCGATTAAAATACAACTTACATGCAGTTCACTCAAAAAGTTTTATAGGACACCCGATCAAATTGATGAACAATGAGTTTCTTCCTCAGAAGGTGATGATCTTTTTGGCCATCGCTATTAACAAATGTCAATTTCCTGAGCGTCGGAAGAAAACGAAGATCGTGGCCATTCCCAAAAAGTGAGACCGAAACGTTTACAAGCGCACATCTCAGTATCTTTAAGATCTGGTTCTTCGAAAGCTTAAGAACAGCTGGCTACAGCTACAGCATCATTCCGAATATGTAGTTAGGATTCCGAGAGAAACACTCCACTCTTAATTCACTCCTGAAGCTACAAGGGGTCATTGTTAGAAAGCTCAATAACAATCAAAGCAGTTGGATTAAGAAGGCATTTGATAGTGTCTGGATAACCGGACTTGTCCATAAACTAACCATTTTACTCTTTTCATGTAGATTAATAAAAACTTATACTAAACTTAATTAGTTGTCTTCATTTCTGATCCTTCTACTAGCAAATAGACAACAGATTTTCAATCATCATAGCAGGAACTGATCAAGGATCGAAGGTAGAACCTTTCGTGTATAGCATCTTCACCTCAGACCAGCCACAACCAGAAAACGCCACCAACGTTCTCTTTACGGATGACTCCCTCAACCTCATTGTCATCTGCGATCGCAGTGTGAAGGAGTCACAGCCAACGACCTCTTAATTAATTGCTCTATTATTACTATTAACAGGTTGTCACATTCAGTTGCATTACATAGAAATGCATAACACTTGACTTGTATGTGTATCCATAGAGTGCATTGTACTCAGAACAATATGATTCCCAATGGCAGGCCACTGCCAGCCGACATGACAGAAGTAATAAGGGATCATATTGCTTTGACTGCATGCGGGTTATATCAAGGTCAGCGAACCAAACAACAACGGATGTTCCCACCGCCCCAGTTAACAAGAATGAAACGTCAGCGTCTGCCAATACGACGAAACCCAACACGAGCTTTGGTTTGGCAATCGACTGGACTCATTAGAGTTCAGGTAAAAGCTGACCCAGCAATAACTGCATGCTATAAAGAACATTGGATAATTACAGTCAGTTTGAATAGAAGCCGCAGTTGAATCGCAAGTTAAAGTTTAAGTTCATATATGTGTATCATTGTATCTATGTTGAGAAATAAAGTTTTTTTTTTATTTTACCTTCGTCATTCGAACTTAATTTGCGCGCTGTTTATGTCACAGCAATAGTCTTTGGATATGAGAATTTGTTTATGATATAGGTCATTGGGGCTCACCCAAAAGAATGTGATGATGAAGCGTTTTAATCGGATATCGAAGTGTGGTCGATTGTTCGATAACCAGAATTGGAGCATAATAACTTTGTATAAATAAGGTATGAATTTGGAAATAAATATCATTAGTGATCGTGGACTCGATCGAACATACTCCCTGGTTTTAGTTATTATTAGGCATTGAGCCGACAACAATTCCTGGATAGTTCTAAGTGTTTCCACTACCATACCTCAACTTTGCAGTTAGTGCGAAGAGGTTTGAGCCTACAGCAGTGAATGCTTGGCGAGTTGGTAGTTTGGGAACCAGATAACATTACAGCAGCTCGTAGGGTTGAAGAACACACAGGGAAGCTCTTCAAGTACTACCAAAGTTTGGGAATCAAAATAAACTCAGCCAAGCTTGAGCTCATATGCACACGAAGTCCCACACAAGAACGAAGACGTTCTCAAACAGCCATAAATTGCCACAACATCCGCACGAACTTTTCCAATGGAACAGAGCTCAGACTAAGGACGCCGATCAAGTATGTAGAAGCTCACTTCAACGGACTGATGCGTTTCAACTCGCATGCCACTGTACTTCTTATGAAAGCTAACTATGCCTTCCATGTCCGACCGCTGCGCTGTTGCCCAGTGCCAGTAACAATGAACTACGACCTCTCATGACATATTGTTTCCTAGTCTAGTTTACAATATCCAAGACAGGACATGCAAAATCTGGCTGTTTTCAAGCGGAAGGTTCAGCGCACCTGCACAGGCTTAGGTCATTATCCGATGCGCAGAAAAATCGTCAGAAGCTAGTATCATCCCTACAGAGAAGTACATGCTGAAGTCTGGAAGAAGCCTGTTGGAAAACCTGGCCAACTATCCAAAACAGAGAACATGCTCTGGAGAAGAGTACCTGGGTGGCCCTAAAGCTCTCTTAAGAATTAAGAAGCAAATTTGGCCAGGAGCAGCAAGTTAAAGCGTGTCTAGTGCTACCTCAACGTTGAGTTAAGTGTCCAGTATTTAGTAGCTGAAAGCAACCATTAACCCACTTTGTATCATTTCAGGCATCACCAAACGAGATTAGAGTTGCGATTCCAAAGATAAATCGATGACCGATGACCGATGACGCATAACCGCAGTTCGCGTCTTGTCGCGAAAAGTAAGACCAGACGTATCATTAAAATTGAGCTATGAAACTGGGAAGCCACACCACCGTAGTTTAAATTTCTAATGAATACCAGAACTAAGTGCTGAAACCCAGAATCATCACCATCCCAACCATCGAACCTCTTCTTTCCGGTATAGACTTCGCCAGGACCATACGCCTTATACACCGGAATGTCTACCTGAATGAATGAATTTATACTTTGGGGTATTGTGTTGCATGGCGCCCTTCTTGATCCATTGTGCGTGGTACCCCCTGCTTCTTATATTAAGCGATATTCTTTAATTATAATACTTCCCCCCAGATTAGTCTGTTTGATGAAGCTAAGGATCTGGGCTACACGTTCAAGAGTTTAAATTCCCTTTCTTCTAAGTAGTATGATCCTAGGCACTTATTTTTTTGGTGTTAAAGCTTCGCAGTCTCCTAGGAGGTGATCCGGAGATTCATCCTGTTTGTTAGTATCAGTATTGGTTTTCGCTTTCTACGCTTGTTGTCTTGAAGTGTTTCCTTAGTCTGCAATGTGCAGTTAGAAACCCGGCTAAGATTCTAACATTGTTCTCACTTAGGTGTATAGCGTCTTTGGATCGTTTTGTGTTGAATTTGCCAAGTAAAAGCTTGACTTGATACATTTTCCCTAGTTCACTGCTGTGTTTATTCCGGTTTTCTTCCTGCTTAAAAATTTTTGATTTCTACCTCGATGTGGCTCTCCGTTAATCCACAAAAAGATTTCGGTCCTTTGAGAGGTGATCCGGCTCCTATTTTTGCTAGTTCGTCAGCCTGCTCACTTCCTACGATACCTACATGTCCTGCCAAGTACCCAGTAGATTATTATCTTGTTACGGCCCAGCTTGTTCAATTTGTCAATACATTCGCTGACAAGTTTGTGTAGGAATTTAAGGCATTTGCGTATTGCATAGACTTCAGATAAAACTCAGCTTTATATAAGAAGTATCCCCACATAACAAACAAGTTAGTAACATAACAAAGAAGGCAGACAATGTCCGAAGTCCGATCCTATTTTATAAGGATCTTTTGTTGCTTATGACTTATTTGTTTTTATGTGAGACGGCAATAAGGACACGGGCAGGAATTGAAGCCACTTTTATATTAATAATATGGCCCTTTTTGAGGTGGCCATATTATGCCAAAATGATACTTGTTATGTCCTGTTTTCTGATCCACCCAAGACTATTCCAGATATTTATTCAATGCTTGTGAGTTGAAGGTTAGAAAATTTAGGGCCTGTATCCCAAGCCTTTCGATACTCCATTTCATTAATTTCCGTAATTAAGAATTTCCATCGCTGTGTACATCCACTCGAATAAAGTTCACTCTCTCGGAATCTAGCCCCAGGGGATTTGGCTGAAAACGAGTTGAAATAAAAATAAAGCAAATTTATTTAATATTGAATTAAATTGAAGGAATCTTTGAATCTGCAACCATACCATCGTCGTTTAAAAAATCAATAATATACCCGCTATTTAAGAAAGGAGATGCTAATGTGGTGTCTAACTATAGAGGATTGTCTTTCCTGGACACGCTTTATAAGTTATTTACTACTGTTCTCTTAAACAGACTGACGTCTTGGCTGGAAGTAAACAACATTATAGACGGAAAGAACTACTCTACCGTGGACCAAGTTTACAATCTTTCATGTATTATACAGCTTCAGCTATGTCAAAAGAAGAAACTATACGCTTTTTTCATCGATCTAAAGGCTGCTTTTGACAATGTTGATAGAAATGCTTTATTCTACAAATTATCTACTCAGGGAATCTCTTCGAAGATGATTGCTATTATAAAATCTCTTTATGTGGACACTGCTGCTGCTGTTTGGGATGGCTCTAGCTTGTCAGATTTCTTTTTCAATAACAAAGGTGTCCGACAAGGTTGTGTACTGAGTTCGCTTCTCTTTGTCCTCTTTTTAAATGATCTACATGATGAACTACCTATTGGTCTGTTTTTAGATGATCTTCAGATTAACGCCCTATTATATGCCGACGACATTGTCCTCTTATCGGATAATCCTGCTTATCTACAACAACTTATTGATAGCTTTAGTACATACTGCAAAAAGTGGAACCTTGAAGTTAATCCTGGCAAATCGGAAGTAGTAATTTTTCGAAATGGGGGGCGAAGAGCGGCTTGTGAAAAATGGTTCCTCAATAAAGCCGAAATAAATGTGTCAAACCAATACAAATATCTAGGTGTAGTTTTCAACCACAACATGTCTTGGAACGAGCATCTAAATAATAGATTGGGATCATCTAAGAACTCCATCAATTCAACATGGTGCAAGCTACTGAGAAATAAATCCGTCCAGCATTCTACAAAATTTAAAATATATGATGCTGCTTCTAGAGCTATAATGCTGTATTGTGCTCAGGTATGGGGATATCGTGAACACAACCAAGTTGAAAAATTGCAACGATTTTTTATAAAAAGATGTTTCCTGCTACCGGATAACACGCCGAACTATGCTTTGCACATCGAAACTGGTTTACCTAAAGCTTTTCTTACGTCTCTTAAGCTGCATTTTTCATATATAAGAAGAACCTTATCTCTTCCAAGTGGAAGACTACCCAAAATCTTATCAGAAGCCATTACTATGAAAAAAACCTTCTGGGCTAAGGAATGGTTGGATCTATTTCATAGTGCGTCGGTTGACTTTTCTTTCAACATAAGTTTGCTTGATTGGCATGGAATGCATAGTATTCTACTATCAAAGCTTAAAGAAAAACACTAGATTGAATTTACCACCAGCGCCACACAGTCCCAATTTCATGATGAGTATTGCAACCTGCTTTACTCCGAAGTACCAAACTATTTTGATGACTCGAACTCCTGTGATGTGATTTCAATCATCTTTAAAGCTCGTTGTGGACTTCTCAATCTCAATGGAAGAGCGTTCCAGAAAGATACTGATGATATATGTACAGTTTGCAACATGGATGCATCGGAAAACACTTTCCATTTCGTCGGAACCTGTCCAATCTATAAAGGCTATAGAAGAGCATTTCTGGGCAGCGACGTGCTCTCCCGCTCTCAACTTCTAAACGTTTTGAATGGCAACTGCTACCTTAACCTATACAATTTTCTAAAAGCTCGCAACCTAATTTTAAACGAATTTTCGTAGTTAATGAAATTAAATCTACTCACTAAACTTAAATTTTAATTTACCTCTTAACCTGACAGGCAACTTAAAGTTATTGTCTTAATTAATTTTTATACCAGCATACACTGTTTTTTGTAAAATCTTTTTGAAATAAAATTATATATCTATCTATCTATCTATCTATCTAATTGAAGGAATGTTCTATTTATTCCGGAAGAAAACTGTCATTTGATACGAATGATCAACTTTCAGAAGCGTTCAAAAGTATGGGATTGCGTATGACCAAACGGAAGACGACTCGAAGCAAGCCCAAAAAGCAAAACCAAGAAATTAAAATTAAATATGACCAATCAGAAAAAAACAAAAATGGATAGAAAAAGTTTCTGTAGCAAAAAAATTCATTTGGATTTTTTGTGAACCATTAACTTAAGCTGCTTTCAGGACAGTTGCAATTGTAGAAAAAGTAATAATCTTGTTATAAGACCATGTAAACCTTTCATTTACTCACTTCCAAATACAGCCGAATATTATATTGTTGCCACTTAATAAAAGATTTTACTTGTCAGCTCGCAAGCAGTTATTAATTTCTAAAAAGAAAAAGAAAAAAATGGAACAATTTTCGTTGCTTTCGAGATAAACACCATAATAGGATACTTTAAAATAAAAGTATGATAATTTGCGGGAATTAGCGAGACATTATTTTCATTTTAACCAAATTTCATTTGGGAAAGTGATTTCCTTTATACAAAGAAAAAAACGATGACTGGGCAAACTGAAATTAGTTGACAATTTCCAGTTGGTTTCATTTTCAGGTCATGGCCGTCTCTCTTATCGTAATGGTTTTTGGGTAGGTAACTCTATACGTACATACGTACATTATAGAAAGTATAAATGCGCCTAAAGGCGTTAACGCCTTGTTAAATTTATGGGAAATGACAGACCGGCCAAAAACTTATGAATAATTTTCAAATACGATAAATTTAGGTGGCATCCTTTAAAAGGATGGAAATAGTGGTTGTTGAGAGGAAGACAATTGTCATTGGCTTAGTTTGATAAATGCCTTCAAAGACTCGATTATTATGTGTGTATGTGTATTTTACACAGAAGTAGGTTACTGTTTGGGTATTGTTTGGATATACCGCGAATTACGTTGTTGTGATTAGTATTGGTGCTGTTTTAAATAGGGAAGGGTAAGGGTCTAGTTCGAAAACCCGACAAATCTCTTTGCATCAAAGGGAACATATTCACAAAATTTGCCGGTATTTAGATGTTTGGGTATGGGAACCCAGATCAATGTCATAGGCCCGTAATAAGTTTTTTTTGTTCAACTGAGAGAGAAAATCGAGAATAAAGTGAAATTCACTTAAAAAAACATAATAATAATCAAAATAGGTGACCTACCATCCGCCAAAATAGACTGCGAAGTCTTCCTTTCTCTTTCACAAAAAAATGGCTAGTCCTCCTCCTCCGATATAGTAATTTCATTGCCTGAAAAGCGCTTCCTCAATTGGCCGCTTAGAATCGCCAAGAAATTGTGGGTCTCCTTCACTAATCAGAAGGTTTGGTTGCAAGAAGTGCGCTAGACCTTTTAGCTAGCTCCCTGCACTGTCGAGGCATTCTATTTAGGTACTAATTAAAATGTCGCCATTGAGCATTGTCGTTTGTAAAACACCTATCGTAATATGTGATTTGATATCATGTCCTTTTGCAGCTTTTCTAATACGCTACCAGCTGTACTTTTGATCGAATCATAGAGACCGAAGTTAGAGAGTTGACTCAGAGCCAGATCGGTATTTTATGAACTTTGAATACGAGCTGATTTATACAAATCATTTACTTAATTAAATAAACAAATAGAAGTAAATAGTGTGGCGCAATGAAGCGGAGGGCTAAGCGCATTTTACACAACCATGCCTTGTGAGGGAATGAAGGGGACCTAAAGTTTTCTGCCGGTTCTGACCGTCTAATGGAAATTGCACTTTGGCAATAAATTTACTGACGAAGCACTTGTCAATTTAATGTCGAAAGCGTGGAAAAATATTTCTTGGCTTCTCTTGGGATTCTAACCAAAGGAGATGGCTCATTTTTCTATGGAGCCTAGGCCCAGGGCGTACACCTATGAGACTAGTACCAAAAGAAAACTTACGTTCAGCCCAATCTATCGAAAAAATCAGTGATGACCTCTACTTTTTTTTTACACCACTGTAATCCATTTCATTTTCATTTTATTAATTCCAACTTAAAGTTAAAGCTTAACAATTTAAATATTGGTAATAAATAATGAAGTAGAACAAGTGGAAGAAATAATCATTCAGTAACTATTTAAAGTTAGTGTTGAATGATCGATCCTTAATTGATTAGCTTTAATTTGATATATAATTACGCTATCATACATAAAGCATATCACGTACATTATACACGATTCCTAAAAAAATTTTACAAAAAATATGTTCGACAGCAAATGCATTTTTTCATTGAATTTTTTGCAGTAGGTACCTACTCTGTTTTTTACAAAACATAAAAACAAAATACATATTTATGCTACAAATGAAAAATAAAACTAATCTTCGTTTAGATCTATCAAAATACCGTCCAAAAACAAAGCTGGTGCTATATTTATTGCTTCCAGGTGTCTTGCGTAACCCAAATACCATAAAATGCTCATGACATTACTTAAACTCGGGATATTACCATCGATGCAGCTGAACATGGCTCTGGTTCATTTTAAGACAAAGGCACCTAAATAATAAAGAGTATTCAAATGATTTAAAGCCAGTTCTAGCAGAACGTTCGCATCAGCACTGTCTTCAATGGTTGGATGAAACTTATTAAGAAGTGCAGCTGCAGTTTTGAAGTCGTCCATCAAATGACTAGCAGCTAGATTGAAGAAATCTGGTCGAAATAGTTTAAAATCCCATTTAAATCGTCCGTTCACAACTTCAACGACCCATCTGACCATAGTTACCCAATGTCCCAATTGGCAGCCATCGCGCGACCGAACAACGAGCGACGGCCGCTGCATCGGACGATTAAAATATCAAACAACAATAACCCTATTGTGTGTCCTTATTAACACAGGAAAGCGGTCGCGCGATGTGGTAGCACGGTCGCAAATGTTTGTTTTATGATCGTTCAAGCTTTATCATTAAAGCTTTTCATATTCAAAGTGTATACTCATGCGACCGCCGCGCAGCCGCCGCTAAGAAAAGTAGTCTGGTTGCTTCAAATCAACCAATTTGATTTTCGTCGCGTTGCTCCTAGCAAATAGCAAGGGAAAATGGAATTCGAAGACAATTTAACTAGTGAAATTTATTTGAATCCCATTTTATGTATGTAATGTGTATATTAGTAAAAATATCTTGTTGGCTTCGCAGTTCTGGGTACAAGTGGTGGAACTTGCCAAATCTCAACCGGCTTTCATGCATATATTTTATTTGACGTTTTTGTATTTTTTTTTATAATTGAGAATTATTCAGCCTGGTCGCGCGATCTCGTGATGTGGGATTGCGTCTCTGAATTATCTGTGCAAAATAAAATTATCATTTTGTCTAAAGTAGTGCCTGGACGTTCCATAATCGTCTCTGAAAAGATGTTTCATTATGTTAGCATCAGATACAGTTGTAGCATAAGGTCCTATAACGTCCAGAATATACCCATCACAGCATGTGATCACAAAAGGCTTAACCAGATTTTGATACTTACGTAGGATGTATGATTGTTTCTGAAAGCCGTAGTTTGAACTTTTTTGAAGGTACACTTATGTTCCATCGCAAATGACTATAGATAGACGATCATTTTCACTTCAATTGATGTGTCCAAACAGTCCGTTGGGAATAAGTCTGTTCCTTCTGGATAGCGAAGCAAACGCCGCACATAGTTCGAACGCAATAAAAGCTTACTATTGTAACTGTCTCGTTGGAATGAGGACTGTTGGTTGTTGCGCTCATGTCATGAGCATGCTATGGTATTTAACAACTTTTAGGTCTGTCTTTTCGAAATACATATAAGGCATTTCAGAAAATTTATTTTATATGAAATGAAATATATTTTTATGATCTTTCATATGATACCTAAATCATTGTCCTACGTGCTATACTTTTTGAGATATACGTAATTATTTGCAGAAATGTCAGATTTTTCCCATTTCCAGCACTCAATTTCAAGTCAAATTATCTTTAAGAGGCTAGCAGATAGATTGGGCTGAACGTAAGTTTTCTTTTGGTACTAGTCTCATAGGTGTACGCCCTGGGCCCAAGTATAAATTTTTGGTACTAAAAAATATTCGTCTAAGAAGTAGCTTAATCTGATCACAGCTTTTCTGAATTTATCAAGTTAACTAGTATTGGGATTGGGACAGCAGTGATTGTAGATGACAGTCATGTAGTGTTTCAATTGATTTCTTTCACTGAACGGTGAGTGCTTCAGTTTCAGTTGAATTTCCAACGACATGGCATAGATAACGCGCAAAACATTTTTCGTCTCTTACAATGATTCCTCGTCCAACACAATCTTTTTTTACTTTCTGAAAATACTGCATCAGTTGATTTGTTTCCGAGTAGGTTAAGTCCGAGTCACATTAAGTTGTACAGATAATCGTACTCTTATCGCCCTTTGATTGGCTAGAAGTTCAGTTTTTTGATGTTACTTAACTTCTGATCAATCAGTGGTCGAAAAAAGTTCGATTATCTGAAAAACCCGAGCATTATAAATGGAGATCACATTTTCCTGCCTTGAACACTAAACGTAAAAGACAGCGTTAAGTGCAGTGAACACTTAACGTATCATAGCGTTAAGTTCGGAATGCATAGCGCTTTTAATCTAAAAAAGCATTAATAAAAAACTGTGGTGTGCCAATAGATTTCATTTTTTTAGCCATGTCTCCCTGGAGTACGAGGCATTAATCCTACCACTAGCCTCTTAAGGACTATTAGGGTTATTCTTGACAGCATTTGGCTTTTATTTGCAGCCATTGAGCAGTTAACTGGCCAGAGCCTTAACGCAAGGTGGACTTATCAGCGTTGGAGCTGCCGATAGCCAGCAATGAAATCATTAGCTTCAGTTTTTTTTTTTATAACTAAAATTTTTAATTATATGTATTATACAAGTTTTAAGACCAATAAAACGATTACATTCATTGTATGTCTTTGGTCATTTAAGGACCGGACGAGCATATCCAAGCTTTAAAAAAAGGACATGACAAGTCTTAGTTCTAATAAAGCATTTAAAATAACTCAAGAACAAAGATCAATAAATGCAAGCAGTTAATGAAACACTGTTAAGCGCCGACAAGCAAGGCAATTTACTCGATAAGAGCTTAAGACCCATCAGTCTTACCTCTTTAATGCTTAAAACGATGGAAAGAAAGGTTCAGATTTTCATACGTAAAACCTCACTCCAAATACACCCTCTGTCTCAGATGCAACATGACTACCAAAGAGCAAAATCTTGTGAGCCCGCAGTTCAAAATCTTGTAAGCAGGATTGAATGCACGCTTCTGGCAATTCTGGCTTTGATGCTATGTGCAATGCGTCTAGAGAACATGGTGTGTTGCAACAGGAGTAAATAATGACTGTCCACAAGGAGCCGTTCTATCTCCTCTTTTGTGGTGCATGCTAATCGACTCTCTACTTGTAATGCTCATGGATCAAACGCACACGCCCCAGGCATATGCATTTATATTCACCGCGCTCTCGGTTGGTTTCAGCCTCCAAACAGTTTATTCCAGAGCACAGGCTGCGCTAAATCTAATTGACACCTGGTGTACCAGGAACGGTCTCTCCGTCCATCCTCTTCAAACTGAGGTTGTCCTCTTCACGAGACGCAGAAAATTGACTGGTCTGACCCAACTAACACTTAAAGGTATCAATATCCCCATTTTAAACGGAGTCAAAAATCTTTTAGTAATCTTAGTTAACAAGTCTCTTTGGTCTAAACATGTCGAGTTAAAGATTCATTACTCGATTTTCAAAAGAAAATATTCTAATCTTATCAAGTTTCCACACATATTGAACGCACCAAGTACTATAAAATTAAAGCAAATACGGAGAGCTTAATGAATTCTCTAGTGTCGAATGCCGACAAAGACTCAAAAAGCATCCTTCCACCTTAGTTATAAAACGCTCACCCGCTTTTACTATCTAACTCATTAATGCAATAAGTACACATTTCTAGTTCAAAAACTCCTACCTCTCCAAAACCAATTGCCATCCTTTCGTAAATTATCTTTTGCAGCGTGCTGCAGAAATTCCTCGCTGTTGTCATATACTTCGGAGAAAATTCCTGGTAACCGTAATCAAGAATGTGAAGACTTTCGGATTGTATAGTGAGCGTTATTTGTTACGCTGGTTGCATGGCACGGTGTAAGTTTCCACTTCATTATCCTTGCATTTTCGGTTATGGTGTAGTAACCGCATTATGGTTGCGAAGCTGTAAAAAATCGTGGGTTGGGCAATGCTCTTAATTTAATGTTTACAATGTAGTTTGCCACTAAGAAGGGTGGTACGCGAAGGGAATGAGGATGTGGCAGGTCTCATTAAATTATAATGTTATATGCAAGGGTTTCTCTTTCTCAGCATCGGCATCGTTTGGAACATGGCCGTTAACACTATCATTACTGCTGTAATCGATTGTCTGTGAGAAACTTGAATGCGTTTCTATGTAACAAAGCTTTAGTCGAAGTATCTTCACATTACAAGGCAACTGAGGAATTTTGGTTCAAGTTCCTCCTGGTGTTGTAAACTTTCCAAGGCACAGTCAATTAGGTGAGCAACAGTAGGTTCAGTTGAATAAGGAAGTAGTGAAGGGTAGGTGTTACTGACAACCCTAATAAGGCAGAATTGCTTTTTAATCAATTTTAGACTCTGAGTTGGTCGTAGTGCACCATTGAATTTTAAGCACTGAAGTCGAATAAAACCTTTACCTTTACCTTTACTTCTTATAAAGTTAGGAAATAACTTATCCGTTATTTCACCAATCCATTGAAAAGGCCCATAAAACCTAGTTTCCAACTATAGACCCATAGCTAAACTCTCTCATATCCCTAAGATTTTCGAACGCATTCTGTATGAAATACTTTCTTTCCAGTGCGAATCAATGATATCCTCTAACCTCTAAGCAGCATGGTATCTGTAAGGGAAGGTCTACAACCACTAATCTAGTTGAGTTTGTTTCCTTCTCTCTTTCTGCGATGGAAAAAGGAAACAAAGTAGACGTCATTACCACAGATTTCAGCAAGGCTTTCGACAAAATCTCTCACATTTTAATCCTCTTTAAACTTTTCTTCCTCAGATTCAGCCCTATGCTACTCAAATGGATATCTTCATATTTGGATAACCGAAAATATAGAGTTCGTTTCCGTTCTACTCTTTCAGATCCTTTTGTGGCAACCTCCGGTGTGCCCCAAGGCAGCCATCTTGGACCCCTCTTTTTCATCCTTGCCATTAATGATGTCGAAAAGATCATCAAATATTCTTCTTATCTCATTTTACGCGGATGACGCTAAAATTTTCAAAGTCATCGCCTCCGATCGAGATTCTCTCCAGCTTCAAAATGACCTCGACTCATTCGTCTTTTGGTCTTCTAAAAAATTCCTTGAATTATAAACATTGCCAAATGCGAGGCAATTATTTTTTCTCGTTAAAGTTATGAACCTCCCCCGTCCCCCCAGATCCTATAATCTTCAGAACCTTTCTATTAACCGTGTGCAGCTTATCCGAGATTTAGGAGTTCTCTGCGACAAAAAATTAAATTTTCGTTCTCATATTGACGAAGTTATATCAAGAGCTAATTCCGCCCTTGCTTTTATCAAGAGATGGTCCAAAGAGTTCCACAACCCCCTTGTATTTTAATCCCTCTATATTGACTATGTTCGCCCTCTCCTTGAGTATGCATCGCTAGTGTGGGCTCCATATCAAGCGGTTCATATCTCAAGGATCGAAAGTGTTCAACGTCGTTTTCTGCTCTTTGCCCTTCGGAATCTCCACGGCGTAAGAAACTTTCTCACCCTGCCTCCTTACCGCGAACGTCTCGCAATCGCTAATCTCCACTCACTAGAAAACAGAAGGAATGTCTTTGACATCATATTCATTCACCGACTTCTTACTGGTAACACTGGCTGCTCCCCCCTTTTAGACCTTATCTCCTTCAACACTAATCCCCGAAACGTATGACCATCCCCATTTTTTTTCCTTCCTGCTCATCGCACATCCTATGGTCTCAACGAACCCTTAACCCATATGATGAGTAAGATAAATTACGTTCCTTTTCTTTTCGACCTCAATCTTTCAAGTCCCTGTCTATAAATCCTCCTTTTAAACCGTTTCTCATCCCTGTTGTTTAATTTAGTTTACTTTAAGTTTAATGTTTAATTTATTTTAAGCTTGTATTAAGCTAATAAATGGGGCTACCCCACCAAAATTAAAAATTAAAAAAGTTTCCCAACATCGAATCATTACACCCCTGAAGGGATAGGCAAGCTCGCAGTCACACTTGTTGGAACGGAAAAGGTCGGGGTAATCCCTTGTTTGAATATGGAGTTCCTCAGAGGGCCTTTTCTACTTTAGGTGTAGACGGGAAAGCATCATAGTTTAAATTGGAGATTCTTTTAGACCCTTCATCATCACTGATAACTCACAAGCCAGAACATTCCACTCAAGTAACAACTTTCCATTCAATAAGCAAATAGTGACCTGTGGCCTATTTCACCAAAATGAAAGTTACAACCACAAATTTGTACTTGTAGTTCACAATTACAAATTTGTAAACCCGTTTTTTGTTTCACCAATTGCAAGATTTTAGTTCACAAACTTGTGATCGATCCTAATAATATTGTAGGAAAAAGATTTGTAGGCCACAAGCGTTCAAAATTCCTGTTGCACCGGCATCAAAAATAACTTGTTAATTATAACAGTTTTTTCACAATATTGTTGAACAATGTGCTGCATAGACATCAAAGTGAACAAGGAAAATATAATATTTGTAGCCTCTTTGATAAGAGACAAAAAAGATATATTGTTCGGAAAGTTTTCCGATTACTTGATACATTCAGACAAAGTAAGAGAATGGGAAAACATTCTTAATTTTTTGCAGTCTCAAGCGCTTCTCATCAATAAAGACTAGAAATTTTGATGTTCGTTAGTCCAGCATATTACGTTTTCGAACACGACTGCGGTGAAAACTCTATGTACGCATCCGAAAACGGTTGACTTAGAAATCCCGTGCATATCGGCAATTCCATGGTATTGTCCTCCATTCCCTAGCCAACGCAAAGCTGTTAGAAACTGCTGACTTAGTGAAAAAGCACAGTTATTTCAGTCGAGTGAGCTATTTAGGGTACAATAATTAAAATTATTTCCTCTGCCTTGCATCGACAGAGACGAAATTTTTCATTAAAATGAAATAACTCAAATATATCATAATTTACACGCGGGCGATAAATCTTTTTTTACTATCATCACTTTGCCTACTATCGCTGCTGCTATGGCTTTGTCGTAAAGACATTATAGAATTACAAGAATTACAAATTTGTTACAAAAATTACACGTCTAACTTCACCTGTATAATATTCCTACAAACTTTACAAATTTTGTAAGTCTGTTTTCTTTGGTGAAATGAAAACTCACAAATTAGTGTTATATTAACAAGTTTGTTACTTGTAAAGTACAACTTTAATTTTGTATTGGTGAAACCGAAAAGGAAATTTTTCCACAAATTTCCTTTTGTAAAATACAACTGCAATATTGTAATTAACAAAGTTTGGTGAAGCAACATTTTTACAAAAACTCACAAACTTTGTTAAAAAGCACTTGTAATTACAAATTTGTGAGTTGGTGAAATAGGGCACTGGTTCTTAGCCGGTCGCAACATTTTGATTTCTAACCTTTTTGGGTAGAATTGGACTGTTAAAATCTGTTGGCAGCTTATCGATCCCTGTTCTTCCAGGTACCGTATCGTAGAAGAGCGTTTAGGAAGTCTTGACATTCCAAAATAAAAATGCAAGAATCTATTTGTCTAACTCTCTAAGCTTCAGGCGGCAACGTGGCAAGCCGCAACTCTCTTACTTTAGTTTTTGCATTGTGTACTTTACTAGTCCAGGGAAAAGGTGCTTTAATTTTCATGGTTTGATCACCCTTTTACAACCTTGGTAATGTCTAGACTTGTTAATGTCTTATAGAAATTTGCGTCTTAGAAGGGTACGACAGCAGCTATCTGATGAGCTCAATGTCGTACCTGGGCGAAACGCCAATTTTTGGAGTTGTGAGGTCACTGGATCTCTTGATCCTCCATGTCATTTCAACTTTCATCCTGTTAATGCCTTGTTTTAAATGCACACTTGTGAAGATCTTATTCTCGTAGGTATCCCGAGTATTGCTAAAGTCATTCTGGCGCTCAGTGCTAATTTACCCTAGAGTCGCCTTTTACTAAAATCAATAAGTCACTCCGTTGCTATTCTAGACTGTCGATGTGCTGAAGGAAAGCATTGCTAACCGACAAAATAATGTCAGCTGTCTTTCCATTTTCAAAAGACAATTTGCTTTCCACCTCTAAGCACACCTTTTGGCAGCCCAATCTGAAACAACTCGCTTGACATAATATTTCTTTGAAGACCTTTGGTTGTTAGGTATACAAAGACTTTTTCAATGCATTACCTTACTCTTTACCAAGCACAGCCGGAAGTGAACGAGAACGACAACAAAGTTTAAGAATAAGCCTGACAAAGTAAAAAGCTACAGAGCATTATACGCCACAAAAGAAAACTTTTCTGGTGAATTTTCAGGAAGACATGTTTCGTTCAAAGAACACCGAGCAATTTAATTATATCCACGTCACAAAATGCCCAGCCAGATACACTTTTGACAGGAGCCCAACTTTTCATTAAATACGAGACTTCATTTTGACATCATTCTGTCATAGTTTTTTAATGGATATCTGCTCCCGGTTCCGTTTTCTTTGAGAAATATTCTCATTTTAATCGCATAAATTCACGCCCAAAAAATCAAAGCTCAGTATTTGGTGGAAGAAAGAGTCTCAAGCTCCTCCACTCCTTGAATATAAAATTTCACTCTCAGCTGCAGACGGGAGTGGAACTACAATAAATATTATTTCATATGATGATCCATAATCCTCGACTTTATTAAATCAAAGCAAATTACTCAGAGATAAAAATGCAAATCATTTAATAGCAACTATACCTACCAGCCAACAAAATACAAAACCATCGCATTATTTAATTTGGATACAAAATATACAATCCACAAAACAACGCATAGAGAGTGCGGGCTAATAGAAAACCACAGGATGATAAAATGTCGATTTCCTTGGCGGTGGCGGTGGTGTTTTGGTGGTTTATAGTCAATGTCAAAAGGAATCGTTCACTAAATCTTGTCGCGTTATATGACTCGGGCGAGAGAGAGGGAATGCCATGTCTGAAATCTGTAACCTTACATCAAAGCGTGACAAATCGAGGAGTGGAATAATCCAAATGAGTGTTAAGTCGTCCGTTAAGGGCTAATAGCATTTCACGCCCACTTATACCAAAGGGCATACATAAAATGGGTGAAACTAAAATGATTTATACACAGTGGTTGCATGAATAGACCACCCGAATATGGCAATAGATTTGGTGGTTTAGATGGTTTACAAGGGAATTGCCTGACAAACAGAAGGGCGTAACCCCAAATGTCGTTAAGCGCAAAAAAACATAAAGAACAGAATAAAATTGCCATAGCTTCCATAACCCCGGTGAAGAATTATGGCCATCAAAATAAAATGCTTGCCTTTCACTAACAATCATTGAAACAAAAACAAAAGAAAAAAAGCTGCACAATTTTTGAAGATATTTGAATTTATAGTTTGATTTGATTTTCTGTGATAAGCTTTGACGCACGAAAGTGACTTTTTTACTTGTCCGGTGTGTAGTGGGTTAACAGGATGAATATTGATGGTGTTGCTATTTAACTACCAAGTCTTTATGACTGTTTTTGTGTTGATAGCTCATTTTAGGCTGCCATAATTTAATGTCATATTGTTGAGGGCTCAATTACTTCATTTGTATTCGCCAGGTGAATTGGTAGATAGGAAAAAAAGGAAGAGAGCGGAATAAACAGATTCTGTATTCAAATGAGCTATGAAGAAGCATTATTTGCTTTTTGTTTCTCCACACAACAAACCATGCGGAGAAGGTTTCTCTGGGATTTCTTTGTACGCGGATTTGGATTTTTTGTCCGAAAACATTTTTTCCAATCGAGGGCATTGTTTGTAGTGACTGCCGTAACCACATTTTCCCGAAAGAACTTAACAACTTACTGCCAAAACTGCTATTAAGGGACGTAAATCTTGACGTATTGCTAGGATAGAAGAAAAAATGAAAACTTGGTGCACTTATAGATCAACCCATTCGTAACAAACTCCACCGATCGAATTCCGTGTTTTGATAAACTCGTTAGAATTAGAACGCTGCTAGCTCGAACTCAATTTGTTGATCCGTTCATAAGATAAAGCACTACAAATGTGTTTTTACACAGAAACAGAAACAAAAACACAAACCAGAAATCTGAAATTAGAAAACAAAAAACGAAACAGAAAAAAAAACAGAAACCAGAATACAGAAACCGGAAATCAGCACCCAGTAAACAGAAAAAAAACGAAACAGAAATTAGAAACCAAATACCAGAAACCAAAGTTCAGAAATCAGCAACCAGAAACCCGAAAGCAAAACACAGAAACTAGAAACCAGAGAACAGAGAACAGAAAATGGAGAACAGAGTACCGATAACAGAAAACAAACACTCGTACAAAAACTGACTGCATGAGCTTAAGGCTGAAAACGCAACTGAAATAGTCAAAAATATTTTCAACACCGAAAATAAATAGAAACGCTGCGTGTTTTCGTCGCGTCAATGTTGGTACTCTCCAATATAAGCACTCGCTGTTTTAAGATAGAAGTCTGAACCTTAAAACGTTAATAAAATTATGCAGACTGGTGGCATAGAATTTGCGGGACTGCAAATTAAAGCCTTTCTTTTTGCTGATAATGATGTTGGAAAACTCACATGAAACTCTACAGTTGATGCTAAATAAGCTCCAAGAGTTCTGTAAGCTGTGGAGTCTTGTGGTTAATCCGGAAAAATCCAAAGTTATGGCTATAAAGAAGGGAGGAGGCAGAGCGACAGTAAAGGAAAAGTGGTTTTTCGAAGGGAATGCAGTTGAAGTTGTAACAGAGTTCAAATATCTTGGTGTAGATACTATTCACTCAAATTATGAAAATGGATACACATTTGAAGGATAAATTATCCAAGGCGAAAATCGCATTCAACGCTACTTGGAAAAATTGATTCGACAATAAATTCATAAAGCACAGTAGTTAATATCGTGTCTTTGAAACTGTAGCGCAATCAATCCTTTTTTTATGGTGCTCAGGTATGGGGAGGATCAGAATATGAGTCGGTGGAAAAACTCCTAAGGTACTACCTCAAAAGAGCATTTCATCTCCCTCCCAACTCACCGAACTTATGCTGATGATTGAGACAGGATTGCCTCCGTTGCTAATAAAGACAATCAAGCTGCAAGTTGACTATGTTCTCCATGTCATGCAAATGCCTGAACAGCGGCTTCCTAAAACTGTGGCCATAAAAATGGTGCAAAGCAAAAGAGGCTTTTTTAAAGGGTTGGGGTCAAAATTCTGCCGGGGTCAAAATTCTTTTTTCAAAATTCTGCTTTTCAAATTTCTGCTTTTAGAATTCTGCTTTTCAAAATTCTGCTTTTCAAAATTCTGCTTATCATAATTCTGCCAATTATAAAGAAAAAGAAGGTTTGGAAAATGTTAAAAAGAAACCTGAAAACAGAAACTAAAGATTACCAACCAGAATCCAGAATCCAGAACCCAGAAACCAGAATCCAGAAACCAGAAACCAGAAACCTAAAACCAGGAATCTAAAACCAGAAACCAGAAACCAAAAACCAGAAACCAGGAACCGGAAACCAGAAACCATAAAACAAGAAACCATAATCCAGAAGCCGGAAATCAGGGGCCAGAAAGTAAAGATCAGAAACCAGAAACCATCAACCAGCAACCAGAAACCGAAAACAAGAAACCAGAAACCAGAAATCAGAAACTAGAAACCAGAAACAGAAATTAGAAAACAGAAGCCAGAAACCAGAGACCAGAAAGCAAAGATCAGAGACCTGAAACCTGAAACAAAAAAACATAAACTAGAAGCCAGAAAATAGAGACTAGAAACCAGAAATCAGAATCCAGAAATTAGAAACCAAAATCCAAAAACCAGAAACCAAAGATCAGAAATCAGCAACCAGAAACCAGAGACCAGAAACCAAAGACAAGAATTCAGTAACCAGAAACAAAAGATCAGAATCCTGAAACTAAAGACTATAACCAAAACTCAGAAGCGAGAAACTATAAACCAAACCATAAACAAATAAACTAGAAATCAGAAAACAGGAACCTTAAATTAGAAACAAAACACAGAAGCTAGAAACCCAAAATCAGAAAGCATAGAACATTGAACAGAGAACAGAGTACCTACCAAGAACAGAAAACAAATAGGTACAACAACTGACTGCATGGCAAAAGCAACACATTTGCCTCTTATCTAGTACTTAAATTCTCAATTTAATAAATGTTTTCACGCCATAACCAATCGTTAAGACGTCGATAAGACCCAAAAGGGACAAAAGTGGAGTTTCTTTCTCTTTTACCCAAATACGAATTGAATACAGTATTTTTTGTGAAATGGAATAAACTTCAAATGAGAGACGAATATAGATATTATGTGTGGTTTATTTTCGTAAACAACTAAGTAGATAATATAAGGAAAACATTAAATGCATTTTCTAGCGTTAGAACGTCGGTTGAATGTGCTAGAAGAGATTTATTTTGAAACTGCACATTCTACTTTCCTTCAAATAAACACGCGTACAAAAAAATAAGTTTTTGAGAATAAATGGCAAAAAAAATCGAAGTCGGGTGACAATTATGCAAAAAAGCATGTATATGAAATCTACGGGGGCAGTCCGATAAGTACCTCCTAAGCCTACAAAAGAAAAACCAAAATTTTGGAAAAGTGTTGATTTATTTTTCAATATAATCTTCTTTTAGTTCGATACACTTAACCCAGCGATGGTCCAACTTCTTTAACCCATCTGAAAAATACGTTTTCTCGAGTTCTGCAAAGTTGGCCTCCGTGGCGGTGATGACCTCAAATTTCGACACAAATTTCTGCATGGCAAGTGATTTTTTCAAGTTTGGAAATAAAAAGAAGTCGCACGGGGCTAAATCTGGAGAATACGGTGGATGTTGCAATAGTTCATAGCCCAACTAGACCAATTTAGCCGCGGCTCTGAAGTGGTCACACAGTTGCGTTTGTTGTCTGGAGTGAGCAAACGCGGCATCCATCGCGCCGACAGCTTTCTCATGCCCAAAATTTCATGCAGGATATGACCCATGCGGTCTTTCAAGATGCCTACTATCTCAGCTATCTCGCGCACCTTCAATCGGCGGTCTGCCAATACGAGATCGTGGATTTTTGTCACATTGTCCCCTGCGGTAGCCGTTTTCGTGACACCTGGGCGTTGCTCATCAAAAACCGACGTGCGACCACGTTGAAACTCGTTGAACCAATTTTTGACGGTCGCCATCGAAGGAGAAGAGTCACCGTACACAGCATCCAACCGCTCTTTGATTTCGCTGCGTGATTTCCCTTCCAAAAACAAGAATCGAATCACTGACCGATATTGCTCTTTTTCCAATTTTCTAAAATCCGCTGACACGTTTGCTTCCACACGCGGTCAAAACAAAACTACGAGTCCAATTTGGCTGAAATTTCAACAGTAGCCTTCTAAAAAAATGTACTACACTATAGTAAGTTTCTCTTGCTATAGTGGCGCTATTGGGCGGAGAGGCTTAGTACTTATCGGACTGCCCTCGTATAGTACCATCGAAAACATTAACGGTAGCTCAAAGCCATCTATGTATCCGCGGGCGATCTAAAAATTACAGGGGAATGTTAGTAGTACGCCGGCGGATACATAGATGGCTTTCAGGGACCGTTTTTGTTTTCGATAGTACTAGAGGTTCCATATACAATGCTGAAAATATGGTAGCGCGAAAGAGAAAACCGTCGAGAAAAATTTATCTCATTAGCACTACCGCTTTTTTTGAAGAGTGAGTGACAGATTTTCAACGACCTCTGAGCAAAAGCTACTTTAGAAGGTTTTAAATAAGTTCTGCAAAATGTCATATGAAAAACGATTGTCAAGGAATTATTTAACCTATCCTTAAGAGTTTTTGGTTACACCTGAAAGAAAAACCACCTACAAAGAGCTTATTAATAGGTAAATAAGTGGAATAGTATTCTTAAGTATAAATTAAGTTCAAGTTAAGTGCTGAGCAATTTTTTGGTACAACTCTTAAAGAGCTTGTGTGTTGCTTGGGCGGGCTTAAAGAGTTAAAAACATCTTCCATCAGTGAAAGTAAATGAAAACGCTACGTGTTTTCGTCGTGTCAACATGGGTACTCTCCAATATAAACCCTCGCTGCTTTAAGAGAGAAGTCTGAACCTTAAAACGTTGTGGAAATCATTCAGACTTATAGAAATCCAAAATCGGTAGGGTTCCCAAAACTTTCTGGGGTTATCGGGGTGTAGGTACCTATGGGAAGATCACAAGTGTGATACAGAAAATTAAGAAAGTTCTGAACCCTTCACAGTTTCAAAAGTCTCTGTGCCTCAAACACAACACAACTAGTCTCGCAAGACAAGGCATACCTCACAAGTGGATCACTAGCGCGAAGCAGTTAAGTTGTGACGTCCTTTTTGCTTTCCAGCCGAGATTTTGCTTGTCGGACTAGCCGTGGTCTAAAGAATAATTCTCGAGAATGACTGCTTCACTTAATCGGCTGCGGCAGTAAAACTGCTTAACTTTTTCATTGAACTGTTTTCTTAAATCTAAGATTACATTACATTTAGATATATATTTGTTTTGTTGGCACAGAAGGGGCCCAACTTTAAATAATGTGTTGTGTTGCTAAAATAATTATTAAGATTGCTGCCTATGAAGAGAAAAAAATAAACATTTATATGGTTGAATTTGAGTAGTCTTGGGTTGTTCAGATCTGGTTGTCTTTATCGGCTGCGGCAGGGACGATTAAGTTGCGTATGTAACTATCGGGGTAGGAACTGCATGTGAGTTATACTTGGCGAGTAAACAGTCTGGAATTATTGTTGCTGTTGTTTGGGTATGACGGTGATACATTCGTAGTTCAGTGGTGCTGTCGACTCCGAATGCTTATTGTGGTATGAAAGGCACCAAGTACCAAGATGGTACCAAAATTAGCAGGCAGCATGAACGCTTCGTTTCTAGCTACGGTCTCTTCGAGATGACGATGCTCGTTACACCACAAAGAGTAAGAAGAAGAAGAATAAAGGAGACGATTCAACACTAAGTCTGTTAGCAAGAATATTGACTTATGCATTTTACCACATTTGAATTCGACAAAATTACCTACCGTGTCATTTGAAACTGTTTCCTAGAGCCATTTTTTCTGATCTTTAACAAATGAAAGAAAGATAAGACCGAGAGTTGAAAATAATATCCAACAAATGGTCTTTTTCTTGACCCTTTGTTAGGTCCGAAGCCGGAATGTAAGACGAAGCTCATATTTCAACTTGACATAAGTCGTTAGTAGTCGTACCAAACAAACAGACTCTACCATTGGTAAGCTCCAACAATGGATTTATAAGATAAATTGAATTTTTTTATTTTCTATTCAAAAACGTTCAATGAACTGAAACATCTTGTTCTGAATTCCCTGAATTCTTAGCTACGTTCATTCTTTGAGATGTTATGTTTGTAAGTACTACTGAACAGTGCCCCGTGATTGAAATACATATTTATATTATATATTATTTCCCTCTTCTTTTTTTTTAATAAAATTCATCCTTGTCAATATACACACTTTAGTTTCGACCCGAAGGACAACTTTCCGACAAATCTTTCATATAAAAGAGCAAACTAAGAGAAACGATATTTATTGTGCCTCAAGTCAACTTTTGTTTCTTTTTTTATTTTTAACAAGAAACAACGATTGCTATTTCGTTGACATCGTAAGAAGAGGCAACCTAAGTACATGTAGCAAACAATTGAATGAAAGATAAGTTAAGGAGTAAGCTCCAAGCTCCAACAAAAAGCATCACATCAATTGTATTTTGTTCAGTTGTTCTGTTTCTGTGTATACGTGCAGAGTGCATCCGTTTATAGAATCCATGAGAATATCTCTTTACAAGGTTTTTGTAGCTCTTATTGATTTTGGTTTTCAACGGAGCAAGGAAGCAACCGAATATTATATATGAACAATTTTGTATTTTCCTTAAATGGTAAAATCATTCGTTGGAACGGAATGAGTTGGGTGCATAAAGAGAAGAGCTCTAATCGCAAGTCACTGCTGAATGGAAATGGCACCGTTGAGTTTCTTCCTTGATGGCTGGAATGAACCGAGAAATCCTTCCGGAAGAAATGCGAAATCAAGATGATTGAAAATGTTTTCGGATATAAAAGAATTTATACAACTGGTTTGGGGATGAAAATTCTTGTTCAATTAAATTCGATTAAGTGTTGAAAAGTATTGAATCAGCTCTTCTACGAACGCAATTGCTTGGAAGGAAGATATACGAGTATAGAGGAGGGAGGTTTTGATGAGCATTCTAAAATTAGACGATAGTATTGCATTTTGGTATGAGTGTAGATTTGTGTACTTAGTTTCATGATTTGGAATTTCAATATAGTGATTATGAGAAGATATACAAGGGATATATTTCCAAGGGCTTACATTAATGAACTCATAATGTTTTCAAGTGTGCTGTTAAACTTCCACAACTGCATTCGAAGAGGAAAAAGAGGAATTTCACGCGTTACGGAAGCAAATTCCTAACTGAAGCTAAATACAGTCACAGCCTTGAGAGATCCTTCATTAAGAAGGATGAATGGATTCATTGAACTGATTTGTTATTTGTTGCAGTGGCGTAGCTAATTTTGGACCACTGGAAGCATTGGAAGGGGGTGTAGTCAAGAGTCTATGAGTTGAATAAATATTTCCAATATACCAATATGTGTTGTAAGGGCTCACTGCTGAACCTAACCTAGTTAGAAAAGCTTAGCAAATAAAATGATTATATTGACTTAGTAACTGGCTTGACTTTTAATAACGAGACTGATTCCATGAAAAAATCATGTTTAAAAATTATTCTAAAACCTTGCCATCCCCTTCAAAGTAGTCCCCTAAGCGAAGCTATACAACGATTCCAGCGATTGTCGATTTTATTCTGCGGAAGAAAGAAAGTCATAAGGGTAACATATCGGGCGAATAAGGCGGCTGTTGCAAAACGGGGATCCCTTCAGAGGCTAAATACTGGGACACGCTGATTGTGGTCTGGCACGGCACGCTGTCGTGATGAAGGATCATATTAAGAGCGATGTTTGGGTGCACCATGTTGACTCGCTTTCGCAATCCTTCCAGTACTTGGCGATAGTAGACTTGATTTACGAATTGCCCCGATCGATGGCATAAATTCTTTGTGGACGATTCCACGGTTATCAAAAAGGTAGTAGTTAACGTTTTAGTGACGAGCACCAACAAAACACGTCTACTCAACAACGACACAGTAGGCGAACTTAACAAGCTAGGGCGATGGTAGATATATATAAATGGAAAAGGAAAGGATGCCGGGGAAGGGAGCTTCAAATTCACAGGTTTACAACAAACGTGGCAATAGAATCAGTCTCATTACTTGATTGTCAGAGGAACTTTTCGACTAATTTCAATTTACTTAGGTGGACATTACAATTCGGGGTGAACCTGACACCTACCAACATTTCTATTTTCAGGCTTCGACTTCGACTCGATTGCATCACCTACGACTAAATCTTCCGCAATTTAACTGCAATAAGCTTTCGAAAACCTGTTAAGCCGGAGCGTTGATATCCATCCGCTCTACATGGCCCAGCCATCGTAGTCTCGCGATGCTTACTCTTCTAGCTATGCCGATGTCGCGATACAGATCATATAGCTCGTTGTTTTATCTTCACCACACATTTTCTTCACATACGGAACCAAAGATCATTTGAAGTACTTTTCCTTCAAAACGACCAGGGGTTTCCTCATCCCGTCATCCGCTATCGATGATGCCCAAGCTTCTATAATGAAAAGCAGGACAGGGATGTTTTAAGTTCCCATAAAAAGTCAGCTTAGCTTTTCTAGAGAGCGTTTTGTTTCTCAACTGCCTTCATTACCCAAAGAAGACATTTTTGGCAAAATCGATTCTCCGTTCGATCTCAACACTGATGTTGTCTTCCGTTTCTTTAGCGGACCCTAGGTAGACGAAGTACTGTACTGCATCGGCCTTAACTTCATTCGGGAAAATGGCGATCTTGATATTCTGACAGTGGAATTAGTGAACTCTTCGCCGTTTAGCAGTCTGCAGAAGTAGTCTTTCCACATCCTCAGTAGCACTATGTTCTTGATCTTCTAACCTTTTGTTAAAACTTCTGAATTTCATTTCTATCATTGCATGTGTCAATTTCCTGAAACTATCGCTTTTTTCTTTTTTTATTCAAGAACTCTTCTTCCCTCTTCTAAATTTCCTCTTCTTCTCCTTGTATGTAAGTTTCGTTTCATATATTAGCATCAACTATTATCAAACTTTTTGTTTGGTTGACTGCCAAACAAAAAGTTTGGCAGCCATGGCTTTCGTTTTGAGGGCTCAGTGAAACCAAGAAAATCAGAGGCTGGGGTTGTGATGCCTTGCTGGCGTTGCTGCCACTTGTTTTCATGGTTTAATTGTAGTGGCATATAAGATTCAAAGATAACTGAATGGAAACTCAAGTGAAAAATGCACTGCCAATCTCTTGCATTTGAAACTCTCCTACGTCATATCGTTTAACAACATTAGTTTGATCCCAGTCGAAGTTGGCCCCTCGGGAAGTTCGGATATCTATCGCACTGAAAGAGTGCATGGGCGATTTGGTTGACGGTAGGTTGATCTGGGGATCGCCATGTAATTTAGAGACAATATTTAGCCCCGCAGCAAAAAAGATTAGCCTGAGTACGTTTTCGGAGGTTTTGTCAAGCTTGGGTACCGATTGTATTTGCAGCGACGCGCTCCTTTCCTATTTTTCCGTTAAGAACAATGCAAATGCCCAAATAAATTAAAGTCATGAAAATGGCAATAATACAAACTATCAACATAAAAAACTGATCTATACTTTTCGTCAAAAGGTTTTAATGCGAGGCTGAACCCTTCAACTGCGTACCTTTGAAATCTGCTCTTTTACATATCGAACTCAATTTTAGGGACAAAAGTAGTCACAAAGATCGTTGTTTTCTCTTGAAGCTCTCTTAAGCAACACTTATGATCAAAGACTTCAAGTTTTGGTACAGCCATCATATGCACACTGATCCCAACCGTATTTAGTTTATCAAGTTTATTTGAAACTGAAAAAATATGAACTGGATCAATTGCGTTGCGAAGCTTCAATGTCGCTTCTTCTTCTTCTTTCCATTTCTGGCGTTACGAGTAGTGATCTTGAAGCGATCACAACTCTCCCACTTTTCTGCTTCACACTAGTGATCCGCCTGTGGGGTACGCCGCGTTGACCTCAGAAAGCGTCGGCAAGCCTCCCGGTTTTGGATTGTTCCATGTCTGAGGCCAACCAAATGCTGCTGTTTTTGCATTTGCTTGTACCAGGAGTGTTTTGGCCTGCCTTTTCTTTTTCGTCGCGAATTTGTTGAAACGTTGTACGATATTGCCTTTTGGACGGGGTTCTGCGGATCTCTCCTTTGAACATGACAATACCAACTGAGCCGGTCGTGCTGAATTTTGTCCAAGATGGTACTTTTGACATGAAGGCTTCCACGGATCTTAGTACTTCTAATTCGATCAAGCTTTGTTACTCCTGCTGTCATCCGAAGCATCTTCATTTCGGCTGCCGTCAATTTGCTCTCATACTTTTTGTACATTGTCCAACATTGTGAACCGTATGTCAGAGCTGGACGGACAACTGCTGTGTAGAGTCTTCCCTTCAGCTTAGGGGGCATTTTTCGATCACAGAAGATAGCGGAGTTTTCTCGCCACTTCATCCACCCTACGCTTACTCGATGATTGATGTCGTCATCACAAGTTGCTTCACTATTGATCATAGATCCCAGATATTTAAACTTTTCACACTTGGGAAGCACATTTCCATTCAAATAAATGTCTGGAATAGGCTTGTCTGGATCAGAAAAAGGGCAGCACAGGTATTCAGTCTTTTTAGCGCTAATACGGTACCCATTTCCTTCCAGAACATCAATCCAAACGTCAAGTGCTCGTTGCAGGGATGTAGGATCCTCGCTTATGATGGCTCCATCGTCAGCAAAGAATAATTGTTTTACTTTATTGTCCGTTACTTTTCCTTCGAGCAAATAATCCAGAACAGCAATAGGACTCAAGACACTTCCCTGATGTACACCTACTGTTATTTGGAATTCTTCGGTGACTCCAGCTGGGCATCTCACTTTTGTAACTGCTCCCTCGTACATGTCCATAATCATTCGCACATAGGCTTCAGGAACTCCTCGGTGTCTGAGGGCCACCCATATCAGATCTCGTGGTTGTCGATCGAATGCTTTTTCGAAGTCAACCAACACAATATGCAAATCCTCTAAGGCATCTCGGTGTTTTTCCATAATGATCCTTATACTTTGGATTGCGTCTGTAGTTGACTTACCCGCGACAAACCCGCATTGGTCATCAGAAAGCCTTATTATTTTCCGCAGTCGGCTATCAAAGACCCGCTCAACGATCTTCATAGTGTGGGACATCAACTTGATCGAACGATAGTTGTCACAGCTTCTGGTATCTCCCTTTCCCTTGTACATTGGAAGGAGAAAACTTTCCCTCCATTGATTAGGCAAACTGTCACCTCTTATAAGTTTGGAGATGAGAATCGTGAGCCATCTCAACCCGATGTCTCCCATATTTTTCCAAAACTCATATGGTACCTCGTCTGGCCCAATCGCTTTGCCTTTTTTAGAGTTCTTAACTGCCTCCCTAACTTCTTCGACTGTGACGTCGGATACTTCCGTAAAGTTAGGTGCAGCTGTTGGAAAGTGGCGCCGAGGAAACTGTTCATTCAAAAGATCATCGCAATACTGTCGCCACCTGTGAAGAATTTTGTCATCATCCACAAGTAGCAGTCCTTGAGCATCATTTATGAACTTTGGCGAACGAATCTCCTGCGCATTTCTCCTTCTCTGAGCGGCTATTTTGAAAATGGTTGCTCCCTTATTCAAGTTGCTTTGTCTTAGCTCTTGGATTGCCTGATTTGCTTCAGCAGCTGGGGCAGAAATCTCTTCCAGCTCTCGATACAGGCCCTCCGTGCTTTTTGCTTGAAGTTGGGCGCACTTTTTCTTCGCTTCTTTTCTGCAGCTCTTGTATTCCATTTTGAGACGCGCTTTTTCATTTGTATTTCTTGAGGGGCACTTCGACCAAGCTTGGAAAGCTGCTTTCTTCTTTCTAATCACTGCTTTAGCTTCATCATCCCACCACCAGGTTTCTTTAGCTTGTTGGTAGTGTCCTTTTGAGACTCCTAGCAGTGATTTGGCTCTCTCTAAGCAGGTTCGTTGTAGGCGATCCCACATATTTTTTGCCGTGATTGCATTTGAAACTGCGTCGATGGTATTACACAGCTGACTTCGCATATACGAAATGAATTGCTGTCCTTTGGTTTTCTCCAGATTGTACCACTTGATTCTCCTAGGAGCCTTTGCTTGTTTGACTTCCTTCACCGCATCCGTAAAAAATTCTGTTAAAAGAAGACGGTGTTGTTGAGCGGCAGCTTCTCCTAGTATCACTTTGCAGTCTTTCACCCGAGATTTCATGTAATTGGTTACCAAATGGTAATCAATCTGGGTTTCATTTCCTCCACTGCTGTAAGTGATAAGGTGTCGGTCTTGTTTGGTGAACATGGTATTTAGTACGATTAGACCGTATGACTTGCACATATTTAGAATATCTTCACCAGGAGTGTTCCTGGTGCCGAATCCCAAACCTCCATGGGAGTCTTCATAATCCTCGTTTGTCTTCCCGACATGTCCATTCAAATCTCCTCCAACAAACAAATACTCTTCTTTTGGGATGTTCTTAAGTAGGTTATGAAAATCAAGCCAGAATGCATCTTTTTCCTCCTGCTCACACCCTATTTGGGGAGCATATGCACTGATGATATTCCAGACCTTTCCTTCCATCACCAATTTAAGAGACATCAAACGGTCACTGGACTTCAAAATGGTCAACACGCTGTTATATAAACTTTGGTCAAGGATGATACCGACTCCGTTCCTACCTTGTTCTGTTCCATAGTAGAACATCTTGTAAGCCTTGGTTTTTACATCTAAGAAACGGGCTTTGTTTGCTGTGTTTCGCCATTTCGTTTCCTGAACACACAAGATGTCCACTCGCCTCCTCCTCATCATCTCTTCGAGTTCAAGACTTCTACCAGTCATACTTCCAACGTTCCAACTCGCGACTCTAAATTTTCGTCCAACTCGTCGCATTACTTTGCTAGCCCCCGGAATCCGTATAGCTCTGACCCGAACATTGCTGCTCGGTCCAGGACCAGCTCCATGCATAGCAATGGAACTGCCTGGCGGGGTAGTGCTTCTTATGTTTGCAAGTACTTCCATAATGCTCAAAATTTTTCAAAAATTTTCCTTTCATCCTTTTTCTTTTTCGACACATGCATGCTCCATTTAATGAGTTTGATTTCCCTTTTACTACACCGGTAATCTCCAGTCGTGTTAACCCCGGGATCTGCATGCATACTTGGGGAGAGTTTTTAGGTGGTATGTGTGCCGCTAGACTCACTTTGATGTTAGTCGTCTAGATATGATTGCTCCTTTAGTCGCCTTTTACGACAAGCGGGGAGGCGCTGCAGTGCTATTCTAACCCGACACTGCACGGGAGGAAGCTTCAATGTCGCTATTAAGGATATTGTGTGCCTTAACAAGCCAAGTACACTTTAAACAATTTTGTCGAAGGCCTTTCATGATCATTACTGAAAGATTAATCAGTTCAATTGCCAAAGGCTTTCGTAAAATTTAAAAGAAAAATTAGAGTTTATAGTGTTTCCAAATTTGAACGCAACTATTAATAAAATCATACTGAATAAATAGTCGAATCGGTTAAGGCCACCGAAAACAGAAATCTTCGTCTGGTCCAATGGGCCATGCTATTGTTGGACGAAAACGCAACGCGGACAATTTAGAAATTTTGAAAATAACCATAACTTAGTTCGTTCATGTTCCCTTGTAGGTATCAAGTGCTTCTCTTTACTCCTTTCAACAGACGATTGTGCAAAGCTTCAGAAATTGAACATATACGAGCACATAAGCAGCTACCCGAAGAACAATTTCGGAACCAATCCATACCATTAGTAAATGCATAAATCATGTTCCTGCAATTGTCATGATTCATAAATGTGGATTGGATGGGTAAGAGAAATGAAAGAAGAGTGTTGCGTACTTACCACTTTAGTGTTGTGGTTTTCTGAAGGAACATAAATATCCTTTTCAAAGAAGATGTACCTAGTATTTATATCTGTTGGCTGTGTAGCTCTTGTATTGAAGCGTCGTTTACCAAGTCGTGCATGTTTTTCATTTGTTTCGATGTACTCCTTCTAGGAAAATGTTCTATAACTTTGAACTTTCTTCTTCGCCATAAATTTTTTTTTTCCGCAGAAAGAGCTCTTCGGTATAAGAGTTCAGCTTTGCTGTCAAAGTGTTGAAATGTTTCCTGGTGGGAATTCCTGTCGAAACAAATCGCTTAACCCTGTTAACTGTCATCTTAAGTCTACTTATTTCTTCTAGCATATGAAGGTACTTAAACAATTTTTCAATCTGTTTTTTTTTTATCACAATATGTTTTATTTAAAAAGAATAAAGTGTAACAGTCGTCAGTAAGTTCTTCAATTACAAACACCAAGAGTGATTCTTAAAAGTTGCTTGTTGCATGTCATTTTAGATTAGATTTTTTTTCAATAACATGCACAATACCTTATGTCCCCGATACAAATTGCACTCGTATATTTTTTTCCTTATTTTTACGAACGAATTCATCTCCTTATGCTGGAAGCGTTGAAGGAAACTAAAAAACGGGCTAGTGGGAGATTTCAAAAGTCTTAACTGGGTCTTCATCGCGTAACTATCAATACGATCAAGCGAAGGGTGGTCAAATCAAAAATGTAAAGTAAACAATATCATCAAAATGGTGATTAGGAAAACTTCATTATCGTCAACATTTTTAGTGCAAACTAAATTCTTCAACGAATGGTGGGCGTGTACTACTGCCCGAGTCTGTCTTCATCAGCATATGGAGAATGTCAGAGGAGGTGAAACCGATTTCTTGATTCAAAAGTGGTCATAAGCTGTGAAAAAGCAGAATCCCCGAATGATTTTGCAGTATATACAGTTTAAAGGTCTTTCAAAGAAGTTCTTAATACAAAGACGCAGGATTTTAAAGTTGAGTTTCTAACGGATGAACACCTGGCGAGCCAATGGCAGCTTTCAATGCCTGCAGCAACGTACTGTCACTGCACTATCCGTTCGATTATGTCCGAAGGGAACCAAAAAGACCTGACCTTACAGTTTGGGGTTTTGCTTCGGAAACGCAAAAAATAGTTTCGGAACGACTAACCCAAGCAAACAAAAAGGACGAAAATTTCCAGATCAGTAAGATTCCTTAACGGGCTACGGCAGCCAGAGAATTAGTGGACCTCCAAGATGTGGTATAATGAGAAGGACATAATTCTAAAGATGATGGAAAACTGCGACATTCACTATGGTTACTGCTACAGACAACAGTAACCACGCTTTTTTCGGTTCAGATTTGTTTTTGAAGTTGGATTCAGGGATAATGTAAGACTATACTATTCCTACATTCAGCATTGACATCGCGAAGATAGTTCTGGTATTCTTTTTGCCTAAAAAGCAGAGGATGAATATTTTTAAAGATCTTTTCTTGAGCCCTTCTCTAAATCATGTGAGCAATGCAGAAGACATGACGTGAAAATCATCATGGCGAAACCTCCGAAAACAAACTCAGCCGAATCGATATTTCTGATATGTATAGCAGATACAGTAGTGGTCTAGTATAACGAACGATATAATGTCCAGAGTCAATTCGTTATATCGAAGATTCGTTGTATCGAAACGTTTTTGTCATACAAATCTTTAGGTAAATAGGCTCAATTTGTACTCAAATTAAAGAAAAAAATCGTTAATATGCATTTGTGTTGAATGGCTCTTCTTGTAAACTTTTTAGGACTAAGACTTAAGAGTTTTCAGTCCCATTTTGTCTGAAATTCGTTATTTGTTCCTTATATAGAATACCAAATGGACTTGAAAAAAGTGTTCGTAATATCGATCATTCGTTATATCGGCATTCGTTATACTGGACCACCACTGTAATGCATTTTTAAATCGTGTGAACGAGTGTGATTGAGAGAGATCTCTCAAGACTCAACAACGTCAACAAGCTACGCTATGTGCTTGCTAAAACCCGTCGAGCCATACGCTCTACATGTCCCCAGTCATCATAGTCTCGCTACTCATACTCATACAGCTCATATAACTCGATGTTGTGTCTTCTTCTCTCCACATTGTCTTCGCCTACGGGACCAAGTATCTTTCTGAATGCTTTTGTTTTGAAACGACTAAGAATTTCCTTATCCACTTTCGATAAGGTCCACGCTTCCGCACCGTAAAGCATGATTAAGGTCCTATAAAGGGCAACCTTGGTTTTTCTAAAGATGGTTTTGTTACTCAATTGCCTTCTTAACCAAAAAAAAAAAAACAACGGTTGGCAGGAGTTATACTCTGTTTGAACTCGGTACTGGTATTGCTTTCCGTGTCCGCGGTTCCTAGAAAGACGAAGTCCTGTTGTACTTCCTCGAAGAATCATCTGTCTAATGTGACCATTTTGTCCAAGCCGTTCGGAACCGGCAGAAAATTGTAGGTCCCCTTCATTCTCCACAAGGTAGGGATGTCAAAAATATATCGATATAAAAAAATATCGATATATTTCGTTCGATATATCGATATATATCGACGATATTTTTTTCACCGATATATTTACATTTTTAGTATTTATTGATGTTAGTATCTCTGTACATTTGAGAATTATAAATTCTTATAGAATACATACAGGTTCAGTTGTGGATAGAGTGAATATTAAGTTAATAGTTGAAAAAAACATAAGTTTAAGTACACAGGAAGGATAATTAAAGATTTTAAAACAAGTGAATACATGTAGGAAAATTTCAAATACTTTAAAGATTGCAAAATATAAAAGATATAAAAAAAAAAACATGTTTATAATGCATTGTAGTATTATTAATCCATTAGAGAAATTTCAGTTTTGATTGGAGAAAAAAGAGAATATTGCAGAGGGCAGTTTATTGAGGTCAACATAGGACCTAGTTATAATAGGCAAGTGATTCCATAAGCAAATAGCATGAATGAAAAATTGTCTTCGCGAAATTAAACAAGTGTGCATAAGAGGTCTCAACGATATATAGCGATTGGATCTATTCACTGTTAGTTTATCAAATAGATATTTAGGCTGTTTTCTGTATATAAGATTAGCTAAGAAGGTGCAGCATTTGTATTTGAAGTAGCTTTCTAGAGTACATCCCAGAATCTGGCGAGCTTCAAAGGAAATATGATCGTATCTACGGAGGTTAAATACATACCGGGCAATAGAATTAAAAGCCACATTAAGTCTACGAAATGAGAAAGAGTCCATATCTGAGAAAATTTCACAACCATATGTCAAAATCGGAACTAAAAGCGCTTTTGCTAACTTCATCTTAATGTTTATTGGTAGAAAATGTCTACTCATTGAAAGACCACGCAAGGAGGCATATATTTTCGATACTATACAAGTTATATGATCATTCCAAGATAATCTGGTATTGAAGATGATTCCAAGAATATTATATATATTATATATATTATTATATATATATTATTTGGGTAGTTTGAAGTTGTAATGATATGGTTAAAAATGTGGGTAATGTGGGAAAGTATTATAGGAAGAAGTATTTTAATAAAGTCAGGATGGATATTATCTAGGCCAGTGCTTTTAGATTTAATAGAAAAAATTGTTTTTCCAACACATATAGGATACACCACAGACAATGAAAAACTATCTTCAGAATTATTCGAAGAAACATCATCAGGATAAGGGTTTGTTGAAATAGTCCTTTCGTTTATAAAATTAGTATTTAGATCTTCGACATTAATGTTATCATTGAGCCTAAACGAACTTTTACTCAGTCCAATCTCACGTAACTTGTTCCACAAAAACTTAGACGACTTGTCTGAATTAAACTGATTTTTATAAAAATTGTACTTTGAACGTCTAATCATCTGGCTTGTCTGGTTTCTGAGCTCTTTAAATTGAATTAACATGTCTGCACAGCCAAACCTTTTCCATCGACGATAGACAGAGTCTCTTTGTTTCATAACATTCATAATGGAACTTGACATCCAGGGTTGGTTGCGGTCTCTAATTGTTCGAGTTTTTAACTGCACATATTTATCGAATAAGTATCGAATGTTATTATTAAATATAGAGACTTGCTCATTAGTGTCAGGGGTAGTATATATACTTTGCCAACTTAAAAGGCTGCATTCATTAAGGAGATTTAGCACATTGATATTCCGAAAATCACGATACTCGAACGAAAGATTTGGCACAGTGTTTACATTCACATCTAAAATACAGAAAACAAGATCATGGTGCGAAAAAGCAGGAGCAGACAGCTGTTGATAATATTTTAAAAGACTATGATCACTGACTAATACTACATCTAACAAAGACGGTGTTCTATGTGGGATAAAATGAGTAGCTGCTGATGTGTTTGTGAAGGATAAATTCAAAGCATTCATAGATTCTTTTAGGCGAGCACTATACGAATTGTTGAGCAAGTTAATATTAAAATCTCCACACACTACAATTTTTGGTGTAAGGTCACTAATTTGCTCTATAACTTCAGAGATATTAATATGGTTGGCAGTATTAGGAGGAGCATAAATGTTTCCAATGATTGTTTTTTGTTCGCCGCTGAAAGCCTCTATAAAAACGTATTCGTAAGGATGCGAGTCAGATGAACTAAACAACACCCGAAATTTAATGTGGCTTTTTATGTATATTGCAGAACCACCACCAACTCTTTTATGGCGGTCAGCACGATATGGTGGTTTAAAACCGTGTATTTTAAATAAATTCTCATTCATACTAGAACTCATCCAAGTCTCAGACACACAAATGACATCCATCAAACTATTTTCAAATACAAATCGGAACTCATCAATTTTGTTTACTAGACTTTGTGCATTAATGTGGCAAACACGAAGTCCGTTTTGTCGCTTGCACATAATGTTAACTAACGTTTTCAAGTGTTCATTCATAGCTCTGTAATCATGCCGTGTAGGAAAAGAGAAAAAGAAAAAACAAATAAAGGGTAAAAAATAACTGAAAGATCTCTAGATTATCTAAAAAAATAAAGCACAAAGAAAAATTAAGAAAAAAAAATTATAAGTTAAAAAGAAAATATGAAATTAATCAATGAAAACAAGAAAAAAATTGAAATTAATATGAAATTAGGTTGCATTAGCATTAAGTTGAATGTTGTTCTCGTTGAGTAGATTCGTTGACATTAATGTTTTCCCCATCACGTCCTCGTACATCTCCCAAATCTTCCAAACAGCGTATTGTGGTCGGAGTATGATTAGATAAGAAACGTACGCACACAAGGCCATCAATAATAAAAACATCAGAGACGAGCGATCTTCGTTTTAACTTAAGAGCTTCTCGTTGCAGCAGGTGATTTCTTTTAGTTAAGCTTTCGTTTATAAAAAAGCTTTTAGAAGAGTTGATGCCAATGTCATGGAGTTTCAGTGTGGATTTGCAGTTTTTTCGGTAAATGGCAACAGCTTTCAACAGATTAAGTTTGGCATGTTTGTCTACAAATTTCATGACAATGCATGCATCAGAGTTCATTGTTGGGGTCTGCCGTGGCGATCTGGCTCGAAAAATTGTTGTCAGAGGGGGAGGAGAGATATTAAGCTTCGAGCATAATGTCTGATACATGTTGGTTAGATTTTCATTTTGTGTTTCTGGGATGCCAAATATAACTGCATCAGAGCAAATTTTTTCTCTCTCGAAACGATCAACAAGTCCGTCTAAGCGAATACACTCGCGTTTGATTTCCAGTACCTTTTGTTCAAGTTCTCGTTTGATTTCACTTACTTGTGTACGTAATTTCATTTCCAGCGCTGAGAGTTTTATATCCATTGTCTTATTAAAATCATCACCCCATTTCTCCAGTTTCTTCTCAATTCTGCTCCATAATTTGTCAGCAACACTGTCGGCATTATTAATTACAGTATTTCTGGGTGAACTCGAGCTTTGTTGTTGCAGGCGATTGGCTCTCGTTTCTGATGGCATTTTTGGTTTTATGAGTGACAAAAACAAAATGCGAGATAAAATACTTTGTCGATATATCGATATAAATATTCATGTATCGAAAAGGTTTAAAAAACGATACTTTTTTCGGGTACTAGAAACTAACCTGCAAACATACCAAATTTATTGCAAAAAAAACTTTTCTATACCTTTCACTATATTATCTTAGTACCTGTCCAGACGGGTTATGCTGTTAACATCTAGTGTCCATACGTTATTATAATTCCTCACACAAATTCTCCATTTTGTGTTGGAAATTGTATTGAAAAAAGCATAACGTTATGAGCATAACCCGTCTGGACACGCCAAGTGTACTGCTTAGGCAGATAAATCAAATTTCATTTTGTGCATCCAGCCTCTTTCTTCCTCACCCCTTTTGCCAAGAAACGACCGATATAACGTTATTGGAATAACACGTGTGGACAGGGACTTAAACAAGAAAGTACCCATAAAATGTAAGCAACCATTGACTTAGCAAATCATTTTGTGAGTTTTGATAATTTCACAGTGTACTGTACAGTAATAAACCAAAATATCGAACACAAATAAAAAGGATTTGTAACCTAAGTGGTCAATGAAGGTACATGAATTTTATGGGCCTTTTCCTGTATAATGTAACTAATAATCTAATATACCTTGCATACATTTCTCATAGTTGGAATACTCTTTTCTATACCTGTCGCTGTTAGTTTTGTTTTACAGGAACAGGAACAACCCATAAAATTCATGCAACGTTCATTGATCACTGTGCACTGTGGTTGAAAATCATTTTTATTTGTTGTTCAATATTTTGGGTTTTTTACGACACATTGTAAAATATGCCAGATGTTAAAAGTAAAAAAGATTTGCAAACCCCTGTGCCCAGTGGTCAATGAAACGTTGCATGAATTTTATTGGGTTTTCCTGTCAATGAATGTTTTTCTTGCTACTTTTTTTTATTATTTTTTCTCATTTTTAAGGTCGCACATTTCATTATTTAAAATATGTCGATATATCGATATATCGATATTTTTCTGATTCGATATATCGATACTTGATATTTTTTTTGATATATATCGATACGATATATATCGATATATTTTTCCATTTCCAACATCCCTACCACAAGGCACTGTTTGTGAGAAATGCACTAGGCCTTGGGGCTACTGGCTCTGTTGCGTCACCCAGTTTATTTATTTATTTAAGCAGGCTTATTCCTCTTCAATTTCTCCCTTAGCCATTCAGGATCGGCATAGAACTGCAGGTCCTTGAAATGCGCCTGGCTTCAAGTGGCCTTTGACTTTTATTGCGCCTTTCCACTTACTTATTTGCAATTATTATGTATTCTTCAATCAAAGCACCCATTTTCGCAGGAATTATTTTTTTACAATCAGTTCAACTATTTTTCAAATCGTGAACTTCAGAATAAAAAAACCAACTTCCTTAGCTTCAATCAAAATCGACCAAATAAACAAACAATCAGATTCACGCTCAAAAACAAACAAAGTTTTTTCCGTTCAGTCAGTTCAGAAGCGGAAGCCAATGAAATCATGCAGCACGAGTTGGATTATTTATTCGCCCGCATTTCAATTTGATAATCATTGTCTCTGTTGATTTGACTTGCTTTTGATTTGATTTCGGTTTTTTTTTTTCGTTATTATTTTCGCTGGTTCCGTTCGCCTTGAAGTCATCGTTCACAAGAGCGCACACTACATGGCTATGGCCGCCGCCGCCGCCGCCACGGCCAAGAAGTTAAATGTATATTCCCACATGTATAGATATAGAAGAAGAAGGAGAACCAAGTAAAAATTTTACCAAAGTTTTCTAAAGTTTCGTCTGATGTTAAGCAATCTTTTTAAAAAGTTTGATCAATATTGAATCAAAAAAGTTTTCTTTCTCTTTCTCTTGCTGTTTCTTTCCATCGCGAAGTCGTCTTCTAATATTCCCATTTTATATTTCCCTGAAGGCTTAAGTCATTGAAATTCGTTAAAAAGGATGTTGTTGGTATCCATCCAATTCCAATGGCTGTCAATGCTGCCTCCTGTGGATGCGGAAACAGGAAGGGCGAGGTCAACACCAATGCCAAGTGGGATCCAAGCGGAAAGTATTAAATGAAGGGAATAAGCGTTTGTTTTTTCGTCTTGTACATAAATCGCGTAGTAGGTATATACCACGATAGGAGGAAACATTCATTTAGCAAAGAAGGGCGGCCAGGCAAGAAAAAAGGAGAGAAAAAAAAACTAAGAAAAACAAACACAAAAAAGCAAAATTCTGTTTGGATATTAATGGCGCTCTACGCATTTTCAATTCTGCTGAATTTTAACAGCAATAATTGTGTGGAGAGGAGAGGGGAGACAAAAAAAAAAAACACAAATAAATTAGCTAGCAAAAGGCCAAATCAAATCGGCAGAAGCATTAGGTAACCATTATTTGCTCACCTTTGCCTATACTTACACAACATGAACTTCTATTTTATTCTCAAAGAGAATTTATAGGTCGCTCCTTAATGAGCTATTGGTGTAACGGTGAAAATAACACCAGCCAGAGCTTAATGAACAGGTTAGATAAAGTTAATATTTATCTATCCCCGACGGTGATTTTTCGTTAGGTAACATTATACCTACCGTTAATTACATTTGTCATTCAATTGAATGGTAGGTATACGTCTAGGTATACCTATGTAGGTGGTACCTATAGGTTTGCCTCTCTCAACCTATGCGAAGCTACTATACATTTAGTCAGTTTTGCGGAGGCAAATGTTCGGCCTTCTTTTGCCAATTAATCAATGGTGGTATTTGAATTTAAGGGGATTTCCACTCATTTTGCTTGGATAAAGTTAATGAGAGGATTATAGTGCGAAAGCATCGCCGCAAACGCAGTAGGTACATTTATAATCCATTATTTTTGTGTTTGACAACTTGCGAAACGCAGAGCCAGATACAGTCAATGATTAATGAGAAAGTCGGGATTTGGTATGTAAAACGAACTAAAAAAGGAGATCATAAAAAGAGGGTGGCGGTTGGTATCTGGTTTATATCAGATTCAAATTCAATATCAATTCTAAACTTTAACAGAGTTTCCGGGATGTTTTGATTTATAAGCAGGTCCTTAAAATGGCACGTGATTGATTTTTATTTAAAGAATCAACTTTAACTTAAAGGAATGATGAGGAGGAAGTGGAAATGAACGTAGACGAAAGGGGAGTAAATGATTTGGTTCAAAGCAAGAAGTGTAATGAGAGGAATGTCTGTGCGCTGATGAAGCTGGTAGTCAAGACAACCAGCTCACAGCCAATTACACGAAAACATGCCAAACATAGATCATTTTAGACTTTCACTCTTAAAAATATCGATTTCTAATTAAAACACACTCCTGGGCTGGGTAACTTCGGAATCAACTAATCATAATCAAGTTTTAACAGCTTTTTTTTTGTGGCGTTGAAATGTCATTGAAAGAGGAACTAATGACATTCCTAAGCAAGTCAAGTCTGAATGAAAAGTGGCCACTTGTAGAGCTTTGGTCATGTGGGGGTAAATTGAGAAACAGCTATGCATTGTTTTTTTTTTTTTTTGCGATTTCTTTGCAATGAGCTTTCGAAAACCCGTGAAGCCGGAGCGTCGAAGTCCATCCGCTCTATATGACCCAGCTATAGTAGCAATGCGTACTCTCTTATAGCTATGCCAATGTAGCGGTGCCGTTCATACAGTTCGTCGTTGAATCTCCTTTATATGTTTTTCAAAAACCAAGGGTTCATTTACTCGTTTAAGATAAAGTACATGCTACTGCTCTGTATTACAGGACTGGATTCATCAGGGTCTAACAAACGGTCACACAAGTTTTTCTATGGAGGTTTGTATTTTACAATTGTCTTCAATTGCGGTAGGGAGAGTGATTGTGACGACGTCGATGATTCGTCGATGTTCTATGTTCTTGTTTGATGACAAAACAATATTGCAGGGGTTAATCGCGATTGGGAAAGACCTCGTCATAGGTGGCGCAGCCAAGTTTTAGAAGACCTCTACCGACTTAGAGTGTAAAATTGGAAAAAAAACTCTCCCAAAATCGAAGGATGTTAGTTGAGGCCCAGGTTCACCAAGAACTGTATGCCCAGTAAGAAAGTAATACTTTTTTCGAAGCAGGTCTTTTTTACAGTTGTCACTTGATTTATGCTCAGTTTGGTTTTCTATTTCGTCGTGGCAGTATTGAAGTCGCATATCCACTGAGAACTGCGCACTTCCGGTAAATTGCAAGATCTGGAAGGTAGCACACAGAATTAAGTCGAAATTATGTCAAAATCAGTGCAGCGTCAACGGCGTTTTCGTTCCGACATAATTTCGAGTTCTAGTTCTGTGTGTTACCTTCCAGATCGGGCAATTCAAAACCACTGGACTGTTTTTGGTGTCGCTTTAAAGTCACTTTTCTGCGCGGATATGCCAGAGACGGTTGACGCCTTGGAAGAGAATATTCGGAACGTTACTGCTGACACACTTTTTGCAAAAGTTGGGGTTTTGCAAAAAGTGTTCCAAAATGGCGCTATTGTGGCCATTCGCCCGTTATTATTTTTAAAACATAATGACAACCCCTTTTTTAATCAACCCGTTAAAAATAATTTAATGTTTCTGGAATTCGAACCCCGAACTCCTAACCATCAGCTAGTTATGGCCAATCATTACGCCTCTCTTTTTCAGCTCTTTTACATTTTAATAGGCCTAATCTGAAAAAGCTTTTTTACACCGTGTGAGTGGGATGGGAGACGTTTTCGGCAATGGTTTTTAAATTTACAATTCGGAAAGGTAATGAAATTGGAAAAGTCTGGATTCATTTATTAAACAAAATTTTGAGAGTCTCTAACGACCGAGCTTCTAATGACCAAAATCTTAGAGGCTCTGTCGGGTTGAACTCAGAGTTCGTTGGCAGACTTACCGGAGTTGGATACCAGCTTCTTTGTCTGAGGGCTACCGAATGCAAATGTCGTCGCACTTCGAATACGATCAAGTAAGTCCTGCTGTCTCACCGAACATCTTCATATCTCTGTTGCTGTGAACATACTTTCAACCTTGTGAATCGTGTGTGAGTGCTGAATGCCCAACCGTACTGTAGTGTCTTCCCTTCACCACAGAATACATTTTTCTATCCCAGACGATGTTGGAATTTCTAGAACTTTATCTAACCTACGCTTACTCAACGATTTTTGGGTATTATGTATATAAAAAAAAGTTTAGCTCGGCAAAGGTCAAACTAGCCATTGTGTGTAAGAGGGCTCAAAAGAGCAAGGTGTTCAAGTAAAGTTAGTGCCGAATCGGGCAAAGAAGCCCTTGGATAAGACTCGTTATTAAAAACAGAAAACATAAGCACTCATATGTTCGACTTTTTGGAAGAGTGTGAAAAGTTCTACCTGTGCTTTTGTTGTGTTTTTGATTATTCAGTGAGTTGAGACTGTATAACCCACCTCTTTTTTTTATTAACCCTAATAGTACAGAACTTTGGAGCTTAAACACCCACTGTTGTGCGTTCAAATTTATAAAACACCTTGTTGTCTTATAAGCTACACTCTTATTTTCAAACACTTGATTTCAAACCAAGTTTCTGTTTATACTTACTTTTCAAAAAAAAATTAGCTACCTCCTAACCGCCCGCCGCCGCCGCCGAAAAGGAGGAGGTGGGGGGAGAGATGGTGGAAAGTAATGAAAAGGGGAGGAGTGAGTCGATGATTAGATTATGGGGGTTGAGAACCCTCACTGGACTATTTGGAGCCCAAAATGGACTTAATAGGAAGCTGTAAGTGAATGGTTAGAAATGTTGCCTAGCTCGTCGAATTGTCGAAATCTCCGAAGCCTTTTTTTAGAGTGTAAGTCTAGCTTAATATGTGGAATGATAATTCCTCTGCCTCTTAGTCTAAGCATCTTCTACATAAGTAGGATGTCTTGATTCCCTTTCTCATCGTATGGTTACCAAATGAGTTGAAATGAAACTTGACAATGTCTATCAATGGTAAGAGCCGAGTCCTGCTTTAATGGTACGAACTTTGAAAAGATGCTGAGATTTAATCCTTCTTTTAAAGACTGTTCTTCAAACTGGACTTTAAAAACTAATCTTGTTACAATATTTGACTTCTTAACGCTCAGGATTTTCTCATAAGGAATCATTTCATAATATTGTAAGAAATGCTTCCAGGCAGCTTGGTTCCTTATACAATTCGGAAACAAGTTTTGCTTTCTTGCTGGCATCATGACAAATGCAAGAATCCTCTTCCTGTGTAGGAAGGATACAATGTTATATGTAACTCAACACACACACAGTGACTTCTTCAGAGACGTTCATTCTTGATGTAGAAAGATAAGTCATATGAGTTTAACAAACATAAATGAATTTACTTTTTGCTGAATCCTTGTAATAAATTACTTTGATAGTATAGACGTCATCAAGACGAACCCTTTTTCTGTCCTTTTCTGTTTTATTTTGTTCTCGTATCATCGACAATCACAGTGCTTTCGTTGCCATTCGAACAACAGGTTAATCCAAATTTATTGATGTTCATTTGTTTTCATAGAAACTAAACCCAACTCTTTTCATGGAAATACCTACACAATATCATATCCTTGCATGATGGCGTAGTAGCAAAATTACAGCCTAACGAAAGGATTACAAATTCCAAGCATAGCAAAGTACAAATTTACGATTGGGCTTAAGAATACTACACAGACGAGACGATGCGCTGGATCACTGATAGAGAAGAAGCCACGATTTTGCAACACATGCGATTTATTTCCATAAATTAAGAGCTTTACGAATGTCAGCACAATTGTTTGACACATACCTACATAGGTGGATGTGTTTGAACGTGCAGTATGGACTAACCTATCGTTCCACTTTGGACTTACTTAATTTATACGTTCACCTGAGCCAATGGTTCAGTGAATGTATGGCCGGCAAATCACCACGGTTACTATTCGATTCATTCTCTGTTGGGTGTCGGTTATCCTTTCAGCTTTCCGGAACTAGAATGCCTAGTGTTCGTCACCTAAATCCAAGTAACAATTTGGCAATCAGCTTTGGTGTTGGGAAGAGAACATGCGGACACTGAGAGCAGTGTGGGCAGAAAGTTCGGTAGGCACGTCTCATCATGTGGATGTTTCATAATTGACTATGAATATGTGTTTGTGCGGATGTATGGATGCATTGCACTGCATGTCCCTTTGCTGACAAATTGAATATTACCTGTGTTCAGATTCAGAGATTGGTATCTGCTGCAGTGACATTGTTCTTCAGTAGGTTTATACCTAATTTTCAAATAGAAGTTCAGAATTCTAGAAAGTGCTTACCAAATATGTCGGAGTAATGTATTGATTTTGTTATATCGAAAGGGAAGCTCGGTTTGAGGGTTTAAAAGAATTCTGAAAATCACCTAACATTCGATTTTCTCTACAAAGACTCTTCTTAAGAACGTGAAGAACAAAAATTTGTTTGAGGAATAAACAGACACAACTGAACATAATATTTACAAGAATTGGGATATTGTTTATTGTTGAATTTTGAAGAAAGTGAAGCGTAGGATGTCGAACATTATTTGGATGTCTGAAACACAGGTAAAAGGTAATATTAAATAATTGCATTGCAGTAAAAGCAGCTGGTGAAGATGAAGAATGAAGAGTCATTTGTGAGTGATGAATTTTGTTTTCCTTTGGGAAGAGAGCGAGAAAATGACTTGAGGTGTAGTATAAGACATCTGAGAGAAGCAACGGCCTTAACATATTTCTCAACCTGACAATTACCCTGACTTTTACGTCTCGACATTAAGCTTCAATCAAACTAACGCAGGAGACGATTTTTGTTGTTGTTTTTTTGTAAAAAAAAATCACTATCCACACTAAAAAGTAGAAATTAAAGCCTTCAAACGTTTGATAACGCAGCCTATACAATCTACAGCTTTCCCTTTCACCCATACAACAAAATTAACAAGTAGATAGGAAGTGAAGAGGAATGCCAAACAAAACTGTCCGCTGTTAGGAAGAATGTCCTGTTCAAAATGGACGATGATCAAGAATGCCGTCCACCAGACCTAGAAGAACTTAAGTATTAAGCTTGCCATATGCAAACTTAAATCAATTAAGACTGCAGGTGCAGATGGCCTCTACGCCGCCGAGCTGTTCAAGGCAGCTGGAGATCGGTTGGAAAGCAGCATGCATCAGTTGATCTGCATGATATGATCGGAAGAAAGCATGTCCAATGAATGGAACCTCATTATCGTATGACCGATCCTGAAAATGGGAGGCCTTCATAATTGCGCCAATTATAGAGGAATAAGCCTCCTTAAAGTTGCGTATAAAGATCATGTCTGCTGTCGTGAACGTTTGGAACCCCACGTCAACAATTTTATAGGTCCTTGTAAATTGGGCTTTCGACCTCAAAAGTCCAAATTTGACCAAATTTTCACTTAACGACATATCTTGGAAAAACGGATATGTGATGGGCTCGTTCGTTGAGGCCCTTAGGTCTCTCTGCGCTTGCCACAAAGCGTTTTTTAAAAAACATAAACTCGCCCTAAAGGTTAAACCGAGTTCTTTTTTTAAGCCCTGGGTTTGCCCTCGACTCTCCCTGAAATATAGTTAGGTTTTTGTGTAGGCGATTTCAGGTATTGAACATGACAGTCAAATGGCAGACGTTTTTGTTCAAATGATTGATTTTTGAGGGCTCAAAACCCAGGTAGTTTTTTGACAACTCTTAGGGTTGATGAGGAAACCTGGGTCAACCTTGCATAAAGTTCAATGAACGAGCCTAACAGCGATATGCACCGGATTCGTAAGGGGAAAACCTCGTCTTAGGTGGTGCAATCAAGTGGTGTTCGAACATGAACCGTGAGAGTAGTCATATCGCCTCACCACGGCTGTTGACTCTACATAAATGGTCCTTCGAGCCAGATCAACATTTGGTCCTTCGAGTACTTAAAATTTTCCATCGCCAGTAGTTAGAGATTTAAAAATTCAAACTAGAATCAAGACAGCGTTGTCAGAGCTCCAAACATTGGCAAAATTTGAAGAGGAATTAGCAATAATGAAGTTTCAATTTGAAAACAATATGAAGTAACCCAAAAATGATCTAGAAAGTGTAAAGTTAAACTTGGAGAGTGAAGTTTTAGAGAAAGAAAGATTACAAGAGGATCACGCAAGTTTTGAACTTAAATTTGAACGTGAAACTACAGAAAAGAATCAATTTAGAGACAATCTTGAAAGGGTTAATCTGCAGTTGGAAAATTAAGCTTCAGAGAAATGAAAACTACAAGAAGGCCTCGAAAGTCTTGAAGTCCAGCCTGAAAATAAGAAGCTTCAACCAGCTATCGAGAAAAATGAGAGATTTTAACTCTTTTCAAGAAAAGTGAAGTCCTTTATCACGAGTTTGACGGCGTCACAAGCCAAAACCAAGCTTTAAAGTCTAAAACTATCTAACGACAATAATTTTTCCATTATTACAGGAGTCAAACCCCAATACGATGAAAAGCTTTCATGGTTAGAGAAGGATTTGCTTGAACAAAAGGCAGACAACAAAGAATTTATTGTGATGCTTTGTTGAAGTACATCAATCTACTTAACAAGCAGCTTTATCTACAGCAACCTGCCAAACCGTCCACAAGTTCAAGTGCAATTTCCGACAAAATTAGCATTTCTGAATCTTCGGAAGGCACAGCTTACGTGAAGCCCATGTCCGGTTTAAGTAGTCAACGATCAGCTACTGTGACCTGGAGGGGCGTCGACACTCCAATCCAACTCAGTTCAAAACTTCTGGACTGCATTATTCGTACCTACAAATCAAATTATTATTTTAAACGTGGGACAAGGATCAGCTACGGCTAGTAACACCAAACTTATGTCTCCAAGACAGGAAGTTCATACCACTCGAATAATATCGAGTCCATGTCGTTTCCGTCATCTAATTCCCCAACCCATACGTGGCATCTACTAGCTCAGCAGCCGTGGATGTTGCAACCATTCCAGATTCCAGAGGAGCAATAAGCAGCTGTGGGTTCACAAGAAGCTGAGAGCATTCCACTTAAAAAAAAAACCAATTCACAATTAATAGTAAGCGGAGAACAACAGTAAGCCGTTGCGTTGGTAACAATTCATGCTGAAGAATCTCAAAATACACCGGCTAGTCTTCAAAGCCCAAAGGAGCTCAATTACGAACCAAGTAATTCGGGTACAACAAGCTCATCACAGAGGCCTGTAACACAAAGCTTTAAGTCTAGAAGTCAAAGAGTCACCTGTAGGATTATGTCTATTACACTTGTAGACGAGCAGGCAAACTATTAGCTTGTAATAATTCATTTGTTTTACAAGTGCTTGTAGTTTTGTGTTACCAGCCTCAGGTATCAATAAGCACCCACCGGAAAGCTTCGTCTGCTAGTTACGTGATCAAAAAAAGAAGCATCAGAGCTGCGAAACGTTTCTAAAGTACTCACACATATTCAGTCAACGGATCAAAAGACCTCAACCGTATTAAGGCCCCGAACCATAGAATCCGTTGCGTGCGTTCGCTGCCGGATTCAACTGACAGCAGTGAGTTTTACCGGACACAACGGATTGGGGTGACCCATAGAATCCGTTGCGGTGTGAAGAGAAAACTTCAAATTGGGTTTGACTGCGCATGTCATCAGTTCTGCCGGACGCAAAAGTTAAAAGTTGGGCTACTTTTTCCGTTGCGTCCGTTGCATCCGATGCTTATGGGTCACCTCTCATAAGAAGTGTGTATTTAATCGAGCTGTCAGTTGAATCCGGCAGCGAACGGACATAACGGATTCTATGGGTCGGGGATTTAGAGTGCAAAAGTGGATAGTGCCCGACCGAAATCCATTTTTTTATCGAAAGACTTTGGTTGAGGCCCAAGCTCTTTCTGAACTGTAATGCATACTAAGTGAGTAAGTAAGTAAAATAAGTAACCACCAAGGTTTATACCTCTGCTAATTTTATGCACTTAGGCAACAGAAAAAGCTGTCTGGGTATGTTTTTTGAGCTTCATATTTACTTCACGATTGATGTCTTTGAAACTGACAACGAACTGATAAGGGAATATCAGTGGCTTAGTGGCCTTTGTATACAAAAACTGTACTAAGTTCAAAAGGCGATTTTACATCCTTATGGACCGGAGCACACCCACCGGTGGCGTAGCAATCGCTTTTATACAGACAATAGTGAAACCTACAGCTTGGAACGGTGACCGCTAATTTGGACGCGGTAAACGCTAATTTCAGACAATAGGTTCGACACCAGTTCAAAAATCCACACAATTCTACTATAGTTTCTATATACAATTCTAGTACTTTATGGCTTGCACTATCTAAAAACAAACAAACACAAAACACACCTTCATAGAAAGCATTCAAATATGCAATAGATAAAAGATTTTTGTTGGAAAGTCAGTATTGCTCTTTATACAGGGAAAAATTACAAATAGAAAAAGCGAAGGTCATACCTGTTCCCTAGGCAAGTAATAAATCCCTGCAATAACATTCAACATGCTATTGATTTAGCTCGAGGCTTACCCCACAAACAGCTTCGACTTTGATTGCAATCATGTCCTCTGGGACTCTGTATCAAAATACATTTTTGTTCCGAATTTTTTCCAAACAATCACTTTTCCAAGGTCAATTGTCGGTAGATATTAGGTATTTGAGGTAAAAAAAAACAGGTTGAATCACACCTCCACATATACATATGTAGGTTCTCCCTTAAATCAATAATTATTATCATTCTACGGACTCTTCCTTCTTGTTTCCCAATCCCAACAGGAAATTGTCGATTTTCACATGTCACTTGGTACACAATTCAATGGTCAAAAACAACAAAATACACCATTGAAAGGTAATGCTGTGAAATCAAATGCATGAAGTTGGTATAGGATAGGAAGGATAGAAGAGAGCGAGATAGAGGTTGGGAAAGTCTACGACGGTCGACGGCATTCTGTTTGCGTGCGAGAGCACAGGCAATTTTCTGTAATTTCCTGAACGGGTGACAAGGATTTATACACACATTGTATATCAAAGAGAATGTATTTTTCATTTACACCAGTATTCGAGCAAAACAAATGCATACACATACATCACGTCCAAGGACATTTTAGATAATAAAATTCCAAAGCTGTAAATAAAACATAAACTTGGTTTATGTTGGAATTGTAGTGTTTATTTGGTAGATATTTAATTAATTTTAAGCTAGAGCTTGGTGCAATGGAAGTGATTCGTTGGGTTTTGTCAACGCAATTGATTTCAAACACAAGATTTTAAGCCGGGAATACACGATACAATTATCGCACCGATAATCGTACGTGTGTATGCAAAAAATTGTGATTGTTTCGATATCGCAATGTCGAATGCCTTGAGCTGAAACAAAAACTCGATCGTATGCGATGTAAGTCACATTGTCGCATTAGATGATTGCATCGTGTATTCCCCGCTTTAAAATAGGTAGTTCAACAACTAAAAAATCTGTTTCTCTTTTTTGTTAGTAACCATTGGTTGCTGCTTTCAGCTTTGTCACCACTTAAAATGAGATTAACTGTGTCTGCTTTAAGTGATTTTACTGCTGGTTTTCACTTTCCTTTTCTGTTTTTCTTTTTGACATTGACAGCAGTTGCTTGAGCTTTATCGGGCTTTAAATACTAAGACAGAGATGTGCTGATTTCCAGGCAAAGCTAGTAAGCAAAGATATCTCTACGAGAACTGTTTGCAGACAGACCCTCCGAAAACGGATGCAGCGGAGATGAATAAATTTAGTTTTAGTTAACTCAAATCAATCAGGCACAAAACCGATTGATGAGGTTGTGTTTAATGCAATAGATGCTTCCAGAATTCTAGATATTACAAGGGGGCAACATTGGGACGTGGGACCTGTTTTTTAATATTTCGATTAGTAAAAATTGTGGTGGTTCTCCCTATGAAGCTACAAAAACTATAGACAGCCGACTACAAACATTACTGGCGGCACACGTATAAGCCACTCTAGAAGCAAGACTGGCAATCCACCGCCTTTTTTATCAAGAGCACCTCATCTATAATCCAAATCTGAATCGTCACCTGTCGCTGATTTACAACTTAGAAAAACGAAGTCTTCAGTAAATGTGCATAGATATTGGGAACTATTCCCGTGGAAAGCCATAAACTCAACTTCTTCATAGTCATTATCTCCAGGAAAGACTTTGAGAACACAAAACCTCACCTTTCAAGCAAGATATGGTCTGGCATACTGCCGAACTCAAAATGGAAACTGCCACAGGCTCCGGAATTTTCAACGACCCAACTAAAACGAACTCTTCAGTATTCAGTCTGAAGTCTCTGCCATCGCAATCAATGTTCGAAAATAATAAGTTGATCGAACACAGCCGAGCTGCATTTATATTACACTGAGTTTGTTTGATCAAAATCTGCAGCAGCTATCAGGAGACCAGGCTTTCTAAAAAACTGCTTTTATATGAGCTGAGAAACAAGGACTGGTGGCTTGCAAGATGGCAGACTATTGCCAATGAATGTGGAGTGAGATTTAATGAAAATTTCAGCAACATAAACCATCTGAAAGAACAACTGTACAGCATCATAAAGAAAAATGAGGATTTAATGAGGTGTTCTTTTATAGAAAAAGCTAAAGAGTCGTCCAGTAGAATAATCTACAGTCAACTAAACTACAATCTCGGTACCAGAAACTATTTTCACGATTCACTAAGTTATGCAGAAATATCATTAATATTTAAAGCAAGATGCGAGGTTCTGAACTTAAACGGAAATCCTTACAATGGTAGTTTCAATCAATTTTGTACACTGTGTAATTTAAAATCAAAGGAAGATTGTCTGCACTTCATCAGTATATGCCCAATATTCAAATCTGAATTTTTTTTAGGGAAAAATACTCTTACATTACAAGAGACTATAAACATCTTAAACGAATATAATTGGAAAACATTAAGCAATTTTTTGAATAATATTTACAAGTACAGATTATTATTAATAACAGAATACCACTAAATTAACAAAAATGTTAACTTAAATATCTTTTGTAAATACAATTGTCCTTGTGTATTAAAAATGTTAAAATAAAACCAAAATGTATATTTAAAAACAAAAAAAAAAAAAAAACAATTGTCAATCTGGCTGACGGCATAGCCATAGCTCTCAAATTCAAAATGTTATCTGATATTGTATTGTATGAATGAAAATAAATGAATTACTTACTTACTTACTTATTACACTGAGTTTATCAGTCTTAAGATCCAAATTAGTTCAAAAGACTGGCTCTGTACTGGCTACAAAACAAAAATTCTGTTATCCTCCACTGGATTCCAGCACGCAAGGGGCATAATGGTAACGAAATTGTTTATATCTTAGCAAAAGTTAGTGCACCTCAATCATTCGTCGATCCTGTACTATTCTGTGGGTTAAAAAAAGATTCAATTCAAACATACATACTGGAAGGGTCTAACATAGCCTATCGTAGCTCTTTTGGTCAAACCTATTCCAAACTTTTGATGCTAGAATATACCCAAAAAACAATAAAATTCATAACGAGACTCAAAGTGAAAACTCTCAAAATTTGGACCTTAATTAACTGGCCATCTTCACCAAATGAAATTAGCAGCAGATCCTATCTGCAGACTACGCGTCGAAAGTGAAGAAACATCTCTGCGCATCATTTCAGAATGTCTAGCACTTCTCAGCCTTTGAAAGCGGATCCTTGATTACGAAATCATCCCCCGGATAAACTCAAACTCACTCACAACCAAAAGAATCATTCACTTCCGGTCCAATTCAGGAAAAAATAACTACACTGAAACTATACCCATGAGTTGGAACAATAGGTTTCAACTAAGTACCGCAGTTCCAAGAGTTGCCTAAGCTCAACCCGCCATACAAATTCACCTAAATATATCTAAGGAAAGTAAACAAAAAGCATTCCACATTCGCTGGGTGCGACTAAAATATGAATTTCTATACTTGATTTTACGTCCGAGATGACTGACATAACTGATGACCGTTCCTAGCAAGGCGGGTGTTGGGACAAAATTATTTCAGGGAATTAATGCAACTGGCTATTTCAGTAGAGCACTGTTTGTTGAAAAAAAGCGATAAAAATTGTGAGGCAAGTAACATTTCGACGATGTTCAAGAGAATCAATCGATTCTGCGATCGAATTTTCAATTTCAACGCTCAATTTTGTACCCTATCAAAGAGGCGCAAAAATGTTTGAAGAGCACCTGACCATGACCAGATATGGAAGTTATACTCTAGTTTTGGTCAGGTGAAGGCTTTATAAATTGTAGCTTGATCAGAAGGGATGAATAATATTCTGCACCGTCCTGAGAAACCTAAGTACTTTGTAGAATTTTTAGCGACTTCAAATTGTGGTCATTCTAAGTTCATTGCTTAAACACATACCAATTACTGACAGCTTTTTGGTTTCTTGGATGCTGGTACCGTTCATGAATAATAGACGGAAGAAGCGAAAAAACATAGCATTCAGTTTTCGAAGTATTGAAATATACTAAGTTCTTATTACCCCATGTAACAATGCTGTAAAGGGCAGAATTAAGTGAGTTTATCATACTCAACAGTTCCAGTTCCACATCCGAATTTGAAAACCAATATAAGAAACCAGTGGCGTGGCGTCCATATAACACGATTCCTATCGTCTTACCTTTTAAAATGTGTCCCTTGTTCGTAGAAAAAACCAGCAACATAAGTCTACAACAAGTCTACAAAGCAGTCAACAGCCTATCTTTGCCCATACATACAATGTTCTTCAAGCACTTTTAAATTTGCGAGATACACACACAATACACAAAGCATACACAAAAGACAAAACACAAAGCATTGAAAATCGCGCGCAGAACATATTCTGTGTTTGTTCCTGTCTTTCCTACGATATACTTCCACCCCGGTGCCTCCCTTTTCAATACAGGTTCTCTTATTGAAAAAAGTAAGACGATAATTTTCGTCTTACTGCAATTTCTGCTTGGAAAAAATAATACAGTTTTCGCCTTAGAGTAATGTACGGCGAATTCGGTTTTGTTGTGCTGTTTTTTTTTTGTTCTACTGATCATTGTTTTGAATTATTTGCAAGTTTAAAGTGAATTTCAACCTAAATGACTTAAAGTATAGAAAAATTGGCTTCGATTAATCCACGTTTGGAATTTAAGGTACCTTCTGTTTATTCCTTATTAATTTGTGTAGGAGCCATTCCATATGAAAACGGTCAATCCGAAATGTTGCTATACCTACGATTTTGCTCAAACTTTGTAGAAATGTTTCTTTGCTATCGAAATACGTAATAGTCAAAGAATTTTTTTTGTAATTTTCCTCTCCCCTCCAGCCATACTCAAAGATCCGAACATAGCGATTTTATGGGCTTCAGACTTTGCACTCTTAAATTGCCTGTATTCAAGCGATTAGGACAATTAAGGTGTCATTTTAAAGCTGATAAAGCATTCTTTTCAAATCAATCAAAAGGTTTAAGATATTTGAGTTGCTTTCGAAACCTGATCCTTTTGAAATCAACACATTTTATATACATTTTTGCCATTTTTGAAGTAGTCCTGTGCCTAAAATATCAATAGTAAATCCCTAAAAATTTCCCTAATTAAACCTTACAATAATTACAAAATAAAAAATCCAAAGTTGATCAAAAAACAAATTTTTTTATGTGCTTTACTAACATCCCTTTCAAACTTTGAGCTTTTGAAAAAAAGCCAATCTTTGGGAGCATTTTTGTGAATGTTGACTACCAGATATCAAAATGAAAGTAGTTAGAATTTAAAGGACTATTCTTCAACTATAAGTCCTGAAAATTTCATTTTGTTATTCGCATGTACACTGAAGTTACAGATGATTAAAAACAAGCTTATTTCTAAGCTATGGAAAAAGCTAATCTTTGGGCACATTTTTGGGAATGTTGACTGCCAGATATCAATACGGGAGTGGGCAGGATTTAAAGGTCTATTCTTCAACTTTAAGTCTTAAGAAATTCTTAAGTCTTCAAAATTTCATTTTGTTATTCGCATGTACACTGATTAAAAACAAGCTTACAAAAAAAATTTTAAAATTTTTTGGATAGAACGATATTAAAAAAAGCTTTGAAACTAAGAATTGTGTTTTATTAAAAAAATAAGCTTTTTTTTAATCAGGGAAATTTTTAGGGACTTACTATTGATATTTTAGGCACAGGACTACTTCAAAAATGGCAAAAATATATATAAAATGTGTTGATTTCAAAAGGATCAGGTTTCTAAAGCAACTCAAATATCTTAAACCTTTTGATTGATTTAAAAAGAATGCTTTATCAGCTTTAAAATGACACCCTAATCGTCCTAATCGCTTGAATACAGACAATTTAAGAGTGCAAAGTCTGAAGCCCATAAAATCGCTATGTTCGGTTCTTTGAGTATGGCTGGAGGGGAGGAGAAAATTACAAAAAAAAAAAAATGCCTTGACGATTTCGTATTTCGATAGCAAAGGAACATTTCTACAAAGTTTGAGCAAAATCGGAGGTATAGCAACATTTCGGATTAACCGTTTTCATATGGAATATGGCTCGTAAGTGATTCATTTTTCTCGACTTACCATTTGAAAATATCCACGCCACGCCACTGTAAGAAACTTAGGGTTGATGGTTGAGTCATCAGCAAACCAGTTAAAAGGATTAGAAATTTCACACAAGAGATCATTTATGAGAATAAGGAAGAGAATTGGAGACAAAACGGAGCCCTGGGGCACACCAGCATTTATGAAACGAGAATCAGACTTGTTACTTGTATAAATACAACTTGTATTGTCGGAAAAACAATTTCTAGTTCAAAGAAGAAGAGACTCATCGATACCAAAAGCCTTTTCGATAAGAGAGCTCGATGCCAAGTTCTATGAAATGTCTTGGAAGTATCTAGCGCAAAAATCATACTTTTCTCCAAACAGTGTAAAGATCGGATCCGCTTTTCCGTAAAATATGCCACCAGTGGACCTTATGCTACGAAAGCTATACTGTCGATCATTGAGAAGCTTTTGTTCTTCAAGATATTTCTTAAGTTGACGGTTAATCAACGTTTCAATGACCTTAGAAAGAATGGACGATAGGGTGATTGGACGCCTTTTTTGGAACAGGCTGGGCAAATGCAGTTTTCCATCTGCTCGGGAAGAGCTCAGGAGAAAAGGAAAGATGGAAAAGCTTATGCAGTGGTTCTGTAGAAGAACACCTCTTCAGAAAAACGGTGGGGATATCATCTGGACCAGCGTACTTATGTACATTGAGATTTTTGAGACTCTCGCATAATTAAAAAAACCGACCAAGTTAAAAAAAATATCTGCTTCATAGCACAATTTACAGACTCAAGCTCAGGCGGAGCAAATATGCTTCCCCGAAGTTTCAAGTGAGCAGCAAATTGGGTTGCCGCAGCAAATTGGCTTTGTCGATGGAGCTGACATAGGGGAACTTATTGAAAACGAGCGTTGGGACCGATGACATGGAGGAGTTCTTAATGTTCTTAAAAAAAGACGAAAAAATGTTTAACTCCTTGTGAACACAACAACATTTTTTGCCCTAATTTTTGGCCATTTAAAAGCTATGCCTTTTATATAAGAACTTTAAATTTTCACCCGTTTGAACAAATTTTAGTTTTCTTTTGTAGGGTCGTTTTCAAATATTCGAAAACCCTTCGAGATCAGTATGCTCGTAGGGCCAAAAAATTAAAAAGAAAATCCGAAAGCAACGTCTCGATCACCATTATAGAAAATTTTCACAACGCCATAACAGTGAGGGCCTGATGACTGCTAATTTCAAACAAAAACAAGTCTGGTTTAGTCATTCAAGAACTTTGGGGTAAGTCTGAGCCTCAACCAACATCTTAACCCAAAATCATAATTTTCGGTCGACCTTCCCTAGCTTTTCTGGACTTAAAGTCGGATGAGGTTCAGTTCTCCTTGATTAAACCAACTTAACCGTGGTCTTCCCCTTCCGTGACTTATTTGACGTTACCCCGTCGGGATGAAGAGTTTACGTCCATCCGTTATGTATGTCTTAGCCACCGTAGTCGCGTCAAGTCTTCTAGCTATGTTCATATCGTGGCCCAGCACATACAGTTCGTAGTTGAATCGTCTTCTCCAAACATTGTCTTTGTCATCACATACGGGACCACCGATCACTCGGGTTTTCTCATCCGCTTTCTCATCCCAGGCTTATGCGCCGTATACCAGCAGCAGGGCTTGGATGATTTAAGCCTAATGAAGGGTTACCTAAGTTTTATCAAGAGAAAGTTTAATCTATCGATTGCCTTCTTAGCTTAAGTAACGGCGATCTGCAAAAGTAATTCTCCGTTTGACCTCCGCCTCTTTTATGACTTTGATGAAAGTCAAACATTTTTGAAAACGGTGAGTGTCAATAGTACGCTTTTAAAGTAGTTAACTTTACTTAGAAGTAAAGTTTTTAGCGAATTTCAATTTTAAATAACGATCCTTTTTTAAAGAATAAACTTTGGTACACACTCTGTTTGGTGCGGCCCTAAATTAAGATTATCATATTCGATCTGATTTCTTAATAAGTTTTCATTTGAACTCATTTGCAACCCAAAGGCGCACATTTTAAATACCAACATCCGAAAACACATTATTTGATCCTCTTAATACGGATTAAGACATCAGTCAAATGTTTTTCCATCCATGTCGAAAACTTCGAATGTTTCTTTCTCCTCACTACTTCAAATTTTGCAAACGTCTTTCATCTTTCGAAACTATTTTCAATTTAAAAATATTTTATCTTCCTATCCAAGCCACAGCAGTCAACAAAACCATCATTCATTCCACAAGAAAGTGCAACCAATTTGCCAAAATGACTCCTTAAGTACTTCCGGGTAAAAATAACACTGTTACTTCACTATCAATAAAGTTGCCTCCAGTATGGCTGCCATTACTGCAGAAAAACAAACTCACTTCCTTTTTGAGCCCGAAATTCAACAATAATAACGGCAATAGTAGCAGCATTAAGAATACTCAGAACAGTGAATCCTCTTTTTCCATAGGAAACTAACTGCCAGTGCCCTGAGGGATACAAATAATAAAAAAAAAAAAAAAAAATATATATAACTTGTTCAAAACCAAGAAGAATTATTCGTCTTACATCTGGGTTCCGTTTTAAAGTTGAAGATAAACTGCAAACTTACACACAAACACAGCCACATATTTAAAAAAGAAGAAAAAGAAGGATGAGAAGGATCTCTGCTCATTTCTCCACCATGAGAATGCACCACACAAAATTTTCTTCGTATAACAAACTTTAAGTATAAATCAAACCAAGCAACTGGGTTTGTATATCTGAGTTTAAGACAACGTGTCGAAGGACCTTAGGGCGGATGAGTGAAGGCCAACTTAATCCATCCGACTGAGGACATTGCCACACTCCCACCGTACATCCGGCTCGTTGGATAAAAGCTAGCTACAGAAAATTGGTTAAATATTTATGGTGTGGCTTAATGGAACAATACCAAAATAAAGGATATTTTCGAGTTTATTTTGTGTGACCAGAACAGCAACAGGAAAAGCAAGACCTGGAACAAGAGCTGGGTGGAATGTAACTCTAGGTAATGGATGAAGTGAGCCACAACAGGAAAGAAAAACTTAATTGAAGAGCTCTATGCCAATGCTTACCACATCAAAAACGATGCAGGAATTTTTTTTATTTCATCCCGTTAATCCTTCAGTCTTACAAATTTGTGAAGAGCTTTTGATTAAGGAAATAGTTTTTGATATACTCGTACTTACTTCGTGATACTCCGCCCTGTCAATAGTGAAAAAATATGGATTATTAGAATGACGGTAATTATAAACTATAAAGAAAAGAAGAAGAACTTAAATCTTAAATTAATTGCATGATAAGCTGCTTTCCTTTTTCTACTTTCCATTTAATCACATTGTTGCTCATGAGTTCTAACAGGTTGCATAACATGCGTTCCCTTATAACTGTACACACACTAGTCACTTCCGGCTTATGCGGATTAAATGTTGCCAAAGAGTTCTGTGTACTACAAGCTTAATTATTTCCTAACGAGCGATGTGACGCCACGGATTCGAGGCAAAAGGGGATTGAAAGCTGAGGAATTATATAGCTGTGAGGGTGCAAATTCACTTTTAAGGAGAGTCACAGAACTAATTGTTTGATTTAGCTTATGCTCTACAAATGAGATGAAAGTGGGTTCGATCTCACGAAACCGTGTTGAATCATTTCACTTGTTTTCTAACGTAAGAGTTGGGAATGCTGATATTTTTTTTCCACTAAAAAACTAGTGACATGAAGTGAAGTAATGAGGAAAGTCCTTTGGATTCAATGCGTTCTTGTAAAAGTGTTGAAATATTTAAGGTCTGTGTATACCTGTGGCCTAACAAGTGAAAAGGGAAAACTAGGTCACGTATGAAACTGGCATTTTATTGATAGATTTAATGATCTCTTTTCAACCTTACCTATACAACTGTAATGATTTAAATAGATTTTTCTGGAATTGATCCTTGGACCCATTAGGTTGAGTACACACAAGACGTTTTAGACATTATCTCAACATTTCAGAAAATCAGTCTTTGGCATATTTTGACCGAAGAAAAATTTTCTTAAGCAGCAATTTTGTCGTTCTAGTCCACAATTCATCATTGTCTTGTTCCTGCATTTAGTGCACTCGTTACCTTAGGCTCACATCACACTATTTTAGCAGCTTTTCGTAAATTACATATGTTTTCCCACAAAGAAGAAGCGATAAATGAGAGATCGCAGATGAGAGATAACAAAGGTCAGATGACAGATGACAAATGACTGATGACAGACGACAGACGACAGATGACAGATGACAGATGACAGATGACAGATGACAGATGACAGATGACAGATGACAGATGACAGATGACAGATGACAGATGACATTTCATTTCATTTCATTTCATTTATTTATTCAGTTCATTTAGCCTTAAGATTGGAGTATTATTTTGACAAATGACAAATGACAGATGACAGATGACTGATTGCAGATGACAGATTAAATATGGCGAATGACAGATAACATATGAAACATGACAGAAAATAGATGATTCATGCTGGCAGATGACAGATTATAGATTGTTGGCTAATTGGATGACAGTTATCTTCACATCCAAACATTTTTTGTCAATGTAAAAGATGTTATCAGTGAAGCAAGGAATGTAGAATATGGAGTCCCACAAGGGTCTAATTTGGTCGCATTTCTTTTCATACTTTACACCAACGAGCTTCTGCGGAATTTTGAATTGAGTATTCCATTTTTGCTCTTGCCGAAAAAGCAGTTGCAGTTCGCCATAGGTCTCTGGATTCTGCTACTATGGTAATGCCAGAGGACTTCGACGCAGATGTACGATGATGTCGCGACAACAGATTGCTTATAAATGGTTCTAAAAAAGAATTATGCATTTTAATAAAACCGACTAGCAAATACGCTTTAGAAACAACTGCAATTATCAATTCACTACTTCATAAACTTAAAACAATACAAAATTATAACACATGAAAAAAAGAACAATTTAAACATTTTTATCTGAAGCTGTTTGGGTAAGTGCTTCTTCTTTTCTTATTGATAGAAGAAAATATCCCCGATAACGTATAACATTAACTCTTATTATACTTCCTGAAATGTACACAAACGGAACCAAACATTTTTCGGTGTATTTTGTTCCAAATCGACCAATTGTCGTCATCATCAAGGTCTTCAAACGGGTAAACTTTGTTTACCAAGACACGTCTTACTTCTTCGTTGTCTTCTCATCCTAAAGAAGCAAGCAGTAGACGAGGACCTCTACATCTCGAAAGTATGTTTGTCTATAGTGATGTCTTATCCAAGACGTTTCCTTTAAAATTTCGTGTTGGCCTCATTAACCATCACACACATTTCTGCCGCTTCTGTTTCAATGCTCGCAAAAGAACATCGCGTTTGCTTCTTCCCATTTAATGGAGCAGCGTGAATTCTTGCACGCTCGTACGATATTTGCAGGGATGCCGAAAATAGACATGGATCTGTACAGCTCGTGTTGACGTGGGGCTCCAGACGTTCACATATTACACCAGACAAGATCTTATAGACGACGTAAAGCAGGCTTATTCTCTGTAATTGGCGCAATTGTGAGGGTCTCCCTTCTTTAAGATTGGTCATACAATACTGAGGTTCCATTCATCGGGCATGCTTTTTTCCGAGCTAATCATGCAGATCAGCTGGTGCATGCTCTTTTCCAACTGATCTTCTGCTGCCTCGAAACGTTCGACATAAAGGCCATCTACGTAAGCGCAGTCTTCTTTGATTTAATTGAAAAAAAGAAAAATAATAAAAGAATTTATTGTTTTCTTACGGAGTGTTGATTTTTAAAATCAAAATGAAAAGTTCAAGTGACCTTCACTAATTATGCGTTTCGCCAAGGTACAAACAGTGGGCTCATCAGTTAGATGTTGTTTGTACCTTTCTAAGACGCAACGTTTGGTCGATGTACAAACAACATCTAACTGATGAGCCCACTGTTTGTACCTGGGCGAAACGCATAAGGAGTGAAGGTCACTTGTTCTTTGATTTAAGTTTGTTTTTTTGCAAGCTTAACTTCTTTAGGTTGGGTCAGGAGGAAGGCATTATTGATTATCGTCAAATTTGAATGGGGTATTTTTGCTTTCATCACCGCTAAACAGTCTATAGAATTGGTTTTTAAAGGCCATGAGCACCAACTGCGATACTACCAATATGTTTCAAAAAGTTCGTCAAAAAGTTTAAGAGTCTTCACTTTTTTCTTCCGCTTCGAAACTTTCAAATAGTCCACCGTTGTAAGTTGGGGATTTACTTTGAACTTTACAAAACTCTCTTTCCCCTTTTGTATTATAACTGTCGCAAATTTGGTGCTCAACCCAAAAACGGCCCATCGCTCGCAATTTGCCCTTTTGCGATCAAGCGATCTCGAGGTATTTTATTGCACATTTAATGGCTGAAATGGACCTCCAATGTCGAAATTCAAAGAGAACATATTTTAAATCCTGAATTTTGAGTTGTATTTCCATTCAAACAAAGACACACAACGCACTGAAGCTACGCACAGATCGGCAGATGTGACTGCTTTTTTGAGCTTCACTATCGTCGAAGTATGTGTAAGGTTTGATTTCAACTTCGCATTACTTTTTCAAACTAAACCTATACTTTCAAAATGAGAAAAAAAAACTTACCATACTTGACTGCATATTTGAGTTGTAGCCTTCTATTGCTGATTTTGTTTCTTCGTAAGAATCCTTCTCACCAAGGAGTAGGTATTTCCGATTAAACTGCTGCGCTCATGCACGCAGTGATAAATGAGTAATGAAATTTTAATCCTTTATTTTCATAATTTCTCGTTTACTTTGAACTGCATCTCAGATTCATTTGCATTACCTCCAGAGAAATTCTGCTGTTACAACTTATAACGGAATACATTCATTACACTTAAGCTGTAGATGGGTTGTTATTTGATCGGCTTCTCACTACCTTATTTCTAGTCCCCCTTTCGTAATGTTGAAGAGAGAAACTAGCAAACGAGTGAACAATGTAATTAAAAAAAATTATTACATAATTACCACTCTTCCTTTTAGTCAACGGAAGGCCAACCTCGTTCCTGCTGGCATTTACCCTGTTATAAAATTTTCATAACCAAATCGATTCAAGGAGCAAATATAATGTCAGCCTGACACAACCTAGGTCCACATTTCATTATCCTTTCAAAACCGCTGTGCCAGCTATGGCATCACCACAGAACACCTATAAGAATCGATAAGACATCAGAAGTTATGAACTTTATAATGCTTCAGGACTGATAACAATGGACCCGTTAACACCTTTGAGTTATAGCATTCGCGTTCAATGGTCTATAAGAAAATTACGCCCTGGGGCTTAAACAAGCCGACAACAGGCAAATGGGCGCACGGGCTGGCGGAACTACAAAAGTGGGATTGGTGGTCTGAGCTGGAGCGGTGAGTCATGGCCCATGAAATTCTATTGTCAGCGAAACTCCGTTTAAAAGGCATGCACCAGCTTCTGGCAAAACTATAACCGACCAAAGGCACACAGACAAACTGGCACATCAATTCCAACTTGCATCCTTTAACATCGTGCAATAGGTTCCTTGTTCCGCAGGATCCATGAATGGAAGGCTCCAACGATGATGACGCTGATTGTTACAGTGATGATACCAGTGATGACGATGGTAATTTCAATTTTGTTCTTTTTGCACAGACGAATGGTCAAATGTTAGTAGGAAGCAAAAAGGCGGGCGAAATTGTCAGAATGCTCTAGAAGGTATATATGAGTAATGCATATACTAGAGAAGAAACTATTGACGCGATAAGCGCTAACGATCTGAAAGATATAATGTGTGATTAATGGATAAAGTTTTGGTATAATGCATTTTCAGTTGGTTCGTTTGGTGCTCAAATCGATTTTGCAACTCTCTCCGGAGATGGGTTCAAGGATATCGATGAGGTTTTTGTTGAAAACTCAGACATTTCACAAAATAAATTAAATTCAAATGATGTATTTCATTGGATTGTGTGGTAAATTTTGGAACTTATTGGCTCGGTTCTTAATGTCGCGGGAGGTGGCACTTTGGTTTGGTGGAAAGTTTTTCTTTCGATTGTTCAATTGGGTTATAAGGTTTCGACTTTGCGTTTTAGAAATTCAAGTGATAATTCAATTCATTGTGCTTAAAAAAGTTGGTTGTAATTGAAATTGATTTGGCAATGGGTAAGTGCACCACAACTCGCAAATGACTGGTGAATCTCACTTTTAGTCTTTCTCTCCCTGTGCTCATCTCTCCTATTTCCCACTGACTAGTCTTGCAATTTATAATGCTTTTCTATTCCTTTTTTAGAAGATATCGATATTGATATTAAGAAACGCCATAACTTTTTGGCTGGTCATTCAAACTTGAAACCAATGTGGTTTGGAGATGATGAAAGTTTTTAAGAGCGAAAATTTTTGATATTTCAATAGATAATATGCATGAGTAGCGACTATACTTTTAGTTCCCCAGATTTGGAAGTTGCAATTTTCTAAGAAATTTTAAGAGCTCCTTAAATTCGTGCAACGAAGCTTTCATGCTGCTTTTTACTACTGGTAGCTTTTGGTAACGTGAACTTTTTGTACCACAATGCACATCCTGAGGCGATAGCACTGAGCTACGAATGAAGGGATCAGGATATTGCTTACCCCCCGAGATTAATTCATATGCAGTTGCTCCTCCATCAATTTCATGCGTGTACCCAAAATAATAGCGGTCAGCATGTCATCCATCTGCCGGAGCTAAATAAACAATTCCAGTCACCAATCTAGAGCTGAACAGAACTGTAAGGCTGTGATATATCCACAGTCCAGCATAGGCAGCGTTCGGAGATCAGGAATAAGGTTGATAGGAGGTTTCTTTAAATAATAAACGCAAAAGTTTCCCAACTGAATCGTCCGACCATTGCTTACCATCAGCTTTTTGTGTTGATAAGTTTTACTTTGCAGCTTTTTTGTGCCCTCCGTACGACCAGGGGCCAGAAATTAACGTGCTGATCAACCTATTTCTGTCTGCTATTTCTCGTGTTCTCCAAGAGCCGCAAATGAGCCACTAAAGTTATTTTCTGCTGTTTCTATTTATATACTCTGCAGGGCGAAATTACGTCTGCACAACAATAACCAGCAATTCAGACTACGAAGACGTCCTTTTATCAATCAACCTACAGCACCAGATTATCTCTTTTAAACAACCAGAGGTGGACTTCGTCAACTATAAAATGCTAGATACTGCTAAACTCCTGAGAGACATTGGCGAAGCATAGCACTACCATCACCAACCAACATATACCTTTGGAATGATTCAATCTTTCCATCATTCAATCTTTGCTGGAGAAAAGAAGAGGCAGCAAAGAACTACCTGGGACAGATACGAGCACCTACCCTAGTACCTATTGAAGCTTTACCACCACAGGCAAGATTTGAAGAATCTGTTGCAACGTAGGTATACAGCAACGGGAACTGAACACCATCAACAGCAACTACCAGGCCGTGTCCAGTGAACTGAGACGCCTAAACATCATGTTCAAGAACGCAGTGAACTATAACCTGGACATTCTCCTTCTAAACAGGTTCCAGTTCCTGAAGCCAGAACCCGACAATCTCCAAAAAATCCACTGTTTTGACAGGACAGGGAATAACAGGGCCTTATAACAAGGCCTAATATCGGCAATAAGAACCACAGCCCGTGGTGTGTTTTCAACCTACGGAGATAAGGCAAAAGGATTGGCTGACTTCTTTGAAGAACACTTCAAGCCAAATTCGCCCTCGGACCCTGCATTTTTGGAAGAAGTCAAGATCTTGATTCAACTCTCGTAAGTCCGTCAACAGACCACATCCAATTTAAGGATAAAAATCAGTTCAGTGATCCCACAGGCAGCCTTGAACTCACCACTCCTGAAGAAATTCAACAGTATCTACACAGGAGCCACCCAAAAAGTCTGCAGGACCGGCAAAATATTCGCATTCATCCTCAATACGCAGTCCCAATCAGTGACGATTTTCCTGGTAATTATCCTTTACAATTGCACCAACAGCTTCCATTTTCCCAGAAATTAACGTGCTGATCAACCTATTTCTGTCTGCTATTTCTCGTGTTCTCCAAGAGCCGTAAATGAGCCACTAAAGTTATTTTCTGCTGTTTCTATTTATATACTCTGCAGGGCGAAATTACGTCTGCACAACAATAACCAGCAATTCAGACTACGAAGACGTCCTTTTATCAATCAACCTACAGCACCAGATTATCTCTTTTAAACAACCAGAGGTGGACTTCGTCAACTATAAAATGCTAGATACTGCTAAACTCCTGAGAGACATTGGCGAAGCATAGCACTACCATCACCAACCAACATATACCTTTGGAATGATTCAATCTTTCCATCATTCAATCTTTGCTGGAGAAAAGAAGAGGCAGCAAAGAACTACCTGGGACAGATACGAGCACCTACCCTAGTACCTATTGAAGCTTTACCACCACAGGCAAGATTTGAAGAATCTGTTGCAACGTAGGTATACAGCAACGGGAACTGAACACCATCAACAGCAACTACCAGGCCGTGTCCAGTGAACTGAGACGCCTAAACATCATGTTCAAGAACGCAGTGAACTATAACCTGGACATTCTCCTTCTAAACAGGTTCCAGTTCCTGAAGCCAGAACCCGACAATCTCCAAAAAATCCACTGTTTTGACAGGACAGGGAATAACAGGGCCTTATAACAAGGCCTAATATCGGCAATAAGAACCACAGCCCGTGGTGTGTTTTCAACCTACGGAGATAAGGCAAAAGGATTGGCTGACTTCTTTGAAGAACACTTCAAGCCAAATTCGCCCTCGGACCCTGCATTTTTGGAAGAAGTCAAGATCTTGATTCAACTCTCGTAAGTCCGTCAACAGACCACATCCAATTTAAGGATAAAAATCAGTTCAGTGATCCCACAGGCAGCCTTGAACTCACCACTCCTGAAGAAATTCAACAGTATCTACACAGGAGCCACCCAAAAAGTCTGCAGGACCGGCAAAATATTCGCATTCATCCTCAATACGCAGTCCCAATCAGTGACGATTTTCCTGGTAATTATCCTTTACAATTGCACCAACAGCTTCCATTTTCCCAAAAATTTAAAACAGCTAAGATTGCTGCGATCCCAAAGAAATCCACCAACAAAAACGTCTCTGGCTACTAACCCATCTGACCTCTTACTTTTGTGCAATATGAGCAAAATACTTCTACTGAATCGGTTAAAATCCTTCTAGAGCAACAACAACATTTTATCAGAAACACAGTGTGGGTTCCGGGAAAAACACTCAACTCTACATCCCCTTATTAAATTTGCATCGCATCTTCCTTGAACTGCCACCAAGTCACTGTTGGATGCCTTCTCGATATCGAAAACGATTCCGACGGTGTTTGAATTCAAGAACTAGTGCAGAAACTTTTTCAGCTACATTTTCCTCAAACACTTATCAAGATATCCTTCATTTCCGTTTCTTTTTACTTCCAGTAGGAAATGGCCAGTCATTTCACCACCATAAACGCTGGAGTTGCTCTCCGATCGATGCTAGGCCCGTTTTTGTTCAACATCTGCTGATTGGACCAACAACAGCCAAACTCTTGTTTACATATATGCCAAGTCCATTTCTTCAGTACTCAATGGTACAAGAGTCGAAGCCGATATAAGACAGCTTTGTGAGTGTTACCAATAATGGGGCCTCAAAGTCAACTCAACCAAAGCAGCCGACTATCTAACAGATCCGGTAATGCAAAACGACACTCAGCCAGCAAGTAAAGAAGCAACAAGATCACATGGAACGCGATTAACAGCCAAAAACATTGTGAAGTGCCTGGTAATACAATTTAACGAGATAAGTAGGTATTGGTGGACCACGGCGTGGGAAAATTTTGGATGGGATGGTGCCCTTGAATTCGTTTGAGGTCACCGCGGTGTTATTTAATGGGATGTTAATGGGGTGTTTAATGGGTGTTTAATGGGTTTATGTTTTGTTTGAGGTGGCCGCCTTGACGCCGGCACGGCGCCGCCGCCGCAGCGCTATGGGTGATTGTGGAATTTAATTTAAATTGAAATAAAAATGCACACTGCCGAGGCTGAGATTTGAACCGGGGCCTATGGCGTGTCGCGCATGTGACAGATGCACTAGGCTATCGGGGTAGTTGTAGGTTGATGTGTAAAAAGTCTACTTATGCGTACAAAAAGTTATTTATAGAATCTTTTGGTATGTTGAGGCTTATAAAAAGTGTGACGGTTGGTGGTGGTTTGAATTTGTTTTTTTTGTTTAGCTTTAAGATAGAGAATTTGTCACGATCGATTTTTGGTTGTGCATTGATTGTGGATGAACAGCATGTCATTTTACAGTTTATCATGAGGTTTCTTTCTTTCAGGCATAGACACTGTTAGTTGTTCTATTTTTAGATTTTGATTTCAGAACTGAAAATTTGAATTTGAAAAATAATCTGTCTGCTGTTAGTTGTTCTATTTTTAGATCTTGTTGAAGGGGATTGTGACAAAAACATGCTGCTAAGATGTTAAATGACATGCTCACACAATGTTGAATGTTATAAAAAGTGTGTGTGACGGATGGTAATGGATTGAATTTTGAATGGTTGACTATGTTTGAATAATCACAAAAGTCGGTTAGTGGTGGCTGCTTACTCTTTTAAATTTTGAATTGTAGATTTTATGAAAGAGGATCTGGTCATGTTGATGCATTTGATGGTTGAATGTGGATCTGGCATTTCAATGGAGCTGATGGGGGGTTGATAAATATAAGGAAGTATTTATGTGTCTTAGCATGCACAAGTGGAAAAAAATATTATTTAAGGAAGTATTTATGTGTCTTAGCATGCACAAGTGGAATCGAATTATCGATGACTGTAGCGGAGACAAAAACGTATAAGGCCAAAGCGGAAAAAAGACGTTTTCTTAGCAATTACAGTTCATTGCCATATGGATTTTAAAGAGGAAGTTGTAGGTTGATGTGTAAAAAGTCTACTTATGCGTACAAAAAAGTTATTTATAGAATCTTTTGGTATGTTGAGGCTTATAAAAAGTGTGACGGTTGGTGGTGGTTTGAATTTGTTTTATTTTTATTTTTTTTTTTTTATTAGCTTTAAGATAGAGAATTTGTCACGATCGATTTTTGGTTGTGCATTGGTTGTGGATGAACAGCATGTTATTTTACAGCTTATCATGAGGTTTCTTTCTTTCAGGCATAGACACTGTTAGTTGTTCTATTTTTAGATTTTGATTTCAGAACTGAAAATTTGAATTTGAAAAATAATCTGTCTGCTGTTAGTTGTTCTATTTTTAGATCTTGTTGAAGGGGATTGTGACAAAAACATGCTGCTAAGATGTTAAATGACATGCTCATGCACAATGTTGAATGTTATAAAAAGTGTGTGTGACGGATGGTAATGGATTGAATTTTGAATGGTTGACTATGTTTGAATAATCACAAAAGTCGGTTAGTGGTGGCTGCTTACTCTTTTAAATTTTGAATTGTAGATTTTATGAAAGAGGATCTGGTCATGTTGATGCATTTGATCGTTGAATGTGGATCTGGCATTTCAATGGAGCTGATGGGGGGGTTGATGAATATAAGGAAGTATTTATGTGTCTTAGCATGCACAAGTGGAAAAAAATATTATTTAAGGAAGTATTTATGTGTCTTAGCATGCACAAGTGGAATCGAATTATCGATGACTGTAGCGGAGACAAAAACGTATAAGGCCAAAGCGGAAAAAAGACGTTTTCTTAGCAATTACAGTTCATTGCCATATGGATTTTAAAGAGGAAGTTGTAGGTTGATGTGTAAAAAGTCTACTTATGCGTACAAAAAAGTTATTTATAGAATCTTTTGGTATGTTGAGGCTTATAAAAAGTGTGACGGTTGGTGGTGGTTTGAATTTGTTTTATTTTTTATTTTTTTTTTATTAGCTTTAAGATAGAGAATTTGTCACGATCGATTTTTGGTTGTGCATTGGTTGTGGATGAACAGCATGTTATTTTACAGCTTATCATGAGGTTTCTTTCTTTCAGGCATAGACACTGTTAGTTGTTCTATTTTTAGATTTAGATTTCAGAACTGAAAATTTGAATTTGAAAAATAACCTGTCTGCTGTTAGTTGTTCTATTTTTAGATCTTGTTGAAGGGGATTGTGACAAAAACATGCTGCTAAGATGTTAAATGACATGCTCATGCACAATGTTGAATGTTATAAAAAGTGTGTGTGACGGATGGTAATGGATTGAATTTTGAATGGTTGACTATGTTTGAATAATCACAAAAGTCGGTTAGTGGTGGCTGCTTACTCTTTTAAATTTTGAATTGTAGATTTTATGAAAGAGGATCTGGTCATGTTGATGCATTTGATCGTTGAATGTGGATCTGGCATTTCAATGGAGCTGATGGGGGGTTGATAAATATAAGGAAGTATTTATGTGTCTTAGCATGCACAAGTGGAAAAAAATATTATTTAAGGAAGTATTTATGTGTCTTAGCATGCACAAGTGGAATCGAATTATCGATGACTGTAGCGGAGACAAAAACGTATAAGGCCAAAGCGGAAAAAAGACGTTTTCTTAGCAATTACAGTTCATTGCCATATGGATTTTAAAGAGGAAGTTGTAGGTTGATGTGTAAAAAGTCTACTTATGCGTACAAAAAAGTTATTTATAGAATCTTTTGGTATGTTGAGGCTTATAAAAAGTGTGACGGTTGGTGGTGGTTTGAATTTGTTTTATTTTTTATTTTTTTTTTATTAGCTTTAAGATAGAGAATTTGTCACGATCGATTTTTGGTGTGGACCCCGCTCTCCCTGCAATCCTCGCGGGCCAATCTTTACTCTAGCTCTATTGGAAAAACGACCAAATTTGTCTTTACTCATAATATGTCTTTATACAATTATGTTTTTCTCTTTTAATTCTTCAACAATTGAGGCAATTTCATTAGAGTGATTATTATTCCCTGCTTGTTGTGACCCGATTAAAAGCTTCAATCGATCTACAAGTTCATTCGGATCATCCCAATATATAAAGTCTTTCTTCATGCTTGATAATGTCATTAATCCACTTCCGAATGAAGGTGTGGTATTCGCAAATAAATGTTTTATTATGTTGTATTTAGCACCACGATTACCTCGTACTTGTTTCTCTGAATCATGGGAATCTCTATGCGAATTGGTATCCGTTAATATAGTTTTATAGTTGTTTAAGTCTTCACTATTATATATTTTTTCGTTTGGTCTTTTCATGAATAGGAGCTCGTATAATCCATGTGTCCCTTTAAAGTTCTTAGTTTTTACATGTATATCATTTCCTTGAACCCTGAACTCACCATCTCCAATATATAGCTTTCCATTTTTCAAGTATATACCATATATATTATCAATTGAATTGGAATTGTTAATAAATAGATCCAGATATTTTTTAGGAATGTCGGAAAATTCTTCATGAGATAACTGCTCTGCAAAATTCCGATGCTTAATGCGTTGACTTTTTCTAGTCTTCGAATGTTCTAAATGGGTTCTTGGGGTACTATTATTGTTATCTGTAATGGCGTAACTAAAGGAAGGTGACGGTGTAATAAATTCTTCTTCCTTTTTAGTGGGTTCAATTTTCTTTGTAGAACTTTGAAAAATATTTTTCTCATGATCTTCCTCTTGCTTAGAGTTTGATTTTTCAACTAATTTATTAAGTGGAGTAGTAATTGGTCTTAAAGCATTCTCTACTTGAGTTTCGTAAGCTTCTTTACCCCGCTTAAGAGCTTTGTATTTTTTTCGTAGTGCTTCTGTGGTTTTAATAAGTTCTTGTTTGAGTTTCACATCTATATGCATCATTTTTATTTGTTTGCTTTTTTATAAAAACAATCCGTAAATAAGGTTCGTATACATCGAAATAATCGTAATGGATTTAAGTTATGAAAGATATTACAGGTACTTGTCTTAATTGATGAACTTTGATCATTGAACTGTGTGAATCGATTTTTAACTGTAGTATTGTGTTCAGTAAACTGTAACGAAGTGTTCTCATAGAACATTTCTGCACATATGACGCAAAATGATAATGTGATTTGTTTTATAGGGAAGGGGTAAGACCGCTTTAAACAGAACTTTGGAAAAGGCTCGTAACAGCTCCAAACAGCTTTTCAAACAGCCCCAAAACAGCTTCAAACCGCTTTCAAACCGCTCCGAACAGCTCGTAACAGCTCCAAAACGCTTTTCAAACAGCTCCAAACCGCTTTTCAAACAGCCCTAAACCGCTTTTCAAACCGCTCCGAACAGCTCGTAACAGCTCCAAACAGCTTTTCAAACAGCCCCAAAACAGCTTCAAACCGCTTTCAAACCGCTCCGAACAGCTCGTAACAGCTCCAAAACGCTTTTCAAACAGCTCCAAACCGCTTTTCAAACCGCTCCGAACAGCTCGTAACAGCTCCAAACAGCTTTTCAAACAGCCCCAAACCGCTTTTCAAATCTCTATTCATCATTTTTACAAAAACCCAGCTCAAAGCTCTGGAGATGTATGAAGATGTATGAGATGTGTTAGATACACACGGTAACTGCCCAATACTGTAATAAAAAGTCGAGGGAAAAAAGCACACTGTAGGCACCTAAGCCTAAACACTTTTCAAAGAATTCTCTCTCTGATAAGAAGAAAAAAACATGATTTCTTATAGTTTTTAAAAAAAATTTTATTTTTTATATTTTTTAAAATTTTTGTAAAAAAATATATATTTCTATGGGGATGATACCTTTCCAAAATTTCAATGACATCCCCACTCTAATCTTGGAAAACCAATATAATTTGTTCATGGCTTGTGATCCTACAGGCTAGTTCAAGACTTCATCCATATAATCCAAACAGATCGATTCTTGGTCACTGTGACACATTCAAGAGTACTCATAATCAAAATATACATTCATATTGAAAAATAAACATAAAATTTATTATTTATGGTAAAATAAGAACTTACAATGAAAAAAAATCACATTTCAAATTAAAGTTTTTATGACTTAATTTCATCTACAGCATGCCAAGAACTATAAGTTGATATGCATAAGTACATGCACAAGTGTATACGCTCAATCTCTGAAGCTGTTTTGGGGCTGTTTGAAAAGCTGTTTGGAGCTGTTACGAGCTGTTCGGAGCGGTTTGAAAAGCGGCAATTGAACGTATTGAAATCTTGGTACTTAATATAATTGTATTTGATATTTAAACCTAAATAATGAATTACTTCAATAGGAGGTTGAAGATTCCCAAAACTATCAAAATATTCAATTATATTAAGTACCAAGATTTCAATACGTTCAATTGCCGCTTTTCAAACCGCTCCGAACAGCTCGTAACAGCTCCAAACAGCTTTTCAAACAGCCCCAAACCGCTTTTCAAATCTCTATTCATCATTTTTACAAAAACCCAGCTCAAAGCTCTGGAGATGTATGAAGATGTATGAGATGTGTTAGATACACACGGTAACTGCCCAATACTGTAATAAAAAGTCGAGGGAAAAAAGCACACTGTAGGCACCTAAGCCTAAACACTTTTCAAAGAATTCTCTCTCTGATAAGAAGAAAAAAACATGATTTCTTATAGTTTTTAAAAAAAATTTTATTTTTTATATTTTTTAAAATTTTTGTAAAAAAATATATATTTCTATGGGGATGATAGGTACATCATCCCCAAAACCCAGCTCACAGCTCCTAATATTTAAAATCTTGATGAGGTGTGCCACACTCTGTAGCCTCCCCAAGGTTGGCACCTCTCTAGCCAAACGTAGTTCTTCCTCTAAGGCATCTTTCAGATGTTTTAATTCCCAACAGCCTTGGGAGAACTCCTCCAGATATTTTTCGAAAATCTGGAAGATGTCCAGAATTCCTTCCTTGTCTGTGGAACTGTGAAGGTTGTTCAGTTTATTTGAAAACCCAGACATTTTTTAATAGATTTTAGAATTTATTGAAAATCGAAAATGAAAGAACTACACTTTTGAGGTATTCTTGAAGAATAATTTTTATTTGGAAAATGCTCTACTTTTTATACTAAGTTTCCTTTCCAAAATTTCAATGACATCCCCACTCTAATCTTGGAAAACCAATATAATTTGTTCATGGCTTGTGATAATACAGCCTAGTCCAAGACTTCATACATATAATCCAGACAGATCGATTCTTGGTCACTGTGACACATTCAAGAATCAAGAGTACTCATAATATGTGTACATGATTTTAATGTCCATGGTAATCACATTCAGCGATCAAAAGTAATCACATTCTCAGTTCCATTTCGATGACTATACATCTCATCCATGGTATACCCGAGAAGTTGATATGCACAGCACATGCACAAGTGTATACGCTCAATCTCCTTACAAACAAATCCTGTTACATATCTACTAGAAGACTATGAAAGTACCCCAATTAAGGATTTAAGAAAAACTAAACTATGTAATCTCAATACCTACACAAGGAAATAAATTATTACTTTTACTGATAACAAACAAATTGAGTTTTAGATTAATTGTAGGCATAAAAATAATATTTTTTTCCACTTGTGCATGCTAAGACACATAAATACTTCCTTATATTTATCAACCCCCCATCAGCTCCATTGAAATGCCAGATCCACATTCAACGATCAAATGCATCAACATGACCAGATCCTCTTTCATAAAATCTACAATTCAAAATTTAAAAGAGTAAGCAGCCACCACTAACCGACTTTTGTGATTATTCAAACATAGTCAACCATTCAAAATTCAATCCATTACCATCCGTCACACACACTTTTTATAACATTCAACATTGTGCATGAGCATGTCATTTAACATCTTAGCAGCATGTTTTTGTCACAATCCCCTTCAACAAGATCTAAAAATAGAACAACTAACAGCAGACAGATTATTTTTCAAATTCAAATTTTCAGTTCTGAAATCAAAATCTAAAAATAGAACAACTAACAGTGTCTATGCCTGAAAGAAAGAAACCTCATGATAAGCTGTAAAATAACATGCTGTTCATCCACAACCAATGCACAACCAAAAATCGATCGTGACAAATTCTCTATCTTAAAGCTAATAAAAAAAAAAAAAATAAAAATAAAACAAATTCAAACCACCACCAACCGTCACACTTTTTATAAGCCTCAACATACCAAAAGATTCTATAAATAACTTTTTTGTACGCATAAGTAGACTTTTTACACATCAACCTACAACTTCCTCTTTAAAATCCATATGGCAATGAACTGTAATTGCTAAGAAAACGTCTTTTTTCCGCTTTGGCCTTATACGTTTTTGTCTCCGCTACAGTCATCGATAATTCGATTCCACTTGTGCATGCTAAGACACATAAATACTTCCTTAAATAATATTTTTTTCCACTTGTGCATGCTAAGACACATAAATACTTCCTTATATTTATCAACCCCCCATCAGCTCCATTGAAATGCCAGATCCACATTCAACCATCAAATGCATCAACATGACCAGATCCTCTTTCATAAAATCTACAATTCAAAATTTAAAAGAGTAAGCAGCCACCACTAACCGACTTTTGTGATTATTCAAACATAGTCAACCATTCAAAATTCAATCCATTACCATCCGTCACACACACTTTTTATAACATTCAACATTGTGTGAGCATGTCATTTAACATCTTAGCAGCATGTTTTTGTCACAATCCCCTTCAACAAGATCTAAAAATAGAACAACTAACAGCAGACAGATTATTTTTCAAATTCAAATTTTCAGTTCTGAAATCAAAATCTAAAAATAGAACAACTAACAGTGTCTATGCCTGAAAGAAAGAAACCTCATGATAAACTGTAAAATGACATGCTGTTCATCCACAATCAATGCACAACCAAAAATCGATCGTGACAAATTCTCTATCTTAAAGCTAAACAAAAAAAACAAATTCAAACCACCACCAACCGTCACACTTTTTATAAGCCTCAACATACCAAAAGATTCTATAAATAACTTTTTGTACGCATAAGTAGACTTTTTACACATCAACCTACAACTACCCCGATAGCCTAGTGCATCTGTCACATGCGCGACACGCCATAGGCCCCGGTTCAAATCTCAGCCTCGGCAGTGTGCATTTTTATTTCAATTTAAATTAAATTCCACAATCACCCATAGCGCTGCGGCGGCGGCGCCGTGCCGGCGTCAAGGCGGCCACCTCAAACAAAACATAAACCCATTAAACACCCATTAAACACCCCATTAACATCCCATTAAATAACACCGCGGTGACCTCAAACGAATTCAAGGGCACCATCCCATCCAAAATTTTCCCACGCCGTGGTCCACCAATACCTACTGAGATACACAGGTTCAACCCCCACGCAGCTGCTGCGCTAAGGAAAGCCAATTTTGCTTTTCACCGCATCCATCCACTAATGCGACAGAACAACGGTCTAAGTCAGGAGACGAAACTACTTCTCTACAAGCACCCCATTCCGCATGTGATCACATACTGTTTTCCTACTTCGTACGCGGTAACAAAATCTTAAATGAATACGCTGACAGTTCTCGAGCAGAAGATCTTGCGTATCTCCACAGGACTATACACTACGACAGGGTACGAAGAAAGCGCGTCAGCAACAAGAGACTCTACGAAAGGAGAGACTACGAAAACCCAAAAATAATGAAACTCGGCAGATACCTTATACAATCCAGCCGTAGATGTCTGCAAAACATGCAATTAGGAGCATCATAAGCCAGCCAAGCCATCCCAACCATAGCCAGCGGTTAGGTATTAGTTAGCTATGGAGCTTCTGGATGAGGATCTTATTGCTACACATGACGAAGAGAACAAAAACTTCTATGCTGACCTAGGGTCAGCCAGTTACCATGGCTGAGAGCCACTACCGCCTTTTGAATTTAGTGCATAGTGCTTTCTCGTACTTCGATATAGTTCCCAGCGCTTCTCGGTGCTCAATTAAGCGGCTCCTGCTTCCTCAAAGTAGCCATTAGTTCACTAAGCATCATTTCAGGATCAGGAATCGCGATATTAGACCATTCAGTATTGGTACCCGTGGTGCGATGGATAGCATGTCCGCCTGTTAATCCAGAGGTTCGAGTTCGAATCCCAACAGAGGCAAAAATGTTTTTTCCACGGGTATCGCCTTTCGCGAGGAATTGGCAAGTCCTCCGTTAGTATTCATTGCCATGAAAAGCGCTTTCTCGATAAGCCGTTCGGAACCGGCAGAAAATTGTAGGTCCCCTCCATTCCCCCACAAGGCATGGTTGTGAGAAATGCGCTAGGCCCAGGGGCTCCTTGCTCTGTAGCGCCACCCTATTTATTTTTTATTTATTTAGTATTGGAATCCAATCCCTAAGTTAAGTTGTGAAACTGAGAAGTAACTTCACCGTAGTTCGAGTCTCGAACTCTACGAACTCCCTTTTTTATGCCTAAATTACAATTCCGTTTCAGCATGGTTTTCGCCTGTCGTTCATGAGTTCAATCATAAAAAATCAGTACATTTTATCGCAATGTCACTTTGACTTCAATGTGAATCCAACTCAAACCAAAAAGTTCAGATTGATTGATCTTTTGCTCGCTTTTTCAGTATAAAACAACAACAAAATCATAATGTCACTTCAAAGTGAACACAAAGCGATCGAACGTAACAGAGGGTCGAAGCCCAAGACGAAGCGCCATTGTGGTTCAAGTATAAGTCCAACTTGGATCCATTGAGCTAACATAAGCCATAGACAAAAAGCATCCTTACCCTCTGTAGAGGTTCTTATTGTATTCCTTCTTTAAATCCTGGCATTTTTAGGAAAGTGTTCCTTTCTACCAATCTTGAAGCAACTCTCGCCAGCCGAAGACAGCAAAATCTGACCTTCAGTGCAAGAGTCTGGCTCCTCTCGTTTAACCCTCAACAGTGATCCACAAATTTCTCGGCTGCCGCCGTAATGTGGTACACTTGATCTATTAAACCACCTTAACTTGACTTCGCACATCAAGATTTGGAAAACAGAAAAGGGCCGAGCTATTAAATTATCCTTGCAGCCTAATATCTTTAATAACAAAACGATTCACTGGTTGTAGGTGTAAGTACCAGTCACTTGACAAAATCTCAACTTCTTTGTTCAAACAGTGCGATTGAAAATTAATCTGACAATTTCTCTACAAGCTTCAAAGGATCTTCCGATGCACCTTCCTACAGAGAATTTCCACCAAATGAGTAGCTTCAACAATTTCCCTGATCTAAATCTTTGAGCTAATAATTCCCGATTCATGTAACCATGTATGACAAGTCACTTACGTTCACTCACTATGAACACCAATATGGGCAATTTCATTAAACAATCCCATCCAGATGTTTTAAATAGCCAGGCGATTACACTATCCCGAGTTCAATTATTGTAATTTGAATCATTGAAATGAGCTAGGTAGTAGATACAGCATGAACTGGCCAAACACTAAAACTAAATGGCATTCTAAACCGAACTTTTCTCCATTGCCTCATTACTAAAAAAAAAAAAAGTCAGGACAAGTAACAGCCATTTTAGTACGTTTTTCTCTTGGGTTCAGGGTTCAGTTTTAATTTCAATCTATTGCACCGGTTGCGAAGTGTGCGAATACATAACCAACGATAAAAATATAAATTGCAACAAGAAGAAGAAGAAGTAGAAGAATTTACCGAGCGTATTATGACGATGAAGGAAAAACTTAAGAACGTCATTAGAGCCTCACATAACGCTTAGACTAAATTTTCAAGCAAAAGGATAAAACCAGCACCACCATAGTCTTTCATATTCGAACATAAGCATGATGAAAAGACAGAAGCGAAAATGTCGTACGAGACAAAAGCTGTGGAATGTAACGAGATGAAATATGATATCTCTAAAAGGATTACGTTCCTTACTCATAAAATTTTATCAACTATGAGTACTTCTGAGTGGATTTACGAAATATCTTTGAAGAAGTAGCTACGACCAAACTAACAGTGAACCCTTGCTTGGGTAGGAATAGGTACGTCGTACCTTCAGAACGACTGAAAGCAAACGTAGGTATTATGTAATCTCGAAAGGATGCTCACAGCTTCCCGTGTGATTTGATTCAGTTATTTTTTCTGTTAAGATGTATAGTATCTGCATGAGTGTTGATATTTTGTGCGTACATGTATATTTATTCACACACAGTAGTGAATATAAGTAGAGCTTGTTGAAAATTCCATAAAATAAATTACGTGCATATTTTCATTATGAGATTTCGAGCAAACACCCATCTCCATGTTATGCCTTTGCTTTTGCTTTTGGTAGTGACAGCTTTGGTGTCTTATTATGAGGACTAGGTAGGTGTCTTAATACGAGACGAGGTTGTAGAATCTAATGATATGGACTATTTTCACTTCTAGATGTTTTGGAAAATAACAATAACTAAACAGCCCTTGGCAATATAAGGGTGCAAATATGAGCTCCATTTTTGAGTGGGGAAAACGAGGTACAGCATGAGATACGTGGATATAAAGTGTACAAAGCAGAACTTCACTCTAAGGAGTTTTATTTTATCAACGCATGTGCTGGGTTTTCAACTTGGTGCTATTGCTTTGAGAAATGTTGTGAATTTGATGTTGCAATTCAATGGCGAGATTTATAATAGTAAGCTCACACCTCTTATGGTAATCAAAACAAGATTAATTCTGCTGTGCATTCATTCATTCATTCAGTGTTTGATTTTTAAAATTTAAAAGATTAGTTAAAAAAAGACTTGCAAAACAGTCTGGAACTTCTGTTTTTCAAAAGAGGATAAGCTATGTGGAAATTGCAAAAACCAATTCAAAACTAAAAAACGCGACGATACTTTAGCCGGTTGGCAACCGGATCCAATTCGGATTGAATTTCGGTTAGCAGGAAGGGTGATCGGGCTGCTCACACTAATTCGGTATTGCCTATTGGTGCCTTAGGTTTAGTTTGAAAGCACTTTAATATGTGAATCTATCTTATTACTTATGTCTCTATGTCTCTACTTGAAGTTAAAATAGGTCTTATTCCAGGATAGTTTGAGTTCATAATATAGTAGTGTTTCCGTCTTTCCATCTTATGAGTTGATGTTCTTGTGGTACCCGTGGCGTGAGCATTTCTGCCTGTCATATCAACCCAGAGGTTCGAATCCCAACAGAGAACTTTTCACGGATGTCGCCTTGTGCAAGGAATTGGCAAGTCCTCCGTTAGTAAATTCATTGCCATGAAAAGCTCTTTCTCGATAAGCTGTTCGGAACCGGCAAAAAATTGTTGGTCCAATCCATTCCCTCACAAGGAGTGGTTGTGCGAAACGCGCTATCCCCTGGGGCTCCTCCTTCTGTTGCGCCACCCTATTTATTTATTTAGTTGTTTGTTTTTTGTCTTAAGTTAAAAAGAGACAAAATGCAATCAGAATGTCACCGACGTATAAGATCTCTCTCTCTCTCTCAAACGTGAGACTGACTCACTCACTCACTGGAAAAAGTGCTTTCAGCGCAGTTGGTTTCAACTAGGTTGAGTTGAAGGTGAGAAGGGTTAATTTTGTATTGAAAACCGCACAGTTTTCATGTTGGTTTTGGGATACTTTTGCTTAAGTGCCAAATAAAAACATAGTTTTACTAAAAATGCATTATCCAACTGTCAGAATCTCACCCAATACTATATTCACAGTTAAACTCCATTTTTTCAACTCAGTCACTTCCATAACAAATTGAAAATCATGTCGCTTTCTGGCTGTCGGTGTACACTCGTTGTAAAAATTGTACTCTCAAAATTTTTTTCGAACGCGTCTAGGGACAGCAAAACTAAAAAAGTTTTAAGACACAACTACCTAAGATCTTTTCACAACTAGATAAAAATGTTGGTAAACTTTCCGGCTCTCTATTCTCATATTTCTGAGGCCAATCAAGTGCAGATGTCGTTGCATTTCTCTGTATCGGGATTCGGCACTGTTTTGGTCTGCCATTTACTTTTTTCCGAATGTGAGTGCTGGACACACAACCGTGGTAAAGAGTCTTCTCTTCCGCTAAGGACATATTTCTACTATAAAAGATGGCGAGATTTTCTTGCCACTTTATCCACCCTACGCTTACTCGGTGATTGATGTTGTCATTACATAGTTGCTTCACTATTGATCCTTGATTTCTGGTATTTAAGCTTTTGGCAAGCAATTTTTCATTCAAACAAATGTCTGGAATAGGCACTTCTGGATCAGAAAGTGTTCAACAAAAGAACTCAGTCTCTTTAAGACTACCACTGTTTTCTAAGACTTTTACACATGCATTAAGTGCTTTTTGTAAGGATGTAGGATACCTACTCATTTATTATGGTGTCATCATCGTCAGCAAATTTTAGTTGATGGAATTTGGTGTTTCGTACTTTTTCTTATCACAGCTAGTCAAGGACTGTAATAAAGAGCGCAGAAGACTCAGACTCTTCTTTGGAGTACACCTCTTGTGACTTGGAATGCTTCGGTAACTCTAACTGTACATCTAACCTTCGTCACCGATCTTTCATACATGTAGGCAATCATCCATACATATGCCATTGGAACTCCTGTGTGTCTGAGACCCACCCATATTAAAACTCGTGGTTGTCGATCGAAAGCTTTGTCGAAGTCAAGCAGCAAAACATGCAAATCTTTAATGGAATCATGATGTTTTTCCCGTGGAAGATTGTGTCGTCATCCATAAAAAGCTGTCTCTGAGCATCGTTGAAGAACGTATCTTTTGAGAAGCTTCTCTTGCATCGGCAGACGGGCGCAGACATTTCTTCCAGCTCCTTCTTCTTCTTCTCCTTTGCTTGGAGAAGTCAAAGTTAGTGGGATTACACAGAAAAAATTCCGAGATTAAATCAAGGAAAATCAGCTATAAATCACGACCAATGAATCCAGTTTTAGACCTTGGATCAGATATTAGCAAATTGCGAATTTTTGTTTGCAATTTGAAAAAAAGAGCGAAATGATAAAATTGACACTCAAAAATCGCATTTCAGAATTTTTAAGTATTAGTTAATATTTTGGAGTAAAAAAATATTGTGACTCGCGCGAATCGCAATTCGAAACCAATTTGCAGTAACAGCAAAAATCTTATAAAAACCTCTTTTTCAAATTGTAGGTAGGTAGTTATAGGGTGATATGGGACTGGTGAATTGTTTTGTTGTGATTCAGTGTCGGAGTGCATATGAGAAAGAAAACAATGCTGGTTTAGGTGCTGTGTGAATTTCAACCAGACGTATTGAGGTTGTGAGTCGCGAGTCGGCGATGATAATTGATAACGTTGAGCTGCGAAGGTACCTAAGTCATGTTCGCTTAAAATGTGAACATAAACAGACAGTTAAATAGGAAGTAGTGTTTTAGAAATAAAAGAAATGCGACTCATCATTTGTAATTTACTGTACAGTATTTTCGTAGATTACGTTTGTCTGGGGTCAATACCTTTTTCATCCTTTAAATTTCCTGATTTGAGCATTTTGAGAAAGCAAATTGCCATACTTATTTTGTAGACCATGATGAATAAAATGCAAAGCGAAAATGTGCTCCAAAAGTAGTAGATTGCGATTAAAAGCCTGCAATCTACCAAAAAGACAAAATTCTTAAATTACAATACATACTTGATTGCGAATCACAAATTAAAAAATTTTGTAATTTGAGACGATACTCAGAGTGAACTACTTTTTTTCGCTTTAATTATAAAGCGGTGTAGTTTACAAAAAAGGAGGGTTTCACAAATTACAAACTAGAAATTCGCAATTAGCGATTTATCAATTCTTTCCGTGTGAAACTCCGCCTTTTTGTTAAATTTCATTTTTATTTTCAATCGAGTTATAGTGCAGTAAAAACGTTTTGGTCTTCTTCAAGTTATCACCAGCAGATCAGTGGCGGATCCAAGCTCTGGGCATGGGGGGGGGGGGGGGGGGGGGGGGGGGGGGGGAGGGGGGGGGGGTCTTTTACTCAAAATTTTATTTATATATACGAGGCTTAGCAGATTCAATCAGAAATTATTTACATGATGTTGGCGTCGATTGCTCATATATTTATGGCCAAGGATTCGACGGAGCTCCGGCAATGAGTGTTCAATTTATCGGTGCACAGGCTCGTATTTCCCCCTGGAAATTTATGTACATTGCGCTGCACATAGCTTTAGTTTGGCAGTCGATGTAGCATGCGAAGTGTCAGGAATCAAAAATGCGTTAGGAACTATCGGAGCGATTGAAGCATTTCTTCACTGGCCTAAAAGACAAGACGTTCTACACCAAGAAATTTCAAAAATGACAAACAAAAGTGAGAAAAAAAAACAAAAGTTGAAGTCTGTTTGTCCTACCAGATGGGCTCAGTCTCATGAAGCAGTTGGAACGTACGTTGAATTGCAACCGGCTGTGAATCTTTGGAAGAAATCAAAACGTGGCAAGATCGAGATACTTCTTAAAATGCATTGCATCTTTTTGACGCCTGTCACATTATGAAATCAGTTAATTCGATTGTTTTGCGTTTGAGTCGGGAATTGCAATCTAAAAACCAAGATCTGGGTGAGGCTCCTTAGCTGGCAGATGACGCTTTGAATGAATTTACGTACAAACGCGAAACGCAGATTCTACTTTCCACGTTATTTATGAGCATGTTGCTAGAATTTGTTCTGAATACGAAATCACAGTAAAATTGCCACGCCGCCCGCCGCGCCGCCGCCCGCCGTTGCAATCAACAAAAAAATCGTTGCAACGTTCAAGCACAAAGTATTGAAGACTACTACAGAATTTCTTTCTACATTCCGTTCTTTGATACGTTCATTTCTCACCTCAAAAGTCAGTTCTCGGAACACAAATCCATTTTCCAAAGGTTAAGGCAACTGTTTTTTAAACAAGAATTTAACGAAAAGAAATGCGCTGACCTCTACACATCTTACGAAGATATATCGGATTGTTCGAAAGAAAATTTTCTGTCAGAAGTCAAGATGTGGAGACAATGAATCCACGGCTAGAACATCCAAAATGCCCTTGATGCTCTTTACTGGTTAGTATCTTTCGATCAAAAATGTACATGTAAAAAGTTTATTTGTGACGCGATCCGAGAAAAGGCACCTTTTAGGCAAAAGTGAAAGCTTACACAGTTCGCTCTGAAAGGCGCTGATGTACCACTCAAACCCATGTAAAAAATGGTTTCTCTGAATTTATATTTTGTGAAATAAAAGCGATGTTACAATTTCCGATTGCGCTTCATGAATATTCAGTAAAAGAACTTGTGTAATCAATCATGATCCAACAACCGATTTTTTGCCTAGTAAGTCCCTTTTATCGGATCGAGTCACATATGCAAACATCAATCTGACGACATTTTTCAGGTTATCAATAGCAAGTCGTTCAAGAATGTCGATTATATTTTTATAATCAATAAAGTTCTTGAATTTTAAAAATAATAATATTACTTCTCCTTTACTTTTTTGTCTATATTTTTCCTTCCCGTAACGAAATTTTGGAGCCGATAAATGTTACAATTAACATCTTTTATTTTCCGGATTGGGGGAGGGGGTCCGGACCCGAACCCGAATGAACAGCAAGTTATAATAGTTGGCGTTTATATTTCACCGAATACGTTTTTAAGTGTAATACGACAGTTTTTATATAAAAATTTATTTATTTATTCTGAATACGCTTTTGCACACCTTCACGGCAAAATTGGGGAGAGATTTGATGATTTGCCAATGATTTTGAATGGTGACTTTAAACATCAACTCCGCCGATGCTACAAATTTTAATTTTTAAAAGAAGAATATAATTTAACAATGACGAATGACCGCAGCCTTAGTACAACGAAATATAAATCGACAGTTGGTGCAGTCTTTGCGATATATTTAAATAGGTTCGAGTCAAAATTTTTCCTTTCCTATTTTAGTTACCATAGGCCTATTACTTCATTATTAGAATACGATGATTGCATGAGATGATAATGGAAAAGCTGAAAATGTGAATGAAAACTCATAAGTTTCATTGATGTTCTTCCATATGTACATGTACATATATTATAAAACATTGAATAAAATTTTGCCAATATTTATCTATTTTTATTATAAGCACTAAGAAGAAACATTTCAATGAAAAGATTTTCCTGTACATTAAAATATTTACTGAAAATTCAATTCTGTTTTCACTTCTGTCGGCACTCCCGGAGTGCTTCTCTTTTTTATACCTACTCAGGTGTTTCAAAGAAATTTTCAAAAAATATCAAATAGGCTTTTCTCGGCCTTTGGAAGGCTCAAGACCATTAGAAAATCGGAAAGTCATCAATCATGCTCCTATTTCCACCCGTTCTATTTTATTCACTAAACAAAAATACTAATTGCTTCAAACCCTTTTTCGGGTTTTAAAGAAAGGTTTCTGGTATTTTTTTTTTTGATACCACCACAATTAGCTACAAAATATCTTTTGAGATATTCATCCAGTAAATGACTAATATCGAGACGAAACGAAATAGGTACGCTCTGAAAATGATGTTGTTCAAAGAATTTTGTTTGTGAATATAACGACTTGTTCTCGGAAAATCAATCTCCTTGAAAAACATGCGTTAAGGATTCTATTAATAAATAACATCCAATTAGGCTTCCAAAATGATCCCCCACACTGCTTTTACGTGATTATCATGGCAAAACATTTTTTTTTTTTTTTCAAATTCACCTGGAGATGTGAAAGAAGTTCAAAAAGAGTTTCCAATGAAATAAGGTTTAGCTATTTGTGCTCTCATTTTAATAGAATTCGTTAACATAATTGGAAGAAGGACCATATTTCTTTTTTGCTGCATATTTAATATCACATAAGAATTATCATACTTTCCTCACACGCCCACATACACATAGACAAACACAAGTTCAAACAGTTAATTGAATTTTCTTATCTTGCCATTGATCTAATGTCACTGCTGCCTTTGCTGCAGATTAATCTCAGTGAACTGTGAACAAACTTTTGTGCGGCAAATTAATTGAGATGCCTGAGGCGTATCAGTCGATACTACCGCAGCAACGAAACGATTACTACCGCACAGTTCCTTGAGCTTAATTTTAATAGTATTGGGTAATAAATTACAATATTTGAGTCACAAAATTTTGTGGAACTCACATTTCTGACAAGGTCTTTTCACGCAAAACTCTCCTGGCCCAGACTAGGTTGTCGCACAAATATTTAGGGGATCATCATCATCATCATTCAACACACTAACACCAACACCCAGTAGGTATACCAGAACCAACCCCCCACCCATTCCATATTCATATTGGCACTAAGCTTGGTAGATATATTGAATAGTCATCGTTTTCAGGAATGCTTATTTTTGTTTTCGCACGTCTCTCCGCATTGTTGGTACCTACGTGGTTGTTGTTTTGTTCTGTACGAGGAAGAGAATTGTTTTTCTGGCATGAAAACAGCAAATGATTCTCCGAATTTTATGTACATAAATTAATTGTTTGTATTCGAAGCATGTGTCATTACAGGAATAATGCCAAGGAAAACTCAAAACAGGGAGGTTTTGGCATTGTACGGTCATTAGTTCTTGATTTGTGGATTGGAGTTAATGTCCGTACGGTTATTTGATTTGGCATTGCTTAAAAATTAATAAGCATTTTATGTAAATTCTATAACCTGCAAATTGAATATACAAAAATGAACGCATTGATATTCAATCCGTTGCGTTGACTATATTGTTACTTCGGCTTTTCTATAGAATCCTACACACACAGCGATAAAGTGGTTTACAAATCGATGTTGTATTCATTTGGAATTTGTCAAATTTAATTTAATTGCATATTGTTGTAGTATGAATGGGAAGGACAATTGAAAACGGAACACGCATTCCAAATGTGAACAGGATAAATTATAATTAAATGGTTTTTTATTATACCTACTTTCGAATTTTTCTAAAAAATATTGAATAAAAGAAGGAGAGTAATGTAATGATTTGGCCGTATTTGGCGACAGTTTAACTAATTAAAATATTTCACCACCGGAGTATGTGCCCTACTTTAGCAAAAATTACAACAAAAAAGTGTAGGGAACTAGCAAAACAATTTGCCAATAAAATTGAATACAAAATAAGTGGTTGCAAAGATAATTTTTTTTAGATCAATTTGCGTACCTAAGCTTGACATAGACGCTATTACATCGATAGTAAGCCAATTCACTAAACAATACGAAGTCGTATATCTCTCTAATGAAAAACTATTCAGGAACTCTCTCAGTCGTCATCGGGAGGAAGAAAATGCAAATTGCGAGACGAAATACAAGGCATTAGTTGTCTGCAATTCCGGTAGTTTCTGGTACTTTTATAGCTCTATTCGTCTATTCCTCACTTATTTTAATTTTTTAATTTAGGAGAGGGCAAAATCCTCACTTCATTCAGTTTAATACAAGTTAATTCTTAATCTAACTTGAAAACTAAGAAATTAGTATTAGTAGTAGTATAGTTACTATTAGGTAACTTTAATGAGGAAGGTGATTTAAAAGATGGTTTGTTAGGCAAGGGATACTGGGTTTGAAGTCAAATCCATTCAAACTTGGACTTGACTTTGTCTCATTTTCCCTCTCAGCCTTGGAGAATGGAAAGGAGGTCAATTTAATTTCAACTGACTTTAATAAAGCTTTCGATAAAATCTCTCACAAACTTATTCTTTTTAAACTTTCCACCCTCGGCTTTGAACCCATTCTGTTGAGATGGATTTCATCTTATTTAGAAAGCCGTTTGTACAGCGTTCGGTTAAGATCTGCCTTATCCAGCCGTTTTTTAGCTACATCTGGTGTTCCCCAAGGCAGCCATTTAGGCCCTCTCATCTTCATTCTCTGTATTAACGACATTAAAATGATCATCAATTACTCCTCTATCTCTCTCTATGCGGACGATACTAAAGTTTTACCGAGTCATTTCTTCCTATGATGGTTCTTATCACCTCCAACAGGATCTCGACAGTTTTTCAATATAAAACTGCCTGGAGCTTAATGTTTCCAAGTGCCAATCAATAACTTTCTCACGTAAATGCATCAAATCTCCTCCCCGTCTCTATCTTCTAAACAGTCAAATCAATTCCACCGTTCAGGTGATCCGTGACCTTGGGATTTTTTGCGACTGTAAGCTGAATTTCCTCAAGCATATGGACGACATAATCCTTAAGGCAAATTCAGCACTTGGCTTCATGAAACGTTGGTCCAAAGAATTTGCAGACCCCTACGCAACCCGATCCCTTTACAATTCATTTGTTCGTCCGCTTCTTAAAAACGCTTGTCAAAGTCTGGTCGCCTTTCCAACAAGTGCACATTGCCAGAATTGAGAGCATACAACGCCGTTTCCTCTGTTTTGCTCTTCGAGGTCTTAATTGGAGTAATGCCCTGATATTACCTTCTTATCAAGACCGAATGAAACTCCTCAACCTCAATACGCTGAAAGATCGAAAAAAAATATTTGACATTCTCTTCATTCACCGAATCTTCACAGGTACCATTGACTGTCCAGCTCTTAACGAATCCAGTTTTCTAAATACTAACTAACCCTCGTAACACTCGGAGTCCCCGTCTCTTCTATCTTCCCACCCATCGAACCACTTACGGCTCCAATGCTGAGGGATGTCAATTCTCACTCTTCTTGTTTTGACTTAAATATGAGTACTCCCTTCCTAAAACTTCGTCTCCTAACCTCTCTAACTAGTTAGTTTAAGTCTTAGCTATTAAGTTTCTTAGTTTGTAAGTTAATAGCTTGTATTAAGCCTAATAAATGGGGGTTTTGCCCCCACCAAAATTAAATTATTCAGCATTCGGGAGATAGGTTCATTTGAGGCATTTTATGACTTCTACCGGGGGTAGGTAAAAGGAGCAAAGATTTCAAATACATATTGCGAGGATTAGTGTAAATGATTGAGCAGTCAAAGGTTCCAGAAAAGACTCGAAGACTGAAGAGAACGTCGAATATTTATCTTCGATCATTCAAGGTCTTCATGCTGAAAAGCTTGATGCGATCTTGGTAAGGAGGAAGAATCAAGGGATCATTACAAGAAAGACCTATCAGAGCAAATCGAAGAAAACGACGCTGAACATTTTCAATTTTAGAAAAATGTGAGGACCACTCTTGGCAGGAGCGAACGAATAGAGCTAATGTACAGAGATCGCATTACCTATGGGTCGGAGAATTCCTTTGACCATCGTTTAGTGAAGCCAAGAGTTGCATTGGCTTTTAGTATAATGTCAACTATATATATGTGAGATGAAATTGAGTGCTTGGTCACAAATGATCCCGAGATCATGAATCGCCTGGTGAAATTGTTTGGCAACGGATAGGTGACTTGAAGCGCTTACAAGAGAAGGAAATGTATAATTCAAAGCAGTTTTTAGAGAATCAGATAGGAAAGTTGTCGAGATTCCATTGAAAATGAAAAGAATCGGTAAAGATAAAGAAGTGATCTTCTGCTTACAAAGGAATACGGAAATGATGAATGACCAATTCGATAACATTAACACATTGAGTGCCAAGCCATTTTAACATTTTGGTTTATGTGTAATTCAAACGGTATTTGTGTGTCGCACGTTTTTGTACGACGCGACGTGGCCCTGAAGTAGGAAAATAATTGTTGAAGGCACGTCGTACGAAAACATAAAGTTATCCTACGGCCACGTAAGCTAATCCAAAATGTTCACCAGAAGCCAAACAATCGGAAACCCATACAAAATCCAATATACTGTCGCACAAAAAAAGTACGACATGGCCTGCTAGGTGTCGCACGAAAACGTATGACGCGGCACTTAAAGTGTTAATAGTAAAAATGTGTGGCAAAGTGTTTTGATGATTAAAATGTTTTCTTGTAACGTAAGAGGTTTGTGGTTCGAATCCCAAGAGAAGCATAAATGTTTTTTCACTGGTATCGCCTTTCGCGAGGAATTGAAAAGTCCTCCGATGATAGATTCGTTGCAATGATAAGCGCTTTTTCGATAAGCCGCTTTTTTGAAAAAGGCCCTTCCATTCTCTCAGAAGGCATGGTTATGAAAAATACGCTTGGCTCCGAGGCACCCCCTTCTTTTATTTTAAGAATGATAAGAAGACGACCTAAATGACTATCCAGGAGGACGTCGCGCCGGTCGGTCGTATGGTCTGGTCGGACAGGAATGTGGCTGTCGTAGCCTAGTGAGTGAGACTCATATAACGAACACGTTTCAACGATTCGGTAATCTGTAGGTTTTTCAGAAGTTAACAAACTATTTTTTATCAACTTTCTAGAGGAACTGTCAAGTTAAGAGAATTACACTACCGTGAAAAGCACTCACTATTTAGCATAAAATTGAAGATCCTGGAAATGCGCTAAGCCCCCAGTGTCTCCGAGTCTTGTTACACCTTTTGGTTTTTTTTATAATATCAATTTCGATATTAGTCAAAGACAGTGAGGACATAAAAAGTTATAGAAAAAGGCAAATGTAGACATCGGATTCGATGGCTCAATTTCCTCGTCTCCAAGAAAAACGGAGGTGATAGTCTTCCAAAGCACAATTAAGGCGAACTTACTTATCAGCAATGTACAAACACATACATTGAGCTGTATTTAATGGTTACCGTTCGGTCAAGCCGATATCCCACACGATGGAGATCACTGGACCGGGTATTTTGCGAAAAGCAATGAGTAAATAAAATCATTGTGGCGCAACAGAGCGAGATGCCCCGGGACATTTCTCACAACCATGCCTTGCAATGGGATGGAGGGGACCTACAATTTTCTACAGATTCCGAATAGCTAGTCGAGAAAGTGCTTTTCATGGCAATGAATTTTCCATTGGAGAACTCGACAATTCCTCGCGAAAGGTGATACCTGTGAAAAAACATGTGTGACTTTTGTTGGGACTCGAATTCGAGCCACGATAATCTTCCGCGCAACAGACAGACATGATTACCATGGATCCTAATGGAAAACTCTAACCTTTTAATTATGCGCTAGGTGGACATCGAAAAAGCATTCAATCGAGATCTGATACGAGTCATTCTCAAACCATGAGGGGTCTTGGAAGCCTTAAGTGATGATGATTGAAGATGGGTGTTTAGCAGTCTCGGAAGTAATATGTCCATCAAATGGAATACGTCATAGTAGGTGTACACCAGGGAAGTGCTTGGAGTCCTCTGCTATTTACTGAAGTACCTAATTGACTACTTATTGGTAACAGAACACCAAAGTAAAGGGTTTTTTTTTTAAATTGTGGTTTTCAATCTGGTAATTCTTTTTTCAGAATTGGTTTTTTGATCACTTTTCTTAAACCACCTAGACGCTTGCTAGCTAACCAAGAAGTGTCTTCTACTTCTAGTCTAGCTCCCTGTCTGACCACAACTGCGCTCTCATACACACACACATTCAGGCATTCATCCAATCACTTTCGTGGATTCTGTATCACGATATCAGCCACCGTTTGCGTTCTGTGCCATTTTTTTTAGTCGAACGGCTTCCAATCTGGCACTTCTTTTTTGGAGTTGCTCTTTTCGACAGCTGGTTTGCCATTTTATTGTGGATAAATTGAAGACGCACAACCACGAAACGAAGTCGCTGGCGACGACAGTTTTTACATAATTTCGAGCTTTAAACCTCTGAGTTGCCTCCAAATACGAGCAATTTAACACCGCTGGACTATTTTTTACAGAGTTATGTGAAGTCGCTTGTCTACGTACATAGACAAACGTGAGACTATTGACGTCTTAATAGAGAATATTCGGGGCGTTTTTGTTCAAATACAGTTCCAAATGATGCAAAAAGCGGTCGGAAACTGGGACTCTCAGCTGGAGTTCATTCAAACCAATAACTGCGGCTATTTGTCCGAAATTAATTCAAAAACATAATGGCGAACTCTTATCATTAACTATAACAAAGTTAAGTTCATGGCCAAAGCTCAATATAATCGACAACACAAAAAAAAAAAAAACATTTCCAACGCACCAAGTCAATGTATGATTTATGCAAGAAATGTGAGTTTAACGTCGTGGTAAAACTAATTTTAAATCTCAAGATTTCTGCGAAATCCTTGCTTCAAATTTGATTTGTTTTTCATTTAATTCTGTTTGCTTTGTCAAGGTTTGTCATTTAAAGCGAATATAAATTCAAAATGAGAGTCATATTGTCTTGTTACCGTTATAAATGAAAAACATTACCTCCCTATACGCTACACCTTGTCAATGAACAACAGCTCCTTTGAGAAATCATAAACAAGGACTGCTGAAAAGTCATGTTATTTCTTTTATCTTGTTAAGTGGATTTATTAGATTTTATGGAGGGTTCGAACACCCAATCCTTGAATTCGAAATGCCAAATGGTGAATCGTGTAGACAGTAAATAATACCAACTTTTTGGATGCGGCAGTGAGTATGGGTTTTTCATTCACGTGTCACTCTGATGGTAGATTTGTCGAGAGAATCCAAACCCAAACAGGTATGAATATGATGTGACTGTTTCGATTGAGTTGCTGTTCATGGGAAACTCGAAACCATTTCTATTGAAATATCTAAACCGATTGCATACTCACCTAAACCGCAGCAATTGCAAATTCCGTATTCCTTATTCCTTTTATTTAATAATTCATAAAATATTCACATAATCAAGAAAAGCTTTTCTCGAATCAGTAAAATCACTACATAGTATAAAACAGAGTTGGGAAATAATGATTACAAAAAATTTCAATTACAATTACTTGTAATTGTAATTGAGAAATTTCAACTAACCATTACATGTAATTGTAATTGAAAAATTCAATTACCCATTACTTTTAATTGAAAAGTTTCAATTACTTGGAATTCAATTACTTATATGTAATTGAAAACCCAAGTAATTGAAAAAATGTTGTAATGATTACTTTTTTCAGTAATCATTACACAAAAATGTAATTGATCATCTAATTTGCTCAATTACATTTTTAAAATTAAACAAGATTGAACGAAATTAAAGCATTGAACAGGTACTGTGTCAAATTCTTTCATTTTTAGCATTTGGAGAGTCTGAATTCAGAAATTATAACAACAAAAACTTCTGCGTTGTCCGCCGTTTTGAAAAGAAAAACGTTTCTACTTTCAAAAGCCATTTTCTCGTTTAGTAACTGTCGTAGAGTATTGTGTTTTCTATTATTTTGTTGGGGAGGGTATTCTCTGAAACCCTTCCGGTTTATCATTTTTGGCAACTCCTTACAATACAAAGTTATTGGTGAAAAACTGTCAGAAAGTTGGAGAATAAAGTGCGATTTAGCGATTATCTTGCTCAAAATGTAGATTAAAACAATAATAACCATTGACTATGAATAAAAAAAATTTATATATACGTATTTGTAATTGAAAAGTATGTAATGCATTACAATTGAAGTAATCAATTACTAAAAAAGTAGTTAGCGGTGTGTTTTCTTCAATTACTTGGAAAAAAGCATTACTTTTCCAATTACATGTAATGGGTAATTGAAAAATTTCAATTAACCATTACATGTAATTGTAATTGAAAATTTTCAATTACCCATTACATGTAATTGTAATTGAACCTGTAATCCATTACACAAAGCAATCATTATTTCTCAACTCTGGTATAAAACAAAGTCGCTTTCTGTGTCCCATGTTCCTACGTATGCTTAGATTTTTAAAACCAGCCAACGACGAAGCCACCAATTTCTACGCTGACCCTGGGTTAGCATATTTCCGTGGCTAATGCCAACCCCTACCTCCTCCCCATGCAGAGGGACGCCAGCGACAAACGGGACGGAACATCCCGAGATCACCCAAGTCAACCGACTTATAATTAAGATTTTTCTTTTCTTTTCAGCTATATAATATTAAGTTATTATTTCAATTCTAGACAATGTATTTGGTTAGGCCCCCTGTGTGCCAACATTCTAACATTATCATTTTTAAATTCTAAAATTATCTAGTATAAGTATCAATTGTATATATGTATATTAGACCGGTTCAAAAAAAGTGACTTTTTTCTTTTTCTCGATGCACATCGATTTTTACCTTCGAGTAGGTGTAAAAACAAGCCTGTTAAGATTTGAGCTCGAAAAATTAATATTTAGAGGTCGCTCATCGCAGATTTCAATTTCCCATACACATTGTATGGGAAAAAAAACATATAATTTTTGGAGTTTTATATTTCAGTCTAGAAGCAAAGTGCCGAGATGAGCGATACATATTCTTATAGAAAATTTGTTGTTCTACAAAAAAAGTTTCTTATCATTTTTCGACAAATTCACTCCTTCAAAAGTTATTCAAGGTTAAAGTTTGAACAAAAATTTTTTTTTCTTGATTTCTGACAAAATGTTAAAATTTAACACTTAAAATCATAAAATCATTCGCTTATGACACATATTTTTATAGAACATTAATTGTTCTACAAAAAAGGTGTTTTATTATATTTCGACAAATTCACTCCTTCAAAAGTTATTCAAGGTTAATTAATTAATTAATTAATTAATTAATTTTTTCAGAAATCAAGAAAAAACTTAAATTTACTCTAAATTAAACTTTAACCTTGAATAACTTTTGAAGGAGTGAATTTGTCGAAAAATGATAAAACACCTTTTTTGTAGAACAATTAATTTTCTATAAAAATATGTGTCATAAGCGAATGATTTTATGATTTTAAGTGATACATTCTAACATTTTGTCAGATATAAAGAAAAAAAAATATTTGTTCAAACTTTAACCCTGTATAACTTTTGAAGGAGTGAATTTGTTGAAAAATGATAAGAAACTTTTTTTGTAGAACAACAAATTTTCTATAAGAATATGTATCGTTCATTTCGGCACTTTGCTTCTAGACCGAAATATAAAATTCCAAAAATTATATGTTTTTTTTCCCATACAATTTGTATGGGAAATGGAAATCTGCGATGAGCGACCTCTAAATATTAATTTTTCGAGCTCAAATTTTAACAGGCTTGTTTTTACACCTACTAAAAATAGGTAAAAATCGATGTGCATCGAGAAAAAGAAAAAAGTCACTTTTTTTGAACCGGTCTAATTGTATATAACGTTCAATAAAATAATTATTATTATATTAGATTTTTAGAACTACGCAACGGATTTCGATGTGGTTTTTTTTTTAATGAATGGAGTGATTCAAGAAGAAGGTTTATATGTATAATACATGTATGTATATTATAGTAGAGAAAAGCCGATAAATTTAAAGATTTGTAATGTGATGTCGTAACAAACATATTTTTATGCTCTTACATTGCAAACGCTGGCTAAACCTTACGAGATAGATCAAAGTTATTCACAACGGAATTGTATATCTTAAAAAGATAAATAAAAAAGTCCGCGACAGCATATGTTTATCTCCTAAGGATAACCCACAGTAACCATTTTTATCTTTTACATATTGCAAAAAAATATGGGTTATTTACCAAGCTATTTTAAACGATACAGTATCATTCCTTATCAAACTAAAAACATTAGATACGTTGTGCATTTCACGAGATCAAAATTGCCCTTTACAGCATGTGATTTAAATGAATATTTTTGAAGAAATTGCGAGACTTAGCGTTGGCGGCGGTATCAGCCGGCCGGAGCGATGGAAGCGAGCCTATAAATAGCGCGTCTGAGTCCACGGTTCTCCATATAGCACTTTGAATTTAGCAGCGATCGGACGCGTTTATTATCGGAGCTCTCTAGCATTACGGGCAGTAAGGAATAAATCAAAACTACTGGATCGATCTTAATCATTTTTTCAGTGAGTGACATAGGTCATATATTTTATACCCGTGCGAAGCCATAGCGGGACGCTGAGTTTTTATATACAACGTTCACAGTTTTTCTGTACTGTATTTACTTATTTAGTATCAGCATTGTACCCGTGCGAAGCCGGGGTGGGTCGCTAGTTATTTATATAGCGGTAGTTCATATGTCAGTGGAAAGCATTTCAAATTCTGAAACGTTTCATTTTGGGAGTCAGGCTCAGACGTTTAAGCATTCGACTTATTTGCCAAAAACGTTTCATAGCGTTCCTTATGTCTAGCTTTGATGTGACGTTTAAAGTTGGATGTTATGAGCTTCGATCCTTTAATTCTCACCTGGCATGAACTACATCCAACCAGTATCCGTTTTGATCTCTAAACTCTGTGTCGTTCAACTTTTAAGAAAAAAGGTCACAGATGTACTACTATTTTTTTTTAAATTCTTACCTCTTTTACAATTTTAAACTCGCGATGGCAGCACGCGTTGGCAGCAAGCGTTGGCAGCACGCGTTGGCAGCACGCGTTGGCAGCACGCATTGGCGAAACGCGTTGGCAGCACGTGTTGGCGGCACGCGTTGGCAGAACGCGTTGGCAGCACGTGTTGGCAGCACGCGTTGGCAGCACTCGTTGGCAGCAGGCGTTGGCAGCACGCGTTGGCGGCACGCGTTGGCAGCACGTGTTGGCAGCACGCGTTGGCAGCACGCGTTGGCAGCACGCGTTGGCAGCATAGAACAAGTTTTTGTTCTTTCCTCTTTTTTCTTGTACTATTCACTGCTCTAGAAACCTCTCTGTCCAATTATAAAAGAAAGTAACACGTTGTTCTAGCGGGTTGTTTTCTTTTAAATCTGTTTGTGTCTCTTATTCTTTGCGCTCTGAGCGGATGAATCCTACCTCCTACGTATTGTGCAGGGCGCAGTAGGCAAGGCAGTATCCCAGTGCTCATTTGCAACATTGCTTCTGCGCACTTCGGTGTTTGCTTTACTTCGTATTTCTTCCAACCGCTGCGCTTGTGAACAAAAATGTATATTGCAGGTTGCAGCTTGAGGTAGGCCTCCGCTTGAAGAACAAGAAAATAACATGCTGCTCTCCGACTTATTTCATGAATTTGTATGTGTCTCTGCACTAGACTCATGTGTCAAAGCTCGAAGATTGCCACTTTGATAACAAATATGCGTGGATATTAGATCTCATAGCATGAAGCATATTTTTGGGAGAAAATGCAAAAAATAATTGGAATTTTTCTGGCTCAAATGAATTCAGTTCACAATGAGCCGTATTCTTATTTGAAAAATTCAGTTTACCAGCAGATAGCTGAACGCAGTGCAATACTTACTTAGATTGCTTGAAAAATTTAAATTATGTGCAAAAAGTCTGAAAAGTTTTCCGATAGTATGTTTCAGTATTTCAGTATTTCGGTATTTAGTATCAGCATTTGTACCCCTGCGAAATCGGGGCGGGTCGCTAGTTAAAAATAAATGAACAGGCGAAAAAATTCCTAGCAGACTTTATTACCCCAACATCCAGCATCCAAATTCCAAAACGAATCCATCTTGTCTTTTATCAAAAGGACAAAAGGCAATTTTCTGGGAAGCCATGTTTGTCAATTGAATCGACATGCTTTCCGGTTTCCCATAACTAGACTGTGTTGGATTGAGTTCTCCAGGCGCCTGAAAGTCCCCCAGTTTTGCAAGAGGTTCAAGAAACGAGAAATCTGTAAAATTTCACTCATATCAAAGTCCATTATAGTCCAGGTTTGCCACTTTCCCAACTCTATCACCACTAGGCCCGATAAACAACAGAACGGCACTGTTTTCCTTATAGTCCTACACACATATGAATACATGTGTATTATAGACTAGGTATCGCATAACTTATTACAAAATGTTTTCTTGACAAAATCTCTGTAGGAATTGCCATGGCAATTCGTTATAGTGAATGTGCCACACTCAACCATTGTTACACACATAAGTAGCAAAAGTAAATGCCATCGTCATGATGATAACCTCAAACCAACTAACGAACCATATAGAACCGGAGGCGTTGTTCCACAAAATAAACCAACGACATCTATCTTTAAGGAATTATTTTCCACCTCCTTATAACCCATTGTGTGTTCTTGGGAGTAATTCATTCCAATCGTCTCAGGTCTGAGTATCTTAATCTATTGCTGCTGTGGTTATAAAAGTGTGATTGTTAAACCGAAAGTGAAAATGTCTCTAAAAAAGAACAAAAAAAGAACAAGTAAACCCATAATAAAAATCACTATGTCCTTGCCATGAAGTCACTAAATAAAACCCTCTGAAAGGCAACCTCATCCTTTCTCTATATCAAAGAACACAATACCACTCTCTTGGGATCAATCGGTCGTTTTCTTTGCTTTTTCTTTTTTTTTTTTTTATCCTTCTGGCACATTTTTATGGAGTTTCCCTTGAAACAGTTAACTGCAAGTGGACGCGATAAGCTAAAAACAACAACCTAATAGAATGAAAGAACAAGGACATTGTCCGTTCACAAATTTCTGTCTTATTCATTGCCTTTATTTTTTTTTCTCTTAAATTATTTTGCTTCTCGTTGAAGTTTCTTTGCCAGGACAACAGAATTTATGAAAATGCCTTTAGAGGGCTGTCCACTTTTTACTTTTCATTTATCACAACTAATTCCACTCGCAAATGACCTGGAAACTTTAGTAGGTAGGTAGCCATTATAATTTCAATTTTGAAGCTTCTCTCATTTGCAGCGCAGAGGAAACATGTGCATATGATAAGCTTCCTGTAGACGAGGATTTTATTTTTTCTGGAACGAAATAATGGGTAAAAAATTAAAAAAGATAAAGAAAATGAAATGCAATTAAAAAAGAAAGGAGTTTCCTTTTTCTAAGTATTTTCTCAGCACGCTTTGTTCTTCTTAGCTGGCGTTAATTTTTGAATGCAAAAAGCTGCTCTTAGTGTATGTGCTGTTCTGTTGTTCGGCGATGTTGTCAGTGTCATTTGCACTCGGCAGGGCATTCGAACGCATATTAACCTCTAAGTTGTGGCTCAAGCTACGTTTAACGTTGGTACTTGGCACTTGCACTTGCTGCTATGAAAATAACGTTTTATGGAAAGGATGACGACATGGTGTGGCCATTGTGTAGGATCGGAGTCGTTGCCTTGTTACGTCTAATTTCATTATGGTTGCAGTCAGATGGGGGTGCCTGCTAACGAGAGAAAATGTGGTAATGGTACTTGTTTGATAGAGACGAGTGGCTAAGTGCTAATTGATGCGGTTAGGCAAACAAGCTGTGGGGTCTTAGGAAAAACATGTTTCGGACAAGCAAATCAACGTTAAAAAAAAAAGTGATTTAGAAAACAGGACATAGAAAGTTAGAAGCAATTTTCCCATTTTGTGTTTCTCCATTTCTTTTTGGAGACAATTTCCAATAGTGTAGATATTTACCAAATGGATGGCCGCCTAATGAGACTCATATATCCTAAAGTTTCAACTGACAGCTGCTGCATAAAAATAAATCATAAAATAAGTAAATAGGGTGGCACAATGGAGCTCGAGAAGCTCATAGGCCTACTGCGTTTTTTTCAACCATTCCTTGATGAGGAACGGAGGGGGCCTGCAAATGTTTGCCGATTCCAAATAGTTAAGTGAAAATGCACTTTTCTTGGCTCTGAATTTAATCTGGGTGGGCGAAAGTGATACTTGTGAAAATCTATTAGATATTTATTACACTCGAACGTAATATCCCCACGTAAGAGGGAGACATGGTTACTACTCTCCAACGCTCTCCACTCCTATTGTTGTTTGCTCTGAAGAATATTTTTACTAAAAGTCTAGCCCAAGATTATATTTTGTATGGCAAATTAGCCGAAACAATTTTATGAATAAAATCGGCGAGGAGTACTAATCCAGCAAAAATAAGTCTCATTAGTTTCACCTTCATCCTGCTAACACAAGAAAAAATATATTAGGAACGCAAACAAGACGCCTTCGCGTCTATCTATTCGATATAACATGCTTATCAACTCACAAAATCTTGTATCACAATGTTGGCCCAACAAGAAAAACCTTGCGGTGGGCATAGTTATCGATGTCCTTTCAGCAAAGTCTTTAAGTTTCAATTGCATTAGCATTAGTGGCTAGAGAGTAAGCTATGATGACGACTCATTAGAGCAAGACGTGTAATCGTGGATAGTTGTCATGTTATTTATTGCTATGCCCAAGTCATCAACTGCCGTATTAATAAACGCGGAATAGCTGGGTTAAGCCTTATTTCATGGATTAAGTTAACATTATACCATTTTCCACTTAATTAAAGTTACCATTATACCATTTTCCACTTAATCCATGGAATAAGGCTTAACCCAGCTATTCCGCGTTTATTAATACGGCGGTTATAGTCCAGTCATTTTAGTCGAAATTATGCAAGAATCTCGGAATGTGAGATACACAGCTGTAAACTTCTATAAAATTCTATTTTGACATCCTTAAAGTTGTCTCAAAACCTATACATACTGTAGGGTTTCAGCGACTATTAAAACTTAAGGTCAAAGGTTAAAAAAATCATATTTTTATATTTTTCGCAAATATCTCGTTTGCTAAGAGTTTTTTGCAATCTGTTTTTATTATCAATATTGCAGAAGATTAAATTCTCTACAACTTTTGTTTGAAAAGTTTTTTCATGGGTTGAACCGTTTTTGCGATAGAGGGCAGAGCGCGCATATAAAGTTTATTAACTATTATAAATAAAAGCTGATAAAATACGAAATTTAATAGAGTCCATTTATTGACAATACACTCAGAATACAATATCGATCAAATGACCACTTTCATTAGAAACACAACATGCGCAAAAAATGGTCCAATAATCGTTTTCGAACACACTCCGGCCAGTACAGTAACATTTATACACACATTTGAATAATGTGCGGGTTCTCTGCTCCCCAAAATCGACAGCTTTTTTTTATTGACCCCGCCAGAGAGCGAAAAATGATAGGCACGCACAGTTTTCGCAATTGAACGATTGCTTTCGATGTACTGCACTACAATTTTTGCTGTGAGTCAATCCATGTCTAAAATGGCATAGCCTGACGCTTCAGAATCTGGCTGATTAGTCAAAATCAACATTTAAATAGGTCCTGTCTAGATGGTGCACCCTGTATATGTATATTAATTAATGATGTTAATAATGTTTTAACTGTTAAAAACTTTACTAATCTTTTCATTTATTAATGTTTTAATAATAAAATATCACTTTAATAAAATATCATTTGTTCTTTAATAAAATATCATTTGATGTATAATCAACGATGTTTGAAATGGAAAAACATTAATAAAAATTATTAAAACTTCAATTATCTTCTTCTTCTTCATCACCGTCGTCTTCCGGCTGCTGTAGTGATTCCAATTCCTCTCCTTTATCGTCTTCAACGACATTTGTGTCAGGGTATTCGATGATTTCGATGTCAAATGTTCCATCTTCAATGATATCGCTTTGATATGGAGAAGCATTGAAACAAGTGTGCCCATAACACTGGCCACAAGCTAAAGATCACTGCAACCCCGTTTTGCAGCATTTACATCGCGAACTGTAGCCACCCTTGCAGTTGTAGCTGAAGACTGTATTAAGCAATTCCTCTGGAGCAAGTTTTAGAATTGTCGTAATTGGTTCAAGGAATTCGTTATGCATTGTCCAACTCCACTTCCGGGGGTTCCAAATCATGCCTTAAACAAAATCGGATTTGATAGTAAACACGATTAAGCAAACTGGATGAATTGAAAGGTATGGGTTCCAACAGCACACTTGTGGGTGCAATATTTCGAAAATGTTACCATAACACTTGATTCTGTTCGCGCTGAAAGACTTGGGCTTTTTAAAGAACATCATGATGCAGTACGCAGAATGCTGCCATAGTTTCACGCCAGTGGTCACTTTCTTACATAAAAAATCAGCTCTTTCTTCTTGAACGTCTGGCTGTCAACATCAATCGTCTACCAACTATTTAAGCTGCAACAACAATTATAAAAAAAAAAAAGAAATAATAAAACTGATTTTATACAACCCTCTCGAGAACCAATACAATAATTCTTTTATTTTATTTTCTTCTTGGTAGCGCTCAGTTGTCTGGTTTCGTAACTATGGATGAACAATTTTTTAATACCTTCAAAAATGGATTCTTCACTGTGAATTCAGGTACATGGAATGGACAGATAGTCACCTTGAATTATTCTCTAACCGTACGCGCTCTACCCACTATCTCGAAAACGGTGCAACGCCTGAAAAATTTTACAGACAAAAGTTGTAGAGAATTTAATCTTCTACAATATTGATAATAAACACAGATGGCAAAAACCCCATAGCAAACGAGATATTTGCGAAAAATATCAAAAAAAAAAAGTGGCTTTTGACCTTTGGTTTTAATAGACGCTGACACCTTACAGTATGTAGGTTTTGAGACAACTTTTAGGATGTCAAAATAAAAGTTTCTACAAATTTACAGCTGGGTATCTCACATTCCGAAGTAAACTTACTACAATGACTGGACTATAACTGCTTTGCAATTGATACAGTAACGAAGGACTGGTTTGGAATCCAACCCATCATGTTATCGTTTTAAGAAAGGTCAGAAATGAGAAGATCAGAAAAAGTATAAGGCTGCAGCATCGATGAAAATTACAAAGGGATACAAATATGTGTGGACGAGGAATGGTACGGTGTTTATGCGAAAGAATGAAGGTGATATTTCAATAAAAATAAACAATATTGCTGACCTTGATAAGCTATGAATTCTGCTAGCTTGAATAGTTCTATCACCTGTCCCAACGTAACACAAATCACCCCCTCTCTTTCCCCTTCTATAAATGATTTTGAAACCTTCTGTTTACATCAGAATATTCGTAGTCTAAGAAAAAATTTTCAATCATTGTTAGCACACATCGAAAGTTTCGTGAATCTACCTACTATAATTGTTTTAAGTGAGATTTGGATTTACCAAAATGAGTTAGATTTTTATAATATTCCGGGTTATATACTTTATGGAAAATGCAATGATTCTTACGCAGCCGGTGGTGTAGCAGTTTATGTCAAGTTTGGTTTTATGTGTGATTGTTCATTGATCAACATTCCCAGTGCCGATATATAGACTACTGGCCCATGCTGTAAAAATTATGGGTCATTTGAACCACCAGGTGACCTATCTAGAACGATATAAGAGCATAAAATAATAAGATTCAGCACTATGCCGTCACTTGTAAGATGTTCAACTGAGTGCAGGTGAGAATTCGAAAGTACAGGTAGAGTGAGTACATTTTGGTCACATATTTTTGTACGGCATTCTTACCACCGATAGATCCATGAAAAATAATAAGAAAACGCACAGTGCCGTAAAAAAATGGTGAGCCACAAAGTCGGATTTTTTTTTTATTTTCCGACAATCACCAGGGTAAATTTGGTCATTTGATTTTATACGGCATCTATGTCATACTATTTCAATACTGCTTCTAATCCATTATTCTGCAACGCCGTACAAAAATCATGCGACAAGGGTAACAAATCGAGGGTTGCCACCCCCTCTTTTTCCGTGGTCCAGGGGGTGATTTGAAAAAGTACGGCTTAGGTTCCAAAACATTATCTAGCACTCAAAAGTACTATTAAAAATAATGCCGTCAAAAAATGATTGTTCATTTGAGTGTATATCAATAACTATCTTCATTTCATCGTATCCTTGATTTTTATAGCTGTAAAATCATTTGATCCTGTACGGAAACTTTTTTTTTAACATGATATTGTAAAATACAATTGTAACATAGTATTGCCGTTTAAAAGAAACCGTTCTAAAAAGAATTATAGAGAAATACAAAAACTGAAATTTCGCAAATTATTGTAAAAGTTTAAATATCATAGATTAATGAAATATAGCAGTTTTTTACGTTTTATCCCTTGTTTTAAATAGTATTAACATAGATAAATTAGGAAAAAATTATGCCGTACATTTTTATGCAGACCATATCTTTTAGGCTGATGAAAGTGACGCTACAATTTTAAGGGTACTTTATGGCCATCTGATACAGTACGGCATTAACATATTTTTGAAGAAAATAATTGATAATATGATAAAATCACTATGACGTCTAACTAAACTGAAACGGTGTGTATATTATGTCCAAGAATTGAAACTGTCAATCCCAGTATCAACAGTTTTATATACTTTTTGGTTTAATATATACTTCAAACATTATTGATACATACATATAATTGATTTGTTTCATGGTATGAGTAAATAAAACAATCATTTTTTAGAAAAATTCTATATATTTAATGATAATAATAAAAAAAAATTCATTTGTTAGAAAAATTCGATAAATTTATTCAGTATCGGAATCAGTTGCTGAGTTGTCATCGGAATCAACGTCTTCATCGACGTCCGAATTATCTTCTCTATTATTTTCTGAAACATAAATAAGTATTTGTCAAAATCAAAGTCTTACGTACAAATTAAAGATGTAAAGATTTATTTACCTATGACGTCATCATCTTCTTCGCCTGATTCCTCATCCGGTTCCGTTATGTCACAGACTTTTTGGGGGCATTCCTCGCCGTGAAACCAATCGAAATCGTACCGACCATCATTAACAACCCAACTATAGTTTATTGGAAACAAGATCGACGGTACTTGTTTGTAGGCATTACACCAAATCTGTGCTATGTAGGTACTTCTCTTCAGATGTTGCTCCAACTCCCGGAAACAAGGGGGAAACGATGTTGCTTCCAATCTCATAGCTGTCTTTTTGAAAGCTTCATTACTACTTTTCGGCGTATAAATCCTTTCAAATATGATACACCTTGCTTCGTTTACAGTTTTTCTTGCTTTTACGTTGTATAAAACGCATACATATTCTTGCAGAACATTAAAAGTTTGTTCCATGAGTAGTGGATCTGCAACAAACGTATTATGCCCCACCACGGTTTATTGTAATCAAGTAAATGAAAAGGTAGATTTCAAACACACATCTACATAATTCAAAAAACTGTAAGCACAAATTCTTAAAATATTTTTTTTTCCACTTATTCATTTCTGAAATAAAAGCTCAAATTTTACAGGTGTCTGCTAACTTCAGTGTCATGAGTACTTCTCAAAAATATGTTGTATTTTGGAATTATCAGTGACAACATAACTATATTTTGGTATAAATCGATAGTATACAAACCCATATTTAACATAGTTTGTAACTAGAAACCTAGAATCATGAAAAGACTATGAAAATTAGTACAAATAACTATTTAAATGCCGTATAAGAAAAATTTCACCTTACATTTCGTTATATGAATTTTTTTTTTTGATTTTTTCTTTTTCAGTTTTTTTTCCCCTTTGGACCAACGAAAATGTACGGCATATAAAAAAATATTATCTATGCATAAAATACTTTCAAAATAAATTTATTTCATGTTGTGTCAAATCACCCCCTGGACCACGGAAAGAGAGGGGGTGGCAACCCTCGATTTGTTACCCTTGTCGCATGATTTTTGTACGGCGTTGCAGAATAATGGATTAGAAGCAGTATTGAAATAGTATGACATAGATGCCGTATAAAATCAAATGACCAAATTTACCCTGGTGATTTTCGGAAAATAAAAAAAAAATCCGACTTTGTGGCTCACCATTTTTTTACGGCACTGTGCGTTTTCTTATTATTTTTCATGGATCTATCGGTGGTAAGAATGCCGTACAAAAATATGTGACCAAAATGTACTCACTTTACCTGTACTTTCGAATTCTCACCTGCACTCAGTTGAACAGCTTACAAGTGACGGCATAGTGCTGAATCTTATTATTTTATGCTCTTATATCGTTCTAGATAGGTCACCTGGTGGTTCAAATGACCCATAATTTTTACAGCATGGGCCAGTAGTCTAATAGTGAAGTTGTCTATTGCATATGCTAATGAAACCTATGTGATACTATGCATTTACAGATTGCATGAATATTGTAAAAGTGTCTTCATCGAAGAACTCAATTCAATTTTGTGTGAAACAAAAGCTAAAAACTTAATTGTGCTAGGTGATATTAATATTGACATTTTAAATGAGTCTGATAGAGACACTGAGAGCTATCTATTATTAATGGCTTCATAATGGTCTCAAAAGTATTATCAATGAACCAACTCGTGTAACTAATTCAACGGCGACCTGCATTGATCATATTTTCATGCGAATGCACAAAAATAATCAAGTTTGTTTTCATGGTAATGTTTATGACTATAGACTGACTGATCATCATATGGTTACTTTAAACATTGAAAGCACACTAATACCTGCTAATGTTTCTCCGTCCTTAGGTGACAGCCTTCGTATAAATTATAGCATGTTAAATGAGTGTTTAAAATATGAGTTTTGGGAACCCGTCTTCTCTGAAGACGATCCTTCGGTTGCATATGACGTTTTTTTTATCTATTTTAAGGAAACACGTCGATGACTGCACTTCTGTGTCCATGCCTGATACAAATGGTAAAAATTTCAAAACAATTAAACCATGGATGACAACCGCTTTATTAAAAAAAAATAGAAAAGAAAAAGAAAATAGGAATTCAGTGCGCTAAGCAATCTTCAAACTTGAGACTAAAGGAATACTATAAAAAAATGTGTAAGGCTTTAAACAAAGAAATCATTGATACACGCGATTGTTTTTATATCAATAAGATGAATTGTGCCAAAGGTAATAGTAAGGAAGAATGGAGAATTGTCGATAGTATTTTAGGAAAAAATCGTCAGCCAAAAGCAATTGATGTTTTGGAAGTAGATGAAGTTATTTTATCTGATTCAGGCAGCATAGCAAAAAAATTTACGAATACTTCATTGAAGTTTCAGAGAGCCTCAAGCCCTCTACTGAGTCTAATTACTCTTGCCAGTGCAACAATATTTCACCAATCAATGCAGATAGCAGGTCAATGAACAGTTTTGTTTTTAATACTATCACTTCAGAAGAAATATTTAAACTTATAATGTCTTTATAAAATAAAATTTCGTGTACTAGCGACGGAGTTACAAATATGCTTTTAAAAAAAATTGCTTTCAATATAAGTGACATTTTGAGTTACTTGTATAACTACTGTATAAGCAAGGGATGCTTTCCACAGGCATTAAAATGTGCAGAAGTTATACCGCTATATAAAAAAGGAAATCGTAAAGATGTTCAAAACTACAGACCTATTTCTCTACTTCCGACTTTTTCAAAACTATTTGAAAAACTTGTGAAATGTCGAATGATTTCTTTTTTGGATGGTCAGAATTTTTTCTCCAACAATCAGTTTGGCTTTCGATCTGGTATGTCTACAGAAGATGCTATACTTAAATTATGTACCACATTATATGAAGGTTTTAATAACTCAAAATCTACCATGGCGCTTTTCATAGATATGTCAAAAGCATTTGATTTAGTAGATCACAATTTGCTTCTAGATAAACTGTATAACTCTGGCTTCAGAGGTGATGTTCATAAATGGTTCTGCTCTTATCTCAAAGGTAGAAAATTTTAGCAGTTCACTGACAATATTGAATGGTGTTCCACAAGGTTCTGTCCTTGGTCCACTTTTGTTTTTAATTTATATTAACTCACTTTTCGATCAAACCTTTAATGGACTACCCACAGCATTTGCGGATGATATAGCTTTTGCATATAATGATAACACTTTGGTAGACTGCATAGTTAAAATCGAGAAAGATCTGCAGAAACTAAGGCAATGGTTTGCTTTTCACAAGCTGATTATTAGTGAGAAAACTAAATTAATGGCTTTCAAAATGAAAGGAAGTGATCTAATTGATTTTAACATAATTTTTCATTCTCACGACTGTGATAGATTTTGTTTACCTGTGCATACCTGTGGTATCAAAAACTTTGATGATAATTTTCGATGCTCGAATAAATGTTTTAACATAGATTCAGTAAAGGAATTTAAATATTTGGGGGTAACAATTGATTTTAATTTGAATTGGATCGCTCATGTACAAACAATTAAATCTGGTTTGTTACTGGTCGCAGAAAAATGTTCCGTCTGAGACCGTATTGTTCTCGTAAGGTACTATCTATGTTTTACTACGCACTTGCTAACTCCAAACTGCAGTATGGTATAACTGCTTGGGGAGGTTCTTATGAGAGTACTTTTGATTCCTTATTCAAAGCTCAAAAATTTTTAATAAGAATCACTTGTGGTAGAAATCGCTTTGCACACTGTTGGCCGCTTTTTAGAGAATTGAGAATTCTTCCATTAAGGCATCTCTATATTTTTAAAGTTCTTAGAGAATTCTTCAAACAAAGTGGAAACACTATAAATAGAAACTCCGTTTGTTATAATTTACGTGTAAATAATCAAGCGTTAGTTAATGTCCCAGTTGCTCATAAAACCAAATTTTGTCGTTTTTTTAACATTACTGGTCCTAAATGTTTATTTGTTCTATGTAGTATTTGTGTAGTTAGTCTTGTGATGTATCAGCCAAATGGTCATTGTCGCCCGGCTGCAACCCCCCCTACTCCGCAGATTTATGTGTGGAGTAGGTTTCATGTAAATGTAAATGTAAATGTTTTAATAAACTACCGATTGCTGTAAGACAAACTTCCAATTTCCATTCATTTCTCAATAAGGTCAAACAATGGTTATTTAATATCGACTATATAAGTATTGAATCAATTTTTCGATGTGTGTCTTAAAAATATTTTCTAGAGTAGCTTCATTTTGCATTCTTATTATAAATGATGTAATCTTTTTCTAATTGCTTTTTCTCTCTTATTTCTTTTCTATATATATTTTTCTACCCCACTACAATCCCGTGAATTCTTAAAATTGTAAACTTTATGAATCATTCAACACTAACTTTAAATAGTTACTGAATGATTATTTCTTCCACTTGATGTAGGTACTTAATTATTTATTACTAATATTTAAATTGTTAAGCTTTAACTTTAAGTTGGAATGAATAAAATGAAATGAAATGAAATGAAATCATTCTTTCGTTGAAATGGAAAAGTTCTTCTAGAAGTGTCTCGCTGATTCGTAAGCATTGCCACCAAAAGAATTCTCCACTTAAGAAAATGAAAGCCGGTAGTTAAATTAAATAAATAAATAAATACTGTGGCACAACAGAGCTAGAAGCCCCAGAGCCTACCGCATTTCTCAGAAACATGCCTTAAATGTAGAAGACTTTCAATTTTCTACACCATCATTTTTTAAATCATAAGAAAATAGGTAACCAAAAATTATTTAACACCCAAAACTTTATTAAGATTCTTAGACCTGTTATCGAGAAAAATAGATGTTATCATACAGTTTGTACCTATGGCAGGATCTTTTTCAAGACCAAGTGGTCAAATTCCAAATCCCATTTATAGGCTCCACAGTCCCTAATTGCAAATTTTGAGGAAAATCTGTTTAGCGGTTTAGGCAGTAGATCCATATATACGAACAGACAGATAGACAGAGTCGCAGGACCAACTTTTTTCGTATTTTCTATCATCATAATGTCATGTTTAATTGTTGTCTTAAAATTGCAAAGCTTGCCTTATTAAACCTATAACCGTGTGTAGAGTGGTAGAGGTGTAAATTTCCAAAATTTTGGATTCAATATAATGAGATGAGTGTAAAGTTTTGGGAACAGAATGATTGTTGACATATGTGGATGAAATATCGTCTATGTTACTGAGGGATATTGTAACAATCGGTCAAAGTTCTCGTTCCCAATCAACCCGTGGACTAAACTATATTTACACACTATTGGAAGCAGAGCACAAAGAGAACTGGAACATAGGAAACACTTTATGTTGCTTCCTATCTCATTTTCTTAAACGTCATATCTTGTGAATTCATGTGTCTCTCTCTCTTTTTACAATCGCTTCTTCGTTTCCTAAAATTTCAAATGACAACGATGCTAAGGAAGTTTTCACTTCAAAAAATGCTCAGTCCTGTATCTTGTCCTCTAGGACTTTAAACTCAATGCAAAATTAAAACACTCAAGCTATTTCTCTGCATCGAAGAACTTTATTCGTAATTGTTTGTATCATTTTTCTTTCCCTTTAGTAATATTTTAGGAAAAGTCATTCATGCAATAGTCTAAACTTTCTTTTAACGCTCCAATGAAACTACCGTAAATTTGTCACAAAGACAAATCGTTTCGTTTGTTGAATTTTGGATGAGCTTCTCTTTAATTACCACACAGCATGGGACGAAAATATAAAATTGGTTGCAGGTTGCAGGTTGCAGTGCGGTTGGTTGTTCTCGATTGAAATCCAAATGAGGCATCCGAGAGTGAATTAACGGTCCGAAATCTTTTAAAGTTCAAAGTTGAAAAACTTTGTTAGACATCTGCATTTGAAATGCAGGTAAATTTAGCAACATCAATTTCTTTTAAGGTAACCACTTCTAAATGCACACCGGCAAGAGTTTCGTCAAGTTGGCGTTTTTGGTAATGGTTTGAGGGAAAACTAATTTCAAACTGCTGTTGGAACAAAAACTTTCCAAGAACTTAACCGGAGCGAAACACATTTTAAGTGCAAATAAGTGGATTGATGTGCAACCATCTATGAAGGGTGTGAGTGATGGCCGCTGTGAAACTTTTATGGCTGGTGTAGGATTTAGTTCGTATACGTATACATACCTGTTTGGTCCAATTCGATACTTTTGAACTTATTTCAAAAAATTTAGGAGGTAATGCTTCTCGATTCTCTGGCCTTTGTGTCGAGTCATCGCAAGGCATGGTTGGATAAATTAATAAATCTCATTAATAGAGTGGTGTGACAGATCGGAGAGCCCCGGTGACTTGAGCATTTCCCTCAACCATACCCGCAGAAGGATGGCGGGGGCCTACAATTTACTGCTAAATCCGAACGTCTAATAGAGAAAAAGCTTTTCATATAAGTTAATTGATTATTATCAAAGGATTTGCTCCTCGCGAGAAGAGATACCCGTGAATGAACCCAAAAGCCTTTCTCTGAAGCCAAGATCCCTCATATATCGCACTACGCTTTTTCTTCATATCGTATCCTTCCTAATAAGCTGCTCTGCGATCAGTTTAGTTCATATATCGTTGAGAAATAATGAAATTATGTTACTTGCGTGTGGGGTTGTGATTGCATTCAAAAGTTGTTTGACGGCCTTGACTTCATGTCTCTCATATATTAAGTACAGTGCCCGAATTACAACATTAGTGATCGAGTGAGTGAGTGGCATTGTTCTTTTAAAATTCGCACTTGATTACACAACACCTGACGGCTGCCCATCAGTCGCTCAGGTAATAATGGGTGAATATTAAATTATGCAATTCGATTGCCGGATGAAGTGAATTGTAATGACAATGTCCCCTGATTCCGTTTCGTTTTACTCTGTAACGGATAACGTGTGCTGCAATCCGGAACCAAGTTTTGTCTCTAGGCAACAGATAGATTGAAGAAAGATCTGCAGTTTATTGCTTTTCTTGATATTATCCTGCAAATGTAAGCTATAAGGCCAACCCGCATTGCATTAGGTCCCTATTCTTCCAGAATCCAAAATTACCTACAAAAAATCTATATCTTTTTCAAAACACCAGCATTTCTATTTCGTAATGAAATTTTGTAACAAATTTTCTTGAATGAAGTTTCATGAGCGACGAAAACAACATCCATCAAGGTCCTTCTTATTTTTAGGAGAATTCGTTTGGTCATGTATGTCAGATGTCACTTATTTCAGAAACAATGATTGTTTATTTGAACAACATTTTAATATAAAATATCAAAGTGTGTCCTTCAGTGTGTCATTACCAGAGCACTTCTCCCACAAATCTGTCATAATTGCCATACTCCTGTTAAATAATCACTTGACAAGATGACATTCGATTTGAAGCTTAAATAAAAGGAAACCTCAGTTCAAAGCTCTGTGATTGTCATGTTACTGCAACAACTCCCAAATTCATTCTATGAATCGATAACTACTTACCCTATATGGGTCTTTCCAAAAATAAATAAAAAAAAGGGCACGACTGGGTCGCACGAACTTGCGATTGGGTGCTGAGTGAAATACCAAAATATTAAGGTTGAGTAAAAGGTTTAGGTATTCGCTTTAATTATACTTGGTAGGCTCAGGGTTGCCAGCTACAATAGCCATTCTTTAGCAGGTGCTAGTATGTCCACCAGCTAATCAAGAGGTTCGAGGTTCAAATCCCAGCAGAGGCAAAAATGTTTTTCCACGGGTATTGCCTTTCGCGAGGAACTGGAAAGTCCTCCGTTAGTAAATTCATTGCCATGAAAAGCGCTTTCACAAGTAGCCGTTCGGAACCGGCAGAAAATTGTAGGTCCCCTCCATTCCCTCACAAGGCATGGTTGCGAAAAATGCGATAGGCCCAGGGGCTCCTCGCTCTGTTGCGCCACCCTATTTATTTTTATTTTACTTAATACTTATAAACGTTGAAAATTTAACCAAAATCGTTAGAGAAGTTTGAAAAAAATAAACGGTTTTTTATTTTTCAGTAAAAAAAAAGTTTTTTAAAAGTTAGGGATGTCTTAAGATCTTGCCAGTAGATGTTTTGACAAAAAAAAAATTAAATAAATCAGCAATACCGTTTTGAAAATATTCAAAAAAAATAAAAAAAAATTAATAAAAATTTCAAAAATTTTCAATTCTACAAGTATTAACATGCAATCTTTCTTAAGTCACCTTTGACTTCTTAAATATGAAATTTCATCACAATCGTGTCAGCCATTAACGAGGAATTCGGTTTGAAAAAACGGTACTATGAGTGATACCGTTCTTAGACATTTTCCAAAAAAATGTTTACATCATAAGAAAGAAACAATTAAAAAAATACTTCACATAAAATTTTATAGAAATCGTTAGAGCTGTTTTCGAGAAAAATAAGCATTATCATATAAGTTGTATGGCAGATACCGTTATTTTAAAACCTAGAGACCCAATTCCAAAAACCCCTCTGTATAATGCCAAACAAACCCTAACTGCAAATATAGACGAAAATTGGTCAAGCAGTTCAGGCTGTAGATTCATATACGGACATACAGACATAACCTATTTTCTTTTTATAACATTCTCATATAAGACATCTTTCCGAAAATTCATTGAACGTAATGAAATTGAACCCCTGTAACACTTTCCTATTTTAGTTTATAAAATGACTTTCACTTGCACGAAAGTACACACATTATACCTATGCACACGTGGCGGAAGCAGCTTTACTTTGACGCATTTGTATTTAAATTTGCTTAATTATTCCATTTCGAAAATTGCATTTTACTTAATCGAGATGAAATCACTCAGGCTCCATCAGCAGTATAGCAAAAATAGTACCTTCTGTCTTAAAATTAAGATGGTAGCTTATATCAAATACCGCAAATGTTACATATCCAAAAGTATGTAACACAAAGAAGCTGTTTGGTGTTCTGCGTTTTCAAAATATAATAATTTATTTATCCTTGATACGGGCTCACAATTTTGGCAGGACTGTAATCTAAAATCGCCGGTCAGGAGGATGTCGTATTTCTAAAGCTTCGTGACACTTTTTAACTTTTCCCTAAGCAATAAAATCATTTTATCTAGATTCTTACACGCGAAACACACTAACACACACTTAATCAACACTCGCCATGTTTTTGACTTAAATAATCACGTGGAAAACTAAATATGTCAATCAAAGAACGTGATGAACGTTTGTTTGTTTGTTGGAATGAAACATTTCGTGTAATGTTAACAAATCTGTATGCTTGATAATAATTTGTCTGTATGAGAAAAAGGTCGCAAAAGGGCAATCAAAATGCACGCGGACCTGGTAAATGGGTCCTTTTGCTGAGTGAGTTTTATTTTAGGGGAAACAAAGTTTGTCTCTTGCAGAACTACAGCGTGGTTCAATTTTAAGGGCCGATGTTGAATGCGAACCATACCTAAACCACACCTAAGCCTAAACCAAATTTTTATTGCATTTAATTTGACAATTCTCAGTTTCAAGCTAATTGATTTGAACCATGGAAAGATACTCAATCGAGCAATGCGTTAAAGTTATTCAGGCTTATTATGAAAATGGGTGTTCAAGTTAATTCAATTCTCGAAAAAATCATCTTGAGTGATGAGGCACATTTTCATCTCAGAGGATTTGTCAATAAGCAAAATTTCCACATTTTGACGAATGATAATAATCCAAGAGTGATTGGCGAAAAACCAATGCACCCACAAAGAGTGACTATTTGGTGAGGTTTATATGCTGGCGGCATAATCGGGCCGTATTTATCCAAAAAGTCGATCAGGCTGTTACTGTGAATGGTGTTTGCGAACTTTTTGTGGCCCGAATGGGAAGATACGGATGTGGATCCAACTAGAACAGTGCCACTTACCACACAGCTATCAAAAAAATGTATCTTTTACGCGACAAATTCAATGGGCGTGTTATCTCACGTGGTGACGATGTCAATTGGCCGCCAAGATCATGTGATTTGACACCATTGGATTTCTTTCTTTAAGGATTTTTGAAATAAAAGATGTACGTCGATAAGCCAGCAACAATTCAAGAGCTTTATGATGACATAATTCGGCACATTAACGGCCTAGAACCTCAATTGTGCCTCTTCGTCATCAATAATAATTTGGCTCAGAGAAATTGTGTGACGGGGAGAAAATTGTTCCATTTAACGAAATCTGTGGAAGCTGCATGGACGAGGAAGAAGAGCAATCCAATTGATCTTTCATAGTCATCTTCGTTTTATGGAAACTCAAAATGATTTAAATAAGAGGCAAGTTTTTATTGTGGCATCACAATGAACCCATTATTTGGTCTAATTGCGTCGGCCGTTTTTCCGACAGCCAACTCAACCTAACCTAACCTAACCTTAGTGGGCATTAGAGTTGGGGTGAACCTGGGTCTCAATCACAATGCTTCAATAACGATTTTGATTTTGGGCGAGCTCTCTTAAGTTCGCACTCTTAAGTCGGCTGACGGCTAAGTCCTTCTTTCACGGTGCAGGGAAATAAGTCCACGAGTCCGTTCAATGGGAACTAAATCCACTGTCCAACTGAGTGGAGTTTGTTTCCGTGTAAAGCGTTTCCTCGTTCGGGATTGGCAGAAAATTTAAGGTCCCCTCTCCATTTTCTCACAATGCATGGTTGTCAGAAGGGCGCTTGGCCCTGAGGCTCAACGCTCAACGCTCTCTATCTCTCTCACTACCTTTTTTATTTTTCATTTACAAAAAGTATTTCAATGGATTCCCAGTGCACTCACCATGTTGTTTTAGTAACATTTGAAGATTCTAGCAGCACCATCTTTATCTTTCCTAAAAAGATTTAATAATTGCTTCAAAATAGCCCGAACTAGATTATTTAACATCTCATAAGGAATGAGACGGGCAAGAGATTTCCTACACCTTCCTGACCAACTCTGCTTTTTCTAAGCTATACAAATTTCCAGCTTCGGACAGCTTACTTTAGCACCTCTATACGGAATCGTACACAATAAGAAACTCTATATCATAAACAAATAAAGTCAAAATGAGTTTCTGGTTCACAAATTCCATTCCATTATTCCGTCGCTTTAGATATGGTTTCGTCTTGTGCATCTCATGGGTGTCCTTAATATCGTCCTGGAAATGTCATCACCACCACAAAATATAATCCAACAAAATGGTTATAAATAGGATTTATCATAGAAAATAATTTTCCTTCATAAATTACCTCAACTTGGTCATTGAGGATGTGTGGACTATGATGTTGTGATTACTTTATCCTGTTTGGGTGCTGCTTGAGTCTGATAAACAATCATAAACTACAATTCTTATAGAAGATATCAACAGAGTCTCAGTGGATGACACTTACTACAGTTGAGTGCTATCTGACGTTATGCAATGACTAAATGACAACCGGATGGCAAAGTAAATGCTAGTAAGTTATGGAGTTGAATGTTTTTCCTTTGAGTTTAGTGTGCTGAGAAAAGTTGGTATACATTTAACTTGAGCAGGAAATGTTTGGACGTTATAAGGAAACAAATTACTCATATCATAATTTGGAGCTTCGAATAAGGTGTCTCTTTTCCGAAAATACTTCAAGACCATGGTCGTCTGCTTAAAACGATTTATACACGTGTACCTGTATATTTAGGTATTAATTATTCAATGAAAATATTTTGATGTCTTTTGTTTTCTCAAATGGTTTTGCATTTCTGAAGAAAGAAGTGTGACTGCTGCCCTGAAGCATTGCCAAATGATTATACCAAGGAGAAGGTGTGAGTACCCAAACCTTAGTAAACCAAATAAAAGATAAATAGAAAACTTAAGGGCTTCAAATGCATGCGGTCACTTAAAGGTAAAGGTCTTTGAATATACAATTAAAAGCCATTTGAGATGAAGATGCTTCGAATGACATCGGTCTGCTGTTCATTTATTGACTTCAATTCGTTCAAATACTGATGAACGAATATCAGATTGTGGTACTTAAGAACTCGAAAACGCGAGAAGTAATCCCTAAAGCACATAATTCAGTCACGTACTACTCGATCACGTGTGCGGTATTTCGACCCCAGCATTTTTTGATTGGTCTTAGGCAAGGAGTAATATCGGGTTTTTCAATAAGAGCGCTTTTAAATGAAACAAAAACGGTTTGCGATATCAATGAAATTCTTTATTCCTGTGAAAGTACCTGCGTTCGATGCCATTATGTATGGAGCTCGATTTCTTTCGCATGGCTACCACGGGCACGCTTGCAGAAGTCCAGACGCTGAACCCAATTTTTGACGGGTTTCAAGCATAAATCGGCGGATATACTGCTGCAATTTCACGTTCGATATTCGTTCATTAATCGTCGCTGGCTTGTTGGCATAGACCACAGACTTGACGTAGCTCCACAGGAAATAGTCTAACTGCGTCAAATCGCACGACCGAGGCGGCCAAGCGACTGGACCATTTCGTGAGATAACACGTTCTCCTAACTTGGTTTCCAATAAATTGATTGTGACTTTCGCTGTGTGGCTTCGGCGCCACAAGCCACATCTGTTGGAACCACATGTCCTTCAAGTCCATATCATCCAATTGGGGCCAAAAATATTCATTGAACGGTAGCGATCCTCATTCACAGTAACTGTCTCGATCATCACGGAAGAAGTATGGCCCCAATGACGCCGCCGGCCCTTAAACCACACCATAAACCGTAATTTTTTCAGGATGCAATGATGACTCATGGAGTACGTGTGGATTGCTGCCTGACCACTACCGCATATTTTGTTTATTGATGAAGTCATTCAGCCAGAAATGAGCCTCATCGCTGAAGATGATTTTTCAATGAAAATCCGAATCATTTTCAAGATGTTGCTCAGCCCAATTCACGAACATACGACGCTTCTGGTGGCCAAGCGGCTTCAGTTCTTGCGTTAATTTAATCTTGTTAGGATGTAGGCCAAGATCTTTTCTCAAAATTCGCCACAACGCAACGAGGTCACTGAGATGCCGAACGCCTGAGAACTACGTGTGAGAGACACATTTGGGCTTTCTGCAACTGAAGCAGCGGCAGCAATATTCTCGACACTACGGGCACTTCTATGTCTCACTGGCACGGAAACATTTTGTACCGTGCCTGTCAATTCAAATTTTTCCACTAGACGCTCAATTGTTAAACTGCTAGGACTATTATGACGACCATAAATTGGACGTAGCGCTCTTAACGTTGAGGCCATTGACTCCAAATTTCGGTAGTAAATTTTAATACTTTCGACTCGTTGTTGGGTCGTTTATCTTTTTATCATAAAATGGCAAACCTTACTGAAGAGAAATGTCAAAAGAACAGAGCTGTAAAAGAATGCATTCATTTGGTATTGCATTGCAAAAAGTCTCATTCATTTAACTGTATACAATGGAATGCATTCACATTCTTTATCGCAGTAATTCAACTTTAGAAAAAAAGTTCCAGTCAATTTTGAAGTCTTTTGTGAACCAATCATCTAGAGCAGTCAAAAGACTTGAAGTCAAAAGAATGCAATACTTTTTAACTGGTCGCAATCTTGGAAGTCTCTTAAAAGTCTTTTACAATCTTTGCAATCATGAAGTATTTTGATTGCATTGAAAGTAATGCAGTCTTTTTTACTGCTTGAAGTCTTTTGACTGCTTGAAGTTTTTTGACTGCTTGAAGTCTTTTTTGCTGCTTGGAGTCTTTTAACTGCATGAAGTCATTTGACTACTTGAATTCTTTTTAACTGCTTGAAGTCTTTTGACTGCTTGGATTATTTACAAATTTTAATAGACCTTGAAAGGCAGCTTATAATAGGAAATGAAAGCATAAGAGCAACGTAAATGCTTTAGGTCGTAAGGAACCTGATGTTAAGAGAATTCAGCAAAAGAGAACTCAATCAAAATACTCCAAACAGTAGTAAAAAAGAATTCAAGCAGTCAAAAGACTTCAAGCAGTCAAAAGACTTCAAGCAGTCAAAAGACTCCAAAGCAGCCAAATGACTGCATTATTTTCAATGCAATTAAAAGACTTCATGATTGCAAAGATTGTAAAAGACTTTTAAGAGACTTCCAAGATTGCGACCAGTTAAAAAATATTGCATTCTTTTGACTTCAAGTCTTTTGACTGCTCTAGATGATTGGTTCACAAAAGACTTCACAATTGACTGTGAATTTTTTTTTAAAGTTAAGTACTAACATGAAGTCAAAATATTCAAAAGATGAATCTTTTTCATCATTTGACTGCAATACAAAAAAGAATGCATTCTTTTACAGCTCTGCAAAAGAACGTCAAGAAATATGGTGTCGTTTGCTGTCCCTGTCGCTTTACTTTAGTAGCGTCCCTGTTGAAAAACCCTTTACAACCTTTAGAGAAGACTTTCATTTCGCACTGATTAGTGTGAAGCAGTTAAGTGCCAAAACAGTGATTCCTCTGAGAGGAGAGGAGAGGAGTTCAAGGTTCAAATTCCAGAAATATGGAATTGTTATTCCACTTGTACCGTTTTAAGTGAAGAATTGGCAAATCCTATCAGACTAGTTAGTAGTTACACTGTCAGTATAAGCGCTCTCTCACTAAGCCGTTCGAAATCGACAAAAATTTGCTGATTCCCTCCATTTCACGGTCGAGAGAAATATGCAAGTCAAAACGGTTCCCCCAGCTGTAAAGTGCTACCGTATTTTTTTAGTTTATTATTTTCATTTAAGAAATTACTTTTTAGGACAAAAAGGAGAACGAGCCCTTCACTTATTTGGTCTGTGAGAATGGCTTTTCAAAGAAGGCTTATAGGTAAGTCATTGGATCCACGGTTTACTAAAGAAGCAGCAAAATTTTACTTACTTTTGATTCGTTTCACTCCAATCTCCTTAGAATTAGACTTTACAAATTTTTTCATTCATTTTCAGTTTCATAATTCCAGTGTACTAGTGAGGAAAGGTTCGACTCAGACGTAAAAGGTAAAGTAATGAATTTCCCACTCGATGGATGATACTCCACTTAACGATTAGGTTAGGTTAAAAGGGCGTAAATGATAGCTCTGGACACAAAATTTACAGCCATTTTACAAAGGATACTATAATAAATGAAAATGAAAAGCATTTTCACCTCTATGCGAATCGGACCATTGTGTCATTCGGCAGATTTTGCGTATTCCGCCTCGGTGGAAAAGATAAAGTCCCTCAAAGAACTGCTTGTCAATAAGAAAAAGCCAATTAGGACGCGAAGGGCTGAAAATTTTTTTCTAAATTATAATTGGTCATTGTGCTCGTTGGAAACGTTGACGTATCAGCTGATGATATCTAACGTAATTCTCAAGGCCATGAGATATTTTGTTCCTCACAAATGAAATAACATCATCCCCAAAAAGAATTCATAATTTGATTCGAGCTGTAAAGAGGCGATTAGGGATGGTTAAGAAGTTTTCGAATATCTTAAAACCGAAGTTTGTTCAAACGGGCTAGAAAAGCCCTCGCTTTTGAAAGACCAAAAATTAGGGCAAACAATACTGTTGTGTCCAAGAACAAGCAAAACCTTTTGGTCTTTTGTTAAGAATATTAAGATCTCGACGGTCCCAACGCTCGTTTTCAATGAATCTCATATGTCAGCTCCTCCGGCAAAGCTTAATAGCTTTCAGCTCAATTAGCTGCTAGCTTGACACTTATTGATAGGATATTGGCTCTACCTGAGCCTGAGTCTGTGAAAACTGTGATTAAGTAGATATTTTTTCGAACTCGCTCGGTCGTGAAAGTCGTGGTTTTACCGCCGTTATTCAGAAGTGGTTTTTGTAATCTTTCCTATCTTTCCAATTTTTCTGAGCTCTTTCCGAGCAGATGGAAAACTGCGTTTGCGTTTGTCCAGCCTATCCTTAAAAAAGACGAATCCTCCTCTCCCTCCAACTACCGGTCAATTGCACTAAGGCTACATCTTTCTTAGGTCATGAAATCGTTGATTAACCGTCAACTCATTAACTGTTTTGCTGACGACTCAACAATCAGCTTTTAATATTCATTTATAAATTCACGGCCCTGCTCTTCGGGTAAGGAACTGGAATGGCTACATTTGATAAGCTCATTGAATTCTGACCATGACATCATTTTTATCAGGATTAGAAAGATCCGAGTTCGGTGCCTCGAAAACTCAAAGCTGTTTTTTGTCTTAACATCCTCAACTGTCCTCTACCCATAAATGGTACCTGCATCGAAGAAATCGAAAAGCTGTCAGTACTTGGTATGTCTGTAAACGATGATCTTCATTGGAACGACCACATAATTGAAGTCGCCAAAATGCTGCTAAATGCTCAGTCAGCTGCATTCCTCCATTGAAATCTCTTAGCCCCAACACCCACCTTGATAGGAATGCTCATCCGCTTCCACCTTGAGCGCAACTTTGGACGTACCGTCAATTACCTACAGAGATTCATATTTCCATCGCTCTACCCGAATAAGGAGTTATTTGCCAGACTCTGTTTTTTCCTACATCACGATTCACAAAAGCAATTCTTAGTTACTTTCACTGTGTTCTATAACATTATAAAGGTATTCAAAGCCCCTTGATTTTTGCGCCGATTGCAAAAAAAGAACCCCAGAGCGATATAGCACTGGACACTATTGTGCATTTGTATACCTCTCCTAGTCGACCGCTCGCTATAGACTGTCACTACTCACTAGAAAAATCAGCGCCAGTTGTCTTTTGATCTGCACAACCACGCAAGTCAGTTTGGTTATTTTCTTTATAATCTATTTATGCTTTATTATTTCTTCAGATACCCAATATGAAGTGCGACTTTTCGCAGTAGCTATCTCAAAACCAACATAAGCTATGAGATAGACTATAAGACTTTTTCCTCAATCAAAGGCTTTCTGATTAAGACTTTACGATGGTGTAATTAGTTATGTTTTCTCCTGAACTTGTTTGAAAATAATCATTAATGATTAATGCCTTCACAAATTTGATTCAATCCCTCAATTCAACTTTGTTGTTCAACACCTTAAAAGCAAACTATTTCATTTGTCCTGAGGACAATTGGATAAACATTTGCGATTAATTTGCACGGATTTAAAAGAGAATTAGAGTCTGAAAGTGCCAAGGGAGTTTGTTTTTTTAATGTTCTTGGAGCTGAAATCTTGCTCCTGTGGATCTCTTTGAGTTTGCATTCCATTATAAATTTTCCCTCAAAAGATTTTAATTAGCAAAATTCAAATTTTTGTCTTCTTCTTTTCAGATTCCCTTCAAGCAATTCGTGCGTAAATTCTCATTCTAACAAGTCTTAGTGTCAACAACAAACCCAAGAAGTCCAAATTATGGTCATTAGACAGAAATCACTCTCCTCGCAATTCAAAACCACCACCAAAGGACCAAACTTAAGGCTGTACTAACACAGAAGAGAGAGAGGAAAAAAATATGCTCCTTACTATCAGCAAATTGAAATCGGCACCTTTTTCAAAATACACTCGCCGAGGTAAGGGGATTTGGCATATTCTTCATTTGATGTCAAAGTCGTATTGCAGCGATAAGAATCTAATTGTCGACCTTCAGCATTGAAACCGGAAGGTTAAAATTGTGAGGCTTTATGTGGTGTTGTAAACTCAACGTCACACTGCCAGTCAGTCTCGTCTAGTACCTACGAACGAGGACGAATTTTTGATGAAAATGTCATTGCTAAAAGATCACATCACAAGGCCTGAGGGAGATACGATACACTGAACAAAGGCATAGCTACCCAAAGTAGAGCAGTTATCTGTAAAAATGATAACAAAAACGAGCTCAGCAGCATATTGTTTTGTTGTTTGACTTAAAAACAAACAAAAAAAAAAAAAATAAAACAGCTCTGCCGACACGACATGCCCGAAGCACGAAACAAAACAATTTGATTGCCTTTTATCAGTTAGTTGGGGTTTTTTACAAGCTCACAAGTGAAGAGCGTGCCATTAATTTTCACCACAGTAACAATCAGAGGCCATCAGTAAATTCTGTTGGGCTCTAGGATATATTTTTGAAGTGAAGGCGTTTGGTGCTGAGTGAAACAAATTGTCTTGTCACTTTAAACGACAACAATTAAAAGTAATCTGACGAAATGATGCGATTATTTCCTTTTTTTTGTGGCTGATGTTGTTTGGCTTCGCGGACGGCTTCTTGTTTTTTCATTGGCCAGTGAAGAGCTATAAAAAGTGTTGTGAGCAGTGTTATGGGCCACCTTGGCCAAATTAATTGTTTCAAGTGCATGATCCCTTTTGTTTTTTTGAAATAAAGCACATTAATTAGGTGGGGAATTCCATTTTGAAAAAATGAAAAGTGGAAAGAAGGATATATTAGATGCATAAGACAACGGAATAGAATAGAGGGACTAAGGACATACTCATGTATGCTATGGTAATAACATTCCAACAACTATAAATAATTACTAAGTATGACTGGGCCAAAAAATGAAGCATTTTGAAAAAGAAAAAAAAAAACCATAAGCGTTTGTGGCCATACAAAAAAATATGTGCATCTCTCAGTCTTTTCTGTCTTCTTTTTGTGCTGGAAGTTTTTAAAATACCAGTTAGAGCGCTCAGACCTAAATTTTTTTATTATAGCTCTCCAGATGTTCGTAGAAAAACCAAAAGACGCTGTCATGATAAAGAGCCTAAGTTACCAGCTCTCATCATGTCGGCACCGAGTATCTGTAACCTCATGCAAGAAAGAGCAGGACAGAGTAAGTGCTCCGCGGTGTCTTCATCTTATCGACAAGATCCACAAAGTGTTTGGCAAAAAAGAAGCGCCCGTGGCAACGCTAATAAATTTTCATCATTCTTTCTCCTACGAGATAGCAATAATGCTGCAGTCTTATTATACTAACGTTGGAGAGAAGTTCTTCCTTCAGAAGATATTTGGTGTTTTTTTTCAACTTCAATCGCTAACGCTAACAGTTCCTAAAGGAAGTACGAGTACCTAATCTATGAAAAAATAATGACAGACCTTTTTTGAAGAGCAATACATTTTCCTCCAGAAACTTTTACTGTAATTTTGCACATATTGACTTGGTCGTCAGTTAAAAATTTTCAAAGTTTTAGACTCACATGTTATCGGTGTCAGAATCGAATAGATTCAAAATTTTAATCTGTGGGGGAGAGGCCGAGTGAAGGAAAGTTATTTGTTTTGCATTAAAATGACAAATAAATTGTCTCTTTGTGGTAATTTGCATTTTGTATATCGAATTCTGAAAACAACGTTGACACTCATACTGCGGAAGTGGTAAGTCGAGCAAAACCGACACACCACATTCATCGCAAAAGCAAAAAACCTATTTCGAACTCTCAATCAAATACCTACCCCCGTTAGTTGAACGACACCGAAAGTTGAAACTCACCTCAACCCCTAACCAAAGTTTATCTATATGGATGATAGCAAATTAGATAGGTTAGACTGATGGTGGCCAGTTAGGAAAACGAGTGACGCACCTTAAACAATGAAGTTCCATTGCGATACCACATTAGATTGATACTTTTATTGTTGCATCAGTTGTATGAGACATTCTTCATGAACTAAGTGAAAAGTTGATGCAAATGGTAGATAATAATAAATAGTAATAATATAAACACTAAATATAGCAATACTAACAATTTTATAATTTGATGGCATCAGTTTTTAGTTGCAACTCAGGAATCCTTTAACTGTTGAAGTCCATTGCTGAGCTGTAGGCTATAGGATTACCGACTGTTTCTCCACTTGGAACTATCTAAAAAGAGATGGAGACTGCGAGTGTCTATTTTCACCAAATATAGCTCACGTCTCCAAAACGAAACCCATGGTTCGATGAATAATGCAAGCAGGCAAATGCAGGCACCAAAACCAAAAAAAACCACAGATGCAAGAGAAAACAAGGTTTGCTTTCCACCAGTATAACGACATTTACAAGGGCAAAGAAGGGAAGATTACCGAATTCTCAAAAAGAAAAAGATGTAGCATGAGAAGCGCTCGTTTGAGTCGTTTGAGGAAAATGAGAGATGCCATGACAGGAATAAGGTTTGGAAGTTTACCAAATTATCAAATGATCATGCCAGGGTGTTAAAGCCCCGAACTCAAGCCTGTAAAGACCAGCTGAGAAACATAATAATCAAGACGCAATCGCTTCTTTGCTACCACTTCTGCAGACTGCTTAACGCCGATGAAGACACTAATTCTGCTCCATTCATAATTGACGATGACTATAAATGCCGTCTTCCCGACCCAAAAGAAAATCCGCTTGTCATATGCAAACTTAAATCGAAAAAGACAGCAGGTGCAGATGGCCTTGAGGCAGAACTTCTCAAGGCAGCTGGAGATCAGTTGGAAAGGAAAATGTACAAGCTGATCTGCATAATATGGTCGGAAGAAAGTATGCCTGATCAATGGAAGCTCTGCATCGTATGCCCGATGTAGCGAGGGTCTTTCTAAAAAAAGAAGACCCTCACTATACTGCACCAATTTATAAAAAATATAATATGCTTACTTAACTTGCGGTGCATATAAGATCTTGTCTGCTGTATTATGTGAATGTCTGAAACCCCACGTCAATAATTTGATAGGTCCTTATCAATGTGATCTTAGAATAGAAAAGTCCACAATCGACCAAATTTTCACATTACGGCAGATCTTGGAGAAAACCCGAGATTATAATATCGATATTCACCATCTCTTTGTCGATTTCAAGGCCGCGTATGACAGTATTTACAGAGACGAGCTGTACAGAGCCATGTCTAATTTCGGCATCCCTGCAAAACTCGTACGACTATGCAGGATGACTTTGGAGAATTCACGCTGCTCCGTCAAGGTCGGCAGAGAACTCACAGAGACCTTTGATATCGAAAAAGGCTTTAGGCAAAGCGACAAACTATCATGCGATTTTTTCAACATCATACTTGAACAGATTGTAAGAAACTCAAACGTCAACACCAGAGGAACAATCTTTCAAAAGTCTGTACAATTGCTCGCCTACGCAGACGATGTTGACGTTATGGGAAGAAATAAGCGCGATGTCATAGGTGCTTTTGCGAGTATTGAAACAGAAGCGGCAAAAATGGGTGTGATGGTTAATGATGGTAAAACGAAGTATATGTTGTCATCAAACAAGGACACCGAGCATCGACGAATTGGACAAATGTCACAATAGACAGACATAACTCCGAGGTAGTATAGGACTTCGTCTATCTAGGATCCGCTACAAACAACATCAACCACGGTAAACAACATCAATGCGGAGTTCAAACGGAGAATAACTCTTGCCAACCGTTGCTTCTTTGGGTTAAGAAGGCAATTGAGAAACAAAACACCTCTAGAAAAACCAAGGGAAGACCTTAATCATCCCACTCCTGCCTTACGATGCAGAAGCGTAGACCTAATCAAAAGCGAATGAAGAACCCTTGGTTGTTTCGAAAGAAAAATATTCCGAATGGTCCCGTATGCTAAGACAATGTGTAGAGCAGATGATACAACAGCGAGCTGTAAAAGCTGTACCGCGACATGGGCATAGCTGGAATAGTACGCATCGCGAGACTATGGTGGTTAAGCTATGTAGAGCGGATGGACATCAACGCTGTAGCTCGAGGTTTTCTAAAGCAGGGAATTGCGGGGAAATCGCGGAAGGGCAGGACCTCGTTTTAGGTAGCGCAATCAAGTGGAAGAAAACCCCTACCGACTAAGAGTGCAAAACTGGAGAGAGCTTGCCCAAAATCGAAGTCGTTAAGAAGGATGTTGGTTGAGGCCCAGGTTCACCCCGAACTGTAATGCCCACCTAATTGGGTAAATATGTGAGAACTAGATTTGTCCAGATCCTTTGGTAACCAAACGGTGGTGATGTTTGTTTGTTTGAAGTGCGGGCATAAATAAAACGAAAGATTGCAACATCTAATAAGGCGATAGCTACAAACAATAGAATCAATAGGTACTTATTTGGGAGGGATTTGTCTTAGGCTTAAGGTTATCAGCCAATTATAATCCAGTAAATAAGCGAATAATGACCATGCGCATCAGGGCTAAATTCGCCAAAATTAGTCTAATATACATTTACGCCCCCACAGAAGATAAAGACAAGAACTCCAAAGATTGTTTCCATACGCGCTCCTCGAAAAAACATATGAGTAGTGCCCTAGACATGAGGTGAAAATCATTCTTGGCGATTTTAACGCAAAACTATAGGGAAGGAGGACATCTTTGGCAATACATCCGAAAACAGACTGAGGCTAATCGATTTTGCTGCGAGGCTAAATCTTGTTGTTAGTAGTAGTAGTACGCTGTTCCTGTTGCGATCGACACAAGACACTCTTCCAGTGTTATTCACGTGCTACCTATTGTAGTTCACGTATGTTCACTAATCGTGCCAACCAACGCTGTGAAGAGATATGACGTCGAAAAGCTACAATCGGAAAAGATTGCCAATGCCTTTTCCAATCGAGTGTCCCTTCAATTATCCTTGAATCTTATGCCGCGGAGAAAGAAAACTTCGTTCATTTCCAGTCAACCCAACTCCACAGCCAAAATATACTTCGATTTTGAAATGCAGTTGCTACTCTCTCATTTTCGCGAGATCACTTCGAGAAAAAAGGCGATTTGAGTGGTAGTGCAAAACAGTCATAAAGAAAGAGTTGAGTTTAAAAAAAACGTTTGGTTTTTCCAAGTGGTATAAGGCTGAGATTTTTTTAACTTCTTTTTGAACAGTTGAAGGACGATGAGATGGCTGCCTGTTACCCGGTATGCCCGTGGTTCGAGTCCCAACAGAAAACAAAAAGGTTTTTCCACTGTTATCGTCTTTCCCGAGGAATTGGTAGGTACTCCGATAGTAAATTCATTGCACTGAAAAGAGCTTTCTCGATTAGTCGTTCAGAACCGACAGGAAATTGTAGGTCCTATCCATTCCCTCATAAGGTATAGATGTGAGAAACGCGTGTTATGTATAGCTCAGAAAGTGTCATCGAACCTCCAAGTTCTGATGGCACTAACAGAAAATCCACCACGAAGTTCTAAATAATAAATTATTCATGGGAACGGAAACGAAAAGGTTCCGATTACATACCTGTTGTTTCCGTTGCCAATAAAACTACGAATAAGCGAATTAGGTATTAGCTATGTGTTAAGGTACATTTAAGTAAACAATAAAGATCAGTCATTACTTAGACACCAATTTGATAGTACATTTCTTCCAGTAACTTAACTGGCGCAGTCGACGGAGTGAACCAAAATTTTTTTTTTTCTTTTTTGCAAAGTGTATGTGTTGTGTTGTTTGCCACCACTTAACCCCACCTCCGCCCGAAAAACAAAAAAGCAAAAGAAAAATATAATACACAAATACGGTGTAAAAGCAGATACAAAGCGAATTAAAGTAAAGCTTAGTGATTCGCGAAGAAACGAAGCTAAAAACAAAAACCAAAATAATATAAAAAAAAAAAGTTTACGGAAAATAACTATCAAAAAGTGAAAATGGCTCAAGATTCAATGGCCCAGTGCATTGTGTTGCTTACCCAGCTAATACGGAGTAATGCACAGAATCATGCACAGGAACAGATGAAATATGTTCCCGTATTTAAAGGAGAACCGGGGACGTTACCATCGTTCATTGATATCGTGGATATGAAGATGGCTTCGATTAGAGAGGAAGACAGAGGACCAGCCTACGAGGCACTGTTCAACGGGAAAATCTTGGGAGCGGCTAAGAACCTTTTGAAGGTGAACGTGCCAAGGAACTGGGAGGAATGCAGAGAGCGCCTCAAAACCCACTTCAAGCCAAGGAAGGACCAGCTCTTCATCACCAACGAAATATTCAAATTAAGAGTAAGTAGTGTGTTAGATTTAAGTAGGAAATTAACAACTATTGTAGAGGATATTGCAGAGTACGCTGCACTTTGTGTGAATGGTAATGCAATGGCTGATATATTAAGCAGCATTGCAATACAGAAAGTAAAAACTGTAGTTTCGGGTTCATTAGCATACGCTATAATGGACATTGCAAATTTGTCCGAGATTAGGGTTGTTGTTGACAAATTCATCGGGTTGGATGAAACAAATTTGAGCCAAGTAGGAAGTGAAACTAACAAAAGTAAAAATAGGTATAACGAGGGGAATTTCAGGCAGCAAAACAGTAGAATTATTCCTAATACAAACAATTTTAGACAGAGTAGTAGAATAAACACAAATGCAAATAATTTTAGGCCGCCGAATTTTGCAAACCCATTCAGGCAGCCAAGTGTGCCACACAATTCTGGCCAACCTCACTATAGGAATAGCAATAGCAACAGCCAGCAAAGTAGGCAAAGGTCCGACCACATGTCAGTTGACGCCCTAAACAATGAGGAGGAAGGTGTAGGAGAAGATGTTTTTTTTACAAACTAGCCTCGGAAAATAGGATAATACTAAAGCTTACAATTAAGGATGAAAGTTATCTAGCACTATTAGATACAGGGTCAACAGTTAGTATAATGTTAGAAAATAACTGCCCGAGACTTAGTTACACGACTTTAAATACAAATTCAACGGATAAGTACAATTCAAGGTCAAGTGCAAATGCTAAACAAGTCAGTAGCAACAATCTGCCCAAAAGAGTTTAAATACGCAGACAATGCAAGAATAAAGTGGCTAGCCATGAAAATTGATAAGCCATTTAATTTTATCATTGGCATGGATTGGATAGGTAAGAATGTCAGAGAAATAAACGTTGACAAACAAGAGTTAGTTTTAAACAATGAGGTCCGTCTTCCATTTTTGAGTAAAATCGTGTCTGAAGAAGTTAACGCACTCGAAGTGAGCAAACTACAAGATATTCAATTTGACCATTTAAGGGAAAAAGAAAGAGAACTTGTAGAACCACTTATAAAAAGATTTTCTAACCTTTTTTATAGAGAAGGGGACATATTAACAAATACGGATACAATACGTCATGAGATACGAACTACGACAGAACAACAAATAAATTCTAGGTTGTACCGCTTACCCAAAATCCATGAAGAAGAAGTAAAAAGGCAAATGGACGAGATGGAAAAAAATGGCATTATAAGAAAAAGTAGGAGCAGATATAGCTCACCGATCATAGTTGTACCAAAAAAGAAAGACAACTCGGGAATTCAAAAGTTTAGAATAGTGGTAGATTATAGAAGGTTGAACCAAGTCACCATAGATGACAAGTATCCTATACCAAACATTGACAACATCTTAGACAAGCTAGGGAAGGCACAATACTTTAGTACGATAGACTTGGCGAAAGGCTATCACCAGATTAAAGTTGCTAAAAAAAACATTGAAAAAACAGCCTTTGTTACACCAAGTGGCTTGTACGAGTTTGTTCGTATGCCTTTCGGGCTGAAAAATGCTTCAGCTACTTTCCAGAGAATGATGAACGATATTCTCCGTGATTATATTAATTCCATTTGTGTGGTATACATGGACGATATTTTAATTTTTTCCACTTCTCTGGAAGAGCATATTATTTCATTGAACAAAATTTTTACTAGACTCCAACAACATAATTTAAAGATACATGCAAACAAATGTAGCTTTCTTAAGAGACACACAGAGTTTTTGGGTCATGTTTTAACTAAAGATGGTATGATGCCAAATCCAGACAAAGTGAAAACGATACAAGAAATTGAAATACCGAAAACGGAAAGGCAATTAAAAGGATTTTTGGGGGCTACAGGTTTTTATAGAAAGTTTATTCGAGATTATTCCAAAATAGCTTACCCAATGATTAAATATTTAAAGAAGGATAACAAAATAAATATCAAAGATCCACAATACATATCAGCGTTCGAAAATTTAAAAAGTCTTATAATTTCTCATCCTATATTAAAATACCCAGATTATAACCAACCGTTCGTCCTCACCACAGATGCTAGTGATTATGCTATTGGAGCTGTGTTGTCACAACAAGGTCATCCAGTATGTTTTATTTCAAGAACTCTAAATAATCATGAACAGAAGTATAGTACAACAGACAAAGAGTTCCTAGCGATAGTGTACTCAGTTTGTTATTTCCGACCATACTTGTATGGGAATAAGTTTAAAATTGTGACAGATCATATAGCTATAAAATATATTAACAGCAAATATAAGGGAAAGGAGTTTTCTCAACGGGATCAAAGATGGTTACTTAAGCTGCAAGAATTCAATTACGAAATAGAATACATGCAAGGAAAGGATAACAAAGTAGCAGACTACTTAAGTAGACTTGAAAATACAGAAAAAATTAATGAAAACAACGATGAAGACTCGAATTTTGCATTAGCGGAGACTCAGACTCAGCACTCTCTTGAGGAACAAAGATTAGACCATATAGGTATTAAAGATGAGATTGTCAATAAGTATAGCATCCAAATATTATTAACTTACAGCCCAGAACGTGAAGTCCAAACCCTTCACAAAAGAACGATAATGGAAATAAATCCATTAGAGAGTGAAAACAAGATAAGAGATTTATTAAAGCGATGGGTAAAGAGAGGTCAAATAGGAATTTACACTAATAATGTATCCGATTCGGATTACAACAGAATACAGAGAATTATAATATCCCTGTTCTCATCAGACTCTAAGATCAAATTTATAAGGTGTTCCAAAAAAGCTCAGGAAATAAAAACAGAAGAAGATTTGCATAAACAACTATCTTTGTATCATACCAAAGAGTCGTTTCATAGTGGCATAAATGAGTGTTACCATAGTCTTAAAGACAAAATATATTTTCCTAAACTAAGAGACCAAATCCGTTTAGTAATAGGAAATTGTCCTAAATGTAGAGAAATCAAATACGATAGAAAGCCAATTAAGCCGAAATTTCAGATTACAGAGACCCCAAAAGGAAAGAACCAAATTATTCACCTTGACATATTTCACTTTAAGAAACATTCATTTGTAACAACAATAGATAAATTAACGAAATTTGCAGCAGCTTATCCTATTACCGATCGTAACTGGAGGGCGAAAAAGACCATAGTCATTGAGCAGTTTTCAAAGTTTGGCAAACCTAAGAAAATTGTAATGGACAATGAGTTTAGGGCCGAGCAATTAGTGGAGTTCCTTAATGCCGAAGGTGTAGACGTTCACTTGACTAAACCGAACAATCACACTGGAAATGCCGATATAGAGCGACTTCACTCTACCTTATTAGAAATAATAACAGGAATTGAGGGAAGTGAGCTTTCAGTTGAAATGAAGATACAGATGGCTATAGGAAACTATAACGATCGATATCACTCGACAATCAAATGTTCTCCCAGGCAGGCTAAGGAAACAGTAAATTGTTCAGAGTTAGTTTTAAGGACAGATAGAATCAAAAAACATGTCATTAATAAAAGAAATTTAACCAGAGAAAACTACATAGAAAAACGGAGTTCAGGGCATATCAGAAATTATAAAAGGCTAAGACATAAAGACGAACCCTATTATAGATTAAATCCTCTTCAAAATGTTCATACGTCGAATATTAAAAGACCTTTCAAACTTACAGATACGGACAATGACCAGCCTAATAATATTCCTCGCAGTTATACCAGTAGTGCAAGGGCTACTGCAGGTCAATCAGATTAATGAAGAAATTGGATACACTACAATCAAAATCAAAGAAGTTGAAATTATAAGCGATACAAGCACCATACTGCATGTTATTGATATTGGAGAAATAGACAGGTTACTGATGCAAATTGAGACGAACATTCTAAATATTAATATGGACAACAAAGAATTGTTAAACACAGTAGTTGCCGATATTAAGTCAAAGATAAAATCCATTAAACCAAAAGAATCTAGAAGAAAAAGAGGACTCCTCAACATTGTGGGTAGTGCACACAAGTGGTTGTTCGGAACAATGAATGACGACGATAGGCAGGAAATTCTAGAACATTTAAAAATAGATGAAGAAAATAACCATAACTCCATTCTAAATTCTAACAAACAAATTTCTATAAATACTCATTTTAATGATACTTTCAATATTCTTAAAAAAGCTATAGAACAGGATAGGAATAAGACAATAGGATTCTTAAATACGATAACAGACCAAAGAAAGTCAGTCGAAGAACATTCTATGTATTTAGATCAGATGATAAAACTCAGATATTTAGAAAACAAAGTAGACCAAATACTAGACAGTATAGCAGCAGCAAAAAACGATATTTTTCACCCCAGTATCCTTACAAGAGAGGAACAGAATCTGTATGATATTGATTTTTATAAGATTAAGCTAGTAAAAGTTGGTATTCTTAAGTACATTAATCAGTCTTTAATCATTGCAATAAAGATTCCTAAAACTTATGTAACAGAAGACCTTAAGTTAGTTATACCACTACCAAATACAGAATTTCTGGAAATTGATGAAAATGTTGAAAAATTTATAACAGTAGATAATAAGAATTTTGTATACAAAGAAAATAAACTTTTAAGAGATTTGGAAACTAGCAAAAGTTGTATTTGGAAAAATGAATGCCAATTTAAGTATAATAATAAGACAACTATCGAAAGAATTGATGAAGATACGTTACTAATTAAGAATGCTGTAAACGAAAATTTAACTCAAAATTGTGATGATCGAAAAATATTGTTAAACAAAAATAGTTTCATTACTTTCTACAACTGTACATTAGAAATCTGTAAAGAGAAATTTTACAATCAAGTAACAAAGATTCAAGCGAAATACTTCTATCCTAGTAACATTGTTAATCAAACCAAGCCAAAAATTGTGAATTTTGAAAAAATTATATTAAAACATTTCGAAAATATAAAAGAAATCAAAGAGTTAAAGTTCCACAAGGACGTAACATACGGCCTTAATTCTATGTTGATTTTAGTTGCAATAGCGTTTTTGATTTTTGTAATCTTACGGTGGAAAAAGAATAATAATGTAAACATAAAAATTTTAAGTAATGAAACAAATAAGAGAATTCGGGAGAATTCAAAGTTTGGCGGTGGGAGTGTTATGTATAGCTCAGAAAGTGTCATCGAACCTCCAAGTTCTGATGGCACTAACAGAAAATCCACCACGAAGTTCTAAATAATAAATTATTCATGGGAACGGAAACGAAAAGGTTCCGATTACATACCTGTTGTTTCCGTTGCCAATAAAACTACGAATAAGCGACTTAGGTATTAGCTATGTGTTAAGGTACATTTAAGTAAACAATAAAGATCGGTCATTACTTAGACACCAATTTGATAGTACATTTCTTCCAGTAACTTAACTCGCGCTTGGTATAGCGTTGCTCTCTGCTCTGATGCACCACCCTATGAATGATTGGGGAAATAAACTATTAAAAAAAGTGTATTTCGGAAAAATACATTGAATATTTTGATAGGACTTATTACAAATGGGGATTGTACTCAAATGTTTTTCATTTGTAAACACAACACCATTTGCAGATCCAGATACAGTTGCAATGAAACGGAAATGAGTTTATGTTTCCAATTAAAAGCAATAAACCGTATGGGTAAACGGCCTATTCGTTATTCATTGTTCCTGGAATGCACTTACATAATTCTCTGTTTTTGTTTTTTGGAATTTAAAATCAAATACATTTTAACTCATGTCCATTATACTTAACAGATTTACATTTTAAATGATGTTAAACACCAGCCAACTCTTTCAAAAGATATTCAGTTTGGTTTGAACCATTCTCTTAAATATAATCACCTACCACACCCTACCACAGACCTATACAATTTTAATCTTGAAAATCCTTGCTGTATTTAATTTTGCACTATTCAACAATGCAACCTGAAGATAAGAGGCTTCCCATAATAACGCTTATGATTTTGTTCGCATGTAAAATATGCCTAGGTAATACCTATTAATGCAAAGTTTAAACCGAAACCGGTGAAAAGTTGTTGAGCTTGCCTAAGGTCGGAGTAGTTAAAAACAAACTATGCCTCCGCTTACGTACAAATAACACAAATAGACACATCTTCGTCAAAGCCCATTAAAAATCCATTTTCGGAACATAATAGAATCGACCCAAATAATCACTTTGCATGAAGTTGTCCTTTTTCCAAAAACCCATATACGAATTACACTCTCAAATGTTTAATTTGCAAAGGACACAATGTTTATTGGCTATTAAAACATGGGGCAAGGAGAAAATTCTTTACAAAGTCTGTTCACAGTTCGTTTCATTCTATCAACCATACATTTGCGTTCGTTTTACTCCCAGAGGATCTGGGCACCATCTCTGCAAAAAGGTACTCCAAATGCCAACCCAGCGGATTTAAGTCGTAACTGAAATGCTTTAGAGAACATGCTGCAATCCACAATATATGTGTTGTATAACAAATACAAAACTCAGCCTTTTTTGGTAGATAGAAGCTTTAATATATTGGGCCAGGCCAAACATTTACAAATGAAAAACACACCGTGATAAGGTTATGGGAAGGACGACAGCACTTTTGTATATACTCGTAGCAGGAACACGGTCGAAAAGCCCATTACACGGGTCATAGTTACAAATCTAATTGACATTTTCTGACAATCCCTTTTGAGTTAACGCTTTTGCTTACCTGGACTCTGTTTTCTGTTAGATGACTCGTCTGCGCCTGTTGTGATATAACTTCGATCGTAGAACTTTTACTATGCATTTGGGAAACTGTTTCCTCTGACTTTATGACTTGGGAAAAGAAAAAAATCAGAACATGGAGAGAAATCGACAGTAAGTTTAACAATAAGTCGTCGTCGTCGTCTAAAACCTGTACCTATCTGTAGCCATGTACGAGTGTGTTTTCTCCTCCTAAAGGGAGGACACATCACTTATGAAACATTCAATTCGCCAAGGGGTTTAACAACTCATTTTTGTCTGTTGCGGAGATACGAGTACGAGTAAGGTACCTATAGCTAGCTCCAACTGCCTTTGAAGGAAATCGCATTAGAACGTGACTTGATATCCTTCCAAGAGAATTGTTATGCATGTGGTGAAGAGAAATATTTGTCTGTGCTCCATGCTTGGCAAAGTGTGTAATCATTGCGGAAGTCCTGTATTAAAGAATCCATAGGAAATTGTTGTTCGTGGTCGTGAATCCGGAATGCTATTTAAACGGAAGTTCAACTTTGTGTGTTCTCTTATTACTTCTTTGTTTAATTATGTTATTCATTTAAATTCATTCTTATAACGGTTAAGGGTCACCGATTTGTTTGTTTGAGAGAAGTTTTATTTTACAATTAATTGTAGAATGGGCGGTAATATATTCTATGGCATTTTTTTTAATGAATAATAAATAGTTTTTAATTAGAGCCTGGGCAATGGCAACGTATACACTTTTGAGCGGTAAGTATAAGGTTTTAAGGTTTCTAGGATAGGATCGTTTAAATTAAAGAGTCCTTTAATGAGAGCAGCGTAGTATGACGGCAAATATATGATTTTCGGAATTGAGTATTATAATTCTCGTGACTGAATACTTTTTCGTCTATTGTATTCTAATATTCGAACAATGATCACGACCGCCAACAATTAATGCGAAGCCATGTTGTGTATATTTACCTCATAGCTGCATAGGAAAATGATTGGCGAGTCAACTGAACTTTCCATTACTATATATTTCAACAAACTCAGTAACATTTTTGAATACGAACCCCTTATATACCGTTTGTGCTCTGAAATACTCATTCGACGCATCAGGAGCATCCACTAACTACAGAAACTTGCCGTAATATGGATTTTTGAGACAAAGAAGAAACTAAACATACAAAGCAAGGTATTTTCCAGCTTCAGTGACGCAAGTGTCATTCAAAGATACCGAGGTCGTATGACTACGATTTTGCTTTAAAGACATCATTGCGCTTTGAAAACGTTCAACTCACGTGGTATACTAAGCTCCATTTTACAATGACTGCAAAGTTTGATTTTAAAGAGCTTGACATATACATACGTTTCCTTTTCGTTTGAAAGAAGAAGTAGTGTTCACATGAGCACGAACAACGAACAATGAATAAATCAATGAAAGTGATTTTAAGCTCTTATAAGCTTCGATTCTTTAAGAATTGTCAATGAAACGATGTAAGTAAGGCTTACACTGTTTTTGGAAACATAAGCTCTTAGTTTTATATTTAGCAGTAATTGCTAAATAATAAATTGAGAAAAGAAATTTATTTATCATGAAATGAAATCAAATAGATCCGAACCAGATTTTATTCTCGTTCCACATACAATCCACACTTCAAAGAATACATTTATCCTGCGTGTTTAACCTCAAAATTATTCTTGTTTTTGTCTTGATGGTGAAATCGAACTTTATTTGCGATGAATACAACAACACACATGCGAATAAAATGTCAGAATTAAAAAATGTTCGTTGGTCGTCCACGTATGAAAGATCATGATAACTTAAATCTCTGCGTCATTAGCAAAAGAGAGAATAGTATTAGAAGAGGAAGCCAAAAATAAGTAAGGAAAGAAAAATAAGAAGGAGATAGAACGGAGCCTTGAGAGATATCAGAATTGTTCGATAAATTTTGTCATATCAATTAAGGTCAAATTTGGGGTAGTTTGTACAATTTATTGTGTTTTATTTTGTTGTGGTTGGGCGTGTACTGTTCGAAAATTCTCTGATTGGTGTCAGCTTGACAGCGTCCAGTTGTAGCAGCTTATAGTACCTACACATCAATTGTGCTTAACATACCTCCACGCGGTGACCACTGGGAACTATGATGTTCCACCCGGAGAGGGTCTGCTAGACTAGTAAGTGCGAATGTTGACAAAGAACCGAAGAAGAAATAGATCAATACTCTAATGCTCTGCGTGTAATGACTGACAGCTCGAACCTCAGTGGTCTTACCAGAGCTTTTTGGGAATGTATCAGCGGATGGATTTGACTTACAGAATCATCGATGGAGTTCAGCAGTCAAAAAAGCAAGAATCGCTTCTCGGCCTTATGGCTAAGATCAAAGTGTAGTATCTGTTCTTAAAAAAAAAAAAACCCCTGAATGAGCTACTCAGACACATTGAGTTAAAAGGTCCTTCAGAGTTTTTCAATACTAGGACAGGGTATTCAAGTAGAGATGGTGGAGGATGAGTTACTGGCGAGCCAAAGGCAGCTATCCCACTCCCGCAGCAGTGTACTGATATTGGAATATCTGGCCCCTTATGTCCAATCGGATTTCAAAAGAAATCTGGCCCTCTAGTTTGAGGTTTGTTTGGGGTTAAGTACCTACCCAACCGAGTGAAAATTGCATGGTTTCGAAAGAACCTATAGCCTCGGATAACAGTAATGATTTCAACGTTGAATGAACGAAAAAAGGACAAAGACATCCGGATGTCCAAGTGGAACGTAAGATCCTTTAACCCTTAGAAGCATAGTGGTAACCTACGTTACCACTTTGATTTAATTGAATGTTTCTGATTTATTTACGTTTGAACTTATTCAGATACGGTTTTTTTGCACTTTTCAGTTACTTGAAGGATGTAAGAACGTAACAATACACTTTAATTGGCATAATTATTTATTATATAAGATTTATAAACAAACAAACTGAAAAAATTACGTTTTTTTTCGAAAGAATTCATTTTTGAAGAATCTAGCTATCCAACAAAATATTTGGAAGTTTGGTGAGTAAGGGTTTTTGGGGTCGCTGATTACGAATCCAAAGTCAGATTTTCGAAATTCAAGATGGCGATTCAATGTGGCCGACACCGAAACGTATCTCTACGAGAATCTTCTTCTTTTCATTTCCGGCGTTACGAGTAGTGATCTTGAAGCGATCACAACTCTCCCACTTTTCTGCTTCACACTAGTGATCCGCCTGTGGGGTACGCCGCGTTGACCTCAGAAAGCGCCAGCAAGCCTCCCGGTTTTGGATTGTTCCATGTCTGAGGCCAACCAAATGCTGCTGTTTTTGCATTTGCTTGTACCAGGAGTGTTTTGGAATGCCTTTTCTTTTTCGTCGCGAATTTGTTGAAACGTTGTACGATATTGCCTTTTGGACGGGGTTCTGAGGATCTCTCCTTTGAACATGACAATACCAACTGAGCCGGTCGTGCTGAATTTTGTCCAAGATGGTACTTTTAACATGAAGGCTTCCACGGATCTTAGTATCTCTACGAGAATATTGATAAAAATTTGTACGTTTCGGTGTCGGCCATATTGGATCCGCCATCTGGAATTTCGAAAATCTGACTTCGGATTCGTAATCAGCGACCCCGAAAACCCTCGTATAAGAATATTCATTGAAAAATGTATGCTTCTAAGGGTTAACGGACTATGTCAAGCTGGAGAATTAGCGGACGCCCTGGACTGCTACAATACAGACATAACCATAACCACCATCCAAAAAGTGCGATGGAATGGCCCGGGCATAAAGAATATGAAAAACTGCGACATCTACTATGGCGATTGCTACAGACAACAGAAACAACGCTTATTTGGGAGCGGATTTGTCGTTAAAGGAAGACTCAGGGATTATGTGATTAGCCAAAATCCAGTCAATGAGCGTATAATGACCATCCGCATCAGGGCTAAATTCACCAACATTAGCCTAATATGCGCCCATGCCCCCACAGAAGTGAAAGACGAAAACTCCAAAGATTGTTTCTACGAGCTCCTCAAAGAAACTAATGAGCAGAGCCCCATACATGTTGTTAAAATCGTTCTTGGCGATTCTAACGCAAAACTAGGGAGGGAGAACCTCTTTGGAAATACTATCAATAAGAGTAGCCTGCATTACAAAATATCCGAAAACGGACTAAGGCTAATCGATTTTGATGCGGTGCTAAATCTTGTTGTTAGTAGTACGCGCTTCCCGCATTACAATATTCCTAAAGGTACATAGCAGTCGCCACTCGCCAGATCAATCTACCATCAACCAAATTGACCATGTTGCTATCGACGCAAGGCACTCTTCCAGTGTGATAGATGTCCGGACTTTCCGCGGGCCAGCTTTGACTCGGACCACTACCATGTTGTAGCCAAGGTAGGTACGACAGAGTTCACGATTTGTCGGAACAAACGCTGTGAATACATATGACGACAGAAGGCTATAATCGCAGGATATTGCTAGTGCCTTCTGCAATCGAATGTCTCTCCAAACGTCCTTGAATATTATGCGTCCAGCATCGAGCATTGAAGACCAGTGGCAACAATACCAACAAGCTGCTGCATCTGAGGTTCTGGATTTCACTCGGCCCGCAAAGCGAAGCCCAAGGTTCGATGAAAATTGCAGGCATTAAATTCAACCAAAGAAAAATACAAATTTTGATGCTTAAGAGAACAAGGTCTGCTTTCGACCAGTGTAACGAGATGAAAAGAAGTAACTGAAATCAGATAAGACTTCAGCTGGAGAGAAGTTAGAAAGGAGCATACACCAGCTGATTCACCATGGTTGGAAGGAAGCATCCCCGAGTCTCTCACAATTGATCCAATTATAGAGGAATAAGCCTCCTTAGCTTGCGTCGCGTATAAGATCATGTCTGCTGTAATATGTGGACGTCTGAAACCCCATGCCAACAATTTAATAGGTCCTTTATCAATGTGGTTTCGGACCAGAAAAGCTCACAGTGGGCCAAATTTTCACAATACGGCAGGTCTTCGAAACAACCCGAGAGTTTCGGCATCCCTGATAAACTCATTCATCTGTGCAGAATGACTTTAGAGAATTTACGGTGCTCCGTCGAGGTCGGTGAGGAACCCAAAGAGACCTTTGATGTCGAAAAAGGCTTAAGGCAAGACGACTAACTGCCTTGCGATTGCTCTAGCATAATACTTAAAAAGATAGTACAATGCTCTATAACGTCACCTCAAGAAGCAAAAGTGTGTACAATTTCTCACTTATGCCGACGACATTGATGTAATGGGAAGAAGGAAGCTTGAAGCCATAAGTGCTTTTGAGAGCATTAAGACTGAAGTGGCCAAAATTGGTGTGATGGTTAATGATTGTAAAACGAAGTATATGTTGTCATCAAGCAAGGACACCGAACATCGACGAATTGGCTAAAACGTTACAGGAGACATACATAATTTCAAGGTTGTACAGAACTTCGTCTACCTATTGGATCTGCATTAGACACGGAAAACAACATCAGTGCGGAGTTCAAACAGACTATAATTCTAACCAAACCTTGCTTCTTTAGGTTAAGAAAGCAAATGGGAAAAAACCCCTCTCCAGAGAAATCAATGTTACCCTTTATAGGGCCTTATTCAGCTCAGTCTACTTCACGGCGCGGAATGGCAGCATGGACCTCATCGATGAGGAAAACTATAGTCATCTCGAAAGCAAAGTACTCCGAGTGATCTTTGGTCCCGTATGCGAAGACAATGTGTGGAGAAGAAGATTCAACAACGAGCTGTATGCGCTGAACTGCGACATGGGCTCAGCTAGAAGAGTCGCATCGGCAGACTAGGATATTTGGCATCCGTGTGCGGTGTGTGTCCATCCGCCTGACACCAACGCTCCGGCTCGACGGGTTTCCAAGAGCACATTGCAGGGAAGTCACGGAACTGGAAGACCTCATTTTAGTCGGCGCAATCAACTGGAAGAAGACCTCAAAAGACTTAGACTGCAAAACTGAAGAGAGCTCGCCCGAAATCGAAGTCGCAATCGGAGATGTTGGTTGATGCTCAGGTTCACCAACAACGGTAATGTCCACCTAAGTAAATATGTAAGTATTTAATTTGTATAGCATATATATACATCTATAGCCTTAAAAAACATTCTTCACAGTGAGAAACTTCAACTCCTCCATCTTCTAGATATCCCCCGATTATAATTAAAATACACCAGCCATAGAGAACGATTTTATATTTCACACTGTTTTACAAATGATGGTAATTAACGCTTTTCCGCAAACGTGTAAATTCTTTCACAAATCTGAATCAGAAAAATGTAAGCCCGCACTTCCATTCCCTGAGATATTTCATAAAAAATCAAATCCATTCAAATTAAAAACAAGCCTTCATTGACATTCCAAATTCTAACCAAAAAGGATAAAAAATAAAAAAGAATCCACTAAGCAACCGCCACAAAAATGACGACTAATAGGGTAGACTCTTTGTTCTAACAGATGGCTAACAATCCTTCCCTTTCCTGCAATTTTAGTATTATTGAGCTCTCCTCCTAGGATGAAATATAACCTTTTTTAGCGCATTATTTTGAATGAAATAAAGCTTAATCTGCTGATTTTTTCTTCAGTGACTTTTGTTATGATTATTCAAATTGGTTGTGGGCTTGTTTAACGGGTATGCTCATTGCTCTTGGTTTCTTTACCGTTCTTGTGCTTCGGTTTATTGTTACGGAATCCTTTATATGCATAATCCCTCGGGTAAGAAGGCGACAGCGACACGGCCCTTAAATTATCTTCGTGGATGTGGTACACGAACTTTTTTTTTTCTTTTGTGTGCTTTGTGAAATGGATTATATTTTAACGTGGCTTGCAAAACAATTCAACAGATGTTTTTAATTAAGAAAGATTATGTGAATTAGATACTCGCAGAAAAAAATGATAAAGGAAGTGCTTCAACTTAAAAAATATTTTTTAGGGATTTGCATGCGAAATTGGGTATGTAGGCATCTTTAAATCGGTATGTAGATGTATATAGATTATTTAATCTTCATTTTTTCAATGTGAGTTTTTCCTTAAGAAGCAAGAGAAAGAATTTAAGTTCCTCCATCGTTCATTGAAAAAGAAATTGAACTTCAATGGTTTTGGTATATTCCAGAAAATAAAATGTTTGGTAATCAAGCAAAGCATGTTCCGTCCAAAAAATTAATACTGATACCTACTTACTGCAGCAGCTACTGCGTAGGTTTAAACATCGGTAGGTAGGCCTGTGACTAAATGGTTAGCAGAACTGTCTGCTACGCGGGAGTTTCGTGGTTCGAATCCCAACAACAACCAAAAATTTTTTTGCATGCGTATCACCATTCGCGAGGAGTTGGTAAGTATACTCCGATAGTAAATTCATTGCCATGAAAAAGGCTTTCTCGATTAGCAGTTCGGAATCGGCAGAAAATTATAGGTCCCCTCCATTCCCTCACAAAGGCAATGGTTGTTAGAAATCCGCTAGACACCGGGAGCTTCTCGCTCTTGCGCCAACCTATTAAACTAATTTTTTAACCTATCAGATTTTTCTCAAACTCTTCTGACCTAGCACGCTGCCTCTTAAAGAATTCTTAACCGCTTCTTATCAGTTTCTGAGAAGTGCTGCTCGTTCAATTGCCATAACAATATTGTCGCCTGTGAAGAATTTTGTCTTCATCCACAAGAAGTTGTTCTAGAGCAAAAAAGCATGTTAAATGTATTCGTGCGAATGAATCTCATGAACGGTTATTTTAAAGATGGATGCCCTTCAATTCATGTATGTTTTGTCGTATTTTTTTAATAGCTTGGCTTGATACAAGCAGCTGGAGTATACAATTTTTACAGCTCTTAAAACATGTACTCCGTGCTTAGATGTAGGCGCACTTCTTCATCGCTTCTTTCATGCACGTTCTGTATTTCACTTCGAGGACAGCTTTTTGTCTCTGTTATTAATGAGGCGCTTCGACAGTGCTTTGAAAGCCACTTTCTTCTTACTTTTTAGTGCTTTAGCTTGTTCATTTCATCACAATTTTTTTTTTGGGTTGTTGGAGTGTTATTAATTATTAAGATTATTTATTAGATTCATAAACTCTTTGAAAAGATAGCTATAACATCTAACCTCTCTTTCAGGGTTTCATTCCTCTTAACCATAAAAACCACTTTTCCCGTAATGAGGACTTTACATTCAGCGTTTTTTTTCGCACTTGCACAACACAAACAATCCAGAACAAGCTCCTCAATCTTCAACGACCACTTAAAGCAATCTACCCATTTCGCAATTAGCTCGGGTAAATGCACATGTACGTCCTCAAGTAAAAATAGTGACTAATACGAAATATGCAATAAAATACATAACGGAGTCGATCGAAATTGCTTTTAAATGCGATGCGGTAGCACCGTCATTCTAAAAGTCGATGTAAGGACGCATGTAAAAAAAGAAATCAAAATAATTTGAACTAAAATGAAATCAGGTAGCTAGTTTTTAAGGGGGAGCCAGAATGAAAAAAATCCCAGCAGATGCAAAAATGTTTTTTCACGGGTTTCGCCTTTCGCGAGGAATTGGCAAGTCCTCCGTTAGTATATTCATTGCCATGAAAAGCGCTTTCTCAATTAGCTGTTCGGAACAGGCAGAAAATTGTAGATCCCCTCCATTCTTTCCCAAGGCATGGTTGTGAGATATGCGCTAGGCCCAGGGGCTCATCGCTCTGTTGCGCCACCCTATTTATTTATTTTATTTAGAATGAAAAAATAAGTAATTAGTTTGTTGCAAATGTTCCACAAGTTCAAAAGGGAAAAATCTTTCTCAGAAAGCAAAAAGCATAGAGATATTGAAGATAAGCTCAGTTTTGAAATAATCCTTTTCAATTCCACTGATACAGCAAAAGGCTAAGGATATGTCCAAATAAATAACTACGTTGGTACTTAGGTGGGCAATACAGTTGGGGATGAACCTGGGCTTCAACCAACATCTTTTGATAACGACTCCGTTTTCGGTCGAGCTCTTTTCTTTCGAAACGACCAAAGGTTTCCTTTTCCGATTTCGATAAGGTCAATGCCGCGCCATAAGGCAGGATTGGGATGATTAAAGCTCATTAAAGGGTTACTTTGGTTTTTGTAGAGAGGGTTTTGTTTCTCAATTGCTATCTTAACCCAAAGAAACAGCGCCTGGCAAGACTAATCCCTCATTTGATCTTCGCTCTGATGTTGTTTTCCGTGTCTATAGCGGATCCTAGGTATAGAGGAAGAGAGAAGCCCCTTCGAAGTTATGTCTGTTTATTCGGACGTTTTTTCCAATTTGTCGACGTTCGGTTACCTTGTTTGATGACAACTTGATTCTTCTAAATATTTCGGTAATATCGTCATCGTAGCGAGTATATGTACAAAAAAAAAACTTTTCAAGTATTATGTCAAGGAAATCGCATGACAGGTTGTCGCCTTTTTCAAAGTCTTTTTCGACATGAAAGTTCTCGTGATGTTCGAATCAGCGCGAATTCTCCAATATATACTTTATAGCAGTACAGGCTTTGCAGGGATGCCGAAACCAGACATGGCTCTGTACAGCTCGTCTCTGTGAATACTATCATATGCGGCCTTGAAGTCGATAAAAAGATGGTGTATATCGGTAATATATTCTCAGGGTTTTCCAAGATCTGCCGTAATGCGAAAATTTGGTCTATTGTGTACTTTTCTTGTCTAAAATCACATTTTTAAGGACCTATCAAATGCTTACGTGTGATTTCAAACTTTAAGCATGTATTAAGCTTAACTTTCTTCTAGGGCGGGAGGATGGTATTCTTATGATCATCGTCCAAGTTGAATGGGTCCGCCTGACAGCGGAATTAGTGTCTTCATCGCCGTTAAGTAGTCTGCAGAAGAAGTCTTTTTGTTTGGTTTGAATAGTGGACTGTATTAAAAAGAAAAAGAGTGAACCTTTCGTGTGAAGAGCTTTATTGCGACTGACTTCTGACTTGGTGTGAATAATATTTATAGACATGATGTGTGTTACTTACTAAATGAATGTTATGATTTAGGCGGGAACACAGACTCTCAGTAGCAACTGCTATGCTATTACTATATTTTCATGCTGATCTACAACTTTTTTATTAGATTAGATTTAGATTGTATAGTGTGTTGAGCTTGCGCAGCTCTGGGCTCTACTGTGTCTGAATGAAACCTATTGAGCCAACCCATGTGAAATTTCAGAGCAGTTCTCCTGCTCTTGAGTTGAACCTGAAGCTGACAATATTCTGTGAGCTTGAGTTTATCTAAGAGAATGATCTCATAGTCAAGTAGGTATTTGCTTTCTAAGGCGGAAAAGTGCTGGACATTCTGTAATAATATGAAGAGATATTTCTTCATTTTCGAGGCATACCCTGCGGATGGGGTCTGCTAACAACCTCTTTTTGTATGGTGTTTCTTTAGAAAACAGCTGCCGGTTAAAAGTCCTTTGCAAGTTTTGAGGTTCAGTAGGAATTTTGACTTTTTTTTTTCAGTATATTCTGCCAAAAATGTTTGAACAAGTTTGACCTGATTAGTTACGCCAAGCCTTATTGGATTCTTCCAGTAGGATGTTATTGACTGTGGTTTTTGAAGGCGCTTTTATTTATACCGCAGAAGGGTTCAAGGCCGATGAACGATTTAGATGCGCCGTCTTTAGCTAAGTTGTCTGCCATCTTGTTACCACATCATTGCCTTTGACAGAGTTTTTCCTTGCAAGTTCGGAGACTGACATAAATGTCTCTTGGATTAGTTTTGGATTTTATGACGGGTGATTGTCAAGTGCTTTTAGTGCAGACTCCTTTCTTACTTGAAACCAATACTTGTCCTTAGGAGCAAACAGAATGCACTTTTCATAACACACTTCAAATAAATCCACGCATGCAGTTGTATTTACTTAATAGATTGTGAAATTCGTTTTCTGTTTGAATGCCTAGTATGCATCAAACATACTTCTATATACTTGTATGACGAGTGACGATTCAACATTTCAAAAAATTTCGTAGTTTTCTGCATTTGCTAATAACAAAATATAAATTTGAAAAGTATGCTTTTTCTCACTCGGTGGTTTCATCAAGAGTTATCGTGTAAACTAATTGAGTTCCTGGCAAACGAGGATAAAAAATATAACTTAGTTTCATCGCTGGTGATGCATAAAATGTGTTTCAAGGGGGACCATGGCTTTGGCCGCAATGAATGTGAATGTTGTGTTTATTTTGGTGTGACATTGTAGGTATTTATGTAATTTGAATTTATACGTGCCAAGGACTTGTGTGTTTACGCATGTTGTAACCTCGTGTGCCTTCGAATTGGGCTTATGCTGTGTCAGACTACGCACGAAATGTCCTGGTAAACAGCCGTACATTTTCACATTTTATGGTTTATTCGTGCGTGACAAAAATAAGGAAGGCACATTTAAAAAAATAAAATGTAAAATTTGTACCTATTAGTTAGTGATGAATGATACATTTAGTACTTTACTGTGGGCTAAGTCTTTTATTTTTCTTTTACTTCTTAAGTAGGTATATTAACCCGTCAAACTAAAAGGGTCTTATTTTTATTTCACAACCCCAAAAAAATTCATGGGGTTAGCATTTTTAATAAGGGCTTCATTTCCGTTTGGTGGACCTGCATAGCTATGTGGGTACATCGTTTAAAAAAAATCTCAGCTTGAAGACTTTTATGGTAGATAAACTCCAACATTTGATCAGAGCATTGTGGCGTATTCATTCATTTACTTTCTTGAGGGTTGATCATCTTAATTTGTGTGATTCTTTGAAGTCCAGTGATGTATCTCGGTAGATAAATACTTTTTTTTGTTAACAAAGCGTTAATAAGTCTCTTTATGCTTGAGAATTCGAAGTTCAAATCCCCGAAAAAGTCAATTGTTTTATATTGCTTCTTGCACGGCAAAGGCAAGTGGACTTGAAATACTGTTTCGTCGTTCGGAATCGCCGAAAAATGTTGGTCACCTCCATTCCTCACCAAGGTATGGTTGAGAGAAAGGTGCTCAACCTCGGGTCCTTTCAAGCTCTATGGTGACACCTTATTTAATTATTTAACGTTTCTGGCTTTACTTGGTCTTACGTGGAACCCTTACTTCCTGGTTTTCTTCACAATTCAAAAAATGTGGATTTATGATGTTTGAAGAACTAATTGCTTTGAAAACAATTTTTTTTTTTTTTCAATACAAAAATGTGACAATAGCCAAGTTCACACTGTACAATTAGTTGGACAGACTTCGTTTGATCAAAGTTGGATGGTCGGATGTAGTTTGCGTTCACACTAATCAAGCTTGTCGTCCAACTTTATGTCAAATACTCTTCCACTCCGTTGAACTTCTAAATTTTCAAAAATATTTGATAGCTATCCAACAAGTTGGCCAAGCGGTCGTTTGAGGGTTCACACTATCAAGCATTGGTGGTTCAAGCCAAAGTCTGTCCAACTAATTGTACAGTGTGAACTCCGCTATTGAGAATTGTCAAACAAAATCAAGAATTTGACCGTAATAAGTAAATAGCTTGGGTAGAGCAACAGAGCGGAATGGAGGGAACCAACTTTTTTTTTCAAATTCCGAACGGCCAAGTATGAACCTCCCACTTAAGAGGCAGACAGCCTACCCATTACGCACACCACGGAAACCGCCACACAGTAGGGCAAACGTAGTGGTATTGTGCGATAACTCATTTTGATATGTTTAAGAGTGATTCTTTGTGTTTGAGTTTAAATTTAATTTGTTTACAAAAAGACTAATTTGAGGGACCAAAAAAGTCGTTGATTTATTTTCCATGGCGCCACAATCTGAGTATGAATTTAGGCTTAAATAAAACTCGTTTTCGAGATAACGAAACTTGGAGTCAAAAAAATAAAGCAAAAAAAAAAAAATCGATTTTTAGTATCGATGTCTCGAAAGGAAGCAAAATGTTGAAAAGTATACCAACATGACATAGCCTACTAAGTTACCAAAAAATGAAAATGTGTCTTTGCAGCGATGACTTTTGTAGAGCATGCAGTGACGAAGACTAACATGAGGATACCACTCACTGCCCAGCACTAGGCCACAGCAGGAAAACATTCTGGGCAGTTACTTCTTCAAAGACTTAGTAGAATTATTAGACTATCCAGGTAGCCTGTCGAACTTCATTGAAGCCACAAAACGGTTAAAAGTTGACCAACCATACGTTTTGGGCTCTGTAGAACCTTAAAACAGTCAGGAGTACCACAGTGAAACTACATTGATCTTAGTGTGATGGGAATAAGATCAACCGTCAGCCCATTCTTCTACCTAGGGTCTGGTTCTCTAAGATACTTCCCTAATGTAGTCTTCACTACATCCACAAAACGCTTTGCTTCAGGTTTTTTTTTGATATATTATAGTCACGCCGACCTTCAACGTCTAATGTGAGCTGTGCTTGAGCTCACTTCGCCCAATTTGCTGAAGCATTTTTATAAAAGGGAAGCTGGGGCATATCGGGCCCTTAAGGACTTCTTCAAATAAAAACTCCAAAAATGTACATACTTTTTCAAAAACTTGTTTATTTAAAAGTTTATTAATAAATTCATCCGTATAAAAAAAAATAAAATACAATGAGCCCACTTACCACATGATCTGCAAGAAACCCATCATTCAGTAGATGTAGAGTATAAAAAACGTCTACTGTATAAACGTTGTTCGTCCTCTTTGCTATTCGAAGATTCGTCCTTCTTTAGTTTTTTAATTTCTGAGGGGGTCTTTTTCCTTATCTTAGTGAGGAGTTTTGACTTATTTAGATCTTCTATAAGCTGTGCCTAGAGGTAGAGAGAGTAGAGGTTGTTATCACAGCAGTCTTTCCTCGGCGCGGCGATTAGAAACCTTTCTTTTGCTTCGACTTTCGGAATGGGTACAATGTTCGACGGGAAAAGCTAAGGAAAGATGATGACGCTTTGAGTTCTGGGGTTTAAAAATGAAGTTAAAAATGAAAAAAATGAGTTCTGGGGTTGATGGAGTTGCTTCTTTAGAATGTTGTTTTCCAAAATGGGTTTTGGGGATTGAACGAGTGCACTGGAAGTTCCTGATGTTCCTTGCAGTATGGAACATGAATCTACCAGCGTTATTTCTTCTAAGACGTGAAAATCAACCTCAGTTGATACGTCTGTGGTAAGGCAGGGTTAAAACTCGCCGTCTTTAAGAACATTGGGATCTAGCGGACATATTCCAGTTTTCTTGAAACCTTTTACGGCAACTGACATTATGGAAGCTTTTAAAAAAGCATTACCAAATAACTGTCAAACCTAAAAGTGGGTCTCTGTTCTTCCAGGATGTTGTCTGAGCCAGTTCTTTACTTTTTCGCCGCATGAAAGTTATATCCAATGGTTACAAACGAGGATTTAAAAGAGGTAGGAAAAACAGCATGACAATTCCATTGCAACATCAATAATTGATTCAACACTTTGAACGTGGTTTGCATGTCCATCTAGAACTAACAAAGCAGGATAATCTTTTGTTGCCCGCGACCATACAATAAACTTTTGGAACCAATTAAAAAAAAATTCTTTAGTAATCCATCCGTTTTGATTACACTCGGTCCATTAGTTAGGGAGTGTTCCATCCATGAGCTCAATTTTCATTCTATTCGTGCTGCACTCGTACATATTTCGATCTTAAGAAGCTACCCTGAAGATGAAGAGAGTGACCCAAACTGATTTCTGCCTTTTGTTGCCGTTTTCGTTCACATTGAAAATTCTATTGGATGGAATACCATGTTTTTAAATGCACTTCTCCAGCAGCTTAAAAAAATTTCCAACAGCGACACGATTTAAGCCCATTGCCCCAGCTGCAGATGTTGCTTCAGATTTTCAACGAAATTGTTGTATTTCTCTTCAGAAAATTCTTCCCCTATTCTTCTCCAGCCATTCGTGATTTATGGTCAAAATTATTTGGTATTTCGCTTTTCTCAGCCATTTCTTTCGTGGAATTTCATGGAAAAGCCAAATAAACGTCCTTCCATGTCCCTAAGATATTCGGCCAACTCCTTTTCCTGATTTACTGTAAAAACAGGTTTAAAATGTCCTAATTTGGTAACGGTAAGTTGAAGATCGGGGGTTTCAATTGCTTTTTTTTAATCATTGTTGTGTAGATCGAAGAGTTTTGTTGTTGTAAACTTTGACTTTGCAGCTCTTATGTCTGATAATTTAAATTCAGTGATGCCACTTCATTTAACACAATAAAAAACAGACGGTACCCATTATATCCCGGGTGGCTGTTATGCTCCGGCTTCCCCTATTCTCAGTTTTTCTTAAAGAAAATGATTAGAATAATGGTCAGTCAAAAACTAATAGGTTCTTCATAGTAGAAGCGAAGGAAATTGAACCGGTGTCATATATCCCGAGGTTTATAGGTGCGATGTCCAGCTTTTGACTATGTTTCTGTTTTCGCTTTAATAACACGAATAAACACATTTGCCAAGTTATTGCCATAAGCTTACAGAAGATGGTGTTAAAATGAACACAAATACTTTTGCAACCACACACACATCACTTAACACTAAGAAACTTTTCGCTATAAATGTACTAACTTTTCTTTTTTCGTTTTTAAATTTTATGTCTCAATATGCCTACTGGGGATACCAACAGATCAACTGACAGCGTTTCAGACTGAATTTTCTTTTGCAAATTTTATTTTAAAATATAGTCATTAAGTTGATGATAAAGGGTGACATATCACCCGACCTTACCCCAAAACATAAATACGACACGAGAGACTTTGTTTTGACATCGATGACTTAAAACAAATATGACATGGCACATGGGTGTGTTATATGCTTCCGATTTGTGGTGAGAAGAGAGCACACGAAATCTTCGTTTGGAGTCGCATACAAACAATAAAATATCAAAGCATTATAAGGATGGAGATAAGGCGTAAAAAATTTCGTTCCACGCAGGTGGCTTTCGAAAACTCGTTTTTACGGAATACCGTTGGCATAACTTTTTTTTTATTTTTTATTATCAATATAAAAATAACTAATTTTGAAGAACCAATTCCCTTCGAAGCAACTTCCCTTACCTCGAAAACACCCAATAGCATGTTTTGAAGTATTTAAGACACATTACGTATTCAATTTTTTAGTTCCATAGAAACCAAGTTCCTTTTTTGCATTTGCCTTAGCATTTTCAAATTGCCAGAAGATTTATTGAGCTCAGTCTACCTACACATTCACTACAGGACGATGTTTTCAATACAAAATTTTCATCTCTATGAACACTCTTACAAAAATGTGAAGTTTAGACAGATGTCTTAAGAAAACTGCCAAACCCAAAATAAAAAAGGTTCGCAAAAATACGGGTGAATGAAAAAAGATCATATTCTTGGCTTACCTTTGCCTTTCCAGTTTGACTTTTTGCACTGCCCATCGTTTTACTGATTTACTAAACCTTTTGATACCATGCCATTGCCATTGCCATTGACTAAAATTTGTTTGACCACAAAACATGTTGCCACACAATATCGACCAGCATCAGAGTTTCCTCTTGGGAATTGAGGAAATAAATGAAAAAATATTTCAAGAAATTAAATGGATATTAATTCTCCGAACTCCATATTTTCAATTGATTGTGGTTGTGAAAAATATTGATTCGAACTGCAGCATGAAGTACATATACCTATACTTTAATCCGGAATGAGTGATTTGTGTTTGCTGAAAAAGTGAACTCGATTTACGATTGATGGAGGTTGAAGGAACCCATTTACTGTTAGTTTTTTCTTCTTCTTCTTTTGAAATCATTGAAAGAGACTTGAAAGAGATTAGTGATGGTAGTTTTGCAGGGCTTTCAATACCTAGAACCCAACATATTTTATTACTGCAGAAAATGGGAAGGAAGTCCGGGAAGTAGTAATCGTTTGGTGTTTATTTGGAATGTTTGGGGGTCGAAGTTCAATGGTAACATCCAAAGAATAAACTTTCTTAAGTCTGTTTTTATGCAATGAAACTGGATGCGTGCATCTATTCGGACAATTTTCAAAATAAAACTGATTCAAAAGTAAAAATAAATTCAAAGACATGGGGGAGTTTAAAGCTCGCAGTAGGTAGGACTTTTAGGGAAAGTGTTCGACAGTTTTCTTCTTTATTTGGTTTCGTAAACAGTAAACTTCGTTTGCACGGTGGTTGTCTACCTCTACAAAATAAAAGGTACACTTTTTTGGGGTGCACGAGTTACATATATTGTACCTTCCCACGAAAATGATGAGTCTGGCAAAAACAAAGCCAAAAACAATATCACACCAGTTTCTTGGTAGGTAATAAGATATATTAAGAATGCAGGTACATGAGCTCCAGCATATCCGCTGCTCTGCTGTGCAAACGATTAGTGTTTAAGCAAATTATGTATAGAGTCATTTTGGAAACAAATAAAGATGAGAGTTGATTTTTAATAGTTGAAGTGAACGGTCGTTCTTGTTTTAATTAATACACCGAATACGAAAAGTGTAACTCACGTGCACCGACAGCCAAACAGCAACATGATGATGAAGCTCGAAAACTACTGGAGCGATTTCAATTTTTTTTTGCATTGTCATCGCATAAAATAGGCCATTTCCATATTTCCACTAGAACGAAATCTCATAAACAACTGGAATGATTCTGCAAACTCCTTCACCATTAGAATGCTACCTCGTTTTATTAATTTGTCATTCTTTAGTTAGTTAATAGTGATTTATTTATCATTTATTTATTGTCATTCTTTATGTAACCAATAAGTTGTGGCAGACAAAATCTTTAGCTACTTTTGTTCTGTTGCGACATGGAAGTATTTGGTCCCTGACTTCATCTGATCTCTGGTCCTGTGTAGAGAAGAAGATTCAAGAGAACTGTATAAGCTATACAGCGACATCGGCATAGCTCAAAGAGTATATGCATTGAGACATAGAGCGGATGGACATGAACGGGTTTTCGAAAGCACATTGAAGGAAAATCGCGGAAGGCAATGATCTCGTTTTAGGTTGCTTAATCAAGTGGAAGAAGTCCTCAACCGACGACACGCAACGTAGAGCGTAAAAGGACTGGAAGCTCGCCCTAAATCGTTATAAAAATATGTTGGTTGAAGACGAGGAGCCGAAATACCGCACACGTGATCGAGTAATACGTGACTGAATTATGGGTTTCTGTCATTACTTCTCACGTTATCGTTACTTGAATGAACTGACAGTTGAAGTCGATAAATGAACAGTGGACTGATGTTATGCTTTGAGCAAATTTTGAAAGAAAAATAGTATTCACTCTCTCGATCACTGATGGGGTAATTCCGTGCCAGGTTCATTCCGAGCTTTTATGCCCACCTAAGCAAGTAAGTAAGAACTCCAGAATAGTAAAGAATTTTACGTGCGTAAATAACTACACATACAGACTTTTAAAGCGTACGGGTACCACTAACCAAAGATGGTACCCGTGGCGTAATGGTTAGCATGTCTTCCTGTTACGCGGGAGGTTCGTTGTTCGAGTATCTCTTCCGCGAGGAATTGGCAAGTCCTCCGACACTGAATTCATTCCCATTAGAAGCGCTTTCTCGATTAGCCGTTCAGAATAGGCAGAAAATTGTGGGTCCTTTCCATTCCTTCACAAGGCATGGTTGTGAGAAAAGCGGTAGGCGCTGGGTCTCCCGGCTCTGTTATGCCACCCTACTAATTTATTTTTATTTATCTTTGGTTATGAGTGTAAGTCATGGTTTGACCAATCACTGATCAAAGTTGGTGCAGGACGCCTTTTGCAGACACCGATTCTTATTTATTAAAAAAACATTTTCTCATACCACAAAATCTTTGAATTCAACACCTTTGAACAAGCCTTGTCAAGCATTTGTTTAATTCTATACATTCCGTAATAAGGCACGATGTGCATTCTACTTTATAACGATAGTCAACCCGTCATGGCTTCCTTTTTGTCGAGAGCTTGCATCAAAACGCATTTTATTCTCATAAAAAGAACATTTTACGACATTCTCAACTACCCAGGTACTATGCCCCCATTCACAATCACATGCTTGCATGCCAATTTCCATACAAATAGCCACCTGATTCTTGAATGAAATAAAAATAAAAATAAAAAAAATACTGTCAAAACGAAAATATTTTGCTGGTTCCCTAGGAAAATCATGCATATTCTCACTTCAACTTGTGCATATTTTAAGCCCTTTTTTTATGCTCCTTGCAATGATATTTTACAAGGAGTTTTCCGAAATCCGCACTACAAACAGAGACTGGAAACACTTATAGTCAAGTGTGCAATAAAAAGTATAAAAATATATAACGGAAAACTGTACTTGAGATTTCTCGTTGCGAGGGGAAAGTTTTTAGGGTACTTGTTCCGGGGCACAGCGTCTTGGTGTCCTTTAACTCAAGCCGTAGAGTGTTTTGGGAGAACGAACGTGTGCTGCTAAAGTATTTTTTAGAAATTGTAATCAGATGATTGGAGAACGTGTGTGTGTGTGTTTGTGCACGTAAATTTATTTGAATGACAAACTTGAAGAAGAAAAAAACCATGAAAAAAAATTTTATAAGAAAACTTCAGATTTTTGCAAATGGTTCAGTAGTATTTTGGTTCCTGTTCCCGTTGGGATATGGCGATGAAATATCGTCTATGTTTCGGTGGGATAATGTAATACATTAATTTCGAAAGAGCTTTTGAAATCGGTCAAGAAGTCTCTATATAGGTTCCTGTTCCTGGGGATCTAACTTTAATGGAACCCTTCCTTAACTAAACTTTATTTCCCCTGAAAAATTTATAAAAATCCGATGGGCGTGTTAGAAATCCCTTCATACAGCTACGATCAGCAGTGCTCCTGCTAAATAAAATGAAAAAAAAAAAGGTGAGCAACATGTCGGGGATGCTCTTCCAGATCATTGCGTGCTCTGCTACCCTATTCGTTTATTTATTTTTGTGTCGTCAAGTGTGAAATCACTAAAACATTGTTGAAACATTAAGTCCATAAAACTTGTTCAATAGTTTGAAAGATTTTCTTGCATCAGTAAAACATAATTTTAGTTTTTGGGGAACTAAGTTTCAATTATTTACTTTATCCACCTTTTCGAGGTCGATTACGCACTGGCCTACAAAATTGAACAATATTTTGCCTTTAAAGTCACTCACTTACTAACTTAGGTGAACTTAACAGACCGGCGAGAACCTGACACCTGAGCCTCAACCAACATCTTTCGATAACAATCTCGATTTCCGGCAAGCTCTCTAAAGTTTTGCACAATATAATTCGGTAGAGGTCTTCTTCCATTTGTTTGCGCTATCATAGACGAAAACTTTCCCTTTAGCGATAACCCTGCAATGTGCTTTCGAACACCCGACGAGCCGGAGCGTTGATGTCTATCCGCGCTACATGTCCCAGCTATGAGGTTAAGTATTGCGTACTCTTCTAGCTATGCCCATGCCCATATCGCGGTACAGCGCATACAGCTAGCTGTTGTATCTTCTTCTCCGCACATTGTCTTCGCATACGGGGCCAAAGACCACTCAGAGTATTTTTCTTTCGAACCACCTCATCCGCTTTCGATAAGGCCCATGCTTCCGCGCCGTAAAGAAGGACTCGGATGACCACGGCCTTAAAAAAGTTCACCTTGTTTTTTTTTTTTAGAGAGGTTTTTGTTGTCTGCAGAAGTAGACTTTCCAGATCCTCTGTAACGACGTCTCTATTACTATGTTTTCCTGGCTTTATAGGCTTGCCACTCTGGCAGGATCTTTTTACCTTTTGGTACAACTACCGAATCTCGTTCCCGTCATGGCACCGCACTCAATATCCTCAAACGAGCGCTTCTCATGCTGCTTCTTCTTCTTTTTGAGAAATCAGTGTTCTTCCCTTCTTTTCTCTTTGCAAATCTCGTTATACTATTCGAAAGCAGCCCTCGTTCCCTTTTGGATCAACATTTGTCGTGCTTTTAAAACCCCCCTCCCGTCCTTTTTTGAACGACGTTACAGTCATAATTACGAAAAAAATGACTGTCAGTATTTAAAACACGGTAAGGGAATACAATAATTGATTTTGCTAATCTAGGTGCAATTCTGGCAACATTTCTCTAATTGAAAAATTATTAGAAATATAGAAACAGGTAAGTCTTACTAACCAGAGCTTCAAGAAAGAAAAACAAAGACAACCAACAGCCTTATTTGTAAGCCTTCTTATGATTGAAACATAAAGGAAATATAAGAGCATTCCATATCATGGTAATACTCAATAATTTCCATTCATTAGAGTGCTAATAACTCGCATTGCTAACGAACAACTTATTTTCAAGTTACCTCCTTCCGTCTACACAACACAAGGAACTTTGTGATGTGTCAGCGTAAATCATCGTTTTCCACCGGGTTTTTCATTAGTCACAACCAAGCATTCAGAAGTGCGTGACTGCATGCAGTAGTCGACAACAAAGCGTATGTATAATACTCACATTGTTTTTCTTTGTAAACTTTGTTCAGCTCTCAGCTGTGTATGTTTCAAAAATACATAATCCAGTTAACCAATGCCGTGTAGTGTTGGTATAATAGGGCAACTGTGAGAACAAACAACCTTATAAATTTTCTTAAAACGTTGAGCTTCCAACTTTAAGTAAAATCATAAATTAAAACAAAACTGACAAAGTTTTTGCTCAACATCAAAAACGCAGAGCCGCATGTAATACACGACAAAGCAATACGAGACAAAAGCTTGGCTAAGTAAGGCAGGTTGGTACATATAAAGCGTAAACCTTACACTCTTCTTTGTCCTTTTATTCAGGTGTGTGTGTTTTTTTTTGCTTGTTTCACCTGCAATCAACCGCAGCAATGGTAGAAGACGTGTAGGCTAAAGGAAAAGACGGCACAAAAGACGGGAAAAAGTTTTCGCTACAGAACAAGTCATCAGCCTCCCTAAAACACCCTTTAATGTTTTGGGTATAAACATGCGATTGCGGGGTTTATTACTTGGCCTCTTTACCGCGGTTATGTCGTATAAATGCAACCTAAGCATACAATGGAAGGTTTTTCAGGTTGCTCTCATAACGTATAAATTAATGTGCCATAAATCTTAAGTCTTGTTTGCTATAAAGACACGCTCTTTAATTAAAACGCTTGATGCAGAAAAAAAAAGGAAGAGGAACAACACAATGTAGACTGGATCTCTTTTTTAGAACTCTTTGGAAAACTGTAAAGGATTATGTGGTGTGACAAAGGCGTGAATTAGCCTTAAATAAGCACGAAAGTTTCTTTGGATGAGTTGCTCTTTTCTTTATAAGTTAAGACTTCAATGAAAAAAGTATACCCTTCCTTTCCCACTTATTTAAGAGAGAAACACAAGGGAATAACTTCGTCAAAGTTAGGTAACCAGCCAACGACGTACAGCGCAGTACCTACAAAAAGTACGTCTTTGGAATAAACTTTTAAAAGAAAATTGTATGGCTTCTGCATTCTCAATAAAATTTTGAGCATTAATAAAGCAAAACCAAAAAAAGGAGTGTTTTGAATCTTTCAAGTTAATCACAACAACACAAGCAATTAATCCTCAAATTAAGGCTATTTCAAGGCTTTTAAGTCTTCATTCAGTTTGCTTTGCTCGGTTTAGTAGGGCTTCATCGATATAATCGCTTCGTAAATACCTTTTTAAAAGCCACACCACTAAGGATCCAACGTACACCTCTGGAGTTCATAGCCAGTTAACTTATTGGTTGCACCATGCACCTTCGCACCGTTCGTTTACCTACTAACCATTGTCTAGGCTAGGTTGAAATGGTTGTCAGCAAACTAACTGACACATACATACAAGGTTCGTTGTGACTGTGATACCATCCGAAAGGTGTGATAGAGTGCCTCAACTAAACCATTTGAAACTTTTAATAAAACAGTAGAGGTAAAGGGTGTCTGGGTGTTTATTTATTTACTTGGCTTAGTTTAAGTTTTAAAAAATTATTCACAAATTGCGTTCTTAAATGCTAAATACCATATTGGCCAAAAGAAGTCACGCTATTGGAAGATGATCTAATTTTTGTAAACGGCCGCCAATGTCAAATCTGTTTTGACATTTTCAGACTAGACAGTGCAGTTCATGGAGCGATACTCCTCCTATAAGAACGCAAAATAATCGTGTCAACACGTCTGTGGTGTTGGAGTAGCCGCGAATTCCGTCGCCGATTTCCTGGCCATCCGACACCGACTGAGCGAACACAACGTCGTTTGGGTACCAACCTTGAAGAGTATGGGACCACACGAGATGTTGCACAGAGTGGGTGGCTGCAGAGCACCCGTTCTGCCGAGAATATCGCTGCTGATGCCGAAGATGTCGAGCTGTGGCCGGACACATCGATCGACCAGACGCTGCGCCGTGCCACGCAGTTAGCCATCAGTCGGACGTGCCTTAGGTGCCAGTTATAGCGATCAGGAAAACGAATCAGGAAAAATTTTCAAAATTAATTATCACTATGTTTTTGTTACAATTGAATAACAAATGTTATTCCAATCAATAGTAAGCAGCCCAGAGAATCTATTTTGCCAAGAAAGTGTTCAATTGAACAAATACTTTGCCGTAAAATTGTATTTTTCTATTTTCCTGATGGAATTGAAATAGGAAAATAGAAAAATACAAATTAAACAGCAAATATTTGTTCTATTATATCTTTTTGGGGCACAAAAAATTCTTTGAGTGATTTGCCATCGATTGTTATAACATTTGTTATTCAATTGTAACGAGAACATAGTTATTATTCCATTTGAAAATTTTTCCTGATCGCTATAACTGGCCCCTTAGCCGAATTTTGGTTAAAGACCTGCGCTTGTTTCCGTACAAAGTCCAGTTCGTGCATCAGTTACTTCGAGTTACATATAATATGGCAACAACTAAACAATAAAAGTAAGCAGACTTCGGCTAGTCAACAAGGTTCGCACCTCAGTCATTAAATTTGGAAGCAAATTTGAAAAAAAGTGGAGTAAACGCAAAATTTCCGGTGGAGATTTGAAACAAAAAGAAGTCTGTCGTACACAGACAGAATATGACTGCTGTAGCGAGTGTGCGACTCAATCTAACAACACGTTTCCACGCTTCGGTTATCAGTAGACGTTACAGATAATAATCAATTTCTTTATTTAATTGATGACATGGGCTAACACAACCTCTGGTTCATGCAAAGCCAATGAATCTGTGGCACTCTTTATTGCCAAATCGTGTTGTCAGCCATCTTGACGGTGTCAATTGGCCTTCTTGGAGCTGCAATTCCTTGTGATATCTTGATACAATGTCAACAATTTGGAAACCAATAAGGCATAACAGAACCATACTGCCACGAAAAGTACCGTGTCACTTAGCAGTTCGAATTCAGTATGAAATTGGAGGTCCTTTAAATGCATTAGACCTGGAGGCTCCTAAGTTTTATTTGTCAATTTCCAGCATTTTAATCAACAGCTGTTTGGAGTTTATGTATCCAAAATTTTCTATGTCTGGGTTTGAACGCTGCCAGTCAACCAATGAACCAGTTAAAAACGCCACATCAATAGAGAGTCCATCAAAACCTGATGGCACGAGTAAAAACCAAAACACCATGTCATCAATAAATGACTATAAAAACCAATTAAATACGCAACGAAATCACTTAATAAATATAAAAAGTCAAATTAAAATCATTTCAATCGTAAATTTGTTGACATAAAATAAATCGTAAGGACCTGTGGCCCAATGTAAAAGAAATTTAAAGATTTTTTTTCATTTCAGGATCCACCGACGACCAAGCAACGAGAACAAGCAACCTATCGCTTCTGGGCCACCAAAAATCCACGAGTATGCACAAGGAGCCATTACTCCCGCTCAAGGTGACTGCATGGAGCGCCACTGTTCACGCTGCAAGAGTCATCGGGCACTTTCTTTTCGAGAATGCCGTTTGCTAAACGACAACAGTAGACGGTGCGCGTTATAGGGCCATGCTGACCTGGTTTTTTCTGCTGCAATTGGACGAATTAAGACTGAAGGACATGTGGTTCCAACAGGACGGAGCAGCGGCACGCATAGCGCGAACCACAACCGATATTCTGAAAGCGGCGGGCCCCGGTCGTCTCATTTCTCATTTTGGCGACTAGTACTGGCCCGTAAGATCGCCTTCTAATTAAGATAGCAGACTTTTTTGTGTGGTTTTTTAAAGTCCCGTGTTTACTTGACCAAGCCCGAGACTCTGAAAGCAATCAAGGACAACATTCGAGACGAGTGCGAGAATCTGTAACCCAAAGTTCTCGCCGCAATGATGGAAAATGCCACTAAAGAAGCCCGCTTGGCAATCAATTGTGACGGCCGGCCGGCGCCAATCTGACCGATATAATCTTCTTGAATTGACCAAAAAAATGTTAGAAGTTCAAATAAAAATAATCAAAAAGAAGTTGAAGATAATTGTTGTATATTTAGTTTCTAGAAGATGGAAAACTCATGTTCAAATCTAGGACATCTTGTGAACTATTAGGGCTAAGCGTAACATTCGAGTAATAGGGTTAAAATGGCCATAGTTGCTGCGATGAGTAGGATGGTTGTAAAAAGGGAAGGATCGTAGATTACGAAGATTTGTGAGGAGTGCCGGAGATTCAATGTCACCAGTTATTATTTGGTGTACAAAAAGTAGGTACGTATGTCAGCAGTTACGACGGCGACGCTTGGCGAGACTGTGTAAGTGAATTTTTTGTAAACGACCTTCGTATGGAGGTATGGTGCGGGCATTTGATCACGGTAAGGCGAAGCAAAGGAACCTGTGTTGAACGGCTTTAATTCTGTAGCGGTAGCGTGCGTTTTTCACGGTCGTCTTTGCAGAAAAATGCACCTAAAATGCCACCAGCCCATAAATAACACCAAACTGTCGTTTTTTAAGGATGCATCGGTATTATCGCGAGAAATGGGAAACTTTCCGTTATGAAATTCACTGCTATGAAATGCGCTTTCTCGATTAGCCTTTCGTAACCAGCAGAAAACTGTATGTCCCTTCCATTCCCTCACAAGGCATGAGGTTGTTAGAAATGCGCTAGGCCCTGAAGCTCCTCGCTCTGTTGCACCACGCTGTTTATATATTTATCGGTAATTATTGAGTGGCATGTGCCACTTTATCAATCCAGACGCGACAGTTTTGCTTATTTACGTATCCGTTGAGCCAGAAATGACCCTCATCGCTGAGCACAATTTTTCGATAGCACAGCATATTTCTATGGAGCTGTTCTAAGACCCATTCATCAAGAATTAGACGTTGTGGTAGGTCATTCAGCTTCAATTCATGCAGAAGTTGAATTTTAAGAATTGGTTGAGCAACACCAAGTCGATTAGGACAACCATTTTTTGCACATTTTTCTCAAAGGACGAATTTGGATAACAAATTTCAGCAATTTGTTCTTCTTCTCGATTGTAAGTCCTTCCATGATGATATAGCATGGTCATTTTGTCAGACGACGTTTGGACGCCATTACCAACCAATGCAGCCAACCTAAAAATGAACTCTTAATCGCATTTTTATACAATACTTTCAAATTCGAGGAAGTGCAGATGTTAAACGATTGCATATAAATGTAATACAAAAGTTTGAAAACCACACAGTGGAAGTGAAACTCAGTTCAATCGAATGAGGATTATTCTGATCACCTTAGGTGTCTCAATAGTTCAATTGATTTGTACCAAATCCCCTTAGTTTCCTGTTAAAAACAAGTCATAGATATAGCTTCAGGTTCATGCACTAACCACTAACAAAGAATCCATTTCCCACAAATATGAATGTAGTCAGAATCACCATCAGTGTTATGAAATTGTGTGACAAATTCAAGTACCACCACTTCGAATTTGAGTGAGAAAAAAAAGCTCTACAGTCGTGTTTCTAAAAACTACCATCAGGATGATAATTGAAGGTTTTCTGAAAATGTCCGTAGTCATTGGCTTTGGCGATTTGTTTAATTGGTGGCTTAGGAGGAGTGAAGACAATTCAACCTTTAATGACACGAAAGAGAGGGCGAGAAGGGGAGAGCACTTTCAAATTTAATTGGATTGATATAGAGAAACCTGCTAATGCGTTGAATTCAAAACCACGATTTCCTTTTCCTTTCTTTTTTTTTTTTACTATTTTCTTCTGAGTTTACTGTTCGAAACCGAGATTCGTTTTTAATTGAATTGTAACTGAGAGAATCAATGATGAAATTAATTGATTGTAGGACGGTGAAAATGAAACCCAACCGGAAGGTCAGTTCAAGTACTTCCAATTAAACTCTGCACTTCAATTACGAGTGACATTCTTATGAACGTAAAAGAATTTCTGGAAAGGGCTCTTATGTTGAATGAAAAGCCAGTAATTACAATAAGCGACAAAAATGAGTCTCTTCCACAAAGCCGTGTGGGCCATGATTGCTTTTATGATGGTTAATGATGGTTTCAGACGATTTCAATAGACTTCGTGGAGTTGGTTCGAGAAATTTGGTGACAGGGAAGAAGGATACCAATATTGCTTAATTGGAAAGGCTAAGTGAGAGAGTGATTTCCATGAAAGGCTAATAACACTCCAAATTAAGTATGAATCTCTATACCTATACCCCACTGTACGTTCGAATATGAATGTGCAATGGTTTTGTACTGCACTTCGACATGGTATATCTGTTGTCTCAGAACTTGTGCCCAAGGTAAAACTGATCAGAGTTCTTATAGAGCCGACTAAATTGTGTCATGAAAATGAATGCAACTGGCTATTTCACTATCTAATTCAATCCTTCAACCACCACTAAAAGAAATTCCAGTCTTCATTGACATCTTAAAGTGGATAGTCTTAAGCAACTTGAATGCCAAATAGCGACACTTTTCATGGGAAACCAACCAACCACACCGTTATGCCAAAGTCGAAGAAAATGACAAAAAAAAAGAACAAGAAGAAGAAAACAACGAATAACAACAGAGAAATGTGAACGTGCAAAAATTCCAATCCCGATTCTCATTTCTCATCTGGCTTCCGTAAACCACAATCCAACATGAGGTTACCAATGATATTATTGCAATGCATTTAAACGTGAATCCCAGTCGATTGGATTGAATTCCAATCGCATTAGTGCTCCACTGTGGAATGAGACCTTTCATTTCAATGCATGTTATATTTGTTCAAGGTAAACCTTCAACTGCAACTATACAAATCCCTTTCAATTTAAATAGAATGAGTTCACTTCGGAAAGCTGAATTGTATTTCTTTGAATGGTTCTTGATTTAGCAACAGAATCTAAACACATTTCAATTTCTTGTATGATGTAAGTTTGTGTATACGATGGTTCGTGGATGATGAAAGTAAAGACTAATGACACAGCTTATGGCTCTTCATTAACTGTTCAGTTTTTCGATTAGCTCTAACCGCTTATGGAAAACCAAAAACAAAGTGGTGAGAACTTAGTGAATTTTCGCAGTTAGCATCGATGCAAACGATCTATTCAATGTGCAAATTGCATTAGGTTCTTACTTCGAAAGGAGATGATGTTTGATAGTAAATTCGTATCCATACTCGATTAAGATAAATTAGTGCGTGAAAACAAACCAAGATTCAAACTCAAAGAGAAAATTCTACTTTGCCTCAAAATGATTCTCTAAATGTCTGCTAATTGTCGGCGGAGCACTGTGGTCGCAGATGAATCTTCTCGTGACAGACATCATTACCTTTGAAATTTGAATGCATTAATTCATCGCGGTAGTTCTCAGTTCTTCTAAAAAAAATTCAATGGATATGAAAAGGGTGGATCTTAGAAAAATTGATTCACATGGTGTTTAGCGTTTAGGAATCATTGGCTGAAGTAAAGTTCTCTTAGAAAAAGGAATTAATACATTTTGCGGAAAATAGCCTATTACTTGCCAAGTTAACTCATGTTTGCGTACGCCTTAAGAATAAGGACATAAATCAATGATTATTTATGAAACTCGAAAAAACTCGCTTACAGCATACCCAAAAACACTTTTGATTTATTAGGGTTGGCTGGTATACATATAAAATGGTGGGTGGAAGTGGAAGGGTTTTTAAATAATCCAAATTATAATTTAATATAAGAAGAAAATTTTACAATCCTAACTTTTTTACTCCGAAAATAATTGAAGTATTCAATGCAGAAAATTGTTTTTAAGATCAAAAAGGCAGCCCTTAGAAGAAGACTATTTTTTAACAGAATGTATTTCCTCCGAACATTGCAAGGAGTTGCAGTTACAGTTTTCCATATGGCTTAAGAAATAGTTAACGACAGGTACAAAAGTCAGTTTTCTACAGCATCTCGCAGAATTTTTTTTGTAGCTTAACTCAAACCTCAAAAACTGCTCGTAAAGTTTTTTTTATAAAACTTTAATTTTTTTTCTAAACTGAAAACATAGGTTTTTTCTATTGATATTTCAAAAATTACGAAAAACCTATAAAAGGAACTAGTTTTTTAACTGTAATACCAAATAAAACAACTTTGATATTGGAAAACCTATTTTGTTGCTGTTTTTGAAGCCCTGTTTATATTTCTATGAAAAAAAAAGAAACAGCGAAATTATCATCGAATTATGAGACAACAATTAAATATGACATAATGATGAGAGCGAATACGAATAAAACGTGTCCTACAATTCTATCTGTCTGTCTAATGCTAAAAATGCTATCTGTCTGTCTTTTTGTCGGTGTATAAGATCTGTGGGGCAGCCTAGAGAGGGGTTTTCGGAACTTTGTCTTTAGGTCTTTAAATGACGACACCAGCCATATAATCTTTTCGATAATATCGGGTGTTTTTTAAATATTGTTTTTTGAATAGGGATAAAACTGAGATTTTGTGGGAAAATCGGCCAACTCTAATGTCATTTATGTTCAATTTGGTTTGCCATTTCACCATGAACAGGTTGACAAAAAAACAACGCTTGCAAATAATGCAAATTTCAGTTCTCGAAGTTTACCGCAAGCTCCGTCCATTTTATGGTCGACATAATCGTCCATCAGACCAATTAATTCGGCTAACCATGGATCGTTTTCGCACTACGTTTACTTTATTTGATAATATGCATCCGCTGAGACGTCGCGTCGCGTCGAACAGTGGGCACCGAAGAGATAATTGCAGCTGTAGAGCAAAGTGTTGAAGAGGACCCGAATGAATCGATATGCCACAATGAACAGCAGTTGGAGCGTTGTCCATCAACTTTATGGAAGATTTTGGGCAAATATTTTGGCTTACGACCATACATATTTTGGATCATATTTTTGAATTGTCGGACCTAGAAAGCCAAATTCTGTTACTAGGTGACTTTAATTTACCATATGTCCAATGGTTACCCTCTGACGATGGATCATTCCAAAAACCCTCTCTAACTTCACCGCAGCGTGAGCTTTCTTGTTTAGATAATGTTATATCTACTGACTTACAGCAAGTAAGCTGTATTAGAAATTTCCAAAATCGTATGTTAGACCTTGTTTTCTCTTCCGAAGCTATTAACACGGTTGTTCTTCAATCTAATTCAGGCATTACTAGAATTGATGATCTTCATCCCCCCTTAGATATTTTTGTTGAACTAAGCAACGCATCTCACGTTATTAATAATTCAAATGACTGTTTATATACTTTTGACTCTCGAAAAGCGAATTTCGATTTGCTCTCGAATGAATTAAGCAGGGCTGGTATTGAAAATATATCAACCCTTACAAATATTGACGAAGCAGTCGCTTGCTTTTACTCCGTTTTAGAAAATTGCATGGAAAAAACCATTCCCAAAAAGACGCTCAGAAATGATAGTTTTTGCCAACCGTGGTTTACCAAGGAACTAAAGGCTCTGAGGAATAAAAGAAACAAGGCTTGGAAGACCTATTTAATTACTCTTTCTCCAACTGACCACCAAATATTTATAAGTTTTTTTGAAGACTTCAAAACGCTTTCTCAGAATCTGTACTCTAGCTACGTCACCCAAATGGGCTGTTCTCTGAAAAACGATCCAAAAAGCTTTTGGTCCTTTGTAAATTCTAAAAAAAAATCAGATGGCTATCCAGCCAACTTTATTTATAATACCATATCTTTAAAAAATACTCCCGACATTTGCAATGCCTTTGCAGACCAATTTAATTGCTCTTTTTGTAATACAAATCTAGAAATTGATGAAAAATACTTTGAATATTTAACTCACTGCTCGCAAGTGAATTTTAATAATATCCCTATTCAAAGAGACAGAATTACTTACTACCTCTCTTCTCTCAAAGATGATGTTTCTTCTGGTCCGGACAGTATTCCGCCAATTGTTTTAAAGAAGTGTTCCGCACGATTATCCTCTCCACTTGAACATCTTTTCAAGCTTTCATTAAAATCTGGAATATTCCCCACTCTTTGGAAAAAATCTTTTATCATACCTGTTTTCAAAAAGGGTGAAAAATCCGATATAAAAAACTACAGACCTATTTCAAAGCTCTCATGTATACCTAAGGTATTTGAACAAGTAGTCTGCGAAAGCGTATCCTTTTTTTCAAGGAGTGTTGTCTGCCACCAGCAGCACGGATTTATGCAAAGAAGATCGACGGCTACCAACCTCCTATCCTTTCATCATAAGTGTTCCAATGCTCTTGAATGTGGGAACGAGCTTGATTGCATTTACACTGACTTCTCTAAGGCGTTTGACCAACTGTCTCATAACGTCATACTTTATAAACTAAAAGCCTTTGGATTTCCCCCAGTATTTATTGCTTGGATAAGTTCCTACTTAAAAAATAGGTCTTATGAAGTCAAATTTCGTAACGTTTTGTCAAAACCTTTCAATGCTATGTCTGGCGTGCCACAAGGTAGTCATCTCGGCCCCTTGCTTTTCATTATTGCAATAAATGATGTAATTTCTTGCATCTCCTATAGCGACATTTTAATCTTTGCTGATGATATGAAAATTTTTAAAATCATCGAAAATGCTTCAGATCGCGACTTCTTACAAAAAGATATTGATAGTTTTGTTGTATGGTGTTCAATGAACGGACTAATTTTAAATACTTCCAAGTGCCAAAGTATGACCTTTTCCCGTAAAAGATCTCCTAGCATTGGAGAATATTCAATATCGCATCAATCCCTATCTCAAGTTTCTAGATTCCGGGACCTCGGTGTTCTTTTTAGTACCAACCTCGAATTTAATGAACACATCAACCTCATTATTAACAAAGCAAATTCAATGCTTGGCTTTATTAAGCGATGGGCTAAGGAATTTAATGACCCTTATGTTACCCTCTCTTTATACAACTGTTATGTTCGTCCCCATCTAGAGTATGCTTCTCAGGTGTGGTCACCATTTTATGATATTCATAAATCTCGAATCGAAGCAATACAGCACAGATTCATACGCTTCGCTCTCAAAGGTCTTCCTTGGGAAGATCCTTTCAATCTCCCTCCCTATGAAAATCGTATTCGCTTATTAAATCTTCAAACCCTCTCACAGAGAAGAATCAACAATGATTTAGTGTTTTTTCATCAATTAATAACCGGTATAATTGATGCTCCCGACTTGCTCTCCCACGTAGGATTCAACTATCGCGGAGGGACTCACCAACTACGTAATTTAGAGTTTATACATCGCTCCCACCACCGAACTAACTATGGAATGCATGAGCCATTAGCACGCATGAGTAGGTTATTCAACTCTAATCCTTTTATTGTCGATTTCAACATTAGTAAAAGTAGTTTAAAATTAATATTAAGAACCAGTGTACCATCTGCATGATTCATGTTTAGTAGATTTTTTATTACTGTAGTTTAATTTCATTTTTTATTTATAACCTTGTTTCACTAGTTTAGTTTGTTCTCTTAATGTTAATTTAATTTAAGTTTTACTTTGTAATATTTTTGTAATGTTTTTTTATTTTTCTTCGTATACGTTCTCTTTGTGCTTGTGTTGGCGTTATTTACTAACCACTAACACTTGCATTAATGATGAAGAGCGTAGATAAGTGTGTACAGACGAGCTTGCTCTAAGTTCAGTGCCACTTAAGTCTCTGAGATGCAAAAAAAAAAAAAAAAATACAAGATCCAGCTTGTGCAAGAATTAAAGCCATGAGACCATTGAATGGTCGTTATTTTGTTGTTTGGGCCGAAAATGAGACTGATCTCGATGCTGATTTTCATCGCAAAATTATGTTTAGTAATGAGGCTCATTTTTGGTTGAATGGTTACGTCAACAAGCAAAATTGCCACATTTGGAGTGAAGAAAATCCGCATGAGTACCATGAGACGCCCTTACATCCACAAAAAACTGACTGTTTGGTGTGCTCTATGGGCTGGTGGAGTCATTGGGCCTTACTGCTTCCGAAATGATGCTGGCGATAGATAGTTAGTTATAGTTACCGTTAATTGAGACCAGTATAGAGTCATAATAACCGACTATGGCATGAATGTGGATGAGATGTAGTTCCAACAAGACGGCGTTACATGCCACACAGCTCACGACACAATCCACTTATTGAAGGAAACATTCGATGAGCGCATAATATCGCAGAATGGACCTGTCAATTGGCCACCAAGATCGTGTGATTTGACATCATTGGATTATTTTCTTTGGGGATATGTGAAGTTGCTAGTCTACAACTCAACAAACCAGAAACGTTAGGAGACTTGGAAACCAGCATTCGTGGCGTTATTGTCGACATACGGCCTCAAATGCTCGAAAAATGGTTGAAAATTGGATCTCTAGACTTGGCTTTATACGAGCCCGTCGTGGTGGCCACATAGCCAAAATCATAGTTAAACACGAATGGCATAAAATTATCCTTCCAATAAAGCCCAATTCATGGTCATCAAAACGATTTTCTTTGTTTCATTTCAATTCGCAGTTCAATGCCTCTAAAAAAAAACCTTTTACTTATTTTTCTCAAAAATAGCTCCAACGATTTCGATCAATCGTCTCTGAGGCATTTTTTCTTAGCTAAAAACTTTCTTTAAATTGTATTAAAATGGTACCTCCCATGGTACTGCTCTTACGATGGTTTTTTCATATTTTCATATTTTCATTAAATTTTCAGCATTTATATATATATCAGCAACTGCACAAAATGGCGTTTTTAAATTTTTGCGAAAGGCTTTTGGAAAAGTTAATATAATATTTTTCAATATTTTATGTGATTTTTTTAAATTTTCATATTTAATGTGTAGTTGGCAACCCTATTCCACCAAATATATCATGAAGAGCGAAAACTAAAACTTTGTTCTCTGTCTTTAGATTTTGATACTGTACTTGGCACCTTACCGCAAGTTCCATTTAAAAAAAAAAGCTTCACTTTTTAAATAATAAATTTTTTTTTTGGTTCGCGAAACTCCCAGGCTAATAATATAAACAATGTCAAACTAAGGTCCTAGGGTGCTCGATAACGCGAGCAGTTATGCCTAAAACACATAATTCAGTCACGTATTACTCGATCACGTGTGCAGTAATTCGGCCCCTGGTTTCCTTGACAAACCTTTGAGTTTCCAAAAAAAAAAATGGATTTTCAGATTTCAATAAACGCTAAGCCACTGAATCAGCTCACATCCCTGTCATCTGATGAAGAATATATGCCATCTGACAGCCTTGTTCATTCCCTGAACTTGCCCCAGCATAAAACCTTTTGCTACTTCAAGGCGAGTTGAGGGCAGACCCCGGGCTCAAAAATACTCAGTTTGATATTCAGGGCGAGTTTAGGTTTCACAAAAAAAACTTTGTAGCGATAGCAGGGCTTTAGCAAACAAACTTAGTTGTTCAATTTAAGAGTATTTATGAAATTCGTTATAGCAAAACGCATACAAATAGCTAAACAGAGTAATTGATCACATTTTTTGTATGTGCTTGTATCAATGAATTTAAAAATGTTAAATTAGTTGGAAATTATCCTATTCATCAATTATCGAAGCAAGTCATGTACAGTAACTGATTTCTTAAGCATTCAATACACCTTCGAAGCTCATTTGGAAAAACATAACATGGGTGAAAATCATTTTTAATATTTCCTTTCTCTCTCCTTTGATGTCATTATCATGCGTTCATTAAAGTCATCCAGCTCGAAAAGACGTACCTACATGTTTTATATCATAAACCATAACCCACTTCTCGGGACTGTTTTTATCTTAAACGGATGTTCAATGCATATGTGGGCCAAATTACGAAGCTAACCACTGATTTACTTAACTTCTTCATTCAACATCGTTTCCATGGTTTCATGCTTCGGCATTACGGAAACTTAGAGGGCAACGAATCAGCATCTAAAGTGTAGGTACTCTTATTTCCTGATAAACCATCTGTAAACCAAAAATGTGGTTATGGGCCAGCACAGAAGTATAGTAGACAAAGTTGCATTTTGAAAACTGCAAAGTCTGACGTCCAACCGATGAGTATCACGCATCGGTAGGAACAAAGTTTGTATGCTTTTAGGTGACTCCAATTGGTGGAAATTAGAAAATAACAACAGGCTTGTTGCGTTGGTGTTTAGCAAACATATTACCTATACATTTGTTATATGCTATGTGGGTGCGTATGCTAAAACGGATTGCTTGCTATAGCTACTGGAAAATATTGGAAAGTATACGGGGAATATACAAACATTGAAAAGAAAGGAATCATAAGTTCAATATAAAGTTGGGTTGACTTCTATGCTTTCAAACAACAACGTTTAATTTTTTACCATACGAATATCGAAATTATGTGTTTCCAATTATTTCGAAGCAGACAAGTGGAATTTTAATAAACACACATCAAGTTGCTAGTATCTCCTAGGTAATAGACAGTGACATATTCCAACACAAAATACAGAATGAGCACCTTCAAAGAAAGAGACTATATAATTATAAAAAGGTTTTGAAGTCCTTAAATGTAATGTAATGTTCAGTGAAATTGTTCAAGAGCTCACAATACTACACAAAGATTCGAAAATTGCGCAAAAGTTCACAAATTTAAGCAAAGTTGTGCGAAATTTCGCAAAGTTACGCTAAGCTCCATAAAGCTAAGCAAAATTACGCGGAGGTTTGTAAAACAGCGCAAAAATCATCAAAACCTTCTAAATATCCGCAAATTTGAACAAATTTTCTAACTATTTTGCAGAATCTCGCAAGGCCCACCAAGTTTCCACAAAGCACCGCAAATTCTATAATCCACTAATCTCTACTAGTTTCCTCTAACGTCTAACCCTTTATAACACCTTAATCATCCCTGTCCTGCTTTGAGGCGCGGAAGCGTGGATCTTATCGAAAGCGGATGAAGAAACACTTGGTCGTTTCTAGAAAAATGTACTCCTATGTTGTATGGTCCCGTGAGCTAAGACAATACGTGGAGAAGAAGATGCAACCACGAGCAGACTAAGCATCGCGAGGCTTCGATGACTGGGCCATGTAGAGCGGAAGGACATCAACGTCCAGTTCGACGGGTTTTCGACTTCAAATTGCAGAAGAGTCACAGAAGGAGAAAAACTCATCTTGGGTGGCGAAATCAATTGGAAGAAGACCTCAACCGACTGAAAGTGCATAACTGGAAAGAACTCGCCCGAAATCGAAATTGTTGGCGAAAGATGTTGGTTGAGGCTCTGGTTCAACCCAAACTGTAATGGCCACCTAAGTAGGTAATCAAGTACCCAAGTAAATTGTTCTTCACTTCTTATTCGACTTATTTTGAAGTTCACAACAGCAAAACCCAACATGTAAAACGTGCAAAGCAACTCTTTTCTTAAACTACATCACGAACAAACACATCGAGGTTTGTTCTCTTTCTTTTTCGAGATTAAAGAAAGTCTGAAAGAAGAAACCAAAACTGATTTCAATATATGAATCCGCGACTGGATTTCACTTAACCTGTCGCGTTAACCAAACTTAGCTATCGTCGTAGTTTTAGATTACTCAGTGTCTATATGGTCAATTGATCGCTGAAATAATTTGCATTTTTGAGGTGAATATTCAAAAAAATAAAAACTTTGACCAGATCGAAAAAGCTAAACACTATAGTTGAGATAAAAAAATAAATAAATAGGGTGGCGCAATAGAGCGGGGAGCCCATGGGCCTAGCGCATTTCTCACACCCATGCCTTGTGAGGTAATGGAGGAGATCTACAATTTTCTGCCCGTTCCGAACGGATAATTGAGAAAGCGCTTTTCATGGCAATGAATTTATTAACGGAGGACATGTCAATTCCTCGCGAAAGGCGATACCCGAGGTAAAACATTCTTGTCTCTGCTGGGATTCGAACCTCGAACCTCTGGGTTAGCAGATGGACATGCTAACCATCACGCCACGGTACCACAAGTAGTTGAGATGGCTAAAGGAAATAGTGCGCATAGGCAAACAAGCAACAGAAGCCCGTCGAATGTTTTATAATATGTTTGAGAGAGACCAATACATGAAGTGGAGACCCCATCATCATCAAGTGGACAGCAACCTCTAGCTATTTAATCGCCTTTTTTGTAATATTTCAAAAAGATGCAGCAAAGGTTATGATAAACTTCAAGCTCAGTGGTAGTTGTCCTCCTAAATTAAAAAAAAAAAAAATATGAGAATGATACCATCCAAAGTCCTTCAATCTAGTTAAATTGAGTACCCAGCAACTACCATAAAAGTGACGCTAAAGCTGAACAGGTTTCAGGCATATGTTGGTAGAGTCCATGGTTTATCCTTTACTTTACGTGCCACTGAAAGCTAATAAGGCAATTCAAGGAAAGGGTTTTATTCTTTATTGAAGGATTTCAACATTAAAACATTTGAAGTGACTCTGAGTGCTCATGGTTCGCTAAAAATAGAAAAAACCGACCAAGGCTCACTCTTTATGTAATGCACACGTTTGTTTTTGATTAAATGTGATGCCATTTGATTAAAAGGTAACCACAAAATCCGTCAAGTCTAAAAACGAAAAACAATTCATTATTTACAATGGCATCTTTCTACCCTGCAATCAAGCCTATACAGTTATAATATATGTGGCCCAGTGATACAAACAATCCAATTTTATACATTTTATTTGTAGAAGAGAAAAGGCTTAAAAGTAATGCCTGCGACCACATGTGCAGCTAATTAATTGCAGTTTTTTCCGAAGTTCGTTATTTACTGCCACCACAAACAACTATACCACACCAAACAACCATACAAACGATGGCAGCATTTTTCACTTAAAGTGCTAATTTCGATGAGTGCTTTTAACTAAAGGTAGCTATTTCATATAATACGAGTATGTACATTCACATAAGAAAAAGAAAATTATTTAAAATTGAACGAGAATGAATTTACCCGGGTAGAGCTGCTTTACACAAATTCCGTTTTTGCACGAAACTAATCACACTTTCGCAAACGCTTACATACACTTTCACTGTATATAATTAAAAAAGCACCGAGGGAACTTTTGAGAGGAGATATTCGCCCTTCTTAGTGGTGCCTTTGTATTAACTTAGGTTTCAAGTAAGTTAGCAAAATAAAAACGTTCGTTGGTATACGGATGCAACAGGAAGTACCAGCAGCATGTGGTGACCTACTTTCGGGAGTTGAGGAATACGAGTACTGGAAGTATACAGTGAGGTAGTAGACATTTAACATAAAGTCAATTGCAAAAGTATATCCTTAATGTGCTTAAGCAAAAGTGTTCGTATTTGTGTATCCTTTACAATTTATTTAATTTCTGCTGAAAATTATTCAATTTAAAGCGTTTGCATTTGTTTATGTACCAATAAACCAATAAATCAATAAATTAAGAAAAACAGCAAGGTTTTCGTATGATTTGCAGGAAATAGTGTATAATTGTTTTGAACTGCTGCTTATGATAAGACTAGCTCCAAATTCAATTTGTAGTAATCCGATGCTAGGTGCAAGAGGTCGCTGAGTTCCGAAGTATACTCAAATTTTTACGATGTCATCTCAAAGTACTTCACTTGTTTTTCCTTAAAAAGATCTGGCATATCCTTCCGTATCATCTTAGGGCGACGATTCTTCTTCTATGTTGGTAATGAGTTTCTCTAGCATTTCTGGACTTGGATCACTTAACATAACGTAGATTTTGTGTAACTCAACTTAACGTAATGTGAGTTTTGTCCTTCCCCCGAGAAGGCGCGTCCTCAGGCGGCGGGAATACAACAATAAAATCCTCTAATGAGAGAAACACAACAGATTCAGGAAACAACAGAGCTAGACAAATTATGCTGATACATACTTGATGAAGAAGATCAGTTAAATAAAATCACGGAGACAGGGGAAGACGTCATCTTAGGAGATATCAAAGTGCATGGAAGTGCTTGAAATTATGAAACTTGCATTGGAAGGCAAAAACTATAAGCAAGGCAAGGCAAGGGAAACCTGTTTGCCTAAGGTAGTCGTGAAGCCCTTGGAGGAAGCGGAAAAATCACCAATAACCAAAGATGGAAGTTCACATACTAAGAGACCTGCGTGCAATCCACTTTCAAGAAACCAAAACAAACGATCCAGGAGGTCTTCGCTATGTGACAGGATCCCAGGACAGAGAGCCAAGAACAAATAAAACCTATATCTGAAAAGAAAAAGAAGTTAACACAGGCAAACTCTCAATTATTGTCAAAAACATGGAAACACATCGATAACATCTGCTAACAATGGACAAAACTACTTTTGAAGGATAAAAAAGGCAAAATAGAAAGAAAAGAAGGTGGAGGAGAAGGCCTGCAGCAAGATTTATTGAACCAAATGAGGGTGGAGCGTCAGTGATAGATATACTCCATGAGATTAAAAAAAAGTTTAGTCTTGAAGATACGGCAACTACAGGCAAAACCGTCAGGTCAGGAGGACAACGCGGAACATGTGCTTCTGAACCAAAAATACAAAATTCAACAGCTTTTGAAAAAATTATTTAAAATATTTAGAGCCAATATTAGGAACCTTGAAGAAAAGACCACAATAAGCGATCTTGACAAAATCGCCACTCTTGAAGAGGTTTATGAAGCCATAAAGTCGAACTTGGGCGATTAACCGGCTGACCTCAAAATCTTTGTCACCGAAAAAAATAGAAGTAGATTGAAAATGGCAACAATATATGTAAAAAAGCTAGCGAATTGCGAGTAAAATGTTGAGACCCCGATACTAAAAATGGGATGGTGCTTAAAAAGGCAGTAGGATGGTGCCTACCGGTAGGTACTAAAATCAGGATTTTGCGGGTACCGCACAGTGTCTGAGCCAGCATTTGTCGTACCAATTGATATCCTCGTCGCACAAAAAAAAAGTACATACATCAAATGGCAGATCACCGACCTAAGCGAATGAAGTAACCGGAAGCACAGAGAAGTGAACTACCACGCCTCACAGTTCTTCACCGAACATGGGTATTCCAACGCTTTTATGCAAAAGATTGGAGAAAGAAGAAACCTTTAGTGCAAATACGAAGATTCGTTGACAGACGCCGCATATCACAGTGCTCAAGTGCAGCTGAGTGTAATCTCTTCATCAGCAAATAAACAGAATTATTGGAGAAGTCAGCCGATACAATAATATCATCCAAGAGATGCTGAGAGACGAAGAGAGTTGGCTTCGAACGCTATTATCAGACGTAGATTCTGAAAACAAAGAAACAAGCAGGCGTAGTTGAAGAACTATAACCAGCAACCTAAACACAGATTCTCCTTCGAAGAAATGCGTGAGCCGCAAGGGCTTCCGAGGGGGTTATTCGCGAGAAACTTTTGGAATTTAAGTCGGTTCGGTGTGTCAAGTTCATTACACTTTGGAGAGAGAGCATAGGGTTATCTTTCCAAATCTCAGTACTGAAGAAATCTCTTTAAAAAAATTCAGCAAAGCTATAATTCAATCAATAATCCTTTGACGATATCGTCGACGATACGCGAATAGACGATAATCTTTTTAGTGGTTACGTGAACAGGGAACATGCCCCTTGTTAATATGCTGGTTTTTTTTTGAAGGCATCAGGGCAGAATTTGATATTTGATGTCCTGCTGTCTCTTCGCGAAATGCATGTTACTGTAATTAGTGCAGTCAATGAAGCATTTTAGGTCCGAATTTTTTTACTGTGAACCGATTTGCATGAAATTTTGGAATTAGGCTCATCTTACCCTTAAATTCAAAAGTGATAATGATTTGCACACCGCCACCACCCTGGGGGTGGTTGCCACCCCTTCTCGGGGGTGAATTTTTTTTTTTTTAAATAACCTCGGATATCGATAGAAGACCTAATTTTAAGCAAAAAAACCAATATAAAGTTTTTTGTTAAGTCCAATACTTTTCGAGTTATTGGCAATTGAAAATTCGCAATTTGTTCACGTTTTTCATCTATTTATTGCAAATATCTCCAAAACTATACGTTTTATCGAAAATTTTATAATGAACAAAATTGTAGCAGGTAAAACAATGAACAATTTGGTTTTTTATAAAGTATTCTAAGAACAATATTAAGCTAGATATAAAAGATCAAAACCATTTTTTATTTTGTCTGAAATTTAATGGTTGTAGTCAATGCCATTTAGCGGCGAGCAGATGCATTTTATGCATTCTAATACAAGAGGATGTTTTGTAGTGCTTGAAATAAACTTTAAAAAGAGCACTATTAAAAGTCTTTTGCACGTAAAACAAGTGAGCTGTAGTGCAAATAAAAGGAGCATCTAATGTTTTTTCTTTTAAATCAATGGCTTTCATAAGTGCCATTTCCACCAAAATTAAATTTAATCGTATTCCGCCTAAAATTAAGTTTGTTATGAAGAGTTTGATAGATAGTATCAGTTTGGCTGCTTTTGGACACATATTTTTCAAAAAAGTGACGATTAAAAAAAAACAACAAATTTTCAAATTTTTAAAAACCCCACTTTTTTTCATAATATCTCAAAAATGACGTTAGATACGTATAATAGTGTAAGAATAAAAAAATTTGGTTTTTTGTTGACAAACAATTTGGTCTTTGAGTTTTTTCTGTCGAACAAAAATTGACGGAGATATGATTGTTTAAAGAGGGCGTGGCAGCGCAATCACAGCCTCTCTTAAGTCCTTTAACCCTTCACCGTTTTAGCAAAAAGTTGTTAACTATATATTGGAATCAAGGATGTTTTAGCTCTCTTAATTACCTTTACAATGGTTCCTTACAAAATGTGATAGCATAAAAATTGAAGGAGTTATGGTCCAAAAACTCATTGATTTAAAAGAATAAAACATTAGATGCTCTCCTTATTTGCACTACAGCTCACTTACTTTACGTGCAAAAGACTTTTAATAGTGCTCATTTTAAAGCTTATTTCAAGCACTACAAAACATCCCCTTGTATTAGAATGCATAAAATGCATCTGCTCGCTGCTAAATGGCATTGACTACAACCATTAAATTTCAGACAAAATAAAAAATGGTTTTATCTTTTATATCTAGCTTAATATTCTTCTTAGAATACTTTATAAGAAACCAAATTGTTCATTGTTTTACCTGCTACAATTTTGTTCATTATAAAATTTTCGATAAAACGTATAGTTTTGGAGATATTTGCAATAAATAGATGAAAAACGTGAACAAATTGCGAATTTTCAATTGCCAATAACTCGAAAAGTATTGGACTTAACAAAAAACTTTATATTGGTTTTTTTGCTTAAAATTAGGTCTTCTATCGATATCCGAGGTTATTTAAAAAAAAAAAATTCACCCCCGAGAAGGGGTGGCAACCACCCCCAGGGTGGTGGCGGTGTGCAAATCATTATCACTTTTAAATTTAAGGGTAAGATGAGCCTAATTCCAAAATTTCATGCAAATCGGTTCACAGTAAAAAAATTCGGAGGTTGGGCCCTATTTTTCGCTTCATTGACTGCACTAAATAGTGTGGTACCCGTGGCGTTAGCATGTCCGGCTGGTAACTCAGAGGTTCGTGGGTCAAATCTCAACAGAGGCAGAAATTTTATTACAGAGGTATAACCTTTCACGAAGATTTGGCAAGTCCTCCGTCAATAAATTCATTGCCATGTAAAGCGCTTACTCTATTAGCCGTTCGGAACCGGCTGAAAATTGTAGGTCCCCTTTATTCATTCACAAAGTATGGTTGTGAGAAATGCGCTAGGCACCTCGCTCTGTTGAGCCACCTTATTTATTTAATTTTATGTAGTACCACGGGACGACGCGACGTTTCTAACCAAATTGTAATTACCTCAATAGTTATGGGTGCTGAAACTCAGTAGGTGAAGGTATATGGCTTTGCAGACCACAAACTTCTTTTGACTCTCTAAAGAGTTCCTATAAGGGCTGTTTTGGACCCTAGATCCCAGCATCAATCTCCGTGCCCTGCATGTTTTGCATATGTACCTACTGAATTTATGTAGGTATATCCGTTGTAATATAACCTTTGGGGAGACTTTTGCAAGAGTTGAAATCTCAATGTCAAATTTCATTGGTAACGTTTTGTTTGTGTTTTGAAAAGCGCTTTCTAACCTAGCCTTCGAAAATTGGCATAAAATTGTAGGCTCCTGAAATCCATTAAGCTCCGAGGTACTCGCTTTGTTACCCTAACCAATTTCTTGAAGGGTTGGACCGAAGCAGTTTTTTTGTTAGCTTGTACTTCTTGTACCACAATAGCTATCCGAATTCTTTAGCACTGGACTTCGAATTTACAATTCGCCATTGTCATACCATCCACACAACAACAAGATAAAATTTTTTACTCGCTGAGTATAAAACACATTAAGTTTCTTCGCCATTACTTAGGTATATATGTAGGTGCCCTGTTTTTCAGGGGTCTGTCATTCGTCGAAGTTGAACAAAAGCTATGAAGGTGTGAAAAATTGGCAGGCCTTAACACAGCCATATTCCGCAAATACCAAGAATAAGATCGTTGAAAAGTTATTTCAAATGTATAAGGCATAATTTCTCCACTAAAACGTCTGACAATTGCTAATGAAATAGGCTTTTTGTAGTGGTAAGCCTTAGCTTACAGCTTTCCTGTGCTTTCCATGCCACCAATTTGACGAAAATAAACCTGTTGATCAATTTGAACTATTGCCTGCAGTTTCTCTGCAGTCACAAAGGGTAGTAAAAACACCTGCTGGTCCACCAAAGCTATTGCCTAGTGTCTTGATTGTCATCAAGGGCAAATAAAAACTTATAACTTTCTACTCGCTTAGATTAAGGCATTACTCATGCCATCAGTAGCAAGTAACCAAACAGCAAGTTAGAAGGGTTTCTGTCTTCAAGTTTCGTGTTTTTTAAAGAATTCCGCTTGATACGATACCTTGACGTTCTCATTATTTCGATTGTGACATTTAGTAGATAAGAGAGGAGTGCAATAGTTAAGTCAATAAGTAAGTGAATCCAAAAATTGGCATAATAGAGCTTAGCGTGCTCAGAGCTTAGAGCATTTCTATTGACACTAAGAAGAATGGAGGGGACCAACAATTTTTTGCCGACTCTGAACATTGAAGTGTAAAAGCGTTTTCATGGCAATGTAACCACTTTCGGAAGACTTGCCAATTCATTGCGAATGCCGGTTCCCATAAAAAAAAATTACCTTTTTGGGATTCCAATTTCGAACCCCTATACGTAGTAACCAGACCTGCAAGCCATTACGCCACAGGCACCACTACGTTTGTGAAAAATCTTCTTCTTAACAGTTCACTTTTGAGAAAAGAATATCTTTCCTGAGGCTCTCCTCTTAAATTTTGCTCGTTTCCTCGAACAATTTAGGCTTTATTTATTGCCGTACCATTCGTCTAGATTAGTTAGAGTCAGTTTTGGATGATGTGTTGGTTAATGTTCTCACTTCACTCTTAATCGAGTCCCATTAAGAAGAAAAAGCGTTGAATATTTTCATACAGTATTGATATCCGAAAGTCCTTGATTTCACAATAACTGCCACAACATATCTTATCCAGCTAAAAGATAATTACTATCGCATGCCAACATTCCATAACCTGAAAGCATTTTACCGCGGCTCCATTCAACTAAATACATGAACGCCTACTAAATTTACTGACATGCTACACTCGTTAAGCTCACTCAATGTCATTTACAGCACACACAGGCAATGATTTGGCACGAGAACTAAATAAACACTGTTTTTTCAGTAGATAAACATCAACAGGACCATTGAGCAAAGGTGAAATAATTAACCATTAAGTATCCCAAGGGATCACTATAGAAGCATAGTCATACCATCCCGGCAGCCATTGTGTTGGCAGGTAAGTATAGATAACTACCATACCGTACCTATCCTATATTAAGCCATTTAAAACCATCATTTTTAATAATTAGTCCTCAATTAAACTTTAATTCTCGGCTCGCCACCGGAGGCGACTTAAAGGGCTTTTGCGTGGGATAAACACGGAGGTTTAACACTTAACATACACCCAGTGTCGGCCCATTAGTAAACAAACATAGCAATTATATAGTATGCGCAATTTTAATTGTTTTTCGTGTTGTTTTGTTTGTTTTCTTGTCGTTGTTACGCTTCTTATACAACTACGACTTTCCTGCTTTAATTGCCATTGTTGTGCCTTCTTCGCGTCGCGTCGCGTCGGTCGCCCAACGCCACCACCCAAACCATCAAAACCCGTCGAATGATGCTTAAAGTGTTCCATTCCGTGATACAATTTTATATGTAGCTTTGTTTGTATATGATTTTTATATAAAGTTCTGTTTTATTTATTCATTTATTTATTCCTTCTTTTGTTCTCTGTATGTTTTTTTTTTTTTGTAGTGCTGCCTCCAGTTACTGTCTATGGTCTCTGGTGAGCTGATATTCTGTTGCCAGCAGCGCAGCGGTAGGAACTCTCTACTTTTGCGGCACTCATAAATCGTGGTAAAATATTGCACGCCATTAAGTAGGCGTAGTAGAGAGGTTGGCAATGGTGAATGCAATTGTGGATATGGAAGGCGAATCAATGACAAACCCAGAAGGATAAACAAGAAACAGAAAAATCGCAATTAAAATAAAAGCAAATCACTATTATGCTATCTTTGACTTTTTCCTGTTTTTCCTGTCGGCTTATTCCCTAAAGGCCAATCGGGCTACAATTCAGACCATCTTTCAGCTTATTCTGAAACTGATACCATACATGCGGGTATATGTGTTGTATTTGTTTGTGGGTCATGCATATGTTGCGACAACAACATCTCATTTATTCATCAGGCGAATGTGGATGAAAAGAAGCCATCCATTTTGCGTGATGGCATAAAATCTCTGCATATAAACACTCCATGTTTCTCTTTATTTGGGACGGGCGGTTTGGGGTTGGCAAAGTGGAGGACAAAAGCGAGTATTATAAATGTTAAAGCCCCACCATGTCCTTTTAAATTGCGACGTTTATTGTCCTGTTGACATTTCCCCAGTGAGTTCGGGTGCTCATCTTTGTTGGTTGGCGCTTACTTACGTTTTTATGGTGTTTTTCCCATTTAATGCGAAATCATGTCCTTGATAATGAATTTACGCGGTTCGTTTGCACAGGTGTGCGGGAGAAGAAAAACAAAATCAATATTTGTACATCTGTGACAGACTGATTACAGTGTTGGTGCTGGGGATAAGCGGATTTAAGTGTTTGGATTCTGGAATTTCCTTATTTGTTGATCTACCGTTTTTGATGAATTTGGTGTTGGCTGAAGTAATTCAAATCTTGAGAGTTCATTGATTGGTTTGAAAGGAAAACTGAGTGAACAAGGAAAAGAAGCTCTTACCTGGGTATGCTTGTTTTATATTTAGTACACAAGTCTTTAAGTGGGTGGAATGAAAGTGGATTTGAAAGAAAAACAATTAAAAGCTTTTGGTAAGCTCGTGTTTGAATTGAAAGGATCTTTTTTTTTTGTTCTCCTTCGATGTTTACCCAAGAAATCCTTTTTTCCGTTTTTAAACTTAGTAACAAACAGCTCGCTCAGAACTTTTACTGACTCATAAAACGAGCTAAAAATTTGTTAATGATCATCATTTTTAGGGTCTTTGATTCAAGAACCTACTTGGCCAAAATAATACTCGGTACGTAAATTCTTACTAAACAAACGAAGCTCCAAAAACCAATGCTTGAATATTCAAAGCATTATTTATTATTTCTGGAGATTTGATTGAGTAACTCATGAATTTCTTGGATGCTATTGACCTTAAGTGCTCAAATCATTTTTATATTGCTGGCATAACATTGGTCTGTTACAGTAGATCCCCATATCACAGCTTTGGGGCAGCCAATTGAAATTACTAAGACGGCTTATTAAACGTTATGTGCATTTCGATAACCAGCAGCGTTTCTACATTAAGAGCCTACATATTGTGTACTTTACCGAGACATTTTGTTAAGAGGTCTTTCAGGATCTTTCAATACTATTACAGTATATTGAAACAGAGACGGTTGCGGATAAACTCTTGCCAAGCTAACGGCTGCTCCCTGCAAAAGGGTAATGACACAGGACTATCCATGCAATTCGAAAAGGACATGGCCCTCCAGTTTGGGGGATGCGTGTTGGGTTAGTTACCGAACAACAACCAATAGCTTCGAATACCTTTTCGTGTGGTTAGCTTGTCAGCCAGCTACATGGGGGGTTCAAATCAATTATAATCGCTTTCTCGATTAGTCTTAAAATATCGGCAAAAAATTAACGGTCACTTCCATACCCTCACAATGTTCGTTTGAGGAAAATGCTCTTGGCCCCAAAAGACTTGTAACGATGCTGAATGATTTTAAATGTGTCCATTGCAAAGGACCTTCAAATATTTTAATGGTGTGGGAATGGTATTTCGAGTAGTTAACTGCACAATTTGGTTTTTCCATATATTAGACCAGTGGAGTCTGAGCCTTTCGATCAGTAGAAAGATATTTACAAGGAGGAAAAATGGAACGAACACCAAATTCTTATAATAATTAAAAAGTAGCATTAAACGCTGTGGTTTGACGAAATTGAAACATGCTAAAAGATAGGAATGAGATTCGGAAGTTTAAAAAAAAGTAAAGCCAGGGTGGTTAAGTCCGAACTCAAGCCTGTAAAGACCATTATTTAGAAACTTAGTTATAGAGTCGCAATCGCTGAGGATCTGACAACACTACTTCTGCAGACTGCTTAAAGGCGATGAAGACACTAACTCCCCTGTCAGGCAGATTACCTTCTGTTTCCGACCTTGAAGAATCTTTCCATTTGCAAACTTAAATCAAGTAAAACTGCAGGTACGGATGGCCTTGATGCCGAAGTTCTTTTCAAGGCAAAAGGAGCATGCACCAGCTGATCTGAATGACATCTTCTCTTCTTCTTCTTTTTATTTCCGGCGTTACGAGTAATGACCTTGAAGCGATCACAACTCTCCCACTTTTCTGCTTCACACTAGTGATCCGCCTGTTGGGTACGCCGCGTTGACCTCAGAAAGCGTCGGCAAGCCTCCCGGTTTTGGATTGTTCCATGTCTGAGGCCAACCAAATGCTGCTGTTTTTGCATTTGCTTGTACCAGGAGTGTTTTGGCCTGCCTTTTCTTTTTCGTCGCGAATTTGTTGAAACGTTGTACGATATTGCCTTTTGGACGAGGTTCTGCGGATCTCTCCTTTGAACATGACAATACCAACTGAGCCGGTCGTGCTGAATTTTGTCCAAGATGGTACTTTTGACATGAAGGCTTCCACGGATCTTAGCATGTACTTCTAATTCGATCAAGCTTTGTTACTCCTGCTGTCATCCGAAGCATCTTCATTTCGGCTGCCGTCAATTTGCTCTCATACTTTTTGTACATTGTCCAACATTGTGAACCGTATGTCAGAGCTGGACGGACAACTGCTGTGTAGAGTCTTCCCTTCAGCTTAGGGGGCATTTTTCGATCACAGAAGATAGCGGAGTTTTCTCGCCACTTCATCCACCCTACGCTTACTCGATGATTGATGTCGTCATCACAAGTTGCTTCACTATTGATCATAGATCCCAGATATTTAAACTTTTCACACTTTGGAAGCACATTTCCATTTAAATAAATGTCTGGAATAGGCTTGTCTGGATCAGAAAAAGGGCAGCACAGGTGTTCAGTCTTTTTTGCGCTAATACGGTACCCATTTCCTTCCAGAACATCAATCCAAACGTCAAGTGCTCGTTGCAGGGATGTAGGATCCTCGCTTATGATGGCTCCATCGTCAGCAAAGAATAATTGTTGTACTTTATTGTACGTTACTTTTCCTTCGAGCAAATAATCCAGAACAGCAATAAAGATCAGTGGACTCAAGACACTTCCCTGATGTACACCTACTGTTATTTGGAATTCTTCGGTGAATCCAGCTGGGCATCTCACTTTTGTAACTGCTCCCTCGTACATGTCCATAATTATTCGCACATAGGCTTCAGGAACTCCTCGGTGTCTGAGGGCCACCCATATCAGATCTCGTGGTTGTCAATCGAATGCTTTTTCGAAGTCAACCAACACAATATGCAAATCCTCTAAGGCATCTCGGTGTTTTTCCATAATGATCCTTATACTTTGGATTGCGTCTGTAGTTGATTTACCCGCGACAAACCCGCATTGATCATCAGACAGCCTTATTATTTTCCGCAGTCGGCTATCCAAAACCCGCTCAACGATCTTCATAGTGTGGGACATCAACTTGATCGAACGATAGTTGTCACAGCTTCTGGTATCTGCCTTTCCCTTGTACATTGGAAGAAGAAAACTTTCCCTCCATTGATTAGGCAAACTGTCACCTCTTATAAGTTTGGAGATGAGAATCGTGAGCCATCTCAACCCGATGTCTCCCATATTTTTCCAAAACTCATATGGTACTTCGTCTGGCCCAATCGCTTTGCCTTTTTTGGAGTTCTTAACTGCCCCCTAACTTCTTCGACTGTGACGTCGGATACTTCCGTAAAGTTAGGTGCAGCTGTTGGAAAGTGGCGCCGAGGAAACTGTTCATTCAAAAGATCATCACAATACTGTCGCCACCTGTGAAGAATTTTGTCGTCATCCACAAGTAGCAGTCCTTGAGCATCATTTATGAACTTCGGCGAACGAATCTCCTGCGCATTTCTCCGTCTCTGAGCGGCTATTTTGAAAATGTTGCTCCCTTATTCAAGTTGCTTTGTCTTAGCTCTTGGATTGCCTGATTTGCTTCAGCAGCTGGGGAAGAAATCTCTTCCAGCTCTCGATACAGGCCCTCCGTGCTTTTTGCTTGAAGTTGGGCGCACTTTTTCTTCGCTTCTTTTCTGCAGATCTTGTATTCCATTTTGAAACGCGCTTTTTCATTTGTATTTCTTGAGGGGCACTTCGACCAAGCTTGGAAAGCCGCTTTCTTCTTTCTAATCGCTGCTTTAGCTTCATCATCCCACCACCAGGTTTCTTTAGCTTGTTGGTAGTGTCCTTTTGAGACTCCTAGCAGTGATTTGGCTCTCTCTAAGCAGGTTCGTTGTAGGCGATCCCACATATTTTGTGCCGTGATTGCATTTGAAACTGCGTCGATGGTATTACACAGCTGACTTCGCATATACGAAATGAATTGCTGTCCTTTGGTTTTCTCCAGATTGTACCACTTGATTCTCCTAGGAGCCTTTGTTTGTTTGACTACCTTCACCGCATCCGTAAAAAATTCTGTTAAAAGAAGACGGTGTTGTTGAGCGGCAGCTTCTCCTAGTATCACTTTGCAGTCTTTCACCCGAGATTTCATGTAATTGGTTACCAAATGGTAATCAATCTGGGTTTCATTTCCTCCACTGCTGTAAGTGATAAGGTGTCGGTCTTGTT